>JAMPIT010000318.1:0-1264360 GCA_026261815.1 Monarcha castaneiventris obscurior
GGAGGCTACAGCGACCTTCCTGCAGACACAAATTGTCTGCCTTGGGCAGCCGTTGTTCGGGCTGCGCTGGCTCCCAACCAGACACAGCCTCTCTTGTCTAAACTTGTCTCCTTCCATAGCACAGCCCCCAAACACAGGCGCAGGAAGAAGAAGCAGGGGCTCTTTTGCAGCCATGCCCCATAGAGACTGGAAGGGTGCCCTCCCTCTGGTCTCACTTTGCTGGGTTTCTGACTGGGTCTGAGGCACTGATGCCTTAGGTTTTAACTTTCATAGTTTTCAAATCCTCTACTGCCTAGTGTGTAACTCTGAAGTTCCTTGTAGCCTGTTAATTTCTGCTCCCTCATGCTGGGTAGACATAACAAAGCCTCTCCAGGCCTGCTCTCCAAGGACACTCAGACTGTCCTAGGCCCAAAAAGTATAAACCAAAAGCTTCTACAGAGGGGGCAAGCTTGGGGAAATGACATCATTAACTGAAGCTTTAATTGGAGAATTAACCCTGATATGCAGTGAACCAAACTTAGAAAAGTGTCAGGAACTCGTGACCTGTCGTTCACCTTGGGATCCATCTTGGCAGTAGCCTCTGGCTCCCCAGGGCGTACCTTTGAAGGCCTTTCAAATAAATACCTACCTGTCATACATAAAAAATCAGGTTTGGCTTTCGCATTCATGGCATGATAAGCAATTAATTTAAAATATGAATGTTGTTAAGAGTAAATTAAGTTGTTAATTGATTAAGAGAGTTTGTAGTTCATGATTCTTAATGTGTAAGTGCTGAGTAATATTTCTAAGTTGGAAGCAAAGTTCCAGAGTTTAAATTACATTGAAAAATCCCATGATATGTTCTAAAATCATCTCCAAGTTTAGCTGTGTTCTAGAGGGAGAGAGAAGCCCCAGCCATGGCTAAAGTGCTATCTTCAGAAAAGACCGGTAACCTGTCACCAAGCTCCATGGGAACCATGAATTTTAATGAGAAAGTTCCCTCCAACAACTCAGATGCCACCACCCAGAGACTTACAGCCCTAGTAACCAGCGAGCCATTGGCCCAAAGGCCTTACATCCATCTCCTGAACCAGGCCCAATGAACTGAACTTTAAAACCACTCCAGCAATCATCTCCTACTTTGGAGGCAGGACAATGGCGGGTGATGAGAGGAGCTGGGAAAAGTATAAATATTGAAACACAGCGGGGAGGGTTGCTCTTTATGCCTGCTTTGGTTGCTGCACTTTTGCCTGTGCAACTCCTTGCTCGGGATTAGCCTAGGCAGCGCTCGGTGCTGGGGATCCTAGGCCTGCCTGTTAAACTGCTTTTGCATGGGGCTAGCCCAAGCAAAGACCCAGCCCTGTAGGTCTTTGTTTTGGGTTTATAGCCCTTTTGGCTGTAAGTGTCTGCAATTGCTGCAGATGTGGGTGAGGGTTTTTTTATTAAGGAATTTGGCCATTGTTGTTTAATAAATCCGTTTCTAAACTCTAAAAAGAGTGTGGCCTCATTCCTGACACTACCTTTATTCCCTTCTTCTTGTCTAGTCTCTGTTTTTAGTTGGCCTCTCAAGGCATCAGCAAGGCTTTGACTCCTCAGTGTTGGGGACCAGAAGCACACCCAGGATCCCGACACTGCCTGAGAGCGCTCCGGACACCGGGATGGTCCCGCGTCCGAGTCTCAGCCACTCCGCTGCTGCTTCGTTTGCTCTTAGGCACACCCAGAGCTCACTGTTAAGCCAGGATGGTCTCTGGGTCTGCCCTCTTCCTCATCCTGTGCAGGGATGGAGAACTACTGTGCTTTCAGGAAGCTGTTCCTGAAAACTTCCAGCATTCCAAGCTCCTTTGCCCTCCGTGGAGGCTTGCCATGGAATCCCTCACAGCTGCCTCCAGAGCATACTCAAGTTGGCTCTTCTAAAGTCCAGGGCCTTCAGGGTGCTCAGCAAGACCTTCAACTCCACGGTGTTGTGGAATTGGACCTTCAGGACAGGGACCTTGCCAGCCTGGGCTGCACTCGTTCCTCTGTGTCTCTGCACCAAACACGGCGCGGAAGAGAACGGCAGGAGGGGCCTGTGTGTCCCAGGGCTCAGGTTTTGTGCTGCTTCAGCACCACAGAGACACAGGCAAAGGGAAGAAGCCAAACTGTTTATTAATAGAAGGCAAAGCAAAGGGATGAGCTGGGAGGGGAAAAAGGGGGATGGGCAGGGTCTGAGGGTTGGAGGGGAAAAAAGGGGATGGGCAGGGTCTGAGGGCTGGAGGGGAAAAAAGGGGATGGGCAGGGTCTGAGGGTTGGAGGGATGGACCAGTCAAAAGGGAGAGAGAGGGCAGAAGCTATGGGAGCTTTCCACAGGCTCAGCTGTGACCAGCATCAGCTGTGCCTGGAGGTCCAGCTGCTCTACTCTAGTGTGCAGGTGGTCTCATCTTCTATGGTATCTGGAGGTCTTAAAGGGACTTTGGTTCTTCTGAGCCAGCAGATGGACGGAGTTTTGCAACTCTTTCGTTGAATATCTTTTGAACTAGTGTGTTTGTCTGGGAAGGGCTGTCGTCTCTCCTCAGGGCTTGAAGGGCTGGAAGAGACAGGAACAGAGCCACGGTCAGAGCCTGGAGCTGCAGGAATCCAAGGAGACCTTCCTGCCAGGGCCATCTCATCCAGCTCTTGCCATGGCCACAAGACAGCAGGGGCCAACGAGATCAGCAGGAAGGTGCTGGCCATGACATCCCCCAACCAGGTCCCTGAAATCTCTCTGTGCTCTGCCCACGCCACCCCTTGGCCACACATGGAGCAAAGACCCCCACAGCCGGCGCAGGGATTGCAGCTCCCTGCCCAGGCATTGCAGCTCCCCACCGCCAGCCCCGCTGACAGCCCGCTGCCCTCACTCACCCTCACCGAGGACCTGGAGCTCTTCCTTCTGCCCCACCATGAGCACCCCGGCGATCCCTGGGAGCACAGAGCGTGTCACGGCCCCAGCGGCACAGCTCCCTCCCAGCGGCGCTGCCAGCCCTGTGGCCACACGCTCTCCTCCCCCCGGCAGGGCTCAGCCCGGGCCCCTGCCGCATCCTGACGCCCGAGGGCACGGCTGCGAGAGGGCGGCAGCGGCCCCGAGGGCAGGCGGGGCTCCGCGGCCCCGGGCCCGGATCCCGCTGCAGCCGGGGCAGCAGCCGGGGCTGGGGCCGAGCTGCGGCGGGGCGGGGAGGGGTCCCGGGCCCGTGGCTCACCAATGAACCTGACGGCCGCCCGGCGCAGGGGCTGCTGTGGGCTCTCCAGATACGGCAGAGCCTGGCGCAGGTGCTCGGCGGCTCGGCTCCTGTCCTCTGCCAGCTGCAGAGAGCGCCAGCAGGAGGGAAGGGTTGGCGCGGGCTCAGCCCCTCGGCCGGGCGCTCCCTGCGCCCAGCCCTGGCCTCCCCTGCCCGCACGGCCCTGAGGCCCGGGCAGCAGCCGCTGGCGCCGGGCTCTGGAGGGGGCCGCGGGCCGGCTGCTGCCCGGGGAGCCGCGGTGCCGCCCCGCGCCACAGCCCAGCCGGGCCGGGGCTGCATCGGCACCCGGCTCGGGGCCAGAGGAGCCTGGAGAAGAGCCCGCGCGGCCCAGGGAAGGGAGCAGCGTGTGGGGCGCAGGCTGGCGCCCCTGGGTGCAGCACTGGGCAGGGGCACAGCTGCCAGCCCCACACACTGAGCACCGGGGGCAGGGAGCTTCTCCAGGCTGCGGCTGGGGCTTCTCCAGGCCGTCCTTACCAGGCACTCGGCAAACTTCAGTATCTTCTCCTTCTTCACCAGCTGTTTCAGATTTCTCCTCTTCAGGAAGTCGGCCAAACAATGCAGTGTTTCCCGAGAAGCCTGGCAAGCAGCAGAGACCCAGAGATGGCACCACCGCCCAGGGCACAGGGCCCGCGTCTCAGTGCCAAGGCCAGGAGGAGGCTGCAGCCCGTGAGGCGCCAGGGCAGGAGGCAGCCGAGCCCCCTCCCAGGAGGACACAACAGCCCATGAGTCCTCACCTCTGCCACGTGCCGGTTCTCATCATGGCAGTGGAATAAAAGTGGGGTGAGGCTCTGGCACACAATTGTCTTAAGGGGCTTTTTTCCCTCGTCCACTACCAACTCCATCACCTTGGAGAAGAGGCGAATGGAGAGCATCTGCACTTGGCTGTTGTCCTGGAGGAAAGGAAAAACCTCAGCGCCAACTTCTCCCGCCCATGTGGGCACCGGCCTAAAAATCCACAGGGCACAAAGTGTCTGGGCAGCAGCCAGTGTCAGTGGCTGGGGACACAGAGCCTTACATTTTCAAGGAGTGGCAGGAGGCCCTTGGCCAGTTTCGGGGCGGTGGTGCTGGATATCAGGATGTCTTTGTTGTCGAGCACATTCATGAAGACAGAGAGGGTCATGCCGACCACCTCTCCATCTGCATCACCCAGCAGCTCCACAAGCCACTGAGACAGGCTGCACATTCTTCTGGCCTGTGTGGAACACAAGGCTGTGCTGTGAAGCCATGAACGGCTGCACTGCCTACACCACCCTGGCACTCCAACCCCACCCTGCTGCTGCGGGGCCCAGAGGCCAAAGGCCTTTCCCGAAGCACTTGGGCAGCTGAGGAGGGAAGCAGGAGAGCTGGGAGCAGCTGATTCAGCTCCTGAAGCCCAGCCAAGCCCAAGGGACTGCATTCTCCAGCCCCTGGTGCCAGTGCAGCTTCAGCCGCTGTCCCCTTCTCACCATCGAGGGATCCCTGCTGAGCACCACGAGGCCTCTGAGCGCCAGGCGACGCCTCTCCCTGCACGCGCTCTGCAGGTACCTGGACGTGATCTCGTGGGCACTTTCACCGTGTTTACTCAAGTCCAGGCACTCGAGCACCTGAAGGGCACAGGGCAGTGACAGGGGAGCCGGCCGGCAGGAGCCCGGAACCGCACAGGGCTGGGCCCAGGCAGCAGCGCAGGGCGCGGGCACCGTCCCAGGCAGCTGCGGCTGCGAGAGGGCAGAGAGCTGGGAGGCAGCTCAGCGAGGCAGTGCTGCCCGTCAGGCTCACCTCCACAAGGAAAGCCAGGAAGGGCAGATCCCAGCGTGGCTCCTCCCTGCTCAGCTGCCCAAGCAGGCGGAGCGCAATCCCAGAACACAGGGGGAGGGAGACCCGGCGCATCTCTCTGGCAGGGGCAAAAAGACACCAAGACCCTGAGGTGGGGGGCAAACATTTGCCAGGAATGCCTCAAAGAGGTCTGGTCTTTCCACAGCATCCCTGGAGGGGGCTGTGGGTGCTCTGGGAGGTGTCTGCTCCTGGGCACCCTCCTCTCCCAGCTTTTTCCAGTGTCCTTGGCCATCCCTGGGTGACAAGGCCCTCTGGCCCATGGCCGTGGGAGCTGTGTGGGGCACCCTGGGCACAGGACAGAAATGCCAGTGGCAGTGGGGAGAAGGGGGTCTCACCTGGCCAGCAGAGCCGCTGCATAGTGCTGGGTGTCAGCACACAGCAGCGTGTCCCAGACACGCTTGCGCTCCATAGCCACCAGCTCTTTCTTATACCGCAAACGGCAGAGCAGAGCCTTCATGGCCTGCACTGCAAACCTGTGTGCAGAGCAAAGCCCAGGTCACACTGGGAGCACTGGCACTGGCTACAGGGGCATGGGAAGGACAGGATGGCTGGGACCTGTTGGGGTTGGTGGGAAGGCGGTTCTTCTGCCGGCAGGCTCTCCAGAAGTGATCAACATCCTCTGGTATCTGCTCTGTAGTGATGACAATTTGGAAGAGCAGAGCCACAAAGATGCGGGAGGAATAAAGGTTCACGGCCTCATGGCACCGAGGCACGTGGACAATCACCCACAGCACCAGAGTTGCCTGTAAAAGAAGCAGCCCGAGACAGCGCTCAGTGCTGAGCTGTCCATGTGGCAGGGCCCGAGGGGAGAGGCAGGGGCAGCACCGGGCCTGGTGCCCCCTGAGCCTGTCCCTAGCCCAGATTTCAGCCCAGTGCCTGAGGCAGGGAGTGAATGGAGAGCTGCTGGAGATGTGGCCTGGGGGTGAACAAAGGCCACTTCCAGAAACTCACAGCCAGGGCATAAACGTCCTTGTTGTCTCCATCCGAGGTGGACATGCTGTACAGTGGCCAGTGCTCCATCACACAGAGCAGTGTTGGCAGCACCTTCTCCAGTGTTGGTCCCAACAAGGCTATGATTCTCCAAATCATTGTAGCAGCTCTGTGGGATCGGAGCTCTGTGTCAGGGGCGTCTCAGTCACAGTCCCATGCCCTGTGCAGCTGTGGGTCCCAGGTGACAGAGCCCCGGTGCCGTGAGGGGCAGGGAGGGAGCATGGCAGCAGGCTTGGGAAACAGAGGGGCCCGAGGGTCCTGGAGCTCTGTGCCTGTCCGGCAGTACAGGCTGTACAGGGCGATGGGCCCTAAGGGCTGGTGAGCCCTGAGCTCTCAAGGCAGGTGGGCCCCGTACCTGTCACACAGTGGGGCACAGCGCAGGAGGGTCAGCACCACATCATCGGGGTGTTCTTCAGTCAGCATCAGAATGTTAATGGGCAGCCTGGCATCCACAGTGACATGGGACACAAGACTATAGTAAAGGCTCCTCACTGTGGCTGGCACCTGGAGAAGGCATGGGGAAGACTTGGAGCACTGTCCAAGGGAGCAATTTCCCCAGCTGCCCCCAAGAAGTGCTTCCCTTCCCACCACACTGTGCTGGCCTTAAAGGCTGAGGGGGCCCAGCAGCTGTGGCTTGAGGGGCGCACGATCCTGGGAGACCTCCAGCCCTGGCCCCAGGCTGCTTACCTGGTGCTGAGGATAAACAGCACTCGCCTCGAAAAAACCCAGACTGGGAGCACGAACCACAGTGGGAGTGGGCGTGGTGTCAGTATTTGTGATGCCCTGAGTCTGTCCAGTTTTGGTGTTTGTGATGGCCCTGTCCTCAGTCACTGCCATGTCCTCAGTCACTGCCATGCCCTCAGTCAGTGCCATGTCCTCAGTCGCTGCCATGCCCTCAGTCACTGCCATGTCCTCAGTCAGTGCCATGCCCTCAGTCACTGCCATGTCCTCAGTCACTGCCATGTCCTCAGTCACTGCCATGTCGATCTTCACCACTTGATCATTCATTGCACTGTCAGAGACTTCTGAGCTCTCAGTAGAATCTGTGCTGACATCAGGCTCTGCCTGGAGCTCGGTCAGCCCAGAGTCAGGCTCATCTGTGCCCTCAGTTGCTGTGGTGTTGGTCTTTCTGCGCCGAATGCACATGAACTTCCGGAACATCTGCAGGAGAATGAAGTGAAGGAAGGGAGGGATGTTCCCTGGGGTGCTCCAAGCGCGGTGCTCGGCTGAGCAGCGACAGCAGGCCCAGCCCAGGTGGGGATGGCTGCAGGTACCTGCACTGCTCTCCGGAAGCGGCCGCGGGCAGGGCCCTGCTCTTGTGTCCGGTCCAGGGCTGCATCTGGCAAAGAGCGAGCGCAGCCAGAGCTGAGGGGCTGCGGGAGAGGCCGGAGAACGCCTTGCCTGGGAGGGTTTTTCCCTCCGATACCCTACAAACAAACCTCTGTTCATGTCAGTTGGGAAAGTTTCTTCAGATGATCCATTTCTTGTAGATAACTATACGTGGTTATGGGAGGCTTTCTCAAGCAGCCCGTTGGGGTTAAACAGCCAGCATAAAGAGTCCTTGTCACCTGTTTTTAGCTAAATAATACTGATGTGTTAGTCACAGAACGGCCAGGGTTCATCTTGTAGGTCAGCTCCGGCTCAGGCCTGCTGCTCAGCCCTCAGCACATCAGTCGCTCCTCTGACTTACAGGATGAATCATGGTTGCCAGACTGCCTCTACAGCCCTTGCATATAGGGATGGTTGATCTTGAGGCATAACTGCAAGCTGCATTCCCTGCACTGTGTGCTGCATTAGTCGTACAATACAGGGAATGGAACAAGGAATAAACAAGAAAGTAGCAGCCACAGAAAGGGAAAGGACAAGGGCCCCTTTGAGCCACAGCCCTGGCAGCCACAAAAATAGATCTAGTTCCCAACATTCCCATGTCTGGATTGGTGCATGGGCTAATTTTCTCATCTCCCTAGTTATCTGTTTTCCTACTTTTCCGTTGTCATCAATTTGTAAGCGACAGCTGGATTCGTTTTCTTTCCTGCAAGCTCCTCCTTCTTCTGCCAACAGTCTGTAACATTCCATGCTGGAGAATCGCATTCTGCATTTGCGTGGATTGCTCGGCCACGAGGTCAAGGGCAGCAGCCGTCTGGTTAGTTATTATCCCCGAGACGGCTCGCAGTCTTATTATCCAATTCAAATTTTAGATAGGTTCTCTGGGCCCTGATACCAATTGGCTAGGGTTCCATGGAGCCGGTCCATAATGTTGTATAACTCTCTCAGGTGGCCGTTCATCATGTCCCCATCTTTGGGAGCTTCCCTTACTTAGGGAGGTGCCAAGAGACCATGTTTCTCTGACCAAATCATCATATCCTTTGACTCTGAGCCCCATGCCCTGACTTTGTGACAGCAAAAAGTACAGGGGCCCAATATAGCCTGTACAACATATTCCTGACCAGTCTGGAGGTACCCCTCGGTAAGCGTGTGTTGCAAAGCATAAGAATCCTGGCAGGAGTGCACCAGCCAAGTTCCGTGTAGTTGCTCTTATCAGGGCCTGAGGAATGTAAGAAGTGCTAAATTGGGAAAGAAGACGTTGGAAGAAAGAATAACAAGGCAGCAAGAAAGCAGATAAGGAGGGACTGTTCCATCCTGGACTAGAACCAGTCAGGACCCCTGAGGGGTGCATGCAGGGCACATCAACAATGCGGAGGGTCCAATCGAGTCATGCGTGATCGTGTGAATGACACTTAGAGAAATGAATAAGAATGGAGAAATGTAAACAATAAATAGATTCCTGTGCAATCATATTGGTTCGTTGTCCAGGGGTCTCGTTTCCCCCGCAAGCATGTTGGCCACAAATCCAATCATGTCCTTTTAAGGCCCCTGTTCCAGTAGCAAAAGGGCCTTCCCACTTTTTGTCATCAATGAAAAGATGGGTCAGAAGAGAACTTGTTGCCTGAACCCAACGGACCTCCAGAAATAGTTATTTCACCATAAGAGTCACAATATTTGCATTTCCAAATTCCTGGGTGGGGTTTCCATCTTCAGTCACAGCCCTGGTCTGTTTTGTTAGATCTGGACCAGAAGTGTGGCTCGGTCGAGCCTCAGGGGGAGCTGTCCCTGCGAAGGAGGCTACAGCGACCTTCCTGCAGACACAAATTGTCTGCCTTGGGCAGCCGTTGTTCGGGCTGCGCTGGCTCCCAACCAGACACAGCCTCTCTTGTCTAAACTTGTCTCCATCCATAGCACAGCCCCCAAACACAGGCGCAGGAAGAAGAAGCAGGGGCTCTTTTGCAGCCATGCCCCATAGAGACTGGAAGGGTGCCCTCCCTCTGGTCTCACTTTGCTGGGTTTCTGACTGGGTCTGAGGCACTGATGCCTTAGGTTTTAACTTTCATTTTTCAAATCCTCTACTGCCTAGTGTGTAACTCTGAAGTTCCTTGTAGCCTGTTAATTTCTGCTCCCTCATGCTGGGTAGACATAACAAAGCCTCTCCGGGCCTGCTCTCCAAGGACACTCAGACCGTCCTAGGCCCAAAAAGTATAAACCAAAAGCTTCTACGGGGGGTGGAAGCTTGGGGAAATGACATCATTAACTGAAGCTTTAATTGGAGAATTAACCCTGATATGCAATGAACCAAACTTAGAAAAGTGTCAGGAACTCGTGACCTGTCGTCCACCTTGGGATCCATCTTGGCAGTAGTCTCTGGCTCCCCAGGGCGTACCTTTGAAGGCCTTTCAAATAAATACCTACCTGTCCTACGTAAAAAAACAGGTTTGGCTTTCGCATTCATGGCATGATAAGCAATTAATTTAAAATATGAATGTTGTTAAGAGTAAATTAAGTTGTTAATTGATTAAGAGAGTTTGTAGTTCATGATTCTTAATGTGTAAGTGCTGAGTAATATTTCTAAGTTGGAAGCAAAGTTCCAGAGTTTAAATTACATTGAAAAATCCCATGATATGTTCTAAAATCATCTCCAAGTTTAGCTGTGTTCTAGAGGGAGAGAGAAGCCCCAGCCATGGCTAAAGTGCTATCTTCAGAAAAGACCGGTAACCTGTCACCAAGCTCCATGGGAACCATGAATTTTAATGAGAAAGTTCCCTCCAAAAACTCAGATGCCACCACCCAGAGACTTACAGCCCTAGTAACCAGCGAGCCATTGGCCCAAAGGCCTTACATCCATCTCCTGAACCAGGCCCAATGAACTGAACTTTAAAACCACTCCAGCAATCATCTCCTACTTTGGAGGCAGGACAATGGGGGGGGTGATGAGAGGAGCTGGGAAAAGTATAAATATTGAAACACAGCGGGGAGGGTTGCTCTTTATGCCTGCTTTGGTTGCTGCACTTTTGCCTGTGCAACTCCTTGCTCGGGATTAGCCTAGGCAGCGCTCGGTGCTGGGGATCCTAGGCCTGCCTGTTAAACTGCTTTTGCATGGGGCTAGCCCAAGCAAAGACCCAGCCCTGTAGGTCTTTGTTTTGGGTTTATAGCCTTTTTGGCTGTAAGTGTCTGCAATTGCTGCAGATGTGGGTGAGGGATTTTTTATTAAGGAATTTGGCCGTTGTTGTTTAATAAATCAGTTTTTAAACTTCAGAAAGAGTGTGGCCTCATTCCTGACACTACCTTTATTCTCTTCTTCTTGTCTAGTCTCTGTTTTTAGTTGGCCTCTCAAGGCATCAGCAAGGCTTTGACTCCTCAGTGTTGGGGACCAGAAGCACACCCAGGATCCCGACACTGCCTGAGAGCGCTCCGGACACCGGGATGGTCCCGCGTCCGAGTCTCAGCCACTCCGCTGCTGCTTCGTTTGCTCTTAGGCACACCCAGAGCTCACTGTTAAGCCAGGATGGTCTCTGGGTCTGCCCTCTTCCTCATCCTGTGCAGGGATGGGGAACTACTGTGCTTCCAGGAAGCTGTTCCTGAAAACTTCCAGCATTCCAAGCTCCTTTGCCCTCCGTGGAGGCTTGCCATGGAATCCCTCACAGCTGCCTCCTGAACATACTCAAGTTGGCTCTTCTAAAGTCCAGGGCCTTCAGGGTGCTCAGCAAGACCTTCAACTCCACAGTGTTGTGGAATTGGACCTTCAGGACAGGGACCTTGCCAGCCTGGGCTGCACTTGTTCCTCTGTGTCTCTGCACCAAACACGGCGCGGAAGAGAACGGCAGGAGGGGCCTGTGTGTCCCAGGGCTCAGGTTTTGTGCTGCTTCAGCACCACAGAGACACAGGCAAAGGGAAGAAGCCAAACTGTTTATTAATAGAAGGCAAAGCAAAGGGATGAGCTGGGAGGGGAAAAAGGGGGATGGGCAGGGTCTGAGGGTTGGAGGGGAAAAAAGGGGATGGGCAGGGTCTGAGGGCTGGAGGGGAAAAAAGGGGATGGGCAGGGTCTGAGGGTTGGAGGGATGGACCTGTCAAAAGGGAGAGAGAGGGCAGAAGCTATGGGAGCTTTCCACAGGCTCAGCTGTGACCAGCATCAGCTGTGCCTGGAGGTCCAGCTGCTCTACTCTAGTGTGCAGGTGGTCTCATCTTCTATGGTATCTGGAGGTCTTAAAGGGACTTTGGTTCTTCTGAGCCAGCAGATGGACGGAGTTTTGCAACTCTTTCGTTGAATATCTTTTGAACTAGTGTGTTTGTCTGGGAAGGGCTGTCGTCTCTCCTCAGGGCTTGAAGGGCTGGAAGAGACAGGAACAGAGCCACGGTCAGAGCCTGGAGCTGCAGGAATCAAAGGAGACCTTCCTGCCAGGGCCATCTCATCCAGCTCTTGCCATGGCCACAAGACAGCAGGGGCCAACGAGATCAGCAGGAAGGTGCTGGCCATGACATCCCCCAACCAGGTCCCTGAAATCTCTCTGTGCTCTGCCCACGCCACCCCTTGGCCACACATGGAGCAAAGACCCCCACAGCCGGCGCAGGGATTGCAGCTCCCTGCCCAGGCATTGCAGCTCCCCACCGCCAGCCCCCGCTGACAGCCCGCTGCCCTCACTCACCCTCACCGAGGACCTGGAGCTCTTCCTTCTGCCCCACCATGAGCACCCCGGCGATCCCTGGGAGCACAGAGCGTGTCACGGCCCCAGCGGCACAGCTCCCTCCCAGCGGCGCTGCCAGCCCTGTGGCCACACGCTCTCCTCCCCCCGGCAGGGCTCAGCCCGGGCCCCTGCCGCATCCTGACGCCCGAGGGCACGGCTGCGAGAGGGCGGCAGCGGCCCCGAGGGCAGGCGGGGCTCCGCGGCCCCGGGCCCGGATCCCGCTGCAGCCGGGGCAGCAGCCGGGGCTGGGGCCGAGCTGCGGCGGGGCGGGGAGGGGTCCCGGGCCCGTGGCTCACCAATGAACCTGACGGCCGCCCGGCGCAGGGGCTGCTGTGGGCTCTCCAGATACGGCAGAGCCTGGCGCAGGTGCTCGGCGGCTCGGCTCCTGTCCTCTGCCAGCTGCAGAGAGCGCCAGCAGGAGGGAAGGGTTGGCGCGGGCTCAGCCCCTCGGCCGGGCGCTCCCTGCGCCCAGCCCGGGCCTCCCCTGCCCGCACGGCCCTGAGGCCCGGGCAGCAGCCGCTGGCGCCGGGCTCTGGAGGGGGCCGAGGGCCGGCTGCTGCCCGGGGAGCCGCGGTGCCGCCCCGCGCCACAGCCCAGCCGGGCCGGGGCTGCATCGGCACCCGGCTCGGGGCCAGAGGAGCCTGGAGAAGAGCCCGCGCGGCCCAGGGAAGGGAGCAGCGTGTGGGGCGCAGGCTGGCGCCCCTGGGTGCAGCACTGGGCAGGGGCACAGCTGCCAGCCCCACACACTGAGCACCGGGGGCAGGGAGCTTCTCCAGGCTGTGGCTGGGGCTTCTCCAGGCCGTCCTTACCAGGCACTCGGCAAACTTCAGTATCTTCTCCTTCTTCACCAGCTGTTTGAGATTTCTCCTCTGCAGGAACTCGGCCAAGCAATGCAGTGTTTCCCGAGAAGCCTGGAGAGCAGCAGAGACCCAGAGATGGCACCACCGCCCAGGGCACAGGGCCCACGTCTCCATGCCAAGGCCAGGAGGAGGCTGCAGCCCGTGAGGCGCCAGGGCAGGAGGCAGCCGAGCCCCCTTCCAGGAGGACACAACAGTCCGTGAGTCCTCACCTCTGCCACGTGCCGGTTCTCATCATGGCAGTGGAATAAAAGTGGGGTGAGGCTCTGGCACACAATTGTCTTAAGGGGCTTTTTTCCCTCGTCCACTACCAACTCCATCACCTTGGAGAAGAGGCGAATGGAGAGCATCTGCACTTGGCTGTTGTCCTGGAGGAAAGGAAAAAACCTCAGCGCCAACTTCTCCCGCCCATGTGGGCACCGGCCTAAAAATCCACAGGGCACAAAGTGTCCGGGCAGCAGCCAGTGTCAGTGGCTGGGGACACAGAGCCTTACATTTTCAAGGAGCGGCAGCAGTCCCTTGGCCAGTTTCGGGGCGGTGGTGCTGGATATGAGGATGTCTTTGTCGTCGAGCACATTCATGAAGACAGAGAGGGTCATGCCAACCACCTCTCCATCTGCATCAGCCAGCAGCTCCACAAGCCACTGAGACAGGCTGCACATTCTTCTGGCCTGTGTGGAACACAAGGCTGTGCTGTGAAGCCATGAACGGCTGCACTGCCTACACCACCCTGGCACTCCAACCCCACCCTGCTGCTGCGGGGCCCAGAGGCCAAAGGCCTTTCCCGAAGCACTTGGGCAGCTGAGGCGGGAGGCAGGAGAGCTGGGAGCAGCTGCCTCAGTGCCCAAAGCCCAGCCAAGCCCAAGGGACTGCATTCTCCAGCCCCTGGTGCCAGTGCAGCTTCAGCCGCTGTCCCCTTCTCACCATCGAGGGATCCCTGCTGAGCACCACGAGGCCTCTGAGCGCCAGGCGACGCCTCTCCCTGCACGCGCTCTGCAGGTACCTGGACATGATCTCGTGGGCACTTTCACCGTGTTTACTCAAGTCCAGGCACTCGAGGACCTGAAGGGCACAGGGCAGTGACAGGGGAGCCGGCCGGCAGGAGCCCGGAACCGCACAGGGCTGGGCCCAGGCAGCAGCGCAGGGCGCGGGCACCGTCCCAGGCAGCTGCGGCTGCGAGAGGGCAGAGAGCTGGGAGGCAGCTCAGCTGGCCGTCAGGCTCACCTCCACAAGGAAAGCCAGGAAGGGCAGATCCCAGCGTGGCTCCTCCCTGCTCAGCTGCCCAAGCAGGCGGAGTGCAATCCCAGAACACAGGGGGAGGGAGACCAGGCACATCTCTCTGGCAGGGGGAAAAAGACACCAAGACCCTGAGGTGGGGGGCAAACATCTGCCAGGAATGCCTCAAAGAGGTCTGGTCTTTCCGCAGCATCCCTGGAGGGGGATGTGGGTGCTCTGGGAGGTGTCTGCTCCTGGGCACCCTCCTCTCCCAGCTTTTTCCAGTGTCCTTGGCCATCCCTGGGTGACAAGGCCCTCTGGCCCATGGCCGTGGGAGCTGTGTGGGGCTCCCTGGGCACAGGACAGAAATGCCAGTGGCAGTGGGGAGAAGGGGGTCTCACCTGGCCAGCAGAGCCGCTGCATAGTGCTGGGTGTCAGCACAGAGCAGCGTGTCCCAGACACGCTTGCGCTCCATAGCCACCAGCTCTTTCTTATAGCGCAAACGGCAGAGCAGAGCCTTCATGGCCTGCACTGCAAACCTGTGTGCAGAGCAAAGCCCCGGTCACACTGGGAGCACTGGCACTGGCTACAGGGGCATGGGAAGGACAGGACGGCTGGGACCTGTTGGGGTTGGTGGGCAGGCGGTTTTTCTGCCGGCAGGCTCTCCAGAAGTGATCAACATCCTCTGGCATCTGCTCTGTAGTGATGACAATTTGGAAGAGCAGAGCCACGAAGATGCGGGAGGAATAAAGGTTCATGGCCTCATGGCACCGAGGCACGTGGACAATCACCCAGAGCACCAGAGTTGCCTGCAAAAGAAGCAGCCCGAGACAGCGCTCAGTGCTGAGCTGTCCATGTGGCAGGGCCCGAGGGGAGAGGCAGGGGCAGCACCGGGCCTGGTGCCCCCTGAGCCTGTCCCTAGCCCAGATTTCAGCCCAGTGCCTGAGGCAGGGAGTGAATGGAGAGCTGCTGGAGATGTGGCCTGGGGGTGAACAAAGGCCACTTCCAGAAACTCACAGCCAGTGCATAAACGTCCTTGTTGTCTCCATCAGAGGTGGACATGCTGTACAGTGGCCAGTGCTCCATCACACAGAGCAGTGTTGGCAGCACCTTCTCCAGTGTTGGTCCCAACAAGGCTATGATTCTCCACATCATTGTAGCAGCTCTGTGGGATCGGAGCTCTGTGTCAGGGGCGTCTCAGCCACAGTCCCATGCCCTGTGCAGCTGTGGGTCCCAGGTGACAGAGCCCCGGTGCCGTGAGGGGCAGGGAGGGAGCATGGCAGCAGGCTTGGGAAACAGAGGGGCCCGAGGGTCCTGGAGCTCTGTGCCTGTCCGGCAGTACAGGCTGTACAGGGCGATGGGCCCTAAGGGCTGGTGAGCCCTGAGCTCTCAAGGCAGGTGGGCCCCGTACCTGTCACACAGTGGGGCACAGCGCAGGAGGGTCAGCACCACATCATCGGGGTGTTCTTCAGTCAGCATCAGAATGTTAATGGGCAGCCTGGCATCCACAGTGACATGGGACACGAGACTATAGTAAATGCTCCTCACTGTGGCTGGCACCTGGAGAAGGCATGGGGAAGACTTGGAGCACTGTCCAAGGGAGCAATTTCCCCAGCTGCCCCCAAGAAGTGCTTCCCTTCCCACCACACTGTGCTGGCCTTAAAGGCTGAGGGGGCCCAGCAGCTGTGGCTTGAGGGGCGCACGATCCTGGGAGACCTCCAGCCCTGGCCCCAGGCTGCTTACCTGCTGCTGAGGATAAACAGCACTCGCCTCGAAAAAACCCAGAGTGGGAGCATGAATCACAGTGGGAGTGGGCCTGGTGTCAGTATTTGTGATGCCCTGAGTCTCTCCAGTTTTGGTGTTTGTGATGGCCCTGTCCTCAGTCACTGCCATGTCCTCAGTCACTGCCATGCCCTCAGTCAGTGCCATGCCCTCAGTCAGTGCCATGTCCTCAGTCAGTGCCATGCCCTCAGTCACTGCCATGCCCTCAGTCACTGCCATGTCCTCAGTCAGTGCCATGCCCTCAGTCAGTGCCATGCCCTCAGTCAGTGCCATGTCCTCAGTCGCTGCCATGCCCTCAGTCAGTGCCATGTCCTCAGTCAGTGCCATGCCCTCAGTCAGTGCCATGTCCTCAGTCACTGCCATGCCCTCAGTCACTGCCATGCCATCACTCACTGCCATGCCCTCAGTCACTGCCATGTCGATTTTCACCACTTGATCATTCATTGCACTCTCGGAGTCTTCTGAGCCCTCAGTAGAATCTGTGCTGACATCAGGCTCTGCCTGGAGCTCGGTCAGCCCAGAGTCAGGCTCAGCTGTGCCCTCAGTTGCTGTGGTGTTGGTCTTTCTGCGCCGAATGCACATGAACTTCCGGAACATCTGCAGGAGAATGAAGTGAAGGAAGGGAGGGATGTTCCATGGGGTGCTCCAAGCGCGGTGCTCGGCTGAGCAGCGACAGCAGGCCCAGCCCAGGTGGGGATGGCTGCAGGTACCTGCACTGTTCTCTGGAAGCGGCCGCGGGCAGGGCCCTGCTCTTGTGTCCGGTCCAGGGCTGCATCTGGCAAAGAGCGAGCGCAGCCAGAGCTGAGGGGCTGCGGGAGAGGCCGGAAGCACAGCCCAGCCCTGCACTGCCCAGGCAGGGACAGCCCCGGGATGCTCAGGGGATGGAGCAGGGCTGATGCAGGGGGGTCTGGCCCAGCCCCACTTCTGTCCTGTCCATGGGTGTGTTCCCAGGAGATGGGATGGGATGGGATGGGATGGGATGGGATGGGATGGGATGGGATGGGATGGGATGGGATGGGATGGGATGGGATGGGATGGTGCCAAGCTGTCTGCAGCCATCAGCCCTGTGACCCAGCTCTGTCACTCACCATCCTGCACTGGCTGGACCTGCTCCAGCTCTTCAGGCTGTTGTGCTGGGGCAGCTCCAGGGCCTTTCTTTTTTTTCCCCCTCAACACTTTGAACAGGCCAAGGAATCTGCCCGCCATGGCGCAGTCTGGCCTCGAGGGCACCTTCGAGAGAGATGCCTTGGGAAAGCTCTGAGTGAACAAGTCGTGCAGTTCTGCCTTGAGGCACCTGCAACAGAGAAGCCTCAGGAAGGCTACAGGACAGCAAGTCCTGCACCCTGGTCTCAGAGGGCCCCTGCCACAAGGACAGGAGACTCCTCGTCAAGGATTGTGGTCAGCAAAGCCAACGGTCTGTCCGTGAGGGCAGCGGCCGCAGGGATGGGAGGTGCCTCAGAAAAGCTCCGGGGCACCAAATCCCACGGTCTGCCCTCGAGGGCACCTGCAAAAGAGAAGCCTCGGGAAGGCCACAGGTCACCAAGTCCTGTGGTCTGGCCTCGAGGTCACCTGCAGGAGGAACGCCTCGGAAAAGCTCCGGGTCAGCACGGAACGAGTGCGCTGTGCGGGGGCTCCTCACGGCACCGCTCTGTCCCGTCCTCTCCCGTCGCGTGCTCCGAGCACTGTGGCGTGGCTGCGCTGCTGCCAGCCCCTGTGTCAGCACGTGTCACAAAGGGCCCTGGGACACCCTGTCCCGTTCCATGCCACGGTGACCATGCTGCTCCGTGTCACAAAGGGCCCTTGCACACACTGCCACCTGCCCTGGGGCCGCCCCCAGCCCACCCCAAGTGGCCCAGGTTGGAAGGAATCCCTTGCCCCAGGTGTCTAAGAGAGCCCGACAGCAGCTTTAGCATCGGCTCCAGCCATAAGCAAACGCTCCCCTGCTCTGCGGGCTCGGGGCAGCACCAGGAGCCCCCATGGCTGCCGACGCAGCCGCCGCGGGAAGGGCTCGGGGCCTTCCACAGAAGCTGGCACAGCCTCCTTGGGACACGTCCCGGCTGGTGGCCATCCTAAAGCCGGGGCTGTGACACAGACAAGGAACGTGTGGGCCAGGGCGTGAATGCTGCTCTGACCCCTGGGGCCCGGGGAGCACTGAAATCAGCAGGTGTGGCAGAGTCCCCGCCAAAGCAGACCTGCCACCCCCTGAGCCCTGGCAGTGCTGGTGCCCGTCTCCTGCCCCAGGGACCTGTGGCCCTGGGGGGCTTCTCTGCCAGAGGGCAGCCAAAGCCAAGGTGCATTGGGGTCTGTGCTCCTTCCTACAGGGGGCTGTTGGCAGGAGCACCTGGTGGCAACGCGTGCTATCTGTGAGACGATGTTGCTCCTTCCTGGAGTGAATTTTGTCATTCACGGCAATAGCAGTAGCACAAAAACACCAACAGCTGCTTAGGTTCAGAGGATAAGGAGATTGCAAAGAGACTCTGTGAAGTTTCTTTGTCTTTCTTGCCTTCTCAAAATAAAAAAAAGCAGCAGAGTCCTAAGTTCAATGCAGCATTTGCTGTGTGGCCAGCTGAGGTCATACGCAGTGCACTGGGAACGTGCAGAGGATAGGGGATGGCCCTTGGAGAATAAAATATTCCGTATCCCCCATAATGGCCACCACCTGGAAGGCGCAGCCAAGGGAAGTGCTAGAAGCAGACTTGCTCTTCTTGTGCACATGGCCGTGCACGCTCTGGTGCTGTTTGTGTGGCGTCCAGAGCCGCTTCAGCAGCAGCGACTCGGCAGCGGCGACTCGGCAGCCCTGCTCGAGGAGACATCGCCGCCCTCCCCACGGCGGCAGCAGCTCCGCGGGCCCAGAGCTCTGTGCCGGGGGGCCTCGGTCACTGCACCGTGGCCTGGGCAGCCGCGGGGGCCCGGGCTGGCCGCCAGCCCTGCCTCTGCCCACTGCCCCTTCTTGGCAGCAGCCAGGGGCTGTGTCCCAGCAGGGCGCCCCTGCCCTCCTTGTCCCCAGCCAGCCCAGCCTGGGCACCTCGGGCTGGTCCCCAGCTCCTGCCGAGGCCCGGCCTCCAGGGCTTCTGCCGCAAGCCTGGGAGACGCTTTGGGGAAGTGCCAGAGCAGCCGGGTGGCAGGAACGAGGCTATGGCTGCCTGGAGGCTGCTTATGGCCTCTGACACCCAATTCCTCAGGCCTTCCCACCGCCCCAGCCCCTCAGGGGCCTCCTGTCCCCTTGGAGCCTCCTGCCACCACTCCCTCACACATCCCCCTCGTGCCTTCCCACTGCCTTGTCCCGTCTGGGACGCTGCAGCACCTCATCCCTTCATGGCCTCCCACCGCCCCGGCCCCTCGGGCTCTCTCCCAGCCCCAGGGCACACAGTGCCCGGGGAGGAACCCAGTGGCCGTGGCTGGGGGAGCAGAGCCTTACATTGTCAAACAGTGGCAGGAGCACCTCAGCCAGCTGCCTTATAAATGACTGTTTCTGTCGGTTGGGGTTGTGCTGGTTTGGGTTCAAAGTTCCTCTGTTCGGACTGTTGGGGTTCAGGTGTTTTTGGGTCTGGGTTGTGCGGTTTGGGTTTGGAAAGGGGCTGCAGGGAGTGTGGGCGCCCAGGAGGCGGCGCTCAAAGCGAATAAAGGGCTGCGGAGGGAAGGGGGGGCACTGGGACCCCTGTAGATTGACAGCAGCGCGGACCAATCATCTCTCGAGGCAAGGCCATGGGGACAACAAATCACTCGACGCCCCGTGAGGCAGAAGGCGGACCTTAGACACGAGCCAATCGGAAGCCTAGTGGCGGGAAAAACTGACCAATGGACAGTGGACTTAGGGGGTCCCAATGGGAAGAGTCGGTGGCTGTATAAAAGGGCGGCACAAAGCCCAGACTGGGCCCTTGTCCTGGGGCAGTCTGTGGCATGGGGAGTGTCTCTGCCTCAGTGAGGAGAGTGGCTACTTCCTTCCCATAGCTCGCTGGGTGTGTTGCTTTTATAAAACCAGTTACCCCTGTTCACAGGTGACTGGCCTCCACGTTTACTTCAAGCTGCAGGGCGATAGGGCGAGGAATCAGGGCGCCATTATATGTAAACAGACTGCTGAGTACAGTGATGCTCATTGCAACCACATCACTGGCATTTTCCCGCAGGAGCCTCACCAGGCTTTCAGTCAGGCTCCACCTTCTTTTGTTCTGTGCCAAACACAAGGCTGTGCAACCCCACCCTGCTGCCGCAGGGCCCAGAGGCCAAAGGCCTGTCCCGAAGCACCTCGGGCAGCTGAACGGGGAGGCAGGAGAGCTGGGAGCAGCTGCCTCCGCTCCTGAAGCCCAGCCATGCCCAAGGGACTGCATTGCCCAGCGCAGCTTCAGCCGCTGCCCCCTTCTCACCATTGAGGGCTCGTCCCTGATCACGAGGGGGGCCCTGAGTGCCAGGCGACGCTTCTGTCTGTGCTCCGTGCCTGGTGCCCCCTGAGCCTGTCCCTAGCCCAGATTTCAGCCCAGTGCCTGAGGCAGGGAGAGAATGGAGAGCTGCTGGAGATGTGGCCTGGGGGTGAACAAAGGCCACTTCCAGAAACTCACAGCCAGGGCATAAACGTCCTTGTTGTCTCCATCCGAGGTGGACATGCTGTACAGTGGCCAGTGCTCCATGACACAGAGCAGTGTTGGCAGCACCTTCTCCAGTGTTGGTCCCAACAAGCCAATGATTCTCCACATCATTGTAGCAGCTCTGTGGGATCGGAGCTCTGTGTCAGGGGCGTCTCAGCCACAGTCCCATGCCCAGTGCAGCTGTGGGTCCCAGGTGACAGAGCCCCGGTGCCGTGAGGGGCAGGGAGGGAGCATGGCAGCAGGCTTGGGAAACAGAGGGGCCCGAGGGTCCTGGAGCTCTGTGCCTGTCCGGCAGTACAGGCTGTACAGGGCGATGGGCCCTAAGGGCTGGTGAGCCCTGAGCTCTCAAGGCAGGTGGGCCCCGTACCTGTCACACAGTGGGGCACAGCGCAGGAGGGTCAGCACCACATCATCGGGGTGTTCTTCAGCCAGCATCAGAATGTTAATGGGCAGCCTGGCATCCACAGTGACATGGGACACGAGACTATAGTAAATGCTCCTCACTGTGGCTGGCACCTGGAGAAGGCATGGGGAAGACTTGGAGCACTGTCCAAGGGAGCAATTTCCCCAGCTGCCCCCAAGAAGTGCTTCCCTTCCCACCACACTGTGCTGGCCTTAAAGGCTGAGGGGGCCCAGCAGCTGTGGCTTGAGGGGCGCACGATCCTGGGAGACCTCCAGCCCTGGCCCCAGGCTGCTTACCTGCTGCTGAGGATAAACAGCACTCGCCTTGAAAAAACCCAGACTGGGAGCATGAATCACAGTGGGAGTGGGCGTGGTGTCAGTATTTGTGATGCCCTGAGTCTCTCCAGTTTTGGTGTTTGTGATGGCCCTGTCCTCAGTCACTGCCATGTCCTCAGTCAGTGCCATGCCCTCAGTCAGTGCCATGTCCTCAGTCACTGCCATGCCCTCAGTCACTGCCATGCCCTCAGTCACTGCCATGCCCTCAGTCACTGCCATGCCCTCAGTCACTGCCATGCCCTCAGTCAGTGCCATGTTCAGTCACTGCCATGTCGATCTTCACCACTTGATCATTCAATGCAGTGTCAGAGTCTTCTGAGCCCTCAGCAGAATCTGTGCTGACATCAGGCTCTGCCTGGAGCTCGGTCAGCCCAGAGTCAGGCTCAGCTGTGCCCTCAGCTGCTGTGGTGTTGGTCTTTCTGCGCCGAATGCACATGAACTTCCGGAACATCTGCAGGAGAATGAAGTGAAGGAAGGGAGGGATGTTCCATGGGGTGCTCCAAGCGCGGTGCTCGGCTGAGCAGCGACAGCAGGCCCAGCCCAGGTGGGGATGGCTGCAGGTACCTGCACTGTTCTCCGGAAGCGGCCGCGGGCAGGGCCCTGCTCTTGTGTCCGGTCCAGGGCTGCATCTGGCAAAGAGCGAGCGCAGCCAGAGCTGAGGGGCTGCGGGAGAGGCCGGAGAGCACAGCCCAGCCCTGCACTGCCCAGGCAGGGACAGCCCCGGGATGCTCAGGGGATGGAGCACGGCTGCTGCAGGGGGGTCTGGCCCAGCCCCACTTCCGTCCTGTCCATGGGTGTGTTCCCAGGAGATGGGATGGGATGGGATGGGATGGGATGGGATGGGATGGGATGGGATGGGATGGGATGGGATGGGATGGGATGGGATGGGATGGGATGGTGCCAAGCTGTCTGCAGCCATCAGCCCTGTGACCCAGCTCTGTCACTCACCATCCTGCACTGGCTGGACCTGCTCCAGCTCTTCAGGCTGTTGTGCTGGGGCAGCTCCAGGGCCTTTCATTTTTTTCCCCCTCAACACTTTGAACAGGCCAAGGAATCTGCCCGCCATGGCGCAGTCTGGCCTCGAGGGCACCTTCGAGAGAGATGCCTTGGGAAAGCTCTGAGTGAACAAGTCGTGCAGTTCTGCCTTGTGGCACCTGCAACAGAGAAGCCTCAGGAAGGCTACAGGACAGCAAGTCCTGCACCCTGGTCTCAGAGGGTCCCTGCCACAGGGACAGGAGACTCCTCGTCAAGGATTGTGGTCAGCAAAGCCAACAGTCTGTCCGTGAGGGCAGCGGCCGCAGGAATGGGAGGTGCCTCAGAAAAGCTCCGGGGCACCAAATCCCACGGTCTGCCCTGGAGGGCACCTGCAGAAGAGAAGCCTCGGGAAGGCCACAGGTCACCAAGTCCTGTGGTCTGGCCTCGAGGTCTGTGCCCTTCAGGTCCTCAGTGCCTGGACTTGAGTAAATACGGTGAAAGTGTCCAGGAGATCATGTCAAGAAAATGAATCCAGCTGTCGCTTACAAATTGATGACAATGGAAAAGTAGGAAAAGAGATAACTAGGGAGATGAGAAAATTAGCCCATGTACCAATCCAGACATGGGAATGTTGGGAACTAGATCTATTTTTGTGGCTGCCAGGGCTGTGGCTCAAAGGGGCCCTTGTCCTTTTCCTTTCTGTGGCTGCTACTTTCTTGTTTATTCCTTGTTCCATTCCCTGTATTGTACGACTAATGCAGCACACAGTGCAGGGAATGCAGCTTGCAGTTATGCCTCAAGATCAGCCATCCCTATATGCAAGGACTGTAGAGGCAGTCTGGCAACCATGATTCATCCTGTAAGTCAGAGGAGCGACTGATGTGCTGAGGGCTGAGCAGCAGGCCTGAGCCGGAGCTGACCTACAAGATGAACCCTGGCCGTTCTGTGACTAACACATCAGTATTATTTAGCTAAAAACAGGTGACAAGGACTCTTTATGCCAGCTGTTTAACCCCAACGGGCTGCTTAAGAAAGCCTCCCATAACCACGTATAGTTATCTGCAAGAAATGGATCAGGTGAAGAAACTTTCCCAACTGACATGAACAGAGGTTTGTTTGTAGGGTATCAGAGGGAAAATCCCTCCCAGGCAAGGCGTTCTCCGGCCTCTCCCGCAGCCCCTCAGCTCTGGCTGCGCTCGCTCTGTGCCAGATGCAGCCCTGGACCGGACACAAGAGCAGGGCCCTGCCCGCGGCCGCTTCCGGAGAACAGTGCAGGTACCTGCAGCCATCCCCACCTGGGCTGGGCCTGCTGTCGCTGCTCAGCCGAGCACCGCACATGGAGCACCCCAGGGAACATCCCTCCCTTCCTTCACTTCATTCTCCTGCAGATGTTCCGGAAGTTCATGTGCATTCGGCGCAGAAAGACCAACACCACAGCAACTGAGGGCACAGCTGAGCCTGACTCTGGGCTGACCGAGCTCCAGGCAGAGCCTGATGTCAGCACAGATTCTACTGAGGGCTCAGAAGACACTGACAGTGCAATGAATGATCAAGTGGTGAAGATCGACATGGCAGTGACTGAGGGCATGGCAGTGACTGAGGGCATGGCAGTGACTGAGGGCATGGCAGTGACTGAGGACATGGCACTGACTGAGGGCATGGCACTGACTGAGGGCATGGCACTGACTGAGGACATGGCACTGACTGAGGGCATGGCACTGACTGAGGGCATGGCAGTGACTGAGGGCATGGCAGCGACTGAGGACATGGCAGCGACTGAGGGCATGGCAGTGACTGAGGGCATGGCAGTGACTGAGGACATGGCACTGACTGAGGACATGGCACTGACTGAGGGCATGGCAGTGACTGAGGTCATGGCACTGACTGAGGTCATGGCAGTGACTGAGGGCATGGCAGTGACTGAGGGCATGGCAGTGACTGAGGACATGGCACTGACTGAGGTCATGGCAGTGACTGAGGACATGGCAGTGACTGAGGGCATGGCAGTGACTGAGGGCATGGCAGTGACTGAGGGCATGGCAGTGACTGAGGACATGGCAGTGACTGAGGACAGGGCCATCACAAACACCAAAACTGGACAGACTCAGGGCATCACAAATACTGACACCACGCCCACTCCCACTGTGATTCATGCTCCCAGTCTGGGTTTTTTCGAGGCGAGTGCTGTTTATCCTCAGCAGCAGGTAAGCAGCCTGGGGCCAGGGCTGGAGGTCTCCCAGGATCGTGCGCCCCTCAAGCCACAGCTGCTGGGCCCCCTCAGCCTTTAAGGCCAGCACAGTGTGGTGGGAAGGGAAGCACTTCTTGGGGGCAGCTGGGGAAATTGCTCCCTTGCACAGTGCTCCTGTAAAAAGGTTATTAGACTCTTCGGAAGCTTTAGTTACAAGGCTGTGAAGTTGCTAAAATGTTTGTTTCAGGAGCCAGGGTGGGTAAGGCTATTAAATTGTTAAGTTGTTGTTTAGGAGTTAAGGGTAGCTAAGAAGTAAATGGTCTAAGCGTTTGGATACAATTGAGTTAACTGTTAAGAGATGATATAGTTCTGTTTGGGCATGGCCAGTTAGAACTTGTGGGAGCATGCGCTGGAAACAAAGTTGAAGAAGTTGGGATTCCACAGGCGGCACAGATTGGCTAAATGTTTTGAGACCGGACATCACCAGAACAGCTTCAGGAGCTACATGGAATAGACAGTGAGAGCGACCAATCAAATCATCCCCTAGACGAATGATTGGCCTGGAACGAGCCATGGAACGGACCAACCACGAATATGTTCAAATGAAGGATTAAGAGTGAACTGACCAATCAAGGACTGAGTCCGAGAATACAAAAAGGAGCTTGTCAGATGACTGTGTCCTCCGGAGGTAACGCTTGTTACTAAAGGAGCACCCAGCGTCGCTGCGCTGTCAGGTCTGCCTTGTTTGTGGTATTAGGGCTACTCCCTTCTACCCCGTCCCAGTTATTGTTAAATAAAGTGTTGGAAATCAGAAAAACGATCTGGATACTGTTTATAACAAATTTTTGGGGCGTCATCCAGGATAGCCACACCCGGAGGCGGTCCCGAAGAAGGACATCTCGGGGAAGACGCGTCCAGCTGATTTCAGGTGCCTTGGATTGGACTTCTTCAAGAGTGTGGAGGGTTACGCTGGCTAACACCCAGGAGATTACTGAGGACGCAGCAACGCAGACCCTCTAAGGGGGTCTGGGGGACCCCCTGAAGGCAGAAGCCCCTCCGGGAGAGAGCGGGACTCGCGAAGGGGCTAAGGATCTTGCGAGTGGGGCTCGGTAAAAGGAGTGCGAGCGGGTGTGGAGTGAATGAGACGGGGGCTAGACTCCCGAAGCGAGTGAGGACCCCTGAGTATCGTGGTTCCGGTTTCCCACGAGGGACCCGGCCGAGCAAAGGGGGAAGCGATAGACGAAGGGTGAGAGTGGTACTCCGAGGGACCCCAGGGAGGGGAGAGGGACAGTACTCCTTTTAACCGGCCCTTACCCACGTAAGCTCTCGATCTCCTGGGAAGGAGCCCTTAGGGGTGCTTAGCTTAGCCCTTGGGATGGGGGTGGTCTGTGGTCGGGAGGAGTAGGCGAAGGTTAGGAAATCAAGTCCGGGTCGGGACTCCTGGGCGCGGGGCGGTAGACAGAGAGGAGGACCACTGAGTTAAGCACCTGGAGGGGGTTCCTTGGATCAAGCAAGAAGCATTCCGGGTGCAGCTTGGTGCCAAGGAACTAGGACCCTTAGGGTAGGCTAAACACCCGGAGCCTGGGGACTCGGAAGCAAAGCCCCCGGTTTGGGGATTGCTCCTTATTTGGCGGGAGGGGGAGACGGAAAAAGGCCTAACTAAGGGGAAATTAGGACCCTGGTGTGGGAAAGGCCGTGCCGAGAAAGCCTCGGGCGGAGCTGACCAGGGGAAATGCCTCGCAGATTGGCGACGATTAGTTGAACCGGCCGGCAATTTCTGAGGGACCCAAGGTGGGGTGAAAGAGGCCAGCGCTGGTGAGGAGGCTCTTCTGCCGCTGTCTGTGGGATGGCCCATGTCTATTAGGGATATGAGGATAGTTTAGACCTGCCAAATAGGGAAGTTAAAAGGCGTGGAAAGGAACTATAGAGTGCAACGCACGTGTGGCTAAGTTAGTTGAGTGAGGTTTTGAGGTGAGGTACAGACCAAAAGTCCTCAAACCACTCACTAACGGGACTCATGCTGGAGGTCGTGTGTCCGGAGTGCGGACAGTGTAAACCGTGGGTGTTGTTTAGGTGTGCTGCATGTGGAAGTAAATGGTATTGCTCTGTGCAGAGATGTGAAAAGTGGTGTCGAGCTTGCAGGGATTCTGAATTAAGGTCAAGAAAAAGAACAGCTGAGCTGAAGAGCGGAGTGTTAAGATGGTGGGATCAGAGGATGCTAATTGAAGCATTGACAGAAGTGGAGATAATAGAAGTGTTGTGCAGAAGGACCCACTTAGTACCTGAAATTTGGATTGTGAGGGAAAAGGATTGGAGGAGAGTAGTTGCGGAGTGTGAGGAAAGATATAAGGGGACAAGAAGGGAAAAACGGATAAGAAAGTAAAAAAAAAAAAAAAAGAGAGAGACAGCTCTTAAGATCAGAGTGTGAAGAATAAGTTAAGTGTCTTCTTGGCTTATTTGGCCATGTTAGCAGGTTCATGTAAGGTATGTTGTTTTAATCACTTTCACTATCAGAGAGGTCAGAGCGAGCAGTTTCTTGTCATTTATTCTTCTTAGGGAAGAGCCGGCTCTCGGCACGGAGGCGTCCTTTTGGAAAGGCTGGAGCCCTGAAGAGGACGAGCTAGCAGTCTTCTGTAACAACATTCGTGCTGCGGTCATTCTCTTGACAGTTCCAGATGTGTTCTTTACTTGTACTTGGTTGTGCTTAGTTGTAGTCCTTATATTTTGATTTGTTATTTTTTTCCCCCATGCTGCCATATTTTGATTTGTTCTTTTTTCCCACGCCGCCATATTTTGATTTGTTCCTTTTTCCTTTTTTTTGGCATAATAGTAATTCAGTAATACCATTATAATTTTATATAAATTCAGTAAGTAATTATGGGGAAGTGTTATAGTAAGCCCTCCAAAGAGGAAAAATGCGACAGTGAAGCTAAGGAAGTAAAGGATGTCCCTCCACAGAGCCCTTTAGGGGAAATGTTGAGAGACTGGGAGAAAAATTCTAAGACAAAGGACCTAGTACAGATAAAAATGGTGAAATACAGCGTGGAAATTTGGTCTCAGGATGTCATCCAGGGCGGTCCAGTGTATTGGCCGTGGTACGGCAGTAAAGAAGAGTGGCTTTGTAAGGCTTTAAATAAACATGTAAGTGAAAAGGAGAATGTTAGTGAAGAAGAGAAGAAGTACGCAGAATGCTGGTTAGAACTTAATTTGGGGGAGAACTGCAAAGTGTTTAAAGTAAATAAAGAAACTGAGAAGGACCAGAGAGTGAAAATACCTGAGCAGGAATGGGACCCTCTTGATAACTTATCCCCTCCGGTAGATCCAATACCTCCTAGGGCCCCTCCTCCTCCTGCTGCCCCCATCCTTTTCCCTCCTCCAGTAGCTCCTATTCCACCTGCAATTCAAGTTACTACCTCCCAGCTAACTCCTCTCCTTCCACCTCCAATAATTCCTACCCAGGCTATAACACCTGTAGCTATAACTCCAGCAGAGACCCCTGGGGTATCCTCTACCACCATCACGGACCCTGTGCCTTTAACCCCCTTAGTTCCTGTGGCAACTCCAGATCCTCCCATAACCCTGATCCCCCCCTCATATTTAAAACCTGTAACTTTGACCTCGCCCCAAAACCCTCCAAATCCTGTAACCTCCATAGAAGCAGTATCGAACCTAGATGAAGGCCCCTATATGAACACCAGGGCTAGAGGAATAAAATCAGAAGCATGCATGTGTAATGAACAATCAGGACAAGGAGTCGAGAAATTGTTTCCTCTTAGGGAGGTGCCCATGGGAGGGGCGAGAGGGGGAATAGGGTTTGTGAATGCTCCACTGACTGCATCTGAAGTGCAGGGTTTTAAGAAGGAGATAAAAAGTTTGTTAGAAGACCCCTTGGGAGTTGCCAGTCAGTTAGATCAGTTCTTAGGCCCAAGTATATATACTTGGGAAGAATTAAATTCAATCATGGGCATTCTCTTTTCATTAGAAGAAACACAATTAATAAGGACAGCAGGGATGAGAACATGTAGCACCCGAGACCCAAATCCTTTCGGTAATCAGAAAAACAATCTGGATACTGTTTGTAACATGCCAAGTCTTCCCCATGCCTTCTCCAGGTGCCAGCCACAGTGAGGAGCATTTACTATAGTCTCGTGTCCCACGTCACTGTGGATGCCAGGCTGCCCATTAACATTCTGATGCTGACTGAAGAACACCCCGATGATGTGGTGCTGACCCTCCTGCGCTGTGCCCCACTGTGTGACAGGTACGGGGCCCACCTGCCTTGAGAGCTCAGGGCTCACCAGCCCTTAGGGCCCATCGCCCTGTACAGCCTGTACTGCCGGACAGGCACAGAGCTCCAGGACCCTCGGGCCCCTCTGTTTCCCAAGCCTGCTGCCATGCTCCCTCCCTGCCCCTCACGGCACCGGGGCTCTGTCACCTGGGACCCACAGCTGCACTGGGCATGGGACTGTGGCTGAGACGCCCCTGACACAGAGCTCCGATCCCACAGAGCTGCTACAATGATGTGGAGAATCATTGGCTTGTTGGGACCAACACTGGAGAAGGTGCTGCCAACACTGCTCTGTGTGATGGAGCACTGGCCAGTGTACAGCATGTCCACCTCGGATGGAGACAACAAGGACGTTTATGCCCTGGCTGTGAGTTTCTGGAAGTGGCCTTTGTTCACCCCCAGGCCACATCTCCAGCAGCTCTCCATTCACTCCCTGCCTCAGGCACTGGGCTGAAATCTGGGCTAGGGACAGGCTCAGGGGGCACCAGGCCCGGTGCTGCCCCTGCCTCTCCCCTCGGGCCCTGCCACATGGACAGCTCAGCACTGAGCGCTGTCTCGGGCTGCTTCTTTTGCAGGCAACTCTGGTGCTCTGGGTGATTGTCCACGTGCCTCGGTGCCATGAGGCCATGAACCTTTATTCCTCCCGCATCTTCGTGGCTCTGCTCTTCCAAATTGCCATCACTACAGAGCAGATGCCAGAGGAAGCTGATCACTTCTGGAGAGCCTGCCGGCAGAAAAACCGCCTGCCCACCAACCCCAACAGGTCCCAGCCGTCCTGTCCTTCCCATGCCCCTGTAGCCAGTGCCAGTGCTCCCAGTGTGACCGGGGCTTTGCTCTGCACACAGGTTTGCAGTGCAGGCCATGAAGGCTCTGCTCTGCCGTTTGCGCTATAAGAAAGAGCTGGTGGCTATGGAGCGCAAGCGTGTCTGGGACACGCTGCTGTGTGCTGACACCCAGCACTATGCAGCGGCTCTGCTGGCCAGGTGAGACCCCCTTCTCCCCACTGCCACTGGCATTTCTGTCCTGTGCCCAGGGAGCCCCACACAGCTCCCACGGCCATGGGCCAGAGGGCCTTGTCACCCAGGGATGGCCAAGGACACTGGAAAAAGCTGGGAGAGGAGGGTGCCCAGGAGCAGACACCTCCCAGAGCACCCACAGCCCCCTCCAGGGATGCTGTGGAAAGACCAGACCTCTTTGAGGCATTCCTGGCAAATGTTTGCCCCCCACCTCGGGGTCTTGGTGTCTTTTTCCCCCTGCCAGAGAGATGCGCCGGGTCTCCCTCCCCCTGTGTTCTGGGATTGCGCTCCGCCTGCTTGGGCAGCTGAGCAGGGAGGAGCCACGCTGGGATCTGCCCTTCCTGGCTTTCCTTGTGGAGGTGAGCCTGACGGCCAGCGCTGCCTCGCTGAGCTGCCTCCCAGCTCTCTGCCCTCTCGCAGCCGCAGCTGCCTGGGACGGTGCCCGCGCCCTGCGCTGCTGCCTGGGCCCAGCCCTGTGCGGTTCCGGGCTCCTGCCGGCCGGCTCCCCTGTCACTGCCCTGTGCCCTTCAGGTCCTCGACTGCCTGGACTTGAGTAAACACGGTGAAAGTGCCCACGAGATCATGTCCAGGTACCTGCAGAGCGCGTGCAGGGAGAGGCGTCGCCTGGCGCTCAGAGGCCTCGTGGTGCTCAGCAGGGATCCCTCGATGGTGAGAAGGGGACAGCGGCTGAAGCTGCACTGGCACCAGGGGCTGGAGAATGCAGTCCCTTGGGCTTGGCTGGGCTTCAGGAGCTGAATCAGCTGCTCCCAGCTCTCCTGCCTCCCCCTTCAGCTGCCCGAGGCGCTTTGGGACAGGCTTTTTGTCCCTGAGTCGTGCGGCAGCAGGATGCGGTGAACAGCCTTGTGTCCCACAAAGGCCGCAAGAATGTGGAGCCTGACTGAAAGCCTGGTGAGGCTCCTGCAGGACAACGCCAGCGACGTGGTTGGGATGAGCATCACTGTACTCAGCAGCCTGTTTATGTACAATGGTGCCCCGATACCACGCCCCATTGCCCTGCAGCTGCCTGAGGTGCTCCTGCCACTGTTTGACAACGTAAGGCTCTGCGCCCCCAGCCACGGCCACTGGGTTCCTCCCCAGGCACTGTGTGGCTTGATGCTCTTGAACCTGCGCCCAGGGCAAGAGTACTTGCAGAGTGAGCACAGACAGAAGCGTCGCCTGGCACTGAGGGCCCCCCTCGTGCTCAGGATCCCACAGAGCTGCTACAATGATTTGGAGAATCATAGCCTTGTTGGGACCAACACTGGAGAAGGTGCTGCCAACACTGCCCTGTGTCATGGAGCACTGGCCACTGTACAGCATGTCCACCTCGGATGGAGACAACAAGGACGTTTGTGCACTGGCTGTGAGTTTCTGGAAGTGGCCTTTGTTCAGCCCCAGGTCGCCTCTCCAGCAGCTCTCCATTCACTCCCTGCCTCAGGCACTGGGCTGAAATCTGGGCTAGGGACAGGCTCAGGGGGCACCAGGGCCGGAGCACAGACAGAAGCGTTGCCTGGCACTCCCGGCCTCCACAGTGTTGTGGAGGTCTCATTAAAGTACCTGCAGAGTGAGCACAGACAGAAGCGTCGCCTGGCACTCAGGGCCCCCCTCGTGATCAGGGACGAGCCCTCAATGGTGAGAAGGGGACAGCGGCTGAAGCTGTGCTGGGCAATGCAGTCCCTTGGGCTTGGCTGGGCTTCAGGAGCGGAGGCAGCTGCTCCCAGCTCTCCTGCCTCCCCGTTCAGCTGCCCGAGGTGCTTCGGGACAGGCCTTTGGCCTCTGGGCCCTGCGGCAGCAGGGTGGGGTTGCACAGCCTTGTGTTTGGCACAGAACAAAAGAAGGTGGAGCCTGACTGAAAGCCTGGTGAGGCTCCTGCGGGAAAATGTCAGTGATGTGGTTGCAATGAGCATCACTGTACTCAGCAGTCTGTTGACGTATAATGGTGCCCTGATTCCTCGCCCTATCGCCCTGCAGCTTGAAGTAAACGTGGAGGCCAGTCACCTGTGAACAGGGGTAACTGGTTTTATAAAAGCAACACACCCAGCGAGCTATGGGAAGGAAGTAGCCACTCTCCTCACTGAGGCAGAGGCACTCCCCATGCCACAGACTGCCCCAGGACAAGGGCCCAGTCTGGGCTTTGTGCCGCCCTTTTATACAGCCACCGACTCTTCCCATTGGTCCCCCACTAAGTCCACTGTCCATTGGTCAGTTTTTCCCGCCACTAGGCTTCCGATTGGCTCTTGTCTAAAGTCCGCCTCCTGCCTCACGGGGCGTCGAGTGATTTGTTGTCCCCATGGCCTTGCCTCGAGAGATGATTGGTCCGCGCTGCTGTCAATCTACAGGGGTCGCAGTGCCCCCCCTTCCCTCCGCAGCCCTTTATTCGCTTTGAGCGCCGCCTCCTGGGCGCCCACACTCCCTGCATCCCCTTTCCAAACCCAAACCGCACAACCCAGACCCAAAAACACCTGAACCCCAACAGTCCGAACAGAGAAACTTTGAACCCAAACCAGCACAACCCCAACCGACAAAAACAGTCATTTATAAGGCAGCTGGCTGAGGTGCTCCTGCCACTGTTTGACAACATAAGGCTCTGCGCCCCCAGCCACGGCCACTGGGTTCCTCCCTGGGCACTGTGTGCCCTGGGGCTGGGAGAGAGCCCGAGGGGCCGGGGCGGTGGGAGGCCATGAAGGGATGAGGTGCTGCAGCGTCCCTGACGGGACAAGGCAGTGGGAAGGCACGAGGGGGAGGTTGAGGGAGTGGTGGCAGGAGGCTCCAAGGGGACAGGAGGCCCCTGAGGGGCTGGGGCGGTGGGAAGGCCTGAGGAATTGGGTGTCAGAGGCCATAAGCAGCCTCCAGGCAGCCATAGCCTCGTTCCTGCCACCCGGCTGCTCTGGCGCTTCCCCAAAGCGTCTCCCAGGCCTGCGGCAGAAGCCCTGGAGGCCGGGCCTCGGCAGGAGCTGGGGACCAGCCCGAGGTGCCCAGGCTGGGCTGGCTGGGGACAAGGAGGGCAGGGGGGCCCTGCTGGGACACAGCCCCTGGCTGCTGCCAAGAAGGGGCAGTGGGCAGAGGCAGGGCTGGCGGCCAGCCCGGGCCCCCGCGGCTGCCCAGGCCACGGTGCAGTGACCGAGGCCCCCCGACACAGAGCTCTGGGCCCGCGGAGCTGCTGCCGCCGTGGGGAGGGCGGCGATGTCTCCTCGAGCAGGGCTGCCGAGTCGCCGCTGCCGAGTCGCTGCTGCTGAAGCGGCTCTGGACGCCACACAAACAGCACCAGAGCGTGCACGGCCATGTGCACAAGAAGAGCAAGTCTGCTTCTAGCACTTCCCTTGGCTGCGCCTTCCAGGTGGTGGCCATTATCGGGGATACGGAATATTTTATTCTCCAAGGGCCATCCCCTATCCTCTGCACGTTCCCAGTGCACTGCGTATGACCTCAGCTGGCCACACAGCAAATGCTGCATTGAACTTAGGACTCTGCTGCTTTTTTTATTTTGAGAAGGCAAGAAAGACAAAGAAACTTCCCAGAGTGTCTTTGCAATCTCCTTATCCTCTGAACCTAAGCAGCTGTTGGTGTTTTTGTGCTAGTGCCTTTCCCTTGCATGAAAAAATTCACTCCAGGAAGGAGCAACATCGTCTCACAGATAGCACGTGTTGCCACCAGGTGCTCCTGCCAACAGCCCCCTGTAGGAAGGAGCACAGACCCCAATGCACCTTGGCTTTGGCTGCCCTCTGGCAGAGAAGCCCCCCAGGGGCACAGGTCCCTGGGGCAGGAGACGGGCACCAGCACTGCCAGGGCTCAGGGGGTGGCAGGGCTGCTTCGGCGGGGACTCTGCCACCCCTGCTGATTTCAGTGCTCCCCGGGCCCCAGGGGTCAGAGCAGCATTCGCGCCCTGGCCCACACGTTCCTTGTCTGTGTCACAGCCCCAGCTTTAGGATGGCCACCAGCCGGGACGTGTCCCAAGGAGGCTGTGCCAGTTTCTGTGGAAGGCCCCGAGCCCTTCCCGCGGTGGCTGCGTCGGCAGCCGTGGGGGCTCCTGGTGCTGCCCCGAGCCCGCAGAGCAGGGGAGCGTTTGCTTATGGTTGGAGCCGATGCTAAAGCTGCTGTCGGGCTCTCTTAGACACTTGGGGCAAGGGATTCCTTCCAACCTGGGCCACTTGGGGTGGGCTGGGGGCGGCCCCAGGGCAGGTGGCAGTGTGTGCAAGGGCCCTTTGTGACACGGAGCAGCATGGTCACCGTGGCATGGAACGGGACAGGGTGTCCCAGGGCCCTTTGTGACACGTGCTGACACAGGGGCTGGCAGCAGCGCAGCCACGCCACAGTGCTCGGAGCACGCGACGGGAGAGGACGGGACAGAGCGGTGCCGTGAGGAGCCCCCGCACAGCGCACTCGTTCCGTGCTGACCCGGAGCTTTTCCGAGGCGTTCCTCCTGCAGGTGACCTCGAGGCCAGACCACAAGACTTGGTGAGCTGTGGCCTTCCCGAGGCTTCTCTTTTGCAGGTGCCCTTGAGGGCAGACCGTGGGATTTGGTGCCCCGGAGCTTTTCTGAGGCACCTCCCATCCCTGCGGCCGCTGCCCTCAAGGACAGACCGTAGGACTTGGTGACCACAATCCTTGACGAGGAGTCTCCTGTCCTTGTGGCAGGAGCCCTAGAGAACACAGTGCAGGACTTGCTCTCCTGTAGGATTCCCAAACCTTCTGTTTTGCAAGTGCCTTCAAGGCACGACTGCAGGACATGAGTCAGAGCTCTTCTTAGATCTCGCTGGAGGAAGTCACCTTCAATCCCATCGGTGACATGGAGCAGAGGCCCCCACTCGTGCCCAAGCTGGCCTGGGTGGAGGAGGAGGAAGGCGGCCCTGGAGCGGCCGCTGCCCCAGAAGAGCAACCCAGAGAGTTGGAGTGGTTCCAGCCATCAGAGGAAGGTGAGTGGCAGAGCTGGGCCACAGGGCTGCTGCATGCGGCCAGCTTGGCCCCGTCCCATGCCATGCCATGCTATGCCATGCCATGCCACGCCACGCTACGCCACGCCATGCCATGCCATGCCATGCCATGCCATGCCATGCCATGCCATGCCGTCCCGTCTCCTGGGAACACACCCATGGACAGGACAGAAGTGGGGCTGGGCCAGACCTCCCTGCAGCAGCCCTGCTCCATCCCCTGAGCATCCCGGGGCTGTCCCTGCCTGGGCAGTGCAGGGCTGGGCTGTGCTCTCCGGCCTCTCCCGCAGCCCCTCAGCTCTGGCTGCGCTCGCTCTTTGCCAGATGCAGCCCTGGACCGGACACAAGAGCAGGGCCCTGCCCGCGGCCGCTTCCGGAGCACAGTGCAGGTACCTGCAGCCATCCCCACCTGGGCTGGGCCTGCTGTCGCTGCTCAGCCGAGCACTGCACATGGAGCACCCCATGGACCATCCCTCTCCTCCCTATCCTTTGTTCTCCTGCTGGTGACTTGCCAATTCATCGAGTGCATTTGGCAGGAAGAGACCAGCGACATGGGCACCGGATCCATGGAAAGCTGTGACGTCTACAGCACTGACATCAGTGCTGCCAGGCTGGACATGCTTGTGCAGAGGAGTGTCTCTGTTGCAGAGCGAGTAAGCAGCCCGTGGCCATGATTCTTTTCCCCCAGGAATGCCTTGGCCCCCCAAGCCGCGCTCGCTGGCCACTTTAAGCCTTTGCGGCCATCGCAGTGTAGTGGCAAGGGCAGCACTTCTCTGGGGAAGCTGGGGACATTACTGCCTCTGGCAGCTTTCCAACTCTCCCCGTGCCTTCTCCAGGTGCCCGCCATGGTCAGGCTCATCCACCGGTGGCTCACGGCCAATGAGTCCCATGAGCAGAGTCTGGACAGTACCGTGCTGGAGCTGGCCGAGGCGCACCCAGCCGATGTGGCGATAACTCTGCTGCGTGCGGCCCCATCGTGTGACAGGTATGGGGCCCGCCTGCCCACAGGGCCCAGGGCTCACCAGCCCATCACCCTGTGGAGCCTGTCCCTGGTGTCTGACAAACGCAGGGTTCCAGGGCCCTCTGGCTCCTCCATTTCCCAGCCCCGGCACGTCAGCCCCCGAGCCTGCTGCCGAGCTCCCTCCCTGCCCCTCAGGGGCCAGTCCCCACAGGGGTGGGCTGCCTGGGTGCTGCCGGCAAGGGGCGGTGGGCAGAGGCAGGGCTGGTGGCCGAGACTCCCTTGACACAGAGCGCTTGCCCCGCAGAGCTGCGATGACCATGTGGACAGCCATCATGTCCTCGCCCAGGACTGTGGAGCCAGTGCTGCTGACGCTTCTCGACGTGCTGGAGAGCTGGCCACAGCACAGCACGTGCACCTCCGACGGGGACGCCACAGATGTCTTTGCCCTGGCTGTGAGTTTCTGGAACCGGCCTTGGCTCGCCCCCAGGTCGCCGCTCCAGCAGCTCCCCATCCCCCTTCCCCCACTGCCTCTCCCTGCCTCAGGAACTGGGCTGAAACCCGGGCTGGGGGAGGGTTCAGGGACACCAGGCCCGGTGCTCCCCCTGCGTCTCCCCTTCCACGCTCGGGCCCTGCCACATGGATGCCTTGGCAGTGAGCACTGTCTTGAGGTGCTTTGTCCTTTGCAGGTAACTGTGGTGATGTGGAAGATGCTCCAGGCGCCCTGCTGCCCACGTGTAGTGACACCGAGGGCATTTTTCCCCCGCCTCTTTGTGCACCTGCTCTCCCAAGTGCTCTTCAGCACAGTGGAGATGCCAGAGGAGGTCGCTACCTTCTGGAAGGCATGCCAGGAGGAACACGACCTTGCCACCGAGCCCAACAGGTGCCCCATGCCAGTCCTCCTGTCCCTCCCATGTTCCCAGGGCAGCAGCCAGTGCCCCCAGGGTGAGCTGGGCTTTGCTCTGCGCACAGGTTTGCAGTGCAGACCCTGAAGGCCCTGCTCTGTCGACTGGGCTATGAGCATGTGGTGGCGGCGGTGCAACACAAGCGTGGCTGGGAAATGCTGCTCTGTGCTGACAGCCACCCCTATGCAGTGGCTCTGCTGGCCAGGTGAGAGCCCCTTCGCCCTGCTGCCCCCGACATTTGTGCCCTGTGCCCGGGGTGCCCCCCACAGTCCCCGTGGTCGTGGGCCAGAGGGCCTCATCACTGAGGGACGGCTGAGCTGACCGGGAAAGGCTGGGCAAGGAGGGTGCCCAGGAGCAGCCCCCTCCCAGAGGGCCTAGTTCCCCTGGCAGGGTGGTGGGGAGAGACCAGATCTCTGTGAGTCGGTGCTGGGAGACGTCTTCCCCCCAGGCTCAGGCTCTTGGTTCCTTTTTCCACTTGCAGAGAGATGCACTGTGCATCCATACCCTTTTGTTCCCGGATCGCACGCCACCTCCTCGGGCTGCTCAGCACAGAGGAGCCACGCTGGGATCTGCCCTTCCTGGCTTTCCTTGTGGAGGTGAGCCTGACGGCCAGCGCTGCCTCGCTGAGCTGCCTCCCAGCTCTCTGCCCTCTCGCAGCCGCAGCTGCCTGGGACGGTGCCCGCGCCCTGCGCTGCTGCCTGGGCCCAGCCCTGTGCGGTTCCGGGCTCCTGCCGGCCGGCTCCCCTGTCACTGCCCTGTGCCCTTCAGGTCCTTGACTGCCTGGACTTGAAGGAATACGGTGACAGTGTTGTGCAGGTCTCCTTAAAGTACCTGCACAGCGAGAGCAGACAGAAGCGTCGCCTGGCACTCAGGGCCCTCCTCGTGCTCAGGGACAATCCCTCGATGGTGAGAAGGGGGCAGCAGCTAAAGCTGCGCTGGGCAGTGCAATCACTGGGGCCTGGCTGGGCTTCAGGAGCAGAGGCAGCTGCTCCCAGCTCTCCTGCCTCCCTGTTCAGCTGCCCGAGGTGCTTTGGGACAGGCTTTTTGTCTCTGGGTCGTGCGGCAGCAGGATGCGGTGAACACCCTTGTGTTCAAAACAGGCTGCAAGAATGTGGAGCCTGACTGAAAGCCTCATGAGGCTCCTGCAGGACAACATGAGCGACATGGTTGGGATGAGCATGACTGTACTGAGCAGTCTGCTTATGTACAGTGGGGCCCCGATACCATGCCCCATTGCCCTGCAGCTGGCTGAGGTGCTCCTGCCACTCTTCAACAACGTAAGGCTCTGCGCCCACAGCCACGGCCACTGGGTTCCTCCCTGGACACTGTGTGCCCTGGGGCTTTTTAGCCTGCGCCCAGGGGGGGCTTGAGCAGCCAATGCTGAGGTCTTTTTTTCTTCCTGTACACAGGGTGACAGCCAGGTGCAGCTGCTGTCCATGTCTATTTTACGGATGTTGATGTGTCTTGTGGAAGAAGGAGGACAAGTGCCCCTGAATTCACAAGTGTGCAGGAGCCTGGTCCCCCTCTTTTTTCACAGCCATGATGAGAACCGGCACGTGGCAGAGGTGAGGACTTGTGGGCTGCCAGGGTTCCCCGGGGGGGGCCCGGCTGCCTCCTGCCCTGGTGCCTGGTGGGCTGCAGCTTCCTCCTGGCCTTGGCACTGGGATGCGGGTCCTGAGTGCCCTGGGCTGTGGTGCCATTTCCCGATCTCTACTGCTCTCCAGGCCTCTCAGGCAACGCTGCTTTGTGTGGCCAAGTTCCTGAAGAGGAGAGATCTCAAAAAGCCGCTGAAGAAGCAGCAGCTGTGGAAGTTTGCCGAGTGCCTGGTAAGGACGGCCTGGAGAAGCCCCAGCCGCAGCCTGGAGAAGCTCCCTGCCCCCGGTGCTCAGTGTGTGGGGCTGGCAGCTGTGCCCCTGCCCAGTGCTGCACCCAGGGGCGCCAGCCTGCGCCCCACACGCTGCTCCCTTCCCTGGGCCGCGCGGGCTCTTCTCCAGGCTCCTCTGGCCCCGAGCCGGGTGCCGATGCAGCCCCGGCCCGGCTGGGCTGTGGCGCGGGGCGGCACCGCGGCTCCCCGGGCAGCAGCCGGCCCTCGGCCCCCTCCAGAGCCCGGCGCCAGCGGCTGCTGCCCGGGCCTCAGGGCCGTGCGGGCAGGGGAGGCCAGGGCTGGGCGCAGGGAGCGCCCGGCCGAGGGGCTGAGCCCGCGCCAACCCTTCCCTCCTGCTGGCGCTCTCTGCAGCTGGCAGAGGACAGGAGCCGAGCCGCCGAGCACCTGCGCCTGGCCCTGCCGTATCTGGAGAGCCCACAGCAGCCCCTGCGCCGGGCGGCCGTCAGGTTCATTGGTGAGCCACGGGCCCGGGACCCCTCCCCGCCCCGCCGCAGCTCGGCCCCAGCCCCGGCTGCTGCCCCGGCTGCAGCGGGATCCGGGCCCGGGGCCGCGGAGCCCCGCCTGCCCTCGGGGCCGCTGCCGCCCTCTCGCAGCCGTGCCCTCGGGCGTCAGGATGCGGCAGGGGCCCGGGCTGAGCCCTGCCGGGGGGAGGAGAGCGTGTGGCCACAGGGCTGGCAGCGCCGCTGGGAGGGAGCTGTGCCGCTGGGGCCGTGACACGCTCTGTGCTCCCAGGGATCGCCGGGGTGCTCATGGTGGGGCAGAAGGAAGAGCTCCAGGTCCTCGGTGAGGGTGAGTGAGGGCAGCGGGCTGTCAGCGGGGGCTGGCGGTGGGGAGCTGCAATGCCTGGGCAGGGAGCTGCAATCCCTGCGCCGGCTGTGGGGGTCTTTGCTCCATGTGTGGACAAGGGCTGGCGTGGGCAGAGCACAGAGAGATTTCAGGGACATGGTTGGGGGATGTCATGGCCAGCAGCTTCCTGCTGATCTCGTTGGCCCCTGCTGTCTTGTGGCCCTGGCAGGAAGGTCTCCTTGGATTCCTGCAGCTCCAGGCTCTGACTGTGGCTCTGTTCCTGTCTCTTCCAGCCCTTCAAGCCCTGAGGAGAGATGACAGCCCTTCCCAGACAAACACACTAGTTCAGAAGATATTCAACGAAAGAGTTGCAAAACTCCGTCCATCTGCTGGCTCAGAAGAACCAGAGTCCCTTTAAGACCTCCAGATACCATAGAAGATGAGACCACCTGCACACTAGAGTAGAGCAGCTGGACCTCCAGGCACAGCTGATGCTGGTCACAGCTGAGCCTGTGGAAAGCTCCCATAGCTTCTGCCCTCTCCCTCCCTTTTGACAGGTCCATCCCTCCAACCCTCCGACCCTGCCCATCCCCTTTTTTCCCCTCCAACCCTCAGACCCTGCCCATCCCCCTTTTTCCCCTCCCAGCTCATCCCTTTGCTTTGCCTTCTATTAATAAACAGTTTGGCTTCTTCCCTTTGCCTGTGTCTCCGTGGTGCTGAAGCGGCACAAAACCTGAGCCCTGGGACACACAGGCCCCTCCTGCCGTTCTCTTCCGCGCCGTGTTTGGTGCAGAGACACAGAGGAACGAGTGCAGCCCAGGCTGGCAAGGTCCCTGTCCTGAAGGTCCAATTCCACAACACCGTGGAGTTGAAGGCCTTGCTGAGCACCCTGAAGGCCCTGGACTTTAGAAGAGCCAACTTGAGTATGTTCAGGAGGCAGCTGTGAGGGATTCCATGGCAAGCCTCCACGGAGGGCAAAGGAGCTTGGAATGCTGGAAGTTTTCAGGAACAGCTTCCTGGAAGCACAGTAGTTCCCCATCCCTGCACAGGATGAGGAAGAGGGCAGACCCAGAGACCATCCTGGCTTAACAGTGAGCTCTGGGTGTGCCTAAGAGCAAACGAAGCAGCAGCGGAGTGGCTGAGACTCGGACGCGTGACCATCCCGGTGTCCGGAGCGCTCTCAGGCAGTGTCGGGATCCTGGGTGTGCTTCTGGTCCCCAACACTGAGGAGTCACAGCCCTTGCTGATGCCTTGAGAGGCCACCTAAAAACAGAGACTAGACAAGAAGAAGGCAATAAAGGTAGTGTCAGGAATGAGGCCACACTCTTTTTAAAGTTTAGAAATGGATTTATTAAACAACAACGGCCAAATTCCTTAATAAAAAAATCCCTCACCCACATCTGCAGCAATTGCAGACACTTAGAGCCAAAAAGGCTATAAACCCAAAACAAAGACCTACAGGGCTGGGTCTTTGCTTGGGCTAGCCCCAAGCAAAAGCAGTTTAACAGGCAGGCCTAGGATCCCCAGCACCGAGCGCTGCCTAGGCTAATCCCGAGCAAGGAGTTGCACAGGCAAAAGTGCAGCAACCAAAGTGTTATAAATTGAGACACGCGCCCCAATTAAGTGTCTGAGCCAATGTGAAATTTATTCAATTAGCAAGCAAGCAAGCAAGCAAGCAAAAGCCAGCGCTGGGCGGTACCGGGGAGTCTCCGCTCCACCAACGGCACACCATCGTTTTCCAAGCTCCCCCATTTATACAGTCCCAGTTCCTGTTTTCCATAGTCCTCTGCACATACTCCAGTGATTGAAAACTTGTCCGGGCTTATCTTTCTCCAGCAAACAGGAACTAGACCGGGCTTAGCTTCCTCCAGCAAACAGGAACTTGTCCGGGCTTAACTTCCTCCAGCAGACAGGAATTAGACCGGGCTTAACTTCCTCCAGCAGACAGGAACTTGCTTATCTTGGTTATAGCAGACAGCAGATCTGTTTGGACTTGTCCTCACTCAGTTACAACCTGGCTCCCTTAAAACTTGTAAGTCATGATTACAATCATTTCATACATTTAAGCAAGTATATATAAGATAGGTTTAGGCAAGCACACAGCATAAACTTAGGCAAGCATATAATATGGATTCAGGTAAGCATATAATACAAAGTGGGCTGTCCCTCAAAGGGGCTCCAGTCTTTCTTATAATGCACACATTCTTGTGCTCCTCTGCAGTGCACATACCCTCGTATATCTCTTATGTGATGAGTCAGTGAACAAACTAATTCTCATTTATCACAATTAATGTACCTGCAGAGTGAGCACAGACAGAAGCGTCCAATGTGGATTTCTGTATTTGGCCCTTGCATATTAAGTGATTTTAAATTTGCCCATCAAGTGTGCTAATTGCTGTTTATTCAAATTACTTATCACCCTGTTAAAAGTTAATACGTTTTAAAAGTTAATCACCCAAGTAAGTTAATTAAGAAATGCTTTACATGGTTTTGTGTTAAAATCCTCCCAAGTTTAGACAATCACCTGTCAGGTTTTCCCTTTTACCATCCAACTCTTCTTCCTTCGATCACTATTCGTGTTTAAATGTTATTACCCTGTTTTTAAGGATTTCTAGAGTGTTTGTGGTTAAATGCAAGGTTTTTATCAGGTGTTTTTATGAATTTTAATAATGTTTGTTAAGTTTTAAAGCCTTGTCAGACCTGGACTTGTAACTGACAGGGGGCTATTTGTAGGGCTCAGCCCTTACCCTGCAACTCGCATCCATGGTAACCTGGAATTTTAATGAGGTATTTTCCCGCCTTTCAAACAAGTGACATCACTCCCTTAGACAACTGCAAGCCATTGGTGGGCGGGAATTACCTCATCTCAAAGGAACTAATCACACAGGACCATGGGGGCGGGATTGTGGGCGGTCCAGGGCGGAGCCAAGACATTATAGAAGTGCCCGACACACGAGGGGTGTTGCATTTTTCATCTCAGACTGGCTGCAGGTGAAGCATGGCGCTGGGTCCTCGGCCTCTCTCTCACTGAGAGACGCTGTACCTGCTTGGACTCCAGGCTAGCCAGAGTCACCCCAGCGTTGTAGGCTCTCTGCAAAGGGGACACAGAGCCATTAGAGTCTCCAATCCCTGTGTACTCGGGGTTTCTTATTTTTCTTGTTTTCTTCTATCTCTTGATTTCATGTATCCTGGACTCTTTTAATTAATCGCACCTGTTTAATTAAAACGCAATTCATTAATTTTTAATTAATTGCCTCTTTAATAAAATTTATTTTTTATTAAAAATCAAGAGTTGCCTCATCCCTGACAGAAGCGTTGCTTGGCACTCCCGGCCTCCACAGTGTTGTGGAGGTCTCATTAAAGTACCTGCAGAGTGAGCACAGACAGAAGCGTCGCCTGGCACTCAGGGCCCCCCTCGTGCTCAGGGACGAGCCCTCAATGGTGAGAAGGGGGCAGCGGCTGAAGCTGCGCTGGGCAATGCAGTCCCTTGGGCTTGGCTGGGCTTCAGGAGCGGAGGCAGCTGCTCCCAGCTCTCCTGCCTCCCCGTTCAGCTGCCCGAGGTGCTTTGGGACAGGCTTTTTGTCCCTGGATCGTGCGGCAGCAGGATGCGGTGAACAACAGCCTTGTGTTCCACAAAGGCCACAAGAATGTGGAGCCTGACTGAAAGGCTCATGAGGCTCCTGCGGGAAAATGCCAGCGACGTGGTTGGGATGAGCATCACTGTACTGAGCAGTCTGTTTATGTACAATGGTGCCCCGATACCACGCCCCATCGCCCTGCAGCTGGCTGAGGTGCTCCTGCCACTGTTTGACAACGTAAGGCTCTGCGCCCCCAGTCACGGCCACTGGGTTCCTCCCCGGGCACTGTGTGCCCTGGGGCTGGGAGAGAGCCCGAGAGGCCGGGGCAATGGGAGGCCATGAAGGGATGAGGTGCTGCAGCGTCCCTGACAGGACAAGGCAGTGGGAAGGCACGAGGGGGAGGTTGAGGGAGTGGTGGCAGGAGGCTCCAAGGGGACAGGAGGCCCCTGAGGGGCTGGGGCGGTGGGAAGGCCTGAGGAATTGGGTGTCAGAGGCCATAAGCAGCCTCCAGGCAGCCATAGCCTCGTTCCTGCCACCCGGCTGCTCTGGCGCTTCCCCAAAGCGTCTCCCAGGCCTGCGGCAGAAGCCCTGGAGGCCGGGCCTCGGCAGGAGCTGGGGACCAGCCCGAGGTGCCCAGGCTGGGCTGGCTGGGGACAAGGAGGGCAGGGGGGCCCTGCTGGGACACAGCCCCTGGCTGCTGCCAAGAAGGGGCAGTGGGCAGAGGCAGGGCTGGCGGCCAGCCCGGGCCCCCGCGGCTGCCCAGGCCACGGTGCAGTGACCGAGGCCCCCCGGCACAGAGCTCTGGGCCCGCGGAGCTGCTGCCGCCGTGGGGAGGGCGGCGATGTCTCCTCGAGCAGGGCTGCCGAGTCGCCGCTGCCGAGTCGCTGCTGCTGAAGCGGCTCTGGACGCCACACAAACAGCACCAGAGCGTGCACAGCCATGTGCACAAGAAGAGCAAGTCTGCTTCTAGCACTTCCCTTGGCTGCGCCTTCCAGGTGGTGGCCATTATCGGGGATACGGAATATTTTATTCTCCAAGGGCCATCCCCTATCCTCTGCACGTTCCCAGTGCACTGCGTATGACCTCAGCTGGCCACACAGCAAATGCTGCATTGAACTTAGGACTCTGCTCCTTTTTTTATTTTGAGAATGCAAGAAAGACAAACTTCACAGAGTGTCTTTGCAATCTCATTATCCTCTGAACCTAAGCCGCTGTTGGTGTTTTTGTGCTACTGCTATTCCCTTGCATTAAAAAATTCACTCCAGGAAGGAGCAACATCGTCTCACAGATAGCACGCGTTGCCACCAGGTGCTCCTGCCAACAGCCCCCTGTAGGAAGGAGCACAGACCCCAATGCACCTTGGCTTTGGCTGCCCTCTGGCAGAGAAGCCCCCCAGGGGCACAGGTCCCTGGGGCAGGAGACGGGCACCAGCACTGCCAGGGCTCAGGGGGTGGCAGGGCTGCTTCGGCGGGGACTCTGCCACACCTGCTGACTTCAGTGCTCCCCGGGCCCCAGGGGTCAGAGCAGCATTCACGCCCTGGCCCACACGTTCCTTGTCTGTGTCACAGCCCCGGCTTTAGGATGGCCACCAGCCGGGACGTGTCCCAAGGAGGCTGTGCCAGTTTCTGTGGAAGGCCCCGAGCCCTTCCCGCGGCGGCTGCGGCGGCAGCCGTGGGGGCTCCTGGTGCTGCCCCGAGCCCGCAGAGCAGGGGAGCGTTTGCTTATGGTTGGAGCCGATGCTAAAGGTCCTGTCGGGCTGTCTTAGACACTTGGGGCAAGGGATTCCTTCCAACCTGGGCCACTTGGGGTGGGCTGGTGTCGCCCTGGTTTTCACAGTGCTCCATGTTTTTACTTTCGTACTAGACGTTCTCATGCACTTTCTATAAACATAGCTCTTGTTTTTCTAACCGGCTAAGAATGTTTACTAAACTTTCTGATAGTGTTCGTTCTTTCTCCAAGGCGGAGAAAGGTGATAGACTGTGTTCCTATCCTGTAAAATGCTAGAGGTGTTAACCTCATCCACCAATGTATGATTGTCTTAGAAAAGGTATAAAAGTGGATAATAAAGGAAGGCAGGGCCGCCTTTTCGCTCTGCCCGGTGATGTGACCTGCTGCCTAGCCTGCTGAGTCCGCATGTTCGTGTCCGAAACTGCGGCACCTGGTGGCCCCTACGGGGAACTGCAGGTATAGGTAAAAATAGCAGGTAAAAATTTTTTTTTAGAAAATATGGGCGTCTCTAGGGAGAGATCCTTTTATGACTCTAAGGCGTTAGTTGTTCTCGATATGTGTTTAGAAGGCGAGAACATGCCTATTCGCAAGGTAGACTTACAAAATTTATATTTTTGGGCCAAAGATAATGGATTTTTCCCAGAAGACTGTTATATTCTTGACAAATCCAAATGGCTGTCAGTTGGGAGAGCCTTGTTTTCCGTTTTCGCAGAGGCTGATGACAGAGATGTGGTTAAGTTATTACTGTCCTGGAGACGGGTGAATGCTGCGGTTCAAGCCCAGAAGAGTTCTTCAGGTGGTATTACCCCTGTCAGGACGCTCGAACACTTCCCAGATTTTTCTGAGCCACCCGAGTTAGAGCGGGACAGAGAACAGGGCACGCAGACAGCGTCTGAGCCCCCCCGCCCACCCCGGCGCGGCTCCGGGCGGGGGGTGCAGTGCATTTCGGCCCCCCGGCGCCGCTCGGGGGGGATGGCGTGGTCGGTCTCCCCGCCCCGGCGCCGTTCTGGAAAGGCGCTGGGGGCTTCGCCCCCCCCGCGCGGCGGGAGAGGCAGGGCAGCGAGACGCGCCCCCCTCTCCGCGCCTTCCCTGCGCTGAGTGGCTCGGGCGGGGCACGGCCCAAGCCTGCTGGGGAGGTGGGCTCCGATGCCGGGCGCTGGCCCCGGGGCGCTGAAGCTCCGGCGAGGCCGGCGAGTCCGGCTCCGGGCAGCGGGGGGGCTGCCGCCCTTCCCCCCGGGCCCGCGCGGTCTGCGCTCGGTCTCCGCGCTGGCGGCGGGACCCTGCTGAGCGCAGTTTCGTCCCCCCCCCGGTCTGAGCGGATCGCGGGGGCGCGCCCGGAGCCCGCGGTGTCCTTGGTTGCGCAACAGAGCAGCGCCGCGGAGCCGCGGGAGCGGCAGCTCCGGGCGGCTCGGCCCCTCCCCGCACGGGAGCGGAGGGGGAAGCGCCACCGAGCCCAGGTCCGTGCTGCGGCTGCGGCCGCAGGGGCCGGGGCTGCGGGGATTTCGGACTCTGATTTCTCCGATAACGCCAGCTCAGTCTCACCGGTATCGTCCGTGAGACGTTCGAAACGTGCAAAAACCGCTAAGGCTGCTGATCCTGATAGCAAGCCTGCTTCTAGCAGCCTTTGCAATATTCCCCAGTGTAAAGCGACGGTTCGCCCTCGTGAAAAGGCGAGGTTCTGGGGAGATGTGAAAGCAAAACCTGAGGCACTGCCTAAACATTCTCCTGTGCTGCACGGCGGGCAGTGGGGGCAGGCTAGCAGGAAACCAGGAAGGCAGGTGCGGAAAGGCACGGCTGTCTTGTGTTTCTGCTTTCGGTGTGGGTTACCAAATCATATTGCCAGGCACTGCAAAGCTGCAGTTTCTGGTACTGGTCGGCCTTGTCTGCACAGCAGAGACGGTCGTCTTAGACTCTTGCAGAGTGCACAAGGTCCCCCTGGATGCTTTTGGTCCCTTGGGCGGTGGCCTGAATGTTTTCCTCCTGGGCAGGTCTGGTGCCACCGTTCATGATATCATGGTGCATCAGAGATTCTTTTCACACCCACCCCCTCACCCCCTGGTTACAATTCCTGCAAAGACTCGCATTGCTCAACTTGTTCCTTTTAAGTCCTCTGTTCTCAGGACAGAATCGAGGTCACAAGAAGATGGCTGCTTTGGTTCCACTGGGCCCCCTCAGGTTCATTGGACTGCTGTCATGACCAGAAAACGTCCTGTGATGCGGTGCACCCTGTCCATCCCTGATGATACGCTGCCAGATGTCTCTCCGCGGGCTTCTTGACAGTGCTGCGGGACGAAGCGCTGCTACGTGAGCCAGAAGCCTGTGGTGCTGACAAACTCAGAGGGACAGACGGCCGTGATTAGGCCTCATGTTACTGGGGCTGTTACAAACCTCTGGGGGAGGGATGTTCTGGCTGCATGGGGGGTGTACATTGGGACGGATTTTACTAGAGGCCACTGCGGTGAAAGGCGCAGTGTCTTACGCCTCTGATATTGTTTTCACAGTGCCAGCGATTAACAATGCTGGACCTGCACAGAGATATCAATGGAGGACGCTTCCCCAAGGGATGCGGAATTCGCCGGCCATATGCCAAATGTATGTGGCAACAACCTCCTTGGAAATATTTGGGGGTCAAAATTTTGGAACGTACAGTTCAACACCAAGAGGTGCAATTTGTGCAATCAGTGAAGACGCTGAATGATGCCCAGAAATTGGTGGGTGTCATTGCTTGGTTACGTCCGTATTTGTGACTGACCACGGCACAGTTGTCTCCTTTATTTGATTTGTTGAAGGGAGACCCTGATTTGAAGTCACCTCGCACATTGACCCCGGAGGCACGTCAGGTGCTGGAGGAGGTGCAGCGAGCTGTTTCTGCTCGACAGGTTTATCGCATTGATCCCTCCATTGATGTCACTGTTTTCATTACCACACCAGATTTGCATCCCACAGGTATCATTGGCCAATGGAGTGACGAATGGTCCGATCCTTTGCACGTCCTGGAATGGGTCTTCTTGCCCCATCAGCCGCAGAAGACGGCAACTGCATTGTTTGAGCTGATCGCTCGCTTGATAGTCAAATGCCGGCAACGGTGTTTGCAATTGATGCGTGCAGACCCCGCACAGATTGTACTGCCGGTACAGCGGGAGGACTTCGACTGGAGCTTTGCGAACAGCGTTTCGCTGCAAAGTGCTCTAGAGAATTTTTCAGGGCAGATTGCGTACCATCTGCCTAGCCACAAGTTGCTGCCAGTGGCAAAACACACAGAGATTTCTCTGAGACCCAAACACAGTCAGGAGCCGGTGCACGGACCCACTGTCTTTACTGACGGTTCAGGCAGAACCGGGAAGGCCGTTGTCACTTGGAGGGATGGATCTGAGTGGCAGGTACCAGAATGAAAGTGATCAAGTGGGTGGAACATCGAGTGATAGCTCAGATGCAGACGATGTGGGTGATCACTCCGATGGTCCTTCCACAAGCAGAAATTGAACATGGTTCATTTTTCTTTTTTAAAGGTAAAAAGGGTGAGATGTCGCCCTGGTTTTCACAGTGCTCCATGTTTTTACTTTCGTACTAGACGTTCTCATGCACTTTCTATAAACATAGCTCTTGTTTTTCTAACCGGCTAAGAATGTTTACTAAACTTTCTGATAGTGTTCATTCTTTCTCCAAGGCGGAGAAAGGTGATAGACTCTGTTCCTGTCCTGTAAAATGCTAGAGGTGTTAACCTCATCCACCAATGTATGATTGTCTTAGAAAAGGTATAAAAGTGGATAATAAAGGAAGGCAGGGCCGCCTTTTCGCTCTGCCCGGTGATGTGACCTGCTGCCTAGCCTGCTGAGTCCGCATGTTCGTGTCCGAAACTGCGACAGGCTGGGGGCGGCCCCAGGGCAGGTGGCAGTGTGTGCAAGGGCCCTTTGTGACACGGAGCAGCATGGTCACCGTGGCATGGAACGGGACAGGGTGTCCCAGGGCCCTTTGTGACACGTGCTGACACAGGGGCTGGCAGCAGCGCAGCCACGCCACAGTGCTCGGAGCACGCGACGGGAGAGGACGGGACAGAGCGGTGCCGTGAGGAGCCCCCGCACAGCGCACTCGTTCCGTGCTGACCCGGAGCTTTTCCGAGGCGTTCCTCCTGCAGGTGACCTCGAGGCCAGACCACAGGACTTGGTGACCTGTGGCCTTCCCGAGGCTTCTCTTTTGCAGGTGCCCTCGAGGGCAGACCGTGGGATTTGGTGCCCTGGAGCTTTTCTGAGGCACCTCCCATCCCTGCGGCCGCTGCCCTCACGGACAGACCGTGGGACTTGGTGACCACAATCCTTCACGAGGAGTCTCCTGTCCTTGTGGCAGGGACCCTCTGAGACCAGGGTGCAGGACTTGCTGTCCTGTAGCCTTCCTGAAGCTTCTCTGTTGCAGGTGCCTCAAGGCAGAACTGCACGACTTGTTCACTCAGAGCTTTCCCAAGGCATCTCTCTTGAAGGTGCCCTCGAGGCCAGACTGCGCCATGGCGGGCAGATTCCTTGGCCTGTTCAAAGTGTTGAGGGGGAAAAAAATGAAAGGCCCTGGAGCTGCCCCAGCACAACAGCCTGAAGAGCTGGAGCAGGTCCAGCCAGTGCAGGATGGTGAGTGACAGAGCTGGGTCACAGGGCTGATGGCTGCAGACAGCTTGGCATCATCCCATCCCATCCCATCCCATCCCATCCCATCCCATCCCATCCCATCCCATCCCATCCCATCCCATCCCATCCCATCTTCTGGGAACACACCCATGGACAGGACAGAAGTGGGGCTGGGCCAGACCCCCCTGCATCAGCCGTGCTCCATCCCCTGAGCATCCCGGGGCTGTCCCTGCCTGGGCAGTGCAGGGCTGGGCTGTGCTCTCCGGCCTCTCCCGCAGCCCCTCAGCTCTGGCTGTGCTCGCTCTGTGCCAGATGCAGCCCTGGACCGGACACAAGAGCAGGGCCCTGCCCGCGGCCGCTTCCGGAGCACAGTGCAGGTACCTGCAGCCATCCCCACCTGGGCTGGGCCTGCTGTCGCTGCTCAGCCGAGCACCGCACATGGAGCACCCCATGGAACATCCCTCCCTTCCTTCACTTCATTCTCCTGCAGATGTTCCGGAAGTTCATGTGCATTCGGCGCAGAAAGACCAACACCACAGCAACTGAGGGCACAGCTGAGCCTGACTCTGGGCTGACCGAGCTCCAGGCAGAGCCTGATGTCAGCACAGATTCTACTGAGAGCTCAGAAGTCTCTGACAGTGCAATGAATGATCAAATGGTGAAGATCGACATGGCACTGACTGAGGGCATGGCAGTGACTGAGGGCATGGCACTGACTGAGGGCATGGCAGTGACTGAGGGCATGGCAGTGACTGAGGGCACGGCAGTGACTGAGGACATGGCAGTGACTGAGGGCACGGCAGTGACTGAGGGCGTGGCAGTGACTGAGGGCATGGCAGTGACTGAGGGCATGGCAGTGACTGAGAGCATGGCAGTGACTGAGGACATGGCAGTGACTGAGGACAGGGCCATCACAAACACCAAAACTGGAGAGACTCAGGGCATCACAAATACTGACACCAGGCCCACTCCCACTGTGATTCATGCTCCCAGTCTGGGTTTTTTCGAGGCGAGTGCTGTTTATCCTCAGCAGCAGGTAAGCAGCCTGGGGCCAGGGCTGGAGGTCTCCCAGGATCGTGCGCCCCTCAAGCCACAGCTGCTGGGCCCCCTCAGCCTTTAAGGCCAGCACAGTGTGGTGGGAAGGGAAGCACTTCTTGGGGGCAGCTGGGGAAATTGCTCCCTTGGACAGTGCTCCAAGTCTTCCCCATGCCTTCTCCAGGTGCCAGCCACAGTGAGGAGCATTTACTATAGTCTCGTGTCCCATGTCACTGTGGATGCCAGGCTGCCCATTAACATTCTGATGCTGACTGAAGAACACCCCACTGATGTGGTGCTGACCCTCCTGCGCTGTGCCCCATCGTGTGACAGGTACAGGGCCCACCTGCCTTGAGAGCTCAGGGCTCACCAGCCCTTAGGGCCCATCGCCCTGTACAGCCTGTACTGCCGGACAGGCACAGAGCTCCAGGACCCTCGGGCCCCTCTGTTTCCCAAGCCTGCTGCCATGCTCCCTCCCTGCCCCTCACGGCACCGGGGCTCTGTCACCTGGGACCCACAGCTGCACTGGGCATGGGACTGTGGCTGAGACGCCCCTGACACAGAGCTCTGATCCCACAGAGCTGCTACAATGATGTGAAGAATCATAGCCTTGTTGGGACCAACACTGGAGAAGGTGCTGCCAACACTGCTCTGTGTCATGGAGCACTGGCCAGTGTACAGCATGTCCACCTCAGATGGAGACAACAAGGACGTTTATGCCCTGGCTGTGAGTTTCTGGAAGTGGCCTTTGTTCACCCCCAGGCCACATCTCCAGCAGCTCTCCATCCTCTCCCTGCCTCAGGCACTGGGCTGAAATCTGGGCTAGGGACAGGCTCAGGGGGCACCAGGCCCGGTGCTGCCCCTGCCTCTCCCCTCGGGCCCTGCCACATGGACAGCTCAGCACTGAGCGCTGTCTCGGGCTGCTTCTTTTGCAGGCAACTCTGGTGCTCTGGGTGATTGTCCACGTGCCTCGGTGCCATGAGGCCATGAACCTTTATTCCTCCCGCATCTTCGTGGCTCTGCTCTTCCAAATTGTCATCACTACAGAGCAGATGCCAGAGGATGTTGATCATTTCTGGAGAGCCTGCCGGCAGAAAAACCGCCTGCCCACCAACCCCAACAGGTCCCAGCCGTCCTGTCCTTCCCATGCCCCTGTAGCCAGTGCCAGTGCTCCCAGTGTGACCGGGGCTTTGCTCTGCACACAGGTTTGCAGTGCAGGCCATGAAGGCTCTGCTCTGCCGTTTGCGCTATAAGAAAGAGCTGGTGGCTATGGAGCGCAAGCGTGTCTGGGACACGCTGCTGTGTGCTGACACCCAGCACTATGCAGCGGCTCTGCTGGCCAGGTGAGACCCCCTTCTCCCCACTGCCACTGGCATTTGTGTCCTGTGCCCAGGGAGCCCCACACAGCTCCCACGGCCATGGGCCAGAGGGCCTTGTCACCCAGGGATGGCCAAGGACACTGGAAAAAGCTGGGAGAGGAGGGTGCCCAGGAGCAGACACCTCCCAGAGCACCCACAGCCCCCTCCAGGGATGCTGTGGAAAGACCAGACCTCTTTGAGGCATTCCTGGCAAATGTTTGCCCCCCACCTCATGGTCTTGGTGTCTTTTTGCCCCTGCCAGAGAGATGCGCCGGGTCTCCCTCCCCCTGTGTTCTGGGATTGCACTCCGCCTGCTTGGGCAGCTGAGCAGGGAGGAACCACGCTGGGATCTGCCCTTCCTGGCTTTCCTTGTGGAGGTGAGCCTGACGGCCAGCGCTGCCTCGCTGAGCTGCCTCCCAGCTCTCTGCCCTCTCGCAGCCGCAGCTGCCTGGGACGGTGCCCGCGCCCTGCGCTGCTGCCTGGGCCCAGCCCTGTGCGGTTCCGGGCTCCTGCCGGCCGGCTCCCCTGTCACTGCCCTGTGCCCTTCAGGTGCTCGAGTGCCTGGACTTGAGTAAACACGGTGAAAGTGCCCACGAGATCACGTCCAGGTACCTGCAGAGCGCGTGCAGGGAGAGGCGTCGCCTGGCGCTCAGAGGCCTCGTGGTGCTCAGCAGGGATCCCTCGATGGTGAGAAGGGGACAGCGGCTGAAGCTGCACTGGCACCAGGGGCTGGAGAATGCAGTCCCTTGGGCTTGGCTGGGCTTTGGGCACTGAGGCAGCTGCTCCCAGCTCTCCTGCCTCCCGCCTCAGCTGCCCAAGTGCTTCGGGAAAGGCCTTTGGCCTCTGGGCCCCGCAGCAGCAGGGTGGGGTTGGAGTGCCAGGGTGGTGTAGGCAGTGCAGCCGTTCATGGCTTCACAGCACAGCCTTGTGTTCCACACAGGCCAGAAGAATGTGCAGCCTGTCTCAGTGGCTTGTGGAGCTGCTGGGTGATGCAGATGGAGAGGTGGTCGGCATGACCCTCTCTGTCTTCATCAATGTGCTCGACAACAAAAACATCCTGATATCCAGCACCACCGCCCCAAAACTGGCCCAGGGACTGCTGCCACTCCTTGAAAATGTAAAGCTCTGTGTCCCCAGCCACTGACACTGGCTGCTGCCCGGACACTTTGTGCCCTGTGGATTTTTAGGCCGGTGCCCACATGGGCGGGAGAAGTTGGCGCTGAGGTTTTTTCCTTTCCTCCAGGACAACAGCCAAGTGCAGATGCTCTCCATTCGCCTCTTCTCCAAGGTGATGGAGTTGGTAGTGGACGAGGGAAAAAAGCCCCTTAAGACAATTGTGTGCCAGAGCCTCACCCCACTTTTATTCCACTGCCATGATGAGAACTGGCACGTGGCAGAGGTGAGGACTCATGGGCTGTTGTGTCCTCCTGGGAGGGGGCTCGGCTGCCTCCTGCCGTGGTGCCTGGTGGGCTGCAGCCTCCTCCCGGCCTCCACAGTGTTGTGGAGGTCTCATTAAAGTACCTGCAGAGTGAGCACAGACAGAAGCGTCGCCTGGCTCTCAGGGCCCTCCTCGTGCTCAGGGACGAGCCCTCAATGGTGAGAAGGGGGCAGCGGCTGAAGCTGCGCTGGGCAATGCAGTCCCTTGGGCTTGGCTGGGCTTCAGGAGCGGAGGCAGCTGCTCCCAGCTCTCCTGCCTCCCCGTTCAGCTGCCCGAGGTGCTTCGGGACAGGCCTTTGGCCTCTGGGCCCTGCGGCAGCAGGATGGGGTTGCACAGCCTTGTGTTTGGCACAGAACAAAAGGTGGAGCCTGACTGAAAGCCTGGTGAGGCTCCTGCGGGAAAATGTCAGTGATGTGGTTGCAACGAGCATCACTGTATTCAGCAGTCTGTTTACGTATAATGGCGCCCTGATTCCTCGCCCTATCGCCCTGCAGCTTGAAGTAAACGTGGAGGCCAGTCACCTTTGAACAGGGTTAACTGGTTTTATAAAAGCAACACACCCAGCGAGCTATGGGAAGGGAGTAGCCATTCTCCTCACTGAGGCAGAGACACTCCCCATGCCACAGACTGCCCCAGGACAAGGGCCCAGTCTGGGCTTTGTGCCTCCCTTTTATACAGCCACCGACTCTTCCCATTGGCCCCCCCCAAGTCCACTGTCCATTGGTCAGTTTTTCCCGCCACTAGGCTTCCGATTGGCTCGTGTCTAAGGTCCGCCTTCTGCCTCACGGGGCGTCGAGTGATTTGTTGTCCCCATGGCCTTGCCTCGAGAGATGATTGGTCCGCGCTGCTGTCAATCTACAGGGGTCCCAGTGCCCCCCCTTCCCTCTGCAGTCCTTTATTCGCTTTGAGCGCCGCCTCCTGGGCGCCCACACTCCCTGCAGCCCCTTTCCAAACCCAAACCGCACAACCCAGACCCAAAAACACCTGAACCCCAACAGTCCGAACAGAGAAACTTTGAACCCAAACCAGCACAACCCCAACCGACAAAAACAGTCATTTATAAGGCAGCTGGCTGAGGTGCTCCTGCCACTGTTTGACAACGTAAGGCTCTGCGCCCCCAGCCACGGCCACTGGGTTCCTCCCTGGGCACTGTGTGCCCTGGGGCTGGGAGAGAGCCCGAGGGGCCGGGGCGGTGGGAGGCCATGAAGGGATGAGGTGCTGCAGCGTCCCTGACGGGACAAGGCAGTGGGAAGGCACGAGGGGGATGTGTGAGGGAGTGGTGGCAGGAGGCTCCAAGGGGACAGGAGGCCCCTGAGGGGCCGGGGCGGTGGGAAGGCCTGAGGAATTGGGTGTCAGAGGCCATAAGCAGCCTCCAGGCAGCCATAGCCTCGTTCCTGCCACCCGGCTGCTCTGGCGCTTCCCCAAAGCGTCTCCCAGGCGTGCGGCAGAAGCCCTGGAGGCCGGGCCTCGGCAGGAGCTTGGGACCAGCCCGAGGTGCCCAGGCTGGGCTGGCTGGGGACAAGGAGGGCAGGGGGGCCCTGCTGGGACACAGCCCCTGGCTGCTGCCAAGAAGGGGCAGTGGGCAGAGGCAGGGCTGGCGGCCAGCCCGGGCCCCCGCGGCTGCCCAGGCCACGGTGCAGTGACCGAGGCCCCCCGACACAGAGCTCTGGGCCCGCGGAGCTGCTGCCGCCGTGGGGAGGGCGGCGATGTCTCCTCGAGCAGGGCTGCCGAGTCGCCGCTGCCGAGTCGCTGCTGCTGAAGCGGCTCTGGACGCCACACAAACAGCACCAGAGCGTGCACGGCCATGTGCACAAGAAGAGCAAGTCTGCTTCTAGCACTTCCCTTGGCTGCGCCTTCCAGGTGGTGGCCGTTATCGGGGATACGGAATATTTTATTCTCCAAGGGCCATCCCCTATCCTCTGCACGTTCCCAGTGCACTGCGTATGACCTCAGCTGGCCACACAGCAAATGCTGCATTGAACTTAGGACTCTGCTGCTTTTTTTATTTTGAGAAGGCAAGAAAGACAAAGAAACTTCCCAGTGTCTCTTAGCAATCTCATTATCCTCTGAACCTAAGCAGCTGTTGGTGTTTTTGTGCTGCTGCTATTCCCTTGCATGAAAAAATTCACTCCAGGAAGGAGCAACATCGTCTCACAGATAGCACGTGTTGCCACCAGGTGCTCCTGCCAACAGCCCCCTGTAGGAAGGAGCACAGACCCCAATGCACCTTGGCTTTGGCTGCCCTCTGGCAGAGAAGCCCCCCAGGGGCACAGGTCCCTGGGGCAGGAGACGGGCACCAGCACTGCCAGGGCTCAGGGGGTGGCAGGGCTGCTTCGGCGGGGACTCTGCCACACCTGCTGATTTCAGTGCTCCCCGGGCCCCAGGGGTCAGAGCAGCATTCACGCCCTGGCCCACACGTTCCTTGTCTGTGTCACAGCCCCGGCTTTAGGATGGCCACCAGCCGGGACGTGTCCCAAGGAGGCTGTGCCAGCTTCTGTGGAAGGCCCCGAGCCCTTCCCGCGGCGGCTGCGGCGGCAGCCGTGGGGGCTCCTGGTGCTGCCCCGAGCCCGCAGAGCAGGGGAGCGTTTGCTTATGGTTGGGGCCGATGCTAAAGCTGCTGTCGGGCTCTCTTAGACACGTGGGGCAAGGGATTCCTTCCAACCTGGGCCACTTGGGGTGGGCTGGGGGCGGCCCCAGGGCAGGTGGCAGCGTGTGCAAGGGCCCTTTGTGACACGGTGCAGCATGGTCACCGTGGCATGGAACGGGACAGGGTGTCCCAGGGCCCTTTGTGACACGTGCTGACACAGGGGCTGGCAGCAGCGCAGCCACGCCACAGTGCTCGGAGCACGCGACGGGAGAGGACGGGACAGAGCGGTGCCGTGAGGAGCCCCCGCACAGCGCACTCGTTCCGTGCTGACCCGGAGCTTTTCCGAGGCGTTCCTCCTGCAGGTGTCCTCGAGGCCAGACCGCAGGACTTGGTGACCTGTGGCCTTCCCGAGGCTTCTCTTTTGCAGGTGCCCTCGAGGGCAGACCGTGGGATTTGGTGCCCCGGAGCTTTTCTGAGGCATCTCCCATCCCTGCGGCTGCTGCCCTCAAGGACAGACCGTAGGACTTGGTGACCACAATCCTTGACGAGGAGTCTCCTGTCCTTGTGGCAGGAGCCCTCGAGAACACAGCGCAGGACTTGCTGTCCTGTAGGATTCCCAAACCTTCTGTTTTGCAAGTGCCTTCAAGGCACGACTGCAGGACATGAGTCAGAGCTCTTCTGAGATCTCTCTGGAGGAAGTCACCTTCAATCCCATCGGTGACATGGAGCAGAGGCCCCCACTCGTGCCCAAGCTGGCCTGGGTGGAGGAGGAGGAAGGCGGCCCTGGAGCGGCCGCTGCCCCAGAAGAGCAACCTAGAGAGCTGGAGTGGTTCCAGCCATCAGAGGAAGGTGAGTGGCAGAGCTGGGCCACAGGGCTGCTGCATGCGGCCAGCTTGGCCCCGTCCCATGCCATGCCATGCCACGCCACGCCACGCCACGCCATGCCATGCCATGCCATCTCCTGGGAACACACCCATGGACAGGACAGAAGTGGAGCTGGGCCAGACCCCCCTGCAGCAGCCGTGCTCCATCCCCTGAGCATCCTGGGGCTGTCCCTGCCTGGGCAGTGCAGGGCTGGGCTGTGCTCTCTGGCCTCTCCCGCAGCCCCTCAGCTCTGGCTGCGCTCGCTCTTTGCCAGATGCAGCCCTGGACCGGACACAAGAGCAGGGCCCTGCCCGCGGCCGCTTCCGGAGAACAGTGCAGGTACCTGCAGCCATCCCCACCTGGGCTGGGCCTGCTGTCGCTGCTCAGCCGAGCACTGCACATGGAGCACCCCATGGACCATCCCTCTCCTCCCTGTCCTTTGTTCTCCTGCTGGTGACTTGCAAATTCATCGAGTGCATTTGGCAGGAAGAGACCAGCGACATGGGCACCGGATCCATGGAAAGCTGTAACGTCTACAGCACTGACATCAGTGCTGCCAGGCTGGACATGCTTGTGCAGAGGAGTGTCTCTGTTGCAGAGCGAGTAAGCAGCCCATGGCCATGATTCTTTTCCCCCAGGAATGCCTTGGCCCCCCCAAGCCGCGCCCGCTGGCCACTTTAAGCCTTTGCGGCCATCGCAGTGTAGTGGCAAGGGCAGCACTTCTCTGGGGAAGCTGGGGACATTACTGCCTCTGGCAGCTTTCCAACTCTCCCCGTGCCTTCTCCAGGTGCCCGCCATGGTCAGGCTCATCCACCGGTGGCTCACGGCCAATGAGTCCCATGAGCAGAGTCTGGACAGTACCGTGCTGGAGCTGGCCGAGGCGCACCCAGCCAATGTGGCGATAACTCTGCTGCGTGCGGCCCCATCGTGTGACAGGTATGGGGCCCGCCTGCCCACAGGGCCCAGGGCTCACCAGCCCATCACCCTGTGGAGCCTGTCCCTGGTGTCTGACAAACGCAGGGTTCCAGGGCCCTCTGGCTCCTCCATTTCCCAGCCCCGGCACGTCAGCCCCCGAGCCTGCTGCCGAGCTCCCTCCCTGCCCCTCAGGGGCCAGTCCCCACAGGGGTGGGCTGCCTGGGTGCTGCCGGCAAGGGGCGGTGGGCAGAGGCAGGGCTGGTGGCCGAGACTCCCTTGACACAGAGCGCTTGCCCCGCAGAGCTGCGATGACCATGTGGACAGCCATCATGTCCTCGCCCAGGACTGTGGAGCCAGTGCTGCTGACGCTTCTCGACGTGCTGGAGAGCTGGCCACAGCACAGCACGTGCACCTCCGACGGGGACACCACAGATGTCTTTGCCCTGGCTGTGAGTTTCTGGAAAGGGCCTTTGCTCGCCCCCAGGTCACCGCTCCAGCAGCTCCCCATCCCCCTTCCCCCACTGCCTCTCCCTGCCTCAGGAACTGGGCTGAAACCCGGGCTGGGGGAGGGTTCAGGGACACCAGGCCCGGTGCTCCCCCTGCGTCTCCCCTTCCACGCTCCGGCCCTGCCACATGGACGCCTTTGCAGTGAGCACTGTCTTGAGGTGCTTTGTCCTTTGCAGGTAACTGTGGTGATGTGGAAGATGCTCCAGGCGCCCTGCTGCCCACGTGTAGTGACACCGAGGGCATTTTTCCCCCGCCTCTTTGTGCACCTGCTCTCCCAAGTGCTCTTCAGCACAGTGGAGATGCCAGAGGAGGTCGCTACCTTCTGGAAGGCATGCCAGGAGGAACACGACCTTGCCACCGAGCCCAACAGGTGCCCCATGCCAGTCCTCCTGTCCCTCCCATGTTCCCAGGGCAGCAGCCAGTGCCCCCAGGGTGAGCTGGGCTTTGCTCTGTGCACAGGTTTGCAGTGCAGACCCTGAAGGCCCTGCTCTGTCGACTGGACTATGAGCATGTGGTGGCGGCGGTGCAACACAAGCGTGGCTGGGAAACGCTGCTCTGTGCTGACAGCCACCCCTATGCAGTGGCTCTGCTGGCCAGGTGAGAGCCCCTTCGCCCCGCTGCCCCCAACATTTGTGCCCTGTGCCCGGGGTGCCCCCCACAGTCCCCGTGGTCGTGGGCCAGAGGGCCTCATCACTGAGGGACGGCTGAGCTGACCGGGAAAGGCTGGGCAAGGAGGGTGCCCAGGAGCAGCCCCCTCCCAGAGGGCCTAGTTCCCCTGGCAGGGTGGTGGGGAAAGACCAGATCTCTGTGAGTCGGTGCTGGGAGATGTCTTCCCCCCAGGCTCAGGCTCTTGGTTCCTTTTTCCACTTACAGAGAGATGCACTGTGCATCCATACCCTTTTGTTCCCGGATCGCACGCCACCTCCTCGGGCTGCTCAGCACAGAGGAGCCACGCTGGGATCTGCCTGCCCTGGTGTTCCTTGTGGAGGTGAGCCTGACGGGCAGCGCTGCCTCGCTGAGCTGCCTCCCAGCTCTCTGCCCTCTCGCAGCCGCAGCTGCCTGGGACGGTGCCCGCGCCCTGCGCTGCTGCCTGGGCCCAGCCCTGTGCGGTTCTGGGCTCCTGCCGGCCGGCTCCCCTGTCACTGCCCTGTGCCCTTCAGGTGCTCAAGTGCCTGGACTTGAGGGAATACGGTGACAGTGTTGTGCAGGTCTCATTAAAGTACCTGCACAGCGAGAGCAGACAGAAGCGTCGCCTGGCTCTCAGGGCCCTCCTCGTGATCAGGGACGAGCCCTCAATGGTGAGAAGGGGGCAGCGGCTGCAGCTGCACTGGGAAATGCAGTTGCCTGGGCTTGGCTGGGCTTCAGGAGTGGAGGCAGCTGCTCCCAGCTCTCCTGCCTCCCCGTTCAGCTGCCCAAGGTGCTTCGGGACAGGCCTTTGGCCTCTGGGCCCGGTGGCAGCAGGATGCGGTGAACAGCCTTGTGTTCAAAACAGGCTGCAAGAGTGTGGAGCCTGACTGAAAGCCTGGTGAGGCTCCTGCGGGAAAATGCCAGCGACGTGGTTGGGATGAGCATCACTGTACTGAGCAGTCTGTTTATGTACAATGGTGCCCCGATACCACGCCCCATCGCCCTGCAGCTGGCTGAGGTGCTCCTGCCGCTTTTGGACAACGTAAGTCTCTGTGCCCACAGCCACGGCCACTGGGTTCCTCCCTGGACACTGTGTGCCCTGGGGCTCTTTAGCCTGTGCCCCGGGTGGGCCTGGAACAGCTGATGCTGACGTCTTTTTTCTTCTTTTGACACAGGATGACAGCCAGGTGCAGCTGCTGTCCATGTCTGTCTTACGGACGCTGATGTGTCTTGTGACAGAAGAAGGAGAAGTGCCTCTGAAGACACAAGCGTGCAGGAGCCTGGTCCCCCTCTTTTTCCACTGCCACGATGAGAACCAGCGCGTGGCAGAGGTGAGGACTCATGGGCTGTTGTGTCCTCCTGGGAGGGGGCTCGGCTGCCTCCTGCCCTGGCGCCTCACGGGCTGCAGCCTCCTCCTGGCCTTGGCACAGAGACGCGGGCCCTGTGCCCTGGGCGGTGGTGCCATCTCTGGGTCTCTGCTGCTCTCCAGGCCTCTCAGGCAACGCTGCTTTGTGTGGCCAAGTTCCTGAACAGGAGAGATCTCAAAAAGCCGCTGAAGAAGCAGCAGCTGTGGAAGTTTGCCGAGTGCCTGGTAAGGACGGCCTGGAGAAGCCCCAGCCGCAGCCTGGAGAAGCTCCCTGCCCCCGGTGCTCAGTGTGTGGGGCTGGCAGCTGTGCCCCTGCCCAGTGCTGCACCCAGGGGCGCCAGCCTGCGCCCCACACGCTGCTCCCTTCCCTGGGCCGCGCGGGCTCTTCTCCAGGCTCCTCTGGCCCCGAGCCGGGTGCCGATGCAGCCCCGGCCCGGCTGGGCTGTGGCGCGGGGCGGCACCGCGGCTCCCCGGGCAGCAGCCGGCCCTCGGCCCCCTCCAGAGCCCGGCGCCAGCGGCTGCTGCCCGGGCCTCAGGGCCGTGCGGGCAGGGGAGGCCAGGGCTAGGCGCAGGGAGCGCCCGGCCGAGGGGCTGAGCCCGCGCCAACCCTTCCCTCCTGCTGGCGCTCTCTGCAGCTGGCAGTGGACAGGAGCCGAGCTGCCCAGCACCTGTACCAGGCCATCGACTACGTGGACAGCCCGCAGGAGCCCCTGCGCCGGGCGGCCGTCAGGTTCATTGGTGAGCCACGGGCCCGGGACCCCTCCCCGCCCCGCCGCAGCTCGGCCCCAGCCCCGGCTGCTGCCCCGGCTGCAGCGGGATCCGGGCCCGGGGCCGTGGAGCCCCGCCTGCCCTCGGGGCCGCTGCCGCCCTCTCGCAGCCGTGCCCTCGGGCGTCAGGATGCGGCAGGGGCCCGGGCTGAGCCCTGCCGGGGGCAGGAGAGCGTGTGGCCACAGGGCTGGCAGCGCCGCTGGGAGGGAGCTGTGCCGCTGGGGCCGTGACACGCTCTGTGTTCCCAGAGGTGGCCGCGTGGCGCTTGAGGAGGCAATCGTCAGATTTTCGCTTCATCTGGTTAGGTGAGTGAGGGCAGCAAAGCGTCACCCGGGCTTTTCAGAGCGTGCTTCAATCCCTGGGCAGGGAGCTGCAATCCCTGCCCCGCATGCGGAGGGCTCTGCTCCCTGTGCGGACGAGGGGCGGCTTGGGCAGAGCACAGAGAGCTTTCAGGGGCACGTGGGGCATTCTTGGCCAGCACTTTCGGGCTGATCCCGTCGGTCCCTGCTCCCTCCTGGCCATGGCGAGAGCAGGCTGGGATGGCCCTGGCAGGGGGCTCCCCTCGGGTCCCTGCAGATCCGGGATCTGACCGTGGCGCTTTTCCTCTCTCTTCCAGCCCTTGAACATATGAGGAAGGACAGGAGCCCTGCCGTCAGAACCCTGGCTCTGCAAACACTGCGTGCCTTCGGCATAGCAGACACCGGTCCGTACCCCGTAGTGCAGAGGCTGCAAGATCAACTCCGCAGGGCATGGGAGGCACGGCCTCGTCTGCCGGGCCTTGGCTGCCTGCGCTTCTGGAGCTCTATGTGGAACTGATCTGGGAGGCTCTGTCTGCGTCGGAAGGGATTTCGCTTTTCTTTTCTTCAAGGTTTTTCTTTTCTTCAAGATTTTTCTTTTCTTCTTTTTCATTTTCTTTAGTATGTAAATATAGAATGTGTTATAATACACAGCCTCCAAGGAGCTTTCTTTTGGTGCCCAATGTCTGCAGGGCATAGGGGAAGAGGGGAAAAAGGGTGCTTGTGCTCAGCAAGCTGCCCGGGTGTGCAGTGTGGAAGGGAAAATGGCCCGAAGCCCCTTGGCCTTTGGTGTCTGTGCTGAAGCCTTAACGCTGCCGACAGAGCGGGTGGGCAGCGGCCGGAGCTGCCGGGATCCCTGCGGGACTGGTGCCTGGAGATGGCCACAAGCCCTGTCCCAGGCAGGAACTGCCATCTGTGTCCTGCCTGTGCGTTGCTGCCTGGATTGCTGAGGGCTCCGAGGTGCCTCTCGATCGGGCTCATCGGGAGCTCCGTCGGGGCTGCGCCGCTGCCGGGCTGCTTGGCCGGGCTGGGAGAGAGCCCGAGGGGCCGGGGCGGTGGGAGGCCATGAAGGGATGAGGTGTTGCAGCGTCCCTGACGGGACAAGGCAGTGGGAAGGTGTCGCCCTGGTTTTCACAGTGCTCCATGTTTTTACTTTTGTAGTAGAAGTTCTCATGCTCTTTCTATAAACATAGCTCTTGTTTTCCTAACCGGCTAAGGATGTTTACTGAACTTTTACATTGTTGACCATTCCTTTCTCCAAGGCGGAGAAAGGTGATAGACTGTGTTCCTATCCTGTAAAATGCTAGAGGTGTTAACCTCATCCACCAATGTATGATTGTCTTAGAAGAGGTATAAAAGTGTGATAATAAAGGCAGCCACCTCCTTCTGCTCTTCTCGGTGGCTGACCTGCTGCCTAACCTGCTGTTGAGTCCGCGTGTTCGTGTCCAGACACTGCGACAGGAAGGCACGAGGGGGATGTGTGAGGGAGTGGTGGCAGGAGGCTCCAAGGGGACAGGAGGCCCCTGAGGGACTGGGGAGGTGGGAAGGCCTGAGGAATTGGGTGTCAGAGGCCATAAGCAGCCTCCAGGCAGCCATAGCCTCGTTCCTGCCACCCGGCTGCTCTGGCACTTCCCCAAAGCGTCTCCCAGGCGTGTGGCAGAAGCCCTGGAGGCCGGGCCTCGGCAGGAGCTGGGGACCAGCCCGAGGTGCCCAGGCTGGGCTGGCTGGGGACAAGGAGGGCAGGGGGGCCCTGCTGGGACACAGCCCCTGGCTGCTGCCAAGAAGGGGCAGTGGGCAGAGGCAGGGCTGGCGGCCAGCCCGGGCCCCCGCGGCTGCCCAGGCCACGGTGCAGTGACCGAGGCCCCCCGACACAGAGCTCTGGGCCCGCGGAGCTGCTGCCGCCGTGGGGAGGGCGGCGATGTCTCCTCGAGCAGGGCTGCCGAGTCGCCGCTGCCGAGTCGCTGCTGCTGAAGCGGCTCTGGACGCCACACAAACAGCACCAGAGCGAGCACAGAACAGCAGGAGCCCAAACGCCGGCACCTGCTCAACAAGGCATCCGCACCAGCCGGGATGCCAAACGGGGGGATACTGTGGGCACAGCTGCACGTGGCTTGGCAAAAGGCTTCAGCAGAGTTGGCCACAATGGCTTTCTCTTGCCTTGCCAGCCTCACAGCAACACTTGGCAGCTTCAGCTGCAGCCCGTGCCCCTGACTGACTTCAATGGCCGTGCTTGAGGGTGGACTCATCTTCACCGTCGGGCGTCCCAAGGCAGCGGCATTGGTGCCACCGTGAGAGAGAGACTCTGACAGGACACGAGCCCTGCGCTGCAACTGCTGTCCCTCTCCTCCATGCAGGCCCCTTACAGACACATACATGAGCTTCCAAACTAAATTCTGCACTTGCTTGCAGCAAAAGAAGCAGCAGCAGATGCTGAAGAAAAGCAGGGACTTCTGTGGCTCAGTTTTGCTCTCTGCTTGGGGAATCCCAGAATCCCAGAGCCCTTTGTGTTGGAAGGTATCTTAAAGATCATCCAGTTCCAACCACGCTGCCATGGGCACGGGTGGGGTGCAGGCACACCTGTCACTAGAACTGGAAGAACACTTTCCCATGTTTACCTTTTCCCCTTCCTGGATTTCAAGCTAAGATGAAAAGATCAGCAGGTTAAAGCTGAGTTTTGGAGCTCTCAGAACTAGGAATAGGAGTCTCCAATGGGACCTGGTATGTCCATTCAGCCTTTGTAAGATCATACGGGTGGAGCTCAGCCCTGTACAGCCCAGGCACAGGCTCCAGGTTGGTCCATTTCAGCATCCCCAAGTCTTTGTGGCTTCCTGTGCACCCTGAGACTTCTGAATCCATTCTTGAATTCCCAGATACTGCTGTGCAGGACATGAGAACACAGTGCTTGAACAGCCTGGTTGGCTCATTCTTGGGTTTGCTAGTCGTGACTAAAGTAATAATCAGGAGTATATGCTGATGCACAGGTATAGCTGAGCACCAGTGACTTTTTATGTAATGTCTAAAACCTTGTGTGACTGCTTAGAGACTCTAAAATGCAGAGGTGAAAATGACAGCTTTGCTCTTCAAGAATCCTAGAAATTTTGACATCTGAATTTTCTGCTCAAGGATTTGAATGCCAATGTGGAAATGACAAAAGTATTAAAACTTGTTTTCATGGGCAACCCCTTTTAAATGGCATCAGTAAACTTACAGGGGACAGAGTGTGGCACTGGGGACAGACAGTACTTGGCAGTTCATGGCTTCAGATGTGGGAGATTCATGTTTTGCCCGGTTTCACCCAGGAGTTCAAGTTTTCCCAGGGCTTTGTTCGACTAGTCATTGCAGGTAACTTTCACTAAATGCAAAAGGATGTAACAGCAGAACTTTTGGAGAATGTGCCCTAGGGATAGGGAGAAAACCTTGAGAATGATCAGCAGGGTCTGGAAAACTTAAAAAAAAGAAAAGAAATTAAAATGGATCTAGCTCTGTGACTTTTCAGGCATGACTCTGGGTCTGGAGGTAATGTTTGCTTTGCATCAGCTACAAAGCTGTACAATGACCCTGTAAGAACTGTTCCTGCTTACCCAGCAGGCACAGGAAGGCCTCTGAAACTTCAAATATTTGAAGTTTCAAAGGGTCAAAGTAATGAAGTGAGGCCTCTGAGATTCTGCTGCAGGCTGTGATGTTTTGGAGCACCCATCTGGTCTGTGTTACTGTGGTTTTGTTTGCTGTAACCTGTGCTTTTTGTTGCTTCACTCTGAAAGTCCACTTCCAGCAACACCCATAGGAGCTGCAGAGGGTGAGGTCGTGTCCATCGGACCTGCAGTGCCAAAGGGATCAGACACTGCATAGAATCACAGAATCATTTCGGTTGGAAAGGATCTCCAAGACCATCGAGTCCAACCTGTGACTGATCCCCACCTTGTCACCAGCCCAGAGCTCTGAGTGCCACGTCCAGGCCTTCCTTGGACGCCTCCAGGGATGGGGACTCCACACCACCCTGGGCAGTTCCAATGCCTGACCACCCTTTCCATGAAGAAATTCTTCCTGATGCCCAACCTGACACAGCTTGAGGCCCTTTCCCATCATCCTGTCCCTGTTCCCTGGGAGCAGACCCTGACCCCCTCCCCTAGCTGCCCCCTCCTGTCAGGGAGTTGTAGAAGTGAGAAGGTCCCCCCTGAGCCTCCAGGCTGAGCCCTCCCAGCTCCCTCAGCCTCTCCTTATATGAAATAAATGTGTGGCAGAGGATACCAGCTTAGGACAGTGTGTGAGCAATCAGAGGAATTGGGATCTCAAAGGCTTCTTCTCCTTCCCAGGGTGTCAAGGGCTGGAGAACATTGAGCAGCCCACAGGCAGGGTCTGCATGGGCTGTATGATTTTCTGCCCACATCTCAAAGGACACAACATACGAGTTATGAAGAGGATCGAAGCTGAGTCTGCTGTGTCTGTGAATTACGGATCAGGTTTCAAACCCTCTGTTAGTCTGAGCAAAATTTAGAAGCCTTTCTCCTACCTCTGTCAGCTGATGTCAATGTAAGTCTTCTGCAGGTGTGGCAAAGTTACTCAGAGAATCGTGGAACACTTTGGATTGAAAGGGATCTGAAAGCTCATCTCATTCTGATCCCCCTTGCCATGGGCAGGGACACCTTCCACTATCCCAGGTTAGTCCAAGCTCCATCCAGCCTGGCCTGGGACATTGCCAGGGATCCAGGGGCAGCCACAGCTGCTCTGGGCACCCTGTGCCAGGGCCTCCCCACCCTCCCAGAGAACAATTCCTTCCCAGTATCCGATCTCCATCTGCCTGCTGGCAGTGGGAAGCCATTCCCCCTTGTTCTGTCACTTCATGCCCATGGTAAAGAACTTCTCATGAACCTTTTGATTTTGCTGTGCTGATGGCACACCACAAAAGCTATGGAAAAACAGAGGAATGTACTGCTGTGAATTTACTTGTTTTTTTCTTTTACCAGAAGGGACATCATTAACTTTCATCTGTCACCTGAGTGTCCAGGAAACAAGGGATCAGGAATGGCTCCTCAGTGCCTGGAATGCTGTTTAAACTGTTTTCAGCATACAGGCATGTGATGATGCTGGATGGTTTACATTTTAAAGGAAAATGCATCTTGTAATTACCAAAATTACACTCAAGGAGAGAAATTATTGTTCCAGTTGTCTGGGAACAGAGCTGACTTGACTGCTGGGAGTGAAAAGAGTCTGAAAATAGTCATTTAAGAGAGGTGCTTTAATTTCCTCATTTCTTAATTATCGCCTGTTTGCTGTGTAGGTTAAATTGGATACAACTCCCTCCCTCTGCCCAAAGCTGCCTTGGCATCTTGAACCTTCTGGTGGTAGACTCCAGGTTTAGTCCTTAAACTGTCAATTGTCCATCTCACCTTTCATCGCTTCTCTGTGTGCCATAGCACCACCTGGTGCTTCCTAGCAGAGTCCTTATTGGCAAATGCTGGAAGCTGGGCACAAAGAGAATGTGGTGAAAATCTCAGAGCTCCCCAGAAACCCAGAACTTGGGGCACTCTGAGCCTGAAAATGTAAAATTGGTTCCACTGCTTAAGTCTACTGAAAGCAGACATTCAGGGAGCTGGAATAGCAAACATCGCCATTGTCCAGTTGCTGTAAAGCCAGGGCTCTGCAGAGGAACTTTGATTTAATTAAACAATTTCCAAGTCCCACTCAGCATTACTACAATCCTGCTGGCAGCATTTCCTAGGAGCTACTCAAAGAGGGATGGTCTTTAAACTCTGCAGTTGGCTCAGTATTTAAAATTACTCTTGGACTGGCTGCAACACTGTGCCTCGGTGGTTGGGAAGGAATTTTGTATATTCAGCTTCTAGTGGGATATTAACTGGTCCCAGCATACAAGAGGCAAATGGTTCCCTTTTTAGGGATGAAGTGGAAAGCTAAATAGTTGTCCAGACCACTGCAGCAAGGTGTAAAACATCAAGGATCTTAGGACTCTGAATGCCAGGTTCTTTCTGTTCGAATGGTTTGAGCGGTCTCATTCCATGTGTTTCATCACCACCTCTGACTGATTGCAGAGAAACCACGGCAGAAGCAGGACAAAGAGCTCACCTGAAGGTTTTGCCTTGATCTGAGGCAGCCTGGTCTTGGCTCTGGCAGCAGGGAAGTTGGGCATGGCACAACAGGCTGCTCCTGAGAGTCTCCAGCTCAGTTTAAATCCTCTGCATTGTGGTGCTGTGGCATGGCTGCAGCCACAGCAGAACATTCCTGGCTACAGGTGAGGGTGTCCAGGAGCTAGGAGAGAACATCTTCAGCTGCACAGAACAAGGAGAATGAATGTAGAGAGAGGCTCTGGCTTTTGACTGGGAAAAATTTCAATTGGCCTAGTGGACCCCGTTCCCAATGCTGAAATCCAAGCTGGCCGGTAAAAAGTGCCCACCCCTTTTTCTTTTTTGGCTTATGGACCTGCATCCACCTCTCCCAAGGCAGTGCCTGGGCAGGATGACACGTGTGTGGTGAGGTTCCTGTTTGGCACCACCTCTGCTTGTCCCACCGTGGTTCCTAGCGCAGTTTCCATGCTCGTAGCTCTACCAGCTACCAGCCCCAGGTTCCTTTTCCAGGATCCCGCAACAACAACAGGGCGTGAATCCAGTGACCATCAAATCTGTTGGCTTTTAGGGGTCTTTGCCCTAAAACACCTGTAGTGTTGAGTGACACCCAGTTCCTTCTGTTGCTTGAGGAGTTGGGTTCCCCCGGTGCCCGACCTTGTGACAACCTCCTCGCCACGCTGCAATCCCACAGCTTACGAGCAGGAGGAACTTTATGCTTTTTCTTGTTAAATTTGAGCCTCCCACAAGTTCTTGTGATTTGGGAAGTCCTTAAAACGACCTCGTGCCACAGAATTCAAGTGGAACTGCGGTTTGAAGGCTAATGGAGGAATGTCTCTCATGGGATCTTCAGAATGGACGTGGTTACACCCATCTCTGCCTTGTGAACAGGCAGCAGCAGGTGAGCTTGCTTGAAGACAGCAGCTTCCAACATCGTTTTCCAGAAATCCCATTAACTTTTGGGCTGAAACTGGGGGGTCCCGGTGGTCTGCCATGTGTCTCCTGTCTAGGAGGCTTCTCATGGGTGCTTTGGTCTGCAGGGTGATGGTGGCAGTTCCACGTGGGTGAATTCCCCTGTGGTGCTGGGGAATCCTTGGGGAATGCCAGCTTGTAAGTGCTTCCCGTTGCTGCCAAGACATGAAGGTCCTGGGTCCAGCGCTAAGGAAAGGAGCTGAGTCACCCCATGGAAAACGAATGGCTAAAAGTGAACAAAATTACTGGATTCTGCCTTTGGCTATGGAGATATCAGGAACCCAGTGCTCCCTGCATTCCCCAGTGGGGAATTCAGTCCTGGGAAAAAGGCACTGCAGCCCATCGCTTATCAGAGAGCTACTGCTGGATGGAGAAAAGCTGACAGCAAATATTTACCCTGGGATCGATTCTGTTTAAAGTGCAATGTTTGGAGCAGAGCTTGGACGTGGGGAGGTCAGGCGTAGGATCAAGGCTGCATTTATATAAAGACAGGGCGATATGCTCTGGGAATCCTTGCTTGGAAGGGGAAAGGACTGGAGGATTTTGAAAGACACGCTATGAAGATCTTAATTTTTGTCCTCGCACTGAGCATTTCCTCGTGTTCAGGTAAGTTGGAGCCACGTCCTCCTTCTTAGGGTGGTTTTGGGGGGAAAAATACAAGCCTACAATGAGCTTCTGATGGAACTGTGCCTCCCCCTCAGGGTTTCCAGCATATGACTATGAACTCCCTGTCACAGAAGAGGCTCTCAATGCTTCCATTGCACGGATCAATTCCCAGTCATGGAGCAGAAACCTGTATGGTGTTGTCAGGAGCAGAGTCATGGGAGTAAGTGCACAGACAATGGAGATCCTGAAATGTGCTTTGCTGGGAGGGAAAACTCTTTTCCACCCAGTCCTGGGAACCCAGATGTAGTTGGAGTTTGCTGATGCTGCTTGGAAGAGAGTGGGTTGGGGTCATCATCTGAAGTTACGGCTTTAGGAACCTAAACACCTTTTGTATTCCTAAAACACTTCCGGAATTCAGATTTTTCATGCCTAGAGTAGAAGTCCTTGAGGGTTGTCTTGCAGGATTTCTTTCAAAGGCGATGTTTTTAAATACCTCCAGCTAACTGCTTTGCTTTGAGCATCGAGCAACGTGGTTCATCTGATGCTCTTTGCTGATTAAATGCCCCCACAATTCAGGATTCTTTCTCTGATCTTTATTTATGTCATCTGCCTCTACGCACCAATTCTGGTTTAAATCTGCTAGAGTCTAAGGGCAGCAGGAAGCCCCTATCTGTTTTAATTTGTGGTGCTAAGAATTATCCTGGATGCCCCCCGAGTTAAGGAGTTAAAGCTTTTTAATCCAAAGTTCCCATGTCCATGCTCCTGAATGCCCTCAGAACCTTTCTGTTTCTATAGGTGGCCTGTATCAAGTCTTCTGCAAGGATGAATGTCAAGATGACATATGGATTTATGTAGTTTGGATTAAAACCCCCAAATATTTGAAAGTTGTGGGAATTTGTTGTTTGTTGTGGGTTTTTTTGTGGCATTGCTTTTCTTTCTTCTTTTTTGAGTCTCCCATCTCGAGCTAAAGCATTGATTAGACTATGAGAAAGAGGAAAGAATAATCAAAAAGCAACTGAAGTGTCTAAAGCTTGGGGCAAAGCCCATCGAGGCAGCTTTTCTCGCACACATCAACCTGCTCTAAGTTGGGCGCTGACCCCTTAATGCCCTTGTGCCATCTTCTGCCTGACAAAGAAGCCAGATTGCCAGGGAGTGAGTGTGGGAATCCAGAGTGCAGGGAATATTTCTCTGCCTGTTTTGGAGAGAAAAACCCCCCTGGACAGCATGGTTTTTGACCTTTATCCATGGAGAAAACTCCCTACCATCTGGGAGGAGTAAAATCTACACAGATGTGAACTAGGTGATAGAATATGATGTAAGGATGTCACAGGGTGAAGAATTTAGAAGTTTTAGGTTTGTTAATGTAGTAAATAGATAAATAGTAAAAGTTCCAAATGGAGGAACCCTTGTAGTTTATATCTCTTTCTCTCTTCTTCTAGTCCTCCATATTCTGCAGTAAAAGTACTTTAGGATGATTGGATGAAAAATGCCGCAGTTCCGGCCTGCGTGTCGGAGTGATTTACTGAGCATTGGATGAAAAGTAAAAATATCTGTCGTTTCAATTTTTAATTGGATAATTTACCTAAAAAAGGCTTTGGAATCTTGATAAGCAGCCATTTTCTCGCCTTCTCTTGTCGTGTTCTGTTCTACTGTGTCTTTCTAAGCTGATAACACTAGAATAAACAACTATCGAAGAAGCAGTTACTGCGAGTTTGCCTCGTCCCTCTATCAAGCTCCTTGCAAGGACTTTAAGAACTTTAAAGGGCCTCTCCCAGCAAGAGAGGCTGATTTATGGCACTAGCAGTGTCAAGTGAGGGCAACAGCAGAGTGACAAGGACTAATGGTGTGTTGTGTTGACCCTCCTTTCACCAGGTGGACATGTGGGACAGCGATGCTTACAGGTTAGATCTGCAGTTCAGCATCCGTGAGACCGTCTGCACCAAAGCCTCAGGGAGAGACCCCTTCACCTGTGACTTCAAAACTGGGCCTTTCGTGGTAGGTGCCCCTGGTGGGAATGGGAACCCTCCCTGCCACGTAGGATCTTCTCAGGACGGGTTGGAATGGTGCTGGTGCTGGTGCTGAAAAATGAGGAGTGGCTGGCTGGCTGGCTGGCTTTCTGGTACAACCTGCAGCATGGAGTGGGTGTTAGGTGGGAAGGGTCAGTGGTGGGAAACTCTTCTGCCTGGTCAGTGGGGAGGGCAGGCAGCTGAAAAGAGGATTTGTGTCTTGGAGCGGCGTGGTGCTTTTGGGGGCCAAATCCCAGAAGGAGTGGCTTGTTCTCTAAGATAAGAGGGTAGAAGGGCTGATGTTTCACTTGCTTTTGCCTATCTGGGCACCATATAAAGCGTTACCTTCCCATGTAGTGCAGATCCCCCCTCTGTGCTGACCGTGCTGATCTCTTTCAGCCTGAAATAAAAAGGCTCTTGATACAGTTCTTGCTCTGCTCCAAGTCTTAAATCACCAGTTTTGGTGGAAAAACATCGTCTTTGAGTCTGGACTTCTCTGTGCAGAGTTACTTGGGCCGAATCACATCTCTGCTCTGGAGCTAGGCAGCTCACGTGTGTGTGTGTAGATGGCACCACACGGAATTGTTGGTTATTGCTTTGCTATTTTTCTTTAAAAACACAAATGTTGGTGTTATCCCTTGTATCTTAAACTGACACCATCCCTCTTTTCTTCTCAGGGCAATATGGTAGTGTGAGGATGTGTTTTCCAAACTTGAGTGCAGGTTTTGCTGCAGTTTTTTGTCAGATTGCAGAGACAACATCTTTAAGGGTGGTTTAAACTTCCAGAGCTGGAGCTGCTGTTGGCGTAGCCCTGCCCTGTCCTCCTCTTTGTGCTTGGTGACGCCAGAGCTGTGAAAAGGATGTGGAGGTTTTCTCCTACCCTGAGCAGGCTCAGAGGTTTGTGCAACAAACACGTAGCTGTGGAGCAATAACCTGTGTGTAGTTGTGTATAATCTTTCTTGAGTTTCTTCCTCTCAGAATTTGTTTTTTTAAATCCTTCTGCAGGTTCCCAGCGCTGGTGAAAATCCCACGAGAGGGTTTGTGTTGGATGTTTGCTCCATGAGATTGGCTCTATTTTGTTCTGTTGCAGCCCACTGCTTCCTGCAGGAGTGTTGTGGAAGTCTCTGGGGAGCTGATTTCCAGCATCACTGTGCGGTGCCATCGCAGCACATTCAGCTCTGAGTCGATGAGCAGCGAGGAGGTAAGGAAGGGGAAAACCAATTTTTGCTGCCTGGAGGAGTGAAAATTCTGCTTACCCTCTTTTAAAGAGAAGTCAGGTGTCTGTGTGTGCTCCTGCTGCAGCTGGAGGTCTGGATGAGGAAAGTGGCTGCAGTTTGAAATCCAGCTGTAACATTTCCCCTTCCATCAGCTGAGGGCTCTGACCTTGCCTGGGAGAGTGTGACTCTCTGTGGCAGTGTGGCACATCCATCAGCTCCAGCCCTTCCTTCACTGAGGATGTGCCTGGAGAGCAGTGATTGGCACTTCTTGGACACACACAGATCCCTGTGGCTCTGGCTCTGTTAGCAAGCCCAGCTCTCGCCTGAGTGTATCATCACAGCACAGCCCAAGGACATTTGGTTTGCTGAGATCTGTGCTCCCTTTTTGAGCTCTTTCTTGGTTTTTAGGGTGTTATTCAATGCTGACCTAACCTGGGAATTCCTGCTGGCTGTTTCCAAATTGTGCCAGTGTCCACTTTGTCCATGAACTGACTCTTGGACTTGTGTGTCTGCACTCAGAACACAGCTCTGCAGTGGGTGTTGTGCTTGAGGGAACAAAGTTTCACGAGAAAAGATACGGACAGCTTTTATTTTTGGAAAATCCAGGGAACTAAATTAAGAAGTTGAATTGTAGAATCACTGAATGGTTTGGGTTGGAAGGGTCCTTAAAGCCCATCTTGTTCCACCCCTTGCCATGGCAGGGACACCTTCCACTGTCCCAGGCTGCTCCAAGCCCCAGTGTCCAGCCTGGCCTTGGACACTTCCAGGGATCCAGGGGCAGCCACAGCTTCTCTGGGCACCCTGTGCCAGGGCCTGCCCACCCTCACAGGGATGAATTTCTTCCCACTATCCCACCTAACCCTGCTGTCCTTCAGCTCAAGGCCATTCTTCCTTGTCCAGTCACTACAAGCCTTTGTGAAAACTCCCTCTCCAGCCGCCTTGTGAGCAAATAGGATTCTTTGTTACTTTCCCTTGGCTTGAATTGCCAAATTAGCTCTTCATTTTTTTTTTTCCCCTCAAAATCTCCATTCAGAGCTAGCTGCTGAGTGCCCCCCAGGAAGCCTGGCTTCGCAGAGCGTGTGAAGCTCTGGAATGTGTAACACAGTCTGGGATGTTCCGTCAGTCCCCTGTGGGTTGACATAGCTGCTGTTTGACAGGGCACTCAGCACCAACACTTGCTTTTACAAGCATACATCTTCCCTCAAGTCTTCCTCAACCATCACTTAAAATCCAGCACTGCTGCCAGTATTCCTGCTGGGGAATGTATTTCCTGCAATGTTAATAAGGAATAAATGCCAAAGGGAATTACTGCACTTGGAAAGGGAAGTGCTTCCCTCTGCAGAGAGCTGTAGCAAGTGCACTGTTAGCTCTTGCTGCGGAGCTGTGACTTGGCTCAGGGGATCTCAGCTTGGCTGAGGTGGTGTTGGTGTACCTGTGGAGGTATTTGGATGGGAGGAGGAATTGTGATCGACTGAGGGTGGCATCACAGGATATCCTGAGTTTGGCAGGATCATGGAGTCCAACCCCTGGACTGCAGGAGCATCAGCAATAACCTTGTTTTCAGCGAAATTAAGAATGAGGTTTGGAATTACTTTAGTGGTTACCTAGTGCCTGAAGAAGTGGACAGGTGGGATTTCTTGCCAGGTGAGGTTTTTAAAGAAATGTCTTTAATTTCCAGATGATGCATGTGCCGATAACGACCCCTAACAGGCGAGGTGGCGCTCGCAGGGAAGGTAAGCCAGTTCTGCCATGCTGGAATACCCTGACCTGTGGTTTCCTTTTGGAACATCTCAAGGTCACCTGTCTGAGGGAGAAGACAATGTGAAAAATCAGCTGTTTGCTCCTTGCATTGGGCAACTGGTTTTTCCTTGCAGAGGGGTGTCAAGCTGAGGGTGCAGGGAGGGCACTGTCCTGCCAAGCCAGGCAGGAGGTTTATAAATTTTCTGGGTTGCCAGATTTGTGCTCTTATAACCCATACTTACATGCAGAACGCTGAATATTTTCTATTCTAGAATCACAGAGTGGTTTGGGTTGGAAGGGATCTGAAAGATCATCTTGTTCCACCCCCCTGCTGTGGGCAGGGACACCTTTCACTATCCCAGGTTGTTCCAAGCCCCATCCAGCCTGGCCCTGGACACTTCCTGGGATCCAGGGGCAGCCACAGCTTCTCTGGGCAGCAGTCAACACGTGTTTGAAAGCACCTCATGCTCACAGATGTTTCCATGTTTTTTTATTTTAGATGATGCCTTTGCTCCTGAAGCCTTCCCTTCAAGGGGAAGAGGCAGCAGCCCTGGAGACTGGAACAAACCCAGCTACTTGGGTTCTGACAAGATGGAATAACCTGGTTCAGGTGAGTATGGGTTAGGGTTAGGGTTAAGAGAATCAAAGAGCCTACAGCTCCAGGAACACTGGGCCTGGAAAAGGTAGGCCCCCAGCAGGGCCTACATCTTTGCTGCTCCCACATCTTTCTGATCTGGACCACCCACAGTGATGGGGTTTGGGTTAGGGTGGGTTTAGGATTGGGCTTAGGGTTAGGGTTAGCTTTTATTCACCCTGGGCCTGCAGGTTTTGTGGCAGGATGGGGAAGTGACTGCTCAGGATGAAGGACTTTTAGCTGCTTCACTCCTTGGAAGACATCCCAGCTGCAGAGCTCGTGGCTGTCATTGACTTTTGAGTTGTCCATGCCGTGTACTCCGATGTACACCAGTGTCCTGGGGTACAGGTAGTGTGAAAAGTGTGCAAGAAACCCATCTGGAAACTCAGAGTTTGAGTTTAGTGTCGGGTTCTAGACTTTTGACCTCAATTTTCCTCATGACAAGAAAGACCCTGAGGGGCTGGAGCGTGGCCAGGGCAGGGAACGGAGCTGGGAAGGGGCTGGAGAACTCCTGAGGGAGCTGGGAAAGGGGCTCAGCCTGGAGAAAAGGAGGCTCAGGGGGGACCTTGTGGCTCTGCACAAGTCCTTGACAGGAGGGGGCAGCCGGGGGGGGTCAGGCTCTGCTCCCAGGGAACAGGGACAGGAGCAGAGAGAACGGCCTCAGGCTGGGCCAGGGGAGGTTTAGACCAGATATTAGGAAATTTTTTTCCACAGAAATAATTCTAAAGCTGTGGAACAGGCTGCCCAGGGAGGTGGTGGAGTCACCATCCCCGGAAGCATCAAAAACCATGTGGATGTGGCACCTGAGGACTTGGTTTAGTGGTGCTGGCTTGATGGCCAGACTTGGTGATCTTAAAGGTCTCTTCCAAACTTAAAAATTCCACAATTCCTTCTCTCTTGGCTGGCAGAGGCATGTTTCTGTCTGATGCTCCATGGATTCTCTGGACCTCATCCAAAGCAGTTTCCCTCAGCAGGGGTGTATCGCTTGGCTGTGGGATCTGGAGCACGCTCTGGCAAAGGCACAGATGAGCTGGTGGGAGCCCCGGTGCTTCAGGAATTCACCCACCATCCCTGTGCTGGTGCTCTCCTCCCACCCGTGGCTTGGTGCCTGTATCCTGCAGATTCTTCGAGGAATGGCCGTGTCTTTGTGCCAAATCAGGTGCCCCAGGGCCACACAGCTCCTCCAACAAAAACCTGAAGGGATCTGGGAGATCCACGGTGTAGTTTTCCCCTGGAAAAGCACTTGTCTCGGGGAATCTGTGAAGGAGATGTTTGGAGCCCAATTAATGGGAATGATAATGAAAGGCACCCGTGATTTATTGGAGCTGGCAGGGCCTATCCTACACGAAGCACCTTTGCTGACCTGCCTCTGCGGCTTTGTGTGGGAGCAGCTCTAATTGCTGCTGCTGCTTTACCTGCCATCTTAAGGAGTTAATCTGAAGGGAAGTGGTTTGCAAGAGTTTCAGCAACACGGAATGAGCTCATTCTTTGGCATGCTGAAGAGGTTTAAAGTAGTTGGGAAAGGAAGGGGAAATTACTTAGTGCTCTGTCTTTGTGATTAAAAAGGCTTCCAGCGCTCGGGTACATATCATTAGCAGGTCTCTGTCCCTGTGGAGTGCCAGAACTGAGTGCTCCCTGCGTGTGGAGCTCAGCTCCAGCCTGCTGCGTTGGAAACGAGACCGATTTAGATGGAATTTAGCACCGGTGACTCACCAAAAGCTAACACATGTTACTCATAAGCGTAGCCGTGGTAAACCTCGATGCGCTGAAGGAGACGAGCCTCCTGCTCTCCTGGAAAGGAGATATCAAAGGAAAACCAAGGCACTCTGCTCTGTTAGTAAGAATTATTTCATTAAATCCATATGCTGCTTTAGTTTATCCCCGAGCCACTAAAGCCAACAGGGCTTTTTAATCCCTGCCTGCCTTCTTAGAGGAATCCCTAACTTGTCCTTGCGTTTTGAAAGTGCCAGGTATCTTTCATTCTCTGGCTCTCAAGAAGAGCTCTCCCCTTTAGGCAGCACTCAGAAATGCTTTGTGTTCTTGTACCTGACTTCTAACAAATCTCCAAACCAGAAGCAAGATGGAAGATCTTCCTGGGGAAAAAAAAAAAAAACCAAAAAACCCTGTGAAACAAACGGGGAGAAATTTATGGTTCTTGAAACCCAGAGCAGTTCAAAATTTAATACTTTCTGCTTGCTCTTGAAGATGGGTTGCAAGTGTCATTTTATGGAGCTGTATTTCATGCAAGTGTCATTTATGGAGCTGTGTTTCCTACCAGTTTCCTGGGTTTTGGGCATCTCAGAGGCAGATACATCAGGAGATTTAAAGGGAATATCAACCCCACCCCCAAAGCCCCTTGTTTCTCTTGCTTTTATCAATTTGACTTATCAGTTGCAAAGTCTGGAGAGAAATCTTCCCGATTTCTCTTGTATCCAGAATTAGAGGGTTTCATTTGAAGCCAAAAATTAAACAGATTTCATGGGTCTGAGGCCAGGAAAAGTTATTCCCGGCTGTTTTCCCTGGGTTTTGGCATGTGTGTGATCCTGGCTGGCATTATTGCAAGCCATGCAGTGTTTGGTGGGGCATGGGGAATGCGTGCTGAGTTTTGAAATGGCAGTAGCTCGACTGGCTTAGCTTAGCTTAGCTTAGCTTAGCTTAGCTGAGAATATTTTGGGGGAGGCTGGAGAAGTAGCAATTTAATAACAGAAGACTTTCATCTCTTCCTGAAAGAACCTGGTACTGACAGGCAAAGCTAGACAGGTTCAGGTAAGAAATGAAATGTGATTTTTTTTTTTACTTTTAAACACCAGAATGGGTAACTGACTGCTGCAAAAATTGCTCAGGCAAGTGGCTGACAGCTTTTCATGCTGGATTTTACATTTCTGAGCGAGGCCTTCTTATCTTTTTGGCTACGGGAATTTATTTCAGGAGAACTCTGTGCCTGACTTTGTGCAAGAAGCCAGGCTAAATGAACTCGCTGGTGCTTTGTAGCTCTTTTTATTTATTAGAATGTGCTAAATATTCAAGAGGAAGAAAAAAAAAATCAGTGCCATTGTTATATAAAGAACATTTTCAAGTCTGCAGTCTTCAGACCCACCAGTCTGCTGGTGCCTGCAGGAATTTGAAATTGCATATGAAAAACCCCATCAATGATTAATGAGCTTACTTCAGTGACAAGTCCTAATCAGATTTTCTGGATTTATTTCCTAGTCCATCTCCAGAACTGGGGAGATTGTGAAATTCCCATGGCATGCTCTGGGGCCGGGTCTTTCCCACAAACAGCTCAGGCCCACGGGGAGTGCCAGGAAGGGGGAAGGCTGCTGTACAAGAACCTGTGAACAACCTGAGCCTGACATGAGCTGGAATCTGCTTAATGCTGCTCATGGCTCTGAATTGCAACGAGGAGCCAAAAAATGGCTCGAACTTAGACCGCCTTGATCCTCGGGAAGCAAAAGGGCCCTGATGCTTTGCTCTTCCCAAATCACCTGCCTAAGGCCTTTTTTTCTTGTGCAGGGTGAAGCCTGACCTGTGAATTATATCTGGAGTCTCCCCAGCAATGCTTCATGTCCTTGAACAGGAAAGTCAAGGAGCAAGTTCCTGCCTTTGCAAAATACGTGTAGATGGTGAATGCTGATTGTCTCTTGCTCATTAATCACGCAAGGAAAGTGCTTTGAAACAGGAAATCAACTTCCTTCAGCATCAAGCCGAGGGGCTGTGATTTCCTCCTCGAGTTTTCTGTATTTTCTTCACAATTGCTCTCTGACTGAGGTCTCTGTCACCTGGCACAGCTTGCTGCTGGCAGGAGGGTGCTGGTGGCACTTGTGAGGAGCTGATGAGCAGCACTGCACGTGCAGAAGTGGATAGACTGGCATCCTTAAATATTAGGGTGGTTTTGGTTTTTTTTCGATGGAAGAGTAACAGGCAGCACTGGGCCTCTTTTCATACCTAAGAAATCCAGGCTCAGACCTTCAGAGTGACATGGAAGCCTGTTTATCTGTCTCCTATAAATGTAATAACAGAGCAGGGTTCACAGCTCTCCTGGGGTATGGAAAAATGAGCTTTAATCCCCAGCGTCCTCATTAAGGAGCTGCTTGATTTTAGTTGCGGCTTTATATCCTCATGTCTTTGTTTTTGCCTCTCCCATTCACCCACCCACTTTCTACAGCGCTCGTAAAGCAGCTTATTGCTTTCTGTGGAGGAAAAAAAAAACCCAAAGTGAAGCACCAGAGGGAAGGAAAATCGCAGCAGAGTGGGATCTGTTGCAGAGTGCGTGAGCTCCGTGTCGGATGAGCTTTGGGAGCGAGAGCTGGAGCAGCTCGTGGGGAAATGAGGGGCTGCTGCTTTATCGCTGCTGCCACGGAGCCTGGCTGTGACAGCCAAGTCCTTGGTGTCACCTGGCAGCTGTGATGTGCTGTGGCAGGGGACAGCAAGCTTTTATCTGTTCAGAGGGAAAGGACTCGGGGTGAAACAGAGCCAGGCAGGACCTTTCCCGCTGCTGAGGTCAGAGCACGGCGCAGGGATGGGGCAGAGGTGTTGCAGCAGAGAGGGGAATCGCTGTGGCAGTCTCCTGGTGCTGTGAAACAGCAGCGATTTTATTTTTTTTTTTGCCCTCTGTCGCCCTCTTCTCGATCTGTTTCGAAGGATCAGACCCACAGCTGCATGGAGGAAATTGTTCCTGCTTAGGGAGCTTGGACGATCCCTTACACTTCACAAGCCCCTTCATCTGATTCCAGGAGAAAACCAACAGGGCTTCCTTCCCTGGAGGAACAGAAAGAGCTCTCGACTGCCCTCAGCCTATTGCTCAGTGCTGGATTTTACGAATGAGCTTGTCAAAGAAGCAGGCAGTTGGGAAGGACCTCTCAAAGCCGGGCAGTGTAGCTGAGGTTGGAGTGCCATGGGATAGAGAGATCCCTCATCCTCTTTGGGCTCCAGACAGGAGCCCTCCTGGAGGAAGGCTTTCTCCTTAAACTGAGCTGGAATTTCCCATGTTCCCACTGGTTCCCGTTTCTTCTCTTGTTATTATTTCTTCTCTTGTTATTTGGTCCCCAGCAATGATTGCAGTGGCTGGTCCTGCCATCCCCCTTCTCCCGGGCTGGGCAGGATTCAGGGGCTCCTGGGTGAGCTGTTCTTAGAGAGTCACTACATTTAATCCCTTCCACAGATGTGGACTCTCCTTTCTTGCCTGAATCTGTGTCTAAAATTTTACTAACAAAATTGTCTTACAGAAAAATTTCAGGTTGCCATGGTGACCAACTTGCTGAAGACACAGTGTAGGCTACAGAGTGCTGGGGAAACTGTCACATGTTCCCTCCGAAAAACACATCTGTGACTGCTCCTGAGTATTGTACTCTCAGTTCAGATCCATTTCAGAGCAGACCACACATCAGCTTCTAGCCTCAACCACCTCTGCTTCTGAGACTTGACAATGTGTGGTGATTTGTGTCCCGTGGGACTTACTTCACTGTTGTTAACTTTTCTAACAGTCTGCTTCTTTTAATTTCTTTTTTTTTTTTTAACCCTAATTAGCCATTGCCATGACATTTGAGCACATATGAAACGTTTTGCATATGCAGGTTTCTTTTTGCAGATTCCACATGGTGGGGAGCAAATTAATAAGCAACTTGTTGGAGCTGAATACACTTTCCCCCAGGATGTTTGGTTGGTTCTGTGACGTATGAGACAAACTCTCAGCTCTGACATTTCTCCTTCCTCCCTGTTTTTAAAGTAGATTGGAAAATGAGAAGAATCAAGATTCGAAGATCCAGGATGGGAAGAAAGAACCTGGTGCCTTGGCCTTTCCTTTTTGGTGAAAAACTGTTCTGCAGTGGAGTGAGAGTCTTCCCCCAAACTGCTCTGATGGCAATTGGAGGAGCTCATGAGATGCTAAATACACCCTTGTCCATCGATAGCCCTTCTGACGTGCTAGGTCTCCCTGGGAGGACTGGAATTTATCTGTGTCCAGGATATTTGCACCATCCCATAATGATGCTATTAAAAGCTCGTTATTCCATCTGTTTGTTCTGTGTAGCTTGCTGCTTGCTGGTAATTTTCTGTGATGCTGGTGGCTAATTACTGATTATTCAAAGTGATACACCCACACTTAATTCCTTTCTCCCCGGGCTGCAGCAGCTGCGGCCAGAGAAGCCTCCTCTCTCCAAATCCAGAGGCTGGAGCTGTAGCCCACGAGGAATCTGGCTTTAATGGATACTTGGTCGCTAATGTGGAGAGCTGAGGGCTGCTAATGACGGTGATTATCAGGTACTGGTGGCTTTTGGAAGAAGGCCAGGTTAGAACAGACCTCTGGTGCATTCCTCACCTGGGAAAAAAGGTGAGGAACACCTTGTCCTGTTCTCTCCACTCCCTGCACAGAGCTCACCCCATGGCTCTTTGGGAAATGAAAGGTTACTGTACAGCTTGGGGGGTTCTTGTTGGTTTTTTTTTTTTTTAAGGCTTTATCAGTCAAAATCAACGGATTTTTCTCTCTAAAGCCACTCTCACACCTGGTTTGACTCTCACTTTATTTTCCCTCCTGATTGCAGCGAGGTAGCCTGATTTGTAGGAATTTCCATCTCAAAAGCTTGAGAAAATGTCGTCAGAGCCCTCGATGATCACCCATAGGAGGGAGCAGAAGGTGCTGATAAGCTGTGGAGGTCTAACAAAGAAAGGGGTGTTTTCCTTTTTCATGGTGGTTTTGCTTTGCTTGGATGAACAGGACTGGGAACATCACCCCTTCAAGGCCAGGTTGGACGGGGCTTGGAGCACCCTGGAATAATGGAAAGTGTCTCTGCCCATGGCAGGGAGTCGGATGACATGAGCTTGAAGGTCCTTTCCAACCCAAACCACTCAGTGATTCCACAATTCCTTTGCTCTGAATGCACAGTGCCAGAGTCCTTCATAATCCATCTCTCTGCTGCAGCTGAGTAATTTTTGCTGAGGATCTTCTCTCCCAACAGGGCTGATTCCACACCTCTGTGCTGGTTTTAGGTAGAACCACAACTCTTGATTGGACAGGAGCAGCTCAGGTGCTTTCTGAAACCCCTGAGCTCAAGTGATGGTGACTTAGGCCTTCTCTTGTAGGCCTTACAGGCCCAGGTGAGCAGAAGGCCTTCCTGGCCTGTTCCTCCGAGACCTGGCTTTGTTTCCTGGAAGGGATGAGGTGGATTGACACAGGGACCTGCTTCAGCTGGGCTTGTACTCTTCCCTGTTTCACTCTTGCTTTTCCCAATTCCCAACAGACAGTTCTCAGGGCCAGGAGTTGGACTCGACAATCCTCGTGGGCCCCTCCAACTCATGATATTCTATGACTCTGTATTTTGCTGATATGTGATAATTAAATGTGCACTTCTCTACACACAAAAAAAGGAAAAAACCCCACTTTTTTTGGTTTTCTTCCCCCCCTGCCCCCAGCCAAAATGATTACTTTAAGCTCCTTGCTGCACGCATGCAAATGCCTTCACACCTAGGAGCTGATGTGGCATCTGCTGTGCAGATGTTTATCTGGCAGCAGGGAGCAATATTTCCTTTGTCCACATTACTTTCCTGAGCTTTTCCTGGTCTCAAATCGCTGACTCAGGCACTTGATGCTCCAACATACCAATGATCCTTGCTAGGGATGCTCCCTTCCAACTCCCCTGGCTGCGAGTTTGGTCTGTGTAAGCAAACCATGAGTTTTGTTGGTGGATTTTGCTCGGGGAGTGAAGATTTATGCAGCAGCAGGGACAGGGAGGGAGCTTTCCCCACACCCTTAGAGACACTACTTGCCCTGGAAGGAATGTGCAGAGTAGAAACTCTCCTCTTGCAGACTTTGAGGCTGTTCAGAAACTCTGAGGCAGCAAAAAAGGGAAAGGAGACAACAAAGCCATCAAGGATGAGACTGGGGCTTGCTGCATGCAGGGACTTTGAGCGTTGTTGCCTCGCCAGAAGGTGAAATGCTGTCACCCTTCCAATGCAATGCAGTCGTAGGACAAGGAAAGAAGGGAGGGTTTGGATTTGTGTGGTAAATTGGGGAATGAGCAGCAGCAACTGCAGCTGCCCACAGTGGCTGGGGCAGTGTCAGGACACCCGGCCCCTGCACTGACCTCCAGCACTGCAGTCTGTCCCCAGGGAAGGGTGGAAACTGCTGACTTCTTGCTCTCCGAGAAAAGCAGTGAAACCTGCATCCATGGCAGAATCACTCCTTTCATGTTCATTTTCTCTGGGCTTTTTTTTTGTACACCCCAACACTTTTTATGCTGACAGTGTCTGGGCAGGAATTCCCATGGTGTGGGATGGATGAAGGACACCACCACAGAGTGATGATGCAGAAAACCTGGGCTCAGTTCCCTTTTCTCCCTTCAGTCAGCACTTGTGGAATTTGGGCTCCAGGCTGTCACAGCATCTCATTTCCCAGACCCTCTTTTTGGCATCATGGCACAGATGCTCAGTGATGGACTCCCCACCCCTTGAAGCATTCAAGGCCAGGTTGGACAGTGCTTGGAGCAACCTGGGCTAGTGGAAGATGCCCTGAGATTGTCTTTACAGTCCCTTCCAGCCCAGTTTGTGATTCTGTGATCATCACCAGGCACTGGTGTGATCTGTGCCACCACGGGACTGGTAGTGGTGCATTGGTAGCCCTATGGCAAATTCTGTTCACGTGGGCTAGCTGGGAATGGGTGGAACTACCAGCAATTTAGGAGGGGTTCAGTCCTGCATGGAACTAGCCTAAAAGAGTTCCCAAAGAGCAGAGGTGATCAGCTGGATGGAGCCTAGCCCACGTTAGAGAGAAGGCTGTTGCTCATCCCGGAGGAATGTGGAGATTTCCGGGCATACGCTCTGCTGTCAGCAACCTCAGGTCGGGTTGCTCATCCAGACTGACCCCTGGATGATCTCTCTGAAATGAAGGAGAGGCCTTAATTGCCAAACCCGTGTCCTGATTCGGAGTGGGGAGCTGTTGGGAGCAGGACCTGAGCGTTTTCCCATCGGCTCTGCCATGGAGCACGGGGTTGGCAGCACGTCAGATCCTCGAGTTCGGCACGGACACTTGGGAGGGTTCTGGGGAGACACAGCCTGCTGAGGGTGGAGAACATCCTCTGTGGCACAATAAATCAGTAGCTGATTGCAGGGCTGGCGGTGAGCTCCTGCTTCCCACTGGTGCTGATGCCCACTAGATGTCAGAATTGAATAAATGCAAGGGGAGGCAGCATCTCCGGTCTCAAATCATTCCCGTTTTTTTTTTTTTTTCTTTCCCCTTCTGATTTCTGGCCAGCTGCGTGATAAAATGACCTTTGTGCAAGGAGGCTTGATGTGTTTAAATGGTGAAGAGAACAGAGGATGCAGAGGAGAAGTGACTGAGACAAAAAATCCTGGCCAGGTTGGAGTGCTTGTTTTGCCTGTGGCAGCCCAGGGCTTAAATTCTGCTCCAGGCACAAAGACGGTTTTGCTTTTTACTCCGTGGGACAGTGGAATTTTCTTTCTCCTGCATGACAGACTTATCCTTTTTGATAAAACAGCTTTAAATCAAAATTCCCAGCCACCCCTTGCCTTGGCTGTGCAGTGCCTTTGGTAAGAGGAAAGCTAAGAGAAATAAATGCTGCTTGTGGAGAGGGTTTGATTTTAGAGTTGAAGTCTTCTACCTGTTCCCAGCTCCCACCTCTGCTCTTCCTCAGGAGCTCAGCTCATTCACTGCAGCTGCTTAACTTCAGCAAGAGCATCCTGATGGCTCCAAAGATTAGGTGTGCTAATTAATGCTTTCACAACCAGGAAGAAATTTGCTGCTGTCTGACATTCACAGCTGCCACAGCGTTTGCTCCTTTCAAACCTCCCGCTGGCTTTAAAATCCTGGTGTTTCTCCCCCCGTCTTTCTCCCAGGACAAATGGTTGCCTCTGTCTCGTGGCAAGGTGGGGATTCTCTGAAGGACTTGGCAATCATCACGTGGTGAAGGCTTCTGAGAGGGTGCTGGTGACGTGTCTGTGGGCACTGCTTGTCCTCTGACAAACAAGGAGTCTGGGCTGGAAAACCAGCGTTAGACCTGGCAAGGGGAGCTTAAAACATGGGTCTTAACTCTTCCAAGGAAGTAAAGCTCCTGGAAGGGATCTAGATGTTCATTGGAGATTAAATCAGGGGGAGATTAAGCTGGGAGAAACGTAGCCCAAGAAGGAAATTGGGATTTTGTGTTGGCCTCCAGAGCCCAAACTGGTTTAGGGTATTATTTATCTGTGAGCCCTGAAGGAGGAGACCACCAGGAAAACCACAAAGCCTGGCAGGATCCCAGGGATTACAGGCCTTGATTAATGAGAGTTTAAAAAGAATCTTATGTGCTTTTGGAGAAGGAACATTTTTTTCTGAGCAGTGGGAAGGTGATGCTGCTGGCTGAGCCTCCTGATCTGGAATGAATAATGGAGAAGGGAAAAAATAAAACCCCAGCATCCCAAATGGAAGGCTGTGGATTTAAAGAGAAAATGAAAACCCATAATCTCGTCAAGAAGAGGTCCTGTGCAGAAGAATGGGGCCAGAAACATTTAAACCCAGGGCTCCATGACACCTGTGGGTTACTGGGATAGACTTGTTGAATTTTTCAGGTTGGAAAAGACATTTAAAATCATCGGGTCCAACTGTCAGCCTAAACATGGGGCAGCAAAACCCCAATAACTTTTTCTGTGCATGCTTCAAAGGTTTTTAATTTCCTTTCGTGTTTGAATACCGGAGGCAGCCTTGTTCAACAGTGAGAAATCTCCATTAGGCAGGTTTGCCAGAGGCTTTGGGAGCAGCTAGAGTGGATAAAAAAGACAAACCAAAAAACCCTGGGATGGTGTCTGATGCTGGGGCTGCTAAGGCATGTTTTTATACCTTTGCTGCTTAGTGGAATGGTCTTCCAGGGTATTTTGAGGGGAAGAGGCTCTGACTACAGGTAATGCTAGAACCGATTGCAAGAGCCTTTGAGTGGTTTGGTTTTCTCAGCTGGTGTTTTATTAATTGCCAACTTTTTATCCTCTTGGAAAAAAAAAAGAAAAAAAAAATCACTTGTCCATGCAATTTTTTTCCAGCTGCTTGAGCTCTTTTAAAGCATTCTCAAGTCCTGCTGGTGAATTTTCTGGAACAGGCCCCACACTACCTTTCCTAGCAGAGAGAAGTGGACTCAAACACGTGAGGTTTATGCATCAAGAAAGACACACACCCCCTTTTAAAGGGTTGGAGCAGCGGATCTGTGCATCTGCAGTGTGTTCAGTGAACCAAAACACAGCTTTTTGCCCTAAAAGCTTATGTGCCAAAGTTTGAAAATACACCTGTTGAAGTGGAGGTGTCTGAGGAAAGACCAAAAGGGAACAGCTGGGTGCTCTTTGGGGAGTGGCACAGATTTCAGTTCCTTCTCTGAAAGAGGATGGAACCAAAGCCTGGAGCTGAAATAATAGGCCTTGGTTTTCTGCCACGATCGTATGACTGTATCTTTTTTTGAAATGACTGCTCATTATGATTATTTCATCACAAAATGACTCTTTGGTTGCTATCTGCTCTTGGGCAACAGGCCGTGTCCTGACACTTCTGCATTTCTCATCCCTCCCTGGCTCAAACAACTCTGCAGAAAGTTGCCAGCAATCCAGTTCCCCTTAAAAATCCTACTTTTTAAGAGAACTTACTATTTATTGAAACCATTGCCTGCTCCCACGGTGAGCAAGAGCAGAGATCCTCAGCGTGGTGCCATCGATTGACATTTGCAGTGTTGGCTCTGCTGGAGAAGAGCAGCTCGGAGCAGAGGGCTGGAATTCCACAGGGATGTGCTGGGAGGCTGGAGCCTGCCACGGGTTGAATGTGAATGCTGCTGGTGCAGGAGACTCCCCGTGTTTTGTATTCACAGCCGTGCTCTGATACTGCAGGGCCCTTGGCCTCGCAGGGGATTCCAAAGCCCAGGAACCTGGCTTGTAGGAGCTGAGTGGGATCTTTGAAATCTGCCCCTTTGAGCAACCAGAGAAGCTGCCAGGCTGAAGTCTGGGATTTAAAACTCTCTCTTTGTCTTTACTTGATGCCAGGGCTGTTCATTTAGGGATGAGGTTTCTGTGGGACCTGGTGGGAGTGGTTTTACCTTCCAACCCTAAGCATTCCCGACCTGCCACCCTTCGCACAGCCCCGGTGTGTGCAGTGGTGGAAGGGACAGGGCTGGTTTCACCTCAAAGGTGCCAGAGCCAAGGGCCAGTTTGCCAAAAGTTTCTCGTGCTTGTGCCTCCCCTTTGCTCCTAGAGAGAAGAGATCTGTGTTTACGTGGAAGAGATGCTTTTCAGCTCTCACCTAAGGGGAGGCATTTTTGCTCTTATGTGCGATTTGCCAAGAGTGGGAAATTCACTCCTTAGCAGCCCAGGACATATGGCAGAGCTCAGGAGAGGCTCAGCTGAAAGTCTTGTGAGCACTTTGCCTTTGCCTTCCCTCAGACGTCTCATCACTTCCCTTCTGGGAGAGCAGAGAGCGATGGGACCACTGTCCTGAAAAAGCACCTCCCCAGCCCCTAAGGTGTTCAAAAATATGGCAACAGCTTCGTTCCAGGGCTGGTAAATGCTGTTCTGAATGGCTGAGCCCAGCGTGGGCCAGAACTCCATGCCAGGTTCCCTTGTGCTAATCCCAATTAATGTAACCACAGGACATGCTGCTGCATGGAGCACGGAGCACAAATGTTTTGCCACGATTAAGGGACCTGTAGGTACTTGCAAGCGTGGAGTGCTGCCCACTTGGAGGTTACTTGCTCTTTTGAGTCTGCTTTTAGCGGAGAATTAAACCAGCCAGCCACCATCTGGGTTCCAAGACACTGATTTTAGCAAACAACCATCACAAAAAGTCTCTCTTCCCCTCATTTCCCCCACTCTCATCCTGCTCGTCGCTGATCAGGGACAGCCAGTTCAAGTGTGCAAGGGAAACACGAGCTGAGAACATGAAAGGCAGCGAGACAAGGCAGCTCTGAAACTAGGTTAGAGATGAAACGAGCCTGAAATTTGGCAGCTGCAGGCAAGGCTGGGTGGCCCAAGGGAAATGGCTCGAAATGATTGATGAGATAAATGATTAATGAAATGGTGTGATTAGCCCAGCGCGGGGCTGCGTTTCTGTTTGGATCCCAAAGACACAAACCGAGAGGAGCTGGGTGCGTGTGAGTGATGCAGGGGAACAAGTGCAAGGGCAGCATCTCCCACAAGGCAAGGAGGTCACTTAAGTCAACCTCACATCAGCTTTCTTGCCACCCCACCCCGGGGTCTAAAATATGCCCCCCTGTTTGGAGGGTCGACTCATCATTTGGTACAGGATTTGCCATCTGCACAGCCCTCTCTGTTCAGGCAGCTCAGATAGAAAGAATTTAATTTGAATCTCATTTCACACACTGGTTTTGCTCTTACCTTCACTGCCATCCACTGAACACCTGGGCAGAGCAGGTTTTTTTGGCATACCAGGAATTTTGGGTCTCCTGGGCTTCCAGGGGCTGTTTGTATGGGGATAGTAGTAAGCTGGGGGAGTTGAGGGGGGTGTTCAGGTCTCATTGTGCTTTTTCCTGGCAGATATTCCTTTCAGGAAAGCAGGATGTTCAAGTAACAGCTAATCTGTCATGCTGATAGTTGTGTCAGTGGAGTCTAAATAAGAGATCGATCTGTGTTTACACCCCCCCACCAACTCCTTGGAAGATTTTGGAGCAAGGGGAGTGCTTGTGGGAACTGGTTGCATCTGCTGTTAGATTAATAGAGTCAGCCTTCAGAATGACATAACCATGCCCTTGAGGGCTTGGGGTTCTTTGCCAGTTTAAAAGACAAATGCAGCGTTCTGTGATTCCCCTAGCTCCCTGTTGGTCAGACCCAAATGTTTGCAGCACACAACAGTGCCAATCCAACCTGTCCATCGGGAGGTGGCTTGAAGAACCTGCCTCTTTGGACCCATCAGGTGAACTTCCTTCTTTCCAGAGTGCAGGCATTGGCTTCCCATGGCTGGCGTGGCCTAACGTGGCCCAAAAGGCCTAACGCCTTTTTGGCGTGGCTACACCCTCCAAAATAAAACACCAAGATCAGAGCAAAAGCTGCACCCAGGAGATGCTGTTTCTCCCAGGATCTGCAGCATCTCCTGGTTGTTTAATGCCAGCTGGCTGGGGTGGCTGGAGACTAAGAATGGATGTGCACGTATCCATGCGTGTGTATCCATAGATCTAAAAATGTCTTTAGCAGCTACAGGATTTTCTTCTCCCCCTGCACTCTGCAGTCCTTCAGCTGTTGTTGATTAGGAGGACATTGATGTATGGAAGCCATACAACACAGAAATGCCGTATTTCTTCACCTCTCCCTTTCCCCGAGTGACTGCTTCAAGAATCCTGGAAGCTGAGCTGATATTCTGAGTAACACCAGTCCGGGCTCTGTTCCTGCTTTTCCTGCTAAATGGAGTCAGCTGCCTTTGCAGGGAGCTGCACAGGGAAAACCAGCTCTGTATCAAGGTCGTTCATTTCCCCAAGGGCAATAAACTTCCACAAAACTGATCGTCAGGGGACTAAAAGCTGGATCTTGAAGCAGGCCTGAATTTAGCCCTGTAACTCTGTTGGTTACTCACTGGGCTGGACGCAAGCTCTGGAATGACTTGGAGAAAGGTCAAGGGGAAAAAACCCGATGCATTTCTCTGTATCTGTCCTTTGCTCGTTCTTTTCCTCTTCCCAGCAGCACTAAAACCGTGTTTTGGGAAGCCTGTGCTCTCTCAAGGGCTTGGGTGGCTCCCTTGGGCTGGGTGCCACCACCCTTTAAACGCTGAGGTGGCTTCCAGGTACTTGGCAGTTCAGTGAGCACAAAGCCATGAGCCAGTGGGTTTGGCTGACCTCCTGCAAGGCCTTGACATCAGGAGATAAGGAGCTCTTGGGAAACCACAGGAGCCATCCTTTGCCTCACTCCTGCTGACGACAAGGCTGTTGGGTGGCTCCTGTGAACCATCACCCATCGTAATTTGGCTTTTCCGTGTGCCTGGGCGCTGTGATGGTTAAATGCCAGCGTGGCACTGCAGCTGTGCCTCTTTTTGGCTGAACATCAAGAGGCAGGCATCCAAAGGTCAGGGTTTTGTTTTGGTTTTTTCCTTCTTTTCCATGCCATCTAAATCTTTTCTAAACGAAGGGGATTAAAACAAGGAGGCCAAAACGACATCTCCGTGTGATCGCTGCGTGTAACCTGTGCTCTCCTTGAGGCTGCAGAGTTGTGTGACCCCAGGAAAACCAGACCTTGCAGCCTTTCCTTTGCTGCAAAAGTGTCTCTTGCTGAAATAACCAAAGATTTGCCTCCAGCTGAAGCCTCCAGGGCACGGAACACTACTGAGAGTCGTGTTGGCAAAACCAGCCCCTAATGCTGGACTGCTGCTGAGTTGGATGGGAAGCCTTTGAGACCAAAGATCTCTAAGATGTGTCACCCTCATGAGATGGAGAAAAAAGAGCTGTACAGGAGCCAAGTGCCCTGGTCTCTTCTGGGATGGTACTGGTTAAGATTTTGTGGCACAAGGAATTAATTTTTCTTGTTCTCATAAAATTGTACAATGGCTTGGGTTGAAAGGGACCTTAAAGCTCATCCAGTTCCACCCCCTGCCATGGCAGAGACACCTCCCACTATCCCAGGCTGCTCCAAGCCCTGTCCGGCCTGGCCTTGGGCACTGCCAGGGATCCAGGGGCAGCCCCAGCTTCTCTGGGCACCCTGTGCCAGGGCCTGCCCACCCTCGCAGGGAACAATTCCTTCCCAATATCCCATCCATCCCTGCTCTCAGGCAGTGGGAAGCCATTCCCTGTGTCCTGTCCCCCCATCCCTTGTCCCCAGTCCCTCTCCAGCTCTCCTGGAGCCCCTTTAGGCCCTGGAAGGTGCTCTGAGCTCTCCCTGGAGCCTTCCTTTCTCCAGGTGAGCACCCCCAGCTCTCCCAGCCTGGCTCCAGAGCAGAGGGGCTCCAGCCCTCAGATCATCCTCTGGACTCACTCCAACAGCTCCATGTCCTTCCTGTGCTGGGAACCTCAGAGCTGGAGGCAACACTCGAGGTGAGGTCTCACTGCTTTCCTGTAAGGTCTTGGGAGCTGAGAATCCTCAGGAGAAACATCACAGCCCCTTCCTTGCTCCCAGCCTCCTCTGCAACCATTCCCTGGCTTCTGCGAGGGCACATCCTGCAGGCTGCCTGGGATGCTGGGAACACAGAGGGTGACACTCAGCTGCTTGTCATGCTCCTTTCCCACCTGTCCTCCTTCCCTTCTGCTGGATGTGACACACGCTTCTCGGGGTGTTGGGAATCCTGACAGTTGCTGAAGTCTGTTTCAGGAGCCAGGCTGTACTTGTGATTTGAGGTTTCTTTGAGTAAAGTGGGGGAGAAAAAAACCAAATCTTTTTTTTTTTTTTTTAAAGAGATGGGCTATAAGAAGAAAACGGGGCAGAACAAAATGGAAGGCTGGAAGAGATTGACATGGTTGTTTCAGCAGCTGCTGGCTCTCACAGTAACCATATCATTTTTTATCAAAAAAAAAAAGCACTTTTCCAAGCAAGTGTCTTCTTGCTGCACCTTCTCTGCTCTTGGTGTGAGTGGAAGGCAGTGCTGGATACTCCTCTGCAAGTGGCAGCCAGTTTGCTGCCGGCACATTCCCAGGTGAAAGCCTTGTGCAAATGTCAGGGGAGTGTCTCCAGCCTTGAAAAATCAGCTGTCATTGCTTTCACCTTAACGTGAAATGAGATCCAAGGGGTGGGGAGAGGATAGGACAGCCAAAAACTGAACTCCAAGCCAAATTAGGTCTGCCTCTGACAGCAGTTTTCTGTTCCAGAGGTCCCTTTCTCTCCACATGGGGTGGGCTGGCCTTGGGCAGCTGCCAGGTGCCCTCCTGGCTGCTCTCTCACTGCTCCTCCTTGGCAGGACAGAGGGAGAAAATAAGGTGGAAAATCTCCTGGAGCGGGATAAAGGCAGGGAGATCATTCATCAGTTACTGTCATGGGCAAAACAGACTTGCCTTAGGGAGAAATTAATTTAATTTATTGCTAGAATTTGTGCAGCCTGGAGAAGAGGAGGCTGAAGGGAGACCTGAGAGCAGAATTCAGCTTCCTCCCGAGGGGCAGCTCCAATCTCTGCTCTCTGTGACCAGAGGAAGTTTAGGCTGCATTTTAGGAAAAGGTTTTTCCCCCAGAGGGTGCTGGGCACTGCCCAGGCTCCCCAGGGAATGGGCACGGCCCCGAGGCTGCCAGAGCTCCAGGAGAGTTTGAACAACACTCTCAGGGATGCCCAGGGTGGGGTTGGTGGGGTGTCTGTGCAGGGCCAGGGGTTGGGCTCCATGATCCTTGTGGGTCCCTTCCAACCCCCCTGATTTTATGAGTAAAATAGATTTGGGTAGCAAAAAACAAAGACAAAAATTAAAACAACACTTCCTCTCCAACCCTCTTTGCCCAAGCTCAGCTTTGCTCCTTCATTCCCAGCTCTTCTATCCCTGTTCCCTGAGAGACTGGGAATGGTTGCAGTCAGCCCATAACATCTCTCCTCTGCCATTTCTCCCTCTTCCCACTTTTCCCCAGGAAGTGCTGGGCAAAGGCAGCAGAGCAGCTCCAGGAGTGGAGGATGTGGGCCAAGACATCAGAAATCTGGGCTGTGGGCAAGTGGATTTATCCTTTGGGCTTCCCTTTCTAAGCCCAGTGCAGGACACAACACTGATCTTGCCTTGAGAAATATTTGGGGTTCAGTTGATGACCGTGCTACTCGAGGGTGTCATGAGATTGGCAAGTTATTCTGAATTCCCACTTCCCTGTTTGTCCTGGCCTTGCAAGTGTAGTGTTTAATAAATCCTTTACAACGCTGAGAATTAAAGGCTGCTTAATGGCTTGTCACTTCAGGTTTGTGTTATTTCAGCATTTGCATGAGTGCATTCATGGTTTTGGCACTTCACTCCAAGCCACCGCAGAAGTTCGAGCTCCTTGGCTCGCCCAGCAACAGGAAGCAGGGCTGGGGGTAGATCACAAGGGTTGGGTTTCCTGTGGGGTGGGCAGGAATGTTCTGGCAAAAATAGGCAGCTCCCAGTCGAGCCAGCCTAGAGCATCTGAAGTCTGTGGTCCTCCCACTTCTCTTCTTCTCTGGCAGCTACTCCAGCAGCAGCAGCTGCTTCTTCAGCCCAGGCAGCTGAGCTCTTCTTCCAGAACAGAGAAACCTGGGCCCAATTCATCATCCCTGTTAAATGCCCCCACGTCACGGCACGGCGAGCTGGGCTGGATGCCTCATTGAGCAAAACCCCCAACTCCCTAGGAGCTGCCAGGACTCCAGCTGGATATCTGGAGTAAAGAACCTTCCTGCCCTTCCCCTGGCTTTGTTTTCCCCTGTGAGCCACCGTTTTTTCCCAGGAAAATGTGTTTTGAGTGCCCAGCCTGCGATGTGTTGGATGTGGACCCAGCTTTTTGTTCGGAAGGAGATTTTTTGGCTACGCCAGTCAGAACGGGCTGAGGTTCCTTTTCCAAGAGACCTGTAAATAAGCAGGGTAACCACAGTGGTGTAGCTGAGCTCCAGGAGGAGCTGAACTCCAAATGTGGAGGCAGGAGTAGCTCACAGAGCTCCAGGTGCTTTCTGCCTGCTGAAAGATGATGAAATGGGTGTTGGGCTCCTGTGTGTATGGATTTTATCACCTGGAACTGCCCTGAAATGGGCTCTGTAATCCAGCTTCTGAATCTTAGAGGAGAACTTCTTCCCCAAGCCCCTGACTGACTGGCCGTGATCTTTACGAGTGTAAATAATGCGAATGTAAATACGAGTGTAAATGTTTCCCCTCTTCCCTGTTCTAGTGATGTATCAGGCCTCATCTAGGTGGTTCTAAAACCCACATTAAACTTTTTTATTTGGCCTAGCAATGTGAATATATATAGGTATTTTTCTTCTCTAAGGGAGATTCCTCCAACTCTTCCAGTTCCTGGCTTATTTCTAGGAAGCAGAAGATATCCATCGTTGGTAGAGCCCATCTGCAGTCTTGTCATCTGAAAATTCCCCCACCTCTGTAAAATCTTTCTGAGAGCTCTTTTAAAACGGCTCCTTTTATTTTTGGAGACCCTTTGGTTGGGTATTGACCTCAAAATATCTGACTGCTGAGCCGATATCGGCTTCAATACTCTCCAAGTTTTGGGCAGGGGATGTTTTTTTTTGCCATGAGGAAAACTGACGCTTCCACTTCGCAGGAGCTGCGATGAGGGAGATTTCTTAGCATTCCTGTAGGAAAATGCTCCCTGCTAACGTGTTAGGAGGGTGGGAACAGCAGCTGTGAACTGGCAGTGCCCCTGGAGGCTCCCGGAGTTCAGAGAGCGAGGGCAGAGCGAGACAAGAGAAGGTGAAGCCAGCAGCTGTGGAGAACGGGGATCAGGCTCAGGATACCCTTCAGTCACAGCCTTTAGCCGTGCCAAATGTAAATGTGAGCACTCCGTGTCATTGGCATCCAGCTAAAAAGCGGAAAGGAGCGGGCTAATGAGATGCTGGGATTAATGAGGCGTGCAGGAATGCCGTGGATCCCGGGCGGCTCCCGGAGCAGGGGTGGGAAGCTGAAGTGAGGTGCTGTTCCTGAAGCATCTCCTCCCTGAGCTTTTGAGCACGGTCACAAAGCCACTGCTGAATTCGAGGGGCTTGGGGTGTGTGTCCTGTCCTGCACGAGCCTGTTTGCTGCTGCTTGTGTTCCCGGATTTGAAATTATTCAGGCGGAAGGGGATAGCAGCTTGTTGAACAAGGAGCCTGTTAGAGAGTGGGATCAGTGCGTGCAAGAGGCAGAGGGAGAGGGCTGGTGGAGCTGTGGGAGCTCCTTAAATTAGCTTTGTTCCTAACCTTGATGTGAAGACAGGGTGGAAAAGTGGAACTCCCAAGTCTGGCCACGTCCTTGCTCTTCCACAGCAGGAATAACCCCGCTGCATGTCCAGAGAGGGCTCCTGTTTCCTCACCCTGAGAATGACTTCAGCAGATACTAAAATTCACCCTATGGCTCAGAAACTTAAGAAGGGAATGAGCTTAAATACGTGTACCTTAACCTTCCCTGTGCTCATCAGGGTGAAAAGCCAAACGTTCTCTGCATGGGAGCGGAAATTTTGTTGATTGCTGGAGTCAGAAGTGAGAAGAGAAGAACCTCTCTCCCCCTCACCCTTCTGCAGCCGTCGATGACAGACTGTAAGTGTCACAGTGTGAAGGTTGGCATCTTCCACCAGGGCTGCTGGGAGCCACATTTTCCAGCTTTTAGCTCTTGTGTGACATGTGAGAGGAGAAAGGCTGTGCTGTGCTGCCAGGAGGAGCCGGGCCGTGTGGAGGGAGAGGATCTCTACCCTTCAGCAGGAGTGGCTGACCTCGGTGGCACGTGGGGGTGGGATGTGGCTCTGGAGAAGCTCTGGAAGCCCTGTGGTTGGAAAAGTGCCACGTGGTGAGAGTGGCAGATGGCACAGAGCATCCGTTGCTGGTCTCCAGCCTCACGGTGACAGCTTTTCCTATTCCTGTCCCTCTCACACCAACTGTGGGCAGCAATGGGTGATCTTGGGGCTGACCTACAGCAGCCCCGAGGAGTTTCCTGCAGCAGCTGATCCTTCATAGCATCCGCAGTCTGTTTAAGTGGTGTTTGTGTCCCAGATTTTTGGGGGTGGATGGTGATGCTGCTGTAGACGACAGAATCATTCAACTTGGAAAAGACCTTTAACACCGTGAAGCCCAAGCGTAAATGGTGTGACTTCAGTGAAGAGCTGTGACAGAGTAGGGCTTGATGCAAGAATGCCACTGGAGCTATCAAGTAGTCGAGTTCTCTGTCCTCAGCAACCTTCAGGATTACTTCTTTTGCCCCCAGATTAATTTTTATCCCGTAGTGTGAATCAGCCGTGTCCTTAACAAAAGCAAACAAAGCCACGAAATCTGAGTTACTGCTCTTTGCCTTCAGGCAAATCCTGCTAAGGCCATCACAAGTTTGGGGCAAGACATTGCTTGGATCTACCAGTCCCTCTGTACACTCCAGCTGGGAAGGAGGGGATACTGCCCCTAGCCAGGGCTCCCTGCCTTCCTGGCAGGAGCCTTTCTATGAGGTGTTGAGATCATTTAGATCATGACCAAGCATACATAAGCTTCTGGCAATTCCCATTTCACCCTTTAATGAGCTTGGTTTCCAGGAGTGTTTTTGCCACCCAAGTTATGCACCAGTTAAAATTGACCTCTGCAACCCCCAGACTTGTTCTCTGTATGGCACAGAATCACAGGATAATTTAGGTTGGAAAAGACCTCCAAAATCATCGAGTCCAACCTTGGCACCATGCAAGAAATGCTATGACTTTTGAATGCCAGTCAGTGATGCTGTTGTGGTGGTAGAGATCGAGTCCCAGACTGGTTTGGGTTGAAGGGGCCTTAAAGACCATCTGGTTCTAATCAGGAAATGTTTGATGTTAATTCCCATGGGCAAACCTTCCACCATCCCTTGCTGACATTCCTGGCTCCTGTCTGTGAGGAATGAGTCGAGCCAAGCTCTAGGACCTGCCATGACTCTCATCTGGGAAGGCCATTGAGGAGTGACTGCCAAATGTCCTGCCACACTTACAGTCCCAACCCCACTTCAGCTTTTGGGAAGCAAACAGCTTTGTGTTACATGTAAACTCTGCTTTGGGTGACGTGACCCCTGCTGGTTTTCCAGTAACTCACAAAAAAAAAAGGGGGGGGGAAAACTACCCCGAATTTTACACACTAAACTTGACTAGGAGTTCCAAATTCAGGGCCTGCTTTGCTGCCTGTCACTTCTCAGCCAAGGTGATAAAATGCCCTTGGACGAGGATTTCGGAAGCTTCCTTTGCAGCAGTAATTGTGGGAACTTGGATTCTGCAGATGCTGAGCAGCCTGAAACGAGTCTGGAAATCACCTTTGCTATGGTTTGCAGCAGATTTCTGAGAGACATCGTGAAGGAAGGAGCAAACCCTGAGCATCCCTGGTTCTGGAAATAACATAACTTTTAAAGGTTTTGATTTTATTTCCCTAGTCAGGCTCAGTTCGCCTTTGCCCTGGGGAGGGGAATTTTGAGGGTTTTTTCAGGGGACACAGAAAGATACACAAAAGATAAGGGCCATCAACCAACATCAACCAACATCACCCCCAGGTGTTGCCCCCTGGCAGGATTGGAGACACCTGTTTTGAAAAAGACTGATAAGGAAATCAAGGAGTGAAGACCAAATTAGCGAAGGAATCCATGGCCAGTAAGAAAACGAATATTAGAAAAATTGTGTCTTTTGGGACCAATGAATGGGAACTGCTTTGAGGGTTTATTTTTTTGGTGTATAAATCTGCAGAAAACCTGGTAAAAGGCGTGTGTGTGTGTGTGTGTGTGTAATATTTTCCGTGGCACATCATGGCTGGAATAAAGCAACTCCTGATTCTCTATCATTTCAAATGTAGTGTTGGAGGGTTTTTATTTTCCTCCCGAATTTTGGTGACGCTGGTGCTCGCGGTGTCCTTTTAAATGATTTAGCACCACAATTACGTTTTCTCATGGGGACCTCAAGGCCAGGTTGGACGAGGCTTGGAGCAGCCTGGTCTAGTGGAAGGTGACCCTGCCCATGGAACAAGAAGAGCTTTAAGGCCCTTTCCAACCCAAACCATTCTGGGATTTGATTCCATGACTTGGGATGAGACTAACGTGGCCACCACCCTGGAGAGTGAACCCTGTAACCCATGGAGCTGGAGGTGCTTTTCCACTTGCCAAATCCCCCTTGTGTGTGGAATATTTTCCGTGGCACATCATGGCTGGAATAAAGCAATGCCTGATTCTCTATGATTTCAAATGTAGTGTTGGAGGGTTTTTATTTTCCTCCCGAATTTCAGTGACACTGGCTCTCGTGTTGTCCTTTTAAATGATTTAGCACCACAATTACGTTGTCTCATGGGAATCTCAAGGCCAGGTTGGACAAGGCTTGGAGCAGCCTGGTCTAGTGGAAGGTGACCCTGCCCATGGAACAAGAAGAGCTTTAAGGCCCTTTCCAACCCAAACCATTCTGGGATATGATTCTGTGATTTGGGATGAGACTAATGTGGCCACCACCCTGGAGAGTGACCCCTGTAGCCCACGGAGCTGGAGGTGCTTTTCCACTTGCCAAATCCCTGTTTCATGCTCTGCCCCACTACTCGAATTAGAGCTTTATATTAAGCACACCGCTTCTTAATTAGCAACAATAACTATTGCCTTGTAAGCTAATTATTTTGCCTAATAACAAAACACTTGCCAGGAAGTCTCCGCTTTTCCCAGCAGCTCGAGCTTGCCCCTGGCTTTCCTGCTGCTTCCTTTCAAAGCTGACAGCTCTGGGTGGCTTCGGAGAGGCTTTTCCTAGGAAGGGTGGTTGTCACACTGCTCCAGTGATTGCTCCTCTGAGCTACCACAACTCAGAGTGCTCCCCAAAGGCTTTGCTCAGACCTCTTCACGCAGCTTACACCCCGTAGCTGTGGGGTATTTCAAATATGCATAAGCTATTGCTGTATTTCTGGACTCTTTATTTCCTACTCAGCTGTCTGTTTTGTGATGGATTTTTTTTTCTTTGTTCTCTCTATTTTTTAAAATTTATCTGGGGGGTTTTTATTTCATTTGGAGAGAAATTCTCGTGGAGAAGTGGAGAGCAGAGCTGAATTTCAATCCTGGCTTGATATGAGGGCTTGGATCATCTAACCTGGCTGGGCTTGAGGCTGTGTCAACAGATTGAAAAGCACTAATTGAGACTTCTCTAGCTAGAAAAATGTATCCTGGGAGACTTTTCACGATCTTTTCCTGTATTTTAACAGCAATGCACCTTGTAGGAATAACTGCAAGACATCCTAGGTTGAAAATAAGAGGTAAAACCTTTGTTATCTCACCAAAATAGCAGCTGGGAGTGTTTGCTGAGGGTTGTCAGGGAGGGAGGGTCCAACACATGGCAGATCCTTGCTGACAGCTCAGCTCTGGCCCCGCCTGTCTTTCTGTGCTGGTACCTCCGTTGAGGTTTCCTCCAGTGACAAGAAGATGCCAAATGGGCGTTTTTAGCTTATTCATTGAACCCCTAGGAGGAGGAGGATTTATTATTTTTTTTTTTTTCTCCCCCATTTGTATTTTTATTTGCACCTTTTCCGTGTCTTCCAGCACCAGAGCTCGCACCGGGGGGAATTGAAATGCAAAACTCAGAGCTCTGTGCAAGCGTTTGAACTGCTCGGGACATCTGCTAGTGCCACGGGCAGGCTCTGGAACAGACAGTGCTGCTGACAGCAGGCAGGAGAGGATCTGTCTGGACAGTGCTAATCACAGTCTCTGGCAGCCTGGCTGTTGGGAGCCAGGCACAGATGGCTCCCAGTTCTGCACCCGCTGCCTTCGAGTCGTTGTAGCTCGCTGGTATTTTGTGAATCTATCTCGTCTTAGCACATTTCGTGGCTTGTGCTCGCACCAGGCAAGGCTGCTGGAGTTTTCCTCTGCAGTGACGCCGAGCTGGCTGCTCAGATTTGAGTCCCCACCTGCCGTGCTGGGGCAGGGTTTCTTTCTTGGTGTCACCGAAAGTTTGGTCAAACTGGTGGCCAGCATCTCCTGCTGTTTAAACGCCTTTCACCTGGAGGGGTTAACGAGAGAAACAGATCACTCTAGGCTTGAGCAGTACTTCTGCATCTCCTTTCATCCCAATCAAAAGATCACCGGGAACTTGATTAGGAGCAAATGTGATGCAGATCATTGATGAAAATACCCTCTAAGAGCTTTGCATCTGGAAACGATCCGAGAAACGCCATTGTTCACCGACAGCCTGATTAACAGAAACTCTTTACGTAGTCATTAACATACCTGGCTGAGGCCTCGCTAATTATCAGCCGAGTTAATGCTTCCATCGGGGTGACAAGGGGGACAAGTCAGGCCTCATTTCCAGCGGCTCGGGGGACAGGAATGTAACTCTGAAGGTCACCCCGCAGTTGTGGGGATGCTGCTCTCACCTCGGCTGGGCACTTAGAGCTTCCCTGCTGCTATTCCCAAAGCGGACTGTGAAAACCTCAGCTCCTGCAGAACTCCCACACCTTCGTCCCCCGGGTTTATTTCAACTGTTGGGAGAACATCTCCTATCCTTTACCACTTCCCAGATGGAAGCAGCGTGTTTTTAGCCCAAAGGCTGCTCTTTGAACACGTGGAAACATGGAATCCCAGCCTGGTTTGGCTTAGAAGGGACCTTAAAGAGCATCTCGTTCTGACAAATGCAGACAAATAATTTGTTGATCCCTGTGATCTAAGTGATGGATACTGGGGGCAGGTGAGCCTGTGCTGGGGAACCTCCTGAAGATCCCAGTGAAGGCCCCAGTGAAGATCCCAGTGAAGGCCCCAGTGAAGATCCCAGTGAAGGTCCCAGTGAAGGTCCCAGTGAAGGCCCCAGTGAAGATCCCAGTGAAGGCCCCAGTGAAGATCCCAGTGAAGGTCCCAGTGAAGGCCCCAGTGAAGGCCCCAGTGAGGATCCCAGTGAAGACCCCAGTGAAGATCCCAGTGAAGGCCCCAGTGAAGGCCCCAGTGAAGGCCCCAGTAAAGATCCCAGTGAAGATCCCAGTGAAGATCCCAGTGAAGGCCCCAGTGAAGATCCCAGTGAGGATCCCAGTGAAGGCCCCAGTAAAGGCCCCAGTGAAGATCCCAGTGAAAGCCCCAGTGGGGATCCTAGTGAAGATCCCAGTGAAGGCCCCAGTGAAGATCCCAGTGAAGAACCCAGTGAAGGCCCCAGTGAAGGCCCCAGTGAGGATCCCAGTGAAGGCCCCAGCTGTTTCCAATGGACTCTCCACGAGGCACAGCTGGGCCCATCAGCCACAGGTGGGGCAGCTCTGCAAAAATGATATTTAAGGAAGGGCAAAGGCAGCAGTAGGAGTTGGGGGAAAAGAGCTGCTGTTGGTGGAAGTGTTTGTGGATGCTGGCTGAGCTGGAAGGTTTGGTTCAACCCCGGTTCCTCCAGGAGCAGGGGTGCTTGGGAGTGCTGTTTTTGTACCTTCATGAAGGTGCTGTTCTGTAGAGGATGAGCCTTTTCAACATCTTCAAGCCGCTGCTCTGCCTTTGCTAAGGTAGGTCTGTGTGTGTGCATGCAAAATGAAATTAAGTCGAGAGGCTCTGCTTGCTGATTAAAATCAGCGTCTCTAAATAATTGTGATGTTAAATGCTGCCTGTGCCCTGCAGAGCTGCCGGGTGATGTTTTCTCTGAGTTCAGCACTTAATGGGAGTGTAACCCAGTGCTTGAGTGAGGCTGACTCACTGTCTGAACCCTGGGGCTCTGGCGTGGTGCTGCTTTTAATTCTTGCTTCACAGTCCGGCTGAGCAGCAGAAAATATCGTCCCCGCTTAAAATATGCGAGTATTCAGTGACAAATTTCTCAGTGGAGCGCTGTGTAACAAGCCCAGCACCCTGCCAGGACCCCAACAGAGCTCCTTCCTGTGCTCCAGATTCACGTTTCACCCAATTGTGCCCTTCAGCGCTTCTTGGTGCGATGAATACTCAGCTAAGATGCTTGGAGAGAACCTCAAGGATTCTCCCAGCTTTGTAGTTGTTCTGGAACAAGCGGGGGGATATCTCCTGGAAAAGGAAGGATGTGGGTTATTTCATAGCACGGCGTTTTCTCGTTTGAAAGCGCTGCTTTTGCAGGCAATTACACTGTGCTAGCAGAACAAATTTCAGTGAACAGTTGATAAAATTCATAATTAATGAGCTTTGGCTACCACAATGCTGATTCTGTTTAAAAATAAGCTCCCATTCCACGCTTGCTTTTCCAAACACAAATGCATCTGCCTTTAGTGGACTCAAATGTCATTCAGACATGTGTAGCCTAGGGGAGGAAGTACATTCCTCAGCTGTTTAGTACCTGTCCCAGTCTGTTTGCAGGGATGTGTTGATTTTTGGCCTTCTGGGCACAAAGTCGGAAGAGAAAAAAACTTTTTCTTCTATTCTCTTTAAAATGCTGTCTGTAGGGCAAGATGAATTTGTATGGGATGAAGGCTGGAAGTGTGAAATGGACGGAGATGCCTGAGTGAGCTGGCTGTGCTCTTTGATATCCCTGGTTCCCTCTCCTTGTTCTCCTCTTCCCCTGGAGGAATCATCCAGAGACCTTTTCCCGTGGCTTGCCTGGGGACATCTCTTGGCCAGATTGCAGTGCAAGGATGGGTTTGGAGGGTTAGAAAGGAGTCACTGGAGGTGGTGGCTGTGCTTCTTCAAGCAGGTGCTGCAAAGCTCCTGGCAGCTGTTACAGATATTTATATAGATATTGATGTACCTGTGCTGCCTTGTTTTTTTGTCCCCACAGTTTGTCTCCATTTGTCACCACAAATGGAGAGAAAGCTGGGCTGGGGTAGAGGGAGTTGGAATGAGGTGGTGTTTAATGGGTTGGTCTCTTCCAGCCCAGCGTGTTCAGTGATTGTTCAGGCTGGCATTGGTGGATTAATTACCTGCAGAGGGTTATTAATCAGCCCTGGCTACTCAGGTGACCAGGAGAATGCTCACAAAACAATTGAAGCTGAGAAAAGGTGATCTGGGGAAGCTTAATTGGTGAAAAATGAAGGAAAGCTCCGCAGCCAGCTGAAGCAGGTTAAGAATGGAGGTGTGATTCGATGCTCACACCTGACAAGCCAGAGCAGGGGTTGTAATCATCAAACCAGCCTCAGATTAGCTCTGTCCTGGCAGAGAGGCTGCAATTTATAATTTTTCACCTAATTGAGTGAGATGGGGTGAGAATGCATCCCCCAGGGATGTGTCCTGTCAGGGAGGCCAGAGTGTTTTCCCTCTGCCCAGATCCAGGACACTGTGTCTCATAGGAAGTTTAATATACATCTAAGGAAGTTTAATTTTTCTAATAAAACTCTCCTTGAGTTTTCCCCCCCGCACTGTATCTCCTGCAAATGTTTGGCCTGCTGTTGGTTTAAGAGAAGCTGGCCACGAATTTTGTGTGGCTGCCCCTAAATCCAGGTGCTGGGTGGGTGCAGGTGTCAGCTGCTGCTGGGAGGACATCCAGGGTCACTTAATTGCTGTAGCTGAGCCCAAGTGGGGTCAGGCCAGGATAGGCAGCTGTGTTCTCATGGCTGGGAGGTCCTGGGGGCATCCCATGTGTGACAGGGAAGGGGTGACTGGCTCTAAGCCCTGTTGGCAGCAAGAAACCCAGCTCAGTATGGGAGCAGAGGTGGAAAAGTGATGCTGGTTCGGAGTTTTTAAGGACTTTTTGATTGTCTTTAAGGTCACTTGCAACCCAAAGCATTCCATAACATCCTGCTTTGGGATGTCAGACAAACCTCATTGCTCTGAAACCGAAGAAGCATGCTTTTGTTTTGGTTTTTATTCACCTGCTTTTATTTTGCTTTTCAAATTTTCCTTTTCACCTGTTTTTATTTTTTTTTTTAGCTGCGAGAGCTTTAAAGAATCTCTCAGGTGGAGTGTGCAGTGTGGGTATGAGCACTCAGTGCCTCCCATGGTTTTTTGGCATCTGAGCAAAGGGTTTAACACTTCCTATAGTATCCCAGTCCCTTTATAGCCTAATGCAGCTTGCAGGGCGTGAAAGAAAATCCAACTCTGTGGCAGAATTCGAAGGGGAAATAACGAATTGTGGTCTGTTTCAAATAATTAAAGCACGCAGCTATTTAGTGATCTATCAAGGGGAATGAGGGAGTAATGAGACACTCTGTCCAATTTGTTTTAGAGCTGGAGTTGGAGCACTCTGGTATAAAATGATAACCTCTGTATTAATCACAAGAATGTTCACTGTATCTAGGTCAAATCCACACGTGAACCTCCACAAAACTTTTGCTTCATTCAGCTTTTTCATGATTATCTTTACTTCCTGGTGCCTTGGGGGAGGTAAAATACCTTTGATTTTAAAGGGTGGGGGGAGGGAAAGGGGCATTTTTTTATGCCGTTTCTCTTTAGCTTCTCCTTCCTGCCTCATTTTTTAAAGCAGAAAGGTTTTTTCCTTTTAAAAAGGGGGGAAGAAAAGGTTTGTTTTATGTATGTTTCTCACTGAAGGTTGCTCAAACCCGACCAGTTCTATTGTGGCTCTGAAGGAGCCATAAAATTTCATTACAGCTTTTCCACAGAAACCAATTTGAGTGTCCGAGGCTCAGTCTTGTGGTTTAAAGATCTCTCTCTAGAATCACTGTGTGCCTCTTTCCCATCCCTGCGTGGCTGCCAGGTTCAGTTCATGTCTACTGAAGTATTTCTTTTGGGACTGAAACCAATTAAAACTGCGATGAATTAAAGGCTCTGCCTTTGGGTTAGCTCTGAATCTGGGCTTTGTGTGCACGAGCATCCCACTCTGCAGGTGACTGTGCTCTTTCTCAGTCTGATTTACACAGAGAATGATGAAGAGGGAGCTCTGTGGCATCCAGTATCCTATTTTTAGCTGAAAATCTGAAGGGTGGCTGTGTTTTTAGGGTTTTGGTGTGCTTTTTTTTTTCCTTCTTTTTTTCCCCCCCTTGTGGTAAATACTGAAACAAATAATTCACTTTTAGCTCCTCTTTTCTCCTTTTATGTTAAGCCTCTTAATTGCAGACTGCTCTGGAAATGTAACAAATCCTCAGGTTTGAGGCACTAGGAATAGTTCCTGCCTAGGGTTTGGCAGCGCTCCACCGGTGTGACTCGCAGTGTACTGTACACATTGTTACCCCAAAAATACCCAGAGAGGGTCACACGCTCCTCGGTGTGCTCGTGGCTGGGTTTTACCGAGCCCTATCCAAGGCCTAGAGCTGCGTTTTACATTTCTGCCACGTGCTGGTCGAAAGTACCTGGAGCTGTAGGGCTGAGCTGGCATCATTTGGGAGCTTGCATCCTATTTCCGAATTATTCCAGCTCACACCAGCACTAAAGGCTTTGGAAGGACCTTAAATCCTATTTCATTCCATGAGCAGGGATGCCTCCCACTATCCCAGGCTGTTCCTGGCCTTGGACACTGCCAGGGATCCAGGGGCGGCCACAGCTTCTCTGGGCACCCTGTGCCAGGGCCTGCCCACCCTCCCAGGGAACAATTCCTTCCCAAGATCCCATCCATCCCTGCCCTCTGGCAGTGGGAAGCCATTCCCTGTGTCCTGTCCCTCCATCCCTTGTCTCCAGTCCCTCTCCAGCTCTTCTGGAGCCCCTTTAGGCCCTGCAAGGGGCTCTGAGCTCTCCCTGGAGCCTTCTCCTCTCCAGGTGAGCACCCCCAGCTCTCCCAGCCTGGCTCCAGAGCAGAGGGGCTCTGCTCATGTTAAAACGCTGGCCAAAAATATCTTTTTTTCTTTCAGAGAGTGCAGTTTGCCTCAGAATAAAAATCCATCTTGACTTGCATTAACCAGATTGCTGCAGTCGCTGACCAGGGCCACAAGGCCCCAATCCTTTCCCCCTCTATGCATCTTCCTGTCCTGTCCCTGAGGGATTGCTCGTGTCCCTGAGGGATCCATCCTCTCCTCGGGAGCCAGCAGCATGAGAGCAGTGACACCGTGGCAGGACTGTTGTGACTGCTCCATTTAATCTCCTGAAGGCTTGATTAAACTCGAGAGGGCTCTGGTGTAATTGCTGCCTCTTCCCTCACATAATTGCAAGCAAGAACTGCTCCTGGGAGAGCCTGACACAGCCCTGGCCTTGCCACAGCTGCTGCCCTGCCTTGCTGGATCACACAAGTGGTGCTGGATGCTCATCCCATGGCCATCCCACATGTCCCTGCTGGGCTGCTTCACCTGCTCACGGTGAGGAATTCTTTGCTTTTCTCACTTGCCAGCCACAGGTTGGGCTGCTCACCTTTTCCCCTGGGCAGCCTTTGATCAGAACAGACCCTTCTGACAGCCGTAGTCTGAATAAAGAACTTTGCCTCGCCGCCTTTCCATTCTGATTTTGCTTTCCCTGGAGATCTGCACTCTCACCATCACCAAGAAAGCACATTTATTTTTGAATGTGTAGCTAAGCTGGCAGCAATGTAACAACTTTTCAGCTCTCGCTTGGTGTAACTGCAAGAATAAATAGCTCCTTTCTCTTTCTAGTCTTGGGAATAGTTGAGCTTCCCGTGACTTTCCAGTAAAATTTGATTTAGAGGGAGTTGGAGCCACGTGTTGTTTGCATCTGACCCGAGGAGATTTTTATTGCTTTGGAGTGATAACTACCATGGGGAAATTGAAACCCTCAGTGCCATGGATGCAAGGCAGAGCTTGGCTTCCACAGGGAAACCAAGGATTTGGGAGATGGGAATGGCCACGAGTGGCTTTGTGAAGTGCAGCAGGCAAGGAAAGAGCAGCAACCCGCTGCTCTCAGAGGGCTTTGTCGTGCTGGAGGAGCAGGAGCAGAGGTGCTCATGGTGGCTGTTCATGAATGGGAGAGGAACTGGAGCTTGGATGTCCCATCTGGGGCTTGCCTGAGACAGGGGCTGAGCCCTGGTAGCTAAAACTTGGCGTGACTGTGGTTAATGGGGTGAAAACTGAGCAGTCGGGTTGGAAGAGCAGTGCAAAATCTTTGAAGATGGTTCACAGTTTAAATGCTGAAGTGTTGGGGATCCAGCAAGTCACTCCTTTCAGAACGTCCAGTGTCTGCAGCCCCAACCCTCTCCCTGAAGGCACCCAAATTCCCTAGTTAACTCCCTGAAGGGCAATTAATGGTGTAAGGCTGGAAAGGCAGCGCTCCCCTCTGCCTGAGCCATTCCACATGGACCACCTCTGCTTGCTGAAACAGGAGACAACCTGCCCTTTTGACTGCACTTCCTAGCAGGTTTCTGGGATTTTTTTTTTTCTCCCCTTTCTCCAGCCTCCCACGTGGAAAATAATCCTTTCAACATGCAGATGGCAGCTCCCTTCACGGAGGGGCAGGCATGTGCAGAAGGCTGAATTTTTACTTTATTCATAGAGCATGTGTGCGTGTTGCTCGCAGGGTGTTACTCTCAGTATTATGTTAAAAATAGCTGGTGCTAAGCTTCTAATTCTTAACCTTTTTTTTTTTTTTTTTTTGCTCAAGCTCCTGATTTCAGAGGCATTTGTGATTTATGGTGTAAAACTTCCCCGTGGTTGAGAGAGCTGGTTTAATTTTCCATGAAATATCTACAGCTTGCTCATAAAACCGGGTTCTGATGACTAAAAATGTGAAAATGCTTGGGGTTTTTTTTGTCAATCTGCCACAGTAGGCACTGGACTGCCATGTCCTGGTGCCTAAACCCACAGGATTCATAGAGTATCTTGGGTTGGAAGGGATCCACGAGGATCATTGAGTCCAGCTTTAGTTAGTCTGGAGTGAGCAGCAGTGCTGTGACTGCAGAACTGAATGTTCTGGTTGTGAGGGGGAGAAGTAAAATCCCCCAGTACAGCTGAAAGATGGCATCTGTGAGGGGTGGGGGGGCAAAAAGTGGATTTTTTTTTCGTATCTTCTAGCCTTTCTTCTGTTGCTTGTGTGACACAAGAGGCCTTTTGCATGGAATGCTGCAGCCTGTTTGGAAGGGCTGCATGTCTGGGGTGCTGCTCTGCAGGGAGAAAGGAAAGAAAGAAAAATGAGTGGTTTGTCTGAAGCCTTCCTCCTGAGTTTGGTCCCACTTCATCTGATGATTATTAAGAGCCTCCTGCCCCTGCTTTCCCTTCTGCTGAAAGCATGGAAAACAAAAAGAATCCCCAAAAGTAAAAGGTTTGGAGTGAGCTCATCACGTGGGGGTGCTGCTTCTACACTGGCCCTGAAGGCTTTGGGTGGGAAGGGATGTTAAAACCCTTCTCATTCCACCCCCTGCCACGGGCAGGGACACCTTCCACTATCCCAGGCTGCTCCAAGCCCCATCCAGCCTGGCCTTGGATGCTTCCAGGGATGGGTCAGACCCCACTTGGCACATCCCTGAGGGTCAGTGTGAGTGGAAGCCCTGTGGGTGACACATGGAGCGAGCTGCCAGTGCTTGCCCCATGCCCCCAACAGGCAGCCTGCCACCTGCAGCAAGATCCCCTGGCCCAACATTTGTCCTGGCTCCTGGATGGGGACACAGGACCCTCTGGAGCTGTGGCTGTGGTGTCAATGCAGGCGTGAATTCTGGCATCATCCTCCCCCCAAAGTTATTAATGAAAATCATCACCCTCATTTAGGAGCTGCCATCACTTAGTAGATTAACCTTTATCGAGCAACTTTGCTATGCCAGCTGCACAGCAAAGTAATTACTTTTAATAGAATCTGCCCTTGATTTGAAGCCACAGGGGAAGCAATTAAATTTAACAAAGGCAAAAGCCATGACTTATAAATGAAGATGGATGGCTTTTGCTATCTGTTTCATAAATTCCATTGTGTATGAGTACAAGAAAATGCTCAGTTCCTCTCATGTTTTGGGAGGTTTAAAGTGTGGTGTTAAACTCTTGATCTATGGGTGGATTGGATGCCATCAGTGCCAGCTCTGGGATTTGGCTTGTTATCATTCACACTCGAGTCACAAATGGCTTGCAGGGGGCTTTGAACTTGAGCACCTCAAAACCTTGACACTCATGTTCAGCACGAGGAGTTTGCTTCATGGCTTCTTGCACCTCTGTCTCACTGCTTAGAGAGTGCTGTGCTTGAAACTGAGGTGTGCCTTGAACTGCTTTATGTGTCTGTGAACTTGTTCAGGTCAGGCTGCTCCATGTGTGTCCCAGGGACCTCTGTGATGGCCCTGATGCAGCATCCCAGAATGGCCTGCGTGGGAAGGGACCTTAAAAATCATCCCATTCCATGGGCAGGGACACCTCCCACTATCCCAGGCTGCACCAAGCCCCAGTGTCCAGCCTGGCCTGGGACACTGCCAGGGATCCAGGGGCAGCCACAGCTTCTCTGGGCACCCTGTGCCAGGGCCTGCCCACCCTCCCAGGGAACAATTCCTTCCCAAGATCCCATCCATCCCTGCCCTCTGGCAGTGGGAAGCCATTCCCTGTGTCCTGTGCCTCCATCCCTTGTCTCCAGTCCCTCTCCAGCTCTTCTGGAGCCCCTTTAGGCCCTTGAAGGGGCTCTGAGCTCTCCCTGGAGCCTTCTGTTCTCCAGGTGAGCACTCCCAGCCTGGCTGCAGGGCAGAGGGGCTCTGCTCACATAAAAACACTGGCCTGAAATATCCTCCTGTGGGGCAGGGAGTGGCTGGGCAGCATCTCATGGTCCTTTCCAGGCCTTGATGTCACAAGTCAAAAACACAGATGTGCTTTCCTTCTTTGCTCTAAAGCTGCCAGGCTTGGCTTGGCTGAGGTGCAGGGAGGGCAGACCCTCCTTTTCCACCTCCCTGGGCAGTGCTGAAGCTGCTCTGCTCTGTCCTGCAGAGCCCCAGGGCTGTGGTGCCATCTCTTCACTCCCCTCCGTGGTGGCTGCTGGGCTCCCAGGAATGCTGATTCTCCAGAGCCTTACTGGAAATGCTTCGGCCACATGAGGGGTGGGATGTGCTTAGCAAGCAGAAAGTGGAAAGCAGAGGACTGCAGGCTGGGCTTTCTCACAGCTGTGAGGCAAATCCTCTTTGTCCTGGGTTGTGTGTCAGAGCAGTTTGTCTTCCCTTTGCAGTCTGTTTGGGCTCAGAGCCCTGGCTTGGCTCCCTTCCTCCCCTCCAGCTGATATCTGCTAACCCCTATCTGCTTTTTCATCAAATCTCTCTGCCTGAGACTGAGGTTTCTATTTCTTTTGTAAAGAGCAAGAAGCCAGTGGTCTCTGACAGGCACAGAGTAGCATCAAGTGTCCCAGCAGTCTTCCTGCTGATATTTTTTCTGCTTCTTGGGGCTGCTCGAGGTCTTTCCCTCGGTGTTTTCATCCTCTGTGGAGCTCTGGGGTGATCCCTGCATTCCCAACACTGCCCTTAAACGGCTGCTGGGCAGAAGTGTGAGTGCAGCATCACAGCCTCTGTGTCAACACATTTCCCTCTTGTGAACTGTCAGCATGAAATTCAGGATATTGCTCCCAAAGGAGGCAAATCCTTCACCGTGGCAAACTTGATTTCCCAGGGTTGTTTGGAGGACAGGGGGCCTGGGGTGGAAGGGGTGTGCTGGGAGGGTCCCTTACTGCCACTGAGTGTCCTGAAAGGTGTGTGGAAGCCTTTGGTATGTTAACTTTTAACATATTAACTCAGCCTGGAGAACAGAAGGCTCCAGGGAGAGCTCAGAGCCCCTTGCAGGGCCTAAAGGGGCTCCAGGAGAGCTGGAGAGGGACTGGGGACAAGGCATGGAGGGCCAGGACCCAGGGAATGGCTTCCCAGTGCCAGAGGGCAGGGATGGATGGGATATTGGGCAGGAATTGTTCCCTGGGAGGGTGGGGAAGCCCTGGCACAGGGTGCCCAGAGCAGCTGTGACTGCCCCTGGATCCCTGGCAGTGTCCCAGGCCAGGCTGGACATTGGGGCTTGGAGCAGCCTGGGTTAGTGGAAGGTGTCCCTGCTCATGGCTGGGGTGGAATGGGATGGGCTTTAAGGTCCCTCCTAACCCAAACCACTCCAGGACAGTGTGAATCCAGGAGGCTGAGCTCACACAGGATGGGGTGGAGACAAGGTGACCTTTGCAGATGTGGTGACCCATCCAAGCTCCTCCTGCCCTCTGGAAAAACCTTGGTTCCCCCGTGAGCTGATTTTTAGTCAGCACAGCTCATGCAGAGAAAAGTGTGACAGCTCCTGGGAATGGAGCAGCTCGTGAGGAGGAAATGGGTTTCATGATTTGCTTGGAAGCTCTGATTACTCTCCTGGGAGCTTTGCTCCATCTCTGCCCCGCTGCTGCTGGCAGATCCAGACCAGGGGCTTTGCTACCTGCGTGTTCCTCCCCTCACAGTGACCCCCACCTAAGAGAGGCTGTTCCTTGGCCCTGGGTACCAGATGCAGCTTTAACATTTCTCTGGTGAAGAGATCCAGTTGGTTGTGCCTCTCCTGGAGGGAGGGAGCAGGGCTGAGCTTTTGTACCACTGCTTTTGTCTGTGCCACAAAGCCGCCCGTGTTTCCTCCGCCAGCGGTTCAGCGCCTGTCCCTTTCATCCCCTGGTTTTATTCCCCTTTAGGGAGATGGGCTGCTATGGAGGGGATGTTCTTTGGCTGGTGGAGTCAGTTGTTTCAAACACAACAAAAGGAGAGAAGCATTTGAGGCTGCTTCCACTTTGTTTTGTCGAGGAGAGCCTGTACATGTTTCTGAGCAGCTCCCCAAAGCAGCTCCAGTCTGGCAGCGAGCAGCTGCCTGTGCACGTGAGAGCCCCATTAAGATTCAGTGCTGCTTCAAACCTCCCATTTAGGCTCAAAACAGCCTTCTAAAAAGCAGGAGGAGGGGGAAAAAAAAAAACCCCAACCCCAACTGCATTAAAAAGCAGCTTCCAAATTAGAATTGTTTGTTTCTCTCAGAAGAAACAGGAGCCGTTTTCCTGCATCCCTGTGGAGCATCCTAATCCTGCTGCTGTCGGGTGGCTCGGTCTGCTGGGAAAATTGGGTGGGTGGCTGGCAGGGAAGGGATTGGAGTCACCTTACAGCCTGTCTGCAAGGCAGGAGAGACTTCAGAGTGACGTGGCTGCAGGAAAAAGAACGCCACGGTAATAAAGATCCTCAGCTGGGGCAGCACACTGACGTGGGAATGCTGTATCTTATGTGTGCAGCAGAAATTAATCTGGATTAATCTGAGACAATAAACACGACTCAAGTCGCTCCTGCAGAATCTGAGGAGCTTTGTGGTCGATTTGGTTTAATTGGCTTACGAAGTGCTCTCTGAAGGATGCTCGTACCCGTGCTGTCTGTGGGAGTGTGTGCTCCGAGCAAGCCCTTCCCTCTGTGCTTTGGGGCTTTTCCCTGGGAATAGGGTACTTCTGTTGGCCCTATTATCCCGTGGGAGTGGAGAGAGCTGGCCCACAGGCTGGCCTTCAGTCGGGATGCTCTAGGAGGTGAGAGGTGCAGGTCACACCTTCCCCTGCAGCCTGGTTGTTGGGAGTGCAGGAGTTGTTCCCAGCACCCCACAGGAGAGGCTGGAAGAGCGAGGGGGGAAAAGGCTACAACCCCACCAGGGAGAAGGGAAAGAGAACCCCGTGTTTGTGTTCCCTTCTGCCAGGAGAACAAGGAGGGAACAAAACATCACCTCACGCTGGCATTTGCCCCGTGATCAAAAGCACTTCTGTGTTTTATAACCAGCTCCAGGGATTTATCACCAAGGCTTTGGGATTCCCAAGGGGATTATGTGCACAAACGACAACATTCCCTGGAGTACATAAAAGTGGAGTGGAGTTTTGGAAAGGAGATAAACCTTCTTGTCTGGGGCTCTGCCAGCTTTAACTGCTCGTGCTTTTGATCTGGGGTCTTGGGAGGGAAAACTGGTTTTGGCCAAGGTGTACATCACCTGTAAAACCCCTAACAAAGGCAGGCACCCTCCTGGGAATGGATTTGGCAGGTAACTCCCAGAACAGGGAGGAGGAGGAATTGCTGATGGTGCTGCAGCACCAAATGCAGCAGAGCATTGAAGATGCAGCTCTCCACTGGAAATGTCCCCAGGGAGTGCAGGTGCACAGGTTTGCCTTTAAAAATCACCTTGGTGATTTATCTGTCTGCACTGCTGTGGCTCTGTCTTGGTGTCACTCTTGATTCTAAATCACTTAGGTTTTACTAATTTTTTTTCCCCCCCCTCTAGAAAAGCTTTAAATGGGTCTATATTTAGAGCTGGCTGCATGCTGCTTAAAGACTCTGACAGCAAATAATGATCTTAATAGGGCCCCCTGATATGTATCAGGAGTCTTCCACTTCTGATGCTCTGCAGTTTGAAACTCGAAGGTCTTTGGGTTTTGGGGTTTATTTTAATTTCCCTGCCCAGCCAAAGTGCTGTGACCACGTTTTGGTGTAGGGTAATTGAATTTGAGACAAACTGGGCCTTCTTCAAGATGGGTTTGCTGTAAAAGTTGTGGTGATATTGAAAGCTGTGCAGTGCTGGAGGAGTTTTAACCCTTTTCCCTTTAACCCTTAAAGGAGTTTAAACCCCTTTAACCCCTACAGATTCTCCCCAAATCTGTACCAGAGAGGAGCCAGTGGTGGAGATGCCGTGGCTCTGAGCAGTGCTTAGTTTGGTGAGCTGGCTGAGGTGGGAGAGTTGCATGAAATGTTATGGAGGAGCAAAATTCCTCCCCGTGAGACGCAGCTCCTGGCCTTAGCCAGCAGCCTCCAAGGTGCTGCGTGCCAGAGCTGAATCTTTGGAGTTTGTGGCACGTGAGAAGGTAGCAGCTCCTGGAGCCAGGGCAGTGCTCCTGGCCTGGGAGTCTGCTCCAAGGGGCTCTGTCCTCTGCAGCTTCTCTCCTCCTTCCCCAAGGAATTGAAAGGATTTATAGCTGGTTTCCATTTTATATCAGATTTCAGGGTTGTCCTCCGGTGCTCTGAGCTCAGGGATGAGGGTTTCTGCCAGGAAAGATGCTTCTGATGTCTCCTGTCAGCTCTCACGGGTCTCCCTGGATGCACTAAGTGTGGTGATGCTCTCCTGCCTCCCACATCTGCTCTGCCTGTCTGTGTGGAAAGCTGCCACCTTCCCCAAAAGTGGAGTCAGTGCTTTTGGTCCTTAACAGCTCTCAGATGTGCTGATTCTCCACTGAAGCTTCTCCTGTGGCAGCAGAATTTATTTTTTTCTGTATTTTTATTTTTCTGAGCCAGTGCTCTGACACCTGGTGTGGCCCATCATTCCAGCCCCTTATTTCCAGAGGGTTCTACAGCTTCAGCTCAGCTCTGGTGCAGCCCAGGCTGAATTTCTAGGAGCTTTTCTCAGTGGCCCATTAGCTGTTTGCCACTTGGAAATAGCTGTCGAGTTAAGCTGACAACCAGGCACTTCTTGCAAACGAGGGGAAGACAAAATTGATGCTTTAAGAAGCCTTGTTGTACGTGGGAAGCTTTCCCGTTGCGGGAATGTTTATCTGCTTGAGCACATTATTGCAGCTGCTGTCGCTTTTCCAGCACATGTGGAAGGCTGCAAGGATCCCTCTGCTCTCTGCTGAGTGCTTCTTCCCTTTGCATCTGGAAGAGGGAGATGCCGTGGTGGGCAGAATTAATAGTGCTGGCTGTTGAATGCTGCAGTTCTAGCACGGCACAGATTATGGCATTTAAGTAGGTAGGATAAATATTAATTAAAATATGTGGTCTGAAAGACTTGGAAAATCAATTGCATTTCCTCTAAGGAGCTTTCTTGTTGAGGCTTTTAAATTTTTTAAAATTCTTTCTAAACCTTGCTGTGCTTGCGAAACTTCTGGGGGTTCTACACTGCTGTGTCTCAAAGGAAGCACCCCACAAAAACCCCCACAGTGGGGGGGAATGGAGAGCAGTGAATTTCAGAGAGGAGCTTCAACATGCCTTAAATACAGCATGGAACAGTGATGTTTAAGGATGCCTCGATGTGGATGGGCATACACATCTTGGGAAGGGGGGAAAGTGCAGGGCTCTCAGGGAATGAATTTGACTTGCTGTCTAAAGACTGTAATGAAAACTTGCCTTGTCCCTGTGCCTTTTGTGTGTTCCTGGCAGGAGGCATCAGTGGAGCTGTGTGTTTACCTGTCAGGGCCTGAGCAGCCAGGATGCTGATGATAAACTGCAAGGCTTCGGGATCTGTCTGCTGGCATTGTGAAGTATTCCCAGGACGAGCAGGGCAGCAGGGACAGTCGTTCAGGCCTCATTCTCTTTGCTGTCTTTCTGGTAAGGTCTCCACACAAAGCTGCTGCTGTCTTGGAATTGCTGCTCTTTGTCTTGAGGGAGCTGCCACAACCAAGGATGGAGTTGACTGGGAGTAGGGATGGGAAGAGCTGGTGCTCCCCCCAAAAAAAACCCACTGAGGGAGTGTCCATACCCCAAAACCTCCCTCTTGAAACACCTCTTGGGCTTTCCCAAGGCTCTGTCCTTCCCACTGGGACCTTTCTGACCTCTGCCTCTCCCTCCAGGGCCTGCTCAAAGGTAAGTGGGCCTGTGCTTCCCGAGGGTTTTCTGGAATTCCTCCAGCTGATGTGGCCCCTGTGTTGTTACTGAGTGTGCTGGGGATGTTGTGCAATTAGCTGGAAGCTGATTGCATCTCATGGTGAGTGTCACCGTGATGAGATAATCACAGCAAGGCCCTCAAAGCCATCGGCTGAATCCTTCCTGAGCTTCCTGAGGCACCTAGAATGTGCTGCTGGCTCCAGGACAGCTGGAACCTGCCTCCAGAGATAAGATTAAATGCTGGCTCCAAACAGTGGTCAGGGGAATCCCTGGTCTGCTCTTTCCTTAAAGCTGGACTTGTGTCTGAATTTGCCAAGTTGAGCTTGGGGTGAGCAGGTTTGTGTTCCTCCTGCCAGAGGTGCTTGATCTCTGGCTTTGCAAAGCACTCCTGAAAAGAATTCTTTAGGGAATCACACAATCCTAAAATGATCTGGGTTGGAGGGAACCTTAAAACCTGTCCTGTTCCACCCCTGCCATGAGCAGGGACACCTCCCACTATCCCAGGCTGCTCCAAGCCCCAGTGTCCAGCCTGGCCTTGGACACTGCCAGGGATCCAGGGGCAGCCCCAGCTTCTCTGGGCACCCTGTGCCAGGGCCTCCCCACCCTCCCAGGGAACAATTCCTTCCCAATATCCAGTCTAAATCTACCCTCCTTCACCTTTAAGCCATTATGAAGGAGCAGGCCTTTCCCTGGGAAGCTTACAGTGGATGCAGCTCCATGCTCACCATTTTATGGTTCTTTGGGCCTTCCACCTAAAGCCACTCTGTACCTTGAGTGTTTTTGTTTTTCTGTTCCCTCTCATCACCTCCCTGCCGTGGTTTGCTTTTAGTTTTAGTTGCTTTTGGGGTTTTTTTTGGTATGTTTTGTTAATCAGTGGTAGCCTTAATTGCACATCGTGAGCAGCACGTATTTATTATTTTCTCCTGGCTGCTCTGTTGCTGCTGCTCATGAGGCACTTGCTCATGATCTGGCATTGCTGACATCTTTAATCAGAGCTATTACAGCCTTGACAAGCTCAGTGCACTGAATCAGCTGCCTCAAGCTTCGGGGTTTCTGTGCCACAAGTCAGCTCCCAGTGACTCTGTGTTTCCACTTGAAATCCTGTGTCATCCTCTGGCTGCCCTGCAGCCTCCTGCCCAGGGCTGATCACAGAAGCCCAGCATGGTTTGGGTGGGAAGGGACCTTAAAAATCATCCAGAGATGAGTGAATTAAAGATCATCCAATTGCCACCCCCTGCCCTGGGCTGGGACACTTTCCACTATCCCAGGTGGCTCCAAGCTTTGTCCAGCATGGCCTTGGATGCTTCCAGGGATGGGGCAGCCACAGATTCTCAATGTTACTGAAATAGAATTTTTTAAAAAATGAGAGGAAGAGATAAGAGCACTTTAAACAATCTTACAGCTGAAAGAAACGATGACGTTCATGGACAGCTTGCATAAACCAAATTGAGCAGTCGAGTGCACGTGCAGTAACTTTTTTCTGTGAGTGATTAGAGTAATAAACCTCCTCCTGTCACCAGCTCTTTATGTGAAGAGACAGCAGGTAGTGTTTCTGGAGGTGAACAATGCAGCACTGAGCCCTGGGGCTGTGTTAACGGGATCGTGAGGGACAAATGATTTTAAAAAAAGCGACTTTTCTGTCTTCTCTTTTTTCTTTAAAGTTATTTGCAGGTCAGGAGGATGTTTAGGGCACAGTTCTGAAGGTGGGGAGTTACCTGGTGTGATCCCCTGGAGAAGAGGAGGAGCAGAGCTGCTGTGACCGAGCAAAGTCTGCAGTGAGCTGGGACACAGGGAGGGATCCTCAGGAGAGCTGAGGCTGAGAGAGACTTCAAGAAGCCTCCAAATGTTCTGTTCTTGGAGGGCAAATAAGTTTTCCTCTGCTCGTGGCAAACCCTATTCCAGGATGACATGGCCAATATGGACCTGCCTGCTGGAAGTGCTTGGTTGTGAGACAGGAAATTTGGGGATGATTGATGTTCAATGGCACTTCCCCACACGGAGAAGGCTTGGAGTTCACGTTTTTGCAGCAAGTCAGTGGCTGGGCAGCATTCCAATAGGCTTTCAAAGTGAGACAGACCAGTGTGAGCAGCTCAGGGCATGCTTTTAGGAATGGTCTTCATGCACAGCTCACAGGAACATGGACAAGCTTTGGGAACTGGTGTCTTCCAGAGAGATCACCCACATTCCCTGTGGGGTTATGCTGGTGGTCAGCTGGACATCTGATTCCAGCTGCTGCAGGCTTCACCTCAGTCGTGCTGTGCATGGGGTGAATGTTCTTAAGTGTTCCTTTGTCATTCCTGGTGCTTCACCTCAGTCGTGCTGTGCATGGGGGGAATGTTTTTAGATGTTCCTTTGTCATTCCTGGTTCTTCACCTCAGTCGTGCTGTGCATGGGGTGAATGTTCTTAAGTGTTCCTTTGTCATTCCTGGTTCTTCACCTCAGTTCTGCTACACATGTTTTCAGATGTTCCTTTGTCATTCCTGGTTCTTCACCTCAGTTGTGCTGTGCATGGGGTGAATGTTTTTAGATGTTCCTTTGTCATTCCTGGTGCTTCACCTCAGTTGTGCTGTGCATGGGGGGAATGTTTTCAGATGTTCCTTTGTCATTCCTGGTGCTTCACCTCAGTTGTGCTGTGCATGGGGTGAATGTTTTCAGATGTTCCTTTGTCATTCCTGGTGCTTCTCCAGAGCCTGATGTTGAAGGAGTCCCTGCTCATTGCAGCAAGGTTGGACTCGGTGACCTTTAAAGGTCCCATCCACCCCAAACCATTTTAGGATTCAATTACTCCTTTCCAGCTATGGGATCCTTACCAACACCTGGGCTCAATTTTTGTGGGGATGTTCTTTCCAGTGGCTTCTTTTGGGAACCTGTGGCTACCTGGCCTTCAAAACTCACCTGCAAGGCAGGGACTATAAACCCTGAGGGAGCCACAGACACCACTCTAAAACCTTAACCTCTACTGCACTACACAAGCTTGGTGCACTTATTAGGCTTAATATTTCTTTTTTAAACTTTTTATTCTCTGCCATCCAGGACTTTTGCTTTCTTTTCACGATGTCAATTCTTTGAGCTGCTGTAGTCATCTTTCCTACTTGTGTTCACTTCTGCACCTTTAAATCAGTTGGCAAGTGTCTTTTCATAAAGCTGGAGCCTCTCTCCAGAGCAGCATTATTTAGAGATTAGATACTATCTGCTGATCAGTTGACTGATAGTGTGTGGAGTGGGCTCTTTTTTTAGCTAGAGCCAGCATTTTTCTAAAAATATTCCTACTTGAGCGTTAAGCATCAAAGGATTTCTGATCACTGGGATTATTTAAGCATGGCACAGCGTTATCTTGCTGGGATTGCTCTCAAACTTCAGAGGAAAGCTCTGGTGGAGTTTGTAGTTAAAAAGTTGATGCTGCATGTGACGAGCTCAAAGGCTGAACCCCCATGACCGTGATGGGTTTCCCTGATCTGCCACCCTGGATTTAGTGAAAGGCTGGGAAGCTTCATGTTCTTGTGGTGAATGCACGAGTCCTTCCTTCAGTGAACTGTTTTTTTGGTGGATTTCCCCCTGCTTTTGGGATAATTATGAGTCAAGATTAAAAAAAGAGGATTGTCCCCTCATTGTCCCGAGGTTATGCATGAAGTGACTGAAAAATTTTCTTAGCTAGAAGCATCTTGTGCTTTTAGCTGACAATTTATATCTTGTTCCTTTGTTAGAGTGGCTTGGACAGCCTCATTTTGTGGGAATGACCTGCTTCCTAATTCCTTGATGTGACCTTATTTGGATATGTCCCTGTCTAGCATCCTGATCTCCTTAAAATATTCTCTATTTAGCTTTTGCCAATAGTTTCCATTATTTGCAAATTTAACTGTAGCTTAGTTGCAGTTATCATAAAACAGGTTAATCCCAAAATATCAGGGTGTGAGATTGGGATAAATAACCCCCAGGTTAACATAACATCCCTGGAAGTGTTCAAGGCTGGGTTGGAGGGGGCTTGGAGCAACCTGGGATAGTGGAATGAGATGAGCTTTAAGGTCCCTTCCAACCCGAGGCCTTCCATGATTCTGTGATTCCCTGGACATATCCCCTTCAAATGCTGATTCCCTGTTGATAATTAAACTTGGAGACCTGCTAATTAACCAATTTAAGTTTGTTTTATGGCTTATGGTAATGTGATTATAACATAATATCAGCTGAAATGGTTGGTACCTCACTGTTGCTTCCCAGACCTCTGGTGCTCAGAACAGCATGAGATCTCTCAACCCAACTTAGAAAAAACATGGGTTTTATAACTTATCTTAATGATTCCTAAGCCACAATGAAGACTGAGATAAGATATTGTTGGGAGACCCTTCCAGCTATTTTTTTTCCCCTCATGAAATAGATGAGGAGGGAAAAATAAATTCAAATAAACTGGAGCTGCTGTGGCCAGAAAAGTCACCTTTGGGCGTTTCTGGTGGAGATAGCAATGAAATGTTGGGAAATGGGACTTTGATAGAGGCTTGAGATACAGCCCTGTCAATATTGGGGTGTTTCCCTGTGGAATTCACTGAAATGGCTGCTGGGGGTGCAAGAACTGGGATGGATTTATGGGATGTACCTGCTGCTGAAACAGTTTGATTCCCAAGAGGAATCCCGCATGTCATTTGAAATGAATGGCCCCAAAACAAGTGGAAAATCCACGACTGTTTCTTTGGAGGTGCAAAAGAGCACGGAGGGTTATTCCCAGGGATGTCAGCCCCAAGGAGCTGAGGTAGAAGGCAGTGCCTGTGCCTGCCTAAACCCAGGAGAAATAATTAATCTCCGGATTATTCCTGGCATACCAGAAATAGCATCGCTATTGCAAAGATTCCTTAAGCTCTCGCAAAATTGTCTGGATGTTGAATTATTGGAGTCTCCCCCATCCCTTCCCAATGAATATAAACTAGGAATGATAGAACTGCTTTGCATCCAATCCCTCCTTGCTTTTCCTTCTCCCCTCTGTGAAGATTACGTGTCTCACATCACTCACTCCGGGCTTTCATCCCCAGGCCTTTCAAAAGAGCCTCCCTTGAATCGTGGTATTTGTGGTTGTCTAGCACTTATTATTATTTTTTTTTTCTTTTGAGGGGAAATATCCTCGCTTTGACTTTTGTTAACTTCTCATAACTTTGTTCCCTTGGCTCTGCCGGGTCTGAAATTTTTCCCCTTTGAAGGCATAAGCCGGTATTTCATTAGTTTGGCATTTGCTTTGTCTGTGCATTAAAAGATTAGTGGGATTGCTTGCTCTGAAGCAAAGGCTGCCTTCCAGTTCAGCTGTCGCTCCCGATTTCCCTGCCCAGACAGAGGTCTGTGCACGGGGAGGAGGGAAGAAGCAGCTTTAGAGCCATTTTTGGTAAATTCGGACCAAAAATAGAAAAATAAATTTAGATAAGACTTTGCTGGGGAAGCTTTGAAAATATCAGGATGGATGTCTGGCACTGCTCCCCTGGTGAGGGTTTAGTGGGGAAGGAGCTTAATGACTGTCCCAAAGCTCCAGGAGCAGAAGGACTGGCTGGAGATCTTCTCCTTCCAGCCACCCCTGACTGAGGGATCACTTCATGGCAGGGCACCCCCTCTTCTGCACAGGTTATGAGCACTGACTCTTCCTTATAGATTCCAATAATGCAAATGCCTCCCAGAAGGGTTCAGTGATACCAACTAGGTCAAATTTATGCTCTGTAAATGAGCAATTCCCATTTCTCTTGTTTATTACCCAGGTTGCTCGCATCAGGGTAGAGGCAATTACAGAATTTTGTCTCATCCCTCGGTGACTTGATTAATGTTGTTCTTGACATCTTGGTTTCTCTGTGCTAAGTGAATAGTCATTTGTTGTCTCTTCCCTTCCTCCCCCTTCCCCTCCCCTCTTTCTCTTTCATTTTTGCTTCTCCTGTTGAAAATTTTCCCTTTTCCCTCTCACAGGCTCCCAGAGGAGCCCACAAACCCAGCCTGTCCCCCACAGCCCCTTTCTGCAGCAGGTTGCCTGAAACTTCCTCCTTTTTTTTTTTTTTTTTTAATTTTTTTCCCCCTGTGCAGATCTGTTGAGCTTTTGATGGGATACCCTTCTTTTTCAGATGGGGGTGAAAGAGCAGAGGAGGCTGCTGTCTTGCTAAGTTCTTTATTTCATAGTCTCACAGTTTTTTGGAGGCAGAGTTGGGAGGGGTTACATGATAAGGCCAAGCAGCAGCAGCAGGCAAACAGCAAGTAAGAAACAGCTTCTTCTTCTCTAAATTTACAAAAGTGTGGATTATAGTTGTTAATTAACTAATAAAATTAACACACAATTCTAGTTTTTATTTTCTTAACCTGTCCTGGTCTAATTCTAACAGTTGTAAATCTTACATGAGTATTACATAGGTATTACACAGATTTGAGTATATAGTATCTATCAGCTCTTATTGTTTATGTGAACACTCTATCTAAAAAATGTGAGCAGTTCCATCTATGTTTTGTCTAAAGTAAAGAAATTCTGTGAAAAGGTAACGCTGCTGCTGTAAAAAACTGTGTTTAAGATTTCTTTGCTGCAGCTTTTCAATGTTTAAAGCACTTAGCATATATTTCTACTAAAAGTTAAAAAACTATATTTCTATTTCACTTTGGTGTGATTTTGTGTATCTCAGCTTGTCCAAAGGTTTTAATTCAACCCCTGTGCTTTGGTTTTCTTCTGGGCTTGGGTCCGGAGGAGCTTTCACTCCAGCACAGATCGCTTTCCAGGGTGCTCCACGTGGGATGTGGTACCCTGTGGTGATTATTGTGGAACCATGGAATGGTTTGGGATGCAAGGGACTCTTAAGGATCCTATATCCAACCCCCATCCCTGAGCAGGGGAATTCTTTTCCCCTTCCCCTAGATCCAGGGGCATCTTCCACTCTACCAATATTAGAATTTTCGCTGTTGCTTGTTGCTCTTTACAACTTTCTCTGATTTTTTTTTTTTTAAATTTACTTTGCTCTTTGTAACTTAGCAGTGGAGATTTCTTGTTTTAAAATTTTAATACCTGAGCTGGCTCCTGACCCAGGTGAACTTCTGCTTTTAAAAGCTCCCCCTGGAGAAATCCTCTCCCTCTCTAAATGCACACAGGTAGTCGGAGCAGCCTTGATCTTAATGCACCACGGAATTATGACCAGAAACTAGGGCAGGCATGGAAATAGGAGCTCTGGCTCCAGCCAGGGAATGCAGAGCCCAGTTGGAAGCTGCCTTGCTTTGGATGCTGGGCAGGTCTGAGTGCAGAGATGAGAAAGCTGCTGAGTGATGCCTGAAGGGCGTTGCTGGTGCCCCACGGTGAGTATAGAGCAGTGATGGGCAGGGGGATGCAGGTGCCTTGGTCTGGTGGTTTCCATTTCAGGATGACAACCTGAAGTGTTCCCTGTTCAGGGAAGGACAGATTTGTGAGAGAAGGGAGGTGGAAGTGTTTGAATCCAAGGTGAAAGAGCCCAAAATAGCTCCTCTTAATGCATGGATTTGTCTGGGTACTGCCTGGAGGAGATGAAAAACACTGACAGATAAGGAGATCCTGGGTCCAGAGCCCTCAGGAAGGGGAGGACATCTCAGGATCCATAGGGGACAAATCAGTTTTGCCATTTTTCCTGTGCCAGGAATGCTTGTCAGGAGAGAAGGACCATTTTTTGCTGATACCTGAGCTTTTCTTCTGCTTGTTTTCCTCACTGGAGCTGGAAGATTTCTAGAGTTCAGTGTCTCTGGCAGAAAATCAAATGAGGTGAGCCTGGGATGGTTTTGTAGGTCCTGTGGGCTGGACAACATCCAGCTAGCCCTAAAAAAAATCCTTTTCTAGGCATCCTTAAGGTGCAGGTGAAGAGCTTGCATCCTTTGGAATTCTGGTCCTGCACCTCAGTGGGCAGAGCTGTTCTTTTACACCACAGAAAGGCCTGGTAAAGCTGCTCCTGTCCCTCCCAAGAGCCTGAGATTGAGAATCTGCAAATGCTGCTGTGTCAAGGGGATCTCTGCTCTGTTCCTTCCTTCTAAAGTAGCCAGATGCAAGACATGGAGCCTTTGAAGGCTGCTCAAAGCATGGAATGGCTCCTTCAGTATCAGGAATACTTTTTGATGGAAGACTTGATAAAAACCAAGATTTTTCTCTTCTGCAAGTGAATCCAGCCAGAGCAGTGGTAAAGACAATCCAACCCCAAAGTGGCAAAGTTGCTCTTTTCCCCTCAGACTTTGACAGATGGTGCAGATTAGTCTTAAGTTAATACAAGGCTTGTCAGCTGCCCTGGGGTTTCAACATCTGGGTGTAAATGTCAGGCATTCACGCAGTGAGTAAGTCTAGACACCTCCCAGACTGGTTTCTTCTGAGCTAGAAACACGAATTTCAAATGTCCCTCTCCAGATATTCCACCTTTGATTGCCCTTTTCAGCAGTGGGAAAAAGTCAGTGTCTGCAATTTCTTCTTTTGTGGCCTCGTGTCCAGCAGGAGGCTGGAGTCAGCACCCTGCTGCATTGCAGCTTCCCTAGGGATATCCCTGGTCTTTTCCCAACCCTGCTGCCACTGGAGGAGACCCAAGTGGTCCAACACAAGCCCTTCTGTGTCTTTAAAGTCTGTTTTTCTGCCAGCTTGAGCTCTGGCAGTCGGAGCCTTTCTGGCACAGGGACGTGGGGATGTGAATTTCAGATGGGTGCGTTTACTTCCCTCAGACCATGGTAGTGGAGAGGTGATTCCACACCCCCAGCTTTGGGAAAGAGACGTGCTCGGCGTTGGTCCCAGAGGATGTGCCGTTCACCAGGAAGCAGGAGATGCAGAGCAGATCCACCTGGGGCTCCAGGGATTTTCCAGGAGTGCTGGGAGTTGGGAAGAGCATCTGCCTTTGAGTCAGGTACCTCTTGAATATCCCCTTGTTTGTGCCCACCTTGGTGTTTTGCTGCAGGGGAGGAGGGAGAAGCTCCTGTCCAAGGCGGGGAGCTGCTCCAAGGACAAGGCCCCATGGAATATCCTGAGTTAGAAGGATTGAAATTCAGCTCCAGGCCCTGCCAAGGACACCCCCAAGAATTCCCCCAGTGTGCCTGCAGGACTGGGAAGGCTGCAGGCCTCATCCTGTGTCTATCCTGACTCCTGAACATCAGTCCAGAGCATTTTGTAGCTAAAAGAGTCAGAATAAACCAGCTCACTCTAAATGTGCTGCTCATCTCAGCCACACTTGAATAAACCCTTCCCTCACTTCCTACTGACTCCACTTTTCCCCCAAGTCCATGCAGAGAAGAGGTCAGGAGCACCCCATCCCCACGGAGCTGTAATCAGCCATGAAAACTCATCTATCAGAGCCCAAATTTCACTTTTAGCTCTCAGTTCACAGAACTTCTGCATGCCCTTACCTTGCTCCGTTGCAGGTCTGTTCCCAGAGGAGGTGGAAGACACGGGGCAGTGAAACTGGGTGTTGTGCTCTCACCATAAAATAGAGACTAAAAATAGCCTGGAGGATTTGTGGGAAAAGTGAAGCATCTTTTTATATCTTTTTATCTCAGGTTTTTTGGTTTTTTATTTTATTTTTTTCCTTGTTGGGAATTGTTTCTGCTGAGACCCTGGGAGGTGTTGCAGCAGCGACCTCAGGGGTGGGAAATCAAGCATCCCACTGAAGAAGCATTCCCAGAGCTTCAGTGGATGTGGGAATGTCCATCCCTGTTAACCATGGAGGCACAGGAGATGGGCTATCCCAATATCCCTGGGCTCCAGGAGATGGGCTATCCCAATATCCCCGGGCTCCAGGAGATGGGATATCCCAATATCCCCGGGCTCCAGGAGATGGGATATCCCAATATCCCTGGGCTCCAGGAGATGGGATATCCCAATATCCCTGGGCTCCAGGAGATGGGATATCCCGATATCCCTGGGCTCCAGGAGATGGGATATCCCGATATCCCTGGGCTCCAGGAGATGGGATATCCCAATATCCCTGGGCTCCAGGAGATGGGATATCCCAATATCCCGGGCTCCAGGAGATGGGATATCCCAATATCCCGGGCTCCAGGAGATGGGATATCCCAATATCCCTGGGCTCCAGGAGATGGGCTATCCCTGCGCTCCAGGAGATGGGAAATCCCAATATCCCTGGGCTTCAGGAGATGGGATATCCCGATATCCCTGGGCTCCAGCTTGGTGTGATTACAGCAACCTGGCCCTTGGATCTGACCTCTCCAGCCCTTCTCCCAGGGGACAGGGATCTCGTGCAGTGTTTTGTTGGCTGAAACAGCCTGGAAATAATGAGCTGGAAGCAATATTTTCTCTCCTGTCCTCTTCCCCTTTGGAGAACAAGATGTATCACTGAGCAGGCAAGGCTGGGACTGTTTGCTCAGGGCTGCTGTTTAATCAGGGAGCTCTTCCCAGGGTCCCTTCCCAGCTTTGTCACTCCCTGACAGCTGGATATGGTTTTCCCACGTGGCTTTGGCTCAGGTTTGACTGGTGTCACCATCTGCATCACAATTTTTATTTCTAGGGTTGCTTTAATGCTTCCAGAGCTCTCTTTTGCAGGGTTTTCTGCTCTGCAGCTGTAATTCTGCTGTCTTTATTCCTGTGCTATGTACCAGGCCTTCAGCTGGATTTTCCATTTGAATGGCTGCAATTTTAAACTCATCATTTTTTTTTACGGAAGTTCAGAGGTGTTGCACGGAAATCATTGGCAGGGAGAGCAGTGAATTTCAGTTTACACCCATTCACACGTGGGTTTGCCTCGAGTCAATGCCAAGAGTTGACAAGAACTGGAATGCAAAACCATGTTGGCCATGGATAGCATAGTAAACGCCTGGAGAATTAGAATAATGGTAGGAAAAAATACAGGATCTGGGATTTGTTGTGGTTCTTCCTTGTTGATAGCACATTTTCAACATTTTAGAGTACTTTGGGTTAGGAGGGACCTAAAAGCTCATCAGTGACGCTTGGCTTGTTCCAAAATAATCCCCATGGAGGGAATCCTGCAGGCTGTGAGTTTCTCTTCTCCTCTTCCCACAAAAGCCTTGGGTGGGTGTATAAAAGGAAGGGGCTGGATGTGGGAAATGACCACTACAAAGGGCAGCCATCAACAAGTCCCATCCAAAAAGTCACTAAAAACCCTACACTTGTGCAAGTTGTAGTCCTGGAATATCCTAATTTGGATGTTCTGAATTATCTCTGTGGCATCACAGTTAAAATGTTAAGGATAACCAGGAAAGAGTTTTTTCCTCCTCTTCCTTTCAGTGTAGCATTTCAAAGGTGTTTTGTTCCTGAAACACTTGTTCCCACAGGCAATGTGTGTGTGTTTTTTGGTGTTCTTCCAGGCTGTTTTGGTTAGGTGCAGAGAATGGCTGTCCCAGGATTTCTGGCTGGTTGAGACCCCCACGTGTGTGATGGTGCAGAAGGTTCTTTATCTGGACTCTGCACTTCATTCTGAGTGTCACTCCCAAAGAAAATACAAATAAATGCAGTTATTTTGGGTGGAAAGCAGCTTTGGCTGCACAGGGAAGTGCCAGGTGGTGATTTAACTCCCTCTCTGTGCAGAGCAGTGGATCAATAATTATTCCACTCCACTCTCAGGCTGCTTCTGGCTGAGCACAGGGTTGTTTTTTTTCCATCCTTTGCTCCTGCAACCATCCAGTGGCCACTTCAGCCACATCCCTGGAAGTGTTCAAGGCCAGGTTGGGCTTGGGGCAGCCTGGGATAGTGGAAAGTGTTGCTGCCCATGGCAGGGGATGGAAAGGGATGAGGTTTAAGGTCTCTTCCAACCCAAACCATTCTGGGATTCCTTGGAGGGATCAGACCCGTGCCTTCCAAAGCAGCCATTATCCTGCTGCTCTTCCTCTTTCCAATTAATGATGGCCTGGTTCTCAAATGAAGGAAATTGGTGTGCTCACAGAGCCTGGTGAGCAAGCTGAGCCAAAGTCACAGGGATTTGGGATGCCTACATGGGATGTTGTTCATCTGCTGGGATTTCCCTGTGGCCCTGCTCCCGTCTGCTGTTGGATGCTCTGCACCACAGGGCTGTCCCAGCCCACGGGCTCCTGCAAGGACCTGGCTGGGCTTGGACCCACAGCAGGTGAGCCTCAACTGCTGGGAAGCAGCTCGGCTGCTTTGGAATGGGCTTTTTCCTGGGAAATCCTGGCTCTGTGCTCACGCTGTGCTGCACCAGGGCCGCGTGTGCTGTCCCCAGCCCAAGTCCCTGGCCCTGGTGACGGCTGCCCAGCCTGTGAGGAGCTGGCTCCTGGAGAGGATGCCAGCAGATGGTGCTGAACATGCACTAACCGGGATGTGGAGAGGCAGGAAAAGCCTTTGTCCTGTCCCTCTGGCACTGCCTGTTTGCCTGGAGTGTAGCGATGGGGCTGGAGTTGAGCTCTGTCTCTTTGGGGGATGATCCTCTGCACATCCTTCCAGGTTCAGGAATCTCTCACAGAGCCACCAGCTCCATCCTGGCAACTCCTTCTGTGTCCCAAGACATTTAGCCTGGGGGAAAAACCACTTGGAGCTTGCTTGTTTGGGTTTGTTTTGTTGTGTTTGGTTTGGGTATTCATTTTTTTTTTTTTTTTTTTTTTTTTTAGAGGAGTGAAAAATAAGCTGTGCTTACAGAAGCGTGAGTCAGCCTGGCAGTGCAAGCAATCTGCAGGATTGTTTGCTTATCAGCCACCCGAATCTGCCCCAGTGCCGGGCTCTCTCCTGCTCTTACAAGCGTTCAGAAGTCAGATCTTGTGACTTCTGCTCTGATAGTCACCCCAAGCAACCATGACAACAGCAGAGCTCTCCTTCAGAGAGGAGTCTGTGGAGCAGCTCTGATGTTAAAGTCTGTGCAGCGACTGCTGAGAATGTCAGGGTATTTCTGTAATCGATGATTTCCATGCAGTAATTTTGGCTGATGATCACTTATCCCATAATATCATCCTCGCAGGGAATGATTTCACAGCAGAAATCCTTCTGGGGACTATTAAGACTTTTTTTTTTTCCCCCCTGCCAAGGGCTCCATGAAAATGATGCTGCTGTAACATGATCCGTGCAACCACATTTATTTCTGGGACAAATCATGGAATCACAGAATGGGTTGGAAAGGACCTTGAAGCTCATCCAGTGCCACCCCTGCCATGGCAGGGACACCTCCCACTGCCCCAGGCTGCTCCAAGCCCCAATGTCCAGCCTGGCCTTGGGCACTGCCAGGGATCCAGGGGCAGCCACAGCTGCTCTGGGCACCCTGTGCCAGGGCCTACCCACCCTCCCAGGGGAGAATTTCTTCCTAATCTTCAGTCTGTGGTGGGACAACTTTTCCAGCTGCAGAACCAAGAAGTTGCATTTGTTTCCAAAGAAATCCACAGCCCTTGGAGGGGACTGTAAAGTCATCACTGGGCAAGTTGCTATGATTTTTTTTCCTTTTGGGGTGTTGTGTTGTCACTTTGGGGCAGGGGGAGAGGTGTAAACGGGGGGCAGAGCCCGTGCATCAGCAATTTTTGGCTTTATAGGGCCTCAGCTTGTATCTCCTTTGCTATCTAAGGCTGATTTCTCCAGGTCAGGTTTCCTGTCCCCACACATGTGGTTAACTTGACCACCAGTAATGGTTGATGGGACACATCCTGGCTTTTTCACCCTCTGGAGTTGATTTGCCATAGGAAGGGGCCCCTTCATCACCCACGAAGTGTGGATGGGTAATGCCAAACTCTTTGGAGAGTCCCTTGGAGAAGGAATCACTCTTTCCTGGACACCAGTGGCATGGGAGGGAGCTGCACAACTCGCTAGGTGAATTCCAAAGGCTGGAGTAGATTCCCAGTGAGAAGTCTCCCCTGCTGCTTGGGAAGCCGTGGTTCTGGTGGAGTTTTGCCTGCGAAGGGCTGAATGCATCAGATCAATTGGAATGTGCTTGATCCCACAAATCAGCACCTGCTCCACAAACTCCCGGAATGAGCCTTGACACGTGTTTGATTTTTGGGTGCAGAATAAGGGAGCTGTTCATCCTGAGTTGATTTGCAAGGATAAACTGGAGTGGGAGAACAGCTCTGACTCAGCTCAGCGTTCCTGGGACGAGCTCAGCACTAACCTCTATTAATGATTTAGCACAACCATTGAAAACGTGGGAAATCAGCTGCTGAGGAGAATCCCAATGTCTTGGCTGGCTTCAATCCCCAGGCACGGAATGTCACCTCTGTTTTGAATATTTTGTCTCTTCACTGGTGGCAATGGACAGCTGTGCATCTGGTTTAAGTATTCCTTCATCTGATCCCTTTCCATCGAGGATGCATCTTCCTTGCTCCAAGCCCTGCCCTGCTCTGGGACACTTACCTGGAAGGACAACTTCATGGATCTGGCGTGGCTGTTTTGTTTCTGGCAGTCATGGTGAGGCACAGGTTTCCCAGAGAAGCTGGGGCTGCCCCATTGTAAGGTTCTGGTGTTGGTTTTTGGACAGTCAGGACAGACGGTGATAAGAGATCTCTGGAGTTAGGTCTTAGAGCATGAGGTTTATTGCTGAGGACGTGGGTGTAGGGGACCTGCTTGGAGCTGCCAGACACAGCTTGAAGCAGGTCAGGGAAGTAAGAGAAGCAAGCAAGAGAGAGAGTGTCAAGAAAAAGGGTAGAAGGGTATGTAGAAGTGACCACAGTTCCCATTTACAACACAATAAATCATCTTCTGTGCTGAATATTCTAATTTTCATCAACCAACTAGAATAAGCCACAAATCCTACAAACATTTACATACAGCCTATAAGAATCATTGCATTACCATACTGAGTTATATTTTAAACTCTAAAAACTACTTTTTGGACCCTCTGCCAAGTTGGCAGGGTCTGCTCTGACCCTTGGACCTGTCTGCAAGCAGAGGGTATAGTTTAATTAAAAGGGGGATTCAGTCAGCCACACCATTGTTTTCCAGTTGTTCAGTAACTAAGGCTTGGTAATTCAAAGCTTGTTTTCATTCCAATCTCGCTTATAGTTTCCATATTCTCAGCATCTTTTTCCAGGTGATCATATTTATAAGGCTTTCCTATTTCATCTTCCCCAACACCCCATCCCTGGGAATGTTCAAGGCTGAATTGAATGGGGCTTGAACAACCTTGGGATAGTGGGAAGGCATCCCCACCCTTGTCTAATTCCAGGGAGTTGGAACTAGATGGGCTTTAAGGTCCCTTCCAACCCCACCCATGCTGGAATTTCTATGGATTCCTCAAGAAACTTGTCTTGCACCACTGGGAATTGTGGGAATTGCTCAATTTTGTTGCTGCTCTGTGTCCAATTTGCTGCTTCTCGAGGGCCTTGTTGAGAAGAGTGTGGCTGGCCTCGGGGAGGAAATCAGGGGGCTGGCCTTGGCCTGGAGAGTGGCATCTCCTCCTGGGGAGAGTAGGGAGACTACTGAGGCTTCTTCCCTCAAGGGGGGAATTCGAATTCCCTCAAAGGGAATCTTGGCTACAGGACTTTTTGGGAGCCCGTGGTGATGCAGGGAGGAGGATGGCTGGCAGGGCATCCAGAGAAGAGCAGTGGGACTGGCATCAACCACTGTGTGGATCCACAGCCACGTCCTCCAGAGCTGGTCTGTTCCTCCCCCAGAAGCAGCTCTGTGTTCCCCCAGGAGAAGAGATTTCCACCCATCCATGTTTTAGATCCCCAGGGGTTGCAGTGCTCGAGGTGAACGCTCTCTGCTGCCTGTGTTCAGCCAGCCAGTCACAAGCAGGGTGGTGGTTTATTTTCTGAATTTTAAAGGGTGTTTATGCACTGGAGGATTCAAAATGAATAATTCTGGCTGCTCCAAGGCAATTATCTTCTTTCAGCGAGCAGCCTTCAAAGAAAATGCTGCTGTAGACAAGCCATTAGGGAAGCAGATGAAATACTCTGGGGCTCAGAGAGTTGTGAAGGGACCAGTCCTGCAGTTCCTGATCCCATGTAGCCTTTTCCACAGGGAAATCAAGTCTTCCTATAAAATTAGCCATGAGGTGTCCAAAGCTGGCATTTGTGCCTTTCTGAAGTGGCTGGGGGTACATTGGAAGCTCTCCTTGAAGCAGGGGCTCCAAGGCTTTTTTGGTAGAAATGCACCTTGGATGCATCCAATCGGAGCTGCTGATGCTGAATGGAGAGCTGCCTCTCTGTTTTCCGTGCTGTTCCAACTTCCCACCCCAAATTTTGGCCTGACCTTAAAAGGAACGTGATTTCCCCCCCTGATTGTGCCTGCAAGTGTGAGGAGTTGACAGGGCTGTGGGATGGAGAGAGGATTGTACCTGCTGGCCCTGGAGAGGTGGATTTCCCTGCCCGTGCCTCAGGAGGGATATTGAGGCATTAAGCAGCTGACTGGGTTTATTAAAAAGCCCGAAAACCAGCAACAAAAAAGTTGTTAAAAGCCTTGATGTGCTTTGCCTGTCCTTGCACCGAGCTTTGCACACATTTGGAAGAGGACTTGTGATTTATGATGAAGCTGCACAGCCCCCAGTGTGACTGCAGCGTTTGGCTGCCTCTGTATGTACTCGTCTCCTGGGTTTCTCTGCAACTTCTCCATGTTTTATTTCACATTCCACCTTCCCCTGTCGAGCCTGGCAGTCTGGAAACAAGACTCTGAGAGGGCTTGGCCAACCAGAGTCAATTGGTGCCATTCCTGGGTCATTTTGAATATTCTGCTATGCTTTTTCTGCAGCTTTCCAATGAAGTCTGAGCTTGCAGCAGCCTGTGAGGGTGGGATATCCATTCCTTGGGCTTGGAGTTCAGGGAATGAGCCCATCCCTTTGCACCTAACCTGGCTGTGACCACTGTGAAGGCCAAACTCCCAGGCTCCTTTGGCTCATTCTGCCTCTCCCTACGTCATGTCCTTGTTTTGGCAGTCTCCCTGTCTGGTTATCCAGCCTGAAATTCTCAGGGGCCAGCTTCTCCTAATGGAGATTGGGAATCTGGGTCACTGCTCCTGGGCTGAAGGCTGGAATTAAGCAGCACTTGTTTGATAAGCTTGCTCCCTGTAATGAGAAAGCCATCCTGGTGTGATGCAAAAGGTGCCTTTGAAGCCTCAAGAGAGTGGGGAGAAAAGAAAAATAGAGAGAGAGGAGGAAAAAAAACCTAATCCTAAATTGAACTGGCGTGAGGGAGTTGCCTTTTGTGCGTGAGGATTCCGTGCCAGCGTGGTGGCTGTGCTGTGATTACTGCAGGGCTGAGTGACACTGGCTCTGGGCTCCCTTTGCCATCGGCCAGGGGTGAGTGTCACTTCCCTCTCATTCTGCAGAGCTGTGTTTTCCTCAGGGATCAGATCACATTCCAGCATCAAGGCTCTCCAAGTGCGTTGATGACAATTTGCCCATAAACTGATGTGGCCTCGTCAGAAGGAGCACCATGGGTTGAATTTCTGCCTGTCTGTGGGTCTCAGTGCATGGAATCCCAGAATATTTTGGGTCGGGAAGGACCTAAAGTCCATCCCATTCCACCCCTGCCATGGGCAGGGACACCTTCCACTATCCCAGGTTGCTCCAGCCTTGCCTTGGACACTGCCAGGGATCCAGGGGCAGCCACAGCTGCTCTGGGCACTCTGTGCCAGGGCCTGCCCACCCTCCCAGCCAGGAATTCCTTCCCAATATCCCATCCATCCCTGCCCTCTGGCACTGCCACTCTCCTTGCCCAAGGTCCAGGTTGGCCAGCAGGCCTTTTGACTGTTCAGCAGAGTCAACATCTTCCAAGCTGAGCTCTTCAAATCTGCCCCATTCTTGTTTCTTTGTAAGAGCTGGGAGTTTCAGGTAAGCCAAATGTACCTTTTCAAAAGTTTCGAGCAGCACTCTGCAGAGAGGAATGAATAAGGAATGTGCAGTGTGAGTTCACCAAAGTTCATAAAATATTTGCAATTCCCCCATCGTCCCAGGAGTTAACACTGACTCAGGAGCCCAAACCAGGGGCCAGGTTTTAAAAGCTTTTGTGTTTACAAAAAACAGTACTTGTCTTTGCTCATCATATCTGACAGCTGAATTGTTTCTCCAGTGGGGAAAAAAAAAGGTCGTTTTTATAGCCAAATATAGCAAAAGTGAATTCTGACCACAGGCAGGGCAGCCTTAAGGTATGGGGAGTTTTATTTCTGGGTTTTAAGTCGAGAGGAATGATGGAGGTGGGTGGGTTCTAAGGCTACCTGGTGTAGAAGCAGGTGTGGCTCTCAAGGAGAAAGGTGGATGAATGCAGGTGCTGGAGCTGATGTGGAAAGCTGAGAGGAAGAAATGAACATCTGTGTGTGCAATTGCTGACCCTGCTGGTGGATGGGAGAGCTGGGCACGGTGTCTGCCCTCACTGCCACCTCCTTGGCCAAGGAAATGACAGAGCTGCAGCTCCAGCCAACATTTTGGGTTGCCCTGGCCAACCTCAGCCCTGGTTTACTTTCTGTGCCCGAGTTTGGCTTCTGTGAGTTCATTTGGGTACAGTTCCAGTGAGGGTTTTTCTGTGGGTTTTTATCAGGAGATGCTTCAGGCCGCACCTGTAGGCAGCACTGTGTAAAATCCATTTTTTATGAAGGTAGAGAAAGATGTGCACATCTTAATTGAACATCTGTTTAATTGTTGTCTGCTGGCAGTGGGCTGGTTTTGGGTACAGGCCCTGAGCTCTTCACACAGGTGCTGTGAGGGACCCAAAGTGAGAGCACCCTGCTGCAGTGGGATACCTCTGCAGCATCTCCTCTCCTCCTGGAGTTTTATTTCTGGGTTTTAAGTCGAGAGGAATGATGGAGGTGGGTGGGTTCTAAGACTGCCTGGTGTAGAAGCAGGTGTGGCTCTCAAGGAGAAAGGTGGATGAATGCAGGTGCTGGAGCTGATGTGGAAAGCTGAGAGGAAGAAATGAACATCTGTGTGTGCAATTGCTGACCCTGCTGGTGGATGGGAGAGCTGGGCACGGTGTCTGCTGATGCCATCCCTCACTGCTGCCTCCTTGGCCAAGGAAACGACAGAGCTGCAGCTCCAGCCAACATTTTGGGTTGCCCTGGCCAACCTCAACCCTGGTTTACTTTCTGTGCCCGAGTTTGGCTTCTGTGAGTTCATTTGGGTACAGTTCCAGTGAGTGTTGCACCTTCTTGTGTGGGTTTTTCTGTGGGTTTTTATCAGGAGACGCTGCAGGCCGCAATTGTGGGCAGCACTGTGTAAAATCCATTTTTTATGAAGGTAGAGAAAGATGTGCACATCTTAATTGACCATCTCTTTAATTGTTGTCTGCTGGCAGAGGGCTGGTTTTGGGTACAGGCCCTGAGCTCTTCACACAGGTGCTGTGAGGGACCCAAAGTGAGAGCACCCTGCTGCAGTGGGATACCTCTGCAGCATCTCCTCTCCTCCCTGACTGCTGGCTGACTTCTGTGGGACTAAACCAGGCTGGGCATCCCTTGGCCAAGCATAAATTCCTTTTCCTTCCTGCTGTGCCAGCAGCTCTCACCAGCCAGGCCCACTGCCACTGTGGTGCTGCCCAGCGGGGGAAGGCCCTCACTGCCTTTCTGCTCCAGCAGCTTCAAACAAAAAGCCCTCTGTGCTTGTCCCATGTCTTAATTTTACCAAAAGCCTGTTTTGCCCGTGCTGCAAAGGGGCTGCCCCTGCTCCTCAGGGGAGGAGGGAAGAGTGAGCACAAGAAGAGCAAACAGGCCAGGCCGTAGCTCCCGCACCGCATTTGAGTGCAATAAATAAACAGAGGCTGGTAAATGCTTAACACTCCAGAGAGCATCTCCGGAGGAGGCTTCCCCTCCTGCCAGGTCCAGGGAGTCAGCTCAGGGGATGGGATGTGTTCCCAGCAGTGCTCACAGACCTTAAATGCTCACAGCAGTGGCACTGCTGGGCCTAAACACAGCTCTAGCTAATGAGACGGAGCTGTGCCTCCCTCAGCAGGGCTTTTTCTCTGTGATGCTGCTTGAGATTAATGATCGGGTCTGATTGACCTTGCTGGGGTGGTGCATGGTCTAATCAAGCCCGTTCTTATTAAGAGTGACCCCGGTAAGCCAACTCCTAGCTGAGCATCAGCAAGAATTCCTAGGAAATTGGAGCAAAACTTGAGTGGACTTGGAAGTTTTGTGGCTTCTGAGGTGCCCTGAGACAGCAAAATCCTCAGATGACGAGTAACAGGGTCGTATTTTTCACTAAAAGTCATGTTTACTTTTGTGAGGCTTTTTGTCTGGCTGAAAATCAATTCAGCTGAGCTGATTTTGAAAGCCAGGCAGAGTCACAGCGCAGCTGCCTTTGGGGAGTCTTGAAGGTAAAAATCACAGAACCATTAAGGCTGGAAAAACCCTCTGAGATCAGAGTCCAACCACTGACCCAGCACTGCCAAGCCCAGCATTAAACTGTGTCACCAGGATTTTCTGCATGGACCTGCTTTGACAACACCTGGAACTGGCCTGGACCAGAGGAAGTTTCAGGCTTTTTCTTGTGGGTTTAATCTCTTATCAGTGCTTCAGTAGGATTAGGTAATTCACTCCTAGGTGTTTACTGGGGTAAGCCCCTCAAGGAAGATGAAATGTGGGGGATCTGATGTTACAGCAGCTCATTTAAAATTTACATCAAATATTGAGCCGTAAAGTGCTGCTTCACTGTTACAGCCCATATTTGTGAGCTCTGGCATCAGTGAGGGATGCTGCAATTGGATCAATAGAGGAGGAAAAGTCAGGAATAGAGGGAGGGGAGGAATGCACTGTAAGAAAGAAAAGTGTTGTCAGCCTGATCTAACAAAGAGAGGAGGATGTCTGTGGACTTCAGTGGGATCAGGACAGGGCAAGTGAAGCTGGAAAAAGTTCAGCAGGTGGCTGGAGGCACGACCAGCCTGAGTGGCCACCACATCTTCTAGCAGGAGAAGCTCAAAGGTGGCAGAGCAGCCTGCTGAAAGGTGAGGGATGCTTCAGAAGGGAAGTTAAATCCCTGTGATCCTGTGCTTTGGTTTGGCACCTGTCAGTGCTTTCTTTGTGCCCTCATTAATCCCTTTTATTTCTCCTGTGCCAGGCAATGCAGCCTGCTCAGTGATTGTGGAGCTGCTCTGCTTCCTTCAGATGGATGGATAATCCTTCCCAACTCTGGGCACGCTGCCTATGGGCAGGGAGGAGCTGCCATGTGAAGAGGAGACGAGTGGCTCCTGCTTGACAAAAGCAGAAGAGGTGTTTCCATCCTGAAGGTATCGACTGGAAGGGCTGCCTGGGCTCTCTGACCAGCTGCAAGTCTGTCTGTCTTGGGGAAAAACCCTGAAATTTAGGTTTGTTCTGGGAAAAACCCCATGGTGGGCTCCTCAGCTTCTACATCTTCCTGCTTGGGAGCCCTGGGACTCAATAGAGGGGGGGAAAAGAGCATTTTGTGGCTGGGAAAATCTCTGTTCTGATGCTTCCTAGTTCTCCCTGAGGAGCCAGTGTCATGTCATGGATAGATTTGCTGCTGGGAGTTGGAGGAGTGGGACAAAGCTTGAGAAACTCCCCTTGGCTCTTCCCAGCCTTTGTGAAATAGGGATGCACCTCTGCCCTGAGGTGGTTCACATTCAGCAGCATCTGGGGACATACAGGTGACTGGGCTTTGGAGCAGTGAGGTTTTCTGGGCTGCTGTCCTGTGCTCCTGTGTCCATGTCCTGTCCATGGATGCTCCTGCACATGCATGGTTAGTGGGAATTTTATGGTATTATTGCAGTAATGTGAATTTAATGAAATTATTATGGTAGCGTGGAATTTAGGTGGGACGAGGAGAGCTCAGACTTAGACATTTCTTTTTTTTAATCTTGAGGCAGCCAGTGAGCCACCATCCTCCTGGGCTGGAACAGCAGCTCAGGGACACATCAAGCCAAAAAAATCTTGTGCAGGAGTAAAGAGTGGTGTTAGGGCTAGGTTTAGTTTAGGTTTGATGTCAGGACAAGTGGGCTAGGTTTGACGTGGGCTTTTTAAGTAAAACCACTTCAAATGGTGCTTGCAAAAAACAAAGAGAGAGAAAGACAGATTAACATCTCCTTGCCAGTCTGAAATTATGGACTTTGTGCTGGAGACCAGGCTCCCAGACCACCCTTTTCTATTTATTGCCCATAGCAATTTCCTCGGCCTTCAGGAGCTTCAGGGTAAACTGAACACTGTAATTACCCTGGAGGTTACCAAGGCATTTTCTCCACCCCCCCTGAAAACTCTGGTGAAGTTTCTGCTGTAACTAAAGCTTCTCTTGCAAAAGACAGGACAAAAAAAAAAAAAAAAGCTTTTAGAGGTGTCCACCACGTTTGTGTGTGAAGGACAGCTGTGAATTTTGTGCCTCAGAGAGAGCCAGGCTGTAATTAAGCCATATCTTTATGGGGGAGCTTTGTATCTTTTTTTCTGCTTTCCTCCCAGCCCTTTATTCCCAGAGTATTCCCATGAGGCAGGAGTAGTCTTGCCCCACCCTTGGAAGTGTTCCAGCTCGGGTTGGATGGGGCTTGGAGCAACCTGGGATAGTGGAAGGTGTCCCTGCCCATGGGATGAGATGGGCTTTAAGATCCCTCCCCACCCAAACCATTCTGGGATTCATTGATGCCAAAAACATTTCTGCACCATTACAGCCGTAACAGATTCCTCACCTGAGCATGTCAGTCCTGTATTTGTGCCAGATTTGGGAGCATCCCACCCTCTGCATGTCACAGAAGAGCCCTCGCTGATGGGGAGCAGCAGAGTTTGCCATAGCTCAGAGCCAGGCAGTGAAAATATTTCTTTCATCTGCTCCAGGGCAGGTTTAGACTGGATAACAGGAGAAATGTCTTAGCTGAAAAGGTGGTCAGGCCTTGGAACAGGCTGCCCAGGGTGGAGTCAGCATCCCCAGAAGTGTCCAAAAAATGTCACCTTGTTCTACTCTCCATCGGTAATGCTGCACATGCAGAGCCTGGAGCGGGCCACGGGCTTGTGACCACCCTGAGGGGCCTTCTGAGAAGGGGCTGAGTGTGCCAGGTGGAAATCTGGGAGTGCAGCTGCATATGGAGACACAGAAACCCCCAATTTTGGACCCCCTGGCCGCTGAGGGGGCAATCTGAGGGCCTGTGGCTGCAATGCAGGTCAGAACCTGCCGAGTACAGAGAGCACCGACGGCCCAGGGGCTTTTTGGGGAACGTGAGCTGAGTCCAGCTGCCCCTGTCCAAGGCAGAAATGTGCCTTCATCCTCAGCCAAAGGCAACTGTGTCCCCTGGCTGCCTGGAGGCCTGGTGGAGCTGATAACTCCCTGATGCTGGGGCACATCTGCTCTGCTTCAAAGCCTGGGCTGGGCCGGCTCTGCGCTTGGGCACACGTGGGATGAATTAGGAGATGAATTAGGGGATGAATTAGTGGGGATGCATGCGTGCAATTAGGTGCCCAGCACGTCCCTGCAGCGCAGGGTGCAGCTGCCTCTCTGCTCTGTGAGGGGAAAGTGTGGTTTTTTCCTTTCCTTTGCAGCTTCTGAGATGTGTTTTGGTGGGGATTCAACCCGCCAGGCAGGGAACAAAGTTGATCTTTGGGGGAGGGAGGCCACATCTCATTAAAAGTCGGCTGGAAAAGAAAAAAAACTCTCCAGGATTATGCACACATTTTGCAGAGCAGCTTCTCGTGTTGCTCAGCCTGCTGGAAGCCAAAGCACAGGCAGAGATTTCCCTCAGCCACGGAGGGAAGGGATGATCCTGTAAAGTACCCAGAGCTGGGCTCTGGACCTCTGTGAACACCTCAGAGCTCCTTGGAGGCTGATCAGCTCTATCCTTTGACCCTCATTAGAAATTATTTAGGATGGTGGAAGGGCAGGGGCCAGCCAGAAGCCTGGTTTAAGAGCTTCCCTAAGAAAAGCTTCTGGGGAAGGGGTGAGGCCTGTGCTCCTGGGCATGAGGGAGGCAGGGAAGGCCGGGTTGCCTCCCTGTGCCACTGTGTCTTGTTCCTGTGGTGCCACAGTGGGAAGACAGCAGGACAAGGCTTCAGAGAGCAGCCTGAATGCAAAGGCTGCCGTCAGTGCAGATCAAGCAAGGCAGGCTTCAAATAGAGAGGGGAATTTTTGTTTCACTCATTGCTCCAAAACCTTCTCTTCCACTTTCCTGCTGGGACGTGAGCAGTCAGCAGCGGGAGAGTGGTGACACAGGCTGGCAGGAAATCTCGTGGACCAATTTTCTCTATCTTTTTAGATTCCTGTAAAGTTTTATGTCCCCATTTTTTATCCCAGTCCACAGCTGTCCCTGTTTTTTATTCCAGCTCCAGCAGCAGAGTTGAAAGCAGAGGTGCTGTCCTGAACTGGCTTGTGCTGTGCTTTCCTTTCACAAGTGAGACACTTGGGTTGGAAGGAACCCAAAACACCAAATCATTCCATGGGCAGGGACACCTTCCACTATCCCAGGCTGCTCCAAGCCCTGTCCAGCCTGGCCTGGGACACTTCCACGGGTGAGGAATCCATGGCTTCTCTGGGCAACCTGTGACAGGGTCTCAGCACCCTCCCAGGGAACAATTCCTTCCCAATATCCCATCCATCCCTGCCTTTTGGCTGCAGGAAGCCGTTCCCTGTGTCCTGTCACTCCAGGCCATTGTCCAAAATCCCTCTCCAGCTCTCCTGGAGCCCCTTTAGGCCCTGGAAATGGGCTCTGAGCTCTCCCTGGAGCCTTCTCTTCTCCAGGTGAACACATCCAGTCTCAGCCTGGCTCCAGAGCAGAGGGCCTTCAGCCCTTTGGAGCATTTTTGTGGCCCTCATCTTCCTGCCTGGAGGCAAGCTCCACTCAGACCCTTGGTTGGAAAGAGCCTCCTGGGTTACTGGGTAACTCCTTGGGGCTAAATGGGACATGCAGAGATCTAAACCATCCTGGGGCTTGTCGAGTCCTAGGCCATTGTGTGGGACATGGATGTGTCAGGGGTTAGGGTCTCCTGTGCTGCTGCTGCTGGGGCTCAGCTCCCTTTCCTCCTGGCTGATTTATTTCTCAGAGTTTCAGGCTGCCTTTGAGTAAAAAAAGTGCCTTTCTGTCGTTCATTTCTCAAAAAGGTGGAGTTGTGGGCAGGGATTAAGAGGTGCTTAGATATGGGCAGCACTTCAGTGGAGAGCTGGAGCCCACATTCCAAGGTCTCCCCACATTCCTCCCATCCCTGCCTGAGCCAGCCAAAGCAGCAGAGAAGACCCTCCTCGGTGCCCCTCTGCTTCCAGCCCCAAGGCACAGGAGAGAAAAATCCCATAATAAACACCCAGCTGGGTGACCAGCAGCCCTCTCCCTGAGTTAAAAACCTTTAAGCAATGCCCGACACCGTCTCCCAGCAATGCAGGGAAAAAGGTGAAATCACTAAGGGATGACATTTATACTGAGAGAGAAAAGAAAATGACTCATTCCCCACAGCCCAAGGGCAAATCCAGCGGCTTCTGCATCTCAGACGGCTCTGTTGGTTAACTTGAAAAGAATCCCTTTAAATTCCCATTCCCTTTTTTCAATACAGTGTTTCTCCTCTGCTGATTGAGTCATTTCCTGGAAATCTCTGAGCAAATGCAGCCTTCCTGGCGCTGTGGGTCCAGGACTGTTGTGTGGTGGAAGTGTGCTCTACCTGCACTTGGTGGGGTGGGAGAGGTTCTTCATCACCAGCTTCGACAAAGGAGTGAAAATGCTGGTGCTCAGACCTGTGTGGGTCACTCCAAGGAGAAGTAGGTGCTGTTTGTAACTCTCCCTTTGGGTTTTGGGGTAGGTTTGGGGTTTTTTTTTTTGTTATCAAAGCCCTCTGATGGGCTCTGAGGTTTGTTTAGGAGAGTGGGATAGAGGTGTGACGCTGTAGTTTTGTCCTGGATGCAAGAAAACATTTTCAGTTCACTGTAAGAAAAGGGTCGGGATGAGCTCATCCTTCAAAGATGACTGGAGCCTCTGCAGCCATGGAATTCCTGCCTGATTTTTCCATCAAAGCTCACTCACTTGATGGCCAGGTCTGCATAGGATGTAGCAGGAGCTGTGTTGAAAAACAAGGTTTATTATATTGGGTTTGGTGGCAGATTCCCATTTTGTGGGGGAAAAGGAGCAGCTTGGATTTCCTGCCACCGTGCAGAGGAGATGAAGGCTGCTCAAGAACAAACTGGAAACCCCAAATTTTTATTTTAAGAATGAACTCGCCAAAAGCCGTTGGTTTCTGATGCGGGGGATGACAGAGGATGTTTGGATTTGGGATACAGATGATCCCTCGTGCTGCAGGATTCCCTTTCAAGCTGTCACAGCAGCCACGTGCTGATGAAATATCTCCAGTTTGGAGATGCCTCCTCCCAGCTGGGATAAATGAGCCTGGATTCCTCCAAGGCTGTGATGGCTGAGAACAGCTTAGGTCTTGGCTTGTGGTTTGTGTGCTGCTTGCTTTTGTACAGGGAAAAAAAAAAATTTTGGTGGGAAAATGTGCTCTGCAACCACAGAGAAACCTCTCTGCTAGGAGTTTTTGTGCTGCTGAATGAGAGCAGAGGACTTTTGGGTGGGGTGTGCACCTCACCCTAGCCATAGGATGCTGGTGGCTGTGCCCCCCGCACAGTCCAGATCATCTTGGTTTAGATTTAGATTGGATCTTAGGAAAAATTTCTTCATGGAAAGAAGTTATCCAGCCCTGGCACAGCTGTCCAGGGCGGTGCTGGAGTCCCCATCTCTGGTGGGATTTAAAAGCCATGTGGATGTGGTGCTTGGGGATGTGGGTTTAGTGGTGGGCTTGGCAGTGCTGGGGGAATGGTTGGGCTCCATGACCTTGGAGGGCTTTTCCACCCTAAATGATGCCACAATTGATCCCTCATCCTCCTTTGAGCCACAGGCTGGAGGCTCCAGCCCAGCGTGCTGCTCTTGGTGCTGTGCTAATGGGAATTAAGAGCAGCAGCAGGAACCTCTCCATGTTGAAAAACCTTCATTTCACGGCCTGCTTGCAGAAACCCCAAACCTCCCAGCCTGTTCTTCCCCTCCTGCTTCTCCCCACCCCTTCCCTCACCTCCCTGCTGAGGTGCAGCGACTCCACTGTATATCTATTAAAATATTAACACCAAAGGCTGAAGCCCTGTGTGAAAAAGCGTGGCCCAGAGCAAGGTTGTGCTTGTATGCTGAGAGTTAAATCAATCCCTGCTGCATCCCCCCTGATGGAAATGGCACCACTTGCTGGGGAGAGGCAGCCCCGTGCAGCTGCTGGCATCTCTGGATGCTGGAGCAGGCTCTGCCCAGCTCTTCTGGGGCCACCACGCTGGGAGGAAAGCCAGGAGAGCCCCAGGCCTGGGTCAGACCTGGGTGGACAGCCCTGGTCCTTGCTCTCCAGTGGGAAAGGCAACCTTTCCAACCCTTCCTGATGGCTTTATGGAACTGCACAGCTCCTCTGGGGCCGTACAGTGGGTCCCCCTCCTTGGTCATCCCCTTGTGGCACCCTCTGCTGCTGCAGTGCCCTCAGGGAAGCCAAGCCTTGTGCTCCTTGTCTCCATTTCCTCATCTCCAGACCTTCTGGGCAGCCCCACAGTGGTGGGATTTTTTTAGCCCTCCCCCCCCCCCCAGGTATTTCCAGGCTGTTCTCTCCTTTAATCATGACTTGGCTGAGCAAGGCTTGTTGAGCCCCACGAATTCCCCCCACATAAATCAATCCCTCAAGCCCCTGGTTGTTAATTAGCTCGGAGCTCGCTCTGGGTTCCAGCCTTTCTGGGAAGGGCCTGCTGCGAGCTCAATGAAATCCAGCTGCAGCTCCTCTGGAGAGGAAGGATTCCTTCCCTGCTCCATGTGCTGGGATCTGCCTCTTGCCTTGCTGGGCGACACATCCAGGCCATTCCACCAGTCTGTGGAGCAGAGGGGTGCTCGGAGGTGGTTCAAAGGGGAAGGGACTCTCTTCCTTTGCACAGCTGAGCAGCAGAAGGCACAGCAAGGCTTCCCCTGGCTGAGGTTGCTGCTTGGAAGCCTAGAAAGCAAAACCTGGGGCTGCTTTTCTGCACCTAGACCAGGCTCCCCGGGAATGGTCCCAGTCCCAAGGCTGTCAAAGCTCCAGGGGCATTTGGGCAATGCTCTCAGGGTGGGATTGTTGGGGTGGACTCAGTCCTTGTTGGTCCCTTCCAGGTCAGGATTGCCGTGGTTGGCCAGGTTTAACTTGTGCCTTTGGCTCAGCTAAGCTGGGCTGGTGGCACTGAAGGAGGTGGGAGTCCCAAATTTTTCCTCTTCCTCGGAGAAAAGCTGTCTAACTAAAGCTTCCTAAGATCTAATTAATCATCACTGATCCCCCACAAATAATTATTGGTGGTGCAGAGGGCTTGATGCCTTCTCCAGCCACCTAGAAACAGAGACTAGACAAGAGTAAGGGAATAAAGATAGGTGTTTATTTGAAAGCCTTCAAGGCACACCCTGGGGAGCCAGAGGCTGCCTCCATAAAATGGACCCCAAGATGGACCCCAGGTCACGAGTTCTTCACACCTTTATAGGTTTGGTTCATTTGCATACCACGGTTAATTCTCCAATTAAAGCCCCAGTTCAATGATGTAATTCCCCTCAGCTTGCCCCCCCTTAGAGGCTTTGGGTTACACATTTTGGGCCTAGAAGAGCCTGGCTGTCCTTGAAGGCAAAGCCTGGAGAGGCTTTGTTGTGTCTGCCCAGCATGAGAGAGCAGAAATTACAGGCTACAAGGAACTTCAGAGTTACACTCTAAGCAGCACAGAATTTGAAAAATATAAAAGTTAAAACCTAAGGCATCAGGCTGTTAAGGCTTGGAGCAGGGACTAAGTTATGAGTAGGAGCCTCTCTGCTCCCTTCAGCAGGACATTAGGATTGGAGCATGGATTTGGCATCTGGAGCCATGGATCTTCTCACCACACAACTTGGTTTTCAAAATACACCCATTCATCTCGCTCTGTTGTGGCTCACCCTGCTGCTCTCCCCCATTCCTGCTTCCAGAGGTGCTTCAAAAAGGGATAGATTATCCCACTGCTTGGTTGCATCAGGAGTTTCATTCCTCCTCACTGCAGGTCTGAAATCCTTCTCTTATGTCCCTGCACTAAAAGCTTCCCTGCAGCCCAGCTTCAGACAGTGAGGCAAAAACCTCAATTAATTGTTGGGGTGGTTTTTTTTTGTTGTTTTTTTTTTGTTTTTTTTTTTTTTCCCAAAAAATTGAGGCTTTTTTTTGTCCAGCTCCTGAAAATTCAAGTAAATCCTGTTCCTGGGGATGCTGGCCTTGCATGGGGGAGCAGAGAGGCATCTTTCACTCTCCTGTTTGTGGGGACACACGGGAGATGAGCAAAGCCTGGGGGTCTGAGGGCAGTTTGCAGTGCAGACCTGATCCAAGGAGCCTGCTAGGTCCTTCCCAAACCATGGCTTCCTCACTGTTGACTCTGTTTAAAGGATTTATCTACCTCACTTTACAAAACTGGGATGGACATCACCCTAAAAAAGCTTTTTCTGGGCTGTTAATCTTTCCTAATAGGAGAAAGGTTTTGAATCACCTTCTAAAACCTGGCTTTGTGTCCGGAGGCTGAAAGAGCAAAGCCAGACCTGGAGTTCTGGGAATCTCCTCACTGCCAGGGTGGGGGAGGCACTAGGGGTCTGAGGCCCTGCCGATGGCTGGGGTTGATCCAGAATCCCTTTAAACTGGATGTAAAAACGTGCCTGGGTGTTATGGGGCAGGGTTAGGAGGTTTTGGAGAGGCTGAGGGAGCTGGGAAAGGGGCTCAGCCTGGGGAAAAGGAGGCTCGGGGGGACCTTGTGGCTCTGCACAAGTCCCTGACAGGAGGGGGCAGCCGGGGGGGGTCGGGCTCTGCTCCCAGGGAACAGGGACAGGAGCAGAGAGAACGGCCTCAGGCTGGGCCAGGGGAGGCTCAGGGTGGACATCAGCAGGAATTTCTCCATGGAAAGGGTGCTCAGGCCTTGTGAGGGAGTGCCCAGGGTAGTAGTGGAGTCTCCATCCCTGGAGGTGCTTAAAAGTTGCCATGGGGACACGGTTTTGTGGTGGCCTTGGCAGCGCTGGGGGAGCAGTTGGATTTGATCTTGGAGGTCTTTTCCAACCTTAACAACTCCGTGATTCTTCCTTGGTTTGAAAGAAAGGCATAACTCGTGTCACGATGTGTTTCGAAGTGCAGGGCAATCCTTTCCCAGCTCTGCTGGTCCTGGGAAGTGCCTGGGCTCCCTTCTCCCCCTGAGACCTCTCTGGTTTCAACGGGGAGCTCACTCTCCTGGCAAGTCAGCATGGCACGAAGCAGCTGCCTCCTCACCTGCCTGGGCATCACCTCCCTTCCCGCAGCTCAGAATGCTCAGCCGCTGTGGAGACGCTTCCCTGGCAGGCACGGCCACGCTCCCAGGAGGATTTGTGCATGTCGGTGTGAGTGTCTTTGCTGTCTGCTCGGATTAGGCAGCCGAGGACAGGAGCTGGATGCCGACAGCCCGCTGGCAGAGAGGCAGACTGAGCTGGCTCTCACCCTGCTTTTTGGGGCTGCAGCTTCCCGGGATGGCCCTGAGCCCTGGAGATTTTATATCGCTGTCCCCTGTGGGTCTCGCTAGCCTAGAGCCTGTGACAAGCCCAGCCGTGGTCACCGTAGGGGACCCAGAGGGGTTTGCCACGGGCTTCCTGCCAGAGGTGGCTGCTACCACAGGGAAAATCCCCTTTGCCATAATCTCACACCTCCCTGGTCGCCCTAACAAAGCCCGTGCTCAGGGGAGCACAAACCCACCCTTTCCCGGGGTTGCTTGGACTCGCTTTCCTCAATTCCTTCTTTGTTTTTCATTCCTGAGCTGTATCACAGGCAAGAAAGGAGCTCCAACCAGGATCCCTGGAGGCAAGGAAGCTATTGTCCTAAACACAAAGGAACTTTTCCTCACATGCACCAGCAACAATGGGAAGTGCCCCAGAGCCTTTACTTCATCCTGGACTGGGCTTCCTGATGTTTTCCAGGATGCTTGTCTAGTCTGGTTCAGCCAGAAACGGCAAAATATGTATTCCCTCTCACCAATCCCAAAAAAATTGCTGCTGCTTCTTGGCCCAGGAGCAGGATGGAGCAGGAAAGCAGAGCTGGTGCAGTGTTCAACAGGTGAGAAATGGTGCCACAGCCTCCTGGATTACAGAGAAATCTTTCAGGACTTCCCTCTACCCTCACCAGCATCTTTAGAAGTTGCTGTGTTTCATTTTCTGGGGGGAGAAGAGCAGAAGGAAAGGAATGCTGAGGTCAGCAAACAGGTTAAACCCCTGGTGGAATGGTTTTCCATGCAGGGTCACCTATTCAGCTTCTCTCTCTGTACCTCAGGCTGGCCCAAGGGGTACACGGAGATGCCCAGGGGGTTGGAGATCACCTTCACTTGGCAGCAGGCACAGGCTCAGAGCTGCTGGCATGGTCCAGAGTCGGAGCTGAAAATGGACACAGACACTGCCACCGCCTGCTCACGTTTTCCCAGCAATCCCAAACTGAAGAGGAGCTTTTTTTTTCCCTGTCCTAGGAGGTATTGGCATTCCTCCAAGCACAGAGGGACCAGATGGAGGAGAAACACAGCTAAAACTGGGTGGGGGGAGGAGGGGAAGGGAATATCTGTTAAGGAGCTGGCTTGAAAATAAGATCATGGAAACCAGCTGTTGCTTCGAGAAGGGGTTTTGTTGCTGATTCTAGAAAAGGGTGGAATAGGGAAAAGGATGTAAAAAGCCAGCCCTGAGGACCAGATGTGTTTGGGCTGCATTTTGGGAGGTTAGGAGGTTAAATGCTGAGACACTGAGTGGTGTACAGAGGGATCTGTCTCTGCTGCACAGGAGAGCTTGCTGGCTCTCTCTTTTGGGGTGCTTCGTGGGGCTCAGAGAGGCAGCGCCGCGCCTTCACCTCTGAGACCTCCAGTGCTCAGGATCCCAAATTCCTCGTGATGCCTCTTCCCTGCTGTGTTACCAGAGCTGCCTCTCTGGCGGGTCGGCTCCCCTCCCTGTGATGCAGATCTGGGAGGACACAGCATTAGGTAACCATTTATGTAAGTGACCCGCCGTGGGTTCACACTGAGGTTTCACAGCTCTGAGAGCCCCGGTGGCATCCCTGACCCACGGCAAACATCTCGCTTATCTCCTGGTCTGACATTCTGCAGCAGGCACTGCCTCGCCCTCCTCACAGGAGCTCTGCCTCCCGTTTGCTGGTCAGAGGCTTGGTTTTTGGGATTGCCATGGAGGTGGAGGCCCGTGTGACAGGCGTCAGGCAAACAGCATGAGACAGTCTGTGTCCTGCGGGACTCGGGATGAACTTGGCAAGGCCCGCGCTCTGAAAGGCATCCCGGGCGTAGAATTCCCATTAACACCATCCAACGGTGCTGCTGTGTGGTGCTTTGAAAACTGATCTCCCACTTAGGAGTGGGGGTGAGAGCGGGGAGGGACGAAAACCAGCCAGGATTAGGGCACAGAGAGAGGCATTGCTGCTCACGGGGGTCAGGAAGTGGCCTGGTGACAGTGGTATTTTCTGAATTCGTGCCTCAGCTGCTGTTGCAGGAGCACAGCAGGAATTATTTTCCCTGCCCTGTTGTGTTTTATGCAGGATTTTCTACATGGATATGAGGCGAGCAATTCAAGGTGACTCTGGGCCATGACGCCAGGAGGGATTTGGGCTGGGAGCAGACCTGGAGGGTGTCGTTTTCCCCTTTGGATGGCCACAAAAAGCCAGCAGATCCCAGGTAGAGTGAGCAGACCTGCAGCTCAGCACACACCATGTTCCTTATGTAATGGTGCTGTGATGGCCATTGGCACAGGAGCCGGGATTTATGTTCCGGGGAAACGTCTGAAACAGCAAGTGTAGGAATTCGGTCTCCTTGGTGACGAAACCAACCAATGGAAAACACACAAAAAAGAGGAATCTAAACCCATCCTTGGGCCTTGCTTTTGTTTTCAGAGTGGAGGATGGTGAATTAGCCTGTCCTGTGGCTACGAGCAGGATGTGAGCGTGCCTGGCATGGCTCTGGCCTTCACCCGAGTCATCCTTAAACAGGCCCAGCTATCCCAGGAGCTTCTGTGGAGAGGAGAATTGGGATTAAAAAGCCAGGTATCTGTAATGATGGGCCTTCTTGGGGCCCTGTGCACTGTCCTTGCCACACAATCTCCCCCTCCAGCCTCCCAGTAATGGTGCTGAGCTTGGGTATAAAGTAACTCCTGCCCTTCCTGCAGAGGCCTGGATTAAACCCAGCATTAGCAAAAGTTAAACTGCCTGTGTTAACACAAAGGTGGGGAAAAGCAGCCACCACTGGAAAATCCCCTTCCAGAGACACACGAGCTGCTGCAGCCCCCGTGATCCACAGCAAAGGGGGTGGCTGCTCTCCTTTAAAACCATCTGAGCCTCTCAGGGACGAGTCGGGGTTTAGGACAGTAGAAACAACATCTCCACCACGTAGGGTCAGGCCACGCATGGCTTTGGGCAGTGCCAGCAGAGGGTGGATGGCAAATCCATGATTTCATGGGGTGCTGCTGGTGGTCTCTTACAGCACAGGGTTTGGCAGATAGCAGTGAGGGGTCTTGACATTCCCATGGTGGTTGGGAGCATCTCACGGCGAGCGTTTGGCTCGTGGTGCTGCTGGTTGGATGTGGAGGGGTTGAGAGCAGGGGGCAGGTTTTGGAGCAAAGCAACAACGTTTCTGTCACCCTAGACACGGGTTTTCCTTGGATCTGGTGCTCTTAATTTAAAGGCTGCAAGAGGCCAGGAAAACTCAGTGTTTTCCAGAAGTGGCCCCATCTTCCCAGGGCTGCTGGGATGAGAGTCACTCGTGTGCCTGGGGAGCAGCACCACGTCTCTTCTGAGTGACAAACGCCTTGACAACGCCGACCCAAAACACTTTGTGCTTCAGCTTAGCTGGCTGGAAAGGAGGATTAGGTTTCCCAGGTGGAAAATTTCCCCCAGAAAACATCGGAGCCCTGTTTTCTTTCCGCTTAATGAACCTTGTGACCCTCGCTCCCCAAGTTATTCCAGTAATGCCCCAGGATCCTAATTAAGACCGAGCCCAGCGGCTCTTGGCATTGTGTAAACACATGGGAGGACTCCAGTCCTTCTCTAGGAAGCTTCTCATCCAGTTTGGTTTAGGCAAATGCATCCATTGAAACTCTCCTCTTGTTTTTTTTTTTTTTAACTTTTTCAGCAGCCCCACAATGGAGGCTTTCATCTCCACCTCTTGTGTGTATTCCAGTGTCGTGCCCTCTGCTTTCAAAGGCTTAGGTTTGCCTTTAATTGTGTCGAGAGCCTTTGTCTCTAAGCCTTTAATAATGGAATTTTTTTTTCCCTCCTCTGCCAAAAGAGGAATTTTGTTTCTTCGCTGGCTTTTCTTCTAAAGCTGAAGTGACAGTTCCCTCTTCTCGGTGAGATTTACAAAGCTTATCTTTTAATTTTCAAGAGCCAAACAGCAGAAGGGAGGGGGGGAAAGGAATGAAACGTCATCATGGCTTTTAAACACTGTCGCTAGGAGAAGGCTTAATGATCTAGAAATACATAAACTGCACACTCAGGGGCTGCTTTGATTTAGTGACACCAAACTGCTGCTCCTGATGGAAACCTGGATGGAGCCTGGAAAAGCTCTTCCCTCGGGGCACAGTCAGGATGGAATCCTGGAATTGTTTGGGTTGGAAGGGAGCTCGAAGCTCATCCCGTTTTTCCCCTGCTGTCATGAAACACCTCCCACTATCCCAGGCTGCTCCAAGCCCTGTTCATCCTGGCCTTGGACACTTCCAGGGATCCAGGGGCAGCCACAGCTGCTCTGGGCACCGTGTGCCAGGGCCTCCCCACCCTCACAGGGAACAATTTCTTCCCATAATTGTGGCAGGAAATTGAGGCATGAGGAAGAAAATAACCTGTGCTCAGCTTGAGGGATCACTTGAGCCCATCTCCAGGGATTTGAAAGGAGAAAGCCAAGATGGATCCCGTGTTCCTTCCACACTGAACTCAGCATTGTTGTGTTGCACCTTGTGGTTGGCAGGATTTGCCTCAGCTCTGGAGCGGGGACAGTCCTGGGATTGCCATCAAGGCTCTGTGGGATGAGGTGGGACAAGATCCTCTTCCAATCTTTTCTGCCCATGCCCCACCATGCATGGTGGTGGTGCAGGAAAGAGAGGTCTGGGAAGGGGCTGTCCTCCCACTGAGCAAGGTATAAATAGATTAAACTGCTTCATACTGCTGGAACACTGACTTACCCCAGGTGCTGGAGCAGGTCTTCTTTTGGCTCTGGTTGAGAGCAGGATTTGCTCCATGGATTTTGGGTTTTTTTTGGAGTATGAAAGCTCTGAGCAGGAGGAGCTGCTTTGCAGCTTGTGGTCACTGCAGTGGGACAGCTAAGCTTGAAAGGAGCTCCAGCAGAGAAAAAGTGTGTTTTCCAGCTGCTGCCAGGGGCTGTGTGCTTTATCCCTCAGCATTGCCATCCTCAGCCCCAGTGATGAGGGATTGGTGGAGCAGAAAACCCTCCCAAGGATCCCGAAGACATAAATCTCTGGGCAAACCACTGATTATTGTAACCTCGTTTGGTAAATGAGGCAAATGGGCTTCCCAGAAGACGCTTTTCACTTTAATCATGAAATAAAGAAGAAAGCAGCCTTCTTGTCTGGCTGAGCTGGCAGCTCAGGAGCAGATCCAAGGGAAGCCACCCTAGCTGTCAGCTTTCCAGCCTCTTGGCTCCTCCTCTGGAGCACCCTGGCGTGTGCCTGGGAGCTCAGCTCTGTGGCAGGAACCAGAGTGCCCTGCTTGGCCTTAGATGGGCACAATATGGTCCAGACCCCCCCAGAGTGGGCTCTGCCACCAGGAGCTGGGAGCCAGGAGACCTCTCCAGGCTCAGGTCACTTCCACTCAGGCAGAATTCATGGAAAATGAGCTGAAGCATCACCTCCGCGTGCTCTGGCGAGAGGTTCCTCGCATTGGGAGCCAACAGGAGGAGGCCTGTCTGCAGGCAGAGAGTGCCAGGGCTGGGCTGTCCAAGGCACAAACTGCTGTCCTGGCAGGAGCCAGCGTGTCCCTGGGAGCTGGATGTGTGTTGGAAGGGCAGCCAGCGATGACAGAGCAGGTGGGGGTGCTAACGAGCCACAGGACACCCCACCCTCCTGCCAAACCATTAACAGCTTTATTTGGGTGGCTTCAGCTCTTTATTCCAGCTCCCTTTCCCAGCGGGAAGCAGGGAGGAGCTGCAGGTCACAGCCTGTGCTGTGCCCCTGGCTCTGTGGCTGGGGTACCAAAGCACTTCCATGCCTCCAGGAAGGGGGGATGAGAGCTGGGGTGGCTTGGATGGGAGCCTCACCCTCCCAACCACTGCCCTATGCAGCACAATATCCCCTCTGTCCTGAAGAGACTGGAGATTTTAATCCCCAAATAGACATTTCAACAACATTCCTTTATTTTTTTATTTTTAAAAAGCATCTGAGAGCTGCTGCTTTCATTTCAGGCAGAGGGAACTCATCCTGAAACCTCTGGAGCTGCCGTGAAATGGGATCATTGCCCGTTGGGGAGCACTGGCACCCACGTGCCTCATCCCAGAATCCCAGATCCTCATCCCATCCTGGCATGTGACGAGGCAGTGCCACTCCTGAGCACTGGGAAGTTGGCTGAAATCCCTGTTTAGCAGCACAGGCAGCTCTGTGATGACTCCGTGGTGGTGTTCATTGCTCACGTTTGGGACTCTAAACCCAGACAGCAATGCCTGGCAAATAACTCAGAAGGCCTGGCTTGCTTTTTCTCTTTTTTTCTTACTTTTTATCTATTTATTTTTATTTATTTTATTATAGATTCTATTTCTTTTATTATAGATTTTACCTATTTCATGATACATTACTTTTTATTCATTTATTTTTAAAAATTTCCTTCTCTTTGTCAACCTGTCTCACTTTGAGAATTTTGCTTCCATCCCCCTGCCCAAAAAACACAGTCCAAACCTCCAGACTCTCTCCAGCAGCTGATCCAGATCCAGGATTTGGAGGGGGGAATGGCTTCAAATTGGCAGAGGGCAGGGATGGATGGGATATTGGGAAGGAATTGTTCCCTGGGAGGGTGGGCAGGCCCTGGCACAGGGTGCCCAGAGAAGCTGGGGCTGCCCCTGGATCCCTGGCAGTGCCCAAGGCCAGGCTGGACATTGGGGCTTGGAGCAGCCTGGGACAGTGGGAGGTGTCCCTGCCCATGGCAAGGGTGGGATAGGATGAGCTTCCCATTCCAACCCAACCCATTTGATGATGTTATGAAATTGGTTAGATTGGTCCTTTCCACGATCACCTTTTCACACTTTTGGGGAGCTCTGCCACCTTCCAGATCCCCTTCTATGTCAAGTGAGGAGGCAAATGGAGCTCTGGTGGGCAGCTGGGGCAGGTAGGGTGCTCACCCCAAAGCAGCTCATGTTCCTCCTGCAGGCTGACCAGCCAAAGTGCTGCGCCTGAGCCAAGCACCTTGGGCTGGTGCAGGCTTCCAGCTTTGGAAACGACAGAAATCTCCTAGAGGATGAAAGAATCAGAAGCCTCCAGCTGCTGGAACTCTTCTGCTCTTTGGCACGCTCCACTTCCCCATGCGTTTGCTCCCTGGGCTCCCAGCAGAGACCGAAGGAGCTGGACAGGCCACTTCCCACGTAGGTAATCCCAGGGTAACTGGAGCTTCCCAACCTTTTCCCCATGCCCTTCCCTGGCTGAGAGCCCAGAGGAAGGCCAGTCAGTCTGCAGGCATGCAGCATGCCTGGAAGGTTTGGAGGAGGGCACAGGCTCGGGTGGATGCATAAGGAGTTAGGTGGCATTTTTGGGAGCAGGCATCCTGAAAGGCCGGGCTTTGCAGGAGGAGTGCTACCTGCCTCTGGCACCAGCACAACCAGTTCAAAGGGAGGTGTGTGACCACTAGGAAATACTTGTCATGCTGGGAATTGTCATAATGCCACCAATTAAATGAAGCAACCACTCACTGAAAAGGAAAAAAACAAGTGGAAGGGAATTGGAGAGGGTGGGGTTTTATAAAAGGGGAAGAGTTATTAAGAGTCCAGGGGGATCTTAGAGCCCCTTCCAGTGCCTAAAGAGATTCTAAGAGAGCTGGAGAGGGACTTTGGACAAGTTTCTGGAGTGACAGGACCCAGGGAATGGCTTCCCACTGCCAGAGGGCAGGGGTGGATGGGATATTGGGAAGGAATTGTTCCCTGGGAGGGTGGGCAGGCCCTGGCACAGGGTGCCCAGAGCAGCTGTGGCTGCCCCTGGATCCCTGGCAGTGCCCAAGGCCAGGCCGGACGGGGCTTGGAGCAGTCTGGGACAGTGGAATGAGATGATCTTTAAGGTCCCTTCCAACCCCAAACCATTCTGGAATTTTGATTTGGTGTTTTAATTGTTACTGACAGTCAGCTTGTTAGAAAAGCAACATTTTATTATTGGCTATGAGTTACTCATTCAAACCACACTGTTTTTCCTGCTGTACCCCTTTTCCCCCTCACCTTTCCAGAACAACAGGCTGCTCTCACTCCCAGCCCTGGTGCTTTGTCCTCGTGGGTGCAGCTGATGTGGTGTCAAGGACACCACGGTTTCCTCAGCTGGCTGAACCCTGCCCAGAGCAGCACCTGGCCACCATTCAGGGACAGGGTGTGGCATGGAGTGGGATGCGCCCTGTCCTGGGAGGCAAAGCCTCAAAAAATATAAGATATATAATCACCTTTGCAATAGGACTGAGGGGGGATCCCCTGTCCCGTTTGAGTGGCAGCTTGTGCCAGGTCAGGACACACCAAAAGGCCCCAGGCCGGTGCACAGGGGCAGCAGCCCCCAGGCCGTGCTCAGGCACAGAGGAGATGTGATTCCTGCGGTGGCACAGCCTCGAGAGCACCTAATCTGGATTTATTGAGGTCGTAAGACTGACTTAGCACGGCGGTGCCGAGACTGTAGGATAAATAGGAGCCTTCTATTTATAACGCTGCCAATCTGGCACTGCTCGTGAGCACTAAAAATAAAGCTTTGTGTGGAGCGAGCCCAGTGAAGGGGTGCTCTCCTTGCATTGTCTGTGCAGCAGCCCCTGATCCCGTGGCTCACTCGGTGCTTGGCAGGGATCCTGAAGAGCTCTGCTGAGCCACTGTGGGAGTTGGGTGCTCCACACAAACACAGGTTCTTTGTCTTCACCTCTGGGGAGTTTTACCTCGAGCCCCAGCAGATGAGAAACGGCTGCAGATGTTGTTTCAGGTTGTTGATTTCTCCTTCTCTCTGCCAGCTCTCAGCTCCGGCCGCACATCTGATGCAGCCGAGTCCGAGCGGGCACTGCCCAGTCCTGGGCTGTCCCGGCCTTTCTGTGCCCTTTCCATCATCCAACCATTCTTCACAACGCATTTATTAGTTACTGTTCTGTACCAATTCATTTGCACCTGTTCTAGACACGGAATTTCTACCTCTTTTTCATTCTACCAATCATTTTGTGCCACTACCACCAGAGAAGATGGAGGAGAAGGAGGAGGAACAGGGCAATGCCCAAAATCCTCCATCTTAGGCCCTTCATCCTCATATTAAAAACCCTAAAATCTACTTTTTTACCTTGTAAAACACTAAACCACTACTCATTTTCACACTCTGGTGGCTTGCAATGTTTCTGGCAGTGTTGGTAACTTTTCCCATGGGCTGAGGTCAAAGCCGGTGCCATTCTGGGCTTCTTGCCAGGGTCTGGGACCCCCTTGCTGGGGCTCCTGAGCCCCCAGGGCAGCCCGAGGCGTGCCCTGAGCTCCCAGGGCAGCCAGAGGTGTGCCCTGAGCTCCCAGGGCAGCCAGAGGCCTGCCTTGGACTCCAACAAGCCACCACCTCTGCGGAGGGATGAGCGTGGCTCCCACCTGCCTGGGAGAGGCTCCTCCATTCCCTTTGGGTGGTGCCCACAAACTCAGCGAGTTTGGGGCAGGAGTGAAGAGCTCTGATGATGCAGCTGGACAAGCTGAGCCCAGGGAAAATGGGGTTGGCTGTGCTGGAGCTGCCTGGTGCATGTTTCTGGTCCCTGCGTGGAGCTGGATCGATTCGAGCTCCCCTAAGTCAGGGAGGATGTGGCAGACACCAAAGCAGAGCCTGGACTGACCCAGCCACTGAGCAGCAATCCCAGGTACCCCAGGAGAGGGGAGCTGGATTAACTTGTAAAGGGATTTGTTTAAACTGCAGATAAACCCGCTGTGGATCTGCTTTCCTGAGAGTGAAGCGAGCCTTGCCGTCCAACTACGCCAAGTTTAACACCAAACACGAGTTTTTCTGTCATACAAAATCTTCTTGTTTTTTAACTCACCCCTGTAAAATCTTAGCTTTCCCCTGGCAGCCCACCCAGGTCCTGCTTGGGTTGTAATGGTGAGTGGCTCCAATATTTATTCTCTCTCGTAGGGAAGCAGAAACCTGGATTTTATCGTTAACACTGATGTGTACAAGATCTTAAGGCAGATACCTGCTGCTGTGATTTAGCACCTGCCTGGCTTCCCTTACAGCGTTTCCTGGGGTTGAATTTATTTTCAGAGTGCTTCAGGCTCCCTTTTCTTGCTGTTTCCAGCTACTGAGGTCTGTGACCATCCCTGTTGGATCTGTGTGCTCCACACGTGGCTCTGCTGGTGGGAATAGGATCACAGAACATCCAGAGCTGGAAGGGACCCACAAGGATCATCAGGTCCAGTTCCTGATCCTGCACAGGACACCCCAAGGATCCCATTGTGAGAGGGGCCAAAGCTGATCCTCCACCACTCTCCTCTCAACACACCTGACTCCAGGAGGTGACCCAAAGGAGAAGAGCAGCTTCTGCTGCTGCCCAGGGCTGCCAGGAGCCCTGTGGCCACTTGGATGTGCAGAGGAGAGTAGGGTGTCCATGCCATGGTTTGAGCTGGGATCTGGGATCGGGTGTGACACAACATGACAGACGTTGGTGTTCCCCTAAACTCATTATCAGGGTTTTTTTTTTTTGGTTTTCCTTTTGGCTGTTCCTGCCTGGGATTTCACTCAGTTTGGAGAGATGCCACGCAAGCGGCAAATCATTCCCTATCACCCCTGAGCCAAAGGAGACAACAAGAATTCACACGATGGGGTCTGAAAAGGAAGAAGAGGAGGAGGAGCTGGCCCCAAACGCTGGCTTACAGAGCATGGGGGAAGCTCTGACCTGGAGGCAAGCAGGAACACCCCAGCCTGCACCATGGTGGCCACGCCATGCTAGACCACCCTAAATCCGAGGTTGGAGAGGAGCTGCAGCCCTCCAAAGCTGCCTGCAGAAGTTTGGAGCCCCGGGGATGGCTTGGTGGCAGCTTGGTGGCGATTGCACAGTTGGGCAGCCTTGGAGGGGAGAGCCAGAAGGCTGAGCCATTCCAGCACAGCCATTAAGTGCTGCCACACGGCTCCTTCTGCAGGGGAAGAAGCACTCAGGGAGCGAGGCAGCCACGGCTCCTCCTTGAAAATGGACTTCCCATTTCTCCTGCCGGCGCTGGAAAAACTTGGTGGTGGCAGGAGTCGGCGATTTCAGAGCAGGCAGAGAGAAATGGAGGAATTCCTCATGGATATTCTCCAGTCGTTTGCTCGGCCCCAGCTGCACCTGAGGGCATTTCTAAGGGTGGAGAACCTGAGGTGGATCAGGCAGGGGGAGGAAAAAGTCTTTATCAAGGATGGGTGGTAAACCCCTGCCATGCCAGATGGGGGAGGGAGGAGGGGAGGGAGGGAGAAGAAGAGGTTGCTGCTGGCCAAAGAGTGCCTTGACCTGTTAGGAACCAGAAAAGCAGATTTGAGCCGTTTGATTTCCTGCAGGGCTCTTGATAGAAGTCGGGAGGGGAGTAGGCAAATGTTTTCCAGCAAGGGCAGGAAAGAAAACAGTAGGATTTTCTGCTTCATTTAGTAAATCCATTGCTTTTGTCCCCAGCCTGCCTTAACCCTTTCACCTCCACTGACATCTCTGGTGTGGGGTTACCAGCACAGGCGGAAAACTGACCTGCTGGCAAAATTTTTGCTTCAGTGCTTCTCTCTCTGCAGATGGAGAGTGAAAGGCAAAAAAATGGGCAAAAATCAGAGCCTGGGTAGCAAGGTTTAGTCATGGATTTGGCAGCGCTAGGCTAGACTCGATCTTAGAGGGCTTCTCCAACTTTTGTGATTTGAAGAGGTTGGGAAAACAGCAGCTTTGGTGTCAGAGCATTCCTCAGCAGAGAGGAGAGCTTTGTTTGTGGGAAGCTCTTCTGGGGAAGAGCACCCTTTGCTGAGCAGGCTCTGGGGAGAGGCTGGGAGCTGTGGCAGAGACAGCCGGTGGGTGGGAGGAGGGAAGATGTGGAGCTTTGCAGCAGGGTAGCAAGGAACACGTGTGTTTGGGGGCTGGGGATCTTGGGGATGGGGTTTGCTTACTTGCAGCAGCCGAGATTTCACTGGTGGAAGAAGATTTCTTCTCCCCCATTCCAGAACTGAAGGCCAGAGCTCCCAGTCCGTAGCAGGAGCTCATTGTTTGCCTGGCTTTTAAATCTCAGCTCTGAAATCACACTGGTGCAGAGAATATCTGCTCTAGCCCTTCTGAAAGGGTCTTTTCTCGAAAAGGTTTGTCACCAGGGCTGCTGGTCGAGCAGGAAGCTTTCAAACCATGGAAGCCTAGAAAACAGAAGGAAACAAATAACTGTGAACAATTAAAACATCTCCAGCAAGCCACCAGTCTTTTGGGGACATCCCCAAAGCTTCAATGCACGTGGCTGGGAGGATCACAACTCCCAACCACAGCTTCCCCCACGGCCTCTTCCACAGTCGGGCTCGGGAATCACAGAATCCCAGAATGGTTTGGGGTCAGAAGGGACCTCAAAGCTCATCCCATCCCACCCCTGCCGTGGCAGGGACACCCTCCACTGTCCCAGGCTGCTCCAAGCCCCATCCAACCTGGCCTTGGACACTGCCAGGGATCCAGGGGCAGCCACAGCTGCTCTGGGCACCCTGTGCCAGGGCCTGCCCACCCTCCCAGGGAACAATTCCTTCCCAATATCCCATCCAGCCCTGCCCTCTGGCACTGGGAAGCCATTCCCTGTGTCCTGTCTCTCCATCCCTTGTCCCCAGTCCCTCTGCAGCTCTCCTGGAGCCCCTTTAGGCCCTGCAAGGGGCTCGGAGCTCTCCCTGGATCCTTCTCTTCTCCAGGTGAGCACCCCCAGCTCTCCCAGCCTGGCTCCAGAGGGGCTCCATCCCTTGGAGCATCTCCATGGCTCCCTCTGGACTCTCTCCATGTCCTTCCTACGTTGGACTTGTGCTCCCTCCAAGCAAATCCTGGTGCCTGAGCTGTGCTTTTCCAGCTGTCCCAGACACCTTTCCTTGCCTGGCCGTGCCTGGACACAGCCACCAGTGTCCCCTTTGCTCTGCCATGACTCTCCAGACAGGACTGGCACCTGTGCAGGTTTCCCCATGTGCCATCCCTTCACCCAGCTCTCCGTGTGCATTATTAGTTCCGAAAACACGTAGCTCCTCTTCCAGCGAGTCTGTCTTTTCCCTCTGCCTCCCCTGAGGTTCACGGGCTCCCCTGTAATTGTGGTAGCCACCACTGGCTCAGCCAGCAGCACAGAAAGCCACCGAGCCCTTGGCAGGACTGCATGGTCCACATAGGCAGGGTGTGGCTCCACTCTGCACCAGCTCAGCTCGGTTGGAGAGCCAGGAGAAAATTCCAGAGCTGCCAGGGTGGGAAGCATCCGTGAACAGCAGAGAGAGGCAGGCAGGTGGGATGCAGGCTGTGCATTCCAGCTGGAATTTCCGTGGGTGGGCACAGGGACAATCTGCACTGTTTGCGTTCATCCCGTGTGTGTGGAAGTGATTCTCACCTGAGCAAAACGTGCTCAGGACACTGTGGGAATTTAAAAACAATCAGCAGCATAAATGTTGGGTTTAAATCTAAATCCATCACAGGGTCCCGTTAGTAACTTTTTAAAAGCCCTCCATCCTGGCCTGAAGCTGGGATCTCGCAAGGGCTCTGCCCACGCATTAATCGTGGTCCTTGTCACCCCCAGGCTGGCTCCCTGCTCTCTGCCTGGCTGCTGGCAGCCAGTGCTTCCCCTCATCCCATCCCACAGCTCTTCCCAAAGCCCTCTCCTGCTCCCAGCCTCTGCTCCAGGAGGGGCTGCTCCACCTTGGAGCTTGGATGGGGCTTGGAGCAACCTGGGATAGTGGAAGGTGTCAGGGGGTGGACGTGGATGGGCTTTAAGGTCCCCTCCAACCCAAACGTTCTGTGATGATTCCATGACCTGGGAGCTCTCCCTTCGGCAGTGGTGGCATCCAAGGCCGTGCTCCAGTGGCTGGCTGGGAGCAGCTCTGTGATCTGCGAGTCGCTGTGCAATCATGGGAGGAGATCCCGCAGATAATCTCCTTCCAAGGCGGAAATATTCCGCTTATTTTTATCCTCGTTTCCTGTCTGTCAGCCAGTTAATTATCCCTCAGAGGACTTTCTCTGTAAGTCTTTTTTGGGAAGGAAACTTGGCGAGTGCTGCCTGAACATCCTTGTCCATTTCAATGAGAACAGTGGAGTCAATTTTAGTACCTTCTGGAGAAAAAAAGTCTTTTTTCTTCCCTCTCCCTTTTTTTTTTTTGGTGAGGCTGGGGTTGTTTTTCCCTGTTTGTGTCCAGCTGCCAGTAACAGAGTTTTCCTGCCTGGATCTTCTCTTCTATGTTGCAGGGGGGAGTGTGAAGAGGAGGCTCTTGCATTCCAGAGTATCCATGCATTATTACATGGATGGAAACCTGGGCTTTCTCCAAACCTGCTCATCCAGGGCTGGGGCCACGTGCTGAGTCCATCCCTCCTCTCTCCCGATCCTCAGCCTCCTTAATGGATGTCCTTGAGGAAGCATTTAAAAATGCAAACCATTTTTTTGTTGCCGCAGCAACCGCTCCTCTGGAAATGGGGATAAAACGCGGCTCCTGGGAGGTCAGAAATGTTCTTCCTGAGAGGTGGTGGGTGCTGGTGGTGGGAGCACAGGTCACAGCCACCTGTCCCAGGTCCCTGGCTGCTGGAATCCTGCTGCCAGGCCTCGGTGATTCCCAAAGGGAACAGCTTGGGTTTAACTCACAGACATTTCTCGCTGGCTCTGAGCAGCCTGGCCTAATGGAAGATGTCCCTGCCCATGGCAGGGGCTGGAATGAGGCTTTAAGGCCCCTCCCAACCCAAACTATTCTGGAACCCCAAGATCCCTCAGGCTCCTGCAGTCCCGAGCTGGGGTTTCATGTCGGCCCCATGTGCAACCCAAGGAGCTCTCCAGATGGGCAGCCAAGGCTGAATTTTCTCCTGGCTGCCGTGTGAAAACACGGGGTGTGGGGGCTGCATCCTCGCTGCTGTCACCTGCCCCTTTGCCATGCACTTGCAGGGATCAGATCCCACAGTTCCCAGCTCTCTGCATGCGGGGACAGCGCGCTGGTCAAGGGATTCCCACAGCGCCCTCCACGCTGTGCTTGGGACCAGACACTGCAGTTCTCCTGTTCAGCATTCCCATCACGGCAGGGGGAACCTGTCCAACCTCCTGAAGCTGCAGAGTCAGGCGGGAAAGCAGCAAAGTGCTGGCAGCAAACCCACTGCAACCCTCATCTGCTGCCAGAGCCTGCAGCTGGCAGATGGTTGAGATCGCTGGATCAGTCCCAAGCAGTTTGTGGAGACTGTTTTCATGGAAATTCGTAGGGAAAGTTGGGCTGTGCTTTTTGGATGTTGGCCTTTGGCAGTCCAAGGGGCCGAGCCTTGTGGGTTTCCTTCTGTGTTGGAATTGTCTCCTAGAAGGGATCAGGGAACAAATACATAGGGAAAGTTGGGCTGTGCTTTTCGGATGTTGGCCTTTGGCTGAGCCTGGGGGTTCCCTTCCGTGCTGGAATTGTCTCCTAGAAGGGATTAGGGAACAAATACATAGGGAAAGTTGGGCTGTGCTTTTCGGATATTCGCCTTTGGCAGTCAGAGGCTGAGCCTGTGGGTTCCCTTCCGTGCTGGAATTGTGTGCTAGAAGGGATTAGGGAGGGACTGAGTGTTTCAACACTTATCCAAATGAGATGGGTGCTTTGTAACACATCACCTCTGCAGTCTCTGTGTGCTGAACTCAGATGGCCTCTGGATCAAACCCCAGGGAAAGGCTGCCAAGGTTGGTGTTGTGCTGCTGGAATTTGCCCTCCTGGGTCTTATCTTTATGGGATGGTGTCTCCTGCTCTGGGCGTTGCTTTAGGCTGGAGTGATCTCTGCTCATCTTCAAAGCCATCAAACAAAGCAGGACAAGCTGCTTCCTCTCTGAGGCACCTCAGATACTCGGGGCTTCTCTCCTCCACCCTGACTCTTGCATCACCTCCTATGAAGCCAGGGTCTTTTCCTAGTGCAGGTTGGTGGAAATTCCCACAAAGCTAAAGAAGGGCATCAAGCCTCGACTTCTAATTGATTTGGCTCCTGTCTCTCACGGGGTTTCACCAGCCATTTAATGCACCAAAATTTGCCTGGAGCAACTCCTTCCCCGTCTGCAGGAATTATTTCCAGCCTGGTGTGATGCCGAGGCGCAGATAGGCAGAGCTTGGAAGCCACCCAAGCGCTCGCACCTTCCCAGGTTGGGGAGTGTGAGTGAATCACAGGCGTGGGATGTGCTGTGTGTCCGTGGGATGTGCGAGGCACCGGGTGCTCCTGCTCCTTCATCCACGGCTCCTCACCAGGAGCACGGCGGCCGCTCACACCCCGGGGAGCTCCTGGAGAGCACAGCGGGCATTTCTAAAGGGTCATTGTGGGAGTTGGGTGCTCCACACAAATCCAGGTGCTTATCTTCACCTCTGGGGAGTTTTACCTCGAGCCCCAGCAGATGAGAAACGGCTGCAGATGTTGTTTCAGGTTGTTGATTTCTCCTTCTCTCTGCCAGCTCTCAGCTCCGGCCGCACATCTGATGCAGCCGAGTCCGAGCGGGCACTGCCCAGCCCTGGGCTGTCCCGGCCTTTCTGTGCCCTTTCCATCATCCAACCATTCTTCACAATGCATTTATTAGTTACTGTTCTGTACCAATTCATTTGCACCTGTTCTAGACACGGAATTTCTACCTCTTTTTCATTCTACCAATCATTTTGAGCCACCACCACCAGAGAAGATGGAGGAGAAGGAGAAGAAGGAGAACAGGGCAATGCCAAAATCCTCCATCTTAAACCCTTCGTCCTCATATTAAAAACCCTAAAATCTACTTTTTTACCTTGTAAAATACTAAACCACTACTCATGTCAAATCCTAGAGGCTTGCAATGTTTCTGGCAGTGTTGGTAACTTTTCCCATGGGCTGAGGTCAAAGCCGGTGCCATTCTGGGCTCCTTGCCAGGGTCTGGGACCCCCTTGCTGGGGCTCCTGAGCCCCCAGGGCAGCCTGAGGTGTGCCCTGAGCTCCCAGGGCAGCCAGAGGCCTGCCTTGGATTCCAGCAGGTCATCAGCTCTCTTTTGCCTCCACGGTGCTGAGCTAGCATCCCTCCATCCAGCGGAGATTCCTGCTGAGAGCTGTGAGCCGTCAGGAAGTGGTGCCTGAGGAAGGACTTGGCTGTGGCCCCTCTGAGACGCTGGTGGGGTGGCAGCGTCCATTTCCCACCTGGGAAATGGTGGGAAATTTCCCTGCATTCCTGGGAAATTCTCTCTCAGGACCTCTTGCATCTGCTTGCTCGTGTGGAACCTGCAGTCCTGCGATGCCCAGCCATGCTTCCATCCCTGCCCTTTCCCAAGGGATGGCTGCAGTGGCCCCATGGGCTCACACGGATTTGTCCCTGGCTGTGGGAGAACAGACTCATAAATGTGACTGCCTGGCTAAAGATGCTGAGAATATGAAAACTATAAGTGAGATTGAAATGAAAACAAGCTTTGAGTTACCCAACCCCAGTTACTGAACAACTGGAAAACAATGGTGTGGCCGGCTGAAGGTAATCCCCCTTTGATTAAACAATGCCCTCTGCTTGCAGAAAGGTCCAAGGGTCAGAGCAGACCCTCCCAGCCTGGCAGAGGGTCCAAAACGGAGTTTTTAGAGTTTAAAATGTAACCCCATATGGTAATGCAATGATTCTTATAGGCTGTATGTAAATGTTACAAGATTTGTAGCTTGTTCTAGATTGGTTAATGGAAATGAGAATATTCAGCACAAAAGATGATTTATTGTGCTGCAAATGGGAACTCGCTCTCTTGCCCTCTTGCCCTGCCCTCTTGCCCCTCGCTCTTGCTTTTACTCTCTTACTCTCTTGCTTTTGCCCTTGCCCCTTTTCTTCCTACACCACTTCTGCACCCCTGCATCTCTTCACTGCTTCTCTGACCGGTTTCTAGCTGTGTCTGGCAGATCCTAGCAGGTCCCTTACACCCACACCCTCATCAATAAATCTCATGCTCTAAGACCAGCACCAGAGACCTCCAGTCTCCCGTTTGTCCTGACCATCTGAAACCCTACACTCCAGAACCCAACACCTGGCAGCTTCCTTGGCCGTGCTCTGGGTGATGCCTGTGGGCTTTAATCAATGTACCCGTGGCTAAATGCACCCAATTCGATGGCGCCGTTCCGTCTTGGAGGGTTTGGGGTGAGGAATTCTTGTTCCACGAGAATCATTAAGGTTGGAAAAGTCCTCTAAGACCACGAAATCCAACCCTTAGCCCAGCATTGCCCAACCCACCACTCGACCACGACCCCAAGTGCCACACCCACACATTTTTTGGACACCAACCAGCAATGCTGCTGACTTCCAAACAGTTCAAGATGCTGGATTTTGCTCCCTGAAACACGTGATTCTCCTCTCCCTGCAGGACAGGGCTAGTTTTCTCTTGGGAACAGCAATGCATGTTATTGCTCATCACCAGCAGCCTGAGGCAGGTTTGGTTTGACTTTCAGCTGAGTTTTGGACCTGTTCTGATTTGGACATTGGCTCTGCCAGAGACGATCTTCACACAAGAAAGCATCTTCAGGCCTTTGTGCCTGAATGGGGCCCGTTAATTTATTTTCCATTTATGGACCCAGCTTCATGCTCATCTTCAAAAAAGCAAAAAGCTCATTAGTGGGGAATTTTCTTGCCCAAATGCAGCAGCAGCAATGCTGACTCCTACACAGAGGTGCTGCCACCCACAGCCTAAGCCATGGTCTGATGTCCAGTTTGAGCCTCGACCCCTCGGATTTAGCCCCTCTGACCTCTTCCTCAGACAGAATTTTAATCAAGGTGAGTTATGACACTGTTTTGAGCAAATGAAAAGCTCAATAAACATCTAATTGGTATCATGAGCTTGAACAGATGGAGCCAAAATGCCTTTTATTGATAAAGGATTTTTTTTTCTTTCCAAGGAAGGGAGCAAACCTGAGCGTTGCTACCAAAATTTCAGGTGGGTGGGAAACAGGATGAGCAGCAGGATGTGTCCAGAGGTGAACAGAACTGCTCAGGGACTCTGTTTGGGACTGACTTCACTCATGGAACCGACTTCATGAATACCTTTCCTAATCAGCTGGGCTCACATGGAGGAGCCTATGGATCACTGCTGCAGCTGAGACAGTGGAGAGCGTGGGGGAGAGGAGCTGGATGTCCCCAGGGAGGTTGGAGTGACCTCGGGGCCTGTTGGAAGAAGCAGAGTGAGATGATGTAATGCAGGTAGCACATCTGCATCTTTTATCTGTTAATAACATCTCTTTAATTCCTATTAATAAAACTTGGACTCTCATCCCCGTGAACTGCCACAGGAAGGGGAAGGGGGGTAGAAACTAATTGCAGGATGGCTGTAGGCACCACGGGAGGATGCTGCTAGGTGCAGTCCTGGGAGATGGATTTAGCAGAGAGGGAAGTTGTGCTGCCTCCCTCCGAGGCTTTGGTTAGAGCTTGTCCAGCAAATAGCCCGTGGAAGAGGTGTGGAGGAGCACAAAGAGGTGCCAAAGAGTGGGATGCTGGATTGCAAAGCTGCCTGTGGGCACAGCTGTGCCCCCTCTTGCAGAGGTCAGTGTGTGCCACAGGATGGGAACCGTGGGCTGGGCGTGGAGCAGGCTGGGAATCCATAGTTCCATTGACAATGCCATGGAAGCACTGCCATTCCCAGCCAGGAAAACCACTGCCTCGGGGCAAGGGCATGCCTGGGGCAGGCTGGAGGTTGGCAAGGAGGGTGGTGGTTCCCTGCTGGTTTCACTTTGCCAGCCTGGCACCTGTGCCCTCACTCGCCTGCGTGCATGGGCATCTCCTCCAACCATCTCAGCTGGCTCCATCTCCAGCCTCTCCAAACCTGGAATCTCCCTGCTTTCTCCCTTCCCAGCCTGCCACACAGGAGCATCACTGAGGCTGTCTAGGCAAGGAAATGCTCCTGCTGCTTTTTGTGGGGTTGGGGTGGTACTGGGGTAATTAATTCCTGTGACTCAGTGCTCCCAGTGCCAGGAGTAACGCTGGAGCATCCCCGTGCTGGTGGGATTGCTCTCTGCAGGAGATTTAGGATCAGGACCACTCACCCTTTGCCTTTGGGGTGAGGAGTGTGCTCTCAGCAAGGCTTGGGAATGGTGTGCCCGTGCTTGGCAGTTCCCTCTGCCCCGTGGGCTTTCCCACAAAGTGCAATTGTGATTCCTGCTGCTTCCGAGTGGTTGGAGGGAGGGTCTCATTTTCACACCATGCAGGCACCAGATATTGTGTGCAGCTCAGAGGTGGTAATGTAAATCTCTCTTTTTTTTTTTGCACGGGGGTTATTACCTTAATCAAGTATTTATTTACAGCACATGCTGGCAAATACAGGCTTGGCATAAAGGAATTCACCCCTGGCGTGTGGTGTTTAATGGGATTATTCTTCAGAGTAACTGAGCCTCCTTTGCCCTGAGTGTTGTGGCTGCCCTGGCATCCCTGGAAGTGTTCAAGGCCAGGCTGGACAGGGCTTGGAGCAGCCTGGGATAGTGGGAGGTGTCCCTGCCCACGGGTGATTTTTAAGGTTCCTTGCAACCCAAACCATGCTGCGATTCCATGATTCAGTTTGAGATGGAAGGATGAGGGTGTAGCTGTGTGGCCAGTGGGCACATCCAGGTGGAAAAAAGAGTTGGAATCTGCCCTGGATGGATGAAGCACCTGTACAGTCAGCAGCTCATGAGTTTTAGGAGCTCTCATGTTCTCTCCCTTCAGGACCCAGCCTCCAGAGACACAGGAGGGGAAAGAAACCTCCTGGCAATGGAAGTGTCTGTGTTCTGTGCTTGGGATGACACAGCTGCACACACGGGGTCAGACTGCAGGCCAAGGCACGGGAATTGGGGAAAGCTGAGTTTCCTGAGGTCTTCCCAGACTGTGCTTGCTTTTAAGCCCATCTCCTGGCAATGGATACCTTTCTCCTTGCCACGGGATTGTGGGGAAAGCACATAAAAAATAATAAAGTCTTTCCCCACAGGGCAGCTGACCTATGTCCCTGTGCATTGCTGGCTGCTTTGTGGCTTCCCCACGCTCAGGAATTTTGGTCTCCCCCAGCTCCTGTGCCAAAGATGCTCTCCATGGCCTCATCCTCACCCTTTCCCACAAAGCTGGGGCCCTCTCAGCGATGGGTCCAGCACGTGGCAGAGCTGTGGGACAGCACCAGGATCCTCTGGATGAGTCCCCAAGGACACAGAGCTGCTGTCTGCAGTCAGGCACCTCTTCCCCCACTGCTCCTGTGCCACGTGGACACTGCTTCTCTGATCTCCCAGCTGAAGGGGAAGTGCCACAGCAGTGATGGATGCTGAGGAGCCTTGTGACCATGACACATCTCGTTAGTCAGCTCCCACGGAGGGGAGGATAGGTTTGCAGGAGGATTTTAGCCACGGGCAGGGCCAGCTGGGAGCTGGGTGCCGGTGGGAAGCAGGGATTAGGAGCTGGAGACGCGATCCCACGTGTTCTCCACGGCGCTGACTAACGTGTGGCAAAGGATCCAGCAGGAATCCTGCTCCCAGTGGGTGCTTTGCCACGGCCTGCCAGGCTTGTGGGCACCACAAAGCACCACGATGCCCTCGATGTCCCAGGGCCTTGGCAAGGAACTCTCATCCTCGGTGGACCTGAGGTGCCTCACCTGCTGCAGGATGGATGCCACGGGCGTTTTTGAGACCCTCTGTGCCATTCATACCAGGTGAAGGTGGTTCCTTTGTGCCTTTCCTTTTTCCTCATTTTCTCCAGCGGGATCTCAGAGCTGAGGTTTGGAGCAGGATGAGGTTTTTGACGGAGGAGAGGAGGCAGCAGCAGAGCGCAAAATTGATTTGTGCTGTCCCACGTCTCAGCCGTGCTCCTGCCTCTTGCCCAAGAGCATTCCTGGAGGAAACTGCTCCAAAGAGGAGTCTGCAGGGCTGGGCCTTGTGGGATGGGAGGGAATTGTCTGTCCCTCGTGGTGATGTGAGGCTGCAGGAATACAACAGGGAACAAGGCTGCCTCCAAGCCCAGGTGAAAGGTGAAATTATGGAAGGCGAGACACAAGGCCATGGCGTCGCCTGTTGGAAAATGTTCATCCTGAACCTTTGCTGAGCTGCCAGGCAGGAAAAGCCCGTGCCAGGCTCTCTCTGTTGCTCTGGCTGTGGGGATTGCTGTCTCCAGCTTTTGGCTTCCAGCTCGGGTGTTCTCCTGAGCAGACCTGGTGTCTCTGCCGGGCGTTTATCCAGCTCTTATCAGCAGATGCCCTTCCTTGGTGACTCACGCCCTGCTCCCTGACCACATCCCCTTCTCTCCTTGCCCCCACCCACCACAGCTGAGTCACTTGGCCTCCTGTCACAAGCCAGGAGCTCTTCCTCGGGTCATGCATGGAGACACCTCTGGCCCAGGCTGATGTAAACTCCTCCCGAGTTCCTTTTCCCAAGCGGGCTCTGGAGTGGGGATTCGGTGCCTCTTACCACACTGCCCAGACCAGATGTACCCAGACTCTTTTCCTCCCTTAGTCATCTCCAGCAGTTCCCCACAGGGACCAGTCCAGCCCAGAGGTCACCCAACAGCCCAGCACTGCCCAGTCTTGGCTGGTTTGTATTTAAGATGTGACTTGGGAAGGTGGGAGCTGTGAAAACTCAGAGCTCAATAGCCTTTCCCATCTTCTGAGCCTCCCATAGCTGCAGGAAGTGACTTTGTGGTGTTATCCCAAAAAAAGAGCATTTTCAGCTGCTCAAGGAAGGAATTCTAGCACGAGAGGAGCATTGAAAATCAAGGGGTCTATTTCCTTGCACCCAATTTCGGGTTATCCCTGTCCCTCTCTACCCCATTAAATGCTGATGCAGTTCCATCTTCCCCGTCTGTTTTTGAAGCCCTGTGGTGTAATTTCCTGCCACGGGATGGCCAAACTCTGGCTGAAAACATCAGCCTCTCTGTATAAAGTGATTTTTCACATGGATATCACTGCCCTTGATGTGGGGAAAGAGCAGCTGGCAAAATCCAACCCCCCCAGCCTTTCCTCGGAAAAGGAGGAGGAGGAGCGTGGCTTGTGTACAATCCTGGGCTGGGAAAAGCCGGATCAAAGCTTGCTTTAGTCATTCCGAGTGAGCAGGCACAGCCTCTGCCGAGGTCAGGGCTGGTGAAGGAGGAAGATGGATATTGGGTTAGCTTTGCTGCTGCAGTCTGGGATGTGAGAACATCCCTGCACGCCCTCCCAAACCCTTCGGGAGAGCTCAGAAAGCCTCGGATGTTCTCTGTCCCTACAGGATTGTTTTTTCTCCCCCTGGCACCTGACGAGGTGTGCTGGCCACCCGCCCCCGTCCCCTCCCTCGGGGGCACAAAGCTTCCTGCAGGAAAGCTCTGGCAGGGCACAGAGCTGGAGCTCAGTTGCCCAAGCACCCTCCTCAGTGGCCCATCTTGTACTGGGAGCACTGGTTAGGAGCCCTGGGCCTGGATGGATGTGCTGCCCTGTCCCTGACTGACACCAGGAGGAAATGCTCCTGATGGAAACACCTTTCCATTGGGAAGGACAGGCTAATTGCCACGTCACTGCCTCATTTACTTGGTTGTGACATGCTCCCTTCCTCCTCCTTTTCCATGTTTTTCTAGTCCATCCACAGCTGCAGCTCTCCCTCCTCGCATCTCCCATTTTTCCTTTTCAATCCCCTGCTGCATCCCAGAAGATTGTGAGTTCCCTCCCTGCCAGCCTGTGGCTTTGGCTGCTCCCTGGGCCTTTGCAGATGTGTGGAAACACCTCCTTGTTGCTGCCAGAGCCCACTGGACTGTCCCTCCTGCACGAGAGGACGGGATAAATCCACTGGTTTGGTTTCCTGCTGGAGCAGGATAGTGCAGCATCCCTCCCAAAAGCAGCTGTTTAGCTCCAGACACTACCCAAGATGACATAGGAGTGGGATTGCTCCAGGATTTTTGGAGGCTGGATGGCAATGCAGTTGTGGTAAACCAATCATTGCTCAGAAATTTCCTTTGTTTTCCTGGTGGGGTTTGTTTTTCCCCCCCACCTCTTTCTCCTCAGCTTCCCTTCCAGTTGGGTGCTGCAGGCTCCAAAGGCATCACTTGCTCTCAGGATTGCCTTTCCCAGGCAGGGATTGTGGGATGACCATGAACTCAAGCCCATCTCGTGGCTGCTGCGGGTTCCTGGAGGGATTTCTTCCCTGGGGAAATGAACCTGAATTCCCACCCCAGCTGCATCCCTGCTGCCATCAGGGGACAAGGCTCAGAAGGGAACACTGAGGGCCACCAAGTGCCAAAGTCACCTCAGCTGTTGGGAGACCCAGCTGCCCTGGGTTGCAAAGCAGCTGAGTCACTCGTGATTCATCCAAAGCCTGGAGCAGAGCAGGGGAATAAATCTCGTTTTCTCCATCCCCAGCTGGTGCTGTGACCTCTGCTGAACCCCCTCCTCACCTTGCATTCCCTGGGGAGAGGAATGCATGTGGAGGGATGCTCCAGGTGGAGATGTCTCCAGGAAAGGGGCATCCCAACAGCACCAGTGCTTCTCCACCTGGCCGGTGTTTTGACTAAAAAGAAGGGACAGAATGCAGGGGATGTGGCTGGGAATCCTGCATCCCTCACTCCTGCTGCTTGTTTTGTGGCAGGAGGAAGGAATTTACAGCTGGGTTCTGCACTGCTTGGTGAGAAGCAGAAATACAGGCTGGGCAGGGAAGGGATGGAGAGCAGCCCCGAGGAGAAGGACTTGGTGAGAGCTCAGCAGGACCCAGCCACGTGCACTGGCAGCCCAGAAAAACCCCGGGTGCTGGGCTGATCCCACAGCCTGGGCAGCAGGGAAAGGGGGGAATTCTGCCCCTCTACCCTGCTCAGGTGAGACCCCACCTGCAGAGCTCTCTCCAGCCCTGGGGTCAAAGCAGAAGGATGTAGAGCTGCTGGAGAGAGTCCAGAGGAGGCACAGAGATGCTCCAAGGGCTGGAGCCAGGCTGGGAGAGCTATAGGTGCTCACCTGGAGAAGAGAAGGATCCAGGGAGAGCTCCGAGCCCCTTCCAGGGCCTAAAGGGGCTCCAGGAGAGCTGGGGAGGGACTGGGGACAAGGCCTAGAGGGACAGGACCCAGGGAATGGCTTCCCAGTGCCAGAGGGCAGGGATGGGTGGGATATTGGGCAGGAATTGTTCCCTGGGAGGGTGGGCAGGCCCTGGCACAGGGTGCCCAGAGAAGCTGTGGCTGCCCCTGGATCCCTGGCAGTGTCCAAGGCCAGGTTGGACACTGGGGCTTGGAGCAGCCTGGGACAGTGGAGGGTGTCCCTGCCATGGCAGGGGTGGGACTGGATGATTTTTAAGGTCCTTTCCAACCCACACCATTCTATGATTTTATGGGACTGAAACTTGCTTGCAGGGCAAACTTGGGGGGGAGGATTTTGGAACAGGGAACTTGGAGCTGCTCTGCATCTGCCGGGCGTAGCTGCACACGCAAGTTCTCTGCAGAAGAGGAAGCTGGAGGGAACAGCCCTGCCTGGTGCTTTGCAGAGCAGCTGGGTGAGGTTTGGGTTTGGCTCGAGCCTCTGGCCATCCTTAGAGCCTCTCCTCACCCTGGAGTCCCTTGGCAACCAGCAGTGGGATCAAAACATGTCGAGGTGGTTTCCTACTGCAGCACTGGCCAGGCTTGCTTTGCTTCCGAGATCAGGACACTGAATTCACTGAGGTTCAGAGCCTTGGCTAAAGACGAGCAATTTCCTCCTGCCTGGGGTAGCAAACCATGCTTTACTCTTTGCCTAAATCATCTGAGAGGGAACGAAGACAATCCTTTGGGAAAATGCACTATAAACAATAATGGTGCTTCAGGAGGGCCCAGAAATTCAGGGAGATGGCATGAGAGCAGCTCCTTCCCAGGTTTTTGCCTGGAATAGCAGGGCCTGGCTGTGCCTGGTGCTGATTTTCCCCTGCCTGGAGCGGTGGGGACAGGCTGAGGCGGGGCTGGGCTGTGGGAGATGGGGTGGTTCATGTGCAGCCCGAGAGCATCACCCCACCTGAGCCAAAGGATTCATGGACCTTCATTCCTGGTTTTGGTTGCAAACCAGGAGCAGTTCTCACAGCCAAGTTTTCCCAACTCCCTGTGGCCTTCAGCATCTTTTTCTGCCTGTTCTGCTTCCTCTGAAGATCTCAAATGCTGCAGCAGCTCTGATCCCTCCCACAGCTGCAGGTGAGCCAAAGGTGGGCTCTGCAGCAGGGGAATCCCCGTTCAACCACATCCAGTTGTGTGTGGGATTGATTCCTCAGGGAGCCACAAACTCTCTCCAGGTTGGGGCCACAGAGCTCATCAGGCAACAGCATCAGGAAAAGCTTGGGAGTCCAGCAGCAACATCTTTGGTCTTGGTGCAGCTTCCCAGCAGCCTTCAGCTTGGAAGGTGAGGTAGGAAATTCCCCAGTGCCGGGGATTTCCTTTGGCTTCTGTCGGAAGCTGCCTGCAGAGGACTTCCCTCAGAGCTGGGGTGACAACCAGCTGGGCACCTCCAGCAGCCTGGCCCCGAGCCACAGCCCTGGGCACACATTCACTGCTGGCCTGGGGCTCTTCCCTGGCCAGGGAGGGGGGTGGCAGCTGCATTCTGGTGTCATTGGGATGGTGACATCTCCTGGGATGTTTCTGTGGCACTGGGATGGTGACATCTCCCAGGGGCATTTCTGTGGCATTTCTGTGGCACTGGGATGGTGACATCACCTGGGGGCATTTCTGTGGCATTTCTGTGGCACTGGGATGGTGACATCTCCCAGGGGCATTTCTGTGGCATTTCTGTGGTGGTGTTGGGGTTTTGTGGTTTTGTGGCACTGGGATGGTGACATCTCCTGGGGGAATTCCTGTGGCACCTGGGATGGTGACATTTCCTGAAGATACTTCTGGGACACTGGGATAGTGACATCTTGCAGGGGTGTTTCCGTAGGACTGGGATAGAGACATTGCCTGAGGACACTTCTGTGGCACTGGCATGGTGACGTTTCCTGGGATGTTTCTGTGGCACTGGGATGGTGACATCTCCCAGGGGGAATTTCTGTGGCACTGGGGCAGTGACATCTCCTGGGTGTTTTGTGGTGGGTGGTGGTTGGGGCATTTCTGTAGGGCTGGGATGGTGACATCTCCCGGGGCATTTCTGTGGCATTTCCGTGGCATTTCTGTGGCACTGGGACAGTGACATCTCCTGGGGGCATTTCTGTGACATTTCTGTGGCACTGGGATGGTGACATCTCCCAGGGGCATTTCTGTGGCACTGGGACAGTGACATCTCCTGGGGGCATTTCTGTGGCACTGGGATGGTGACATCTCCCAGGAGCATTTCTGTAGGACTGGGATGGTGACATCTCCTGGGGCATTTCTGTGGCATTTCCGTGGCATTTCTGTGGCACTGGGACAGTGACATCTCCTGGGGGCATTTCTGTGGCATTTCTGTGGCACTGGGACAGTGACATCTCCTGGGGGCATTTCTGTGGCATTTCTGTGGCACTGGGATGGTGACATCTCCTGGGGCATTTCTGTGGCACTGGGATGGCGACATCTCCTGGGGCATTTCTGTGGCACTGAGATGGTAACATCTCCTGAGGGAATTTCTGTGGCACTGGGATAACGTTATCCCCTGGATGCATTTCCAGAGGGTGCCTCCAGTGCCTCAACAGGGACGCTGCTCAGGACGTTTAACAAGACACCACAATTCCCCCCTTCCCCTCGGAGCTGGGAGTTCTTGCTGAGGCTTTGAGGAGCAGGATGGGATGCCCAGCCCTGCCTTTGTCCCAGCATCAGGAGGAGCTGCTTGCCAGCTTGAGGCATCCCTGGCTGGCCCAGGGCTCTGGGACAAAGCTCCCTTTCACCTTGGAGCATCCGGAAAACATAATGGGGCAGCAATTACTGCTGCAAGCTCGGGCCTGGTGGATGGGTGGCGAGGAGCCAGTGATTGTTAATCAGGCATTTTGCTGTTGGGATTTTGCTGCTGTGCAGGAATTTGTTTGCACCAGGGGGGTTTTGTGTCTGGCTGAGCCCCTGGGAGGCTGCTGGGAGCCGTGGCCCAGGAATGCGTGGGGTAGGATCAAGCCAGAATCCGACCAAAACCTCCTGCTGAAGTGATCCTGTGTGGATTTTGGGTCAGGGTGAGCTTTTCCCTGAGACAGGGAGGAGGTATCAGAGACAGAGACAGACAGAGAAGCTGCTCCCCTCTTTGGAGGGATGGGATTATGCATTCCTGCCCTTACCAAATGGTCCCTCGGGCTGCTGGTCCCTCATTCCCAGATCCTTTTCTCCATCATAACATCGTTTGGGTTGGAAAGGACCTTAGAGCTCATCATATTCCACCCCCTTCCATAGGCAGGGGCACCTTCCACTATCCCAGGTTGCTCCAAGCTCCTTCCAGCTTGGCCTTGGACACTTCCAGGGATCCAGGGGCAGCCTTTCTGGGCAACCTTTTTCAGGGCCTCCCCACCCTCACGGACATGCACAGGCCATGAAGGGGAAGCTGGGCACTGAGGCCAGCTGGAAGAAGGTCTGACTGTGCTCCAAAGTGGTGCCCAGGCTGTGCCACCCCAGCTTGTTCCGTGGTTTACATGGGAGCTGCTCCACGTGATAATCAGGGAGGGCTATTCAGAGATCCTGAAGGAGATTCCTGCCCCTGGGATGGTTTGAGAGGGGCTGCCAGGACCTCTCAGTCAGGGAAGGATGGGATGTGACCTCCTCCCCTTCAGCAGATCTTTGTCTTGTCTTGGCCCAACATTTTTTGCTGGGTTGCAAAAGAGAAGGAGACCTGGAGTTTAGATTTCCAGTGCCACCTCCTGCCTCTGTGGGATGAAACCAGAGCTCCCGCCCTTCCCCTGCCCACCAGACTGCTCCAGTTAGTCCTGTGCTCACAAACGTGAGGGTGAACAGCTGGGGGGAGGCTCAGCCCACGCTAAACCCATGGGAAGGAAAAGCAGGAGATAGGGCAGGGGTGGGAAAGCACTGCAGGGTGGAAGGGCAGGAGCAGGAGCAGGAGCAGGAGCAGGAGGGTCCCAGCTGCCAGCACTGCAGCCTGCTCAGGAAATGGGCTTTTCGTTAGGCAGTTCCACACAGCTCTAATTAAATTACGGGATTAGAGCCATCTCGTTCCTCACTCATCCGCTGCCAAGCGCTCGTTCCAAGGGAGTGCCCTCCGTGAAAGGGAAAGCTGCCTGCGGAGCGCTCATCTCATCGGCAGAGCCTCCGAGTCACTCCCTGATTGCTCTGCATTGCAGATGGGCCGTCTGGAGCGTGCCAGTCCCTCAGGCCTGGAGGGAAGATTCCAGGGTGGATAATGCCCCTGCTTGCTGCTCTGGACAAGCCCTGCAAAGGGGCAGTTGGTGCACAGCACAAAATCCGCAGCATTTTCCAAGAGGAGCAAGATCACGGAATCATCACCAAGGTTGGAAAAGCCCTCGAAGCTCGAGTCCAACTGCTAAACCGTGTCCCCAGGATGCCCTGAATGTATCACAAAGTCTGCAGCTGGTAGAAAAGGAGGGGAAAGTGCACGGGAATCGCTGGGCAGGGGAGCAGGGAACAAGGCTTCACCCTCTAGGAAGCACAGCCAGCCTTAAAACAAAAATATACCCCAGCAGCCAGCAGAAGATGCTGCAAGGTGCAAAATGGAGTTCCCTTCAGTTTGCTTTTTGCTGGCAGATGATCCAAATTTCCCATCCCATGGCTGTGCCCACGGATTTGAGAGAGATTTGGGTGCTTTCTCAGCTTACATTTTGGCACTGGTTTTCCTTCTGTTGCTTGGCAGAGAAGTTTCCAGGAAGACCTGGAGCTGAGGGAAAGGCCCCTGTCCTTCCACCGTGGTCCTGTGAGTTATCACCACGCTTTGGGGAGCTGGGTACCCTGGTTTGGTGAAAAAAAGGTCCCTTTGACGTGGCCCATGTGCAGAAAAACACCATGAGAGCTGGAGAGGGACTTTGGATAAGGGCCTGGAATGACAGGACACAGAGAGAGTGTCTGACTGACTCTGTCTCACTGACAGAGAAGGATGAAGGTTGGATGGGATATTGGGAAGGAATTGTTCCCTGGGAGGGTGGGCAGGCCCTGGCACAGGGTGCCCAGAGAAGCTGTGGCTGCCCCTGGATCCCTGGCAGAGTCCAAGGACAGGTTGGATGGGGCTTGGAGCAGCCTGGGATAGTGGGAGGTGTCCCTGCCACGGCAGGGGTAGAATGGGATGAGCTTTAAGGTCCCTCCCAACCCAAACCATTCCACGATTCCATGAACACAGCTCTTTGAAACACCCCTGCTCTGTTATCTGCAAATTCCCACTCCCCAGTCACTGGAGCAGATGAAACTGGGATTTCCCCTGCTTGCTGTTCAGTGTGAAAGCCCACGAAGGTTTTCCTGGCGGTGCTGCTATCACAGGATCCATGGCACGGATTTAACCTCGGCTGTCTCCCCCATTCCGTCACTTTGCTGCATAATTACTGCTGGAGAAGCTCTTTTCCCCCCATTTTCTGCTTTCCTGGCTGCAGGCAGAGGATGTCTTATTTTAATTTACTCCTGGACAAGCTCTCAACGTCTCCTGCTCGTGCAGAGTTCAAGAGAACCTGAGAAAATCCTCCCTGAGAAGAAGCATCTTCCTACAAATCCAGTTTCTCCCTGGAGATGGTCCGAGTGCAGCAACTGGATTGGGCTGGCCCTGCCTTTGAACAAGGCTTTGGAGCAGGGATCCTTTCAGGGGGAATTACTCTGAAACTGGGGATTCCAGGCTCCTGCAGAGCCATGGAGCTCCCATTTCTCCCTCCTTTCCTGGCCTGTTGGTCCTCAGCAGTGCCCCAGCGAACCCCTGGCATGGGAAAAGGCATCCCTAACCCTGCCCAGTTCCCCCCACGGGGTGGGGAGCCTGAAAGCTTTGGAGCCAAGACCAAATATTTACCTTCCAGAGGGTTTGTCTTAGGGAATTCAGGTAGCAGGGCTGGAAGGGGAATGGTGAGGGGAGCTGTTTGCTTTTCAAACCGGACCAGCAAGTGCCTACGGAATGATCTGGATGCCAAAGGATATTCAGCCATAAATCTTGTAACAGCTCTGTGCAGTAAGTGCAGACGTGAGGGAAGGGAAATAAAAGGAGGCAAATGAGGAGGGGCACGGGTTTGGAATGATGGAGAAAGAAAGGAGGTGATCTCTGGTTTGCAGCCGGAGGTTTTTGTGGGAAGGGCTGCAGCTCCGTGAGGAAATCAGCTGGAACAGGTCTGGCAGGATAGCTCTCCAAGCCAGAGCTCTTCTTGCAGAGCAACAATGATTGGCATCCAAAATAAAGCTGCTCAGGAGCAGCTGTTTCAGGAGTTCTCCCCGTGCTGGGGCAGGAGTGGGGAGGTGGAGGGAGCAGAAAACAGAACGACTCCTGCCCTGGGGAGGAGAAGTGACCCAAAAGGTTGGAGGGCACCGTTCCGTGCCTGCTTGCCTTGGCCGGGCTTTGTTTTCCATGGAATCCCAGAATGGTTTTGGGTTGGAATGGACCTTAAAGCCCATCATGTTCCACTTCCTTCCACTATCCCAGGTTGCTCCAAGCCCCGTCCATCCTGGCCTTGGGCACTGCCAGGGATCCAGGGGCAGCCACAGCTTCTCTGGGCACCCTGTGCCAGGGCCTCCCCACCCTTGTCATTTCTTGCTTATCTTGCTTTCGTCGCCCTGTCTCTGATGCAGGGACAATGTGCTGTCCCCAGAGCCCAAACCCAGCCATTCTGACCCTGCAAATTACTCTGGGAAGGGCTCGGAGCTCTGAGAAACCTCTGTTCACAGAGCGAGGGTGGGTTCCAAGCTGCCTGTGCCCACTCCAGGCTCTCCCAGTCACGTGCCAAGGCCTTAAAAATCTTCCTGCTGGTCGCCAGGAGCAATTAATGGCAAATCGAGTGGGGACAAAAGGCCAGCAGGAATTCCAGGATGCTCCCAGCACTGGAGGACCGGCACTGGGTTTATCAGGTGCCTGGGCCACCCAGCAGTCCTGTGAGATGCCAGTTTTCCAAGCAGCTCCAGCTTTCCTTGTTAACCCTGGCAGAGACTGGAGCGAGGAGGAGCCACTGGACCATTTCTCTCCTCGGAGAAGGGCACGGTGCCAGGCGCCAGAGCCACCTGGCTGCCAGGAGCAGCAGGTCCTGGCAGGGAACGGGATGGAGCCAGCACGAAGCATCCCTCCTGGGCCGGTTTTGGCCAAAATCTATCAATATATCCTCTGGGACAAAGTCAGGTCACCACCACCCTTCCCCCCCACCAGGTTCGGGAAAAAAAAAAATTCCTGGAAGGAAAGTGAAGGAGATAAAAACCTATTTATTAACAAACACACTGGAAAAGGATAATAATGCTAAATAGTAAAACCCCTCACTATAACGAGAAAACCTGGGAAGAAATTAGAGTCCTCTTGTGGGTGTGGTCCCTCCTTCTCGGAGCTGCCGTGGGGGGTGGCCTTAGGCCCCCTCCAGGCCTGAAGAGAAGTTCTCCTGATGTGTTCTGATGTTGTTGAAACAGCCCATAAGAGGGAAAAAAAAAAAGGAAAAAAACCCCACCAAAGTCCTAGGAAACACGCCGGAGAAAAAGGGAAGAAAAAAAAAACCCCAAAAAAAACTGGCTGAAGAGAAAGGCAGGGTGCTCTCTCTCCGTGCTACCGCCACTGGAGAACACAGAGCCGTCTCTATCTCTGTGTCCTTGGGAACTTGCTTTGAAAAGTTCATTTTTTTTTTTTTTTTTATTTCCCTCCCCTCTCAAGCTCAGTTTAAAAGCACAAAACTAATTTTCTGGCATAGAGCCGTGCTAGGGGATCCACATCATAGAGTCACCCCAAGACACCTCTGAGCTCCTCTCCTGCATCCCCGGCTGCCGCCGGCGCCTCTCCCCTCCCCGGGCTGGCGAGGTGAGAAATGTGCCTCGGGCAGGCTGTTTCCCCGAGGAGCAGCGTGGGAGAAGGCTTGCAGACAGCGAGGCTGTGCCCCTAGGCGTGTTTCCAGCTCTCCAAAATCCGATGCCGATCCCCAGGCTCCATCCTTGCCGTCGCGGGGCCGCGCGTGCTCGCGGCACGAGTGATGTGGGGAAATTCAAACCGCAGCTCCATCGCTCCCGGGTTTTGCCTAAATGGGGAAAAGGGACCACGGGAAGCTGCTGCAGAGCCCCCGTGGTGCAGGAGGAGTGTCGGGATGTGTCCGTTCATGCCAGGAGAGGCTTTGGATGCAGAGTGCTTCGAACAAGCCGAGGGGATGCCCAGATCCACGCTGGCCATCTGCTGCCCGCAGGACAGGGCATGGTTCCAGGGCACTGGCAAACAGTGCCACATGGAGCCCTTTGCTTCTGGTTATCAGCTGGTGACAAGGGCTGCTGGCAGCTGCAGAGCCGGGATTTCAAAGCTCTGATCCAAACCCTGCTCTGCTGCTTGTTCTGGGTCACCTGCAAGGCCACGCAGAGCTTATTTTCAGAGTCTGGCTTGGAAGTGGCTGACACCTGGTGAATTCGTACCCAGGGGAGCCACAGATCATGGCAGTCACTGCTGCAGCTCTGAAGGAATTCGGGGAGGAGGAGGGGGACAACAGAGAGGGGACAGGTTCTGGCTTGCTCTTGATTTTTCTTTCCTGGTGTACTGACATTTTGCTGCAATATCAGCTTTTTTTTAAATAGTGAGAGCTAGAAAATATTTCAGAAATCCTTCCTTGCCAGTGTGCTGTTCCTTTCCAATTCTCGTGCCTTCCAGACCTCCCAAAATAAACTGCTGTGGCCACAGGCAGCCACTGCTTTGGTAGCCCAAGTTGCTGTGGATGAAAACACACTGGACCTTCAGCCAGCCTGCTCCTGGCTACCAAAAAACCCTTGGGACTGGCAGTGTCCAATATTTATGGTTTCTGTCCTGGCCTGGAGTGACAGGACACAGGGAATGGCTTCCCAGTGCCAGAGGGCAGGGATGGATGGGATATTGGGAAAGAATTGTTCCCTGGGAGGGTGGGCAGGCCCTGGAATGGAATTCCCAGAGAAGCTGTGGCTGCCCCTGGATCCCTGGCAGTGCCCAAGGCCAGGCTGGACAGGGCTTAGAGCAGCCTGGGACAGTGGGAAGTGTCCCTGGACATGGCAGGGGTGGGATGGGATGGTTCTGAAGGTCCCTCCCAACCCAAATTCTATGATGATGATGATGATGATGATGATGATGATGATGATGATGATGATGATGATGATGATGATGGGTCTCTGATTTTTTCCAGCCTCGAGGGCTGGGAAGTTGACTGTGCTGAAAGCCTGGGTAAGAGCAAAACATCTTTAGAAAACATCTTTCGAGTGTTTTGTTGATGCGTTTCCCCTATTTTTTCGTCGAGCCTGAGGGGGCTGATAAGCAACTGAAAACATTTTCCGTTGTTTTCCAGTTCCTCGAGGGCTGCTCCAGGCAGGCGTCTTCAGGAAAGCTGCTCTGCATTGACTTCCAAATGAGAGTAATTAAAGCAAATGAGGCCTTCGCAGGGAAGAGAGCTCCCGGCTGGATGATGCTCTCGGCTCAAGGTAATTGTCCCCGGGCAGCTCTCACGCTGCGGTGGGGATGGGATGGTTTAACACCCCACAGACTTCTCCCTCCTTCCCGTTTTCCCATTTCCATGAGGCCACGGCGCGTGCCTGGGGTGTCCCCTGGCATCCTGACCTGCTTGAAGTGACTTCTGCCCGGTCTCACGCAGCTGCTGCCAAGGTTTTAAGGAAATTCAGTGTCCCCCAGACCCCTGGGGCAAAGGGAGGTTGGGAGCAAGGTGGGATTTGGAGTCCTGGAAACTCTGGAGAGTCAATTTCTTTCCCCACCAAAAACCAGAGGCCAATTTTGCAACCTCAGCGCAAAGCAGGGAAGGAGAAGAGAACACTAAATGGGGCAGGAACTGCCAATTTCACAACGACTGTCGAGAAACAGTGAACTGAAACATCCCCTTGAACTGAAATATCCCCCGAGGGTGGGGAAAATGTCAAGCCCAAGCAGTTGTCACAGGTTTTTTACCTGCAAGTCACACATTGCAGCCCTCCTTGGGGACGTTTCTGCTCCTGACCTTTCTCAAAATGTTCTTCCACCCCCAACAGGGGAGCCAGGGGCCTCCCCATGCCTCAATTCTTCATCTCACCTTCGCCACTGTTGCTTTCCCTCCCAAATTGTCTCTATCACCGTTTGTAGTGGAGATTTCTGCTTGATTTGGTGCCCGGCGCTGGCACCAGAGCCCACCAGGAGCTCTGAGGGGTTTTATCAGTGCCCTGCACACTCAATGCTCTTGGCCAAGCTGGAGGAGAGACAGCTTAGGTGGGATTATCAGGAAAAATTTCCTCATGGATAGCCTGGGCAGGGCAGGGATGGAGTGCCCATCCCTGGAAGTGTTCAGAGTGTGGCTGTGGCACTTGGGGAAACGGCTCTGGTGGAGCTGGCAGTGCTTAGGTTAATGGTTGGAGCTGAGGATCTTAGAGGGCTTTTTCAACCTTTCCTCTCCCTTCTTCAGCTCCCTATTTTTTAATCCATGCTCTGAAGGCCTCTCCTAAATATTGGTGCTTTTTTGGATTTGTGGTGTTGTACTTTTACTGCTGCTGGTTTGTTTTGGGGGGGTGGGGAGGGAAATGTGATAAAAGGAAGTAGAAGGAAAGGTTTCTTTTTCTGTTCTTCCCTTTTTTAATTTTTTTTTTTTCTTAAAGCCCGAAATGAGAAAATGGAAAATATAAAAGAGCACAAAAATGCCCCAATTCTTTCAAAATAGCTCCTGGATAATTTCCATCCTCATTTACAGATTTGGTGCGTCAGTAAAAAAAAAAAATAAACTGTGTATCTCCTGTGGAACACGGGGGGATTTTCCTTTGTCCACGTGCCTTGGGCACTGACCTGGGGACATGGGGAGGATTTCCTCGGGCTCTGGTGGCTTTGAAAGCCCCGTTGTTCCTTCACAGGGATCTTTTATGCTGATTGTGCACATTCTGTGGGCATCTGTCAGCAGGGGAGGGGGGAAAATTACTGAAATGGGTAATAAAGGAGATGAAAACAATCCGTGCTGGCCTCTGGGTAATAACCAGCTGATACTAAGCCTAAGCCCAGCTGAAAACAGTTAATAATAAATGGGCATTAATTAAAGCTAAATTACAGGGGAAGGTGCAGGCTCGGCCCTCAATCCAATTAGAGGCCTGCAATTCGTAACGGAGAGAATCTGTCCAGCCTGGGAATAAATGATCAAAGCAGGGCTGGGTCAGGGTTTAGATGATGCCTGGACAGGGAAGAGGAGGCCAGAGGAGGATTAAGAGAGAGAACTGTGGCCAGACACAGTTTGGGTTTGCCACAGACCCAGAGCTGAGCTGGGCTGTGGGCCTGGAAGGTTTGGGACGAGTCCTGCTGGGAATAAGATATCCAGCAGGGAACCCTCATGGTGACAACAGGAGGGAAAGGGCAAAACTGAGGCTGGTCCAAGGCTAGATCTGACTGGGATGTGCTGTGGGCGTGAGGAGGGAGAGTCAGAGTTGCCCTCAAAGCTGACCAGACCCTTGGCCAGGGAGCAGTTGGGAAGTGAGGATGTGATCCAGGAAGGAGCTGCAGCTGGAAAACAACACTTCAGCAGCTCTGGCAGCGCCAGCACTGCCAAACTGAGGGGATACCAAGGGTCACTGACCAGGGACTGCTGCAAGGATTCCTCTGAACCAACAGCATCGGGCTGCACACACTTTTGAGGGCAAAAGGCTCAGTTTTAAACCTGACCGGCGTTGAAAGAAGCTTTGGAATGTGCCATCTTCCAAACACCAGTTAGGAGGAAAAATACAGAGTTTTGAAAGCTACTGTGAGGAAAAATACAGCATTTTGAAAGCTACTATGAGGAAAAATACAGCGTTTTGAAAGCCTGGAGTGTTTAAGGCACACTCAGACCTTGAGACGTGTCCCACAAACGAGAGACAGCATCAATACCCAGAAAAGGCTGTTCTTCTCCAGAAAAACTCCATGTTTGCTGTTTCTCCTCCTGATCCAGATGTGCACTTCAAATCTAAAGGGAATGTCCTCCCTCAGGAACAACTGTGGGGATTTTTTGGTTGAATGCAAGGAGGAGAACGTCTTTTGGCACTTGGGCTCAGCACAGCCTGGCCTTATGAGCACCCACAGAGGCAACTGAGAAGGGTGTTCCAGTCTGGGCTCGCCCCCTGTGTCATTACCCACCCTACCCATGTCCCTACCCTGTGGAGCTGGGTCGGGATCCCTCCTGGAGCAGGGATGGCTGGCACAGGGGAGGTGTCAGGGCTTGCTGGGACCAGAGCGACCCCAGAGGAAGGAGCCAGGGCAAAGGAGCTGGCAAAGCTTCGTCTCCTTGGCACGGCTTTGCCAGAAGCAGCCAGTCCCTGGCTTGGAGCAGGAATTCCAGGCGTGTCCCTGCAGGCAGAACACGAGGGATGCTCCACACACCCCACGCTGGTGGGCAAGGCTGGGTTTGCTGCAGCACGGCCACGCAAGGAGCAGCAAGAGGGAGCCTGACTCCCCAAAGGCTGATGCAGTCACGGGGAATGAACTGAGCCCAGAAATATTTTGATTATCCTTTCCCAAAGGAATCCACGTTTGCAGAGGCTTGATCACAGAATCACAGGATGGTCTGGGCTGGGAGGGATTTTAGAGATCTCCTCATTCCAACTTCCCTGCCAGAGGCAGGGCTTGTTTCCTGGTGCCAGGTCTGGGCATGCTGAGAGTGAGAGCAATTTTGTGGGATGCTCAGTTGAGGTTTAATAGGTCTGGAAAGAAATCAAAACCCTTCAGTCCTCAGAGGTGCAGTGGATGCCTCACAATTCCCCCAGGATTGGCACCTCTGACACCTGAAGTCTTAAAGGACATGGCTGTGCTTTGAATTTCTGCCAGTGAAACCATGGAATATCCTCAGTTGGAAGGGGACCCACAAGGATCATTGAGTCGTGGAGCATCAAGATTAAAGACCTCAGCAGGATGATGGGGTCCTGTTGTGTAGGAAACTGCTTTCAATCCATTCAGCTGTATCCAAGATGATTTCTTTCCCTTCTTGACCCGCAGAGATTATTCTGGAAAAACAATTCTTCTACAGAGGAATAAAAATAGCTGAACACACGAACTGGCCTCCCTGGCAGTACAAATAATTCTGAGTGCTTCTAGCACAGGGAAAATGAAGCCTGTTGCAGGAAACAGAGGGAATCCCTACACAAAAGAAGGAAACTTGGGAAGAATGACTAAGCTAGGAGAGGAAACTAGGTGCTGTGGCTGGCTGCTAGCACAGCAAGCGCCTCTCAAAGCATCAGTGTGTGTGTAGAGCAGGGCACAACATCCCGGGACAGCCAACATTCCTGGAGGAGCAGGACTCCTGGCATCTCCCAGGGGCTTTGGGGACGGGGGCTCTGAGGGGTCAGGTGAAAAATGGAGCGGGATGAACACAGGGAATGCCTTGACACGCCAACCTGGGAAGGGCTTGCACCTGGGTGACATCGAGGTGATTTATGAGGGAAGCCCAATTAAGGCTGCTGGAAGCTGTTTTTCCCGGGAGGAATGATGACAGGAGCAGAGCTTGCTGGCTCCTGCAGCCTCCTGTGGGCGCCTGCCCTGCGCTCTGAGCTGCTCCTTGCAAGAGGCACCGAAGAGCCCACAATGAGCAAATACACCTCTGATCCATTTCTCCCGTCCCATCCATCCCCTCCGTGGTGCCAGCAGAGCTGCCCTCCCTCCCCAGGGCTCTCCACCCTTGGAATTCCAGGGGAGGGAAACTCTGGGGCTTCAGCTTTGGCTTTGACTGTGATTATTCTGGGGAACAGTTTGACCTGGTGGTGAACATGGGCTCATACTTCAGAGGTGACTTGGCTGCAGCCCTCGCAGGCTTTGGGGAAGTGGGAAAAGGGATAAGAAAATGAGGAGGAGCTGGAAAACAGGCCCTCACTATCTCTTCCACCTGGAGCAAAGGAGCAGGCAGCATTGCTTGAGGCACAGATGAGACCGAGGAGAAACCACTGAGCTTCATCTGCAGCTTTGTCCTGCCAAGACATGAGCTCACCAGGGGGAATAAATTCATCCAGAGTCCCCTCCACAGCCCACTCCTGACCTTTTGGAGAGCAGCATCCCACCGGCTCGGGGAGCAAAGACACTGGAGAATCTCCACGGCACAACTGGTGTCCCACCTTGGGCACTGCCAACCCTTCCCCTGGCACCCTTCCCCTGTGTGCCAGGCTGGTCAGAACCCCTTTCACCACTGCCTTCAGGGTGGGCTTAGCTGCTCCAGCACAGCTCAGAGCCACCAGGCTCAGCCCCTGTCACCCTCCTGTACATGGATTCAGGACCCTGAGACCTTGACTCTGTCTGGAGCAAGGCTGGCATCTGCAAGGCGGCGTGGCTGCGGTGTGTGGAGGCTTGGGTCAGGTCAGAGCAGGCTCCTGGCCCCGGGTCAGTGATGGATGGACATGCCAGGCCCCAGCCCAGGGGTTATCTCAGCTATTTGGGTTATTCCAGGCATCTGCCTTATCTCAGTGTTCTCCGGGATCCTGGATTGTGGAGAACAGGTTTCATCCCCACAGCCTTCAGACTTTAATTTTAGCTGCTCCTTTTCTCCTCTCCATCAAGGAGGTAAGAGGAGGGAGTAAGATGTCCCTGTCCATGGCAGGGGGGTTGGAACGAGATGATCTCTAAGGCCCCTTCCACCCCAAAGCATTCTGTGATTCCCTGAATCCACAAACTGGGCTTTGAACAGGGAGTTGCAGTTATCCCTGCAGACTGGAAAAGTCAGGTGAGCCACAGTGGGAGCTCATGGAGGAAGGGAGATGGGCTTGTGATGCTGATCCCTCTCTCTTCCTATTTTATCCTAAAAAACCCTTTCCCCTGATCCTTTAGGCTGGGGATGGTACCTGGGCTCTGGTCAGTGCTCCCTTTCAGGCTTTTCGAAATAGAAGCCCTTCAAAGGGAGATGTTCCTTCTTCTCTACCCCTGGATATCTTTCCCAAAAGGACAAGGGTGTCTGCTGGATGAATATGAACAGGAGCACGTGCTCGGAGCAGAGGCTCCAAGGCTGCCCGGCTCCCTTTGGGTTTCGCCTCCGTGGCTGGATTCTTGGGTATCTCACGGGGAGTGATTCATGCCTGGGCCTTTCTCCGTGGCAGGGCTTTGTATAACAGCTCCCTGAGATGTAAAATAAGCGCTGAGTGAGTGATGAATTCTTCCCTCACTCAGGATATTTATAGCTTTTTCTCTTGCTCCTCCAGCGAGTCACCTATTTTCGCACGGCTCGTGGGCGCTCCGTGTCAGCGAGGCTCCCGCTCCTCGCCCAGGCTGGGCGAGACTGGCCAGAGGCTCCCGAGCTCCTCAGGACCGGGGTGGTGCATTTTTAAGATCCCCTTGTGTGTGAAATCAAGCTGGAAGCCACGAGACCACGCGCTTCCCTCTTTATTTTCCGTGGCTCCGTTTCCCACCTGCTCCTCCTCAGATGGGCGGGCTCGTGTTTTCCTCCTCACTTTGCACGGGAGCTGGCTCTCGGTATCCTGTTGTGGATTCACTGGGAATCTATTGGGATCACCTCTATTGGGATCACCTCTATTTATTGGGATCACCTCTATTGGGATCATCTATTTATTGGGATCACCTCTATTTATTGGGATCACCTCTGTTTATCGGGATTACCTCTATTGGGATCACCTCTGTTGGGATCACCTCTATTTATTGGGATCACCTCTGTTGGGATCACCTCTATTTATTGGGATCACCTCTATTTATTGGGATCACCTCTATTTATTGGGATCACCTCTATTTATTGGGATCACCTCTGTTGGGATCACCTCTATTTATTGGGATCACCTCTATTTATTGGGGTCACCTCTATTGGGATCACCTCTGTTGGGATCACCTCTATTTATTGGGATCACCTCTGTTGGGATCACCTCTATTTATTGGGATCACCTCTACTTATTGGGATCACCTCTGTTGGGATCACCTCTATTGGGATCATCTCTATCCTGATCATCTCTATCGGGATCACCTCTATTGGGGTCACCTCTATTGGGGTCACCTCTATTGGGATCTCCTCTATCGGGATCATCTCTCCCAGCTCTGACCAGACCAAGTGGGATGAGATCCAGAGCATGTGGTGTGGGTTTGTTACCACCCTCATGGTCCCACATGATGTGGGCTACAATGGATTTGCACCAGCAGCTTATTGCTACTCCCGTGTCCCAAAAAATGTGTCTGGATATTTGTTTTCACCTGGAGGGCTCAGGAAAGAGGAGCAGGTCACCAGCTCAGTCGCCAAGATACCCATCCATCCATCCATCCATCCATCCATCCATCCATCCATCCATCCATCCATCCATCCATCCCTCCCTCCCTCCCTCCTATCCATCCATCCATTCCATCCATCCATCCATCATCCTATCATCCATCATCCATCCATCATCCATCCTTCCTCCTCCTCCTCCTCCTCACCCCCATCCATCCATCCATCCATCCATCCATCCATCCATCCATCCATCCATCCATCCATCCATCCATCCATCCATCCATCCATCCATCCATCCATCCATCGTCTCCCCTAAGCCAGGAGTGGGACAGATGGACATGCAGGATCATGTGGAAAGCTGGAGCCACAGGGATGAACACTTGCACAATGGAGCCTCCAGCCTTAGGGGGAGGGGGTCTCCTGTCTAAGCAGAAAAATAATGGCATGTTTTAAAATCCTTTTTTCACAACGTTCTTCAAGGAGAGTATTGTGTCTCCTCCATCTTCCACGCAGGAACAATATATAAAAAAAAATAGACTAAAACTGGAGCAAAATGGTATTTTGAAGGCTTTTTTTTTTTCTCTACCTAACCCACTGCTTCTGTTTTTCCCCCCCACGTTTTCCTTTTTTTGTTGTTTTGTTGGTTTTTTTTACACAGAGGAAAAGCAAGTGACTCCCCTCACTGAGGATACCTCCAGCTCCCCTCTCCCTGGCCATCCCCCTTCTCCAGGCTGCTGTTATCCCTCACTTCCCCCCTCCCTCTGCCCCGGGGGGGTTTCCTGGTACCATCCTCCTGCAGCTCTGTGCCCTTGTGCCCTCCTCCTCTTCCCACAGGCTGATTTATGGGGTTTATCTTCCCCTTTTACACTGCACCTGATTGCCGTGACCTCTGCTCCCTGCATAGCTCGGATTCCTCAGGGAGGGGTCTGGGCCACCGGGAAGGGCTTTCTCCTTGCCCGGGTCACTGCAGATGCCACCAAGGGGTCCCTTCAGCCATGTCCATGCTCTGCCCAGGTGGCTGGGGAATGAGGGGGGGGTCTCCCTGTCCTTGAGCTGGTGGCAGAGAAAGCAACAACGGGGTCTTGCCCTGCCCTGGGGATGTGCTGCTCCCCCCAGCCCACCCCAAAATCTCGTCTGTCTCCCTTCCTGGAGCTGGGGAGATGCGCTGGACTTCCCCTGGGATGGGGTGGGATGGGGTCAGGGAGAGGTCAGTGACACCGGGACAGGGATCTTGGTTTTCCAGTTCTTCCCTTTCCCTTCCCAGCCCCTGTGCAGGATCTCTCAGGTACGCAGGGATTGTACCTGGTAGAGCCAGGGCTACTCAGTGAGGGCTGGAGAATATCCCAAATTCCTGAGGGTGCTCCTGCTTGTCCGTGCTGGCAGCTTTCCCCTAGGCAGGATCCATCTGCCACCCTACCCAAGGGGTCAGGATGAACGAGCCCCACTCTGCCACGTTCCCTTCAGCCTCAAATGACCCCCCATGTTACAAAAAGAACCATTTTGGAGGCGGAGCAGCTGCAGCTCCCTTGGGGGATGCTCCTCTTCCCTGGGGATTTGTGCAGCAGCCGGGATCGTCCCTCCCTGGCGTCTCCCTGTCCGGCTCCGTGAGCTGAGGCGCGGCCTGGGGATAGATCAGCCAGGACTCAGGCTGAGGTTGGGACACAGATAAATTAATTAATCATCACCCTCCATCCCTGATTGCCCTTCCCTCCAACGAGCCTGAGGGTGAGCAAGACTGGGGAAGCTCATCCCTCTGTGGTCTGTGGGAATTGCGCTTCCCTGGGAGTTAAAGTCTCCCAGAAAAGAGCGAAATCACTGGAGTTTATTGAATCTGCAAATAGTGGCAGAACACCCCACTGCAACCAGGGACGTGACACGAGGGCGCAGGGATCCGAGGCTTTTTCCATCTGGGAAATGCACCTCGGCTTTGTCACTGCACCGGGACAAAGATTTAGGGCCAGATCTGCACTGGATGTATCCGGTGCCAAGAACGAGAGCAGGCAGGGTTTGGGTTATTTAGGACGGGTCTCACCAGACCCTCTGCCATCAGGGGTTTCCCACACTTGCTGGTGTTTAAAGCCTCCATTTTTCCTCAAAAAAGGAGCAGAATGTGTGATTTTTCACTTGGAACTTGGGGAATTTCGTGGCTCTCAGGACAGCAATTAGAGTTACTTATAGACACAGCGGTGGGGTGCAGCTCTCCAAGTGGGGAGCTTCAGGGCAGGGACAGGCTGAAACCTCGGGGAGAACAGGGTTTTATCTCCAGCTCTGATGGGGCCTCGTGGGTGGGAAACCTCAGCCTGCTGGGGCTGGGGCACTTCAGTCACCCTCTGTTTCCTCTGACTGCCCTGCTTTACTCGTGAGGACAACTTTTGAGGCAACTTCTGCTGTTAGAAGGGTCAAAACCACTTCCAGCAAGCTGTTGCAAAATCCTGAAACAGGAATAAAATTCAGGAGTTCATTTTTAGTCTTCTTGTTTTTTGTTGCTTTTTTTTTTAATGCTAAATCCTGGCTTCTTTCCATCACCCAGGAGGCTGCAAAGTTCCCCTTCTCACATCTGAGAGGGAAGGTGGGCATGAAAGTCACCCCCCAGGATGTGGAACTTGTACTAAACCACAAAATACCACAAAACTTTGGATAAAATTCCTGGGAGCTGGCATCACGTGGAGGAGCTGGCACTTAAGGGAAGGCAAGAGGCAGAGCCCTCATGATTCTCCCTGCATTAATCCCCTGTGCAGCTGGGCAGGAGAGGATCTTGTCGGAGGCGTTTGGCACAGGAATGTGACGTGAAACACTTGGAATGCTGGAGCCGAGCTCGGAGGGTTTGGATTTCACCTGGAACACGAGCATTTGGAATCATGGCCGGGCTAGGAGGTGCCCTGGCCTAAGTGAGTGGTTTGTGGTGAGGATTGATAGCAACCTGTGATGCCTTGAGAGGCCTCCCAGAAACAGAGACTAGACAGGAATAAGGGAATAAAGGTCAGTATTTATTTGAAAGACCTTCAAGGGTACACCGTGGGGAGCCAGAGGCTACTGCCAAGATGGATCCCAAGGTGGACGACAGGTCACGAGTTCCTGACACTTTTCTAAGTTTGGTTCATTGCATATCAGGGTTAATTCTCCAATTAAAGCTTCAGTTTAACGATGTAATTCCCCTCAGTATAAACTAAAGAGCCTCAGCCTTAGAGGCTCTTTGGTTTATACTTTTGGGCCTAGAATGGTCTGGGAGTCCTTGGAGAGCAGGCCCGGAGAGGCTTTGTTGTGTCTACCCAGCATGAGGGAGCAGAAATTAACAGGCTACAAGGAACTTCAGAGTTACACACTTGGCAGTACAGGATTTGAAAAACATAAAAGTTAAAACCTAAGGCATCAATAGCACTGCCAGGCCTCTGGCTGCAGTGCTCACCCATCCACAGGGACCCTGAGGGGATCGATCACTGCTTGACCCTCTCTGGGAGCCCAGCTGGGCTCAGGGACCCCCTCCCCACCCATTTTCCTTCAGCAGGAAGAGCCTTTTGCTCCCTTTTGTTGAGAGCTGGGGCTGATTGAGGCGATGTTCTGAGAACAGCAGAGGCTGTGAAAGAGGTGTGAGGGTACCCAGAGAGGGGAAATCACACCCTGCTCACCCCTGCCACATCCTGCCCTGCTGCCTCCTGCCCAAGCCAGGCCTGCTGGCACCACGGGAGCTCCGAGACACCTCTGTCCGTGGTTTTTTAGGACAGAGCTTTTTTTTTGGGGAGCAGGGACAGGATATCATCACTGCTGTTTCGGGTGTGGGATGGGAACGGAGCAGCTCCCAGCTCCTCCTGGCTGGCCTCTGCTTGGTCAGGGAGCTGGGAAGGGTGGAGGATGGAAGGCCTAAAGGCTTCTCAGTGATGGGAATGTTTTCCAGGCCCCTGACATGGCTTCCAGCAGCAGGGAGAGGAGCTGAGGGGGTGTAACCATGACTGCAGTGGGGTGGCACAGGCATCTGGGGAAATGATGCTCCAAAGGATGGAGCCACTCTGGAGCCAGGCTGGGAGAGCTGGGGGTGCTCACCTGGAGAAGAGAAGGCTCCAGAGAGAGCTCAGAGCCCCTTGCAGGGCCTAAAGGGGCTCCAGGAGAGCTGGAGATGGACTGGGGACAAGGGATGGAGGAACAGGACACAGGGAATGGCTTCCCACTGACCCAGGAAAGGCATATATGGGATCTTGGGAAGGAATTGTTCCCTGGGAGGGTGGGCAGGCCCTGGCACAGGGTGCCCAGAGAAGCTGTGGCTGCCCCTGGATCCCTGGCAGTGTCCAAGGCCAGGTTGGACACTGGGGCTTGGAGCAGCCTGGGACAGTGGGACGTGTCCCTGCCATGGCAGGGGGTGGGATGGGATGGGCTTTGAGGTCCTTCCCAACCCAAATCTTTCCATGATTTTGTGATTCTGATATTTTTGTCCTGGGAATGGTTGCCACGGGGCTTCCCTGTGTTTTGGCTGATCCATGGATTTGCTCAGTCCTGCCCTTAGGAATTCGAGTTTGTGTTTCTCCCTCCTCCTCCCAGGCTGCACTAAGATCGTGTCTGATGAGCAGCCTGGCTGGGAAAATGGGATTGGGATTGATTTTGTGCCTGCAGCCGCTGTTGGTTGGAGATTCTGCCACTGTTTTGTTTTAGAAGTCGATCTCCCTGTAATTCTTCCACAGTGAGGACTTGCTGCTTTCCCTCTAAGACATTAGGCCTGGCCTGAGCAGTCTGGGCTTAAAACTGAATTTTTTGCTCTGTCCTTGTCTCACAGAGCTCGCTGCATCCAGCCCAACCAGGGCTGGGGCTTCATTCCCTCTTCTTGCTTCCCATTTGTCCTGCTGCAGGGAAAGGGACTCTCCAATCCCTCCTGCTTGGGATGTCCCCCTGGAGCTGCTGGAAATGATCTCCCACGCCTCACTAATCCCCAGGGAGGCGGGAGCACCCCGAAGCAAGGCCCTGAAAATCACCTGGAAAACTGACATGGAAAGCCTGGAGCAAACCACCGGGAATCAGATTTTCTGGGAAAGGAGGGGCCAAACCTGCAGGGAATGGGATTTAAGGGACTTGCTGTCTCCGTTACAGCTTGTGCATGTCCAGAGCTTGTTTGGGAGCAATTAAGGCAGTGTCTTAAGCAGAGTAATTAATAGTAATTAAAGGCACGTTATCCGTGGATGTGTCGTTGGGGATGGAGTGAGGAATTCAGGGCTAGGCTTAAGCTTTCCCTGCATGAAAAGACACAGATCAGTGGAGAGAGGGGGGGAAAAGAAAATATCTGAGCCTTGCAGAAATTCCCCTGCGATATTTCCCCAACCAGGCCTGAAGCTGCCAAATTTCCTCTCCCCCAAAAAGGGCAACTTTTGAAGGATTTTCCTTTTCAGAGTCGCGCCACACAGCACGAAGCTCCCAGGCCTTTTCCTGCAGTCAGAGATTCCCTGGTGTTTCAGGTAATAAATTTGTTTATTGGAGCTTTTCTTCTGCCATGAGACCTCTCACAAGTTCTATATTTATATATCTAGGGCTTTTCTGTGGAAAAAAAAAACCAACCCAAATAAATGTGTCAGGGCTTCTGGTTTGTGCCAGCAACAGGAGGGTTTTGGAGAGGAGTCACTACTGGAAGTTGGAGCTGGATTTCTGCTGTGCTCCCAAGGACCAGCCTGCAGGGAAAAGCCAGGCTAGGATCTGCAAAGGAATCCAGGTTTAGGGGGGATCTGGGGAGAAAAGGAAATTTTGGTTGGGTGTTTTTCCTTTGCTATTCAGCAATTGCATCCACAGTGGATTGATTAAAGTGCAAGGGAGGACTCTGGAAGGTCCCCACGTGGATTAATCCACCTGGGACAATCAGGAATAATTCTGCTGGGTAGGGCAAAGCCTCAGGAGCAGGGCTGAGGGCAATGAAAGACAAACTCCTTTTGCCTGCTGCTCTCCCTCTCCTTATTCTCCACACAGAAATCACTCACATTCTTTGCAAGCCGGGTCTTGCCTTGACTCAGGCAGCTCAGATCATCAGAAATGCAACAGTTTTCCTGCACATTTCCTGATAAAAGAAGCTCCAAGCGGGCAGGAGGTTGGGAGCAGGGGGGAAAATGGGATAAGGTATCTCCTGCTGCCATTTCTGAGAGTTTCCTGGGATTCCTGGGCTGCAAATGCTGGAAATTTCTGGATACCCAGTGAGACGACAGCCCCAGCATGGAGAATACCCCCTGTCCCCTGGCCACTTTTCAAGGCAGATTTCACAACACACCTTTAATAACGCAAAATTCCTCTCAAAATTCCCAGTAAAGAGGGAACGTGCTCCATTCCAGTAATGCTGCCTCAGCATTATCCAAACTCTCCAGGTCACTGCAGCTCCTTCTTTGCCCCCCTCGCCGTGGCCCTTTGCCACCAGCATTCCCATGGAGTGGCTCCTTTTTTGATGAATCCTCGGGTGGTTTTTTTGGTTTTTGGATGGCCAGGGAAGAGCAGCACTGGCTGCTTTCCAAGGTTTGCACAGAGGCCTCTCTCCCACCATCCCCTGGTTAATGGATCACCAAGACATGACCTGGCTGAGTGTGCTGGGAACAGGGGCTGGATAAACACTCACACCATGGGCAATGTTCCCACTTCAGGGCTTGCTGGGAATTTGGGGTGCCCAGGCAAATAGAGCCCTCAAAACACCTCATTCTAACCCAAAAAAAGCATCCCTGGCATCTCCAGCTGAGTCTCTTATCCCAGAGCAGAAATGGGACCTGATAATTGAATGGATAAGGCACAGAGATCTGTGATTGCCCCCACGAATACATCCATGGGCAGGGGGAAGCTGCTGGGGTTAAGGGATAACCCAGCACGGGATGGGAAAAGCTGTGGGCTGGAAATGCCAATCACGCCAGGAGAAATGCAGAATTGTAGGGTTGGAAAAGCCCTCTGAGATCACAGAGTCCAAACGCTCCCCCAGAACTGCCAAGGGCACCACGAAACATCCCCAAGTGCCACATCCACACCTTAAAGCTCCTCTTCAAGAGGGGCAGGAGGAGCAAAGGGAATATTTCCGATATATCCTTCCCTCTCTGCATTTTTATATCCATATAAAATTCTATTAAAATACAATTATATAAATGTTATCATTTTATAATTATAACTTTATAAATTATGTTTTATTATAAAATAAAATGATAGTGTTATAAATTACAAAATTAAAAATAAATGATAACTTTATAAATGTTATAAATTTATAAACATTTTAAAATAATTATATAAACGATATTTTTATATATAAAAATATATAATTATAATTATAAATGATATAATTTCTAATTCTATTTTATAATGGTAATTTATATCTGGTTTATATGTATTTTTATATAGCTAAACCAGAACATGGCTGGGATATAAACACACATATATAAATATACAGAAATAGATATATTTTATGTACTATATATATTACATATAATACTATATAATATATATAATACTATATAATTATATATATCAATAAATAACTAATATAGAGTAATATATTAATATATAATATATTAATATATGGTTATATCTAATATATAAAATACATTAGATATAAAGACAATATATATTTTTATATATATATTAATGTATATAGTAATAATATAATAATAGTATACATAATAATATATATAATATATATTATATATTTAAAATATATAGTATATATTATATATAATACGTATTTTATATATTTATAATAGAATTATAATTTTTTATATAGATAAAATATATATAGATAAAAACCCCAGATATCCACAACTCCTTTGGGAGTAATTCCAGATAAAGAACCCAGACATCTCCATGGTCTCAGCAGACACAGCTCTGCCTTCTCCCTCCCCTCTCTCCCTTACCCAGCTAAAAATAAAGGAGCCTTGGGCACCTGTGGGCCCCTGGATGATAAATATCAAACCTTGGTATCAGCAACCCATCCCCAGGGCTGGGAGCAGCAGCCCGTGTCCCTCTGCATCCAGAGGCTCCACACTGAGTTTGTGGGATGAGGGAGTTGCTCACAGACCCCAAATCCTCCTCTCCCAGGCTTCTCCTCATCCAGAGCTAAACCAGTCCTCAGAGGTTATAAACCCTCAGGCCACGGCGAGAAAACTCCAGCAGGGCTCTTTTTATTTCCCTCCCCCCAAACCTCCCGATGGGTTTATGGCCCCCGAATTCTCCCTATGGTCACAGCAGGACTTCCTTGCCAGCAATAATGCTTGGATTTCCCCCACTGCCCCTCAGCAGCTCCCTGGGACACGGAAAACGCTGATGCTCGGGTGTCATAAATAGTTTTAGGCCTCCACACCCGCTCTGCTCTCACAGGGGGAAGAAGGATGGGATTATTGATCCTGCAGGAGGTTCTGCAGCTCATGAGGGACAAACTCTCAGCTCTTTGGACTCTTTGCATCACAGCCCCGTGGTGAAAAATGGGCAGCACCTCCAGAGAGGCTGGGCTGGGCTGGTGGGAGGGAAGATGTTTGGTGCCAGGATCTGCAGGGAAAACCAGCAGGGGAGGATTTGAAGCCATGCTTGTCTCCTCATTCCCAGCCTGAGCTACGCTGGAGCTGCTGGAAGTCCCAGAAGGAAAGCAGCAGCTCCCAGGGCTGGGCTGAGGCAGCAGAAGTCTCCCCACCTCTCTGGGACCACGAGAGAGGCCATTCCTGGGAGAGAAGGCCTTGTCCAGACGCAGAGGGAAGGACAAAGGCCATTTCTTCTGGAAATGTGGCTGTGGATGGGGAACAGGCAAGCACAGGCTCCAAGGAGGAATTTAGGAAGGAATTCTTGGCTGTGAGGGTGAGTGGTGCCCAGAGAAGCTGTGGCTGCCCCTGGATCCCTGGCAGTGTCCATGGCCAGGTTGGAGCGATCTGGGATAGTGGGAGGTGTCCCTGTCCATGGCAGGGGGTGGAATGGGATGGGCTTTAAGGCCCTTCCAACCCAAACTATTTGGGAATTCTGTGAGGAATGGTGTGTGGGTCGTGGCTTGTTACTTTTGGTGTTGATTCCTCCCCAGCACTCTCCTCTTCCTAAGCAAGCAGGTGTTTTCCAAGGATTACTGGGAAGAGCACAGGCCATCCTGGGAGGATGGAAACCTGCAGCACTGCCATTCCCTCTCCAGCCTCTGGACGTTTCCAGCAGGCAGCGGAAGGGTGGGGAAGCTGCCAAGGAGCTGAGAGGGCCCCCTTTGTTAGGGAGGGCCTTTCCAGGGGCTATTTAAACATTAACCAGGGCAACAATGGCCCCGTGTTCCCAGCTCCGGGCGTGGGGGGATTGCAGAGTCCTGAGCTGCTCCCAGCCCTGCAGACGTGGCCTGGAACGGAGCTCTGGAGGTGGCAGGAGCCTCTGTGCCACCCCTCAGGCAGCCCACAGGTGTGGGGTCAGCGGGTTGGGACGGGTTGTTAACTTCCCTCTTGCAGCCATAACTCGGAGGACATGGCTGGAGAGCTCAGAAATGAAGCCTGGAGCTGCTGGGAGCTGAACCGAGGCGCTCGGGCAGCCCTGATGCAGCCACGGCACAGCAGGAGGACCTGGATTGCCAGGAATCTCCCCCCAGCCCTCCACCTTCAACCCCTTTTCCCCACCTTTCTCCAACCCCCCCTTTATTTTTTTTTAGGGACAATCCTGCAGGTTTAGCATCTTTGCCAAAGGGATCTGAGAATCACACCAGTCCCAACTGATTTTTGAAGCCGAGGGAGTAAGAAGAATGCTGGCAATTTCCTGTTATCCCTGTGGAAAAGGAGTCTGGGGCAAGCTGGGTGATGTGACCAAGGTTAGGCAGGACTCGAAAAAACCTGCATTTAAGGCCCAGCTTTGTGTCCTGCTCTCCTCCTGGCAGCAAAATACTGATTTGGATGCATTGCCGGGTGGGATCAGGAGCTTTGGGAGTGCCTGTTTCCCCAGTCCCCATCTTTTGGGAATGCTCCAGCACCACGGGATTATGAGAACCTCTGTCAGCTGAGAGCAGCTGCAAAATTTAGGTACCAATGGGCTGATAAAAATAATCCCAGAATTCCAGACAGGTTTGAGTTGGGAGTGACCTTAAAGCCCATCCCATTTCACCTCCTGCCATGGCAGGGACACCTTCCACTGTCCCAGGCTGCTCCAAGCCCCAATATCCAGCCTGACCTGGACACTTCCAGGGATCCAGGGGCAGCCCCAGCTTCTCTGGGCACCCTGTGCCTCCCCACCCTTTTATTATTTATTTACAGTTTTTATCACTATTTATTAATAAATATATATATTGTTAATATGAATACTAATCAGAATTCCTGTCTATTACATTATTCCCAGCAATAAACAAGGATGACTAATAATAAATGAGAGGAATCTAATCTGAGGGCTGATGAAGAGCTGGCTGAGACACTCTCTGCCCTCCTCACAAATTCCCATCATGCTTCCAGCATTTCGGGAAGCTGTGGGATGCCATCAGTCAGGGAGGGAGGACAAGGGGTCATTCTGGTCACCTGGAGGGTGTCCAGGCTCCAGAACTCACCTTCCAGCAGTGGTTTAATGTCGTTGCTGGCGAGTCTGATGGGCTAGGTGAGCTTTCCTCCCTAGAATCTCACACCAGCCTCCGAGGGAAGCAAACACAGGCTAAGCTGAAATAAACAGAATGGTTTATTCGAGCAAATATTCCCAGGCTGAGCTCTCCATATTCCACCATCCTCGTGCTGAAATGTCTCAATTTTGCTCTGCCAGTCCAGCACGAGCCTCTTTTTGTTTTTTTGCACGGAGTGAGTGCAAAGTGCTTGAGGTGCCTCACAGCAGTTCTTGCTGCTCACACAAATGGTTTGGGGTTAATTCCCCAAGAAGAAGCGCCGGGGCGGAGCTGCCTGAAGCAAAGCAAACAACGTTTGAACCGCTGTGGGGTTTTTTTTCCTTTCTTCTGGCAGTGGTTTCTAGGCCGTTTCTCACTGATGGCCACCCGAAATTGGGCCAGAAGCACCTGGTGCTGTGCAGGAGCTGCCACGCTCCAAGGATCCAGCGCCCTGCGGATTGCATTAACCGGGATGATCCTTTTAAAGATCCTTGCTCGGCAAGCAAATCCCATTTGAAATAAAGCAGAGGGATTTAGCTTAACGAGGCAAAGCCAGGGGAAGAGAGGGAGAAGGAGCTGTGCAGCACGAGGCCGGGCAGAACCCGCAGCTGAGCGGCTCCTGGGGCGGAGGGGACGTCGGGAAGCTGCGTGCATGGAAAAGTGGGATACACCAAGCTGGCGAGGCTGCCTTGTCCACGGGATCACTTGGAGATCACTCAGCAGCCCTCCTTGGTGGCCTTCAGAGAGGGGGGGTGTGCCAGGGACCAGCAGAGGGGCAACAGGGCACACACTGGTGGCTCATTTCTGCTTATTCCTGTCCTGACCCCGTCTCCCGCTGCTCCCAGCCCTGATCCATCCTCTCCTGCCGTTTGGAACGTTCCAGCTCCTTCTCGGCTGATGCAGCCCCTCAACTGCTCCCTCATTCATTGCTCTTCCTGCCGTGCAGGGGCAGCATCCCTGGGCACTGCCCGGCGGCCCCGGGTGCCACCAGGGTCCCCAAACATCTCGCTGGGGATTGTTTGGCCTCTCCGCCCGCCCGGGGAGGTGCCACAGCCCCATCCATCAGGGCAGGGCCAGCAGCAGCCCCTCGCTCGATGTTCTCATGACAACCGGCCCCAAGGCCGCTGACAGAGGCGCTCCCGGGCCAGCAGCACAGGCTGCTCCCAGGAGGATGCCCGTCCTCGCCGCTGGAAGCACAGGGAGCCTCGCCGGCCACAGGGCACAGCCTCTCCCGCCCCTTCCCGCGATCCTGGGGAGGAATGGCAGCCCCAGGGCTCTGTGGGAGCGGCTGGATCCAGCCACAGGGTCACACAGAGCCGGCCACAACCTCCCAAATGCACAGCCCAAACCTGGAAGCTGCTCCTGCTCCCCCACCACAGGGAAAGGGATGGGTCGCCCTTGAAACCGGGAGGAAAGCCCCCCCCCAGCTCCATGTGGCGCCCAAAGTCCCTCTCCCCTAGAACACAGATCAGCCCAGGGACACAATGTCAGCGTGCACACCTCCGTGCCAGCTGGAAAATCCCCAAAAATCAGCTGCTGCCGGGTGGGATCGGTGAGGACAAGTCCCTTCGGGCTGAGGAAGGTGCAAGCACTGCAGCATCCACTGCTGGGCTTTCAGATCCACGAAAGCAGGAGGAACCCATGGTGTCCCACGGAAAATGGGGCCAGAGGATGGTCAGGAGCATCTTCAGGAGCACCGGAGTGCCTGGCAGAGGGACAGGAGCCCGTGGGTGATGCTCTGTGGGAGGAAGGAGCTGCACCTTCCAGAGGCTCCCTGCAGGGCTGGGGGCAGCTGAGCAATCCACAGCTCAATCTGGGAATGCCACGGGCCGGGGAGTTGTGAGCCCTGACAGCAGCTCAGCAGCTGCAGCGCTGGGCAAGCCTTGAGGTTCAGAGAATCATGGAATAGCCTCACTTGGAATATCCTGACCCTCAAGGATCATCCAGTTCAACCCCTGGCCCTGCACAGACACCCCAACAATCCCACCCTGGGCATCCCTGGCAGCGCTGTCCAAACTCTCCTGGAGCTCTGGCAGCCTCGGGGCCGTGCCCATTCCCTGGGGAGCCTGGGCAGTGCCCAGCACCCTCTGGGGGAAGAACCTTTCCCTGATATCCATCCTAAACCTCCCTGGCACAGCTCCAGCCGCTCCCTGGGTGCTGTCACCCTTCAGAGCCCCCAAACCCTGATCCCACCCAGCAGACACCACATCCCCTCCCCCAGGCACTGCACACCCCACAAACCTCGGGCAGGGTGAGAACTCCCCGAGCCCTTCCGAGTCTCACTTTTCACAAGTCAGGCTCATCATTTCCCCTCTGGCTGCCTTGTCATCATTTAAAAAACAAACAAAAAAAAAAAAAAAAACAAAACCAGAGAAAGAAAAAGTCATTTTCCACCCAGCTCCGCCGCTCCCGTCCGAAATGTCACCCTGGCTTTCCTGTGTCAGCAGCCACCCAGGAGCAGAGGCAGCCCCGAGCTCTGTCTGCAGCATCCCCGCTCCCCAGTGCTGCTTTAACCCCTGCAGACCTGGCTCTCTGCCACCCACGCCGCTCGCCCGAGGCCGCCCGATTAATAAAACAAAGCCACGCTGAGCAAAAAATGGGAACTTTCTCTCTGCGTGATCGCCCCCTGAACGTGGATTGAAAATCAGAGGAGGTGGTGGAACAAAACCCCCTCCCCTCTCCCAGCAGCAAAAAGCGTCCTCCTGTCTCACAGACAGCAGCGGCGATGCTGAGACATCAAGTGACTTGCAAAAGGGCTCCGGTTTCATGAAGCAGCAAATGATGGATGTCCCCCATGTCCTAGCGACACCAGAGCCTCGGCAGGTCACTCCTCTGTCCCCTTGGCTCCTCTCCCTGAGGGAAGTAGCAGGAACCTCCTTCCAACCACCCAAAACGCAGCACTGATGGTGAGAAATAAGCAGAACACTGGGCTTTTGGTTTTTTTGTTCGGTTGTTTGGTTTTGTTTTTTTTTTTTATCAGGCCCTTTCGTTGTATAAATAATTTATTTCAGTTCACAGCATTATGTCTGCATCTTTAAAAAAAAAAGGAAAAAAAGGGAAAAAAGGAAAGACAGGAGGACCAGAGACCGACGGACAACGGCGAGGGGAGGACACGGGCAGCGGGATATCGCGGATGGGGACACGGCAAAGGGACTTGAGGGAATGAGACCTGCCAAAAAAAAAAACCCCAGGCCCAAATGATGACATTCCCATCACTTGGGAAGATGCTCAGCCTTGCAAAGAGCCCCGAGAGGAGCTGCTCTGCTCAAGGCTCTCTTCTTGCAGCCCACCGAGGGCCACGCTCGTCTTCACACGGGGTGGGGGGGGGAAAAGCGGGTGCTGGAAGGTCACGGAAATACCACGGGAGCCGGGAGCTACTCGTTGGAAAAGTCTCTTTAATTATTGCAGAAAGCAGAGTGGCCGGCAAGGGCGCGGGCAGCGCGTCCCAGCCAGCTCAGGGCTCAGGAACCTTCCAGGGCTCTGCCATCTCCCCAAGGGGATGGAACAGACTCCCAGGAAGGACGCAGCTCCACAAAAATTCCATGCCAGCATTCGCTAAGCCAGGGCCAGCCAGGAGGTTAAAACCCACCAGGAACAACCTGCACGCGTCATTCCTAAAAGCTGACCCCCCCTCTGGAGCTCAACGCAGCGCCTCTCGAACGGGCCGCTCTCCCAAAAAAAAGGGTTCACACATGTGGCTTCTGTGGCATCAAAAATAAATAATTCTTTTTTTTTTTTTTTCTCTCTCTCTCTCTCTCTCTCACTTGACAGCAAGTACCAAAGTGTTGGAGGTGAAGACAAAGCAGGGAAACCCGAGGAGGCGGGAAGAGAGCCACCTGAAGGGATGGGACCAGCCCACACAAGTCGGGACTCGAACCCCGCAAGAGGAGGAGAAGAAGAAAACACAACTCGGCTGCAGCGTTTGTTTCCTAACAAAACCCCCACCCCCCAAAAAAAAACCCCGCTGTTTGGAAGGTGCTCGTCGCTGCGAGGGGAGGATCAACTCCCCGAAACCCCAAGGGCATTTTGCTTTTGTCTGCTCGGTGCTTTCCCCTTGGCCGCTCCGGGAAGGGGGTTGCTGGTGTAAAATCACCAGAAAATCCTGCCTGGCTCCAAATTCAGCGTATTTGGCCCCTGAGGGCTGCCTGCTTTGGCCCTGTGGGAAGCCAGGACCCCGGAGAGCTGGATCCCAGGCTGAAACGCTGGCAGCAAGCGGATTTTGGTGCCCAGCCCCGTGCAGGTACCAAAATGTTCACCCGCAGGAGGAGGCGGCCAGGCCTGACCCTGCCCGGGCTGCTCTGCAGGCAGAGCTTGCCCGTGTGGCTGCTGGGGGAAGCGAGGGGCTCTGAACCGGCTTGAAAGCTTTATTAAAAACCCAGCACAGCCCACCCCCTTGTCTGTTCACCCCCTGCCAGCTTCCCTTTCCAGCAGAGATTTTCTGCAGGCTCTCACCATCTCTGTCTGTCCGTCCATCCGTCCTGCCCTGCCGTGACCGCCCCCCCCGCCCCGACTTGGCCTCCTGCCCCACTGCAGAGCAGCGCAGTGCCCAGAACCCCAAACTCTGCTTTTTTGGGGGGGTTTTCACTAAGTAACCCCTGGCTCGGATCGCCTCCGAAGCCGCACCTGGGAGCAGCCTGTGAGCGGGGGGGGCTTTGCTGCAGGAGGTGACACCAGCGAGCCTTTGAGAGATGGGGGTCCTGCACAACCCCCCCCCAGCAGCGTTCACCCCAAACCCTTGGGTGGTTGTTTTTTTTTTTTTTTTCCTTTCCTTTTTCCACCCTTTTTTTGAAGCAAACAGCCCCCATCTCTGCACCATTCAGCAGCCGCTCAGCACCCCAGTGTCGCATCCCCCCCCTACCCCAAAGGCTGCCCGTCCTTGCTCCGCACCCTAAAACACCAGCCAGGGTGGGTGGGTGTCCCCTTACCCATCACACCCAGCCCCCTCCCAAGACATTTTCTGCTGGTCCAACCCCCTCCTCCAAGCTTTGGACGCCCCTTCCCCCCGCCACCCGCGGGGGAGGGATGCAGGGATTCGGGCTGCGAGCCCCCTCCCCGCTGACCTTGCCGAGCCCCGGTGCATCCGCACCCCCCCCCCCCCGCAGCATCAACCCCTCGCCCCTAAATGCATGTGGGGGGGCCGGCATCGACACCCCCCCGCCCCAAAATGCCCACGTTAGAGATCCGAAAGCACGCTGGGCTCCGCTCGAACGCACTTCAACAGGGTCCTGCCCTGTTGGTTCCCCGGCGCACAAAGGCTCGGTGGTCCCGGAGGATGCAGAGGGGGGGGATTCATCCCGTTTTTCCACGTTTCCAGCCCAAGGGAGTCCGCATCAGACCCTCAGGAGCGCTGGGAGAGGGGAGCTCCGGGATCTGGGCTCGGCTGGCGGGAGCCGCTTTGTTATCACCACTATTGTCTGTCCTTTGGGGAAGGAGGGGGGGGGGGGAAAACGAAGAGGGGAAAAAACAAAACACGAACAAAAAAAAAGATCGATGAAACCCAAAAGAATCGCTTTGGTTCCGTCTCCCCCTCGGTTCCTTTGTCTGCTCCCCCATCCCTCCCCGCCTCGGCGGCGCTTCTACCGCTTCTTCTTCTGCTTGAGGGACTTCCTGCGCTTGAGGATCATCTCGTAGAGCTTGTCCATGCCCTCCGTCAGCCCCTCGCCGATGATGGCGCAGGCGGGCTGGATGTGGTAGGTGGTGGACGGGGTCAGCTCGTGCAGGGCCAGCTGCTTCTCGATCTCGGCCACCGGCAGCGATTTGGGCAGGTCCTGCTTGTTGGCGATGACCAGCAGCGGGGTTCCCTGGTTCTCGGCGAACTTGGTCACCTTGTGCAGCTCCGTTTTGGCTTCCTCCAGCCGGTCCACGTCCACTGAGTCCACCACGTAGATGATGCCATCGGTGCAGCGGCTGTAGGACTTCCAGAGCGGGCGCAGCTTCTCCTGGCCGCCCACGTCCCAGAAGTGGCAGCTGATGCCCTTGGCCGTCCCGTTGCTGAGCCGGATCTTCTCCGTGTTGAAGCCGATGGTGGGCACGGTGTTGACGAACTCGTTGAACTTGAGGCGGTAGAGCACCGTGGTCTTGCCCGCCGAATCCAGGCCCAGCATGACGATGTGCAGGGACTGGAAGGCGGAGATGTTGGACGAGATGTTCCCCATGGCCACGGCTCGGGGCCGCGCTCACAGCCCCGCGCCCATCGCCGCGCCGCCGGCCCGCAGCGGGGGCACGGCTCGGGGCGGCGCAGGGAGCCGGGATCGGGCACCGGGCACCGGCAACACGCAGCTCGGCTCCACGCGGCCGGACTGCCGACCCCCGCCCCGCCCGGCAGGAGCAGGAGGAGGAGGGAAAGGAGGAGGAGGAAGAGAAAGAGGAGGAGAGAAGGAGGAGGGGCCGCGCCGCCGCCTTCCTCCCGCTCCGCCCCGCGTCCCGCCCGCAGCGGCCGTGCCTGAGCTCTGAGCTTCACCTGCTCCTGTCTGAGCTTCACCTGCCTCTGTCTGAGCTCTGAGCTTCATCTGCCTCTGTCTGAGCTCTGAGCTTCATCTGCCTCTGTCTGAGCTTCATCTGCCCCTGCCTGAGCTCTGAGCTTCACCTACTCCTGTCTGAGCTTCACCTGTCCCTGCCTGAGCTCTGAGCTTCACCTGCCTCTGCCTGAGCTCTGAGCTTCACCTGCTCCTGCCTGAGCTCTGAGCTTCACCTGTCCCTGCCTGAGCTTCACCTGCCTCTGTCTGAGCCCTGAGCTTCACTTCCTCCTTCCTGAGCTTCACCTGTCCCTGCCTGAGCTCTGAGCTTCATCTGCCTCTGTTTGAGCTTCACCTGCTCCTGCCTGAGCTCTGAGCTTCACCTGCCTCTGCCTGAGCTCTGAGCTTCACCTGCCTCTGCCTGAGCTTCACCTGTCCCTGCCTGAGCTGCTGCTCCTCAGGGATCCCCGGGAGCGCCGTCCCCCGGTGCTGGAAGCTTGGTTATCCTCATGTTTGTCACGATGGTGACCAACCACAGAAAGCAGTAAAAAAACCCTTAAAAATAGTAACCGAGCCAAGCTGTGGCTGCCCCTGGATGCCTGGAAGTGTCCAAGGCCAGGCTGGACATTGGGGCTTGAAGCAGCCTGGGATAGTGGAAGGTGCCCATGGAAGGGCTGGAATGAGATGGGCTTTAAAGCCCTTTCCAACCCAAACCATTCTGGGATTATTCATTGCACGTGAGCCACCAGGAGGGACTTCCCACTGCACCAGAAGCTGCTCAGGCACAGCTCTCCAGGGACACCTGGCACCAGCGATGATCCGAGGCTGCAGGCAGGAGAGCAACGTGGAGCATCTGCGTCCCCTGCAGCTGCCACAGCGTCCCAAAGTGCAGAGAGATGGCACTGGGGGAAAACCTCGCCCGTGCTGCACCCAGGGCTGGGCTGGCACTGATGTTCATCACTGCTCTGAATGCCTTTTGGAGCTCATGTTTTGTAAAGGTTGTGAGTGCCCTCGACCCCTGCTAAAGCTCCTGAGGTCTCCACGGCCGGACAGTTTCCCCCCAGGGCCCTGAGCCATGGAACTTCTGTCTCAGTTACTCATAGAGAGGACCTTAAAGACCCATTTCCAACTAAACATCCAATTCCACGCCCCTTCCACGGGCAGGGACACCTTCCACTATCCCAGGCTGTTCCAAGCCCTGTCCAACCTGGCCTTGGACACTTCCAGGCAGCCACAACTTCTCAGGGCACCCTGTGCCAGAGCTGTTGCTTTTATTTCTGCTCTTGCTCCCGAGCCAGGGTGGTTGCTACAATATCACCCATTCCCTGTTTCCCAGCGTCTGTAAAATAAATACCCACTCTATGTGACAGCTGAGCCAGAAAGCCCCAGAGAAAGAAGTGCGCTGCACAAGACAGATACTGCTTTGAATTTAAGATGCTCTCACCCCTCAGCGTGCGCTGAGGATTTGTCGGGCTGCAGTGGCATCACTTCTCACATTCATACTTCATCCCGAGGATGCGTGTGGAGGCTTTGCATGGAGATAAAGCTCTCTATTAACACGTGCCATCATTAAAAGTACAGGCAGCTTGCTTTTGCAGCCCTCAGAGGTGACACCGGGCACGCTTTTGTGGGAATCACCTTGTGGTGACAGCGGGAAAAGCGCAGGGAGCTCTGTGCCCCGCATCATGCAGGTGGGAGAAACACTCCTTAAACACTCCTTAAATACTCCTGAAACACTCCTTAAACACTCCTTAAACACTCCTAAACACTCCTTAAATACTCCTGAAATACTCCTGAAATATTCCTTAAATACTCCTTTAATACTCCTTGGCACGTGTGAGGCGGCACTGCCAATCCAAAATCGAGGCCCAGGCACTGGATGGGGCTGGAAAATGGAAATATTTTGTGCACCAGCGCTGTCCTAGGCTGATCCTTGAGCTGGTGTGAGCTCAGGCTTTACTCCGCCACCACACCAAAGAAATGAGGTTCCGAGAGCACGTGGAGAGAGCCGTAAGCGATCACCTGACTCCAGGACCTGGAGCATTAAAGGGGAATAAAAAAATGCCAGAAATAGAAGAATAGGGTCATATCTGTGAGCGGCAGATCCGCCACTGGCACCGCTCTCATCTCCTCCGCCTGAATCGCTCCAGCCAAAGCTTCCTTAAAGGCTGCTGGGAGGGATAATCCCAAGGCAAGGGCATCCCGGGCTGCTCCCGGAATTAGTGGCTGATCTGTGTGCAGTAGGGCTGGGATTTAGGAATTTACCTTCGGGGTGGGAGCCCATGCTCGGGGCCGGGAGCGCAGGAGATGCTGTTTGAGCTCTCGGTGCGCTCCCCAGGGAATTCCCTCTCTCCTTCCCTCCCTCCTCCTTCATCCCGCGGCTGAAAACAGCTTTGAGCCTCAAGAAAAGCCACGCGGGCCACCAAAATTCCTTTCCCCGCCATCCAAAGTCTAAAAGGGAGACTTCCCTCCTGCGCAGCCCTCGTTTTTTTCACGCCGTCTCTAAATAAAGGCGAGAACCGGGGGATGTTCTCCGAACCGGCCTGAGAGGAGACAATCCCAGGGGATGGAGATCCACGGGAGCGTCGCAGCGGTGAATTCTGCGGCAGCTCATGCCAGCTAGCCATAAATAAGCCGCTAAAACCTCCGCGGAATATTAAGCGCAGGAATAACAGCGTTAATCGCAGCCCGGAGGAGTCTGCCAAGTGCACGCGGTGGCAAATTTAGGGAGAGGAAACCCATTTTTTCCAGCCACCCCCCGCCTCTCCCTGCTTTTTCTCCCCCATCCCCGCCCTTCCCCTCGCATCAAGGTTAAGCAGCCAAGGTTAAAGGCAGCATTAGCATCTAAATGTGCGTCTGAGGATGTGACAAAGGGACCGCGGCTGGTCCCCAACACTTGGCTCAGGCAGCGCCAAGACCGTTGCTGCCATAGTAACTGTTTTTCAGACATGGCAATTATTTCTTCCCAGCTTTCCCCCATCCCGCCTCCCTTCCCCCAGCTCATCTTGCGCTTCCAACTATCTTTTGGTTTTTTTTTTTCATTCTTTATAATTTTTTTTTGCTTCTTTTTGGGGGGAGGGAAATACAAAGGGCCCCGGAGTCCGCACACATCCAGAGCTAAGGGAGGGATGCTCCCCGCGCTTCCGCGGCCGCGCAGGGATAATCCCTGATAGCGACTTTTAATCCGCATCCAATTAGCCCTTCACCACCCGGGCAAAGCGAAACCTCGGAGCAGCAGCTCTGCCAAATCTCGTGACCCGCGGAGGGGGGAAAATCTGTCTGCAGGGAGCATCCCAACTCCGGGAGCACGCAGGATCCTCTCTCCCTGCCCTGCTCCTTCCTTCTTTTGTCGCATCGCTCATGTCCCAATCTGCCGCCTTTTGTTTCTGCGTTCAGGGCTCCGACACCAGCCCGAACAAAGCGAACGGGCCGGGGCTGCAATTAGGGCTGCCCCCATTCCTGGGGATAATTCACGGCATGCCCGTGATTAACGCGTGGGATGCGGGAACAGCGCTGAGGAGCGGCCGGTGGTGGGACAAGGCACGGGATTGGAGGCTCCAGGGGGTTTAGGGGGCTGCTCCCCTCTTCTCCCAGCGTTTCGGGGATGAGCTCTGTCCAAGCAGCTCCTTCCCGGGATAGGCAGCAATGTCCAACACCGCGCTGGGAGCTCTCATCCCAGTTTGGGAGCCCTGACGGACGGGGAAAGACCTTGGGCAGGCCGGATAAAGAGGTGTGAAAACCGCCTGGAAATGTCCTCTGCAAACTCCCGCAGCCCAAGCACAGCCTCGAGGTTAACCTGCGGCTGGGATTTTCACCAAAAATCTCTCGTCTTGTGCTTTGCTTTCACTGCAGCCCTAACTCTGCTCACTTCTTCCCTGCCAAGCCACGAAACTGGGCAGGAGGAACAAACCTGGAGCGGGCAGGGACAAAAGCAGCGAGTGTGGCGTGGTCAGCTTCCTCTCCTTCTTCCCTTCCTTTCTTCTTCTTCCTTTCCTCTCTTCCTTTCCAAGGACTTCCCAGCGCACCCTCTGGACACCCAGGCCGGGTGCTGCAGGATCACGGAGGGCCGAGGAGCCCGCGGGTCCCTTTGGGATGTTAACTCCTAGGGAAGGGAGCACGGAGGGGTTAGCAGGGCTCCTTCCTGCCGGGAAAGGCTCCGCGGGGCTGGGAGACACAGCCGGGCACGGGGTGGCCGAGGAGAGACGGACAGACGGACAGGGCGTGTTTAACACCAGATTATCCCTCCCAGCACTCCATTCACAGCGGTTTCTCCTGGGGTTTCTGGAGCTGGCCTCCCTCCTGTGGGTGTTTTCCTGGGCTGTGTCTCACCCTCCAGCCCTCAACCCTGCGCTGAGTGATGCCTTAGGTTTTAACTTTTGTATTTTTCAAATTCTGTGCTGCTTAGAGTGTAACTCTGAAGTTCCTTGTAGCCTGGAATTTCTGCTCTCTCGTGCTGGGCAGACACAACAAAGCCTCTCCAGGCTTTGCCTTCAAGGACAGCCAGGCTCTTCTAGGCCCAAAATGTGTAACCCAAAGCCTCTAAGGGGGGAGCAAGCTGAGGGGAATTACATCATTGAACTGGGGCTTTAATTGGAGAATTAACCGTGGTATGCAAATGAACCAAACCTATAAAGGTGTGAAGAACTCGTGACCTGGGGTCCATCTTGGGGTCCATTTTTGGAGGCAGCCGCTGGCTCCCCAGGGTGTGCCTTGAAGGCTTTCAAATAAACACCGACCTTTATTCCCTTACTCTTGTCTAGTCTCTGTTTCTAGGTGGCTGGAGAAGGCACCATGGGTGGGTCCCTTGGAGCAGGTCCCTCCATCCCAGAGCTCCTGGGATAACCACACAGCTCTGGTGGCTCAGAGGTGTCTCCAGGGGTGGATGGAGGGTGGAAGGATGTGCGGAGGCAGGGCTGGAGGGGTGATAAAAGCGGCATCATACAGGAGAAATGGCTAAATCCACAGAGCTCCTAATGCAGGAGGGAGGAATAATCCGTTCATCTGCAGCACAGCAGCGGCTCAGCTCCTTTTCATGACCTCAGATGCCTCCTCAGGCCAAGCAAAGTCCTCCAAGGACCAGCTAAAAGCTGATTTTTACAGCCCCGACCCCAGGAAACACCGAAAATGGCCACACACCGAGGAGGAACAAACCCTTCCTCTGAAAGAATTGGGGTCAAAAAAGCCTTTCCAAGGCAGCCCCAAATCCTCCAGGAGCGGAGGCAGCTGGAGGAGCACAGGGCCAGGGCAGGTGTGTATTAGAATTTTTGCTGTTGTGGATTTGGGGTTTTTTTTTTTTTAGCTCCACGAATTCACACCCATGATGAAGCTTCACAAGCTTTTATCCTTCTCGGCATCCTGGGGCACAATGCCGTGGCTCACTGGTTTTTTTTTTTTTTTTTTTTTTTGCTGGATAAAGAGGTGTGAAAACCGCCTGGAAATGTCCTCTGCAAACTCCCGCAGCCCAAGCACAGCCTCGAGGTTAACCCGCGGCTGGGATTTTCACCAAAAATCTCTCATCTCATGCTTTGCTTTCGCTGCAGCCCTAACTCTACTCACTTCTTCCCTGCCAAGCCACGAAATTGGGCAGGAGGAACAAACCATGTGCGTGACTGGAGCGGGCAGGGACAAAAGCAGGGAGCTCCCTGCCTTTGTTCCCGGGATTTGCCGAGATGAGGGCACCGGGAGGGGACTCGGGGCTGCCTCACGCTCCGGGCCCAGCCGAACAGCATTTCTATTTCTGCTTTTCCATTTCTCCCCTAAACATCCGTGCTCAGGTCTGGATGTCCTAAGTGGCTGCTTGGATGCTTGGAACGAAATCCTGTCGTGTGGAGAGCGAGGGAAGGAGGATTTCCTCCTGTGATGGGTTTAGGAGTTGAGGTTTCAGCAGCTTTTAGGGTTTATCTGCTGCATCTGGGATTCCACGGCCCCAAATTCCCTGCTGCCCTCAGGAGGGTGCCAAGGAATCACAGAGTCATTTAGGCTGGAAAAGGTTTGTAAAATCACTCAGTTCAACCATGACAGGCTGAAATTGTTCCCTGGGCGGGTGGGCAGGCCCTGGCACAGGGTGCCCAGAGAAGCTGTGGGTGCCCCTGGATCCCTGGAAGTGTCCCAGGCCAGGCTGGATGGGGCTTGGAGCAGCCTGGGATAGTGGAAGGTGTCCCTGTTAAAATCCTCTCGTTCCACCCCCTGCCCTGGGCAGGGACACCTTCCACTGTCCCAGGTTGCTCCCAAGTCCTGTCCAACCTGGCCTCCTTCATTCCTGTCCTGAATAATCCTGGATAATAATCGCCCCTTCCTCCTGTGGCAAAATTCCTGACCGGAGCGGCCTTGCCTGGGGAAGGAGTCAGCTGTGCAAATTTCACCCTCTAATTTTTCTGTGACACTCTGTCCCGAGCCAAAAAAAAACAAAACCAAAAAACCCAAAGGAAAAAGGAAAGTGGATTAGCCCTGCTGCCAGTGATAAGCAGAGGAGGCTTAGAAAAACCCTCAATTTCCCAGCACCCATTCCCGGGGCAGTAAATCTCGGAGCCTCCCGAGCCACAAGTGCTGCAGAGAGAGGGAAAGCACCGGGCTGGGGGAGATTTAGGGCTCGTGAATCACCCGGGGCTCACCAGCATCTCAAATTGCCTCCTCGGCTGATTTGCACCACAAATTTCTGCTTAGCCCCCCGAAAATGTCAGAGCACTTTATTTGCTGCCTGGCCTTTTTTTATTTCCTGGCTGCCGGGTTGGGGTTGTTGTTTTTTTCTGCCTTAAAGGAGCTGCTCCATGGGCAGGAGGGGGAAATCTGGCTCGGTGCTGTTCAGCAGGTGCAGGGCTGTTTGCAGCTACTCAGGTGGAGCCTGATTTAGGGGAAAAAAAGCCCCAGGATCAAGGAGGAAGTCAGATCTCAGCTCCTAATCCACACCTGACCCCCGAGGCATCCCCAAATTCCCTCTGCAGCAACAGCCTCGAGGCTGGAAGGATGAGGCTGGCCCAGGGCTGGCTGGGGACGGGGAGAATCCCTGCGGACCCCCGGGGGCTGTGGGCACTGAGGGGGAGGGTTTCAAGCTCTTCAGAGCTGTTATTCACCCAGCTGGAGAGGGGAAGGGTTATTCCCCTCCTGGCAGAGGGAATGTGGTATCCTGGCTCATGCAGGTGGGAGGGAAGGGCTGCCTGATCCCTGCTTTCCTCGGAGAGGCAGAGCTGTGGCTGCAGCATCCAATTGTGGCTCCAGCATGGAGAGACCTCGGAGCACATTCCAGTGCCTCAAGAGGCTCCAGGAGAGCTGGAGATGGACCTTGGGTTTGTGAGAAAGTGCCAGGATAAGGGGGAATGGAAGAATTTCCTCCCTGTAAGGGTGGGGAGGCCCTGGCACAGGGTGCCCAGAGAAGCTGGGGCTGCCCCTGGATCCCTGGAAGTGTCCCAGGCCAGGCTGGACAGGGCTTGGAGCAGCCTGGGACAGTGGGAGGTGTCCCTGCCATGGCAGGGGGTGGGATGGGATGAGTTTTAAGGTCTCTTCCACCCCAAACCGTTCTGGGATTATTTTTATTCTGTGCAAATGTGCCCAAGCCTCTGGGATCTGTGGAATCGCTGCTGTGCTTTGCATCTCCCAGGCACAGCAGCGTGGGGACACCGCCACCCCGGCGATGGGATGTGACATCCTGCCTGCCAATCCCAGAGGCAGCTGGATGCAGGGAAGCTGTAACTCAACCAATGGGGTCCAGGTGACGGGATTAAGTGCAGAAACGGGGCTGGAGCCGCGTGTTCACCTCAGCAGGTTGGAATTACGGCCTGAACGATGCCTATCGACCCCAAAGGGGATGCTCATCCCAGGGGAGGAAGGCAGGAGTGTGGATGTCCTTGTCCCGGTGCTGCTCCTGGCTGCACATCCCTGTCTGCTGGCCAGGGGAAGGAATCGGAGCTAAAAGCTGCCCAGGGGAAGGAATCGGAGCTAAAAGCTGCCCTCTTTCGGCCTTTGGTGTTCTCGGGGAGTTTTCTCCGGCAGGCTGGAGAAGCGGATGAAGAGCAGGGACATGAATTCCTTAAAGTCCCCTGCACTTCACCAGCTCCTGTGCCAGGCGAGGGACAAGGCACAGGAGCTGCCCTCGGGTGGGCAAGGAAACCTCTGTCCCTCCCTGAGCTCCACGGGTGGAATGTGGCACCCAGGAGGTGTTTGGGGCAGGGGTTAACTGGGATCAGCCCCATTCCCCAGCAGTGCTCAGCCCCCAAACCTCTGCTGTCCCCGGGCTGGGCCAGTGCCTGCCCCTTCCCGAGGTAGCTGAAATCCATGGATAACCCACCCCAGAAGGGGGCAAACTCCTCCAGCGGCACAGCTGCACGTTGTTTATCCCACGGGATAGTCCCAAGGAGGCCACAGGCCCTGCTTGTGCTTCCTGGCAAGGGAAAAGCTTGAAACTCATCCCTGCCCTCCTGGCAATTTGTGTCTCCCCGGAAGGAATTCTCCATTGGGATGTTCCCCTCGTGCCAGGCAGACGGCAGAGGTGGCCACGGGTGTGACAGTCCCAGTGCTGGCATTTTGCTGTCCCATCCAGGGCTGTCTCCTGTGCCCACAAATCGGGAACTTTGACACCAAACAGATTCCCCGTGGCACAGAAACCTCCCTCTGTGCTTGGCAGCAGAGCCAAAACCAGCCCAAAGCGGAGGGGGTCAGGGCTGAAATTTGCTCACAGAGGTGTTGGGAGATGACAATGGCCTCGCTCCTGCTTTTCAGGACGCCAGAGCCAAAAAAAATCCGAAAGCAATCAGGTTTAGTCAGCCACGGGAGGCTCAGCAAGGCAGGCAAAAGCTGTTTTCTAGGGCCACCTGGTGATGGCCCAGGGACAAGCCTTGCTTTGGGATTTCGGGCATCCCGAGGAGCCCCTCACACCCGGCAGCTCCGAGGTCTGGCACAGCACTGCCCGTTCCCTTCTCTTCCCGTCGGAATTTGAGCCTGATCCGAGTTTACATCCACGCGTGGGACCCCCGGGTGTTTCCACGCTCTCCCCATTTCATGCAGAATTTGGGTTCTGGGTGCCTTTATTCCTGTTTTCAGTCCGTGAAAAGCTGGTGTGCAGAATAAATAACACGGAGGCAGGTGAGGTGACCCGTGGGGAGTTTTTTTGGGCTGCTGAGAAAGGCAGCAGCTTGCTCACCCTGATTAGCCAGTGAGGCTCCCTGGTAGCCACAACCAGGGTGTAAACGAGGAAAGATTTCCTGCAATCACAGTGGTTTGGGATGGAAAGGACCTTAAAGCCCATCCTGTTCCACTCCACAGGCAGGGACATTTTCCATTATCCCAGGGTGCTCCAAGCCCCATCCAAGCTGGCCTGGGACACTTCCAGGGATGGAGCAGCCACAGTTTCTCTGGGCAATCTCTGGAGAAGGGATGAAATCCCAACATTATCCTCCTCGGAGGTGGCGCAGGGATGCACCGGGCTGTCCCACAGCTGTGGGGGGCACAAGGGGTGTGGGGCAGGGGGGGTTTCCATCCACAGAGCTCGGTTTTTAAAGGATGAGGGTAAAAAATCCCGTGCCATGTGCAACCACAGAATTTTCTCCCTCTATCTGCTGGAATTCCGCCTCGGCGTTCTTTGGTCGCTAGAGGGAAGCGTTGCCCTGTAGGATGGAGCTGAGCCCGCAGTGTCCCTGCTGTCCCTGCTGCCTGCCACACTCAGGGCATGGCCAGCCCCTCAAGTCCCTAAATGCACTTTCCCGGCTCATTTTAGGGGTCAGTCGTGGATCAGATTGATGCCTTAGGTTTTAACTTTTATATTTTTCAAGTCCTGTACTGCTTAGAGTGTAACTCTGCAGTTCCTTGTAGCCTGGAATTTCTGCTCTCTCGTGCTGGGCAGACACAACAAAGCCTCTCCAGGCTTTGCCTTCCAGGACAGCCAGGCTCTTCTAGGCCCAAAATGTGTAACCCAAAGCCTCTAAGGGGGGAGCAAGCTGAGGGGAATTCCATCATTGACGTGGGGCTTTAATTGGAGAATTAACCGTGGTATGCAAATGAACCAAACCTATAAAGGTGTGAAGAACTCGTGACCTGGGGTCCATCTTGGGGTCCATTTTATGGAGGCAGCCTCTGGCTCCCCAGGGTGTGCCTTGAAGGCCCTTCAAATAAATACCTATCTTTATTCTCTTACTCTTGTCTAGTCTCTGTTTCTAGGTGGCTGGAGAAGGCATCAAGATCCCCTTCAAAATCTTTATAAATATTGGAATGATGGGGCTTTGGCTGCTCCTGGATCCCTGGAAGGTCCAAGGCCAGGTTGGCCGGGTTTGGAACACCCTGGGATAGCAGAAGGTGTCCCTGCCCGTGAACTGGGTGGGTTTTAAGGTCCTTTCCCACCTCAGCTGGGCTGGAATCTGGTGATTCCCAAGCGTGGGTTCAGCAGAGGGAGCAGCATCCCTGCATCCCAGGCTCTTCCCACAGCTCCAAACTCATTCCCAGCACATCCCTGACTCCAGGTGGGTCAAAAATAGCTGAACCATTCCCCAGGCTGCTGCATCCCCGGGCTCCAAACCCAAGCTGGGAGACAAAACACAGAAAAAAACCCCCAAAGATGGAAAAAAAAAATTGCTGCTATTAAAGGATACCTTAAATAAACTCTGCTTCCCCTCTTATGCATTCAGCTCTGGTGGAAGTTTTCCTGCAGACTGGGGATGCAGCAGGAGCGATTTAAATTGAGGAAATTAATTAATTAGTGTCAAGCACGCGGAGCCCATTCACCAAATGGGAAGGCTCGGGGGAATTTAGACTTGTCTCAGGTTTTTTTTTCTGTCTCTCTTTGAAAAGATGAATGTTTCTCAGAGGTTTGTTATCAGCCAGCAATCAGTGGGAATAAAGCAAGCAGCCAGGTCTTCTGAGAGACTGGCAGTGCCACCACTATTTCTGTTGGAATTTCTTGGGAGATTTTAAATTATTCTGTTGAAGCCCCGGGGGAGGTGGTTAATTGTTCATTTTGGCTTTCCTTGTTAAAAAAAAAAAAATAAATTAGGGTTGTAGAGCTACTCGCAGATTTGAGAAGTAAGGAGCATGAATAGGGAATAATCCTCCATGGTTTTTAAAGAACTGAGCTGGGCTCTGGGGTTATTTGAGGTTGCTGGCCCTGTAGAAGGGTGAAGGATGGCATCTTCAGGGTGGTTTGGTGAGGAATTTGTGCTGGAGGAGGATATAAACCAGTCCATGGAGGTTTTTTTTTTGTTAGACTGGAATGAAATCACTGCTCTCCTTTTAAATAAGGCAAAAATTCCAGTGTGGATCATGACTGCAACCAGGTGTGGACCCCAGAAGGACCTGATCCAGTGGAAGCTGTCCCTGCCCATGGGATGAGCTTTAGGGTCCTTCCCGACCCACTGTGGGATTCCATGAGCTTGCCCAGCACCATTCCCACCTGCAGGAGGTTTACTGATCGTGGAGAAGAGCTTTTGGTGGTCAGGAGGGAGGCTGAAGTGCCCGACAGCAGCCAATCCACATTTTCCAGGCTCTCACCTCGCCTGATGAATGTAACAGGGCTCGACACGGATAATTGGAAGTGGCTGCTCTTTCCTCATGAGCTTTCCACGGGTGACAAAAGGCATTTTACACCTGTCCAGCCAGAGAAATCCCTGAGGCCCTGGCACAGGGTGCCCAGGGAAGCTGGGGCTGCCCCTGGATCCCTGGCAGTGTCCAAGGCCAGGCTGGACGGGACTTGGAGCAACCTGGGATAGGGGAAGGTGTCCCTGCCATGGCAGGGGATGGAACCAGATGTTTTTCCAGGTCCCTTCCAACCCAAAGCATCCTGGGATTTATGATCTCCCAAGAATTGCTTCTCCAACCATTTTCAGCTCTCTTGGAGCCCAGGGAACACCTCAACATCCCCCAACTACTTCCCGGAGCAGCTGCACCCTGGAGGAGTCACCTCCTCTTGGCCTGAGCCATGCTTTGCCCCTGCCAGCTTCCTTGGAATCCTCCCTGAGAACATCCAGTCTGTCTGGAGGGGCAGCACCTTCCCCTGAGGAGCAGACCCCAAATCCCAGCCCTTTGGACACACCCGGATTGCCTGGAGAGGAGGAGCTGGGAGCCCAGGGCTGCTCCTGTGAAGCTGGGAACTCCTGAGCCACTTCCAGCTACCACAGCAGGGAGGAAAGGCCGCGCTCTGCCAGGAATTTGGGTCGTCTCCCACATTTCAGGCACGTGAATACACATTTTTTTTTACCCAAACACTCAGCAGAGCCCGGCACGCGTGTGTGGTCTGGCATCTGCTGCTCTGGAAATGGGAGCGCTTCCCGTGTGGATTAGGGGAAAAACGGGATGTTTGGGATGTGAGGCCAGGGCTGGAAAGGTGCTGTCACTCCGAGCTCTCCTCTCTGACAAGAAGTTATCCCTGCTGCACTGCCAGCATCCCCCCTCCGTGTCCTGCTGAGCTCCAAGCCCTCCCTGAGGGCAGCTGGCCCGGTCACCAGCACAGGGATGTCCCCAAAATCCCCGAGGAGGCAGCACCTCACGGAATCCAGCATCCCAGAGGATCCCTGCAGGCAGCAAGGGCAGTGGGGGAACATTGCTGCATCCCCCCGGGTAAATCCAGCTCCTGGAGGAGTTTTCCTCCCTGGAAAGGGCCACGCAGACTGAAAAGTGCAAGCCTGCTCGAGGAGTTTGGGATGGGGTTTTTTTTTATTTTGTTTTGTCAGGAGAGATAAATGTCGCAGCTTGTGCAGCAGGGAGAGGTGGAAACGGCTTGACCTCTCCCTCATTAGCATCGCTTTGGACTGGAGCAAAGAAGCTGGGAAAAGGGAGTCTGGTGATTTGTTCTCCTTTAAAAATGTCCCTGTCATCACGCTTCGTTATTTATACCGGCAGCACCGCTGGCACCGAGCCTGGGCTGGGGAGGAAAATGATACGGAGACGTCCTGCACTCCCTGCTGCTTTCCCTGCCCTCCCTCTGAAGGAGACACGGATCTGCCTCAGCTTTTGTGACCGGTGGGTCCCAGAGCTGTCCCAGCATTTGCAGTGACACCCATCAAATGAGACCTTGGGGACTCTCTGCCTGCCGGGCAGGTTGGGATTGCACAGGATTTATGGGATAACTCGGGAAAGGGTTGGCTGAGTCTGGGGTGTGGAGCCACAGCAGCCTCAGGATTTGGGGCAGCTCCCTCTTCCTGAGATGCCCCCATCAGCTTCATCTCTTCCACCACCTCAAGCTGGTGGAAAACTGCAGGAAAAGTCATGGAAAACCGTGATTTGGGGGATTGTTTGGTTTCAGATTTGCTTTTTGGAATTTGCCTTTGGCTCCTGTTCGGGTAACAGGGTCAGGCATTGCTGCTTAACCCCAAAGCTGCTCCACCTAAGCAACTCCACCTTTCCTGAGGGTTTGACTTTAGGGCTCGGAGCTTCGAACTTGGAGCTTCTCCCCACAGGTTTCACCCCCCATTTTGAAAGCCTAGGCAAGATTAAGGACAGACACTTCAAGGTTTTGTGCAAAACACAAAAATCCTCGTTTTTTACACCTTTTTTATCAAGAGGGAAACACTCCACTCTTTTCCCCCCGACTCTGCCTTCACTTCCCACCCTGCTCTGAGCCCTTCTGCTGTTAATTCCCACCGATCTCGGACCATTTTCAGGTCTTCGACGAATTCTCACGTGCACAACTCCAGCTCTGACTGTCTGCCGAGGTCACCAGGGACACCAGGACCTGTTCATTTTCCTCCTGAACTTTCTCAGCCCTCCAGAGCCAGCAGTGACTCAGCTGCTGCATTCCGGAAATAACCGGGAATGGCAGGAACACACCCGCGGGGAAATACCCAAAGAATCGCTTTTCTCTTTAAAAACACTTCTGCTGTGACCTGCACCAGCGACTGTCACCCAGCCAAGCTCTCTGGGCTGCATTCCCTCGCTCCCAAAGCATTCAAACAGAAATTACCTTGTCAGCTGTTCTGGCTGAGATTTGGGAATCTGCAGAGCTTTCCAAAAGCGTGGATCTCTGGTGTCTTTGCACCGAAATAGACTCACAGAATCCCAGAAGAGTTTAGGTTGGAAGGGACCTTCAAAACCATCATGGGCAGGGACACCTTCCACTGTCCCAGGCTGCTCCAAGCCCCAATGTCCAGCCTGGCCTTGGACACTGCCAGGGATCCAGGGGCAGCTGGGTTCATTCAGGGCCTGCCCACCCTCCCAGGGAACAATTCCTTCCCAAGATCCCATCCATCCCTGCCCTCTGGCAGTGGAAGCCATTCCCTGTGTCCTGTTCCTCCATCCCTTATCCCCAGTCCCTCTCCAGCTCTCCTGGAGCCCCTTTAGGCCCTGGAAGGGGCTCTGAGCTCTGTTGATTTTAACCCAGTGGAGATGGAGAGCTGGGTTTGTTGGCGCTTTGGGGAAGCTGTGGGATGGGAGGAGATAATCTGGGGCAGGCTTCCCCCATCCCCTGCCCCCAGAGGAGCTGTGGGTGGCTTTGCCCAGGAGCAGCACAGCCTGATCAAACGAGCTGTATTCCTTTGGGACAGCACACTCGGAGTGTAAGAGAAGCTGTGCCTGCATCCCAGCTCTTCCCGGGGAAGTGAGCACAGCCCAATTGCAGCCATCACCTTTCTCCCACGAGGATCAGCCACATCACCTCCACTTGCTGCTCTCCGCATCGATTTCAAACCTTCCAGGCTTCAGCAGTTTTCCAGCTCCAGGTACGGGCCTTTCCCACGTTTTTTCCATGGGATGTGTGAAGGGCTCGTGCTCCAAAGGTGCAGCGACCTCCAGGACCTCCTGCAGGAATCCGGAGCTGGGCAGGGCAAGGGCAAAGCCCTCTCGGGAGGGAGCCTGGGGAGGGATGGGTGTGCTGGGAGTGCTGCCACCACCTTCCTGTCTCTGCTCCTGTGGAATGATGCTGAGGATCCACGTGAAACTCCCAGAATTCTGCTGCTGGAGGCGAGCTCTGCCTCAGCACAATTTGATACTGGAGCAGCCCCATCATGTTCTTTTTGCTGTTGTTTTTTTGGGGTTTTTTAAATTATGTTTCCCAGCTGGGAGACTCCGTAAAGCTGATGGCAAAATTGCCTCTGCTGCTGGCAATCAGGCTGTGAAAGAAATCGTTATCTAAAGAGAGGGGAATGGGAATGGGACTGGAAATAGGACTGGGAATGGGACTGGGAATGGGAATGGGAATGGGACTGGAGCTGCCTTTTTTTTCCCCATGTTTGTCACTAAAGCAGGCAGCCTGCAGTGTTTTGCATCATGTCCATCAGAGAACAGGCACATCTGCATTTTCTGGGGACACAGCAGGCTGAGCACAGCCTTTGGGAAGGGGGAAATATCAGCCCCATCCTCACCCTGCAGCCCGGATGTGCAGTGGGACAGAGTCTCATCATTCCCCAAGTGCCTCTCCCGCAGGTTGTGCCTCCTTGGTCTCTCCCACAGGACCTTCCCTTGTCCCCCCACCTTTCCCAGGTGAGAATTTCATCCAAAAACTGATCCTCCATTCTCCTGTTTGAGCTAAATTATCTTGTCTACCCTCATGGTGTCATTAAAAAGGAGCCCTCCTCGGGTTTTTCAGGAACAGGGAAGGCTGGAGCTGCTCAGCACAGCCAGCTCCAGCTTTTCTCCCCACCCCGCTCTGGAATTGAGATATCAAGAGACAAGTCCCATTATTTCAAGGCGAGATCAGACTTCTCCACTGTACCAGTATCAGTGGGATTTAGGCTTTTTATGGGTTTTTAAATGCTAACACTCCCATCCAGATGAAAACAGGATCCTTTAGTGCCTGCCTGCCCCAGAGGAGGGAGAGCTCCTTTCCACGGCTCACGAAGCAGTGGAAGGAGCTGGTTTGCAGCGTTTTCCTCCAAAGTCTTTGCACCAAAGGCATCATTTCTCAATCCAGCCTTGCCCTGACCTTTCAGGAGGTGGCCAGGCCCTTCCCCTTGGTGTGCCACCCCATTATTCCCACCGCAGCCTCCTCCCTCCAGGGCTTCCCTGAGCAGCTCTTTGTGTCCTAGGAAGCTCTGTGGGGACGAATTTTTGCCCCTGGGCTGCAGCACTTGGCCATGAGGGTTATTGCTGGAGGTCTCTGCAAAAAAAACCGAGCTCGAGGGTGGCTCATAGCTGCCTCGTTAGGGTGGGTATTGCTTTCCCCCTGAAATCCGAGCTGCTTTATGGACTCGGTGATGCCTGGCTCCCAGGCATTCAGGCTTTAATGCATGCTAATGACCAAAACAAGTGTTTTCCCCCAGAAGTGTCACGTGTTTCCCCAGACTTCCCCCCCGAAGCTCAGCCCAAGAGATAACATCAAAGTGGTACAATTTAATGAACCTGCTCCGTTACAGTGTAGAGCATAATTTACCGGCTGCTATGCAGGGGAAAAAAAAACCTAAAAACCTCCCTGCCGGTGAGGCTTTTCAGTCTATTCCTCTGATTTTAATAAGTTACAACTTATCTTGTGCCGTTTGGGGGGAGAATGGGAGAGATGGAATGATAAAACAGTGATTCATCCCACGCTGGGAGGTTTATTAAGGAAAAAAACCCAGCAAAACCCTGAGCTTTTGGCTGTGTCTGGGAAAAGGAAGGAGAAAACAATTCTGTTTTAAGAGATTCCTTCCCTGTCAGGCTCAAACCCAGTGTGTTCTGAGGAAGCAGAGATACCTGTGCACATCCCACCTGATGTCCTTGGCCTCTTCTCCCGGGAAAAACGACCAACAGGACGAGGGGAAATGGCCTCAAGCTGCAGCAGGGGAGGGTCAGGTTGGATTTTAGGAAGAATTTGCTGGCCGAAGGAGCAGTCAGGCCTTGGGGTGGTGGTGGAGTCACCGTCCCTGCAATGTGCAAAAAACGAACAGATGTGGCCACGTGCTTAAGGGCATTGGTTAAAGGCTGGGCTTGATGATCTGGGAGGTTTTCCCAGCATGGAATCCCATGGAATAATCTGTCCTGGGGGGCCGCCAGCTGCTGTCGCTGCTGCTCTGGAGGAGAGGCACTAAAGGACAGGGCAGGACAGCCCCGGCTGCTGCTCAGCCCCAAAAACTGCTCCTGTTTGAAGACAACAAACATTTATCCGTGGCACATCTCTCCCGAGGCGAGGCCACGCTGCTGGAACAGCCTCATTCCAAGGGGACACCTCGCTTTGGGAACAGGAGGAGCTGAAAAGCCCCAAGTGCTGCAGCCCGGCTCCTGCACAACCAAAGCCTCCAAGAGCAAGGAGGGAGGCTTTAATCAGGCAGCGGTTTCCATGGCAACCTCCCCTATCAAATGGCCGAGCACAAGGGCTCTCTGCTCTTCTCCTTGCTCTCTGGAACAGTTAGGCCAGGATGAGAGCCCAGGTGTGTTTTGGTGTGGCTTGCACAGCTCTGGGCAGGCCCAGAAGGAGCAGGAGCCTTCCTCCCACAGCTCCGAGCCCTGAGTGGGCCCAAGGAGCCTGCTCTGTATTTCTATTGTGATTTCTGGTCCCCTGCCTGCCCGGGAGATCCTTCCAGGGGCTGCTGGTGAAGCCAGGAGAGGCATTTTCCTCATGGAATCATGGAATGGTTTGGGTTGGGAGGGACCTTACAGCTTATCTTGTTCCACCCCTGCCATGGGCAGGGACACCTTCCACTGTCCCAGGCTGCTCCAAGCCCCAATGTCCAGCCTGGCCTTGGGCACTGCCAGGGATCTAGGGACAGCCACAGCTTCTCTGGGCACCCTGTGCCAGGGCCTGCCCACCCTCCCAGCCAGGAATTCCTTCCCAGTATCCCATCCAGCCCTGCCCTCTGTCAGTGGGAAGCCATTCCCTGGGTCCTGCTCCAAATCCCTTGTCCCCAGTCCCTCTCCAGCTCTCCTGGAGCCCCTTTAGGCCCTTGAAGGGGCTCTGAGCTCTCCCTGGAGCCTTCTCTTCTTCAGGTGGACACCCCCAGCTCTCCCAGCCTGTCCCCACAGGGGAGATAAGGAAAGTTAACAACAATCCAGGCCCTCATCTCTGCCTCTCCCTGGGGAAATGTTTCCCAGTTTGTTGGTCCCGGGGATTTTGCTCACCCTTTCTGCCAGGTTTAGGAGGAATTGGGTGTCTGGATTTCCTTGTGCTCTCGCCCAGCTGCTGGGATTCAGTGCTGCACTCAAGGCCAAAGGGGTCCTCGTGTGCCGCTGGTTTTTGCTTCATGAGGAGGAGCCTGGCTTTGGGGAGGGGGCACAGAAATCGGTTTAGAATTAAGCAATCCTTCCCTCTGGCACGGGAGATGCAGGCAGCCCTCAGCTCTCCCTTGCTCCATCCAAAGAAATCCCAGCTCCTGAGATGACATTTTAGAGCATGAGGGGAGGAGGAGGAAGACATCAAGGTGGTGTCCAACAGAAGGCATTGTTCTCTTTTCTCCGGGCCCACGTGAAGGGCCAAACATCAATATTTGCTTTTCCATTTCCCTCTGGGCCCCATTGTTCGAGACAACTTTGCAGCTCACCTCTGTTTACTCTGAGGGCCTGTGGCGGGCCTGTCCCTTCCTTGGGCTGGCTGAGAGGGAAGGAAAGGCTGGCTCGTTCCTCCCGGCGTGAGGAGACTCATTGTCCCTCCTGACTGCTGCTCCAGAGCAGCTGCTGCTCGCCTATTGTGGAGCTGCCTGTTTTCTTTGTAGCAGCTCAGCACTGCTTAAAAGGCAGGCCCGGCCCGAGCACGGCTGCCAAATCCAATGGTTGGCTTGCTGTGAGGCTGGGCCCCGAACCCTGGGAAGAGATCCAGGGACGAAGCAGGTCCAAAAAAATCCCACTTGGCTTCTTGCTTCACGGTTTCTGACGGCAACCCCCCTGTTTTTAGCAGTGACTGTGTGAACTCATGGTGCTCGGCCTCTTTGGAGAGGGCTGCGTGTCCTGCTCGCCTTGAAACGAGCTCAACTCAAACCAGATTTTTATGTATCCTGAAAAAATTCTGTTTCCAAGGGTCTTTTTTGATGCATTGAGGGTGTCAGGAAGAGGTGGTGATTCCTCCTCTTTCTGGGAAACTGCCAACCCTGCTCTTCGCAGGTGGTGGGATCTTCAGCCAGGAAGATTTTGCGGGGCTGCCCCTCAGCTGTGGTTTCTGCCTCATAAACCCAGCAAGCTGGTGGCTTTTACTCCCTTAATAAGAATTGTATCCCATCTGACTCGCTTTTTGCTGCCAGTCTTTAAAAGCAAGGCCACGGCACGAGACCTGCACCTTGCTGAGCCCCCTTTGCAAATTTGCTGCCCTTTTTCCCTTCGTCGGAGGCCTGGAAAGCAAAGAGGCCTCTCCTGCCCGAACTCACCACCACATCTTTGTTCACTGCATGATTTAACAACCACAATTACAAGGTTGGCTTGACCCTGCGTCCAGGAAAGGCCCTTGCTGGCATTTCTCACCCTCTAGAAGGGAGGGAAGTTTCCCTCCTTCCCCTCACCTAGGCCCATGGCATCTGACAGGTTTTTTGAAGTAATAAAAAGCCTCTTTGGATTTATTGTTCCGTGTCACTCCCTCAGTGCACAGCTGCCATTCCTCCTTAGTCCAGCAATGGAGTTTCTCCATCAGCAACAGACCCAATCCCATGGAGATTTTAAACCTGGCATTGTGGGACTGAGGCAGGGGAGCACAAGGGGGACAAGGAAGAGAAAATTGGGGTTTAAGGGCAGAGGGATGATGATTTTTGCTCTGTTACCTCCACAGGTGCTGAGTGCCCAGGCTGGATCCAGGCTCCAGAGTGACCCAACCCCTGCTGCAAAGGCAGCAGCTCCAAGCCCTCCATCCTGGCTGGGGGTGAATAGCCCTGGAAGGTGGGTTTGGACACCTGCACCAGAGGGCAGGTGGCACCTGTGGCACCTTTATCTTCTGCTTGTGCTCAGTACCAACACTGGGAATTGTGCAGGGAGAGACAGGGGGGATCACAGCAGAAAGATGGGAATGGAGCAGAAAGCTGGGATCACAGAAGGAAGGTGGGAACAGAGCAGGAAAGTGGGAAAGCAGCAGAGGATGGGAATGTGCCGGCAGGGAGACACTGCTCCTTGCGCCTCACCTCAAATTGCCAGCCTACCCCAAATGCAGGCAGCAGGCTCCGTGCCCAGGGTGAGTTTATTGGGATGTAATCCTATTACTGAGGGCAGGACAGGCTCCAGCCCATTCCCAGCACCTCTGGTAATTAAGACCAGCTCTAAGCCTCTTCAAACAAGGTGCTTGGCAAGCTGGGGAAGGAGCCAGGCCGCTGGTTTGCTTTTGATGTGCTGCATCCACAGCTCACTGGGAACCAGTGTCACCAGCAACCCAGGGCAGAGGTTCCCCTGCTGCAGAGCAAGCCACGCTGTATGCTGGGCTTACAAAGTCATGGAATTATGGAATGGCCTGGGTGGGAGGGGACATTAAAGCCCATCTCGTTCCACATCCCTTTCCAGGGACACCTTCCACTATCCCAGGCTGCTCCAAGCCCCATCCAACCTGGCCTGGGACACATCCAGGGGCAGCCCCAGCTTCTCTGGGCTGCTGAAACGAAGGAGAAGCAAAGACATCCCTCCTGATGGGACTCAGAGGAGGTCTGGCAGCCCAAATTTACTGCAGGCATCACGCAACTTGTTAGTTTTCATTAAATGCAGCTCCCCGAGCCAAGTGGGAATCACAGCTTTTGTTCAAGGAGCCGTCGGAGTCTCACACAAGAGGCAGAAAGCAGAGAGAACTCCGAGCTGGAACAGAAAGCAAATAAAACTCCAATATTTTGGCTTTGTAATGAATATCATTAATTATGTCGAAGCTCTTTGCATAATTCCACAGTTGTCTGAGAGAGTTTGCCAGAGTGAGTAGTTCTGACACGCTGCATGCAGAAACTGCCCTTTTGACTCCACGAGGATATTGAAGATGTTCTGGTAAATATTTACATTTTTTAATCTCCAGTGCTAATCAGAGCTGAGATTATTGCAGTCACAAGAGTTTATTAAAATAAACTCTGCCCTGATCTCTTGCTTTCTGCACCTGCATCTGGGTTTTTTTTTTTCCCCACGCCAACTGTCCAGATGCCAGGGAAGCTGGGATTTTATCAGGGTTAGGTTTGCTGGACTACTGCAGTTGCTGTAGTAGTTTGAAAGAGTTTGGTCCCCAGGGGCAGATGTTATTCCAGAATTAGATGTCACCCGAATCCTCCTTGATGCTGAAATTACTGAACTATGGGGTAGAAATGGTTCTGTGGGGTTTTCTCTGCCTTGAAGCTGCTGTTTATTGGGGAAAAGTGTTTTTATCATGAGGAGAGGGCAGTGTGAGCTCTCGTGGCGTTGTCTCAGCCCATATTAAAGGTCAAGCTTCTCCTGCAGCCCCTTGAAGGGCTCCTTTGGCCCCATTCCATGAAGGGTTGTCACCATTCATGCCTCATCTCATCCCAGAGCCCTGGGGCTGCCTCATAAATGCTCCCCAGGCCAAATTCAACACTCTGAGTGTGCAGCAGGGAAGGATTTGCATCCCTGGGCTGGGAGGACCCAAGGCTGATGGATCCCTGCTCTTCCCCAGTCCTTGCAAACCTGCTTGGCTGTGCTGGGATGCTCCTAGCAGGGCTTCATTTGGGCTCCAGCAGGAGCCTGAGCCGTGTCTGGGGGAAATCCCCTCCCCAAAAGAAAGGGTTTTGTGATTTTTTTCCTGCTTCCTCGCCTGGCTAGCTGAAAATGAAGCCCAATCTGGGTCTGTGCTGCAGACTGCCTTGGACCAGTGCCTGGCTTTTATGGGGTGGTTTGTCCACCCAGGAGCCACAAAGGGTCAGGAAAAAGACCATTTGGAAAGCGAGCAGAGTTCCCTAAATGCCCCCTGAAGCCTTGGATTTCTTGCAGCAGCCGGCCCCACTGCCAGGGCTCATTCTGCCCCTTGCACAGCAAGATTTGTGAGAGGGGAAAAGCTCAGGCTGCGTGTCCTGAGCTGGCAGCAGCAAGGACAAATAATTGCAGAGCCGAGCAGTCGGTGAGGACAGAATAAATGAGCTGTTTGAAAATCACAGCGGGGCTCAGCACTGCGGCTCCAAGCCGCTGCCTGTGCCCCGGAGTCAGGGAGCTCTGGGATCTCTCCTGCCTTTGGGTGGCTTTGGGTTTTTTCCCCTCTTTAATATCAGCCCTGCAAAGTTTGCAGCTTGTCTGGGCGTGCTCTTTCAGCGCTGCTGAGTTTAGGCTCTTAGGCAGAGGTGAGAAGCCCTCGGATCATCCTGAAGGGGAAGGAAAAGCATCACACTTTGTTTAATGTGACTTTTCACTAGGGGTGGATCCAGTAGAAATTGGGGCAGTGCCACCAAATGAGCCCTCAAACAAGCTGGGGAGGGAAAGCATCACCTCAGGAGCATCTCAGGGAAAAAAAAAAAATTAGGAAAAACTCCTAGATTTCAGTTTTCTACGTGAAAGAAATAAATTGCTGCTGTCATCTCTCCCTCCCCGGCAGTGCCAGGCTGTCTTGTAGCAAAGGCTCACCCATCTTTTCAAGTCTGCCAGATAATTTTGACCTTGATGCAGACCAGACTGGGGCTTTGGGGCTGTCACCAGACAGGGCGAGGAAGGAGGGGAGGGAAGAACATTCGGCTCAGCGCCGTGGGAATGAGGCAGTGTGAAAAGCAGGGAGTGATCCGTGAGCAGATGGAGGGTGAGGTGGTGAAGACCGGCGGGCTGTGCTGCATTAATGATGTTAATAAGCAGTGAGGAGTGATTAATGAATTGTATCCAGTGGGTTGGGGTCAGCTGGGGACACCCCAGAAATGGAATTCTGGGCAAATGGGTCCCTCCCCACTACCCAGCTCCATTTTGGAGCAGGGAGGTCTTTCCCAGACTCTGGATAAAGTCCCTGCCAGGCTGGAGTGGCTGTTACCCTTCCCTGCAAGGGAGAAACACAGCAGGAAGGAAATGCAGTGCTCTCCAGAGGGGCTGGCCCCAGGATCTCTGGGAATACAATGCTCTCCTGAGTTTTCCAGGTGCAGGACACCTCAGAGCAGGCTTGGAGCGATGTAAAGTGAAGGAGATGAGCCTTGGAGGGCAGGACTGTGTTTCCTGGTTCCTGTGCTCCTCCACAGAGGATGGGATCTGCTGGAAATCCCCTCCTCAAGGAGCTTCCAACCCAGGCCAGGAGCTTCCAGCACTGCTGTTGTCTCACCCTGCTGGGTGCTGAGGGTCATGAGCTCAGAGCAGGGACCTTTAACCATGGAATCACAGGATCCTTAAGGCTGGAGAAGCTCTCTGAGATCACAGTCCAACCATTCCCCCAGCACTCCCAATCCCATGTCCCCAAGTGCCACATCCACGTGGCTTTTGAATCCCACCAGGAACGGGGACTCCACCCCTGCCCTGGGCAGCTGTGCCAGTGCTTGATCACCCTTTCAGAGATGAAATTTTCCATCATATCCAATCTAGACCGGGCTGGACAAGGCTTGGAGCAACCTGGGATGGTGGAAGGTGTCCCTGCCCATGGCAGGGGGTGGAATGAGATGACCTTTGAGGTCCCTTCCAACCCAGCCCAATATGGGATTCTGTGATTCCCTATGATCCCAGTCACTCACAGGCTCGCTGTCCTTCCCTGCTAAGCTCAGCTTAATGGATCTCTGCTGCAGCCTGGAGAGCCTGGAGAGGCTCAGCTGAGGCTGCGTGGTGCTCAGATTCCTGCTGGGCTGCCAGGCAAACAAGGCAGGCCCTCCATGGATTGCATCATTTTCCCCAAAGAACCTCCTGCCATGCAGACATGGAAAAATGCCTTAAAGGGAAGCTGGGCATTCCCAGAGAAAAATCAGGAATAAAGTGGATTAACTCTTCCATGGTCCCAAACCAATGGAGAGGAATACACAGATGTGATTCAAAGCATCATTAAGTTAATTACTGATAAGAATGTCCACCAGTGATGGTGGGGATGGGGCTGGCAGCACTGACACGGAGCTGTGCCCATCTCAAGTGGGTGCCCAGGAGTTAAATCTGGCATTTCAGTGGCTCTGGGCACATCCAGGCTTATTCTGGGTGAAACACTGACAGCAAAAAGAGGGGGTCAGACCTCTGGGGGCTGGTTGGGGATGCTGCAGGGGGAGCTTCAGGGCTGTGTGAGGTGACTCCTCATGTGGGCACCGACAGCTGAGGTGCTGGTGTGGCCTTTGGAGGTCAGACTGGCACGGAATGGGGCTGGACCCACAGCCTGAGCCGTGGGGCTGCCGTGGCTCCGTGCCATGGTCCCAGCCAGAGGCACAGCCGAGCCCACCAGACCCATCTTCAAGCACATTCCAGCCTGGGAAGCAGCAATTACCTCCCAGGCAGGTGAAATTCCCCATCTCGACTCCAAACAGAGCTCGGGCTGCATCCAGTGTCTCACTCCTTCCCCGTGCACAAAGAGCTCTGCGCTCTTGTCGGGGTTCGTTGGGATTTAGAGGCCTGGATTAAGGAGGAATAAGCTGAACTTAATTGCAGGGATAATAAAAGCTGCTGCCCAGGGCGCTGTGAGCACCAGGAGCTTTACTCCAGATGGAGGCTGGGGCAAGCCATGGAGTAAATGGAATTTTTGAGGGGAAGGATGGCACAGGGATCAGCGTGGGACACCCAGATCTGCTCCCTTGTGCTGCCACCAAGCATGGTGGGGACACTCAGCGAGCACTTGTCCTGTGTCTCCTTTGGGACTGAGGGAGCATCTTCAGGCCTCCTGTCCTGTCCTCAGCCACAAGGGGAGCCCAGCTCAGACAGTTCCAGACATCTCAGTTGGAAGAGATCAAGCCCAACCATTCCCTCAGCACTGCCAAGGCCACCACTAACCCATGTCCCCAAGTGCCACATCCACGCATGTTTTAAACCCCTCCAGGGATCATGACTCCACCAGATCAGCTGTGCCAGGGATTGCCAACCCTTCCCACGAAGAAATTTTTCCTAATATCTGATCACCGAGTAGGCAACACAACCCTCTGCTCACAAAGCCAACCAGGGAAAGTTATCCATGGATTTTGCTGTGGCTCCTCATGGCATCTTCCAACTCCTCCTCCTCCCTTCCAACCTGAACCATTCCATGGTGACTGGAGAGAAAGAAAATTGAGCTGCCATTTCCACAGGTAACCTGAGGCTGCAACAGCCCCAGCTGCTGAAAAATAAATAAATCCTTGTCTCCAGGACAAGCTGCTCTAGTCAGGACTAATTGCAGGAGGTTTCTTGAGCTCTGACCATGGCAACAGCACTTGGCTCTGGGCCTCTGCCACCAGCAGGTCTCCAGGCACTTTCCAGAGGAAATCAGTGTATTTTCCATGGATTAATGTGGGAGAAGTGATGGCTCCAAACATCCCCAAACTCGTTTCTTTGCTAGGTAACAGCCTGGGGAGGGTTTATCCCTCTCGCTCTCAGCTTTGCACCCCCCTGGGCTCTGTCTGTGTGGTCACATCTGTGCCTGCTCAGCTGCCTGCTTGATCCCACCAGGCCTGCAGGACCCCTGCGTTGTGTCCCTGGAAATACCGATGGAAATTTATCCATCAGCAACGGAGGCGAGGGCGCGGCCCGGCAGAAATTCAGCTGAAATGTGGTCTTCTTCTTGGTCTCAGCAAGGAATCTTTGGGGGCTCCACAGTTTTGGCTGAGACGCCATTAATTCCAGGCTCTCGTTAGCCAGGAGGAGGCGATGCTAATTGTGCAAGGCCAGGTGATGTTTGAAACAGGATCTGTGTGGGCATCGGTGTAACTGATCCTCGGCTGCTCGGGAAGCCTTGGCTGGGCCCTGAATGGCTCTCCAAACACAAATATTTGCCGGTGGATGGATGCCTCGTTATTAATTTAAAGCCTGCCATAAATCATGAGCTCAGAAATGCAGACTTAAGCTCCGCAGACAAAAATAGATGCGGCCTCTTGCACGGGGAGCCGTTCCCGATTACGCTTCCATAATTGGATCACGCTGAAATGGATACCTTAAATTTAGTCACAAAGGGCTAACAAGGAAAAAATGCCAGCAATTTATCACAGGCACGGCGCTATATTTAAAGCTGTCAGCATTCCTGGAACATAAAGTGATTATAAATCCCAGTGATTTGTAAGCGGCCATAGGAATCTGCCTCCACGCTGACATTTAACACCCGAGTTCTCCACGCTGGCAGCCCTGGATTCAGCCACGTAATTAAGCCTTCACCTCCTTTTCAGTTTAGGAATGACCCTGCTGCTCTTACAGGTTTAGATGCACCGCCAATTGCAGGCCCGAATGTAATTGATTTCCTTCAGTAATCAATACCTTGCTGTTGGTTTGGAGGTGGAGGTGCCAGAACGCTGCTCTCACGTCCCATTTAACCGAAATAAAGCAGTGCCTGGCCCTGTTCTGGGGCTGTGGCAGCTCGTTAGCTGACACATGAGAGGTGCAGCAGACAAAAAACTCACTGGAATGTGCTTTTCCGTGAGCCTTTCCGAGGAATCTTTAGAAATTGGACGCACAATAATCCATAGTTTGATACCTCTTCAATCCCCGGAGCTTGTTGGCATCAGCAGTCTGCAAAAAAAGGGAGAAAAATCTTGGAAACAGGCAGGGAATGACTGTGCTGAGGTTCCTTCCAGGTCTTCACTGATTCATGCCCTGGAGCAAGGGAGTTTGCCTTGTTTGAAAAACTCATTTAGAGCTTAATCCTCCAACCTCTAGGAAGGTGGTAGTTCTCTTCTCCTCACGCTGGTAAAGGACTTTTCCATGGATAAAAGCCATGGAATACTTTTGAATTTAAGCTCAAGTACACCTGCCCTCGATTCCACAGCCTGTTAGGATTTCAAAGCCTTGATTTCTAAAAGCTTCCCCTTTTTTTGGGTTACAACCAAAACCAGGTTTGTACCTCAGAGATGCTGGAACTGAGAGCTGATGCCAGCTCTCCATCCCTTCTTACCAAATCCAGGAATGGAGCACTGATGTCTCCTAAGAAATTCCATTATTTTTCATTAAATGTTTGAAAATGTTCTTATTTTTTATCATAGAAATAATATTTTATTCAATTATATTTTCACCTTTGCCTGCTGCCCTCCTCAAGATATTTTACCTGCTCCAGACCCGCACAATGGAAAGCTGAATCATGATACAGATAATCCCGAAAAGAGCCTGGAATTTGGGAAATTGGCCACAAAATAAGCCAGGGAGCAAAGCCTCTGGCTGTGGCTCTGCTCCCCTTTGTGTTTTCATTTCCTACCTTCATTCCTTCTCCCTGACGTGATGTCAAACCCCTGGAATGCACTTATTTATTGGCTGGGTAAAGAACAATAAGCGAAAAAATGCAATAAAAGAAGAAACTGCTCCCAAACCTCCCTTGCCAAGCATGTGAATCCTTCAGGAAACTAATCCATGCCACAACTCAGCAAATCACTGAGGAATGTGGGTTGTCCCATGGGATTAAAGAGCTCTCAGGAAGGCTGCTGAGATAGGGGGTGGAGAACCCCATTTCACCACTTCTGCGCTGAGTAGTTTTCCATATCTTCTAATGAAAGTTATGCCGATCAAATTTTCATTTTCTGGAGCCCAAAAGCTCTTTGTGTGCTTGCTTCAAAGCCAGGACAAAGTCAGGATGCCCATGGAGGGCGGATTGGTCCCTGGAGGTCCAACTGTGCTGCAGCCCTGGCTGCGGTAACCTCAGCCAGAGAATCATGGAATCATTTCAGTGGGAAAAGCCCTCTCAAATCATCCAATCCAACCATTAACCCACCACCCACATCCCAATTTACACCTCCCAGGAGAGATTTTTCAGGGAAGGCTTCGTGTCTGTGCCCAGACCAAGGCAAAAACCCTCTTGAAGTGACGACTGAGCAGCAGGAACGAGCGTGGTCAAAAGCAGGCCGAGTTCAGCCCTGCTCCTACTGAAGCTGGAGAGAGAGTTTCACCTTCCTCATCCTCCTGCTCACCAGGCATCTCAGAGAGGTTCTGGAAGAGGGCCTTGCCTTCAGACAAGGCTGAGCTCACAGGATTTAAGCCCGAGCTCACAGGATTTAAGCCTGAGCTCACAGGATTTATGGATGTGAGGAGAGACAGACGGTCTTCCCTGGGGTAAAAGCTGAGATAAGCATGTAAAGGTATTCCAAGAGAGCTGGGGAGGGACTTTGGACATGGGCATGGAATGACAGGACAGGGGGGAATGGCTTCCCACTGAGGGAGGGTAAAGTTTGATGGGATATTGGGAAGGAATTCCTCCCTGGGAGGGTGGGGAGGTGCCCAGAGAAGCTGTGGCTGCCCCTGGATCCCTGGAAGTGTCCAAGGCCAGGCTGGATGGAGCTTGGAGTAACCTGGGATAGTGGAAGCTGTCCCTGCCCTGGAACGAGAGGAGCTTTAAGCTCCCTTCCAACCCAGACCATTCTGATTCTACATTTCTATCATTCCATGCTAATAAAATTCATTCCTTCCAGGTCATCCAGCTCTTGCTCACCCCACTCCCACATCCCGTGTGATGGCCACGTGTGCTTCCCACCCCACGCTCACGACTGGAGCAGGCTCCCAGAGCCTCCTCCTGGCACCAGCATTCCCTGGGCAGATGCAGCTCCTGGGTGCTCCAGGTGGGATCTGGAGAGCTGCAGGGAGCACTGCGTGGTCCTTGCCTTGACTTTGCTGGCACCCACCCTCCTGAGGGTAATCGTGCACTTAAAGCAGCTTCAGAAGAATGAATTTTCGTAGGAATTAAGTCCCCCAAGGGAAAAGTTCCGGCAATTAGTATTTCCCAGAGCCGTGCCTCGGTAACTGTTCAAGGAGGGGCAAATACGTGTGGCAATGTGTGAGTTTATTTCGGGAATGCCACAGGGACAGGGATGTTTTTGGAGGGAGAAGAGGCACAGGGAAATACTGTGTGGTGGAAAGCTGTGGAAACAAGGAGAAGGATGGGCAGTGGTGGTGTTCTGGGTGTTCCCACATCTCCCCGCTGCTCCACATGCCCTGGGATAGTTCTCCCAGCAGTCAGGAGCCAGGCAGGGTTTAATTCCTCCCCTGCACAGGCCATCAGGAGCTTGGAAGTTTTATTTTATACGGAAAACTCTCGGCTAAACCGAGCTGAAACTGAGCTGGGAGGTTTTTGTTCGCCTAGCAAGTGGCACAAGTGTTAATGGAAAGGGAAAGAGAGCCAAACCAGCAAATTGCCACTGCCCCAAAGTGAAAAATGTCCTGCTTCTCGAGCCCAAACCTTCAACACATCAGCTCTAAAGTGACTGATAAGTTTTTAACGGGACCTCTTACTTGTTTTCCTACTTATCTTCCAGGCAGAAAGGTCGGCTGGTAAATCTTGGACGGGTTCATGGAATTTTGCCACCCAAGAAAGATGCTCAGTCTCCTCCCTGTTCTCTTTCCATTTCCACCAAGATCAGCCCTCACAAACGGAGCCCTGGCTTTTTAGCAGGTATTTGGCACCTCTGCCCCGAACATCAACACTTCACAGGGATGTTTGGTGTAGTGAAATGACATTTCTTTGACATCTCCCTTGCACAAAAAAATTAGGGAAAGCAGCAGCTTCCTTTCCCCCTTCCCTCCCACCTTGCAGGTTCCTTTGGAAATCTCCCATTGCCGGCGTGACTCATCCAGGTGCCAATAGCACACGGGAGGGAGGGGTGGCTCTTGATGTTCCAGGCAAATTTATGTTCCTACTAATCGTTCCTTGGATGGAGTGAAGAGGGCTGAGCCAAGCAGACATCCCAACTGCGGGGCTGATGGCTGCGAGGGACGTTTTCCTCCCTCTGTTATCAAGTGTGTGGTTAATGGCAAACATTAATTAACGCGAGAGATCGTGAGTGGCAGGGTTGAGGCAGCGCGACAGGCTGTGACTTCCTTTGGGAAAGAGTTTAATGGCTTTGATATCCCAAATACCCTCAGAGTTTAATGGCTTTGATATCCCAAATATCCTCAGAGTTTAATGGCTTTGATATCCCAAATATCCTCAGAGCAGGTGATGCCATGATGAATTTTGTCTTTTCTTTTACACCCCTGTTATACCTTTCTGCAACTTCTGTATTCTTGGTGCTTTTTGCCTACGTTCTTGGACTTGTTTGTTAAGCTAAGAGACTAAACATTTTAGAGGCTTCGTAGTTAGGGTGCCAGGGTGCCCAAACCCCAAGGTCCTCTCCAGAACACATTTTGTAAACTAAGATAGAACCATCCAGGGGAAGGTTCCTTGGGAGGGGGGGCTCATTGGAGCCTCTCATTGGGGAATATTTGATAGATATGCTAATTAGTAAGACTTAGAATGTAAGACCAGATCTAGAAGAGAGGGACTTTGCAGTGGGGATGGGGGGGTGCACAGAGGTGTATTCGACCTGTTCGTGGTGCACCTAAGGATCCTTACAATAAATACCAAGGTAAAACCCTTTTCCCCTAACCGTGTTTGCCTCTTGATTTTTAAGACCAGGAAAGGCATCACAGGCAGGGGACAACACTCAGCCTGGAGTGAGGAGATGGGGCTGAATTTACAGCAGAGAAGGACCAAGCCAAGTGGCTGAGGCCTTCTGGGGGGGTTACGAAACCTTCTTCTGGAAGGATCTTTCCACCATAAAAACAGAGCTCAGGATCCTCCTTCAAAGGGAGGCTGCTCAGCGGTGCTTTGGATGTCTCCCCGTGGGTTCCTGCCCGTAGAGACTTCAGAGCTGGGCTTTGAAGTTGTCCACCCTCCTCCCCTGGGCCTGCTCTGACTTTGACCTTCCTGACCCAAAAATAGCTCCTCTGAGTCCCAGAAAATATCAAAGGTGTCGGACAATGGCTGGGTCCCCGTTCTCCCTGAAGGCAGTGGGAACTCTGCCACGGTTTGGAGAGAGCGTGATGGGACCAGCAGGGCCCTGTGAAAGTCCTCTCAGTCTTGGGGTGGGGGACACGTTTCCTCCTGGGGACAAACCCGGCCTCCGTGTGGGGGCCTGTGGGACAGAGCTGCAGGAGAGGCCACCTGGCCCACAGAGGTCACAGCAGAGCCCAGGAGCTCCCAGAGCGGCGTCGATGAGCCGGTCACAGCCAGGGCTGCCGCAGCGAGGTTGTCCCAAGCTACAGGTTCTTCTCCATCCAACCCACAGGTTCTTCTCCATCCAACCCACAGGTTCTTCTCCATCCAACCCACAGGTTCTTCTTCTCCATCCAACCCACAGGTTCTTCTTCTCCATCCAACCCACAGGTTCTTCTCCATCCAACCCACACATCCTACACCATCCCAACCTACATGTCCTACACCATCCCAACCCACACATCCTACACCATCCCAACCTACAGGTCCTCTTCCATCCAACCCACAGATTCTACACCTACAGGTTCATCTCCACCCAACCCACACATCCTACACCATCCCAACCCACACACCCTGCACCATCCCAACCTACAGGTCCTCTTCCACCCAACCCACAGATTCTACAGCATCCCAACCCACAGGTTCTTCTCCATCCAACCCACACATCCTACACCACCCAACCCACACATCCTGCACCATCCCAACCCACACATCCTACACCATCCCAACCCACACATCCTGCACCATCCCAAACTACAGGTCCTCTTCCATCCAACCCATAGATTCTACACCATCTCAACCCACACATCCTACACCATCCCAACCCACACATCCTACACCACCCAACCCACACATCCTACACCATCCAACCCACACATCCTACACCATCCCAACCTACAGGTCCTCTTCCACCCAACCCACACATCCTACACCACCCAACCCACACATCCTACACCATCCCAACCCACACATCCTACACCATCCCAACCTACACATCCTACACCAACCCACACATCCTACACCATCCCAACCCACACATCCTACACCATCCCAACCGACAGGTCCTATATCATCTCAACCTACAGATCCTCCTCCATCCAACCCACAGGTCCAGCACTCTCCCAACCTACAGGTTCTTCTCCATCCAGCCCACACGTCCTACACCACTCAACCTACACACCCTACACCTCACTAACCTACAGATCCTCCATCGAACCCACAGGTCCACCACTCTCACAACCGACAGGTCCTTCTCCATCCAACCCACAGGTCCAACACCATCCCAACCTACAGATCCTCCATCCAACCCACAGGTCCACCACTCTCCCAACCAACAGGTTCTTCTCCATCCAACTTACACATCAAACACTGCCCAACCCCCAGGTCCAACATCTTCCTAACCAACAGATCCTCCTCTGTCCAGCCCACAGGTCCAACACCATCCCAACCTACAGGTCCTTCTCCATCCAACCCACAAGTCCAACACCATCCCAACCTACAGGTCCTTCTCCATCCAACCCACAGGTCCAACACTATCCCAACCTACAGGTCCTTCTCCATGCAGCCTGCAAGCCCCACAGCCATCACCAGGGTCATGCAGATGTTGTCACCTCACACGGCTTTGCTGTGTGCTCAACCCGACCTGAAGTTCACTGGAAGCCCCAGACTGTGAAGTCATGTGAAATAGGAATAATCTCCACTCTCATTTTTTAAAGTCTAAAAATCTTTTTTGGAAACTGCTGTCATGTACTGGGAACACTTCACTCCCTCATAGTAAGACATCCTATGAAAGCCCAGCTTGTCTAAATTTTTTACTTATTTCTGGGGGCTTGAGGGTTTTGCTGGGTTAAAAAATATATTAGCTCTGCTCACAGATCTTGCCTTACCCATGACCTTGGACTGTCAGAGCCACAACAGCTCTGCCACGAGGAAAAAAAATCATCCTCTGAGCCTGTGGCTGGGAATAATGACAAAATCCAAACTAAGTGCCAATTTCTCTGCTGGAGCTCAGGCTCCATCAGAAGAAACTTGCGGTGGTGTTTCGGTTCACAACCTTCTCTACAGGCAACTCAGTCCGACATTAGAGACGATGAGACAAAAATAAATGGAGGAAACTCGACACGGGAACATAATCAAAGGCGTTGAGCCTTTTAAGATAGCGTCTGCCCTGATGTTTACAGAGTCCTCCCAAAGCCAGGAGACTTCTTCTGGACTTCAGAGGCTCAGTGCTGCTCTGTTCTTGTTTATGGCCTCGATGCCAAAGAAAATCGAGGGGCTGATAAGCACCGTGCACCCTGCCATGCTCTGTCAAAGGACTCTTCCTTGGGATTAAGTGCCTGAACAACATAAAAGTGTTTTCATTCTGCTTTATGTTCTCATCTGCCTCCTGAACAATTATTTTTGGAGTTGTACAGGAACACGGGCTCAGTAGGACTTGGGTTTTGTTCCTGCTTTTCCATCAAGCTACAATGGAAAGCCCACGTGCAGTGTCTCACTCTCGCTCCCAGCCCATGGCATTGTCCTCATGGGCTCGTCTTGTAATTGTCCCTCGTGTGGGAATTCGCTCATCTGAACCCAGAGCACGCTCCAGCCCAGCAAGGAATGGCTCCCCTTGGAAAAGCAGACATATTTAAAGGGAGCTTTCACAGTAGCCACTCAACGTTTGGTCTCTTTGTGTCTCTGGACCCTAATTAGAGAAGGGAATTGTGGATCAGGAGCTGGAATTTGGTAGGACTCGCAAAAGAGCTTCACCCCAGGCTTGCACTCTCTTGGGGTTTGCCATGATTAGTGGCTCCAATCCCACTGGTTGGCTATAATGGAATAGAAGCCCTCTAATTGCGTGTTAATTACGGTTAATTGCTCACCAGGAGGGAACCCAGGCCTTCCTAGCTGATTGTGGAAAGCAGTGATAGCTGAAGGAGGAGCCCCACAAGGCAGGACCCCTGTGGAGGGTGGTGCTGGCACCTTCCTCCTCTGGCACCTGGGTGAATCCAAGTGGCCACAGCCCCACTCCTGCCAGAGCTCCAGGAGGGTTTGGACACTGCTCTCAGGGATGCACAGGCTGGGATTGTTGGGGTGTCTGTGCAGGGCCAGGGGTTGGACTGGATGATCCCTGTGGGATATTCTGTGATTCCAACCCTGCACTGTTCTGGCTTGCCTGGGTCTGCTCTGCTCCCAGGCTGCCCTTTGGCTGGTCCCATCCCTTGCTGTTCAACCCAGCCTCATTGGGAATGGGGGGCACAGACCTCCTCCTGCTTCAGACCTCTGAAACCCCCTCAGATCCTTTTTCCTCGAGGGAATTCCAGACAATACCAGCTTGAGGCTTTGCAGGTGAGGTGGAGGGGAAGGGAGGTTGAGGGGAGGTGGGGGGGAGCTGGGATGTGTGGTGGGAAGGGAGGATGGGTGTGCACATCGAGTGCCTGCACCGAATTCCATGGAAGAACTGCTCCAGGAGCTGGGCTGCCAGGCTGTGACTTTGGGAGAGAAAGGGAACACGGCCAGCAGAACGCAGAGCCTGAAGCAAGCACGGGCTCAGGCTGAATGTGGGGGGCCGGGGGGTTTGGCTCTTGTGGGTTTGTTGCTGCAGGGAGGAATGCGAGCAATTCCTTGGCAGGATTTCCCCGCAGGATATTAGCATTAGAAAGGGAGTCGCTGAGCAGGGATAGTTCAGATACAGGCTGTTGCTGGCTCAGCTCACCCTCTCTGGGGGTCTTGGTCTGCTCTGCCCTTTTCCAGTTAATACACTCTGAGGATCATTTAATTCCTACACGGTTTTCACACCCAGAGCACCCCAAAACCACCTGAGGAGGACAGCTGGCAGGAAAACATCCCATTCAGCATCCCAAAACTCCTTGGCCTTTCTCTGCAGGCAGAGTGCAACCTGGAGCCTGCAGGAAAGGGGCTCCTGGCAAGGGCGAAACAACAGATTGATGCTTTCTTTCCTTTCCTGACGTGATGAGGGGATCCCAAAGGAGTCTTTGTGTCTCTCCTGGCTCTGCTCCACATTAGGAATTTAAGACTAATGAGCCCCTGACCATGTCCAGGACACTCAGGCATGGATGGGGAATCTATACCTCAAGGAAAAGTATTTTTAAGGCACAAATGTGAATGGACCCCAGGGGGATATCTCTATCCCCACTACTGGATGGGGATTTTTGGGGGGAAAAACCACCAACCTCTGCTGTGCCTCCTTTTACAGCAAGTTGTAAAACTTTACTACTTGTCAAGCAACATTCGTACCTGCCCCTTCTGGAAAAAGGAGTTTTACTGTCACCAGAGCAGATTCACCTGAGCACCTCAGGGCTCAGAGGTGCTGGGCACAATTCTATGCCCTCGATCATTCTTAACAGCACTTTGGAGAAGTCTTCTTGTCCCACCCCTCACTGCTGTGGGAAATCACATCACAATCCAAATTATGTGTTGTTCATGACCCTCCCCTCCTCGGGGGCAGCTCTTCCAATCCAGATTAGATTAAACCCAACCAAAAAGCATCCAGACTGTGCAGCTGTAAAGGAGCCAGGAATTAATGAGTTTCCACGATCCCGGGTCCACGCTGTGATTTCTTCTGCATTCCTCTGGCTGCCCACATGCGTTGAACAATGAATGTGCCCCATTTCAGGGTCCATCGGGAGGTGAGTGAGTGTTTGTAAACTGGAAATTGCCCTTTGAGCCACTGGAAAGCGACTGGAGGAGCAGAAATGAAGGCTGGCAGCCCTCATCCGTGGATAAGGAGCTACACAGGCTCCTGGAACACGGGCAGAGAGGAAGCAGCCTCCAGGTGTAGCCACAACTTCTCCCCTTCGGGCCACGAAGTTTTGGAGCCAAGTTGCCACGGAGGGAAGGGGAGCAATCCTGATTTTCATGAAGATTCTCCTAAACCAGTGGAGGAAGAGCACCCCGCTGCTCCTTTGCACCAAGGCACCTTTAATCCTGTGGAGATGCCAATCCTGTTCCTGGTTTCTGTGTGAGCCCTTGCTCCATCACAGGACACCGTGATCTCCTTTGGGGTTGCACAGTCAGCCCTCCTCGCAGTCCCAAAACATTGGGGGGAAAACCCCGGAGAGTTTTATGCACTCAGTAAATGATACACCAGCTCTGCCTTCCCAAAGAGCCAGGAGTTTTCGGGATAACGACGGGAATGTTAATGGTGAATTAGTCAGAGAGGCCAGTGAAGCGTGGCACTAATCAGGAAAGGTGATCACACTCTGCTCAAAGTCTGTGACTGCCCCTGAATCACCCGAATTTGCTGCTCCTGGGGGCTGCTGCAGCAGAGACTGCAGAGGGAGGGAGGCTGAGCATCACTAAGCTCTGATGGTTCTCTCCTGAGACACAAAAAAGCCCTGAGATAACGAAAATCCCACTCGAGCAAGATGTGGTGTGTAGGGATGTGAACCAGGGAGCTGAATTGCTTTTTCAGAGCCGAGTGAAAGTGGAGACCCTTAAAGTGACTGATATGAGCACCTGAAAGCCCGTCATGATCTTTGCCAGGTCTCAAAGGGATGTCTCATTCTGTCCTGTCCATGAGGGTCACAGCTCCTTTCCAGGGCTGGGAAAATCCACCAGGAGACATGTATTTGATGAACTGGTGCTCCAGTCTATCCCAGAGGTGTCATTTGATATCTGGAGAGTGACCAGTGACCCCAGAGAGCAAAAGTCCTGTTCTCTGTTGTTGGGTTTGGTGGGGGACAGGGAGGGTTTAATGTGCTTTGAATGAGTGTGTATAAAAATCATCCCAGAGTGGTCTGGGTTGGGAGGGACCCCAAAGCTCATCCATTTCCATTCCCCTGCCAGGGGCAGGGACACCTTCCACTCGACCACATTGCTCCAAACCCTGTCCAACTTGTCCTGGAGCACTTCCACACATGGAGCATCCACAGCTTCTTTGGGCTTAATAAGTTTATACGTGTTTTAATAAGCATATCCTAAAAGTCCATGAGCCCTCAGTGTGGTAATTGCAAAATGGACCGGGGCTAAACCCCCCATTCCCACTATCCGTGCTCCTCCCACAGATTTTGAGTAAGTCAGACTTGAGTGTTTTCACTCAGTGTGAAGCAAATGAGGAAAACAAGAGTCAAGGGAGAGGTGCCATTAAGCTGTAGGCAAACTGGCGAGCTTCCGATCCTGGGAATGATTTACTGGAGCCTTTAATGAAGCCTGAGTGGCTGAATTATGGGCAGAAAAACACGGGATGAAAAGGAGGGAGTATGACGAGGGTATTTTCGGAACCTATAAATTCCTGTCGGGTTTATGCTTTTCTCAAGTTTTACGATGCTCGGGCGTAATTCCTGACGAACTTTAAAAAGTGGCGTTTCCATCCCGGATTTAGTTTGCATTGTGAAAATGCCTGTGACAGCCCTATCTCATTGCAGCTGCTCCAGCATCCAGGCTACTTTTGCCACTACCACAGCCCTGTTATCCATGGGGGATGGATACAGGGATACAGGATCCTACTGCCACTTCCGTGGGCCTACTTGAAGATAAAGGCATGAAGCAAAACTGAGCACTTTTGTCACAGAAATGTGTATCTGTCACCCATTCCCCACCCTCCAAGGAATAAAAAAAGGGGATTTGGACCCAAATCAAAAGGGTTGGTGGAGCTGCATCCAGATGGGCCTGATACCCCAACCAGGCTCCAAGGAAAAATCCTTGAGCTTGGGTTGACAACATCCAGCTCCCACAATCGAAGAGTAACACGAAGTCTTGAGGTATTGAAGGCTGGGATCAAAGTAATTCCATGCTTTCCTGTTTGTCCCAGCTCCCGACGAGCACAGGAGCTGCTGGGACTAGATAGGAGTGGTGAACGTGCTCCCGGGGAGGCAAAAGCCTTTTGAACTGAGGGCAGCGAGGCATGAAAAGCACATTTGTGCTTCCCCACTCCTCCCACCTCCTGCAAATCTTGCAGGGTGGGGGAAACCTCCCTCAGTCCAAACGTTTTGCCATGAGAAAGGAATCGAGGAGCAACACTTGGATGGTCAGGGCTCTGTGTCAGCCTGACCTCGGTTCCCTCTAAGGCCCAGGAAGAAATAACTCCTGGAGAAGTGGTAGCACTGGTTCTTCCAGGTCAGCTCGGTTTGCACAGGAACATTTGGGATTAGTTTATGATTTTTCAGGCTGTGTTTGTGCCAGCCTAAGCCCTGGGGGAGATAACACCAACGTCACGCAGCCCGTGCAGCTGCAGCCAGCCTCTCCCTCCTTCTGGCTCTCCCCCCATTACCCTCTAAGCTCCCGAGGCTGTTGTGGGCTAAGCCATTCCTTGTTACCTGTTTTTGGATCCAGGTTACTCTGCTTCCAGGCTTTTCATTCCTGCTTTTAATTCTCCCAGCCAGCCAGAGCCAAATCCAGCCCCAGGGACCCCAGAGAGCTTCAGCCGGGGGTGAGTTTGGCCCAAGGTGTTTCTATCACAAAGCTGTCAAAACCAATTTCCTCTGATCAGACTGAGTTGAAATCCCAGTGGAGGCAATTCATCTCCTGCTGGATGCTGGCTCGAATGGCAAATAAACATCAGAGGCAGGAGAGCCTGGCTGGAGATGAGAAATCTTGTCCTGTGATGAGAGGTTACGAACCTTTCTTATCTTATCTCATCTCACCTTATCTCTTTCAGTTTCACGTGGAGAAGCCTGACGTGGCAGCTGGGGCACCTGGGGGTGCTGCAGGGGGACAGCCAGCTCTGCTCATTACATTTGTAATGTGGGATGGGGACGGGGCAGGAAAACTGGAAAAATCCTCGTGTCCCTGGCCGTGTTTGCTCATTCCCTGGAGCGGAGGGGCCGAAGGACAAGGTGGGGAGGGAACATGTCAGCACTAGAGCCACGGTGGATTTCACAGCAAGCCCTTCATCTGCTGCCAAGGGGGAAGCAAACACCTGTGGGAAGGTGCCAGCCCTGGCCAAGGTCGCTCCTCCAGAGCTTTTGCCCACGCTGGCGTTTTGGGATGCAGCAGGGCCTGGGAGATGGCAGCGGAGCAGCTTCATTCCCTTCACCTCCAGCTCAGGTTGTCCTTCATGGTGATACCTCCACCTGTGCAAGCCCCAGGAGCCCTCTGAGGGCCACCTGTGACCACTGTCCTGGACATACCCCTCCTCTCCACGCTTTGCAACCCCCACCACCTCCCACTGTAGAATCACAGAATATTCCGAGCTGGAAGCGAACCACTTGGATCACTGTAGTCCAACCCATTCCACCTCCCTGGAGAATGGGTGATTCTCCCCCTATTTACCCACAGCAGCTGCCACAGGTCTGCTGAGTGAATTGAGCCATGGGGATGGACCCCTCCCACCCAGCTCCCAGGGAAAATGGGTGTCAGAGCACCCCTTGCCTCCCATTCCCACTCGGCTCCGCTGGCGGCCGGCGCTGCGGCAGCGAGGAGGAAATGCCAGGGCTTAAGCGATTTAGCTTGGGGAACGACTGAAATCCACTTACATGGGCTAATTGATAGCAAATGGTTCCTTAATTAGAAATTATAGAACTGCCCCCTAATTGACGAGGAAGAACAGGACCCACGCGATGAGGAGCTGAGGGGTGTTTCCTGTGGTTGCCGGTGATTTTCCTTTGGAGAAGCTCTCGCCAATAAAATTTTCATGCCATAAATTTGTTTGCCTTAAAATATCCAGTTAGGAGCATTTGCAAATGCATTATTTAAGGCTTGAAAATAAATATTGGATGCTCGGGCTGTGCTTTGTGAGAGCTCTGAGCAGCGTGGCTTCTCACTCAATTATTGATCGCGCTTTCCGCTGCGCTGGAGACGTTCCCACATGCACAGGGGAAAATCCCAGCTTGTTTACTGGCTCCTTCCATTTCTCAAAGTCTCCAAAAAACTCATCCAGCAACGGATTTGGGGGTGTTTGTAACTTTCACATCTCCCTCGATGTGGGTTTTCGGGTGTTTAATAAGGTATGAGCACCTCGTGCAGTTTTTTCTCCTTGCTGAGACGTTTACAGATGCTTTTTCACATAAAATTTTGCCAGGATGGATTTATCCTTGTGTCAGATTCGGTTGTAAATAGAACCACAGGATCATGAAAGCTGGACAAGTCCTCCAAGATCTTCAAGTCCAACCTTGAAGGCTCCTCAGAAACTGGGGTGGCTTGGACCTTGTGCAACCACAGCACAGAGAAGCGATGAAAACTCACAGCCAGGGAGCTGAGATTTGTAACGGAGAAGGAATTGCACAAACCCCACCTTTGGGAGATTGCAGAGAGGTTTCCAGGGATATCTGGGGGCTGCCAGTGCCCAAGAACTGCTCACCCTCAGCTTTGTGGCAGGAGACCTGCCAAAAATCCGCAGGTGGAAAACCGGTCAGCCCGGCTGCTTGGCTTTGCAGCTGGAGCCTTGGCAGGAATGGGAATGCCATGTCCAGGGGGAAGAAGGTTTCTGCACCCCGTGAAACGCTCTGTCCCACAAAAAAGCTGCTCTGAGGATGCTTTGTGAGAGCCCCAGCATCACCCAGGACGGACGTGAGCGTTGTCAGAGGCATAAATAACGCGGGAGCTGTCCTGAAGCATTGCAGGGGGAATTCAGTGCTCGTCCCAGCTCCTTCCCACACGGCAAACTGGAGCCACAGAGCTTGGAAACCCTGCAGACTCATGGCCATAATTAATAGTACAAAGGAGCTGGCAAGGGGACGCCACCAGACAGGCTCCAGCTCCAGCTCTGACCGCCAGCAGGTCTGCAGAGCCCTGGCCCTGCCGTGGCTGCTGGGCAAAGCCAGCAGGAATTTCACTGCTGCCTTCAAAGAAACCAGCATTTCGCCCCAAAACCCTCCTGCTCCCATCTGCTGCTCCCATTCCTGGCATGGGGACCACACAAATGGCAGATCTTTTCCACAGGATGCCCACCACAACAGAACCAGCCTGATAAATGCTGCCTCGCTCCAATTTTCCCACTTTTAAAATGGGAATCGTGCCATTCGTGCTGGTGGCAAGCTCAGCTTATGGGTTGGTGGTCACTCTTCTTGCAGGGAGGGTCTCAACATCCACGCTAATAATCCCATGGCACTGGGAACTAAATGAGATCCCGGCGCTTGCCAGCTGGAAAAGGGGAGAACTGGGCATTTCTTCGCCGGAGGAAAAGGAGGGCGAATAATGGGCTTAGAAAAGAGGGAGTGCCAAGGAAAACGCGGAGCCGAGCGCTTGCTGCTCTCCTTAAAGGCGGCGATTCAGGCTCAGCACACGCAGTCATTAAAGGGGGAAAAGAGAAATAAATTCCCGTGACTCGGTTCCTTCGCGGGGCAGCCGAGCGAGCTCCCCGATCCGCCCTGACCTTGGCACATAATGGGCCATTGAAAAAGCAAATCCGGCGGCACAGAAAGGAAGTGTGTTCCAGCAGGCCAGAGGAGGCACCGAGGGAAGGAACAGCCAAGTGGTTATCTCTGACGGCTTCAATCTCAGCCAGGCAGAGCTTCAGACAAGCCAGGCTTTGTTGGGAGAGCCACGGCGTGTGGGGCTGTAGGTGGCAGCTGACGTTTCAGAATGATAAAGCTCACTCAGGATGCTCTTTGCCCTTGGAAAATCCCCCCCAGGACGGGCACCTGTGTGGCAAAACAGCCACCACGTCCTCATCCTCCTCCTCGGGGGCTGCTCCAGGATTCCTGGTGAAGTAGGGAAAGGTTTGTGGGGTTATGGATTTCAAACCCTGCCAGGGGAAACAAGGGGAATCTGAGCATCAGCGTCCCTGCTTTGCCCTCCTTGTGCTGGCAGTAAATGTCCCCACTTTTACCTCAGCATGGTCTTGGGGTGAAAGATGTGTCAGCTCTTCAAGCTGGGTTTGAGATCACCTGAAACCACTGGAAATACCCTGGATTATGGGCACGCTGGCAAATTTTAGCACTGTGCTCTTGCTGTGCTACGTGAGGCTGATCAGAGAATCCCAGGATGGTTTGGGAAGGGATCTTAAAGCCCATCTTGTTCCACCCCCACTGCCAGGGGCAGGGACACCTTCCACTAGACCAGGTTGTCTCAATCCCTGCCCAAGCTGGTCTAATTCCTCTCTCCCCCTTTCCTCTGCCTCTAAAAGCCAGGGAAATCTTATTTTCTCCTTTATCTTTCGAGCCCTGAGCCCTTTTGCAAGGTGGATAGCACGTAGCCGAGGGTGCTGATACTTTAATCCTCTGCTTTTATCCCGGGACGCTTCCACCCAGCATTCCTGGGATGAATTTCTAGAAAACGCTGCTTGTTTTGGGCTTGCCTTGAACTGGGATCTTCCAAATGCCTGTCCCTGTCCCAAGCCACGCTGGTGCCCAGTGAGGACACCCAGGGTGTCCCACAGGTGTGTCCAGGTGGAAGGGAGCAGGGGCAGATCCTCTCGTTAAAACGGGGCTAATGACATGAGGCAGCTGCTCTGAGCACGCTCATCAGTGCAATTAACCCCGCTGATTAACGCAGGAGCTCAGCAGCGGCCCCAAACGAGGCTGTTTGTCACTGGGCACGGGGGAATTATTGTGTCTTACGCTGCCCAAAGAAGGAAACTCTGCCCTGTTTTATCACGGAGCTGTCTGGAAGCTGGAAGGGCTCTGGCAGTGACCTGAGAGAAGGGAATAAATGATCCCAATAAATGAAGGTGCATCCCTTGGCAGCACCACGAAATGGCTCTTCTTGCCCACGCCTTTGCCCCAGAGAGTCTTTGGATGTGTAGGGGAAATGTGGGAGTCAGCAGCCCGAAAGCAGTGGGGAGAGGGCTGCTCTGAGCCTCTGATGGGCACGGAAAGGCAGCCAGGAGGACGTTCAGCTAAAGACAGAAGAATTCTCGACTGAAAAAACAGGATTTTCTGCTCCTGGGCCTTTTCCAGGCCCACAGAACTCTGCCAGAACCTCTTCACCGACAGCAGAAATCCCACAGCCTGGAATCTCTTGGTACATGGAGGGTGGGGGTTGGAGCCATCTCACTCTCGTGTCAAGGTTCACAAGCATCCCCAGGGATATTTATCCATCCCCAGGGATGTTTATCCATCCCCAGGCAGGGATATTTATCCATCTGGGAAGCCCTCCTAGCCAGAAATTCCCATTCCTGTTCCCATTATCCCGGCGCTCTCTCCCCTAACAATGATGATGATGAAGCAGCCTCATCCTGGTGGTTGGTTTTAGATAGAGCTGTCATTGAGTCTGGGGATTTTTAGGTTTTTTTTCCTGCAGCTTCCGTGGTTCTGTTGCCAGGAGAATCTCCAGAGGGAACAAAAGCTGGTTTATTTTGTGGGATGGGACTCGGGGAGGGAAGGGGAAAAGGGGAAGGGCAGCAGTAACTCGTGGGTTGTGGGTTCTTGCTGCCATGAGCAGCCAGGCAGGGTGGGAGGTGAGGACAGGGATTCCTTGGCTTCTAAAGGGGGATGAGCAAAAATGAAGCGGGTGATTTACAGGGAACGGTGCCTTAAAATAAAGGAGTTTGGTTACCAAAAAAAAAATACCTGAAGGGGCTCTGGGGAGAGCTGGAGAGAGGATTTGAACAAGGGCCTGAGGTGACAGGACACAGGGAATGGCTTCCCACTGCCAGAGGGATATTGGGAAGGAATTGTTCCCTGGGAGGGTGGGCAGGCCCTGGCACAGGGTGCCCAGAGCAGCTGTGGCTGCCCCTGGATCCCTGGCAGTGCCCAAGGCCAGGCTGGACACTGGGGCTTGGAGCAGCCTGGGACAGTGGGAGGTGTCCCTGCCATGGCAGGGGTGGGATGGGATGAGCTTTGAGGTCCCTTCCCACCCAAACCATTCTAGAATCCTAGGATTTAGGCCATAAATAAAGGACTTTGCCATATGGAGCCGTCTCTCAGGAGGAGGGAGGTTGGTGCAAAGCCCTCCCAAATCCATCCCTTCCCACAGCAGGGAGTGAGCAGCAGGTGGGGTTTGCAGCCTGGCAGGGGTGAGGGATGTGCTGGGGGCAGGATCTGTGTGTGCAGCTGAGGGCAGCGGTGGAAGGGCACAGTAGGACCTGCCCTGAGGAGCAGAGAAGGTGCAGGACCTGTCCCTGTGGCTCTCCCACCTCTGCCCTCCACCTCTCTGCTGTCCTTTTTTCATTCACCCTCTCAGTCCATGTCAGGCAGCCAAAGATATTAAAAGCCTCTCCGGAAGCTCCGTCCTTTGCTCTGTGCACTTCCTCCTCAGGCTTAAAAAACTAATCCCTGTTATTAGTGGGAAGTGGTTGCTACCTGGCCCGGTGCTGCTGTCACCTCACAAACCCCATCCAGGGGTGGTCACAGGTGATATCAGCCCCACTTCCCACAGCTTTCCCTCCCCTGTGGCACCAGCATGGCCACAGGTTTATGAATCCTGGGATGCTTTGGGTTGGGAAGGACCTTAAAGTTTAAAAAGCCATGGGCAGGGACACCTCCCACTATCCCAGGTTGCTCCAAGCCCCAATGTCCAGCCTGGCCTTGGACACTGCCAGGGATCCAGGGGTAGCCACAGCTTCTCTGGGCACCCTGTGCCAGGGCCTGCCCACCCTCCCAGGGAACAATTCCTGCCCAATATCCCATCCATCCCTGCCCTCTGGCAGTGGGAAGCCATTCCCTGTGTCCTGTCCCTCCATCCCTTGGAAACGACCTCTCTGCATCTTTCTCACAGCTCCCCTTCAGGTCACCCCCTTCCCCTGGAAGGCCACAATGAGGTCACCCCAGAGCCTTCTCTTCCCCAGGCTGAGCAATCCCAATTGTCTCATCCCAGGGATATTCCTGCTGTGGGTGGGCACGGCTGGGAATGCTCTGCTGGACTCCGAGGAAAAGCACAAGTAGAGGCCAGCCTTGCCAATATCATGTAGGGAATTGCTGCCTTCAGCCATTGCAACGGATGGAACGGGAAAAAAATCCTCCAGACTCCAGTTCCAGGAGGAAATCAGGTGGATGCCTGCCGAGATGGGTGTCGGAGGAGCAAATCCGCCCTGCTTTAATTCCAGCCCGGCGCAAGGGAATTCCGAAAACGAGGCAGAAACAATCCACTGGGGAGCCTGGCAGAGGGACGGCAGCGCTTTGTTTGCCAGCTCTGAAGGCAGAGAGCCTCGTTTATGAGGCACTTCTGTGGGTAATTGGCTTTGAGGCAGGAATGTTATACCAACAAAATGAATCTTGTTGGGATTTATTGGCTTTCTCCAGCTCCCACGCCCCGAGCACCTCAGAGCGAGCAGAGCTCAAACACCTGGAAGCGCTGCCTGTGCTCCAGAGCCTCCATCCCTGCCTCGGGATGCAAACAAAGAGCTGCTGCTTCCCAGGAAGGAGTCAATAACTCAGCTTCCACAGGAGGAGAGGGACATCAAACCCTGCTGGTTATCCCCATCCGTCGTCATGAACCATCAGGGCTGCAATTAATTCGCGGCAAGGGGAAGATTGCGCCGGGAAGAGCTGGCCCTGGGGAGTTTGCTGGGAGCGCTGCACTCACTGAGCGTTGTTAAACACACGTTGGCAGCCAAGCACACGCTGCCCTGGCTCTGGGGAGCCATCCACAGCATGATCCAGGCACGGGGATTCACTGGATTCCTACCAGAACCGCGGGATCACGGGAAAAGCGCTCCCGGAGGCGCGCAGCAACCGGCTGCGACCAACACGGGGCTCACGAGGGCCGGGGTGTTCTCGTGTTCCAGGTGGAACTGGGTTTGGTCAGGCTCAGCTTTGGGAACGCTCCCTTTGGAAGGTTAACACAGAGCTCACAAGGGCCGGGGTGCTCTCGTGTTCCAGGTGGAACTGGGTTTTGTCAGGCTCAGCTTTGGGAATGCTCCCTTTGGAAGGTTAACACGGGGCTCACGAGGGCTGGGGTGCTCTCACATTCCAGGTGGAAGCGGGTTTTGTCAGGCTCAGCTTTGGGAACGCTCCCTCTGGAAGGTTGCAAGGAGTTCACGAGGGCCGGGGTGTTCTCGTGTTCCAGGTGGAACTGGGTTTTGTCAGGCTCAGGTTTGGGAACGCTCCCTTTGGAAGGTTAACACAGGGCTCACAAGGGCCAGGGTGTTCTCGTATTCCACGTGCCAGCAGGTTTTGTCAGGCTCAGCTTTGGGAACACTCCCTTTGGAAGGTTGCAAGGAGTTCAGGGTTTGTGGTTGAGCCACTGCAAGAGCGTCCCTGCCCCGGCAGAGGTTGGAATGAGATGGGCTGGAAGGTGCCTTCCGACCTGAACCATTCTATGATTCCGTGATGCTCCTGCTGAGGAGGGTCCACGCTCCAGCCCCTGGTGAGGGGATTGGTGTCGCTGGGTTTGGGGCTCATCAGACCCAGGTCTGGAGGTCCAGCTCCTCTCTGCAACTTCCAAAGGAGCACCAGAGCAAAAAAGGAGCTTTTCTCTTCCCCAGAAAAGCTGGCTGCACTCATACCTGAGCCACGGGAATGGCATCCCAGACCAGCCCTTTTCCCAAGAACTGCCCAGGCCAACAATTTCCACCCGGATTCGTGCCTGAGAAACACCGCGGGGGGAACGCACGGAGAAATGAACTTTTCCACGGAATTCCTGCAAGACGAATTCCCAGCACCACAGAAAAGCCTGGCCTCGTTAGGGCATTCTGTCCAGGTCTAATTGCTCCCTGGTATCGCTTCCTGGCAGGGGAAACGGGAGTGGCACCATTCCAAAGGTGGGATAGAGCCGTGCCTGGCTCCTTCCCAGCCGGAGCAAAGGGAATGTGGCAGCAGGAGGAGGGAGCAGGGCAGGGAGTGTGGGGGGCAGGAGCCATGGGGCATCCAGCACCCACTGGAAGGGTGCTGCTGGAGCATCCTCTAGCCATGGATTTTGCTCCATGTCGTGGATTTTGGTCCACCCTGCGACCAAAATCCCTTTCCTCGCTCTGAGCTGCTCCTGGGCGTGGCAAAGTGCTCGGAAAACAGAGAGGGATGGACATGGATGGAATGCTCAGCCCTCCATCCCAGGCTTGGCACTGGCAACGTGCCCAAGGCAAGCTGCTCCTGGGATGGGAGCACAAACTGATGGAGCTCAAGCACAGTTTTCCCACCTGGAGATGTGGCTTTTCCCAAGGGATCATGAGGATGCTGGGCTCGAACTGCAGATTCTCGTACACCTCCTCCAGCCCATTGGAAAAGACATTTTTGACCCCAAAGCTGCTCAAGGGGCCAGCCTGGGATGATCCAGCTCAAGGCAGGAGTCATTTTGGACTTTCCAGCGTCCAAAAGATGGGGAATCACAGCAGGGATGGAGAAGAGGAATAAACCAGCAACTCAAATACTGATTTTAATGAGAGTTTTGCAGGAGCAGAGGGACAGGAGCACCCCAGGCTCGGAGCCAAGGCGCGGATGGGGGCAGCACCCAGCCCAGCTGCATCCCAGGTGCCATCCCAACGCTTTCCACTGGCAAACCAGGATGGAAATGCCCCACTGCAGTCAGAGAACCAGGTTATCCAGCTGCAGGGAGCTCACCTTGGAGGAACCCCAAAGTTCCCAAAATAACACTGCAGAAAAGAGCTCCCGAGGGTGCTTTGAAGTGGCTCTGTGGGGCTCGTTTTGGGAAGCCAGGAAAAAGGTTGGATGAGGATGGGACGTCCCAGCTGACCCCCAAGATGGGGTCTGGCCACTCAAGGACTCGCAGCCACCCCGTTGCCACCCCACTTTTGTCACAGCCTGGCCAAAACTCCGTCTCCTTCTGCCGCGCTGGGCGCAGGAGGAGCCAGCACCAGGAAGAGGAAATTTAATCATCAGATCCCGATTAAACTCAGGAAAAAACAAGGAGGGGGTGGGAAGAGCAGTGGCTGGTGGAGCCCAGACCCATCTGCTCTGATATTTCTCGCTCAGCCGCTTTTCCAAAGGGTGCTCCAACGGGAGATGGCCACCGTGGTGGCGTTGGTGGCCACCACCTCTGGGTGCTCTTCGTGTCCATCCCTGTCCTGTTGCATTGTTGCTCCTGGCATCCCATTTTCCCAACCCCGCATCCCAGCCAGGCAGCACAACCCCAGGGCAGGATCCTCCCTCAATCCATGGGATTTTAGGGAGCACAACCCCCTTTTCCTGGCGCTGGGTGCTGTGGGAAGCTTGGGAGCCGCTCTCTGACCGTGGCTACCACAAGAAATCAGATTTTAGCATTTCCCCCGTGTTTCTCCTGCCTTTCCCATCCTGGCAGAGGAACAGGAGTGGGATTTCTGCTTTACCAGGATTTCACGGCTGCGCTTCCGTGACAAAAAAGGCCAAAAATCCAAAAAGGGGACATAAACCCTCAGCCACCCGGCGTGGAAGGGAAGGGTTTGAGTGCACCCACCCTGGGCTGGATGGGTGTGATTGTCACCAGCCCTGCCCCTTGCACAAGGGCCATTTCACCCTCAATATTTTGCACAAGGACCCCACTCTGTGTACATTTATTTTCCACGAGCCCTGCCCCTTGCACAAGGGCCATTCCACTCTTAATATTTTGCACAAGGAGACCCCACTGTGCACATTTATTTTGCACCAGCCCTGCCCCTTGCATGGGGTCAGCTGCACCCCCAATATTTTGCACAATTTCCCTCCGTGCACGCTTGTTTTGCACAAGCCCTGCCCCTTGCACAACCCCAATATTTTGCACAAGGAGACCCCACTCTGTGCACATTTATTTTGCACCAGCCCTGCCCCTTGCACAAGGGCCATTCCACCCCAAATATTTTGCACAAGGACCCCATTCTGTGCACATTTCACACCAGCCCTGCCCCTTGCATGGGGTCAGCCACACCCCCAATATTTTGCACAATTTCCCTCCATGCACGCTCGTTTTGCACCAGCCCTGCCCCTTGCACACCCCCAATATTTTGCACAAGGACCCCACTCTGTGCACATTTATTTTGCACCAGCCCTGCCCCTTGCATGGGGTCAGCCACACCCCATGTTTTACACAAGGACACCCCTCTGTGACAATTTATTTCGCACCAGCCCTGCCCCTTGCACAAGGGCCATTCCACTCTTAATATTTTGCACAAGGAGACCCCACTGTGCACATTTATTTTGTACCAACCCTGCCCCTTGCACAAGGGCCATTCCACCCCGCCGTGTTTTGCACAAGGACCCCATTCTGTGCACATTTATTTTGCACTAGCCCTGCCCCTTGCACAAGGGCATTTCACCCCCAATATTTTGCACAAGGACCCCACTCCGTGCACATTTATTTCGCACCAGCCCCTTGCACAAGGGCCATTCCACCCCGCCGTGTTTTGCACAAGGAGAGCCCTCTGTGCACACCTGCTCTGCACAAGGAGAGCCCTCTGTGCACACTCGTTCTGCACAAGGAGAGCCCTCTGTGCACACCCGTTCTGCACAAACACAGCCCTCTGTGCACACCCGTTCTGCACAAGGACAGCCCTCTGTGCACACCCGTTCTGCACAAACACAGCCCTCTGTGCACACCCGTTCTGCACAAACACAGCCCTCTGTGCACACCCGTTCTGCACAAGGAGAGCCCTCTGTGCACACCCGTTCTGCACAAACACAGCTCTCTGTGCACACCCGCTCTGCACAAGGACAGCCCCCTCTGTGCACACCCGCTCTGCACAAGGAGAGCCCTCTGTGCACACCCGTTCTGCACAAACACAGCCCTCTGTGCACACCCACTCTGCACAAGGACAGCCCTCTGTGCACACCCGTTCTGCACAAGGAGCCCTCTGTGCACACCCGCTCTGCACAAACAGCGCCCTCTGTGCACACCCGCTCTGCACAAGGACAGCTCTCTGTGCACACCCGCTCTGCACAAACACAGCCCTCTGTGCACACCCGCTCTGCACAAGGACAGCTCTCTGTGCACACCTGCTCTGCACAAGGACAGCCCTCTGTGCACACCCGTTCTGCACAAGGACAGCCCTCTGTGCACACCCATTCTGCACAAACACAGCCCTCTCTGTGCACACTCGTTTTGCACAAGGAGAGCCCTCTGTGCACACCCGTTCTGCACAAGGAGAGCCCTCTCTGTGCACACCCGCTCTGCACAAACACAGCCCTCTGTGCACACCCGTTCTGCACAAACACAGCCCTCTGTGCACACCCGTTCTGCACAAACACAGCCCTCTGTGCACACCCGCTCTGCACAAGGACAGCTCTCTGTGCACACCCGTTCTGCACAAACACAGCCCTCTCTGTGCACACCCGTTCTGCACAAGGACAGCTCTCTCTGTGCACACTCGTTTTGCACAAGGAGAGCCCTCTGTGCACACTCGTTCTGCACAAACACAGCCCTCTGTGCACACCCGTTCTGCACAAGGAGAGCCCTCTCTGTGCACACCCGCTCTGCACAAGGACAGCCCTCTGTGCACACCCGTTCTGCACAAGGACAGCCCCCTCTGTGCACACCCGTTCTGCACAAACACAGCTCTCTGTGCACACCCGCTCTGCACAAGGACAGCTCTCTGTGCACACCCGTTCTGCACAAGGAGAGCCCTCTGTGCACACCCGCTCTGCACAAGGACAGCCCCCTCTGTGCACACCCGCTCTGCACAAGGACAGCCCTCTGTGCACACCCGTTCTGCACAAGGACAGCCCTCTGTGCACACCCGTTCTGCACAAGGAGAGCCCTCTGTGCACACCCGCTCTGCACAAACACAGCTCTCTGTGCACACCTGCTCTGCACAAGGACAGCCCTCTGTGCACACCCGTTCTGCACAAACACAGCCCTCTGTGCACACCCGTTCTGCACAAGGACAGCCCTCTGTGCACACCCATTCTGCACAAACACAGCCCTCTCTGTGCACACTCGTTTTGCACAAGGAGAGCCCTCTGTGCACACCCGTTCTGCACAAACACAGCCCTCTGTGCACACCCGTTCTGCACAAACACAGCCCTCTGTGCACACTCGTTTTGCACAAGGAGAGCCCTCTCTGTGCACACCCGTTCTGCACAAGGACAGCCCTCTGTGCACACCCGTTCTGCACAAACACAGCCCTCTCTGTGCACACCCGTTCTGCACAAGGACAGCCACACCCCGCCGCGTTCCGCACACTCACACCCTCCCCGCCCCTCGCACACCCATTCTGCCCCCAGCACCGCCCCTTCCCCAAGCGCCCCCCACCCTCCCGGCCCCGGCCCCGGCCCCGGCCCCGGCCCCTCCCCACATGTTTTACACCAGCATCTCCCACTCCTTTTCCCTTCCCTTCCCTTCCCTTTCCCTCCCCTCCCCTCCCCGGGCCACGCCCCTCCGGCCACGCCCACGGCCACGCCCCTGTGACGTCAGCGCGGGCGGGCGCGCGCGGCCGGTGGCGGCGGGGGCGCGCTCGGGAGCGCAGCGGGGCCGGAGCCGGAGCCGGAGCCGGAGCGGCCGCAGGTGAGAGCCCGGAGCCAGCCCGGGGCTGCTGGGGGAGGCAGCGGCTCCCCGCGGGCTCCTCGGGGCCGCCGGGGAAAAGTTTGGAGCGGCGGCGGCACCGGGCGGGAGGAGAAGGGTCGGGGGTGAGGCAGCGGCGGAGCGCGGGGAGGCGGCTGGGGAGAGGGTGAGGGTGAGTGTTTGTGTGAGTGAGTGTTTGTGTGAGTGTGGGACTCCTCGTGAGTGTCCTGTGTGCCGCCGTGTGCGCGTGTGCTTGTGACCGTCAGCGTCCCTCGTGTGACTGTGTGTGCAAGCGTGGGTGACTGTGTGAGTGTCCTGCGTGTCAGCGTGGCTGTGTCCTGTGTGTGTGACATTGTGTGAGTGTCCTCTGTGTGTGTGTGACACTGTGTGAGTGTCCTGTGCGTGTGTGTGTCAGGGTGTGAGTGTCCTGTGTGTGTTGACGCTGTGTAAGTGTCCTCTGTGTGTGTGTGACACTGTGTGAGTGTCCTGTGCGTGTGTGTGTCAGGGTGTAAGTGTCCTGTGTGTATTGACGCTGTGTAAGTGTCCTGTGAGTGTGTGGCTGTGTCCTGTGTGTGTGACACTCTGTAAGTGTCCTCTGTGTGTGTGTGACACTGTGTGAGTGTCCTGTGCGTGTGTGTGTCAGGGTGTAAGTGTCCTGTGAGTGTGTGTGGCTGTGGCTGTGTCCTGTGTGAGTGTGTGACCCTGTGAAAATGTCCCGTGAGTGTGTGTGTCAGGGTGCGAGTGTCCTGTGTGTCAGTGTGTAAGTAGCCTCTGTGTGTGTGATGCTGTGTGAGTATCCTGTGAGTGTGTGATGCTGTGTGAGTGTCCTGTGAGTGTGTGTGACACTGTGAAAATGTCCTGAGTGTGTGTCAGTGTGAGTGTCCTGTGAGTGTGTGTGACACTGTGTGAGTGTGACACTGTGTGTGTGTGATGCTGTGTAAGTGTCCTGTGCATGCGTGACACTGTGAAAATGTCCTGTGAGAGTGTGTGTCAGGGTGTGAGTGTCCTGTGTGTGTGATGCTATGTGTGTCCTGTGAGTGTGTGACACTGTGTAAGTGTCCTGTGTGTCAGTGTGGCTCTGTAAATGTCCTGTGAGTTTGTGACACTGTGTAAGTGTCCTGTGTGTGACACTGTGTGAATGTCCTGTGTGTGTGTGTGATGCTGTGTGAGTGTCCTGTGTGTGTGGCACTGTGTAAATGTCCTCTGTGAGTGTGACACTGTGTAAATATCCTGTGAGTGTGACGTTGTGTAAATGCCCTGAGTGTGACACTCTGTAAGTGTCCTGTAAGTGTGTGATACTGTGTGAGTGTCCTGTGAGTGTGTGACGCTGTGTAAATGCCCTGAGTGTGTCACTGTGCAAATATCCTGTGAGTGTGACACTGTGTGAGTGTCCTGTGTCAGTGTGTGAGTGTCCTGTGAGTGTGTGATGCTGTGTAAGTGTCCTGTGAGTGTGTGATACTGTGTGAGTGTCCTGTGAGTGTGACACTGTGTAAGTGTCCTGTGAGTGTGTCAGTGTGTGTCCTATGCGTGTGTGACACTGTGTAAATGTCCTGTGTGTGTGTGATGCTGTGTAAATGTCCTGTGAGTGTGTGACGCTGTGTAAGTGTCCTGTGTCAGTGTGTGAGTGTCCTGTGAGTGTGTGATGCTGTGTGAGTGTCCTGTGAGTGTAACACTGTGTGAGTGTCCTGTGAGTGTGACACTGTGTAAATGTTCTGTGTGTGTGACACTGTGTAAATGTTCTGTGTGTGTCCTGGGTGTGTGACTCTCTGTAAGTGTCCTGTGTGAATGTGTGACACTGTGTGAGTGCCCTGTGAGTGTGTGATGCTGTGTGAGTGTCCTGTGAGTGTGTCAGTGTGTGTCCTATGCGTGTGTGACACTGTGTAAATGTCCTGTGTGTGTGTGACGCTGTGTAAATGTCCTGTGTGTGATGCTGTGTAAATGCCCTGTGAGTGTGTGACACTGTGTAAGTGTCCCGTGTGTGCGATGCTGTGTAAATGCCCTGTGAGTGTGACACTGTGTGTGTCCTGTGTCAGTGTGTGATGCTGTGTAAGTGTCCTGTGAGTGTGTGACACTGTGTGTCTTCTGTGTGTGTGATGCTGTGTAAGTGTCCTGTGAGTGTGTGACACTGTGTGTGTGACACTGTGTGAATGTCCTGTGAGTGTGAGACACTGTGTAAATGTTCTGTGTGTGCGTGATGCTGCGTAAATGCCCTGAGTGTGACTCCGTGTAAGCGTCCCACGTGTGTCAGTGTGGCCGTGTCGTGTGTCCTCTGTGTGCCAGTGTGTGCCTGACACTGGGTGTCGTGTGTGGCTGTGCGTGTCATATATCCCCTGTGTGACTGTGTGTGTCCCCTGTGTGTGCAGTGTGTCCCCCCCGTGTGCGTGACTCAATTTTACCCTCACTTGTCTAGTAAATTTTTCTGTGTCCCTCCCTGCCCGCCGTCCCCGCCGTGTGAGGCTGGAAGTGTGCCCGTAATGCCACGCCTGGCTCCGTGTCCCCGTTCCCCGTGCCAGCCTCCTCTCTTTCGGGGCTCTCCCGGGGGTGCAGACCTGCCCCTCGTCCCCCAGGCCCCGCTGGCACCGCCAGGAAGGGATGGGGATGATGGGGACGATGAGGATGATGGGGATGATGAGGATGATGCTCGCAGCGTTGTCACCCTGCCGCTGTCCCCGGACGCTTCTCGGTGTCCGGCAGCCGGGCAGAGAGGGGCCGGGCTGGCTCCTCTTCTGGGACGCTGCAGGGAGCTGGGGGCTGTGTGGAGCAGCATTCCAGCGGCTGTGCCCGGCATGCGTTTTCCAGGTGGATTTTCCCAGCTGGGGCTCGCCCAGGGGTCGCTGACCTCGTTGCTCCTTGCTGGCTGCCCGCGGGGGATGCTTTGGAAGCGAGGGATGCTGCTCAGGGCTCGGTTTTCCAGCTGTTGCTCGCGGGTGTGTGATGTGCTGCAGCCTCGGGCTCCCAGGAACACCCATTTTTTGGGATCCCTGGCTGTTCGGGAGTTACTTAGGCTCAGCATAACTTTGGTACCGAGGGGGGGACAGCGGTGACTGTGCCGCCGTTTTGTGCCTCTGCCCAAATTAAACCACGTTGCATCGAAGCCCCCAAAACCCAGAGGAGCTGTGGGATGTGGGATCGGGCGGATGCAAATTCCTGGCGCAGCATCCCCGCTCTGGAATGCCCGTGGCTGCCTTCCCCCTCCCCGAGCTTGTCCTTTCTGGCTAATGCTCCCTGAGATTTGCAATGATTAAGTTTTGGCTGTTAATTAATGTATACGTTACAAGTTAATAATTGAGTTATGCTGAACGGAGCAGCAGCTCGGGTAGGAGATGGAGAAGGGGGGTGTGTTGTGTTGACAGCTGTGTCTGGATGCCGAGACTCGACTCGGGAATAAGGATTCATCCTTGATTTCCCCGTGCCTGACTGCAGCAGCGGGACGCTTAGATTTGCCTTAAAGCAAAAAATTCCTTGGTAATGAGAGTGAAGTCCTCCTGGGACGGCTTGCAGCTCCGACAGGGGTTAGAGGTGGGTTTGGCACTTGGGTTAATGCTTGGATTTGATGACTTCAGAGAGCTTTTCCAACCTAAATAATTCTGGGATCTTCCTGGCTCTTGCTCCCGTGCAGCAGCGTCGGTGCCAGACCCTGCCAAGGGGACAGCATCTCTGGTGGCAGCTCCTCCCTCCCGTTCTGCTTTTTCCTTCTTTCCTCCTTTTTTCTTGCCCTGACAAGCTGGGGCTGCCCCATCCCTGGAAGTTTTGGATGGGGCTTGGAGCAGCCCTGGTCTGGTGGAAGGTGTCCCTATCCATGAGGTGAACTTTAAGGTCCTTTCCAACCCAAACCATCCACAAATCTGTGATGATTCCCTCGCCTTTCCAGGGTCTCCATGTTCTTCCCACAGTGAGCTTTACCCCCCCGGTCTCTCACAGCGAGAGAATTCCCACTTTTCTCCTGACCCCCCCATCCCACGGACCCGCAACCTCTGCTGAGCACATCCCCTCCAGGCTGGGGAATTTTGCAGGCAGAGACGCCAGCTTTCCATGGATTTGTATTTCCAAAATAACCCCGTCCGGGCCGTGGAAGGGAATGTGCTTTTCAAAAATAGCAGCTTCGTTACTTTTAATCAACTAAAGCTGGAGCAGCGTGGAGCGATTGCAGCCGCCGCTCGGCATCCTCGTTAATGTTCGCCTTTTAATGAGAGGAGAACTATTAGCGAAGCTGAAATATTTATTTTAGCCTGGTGGGGCTGCTCTCGAGGGCTGGAGAGGATGGTAAGGAGGTGGTTTAGACACCGTGTGGGGTTTTGGTTTTTGTTTTTTTTTTTTTTTTTAATGGGAAAAACATTTAAATCTGGCAAGAGGCTTTTTCACGGCCGGGGCTGTGTGTGAGGAGGGAGCTGGCAGCTGGAGAGGCCGGGACGTGCAGGGGAATTTGCATCCTCCTCAGTCTTCTCATTTCCAAGTGGTCTGGGAGTTGCGTCTCCTCCTGGCTCCGTGGGTGGATTTCTGACGGCGGCTGGCACAGGAGCGAATGCAAATAACCTCACCTCGGAGCCTCTCGGCCCCAGCTTTGGCACCTGCCCTTTCTTCCCTGCCCAAAATTCGTCCTCAAAGCACCTGAGCTTGCTTTGGCTGCCCCGGAGGCTCCCCAGGGGATGGTGAGGAGCTGGGATGGGTTTTTATAGAACCATGGAATCTCCTGAGTTGGAAGGGACTGCAAGGATCACGGAATGCAGCCCCTGGCCCTGCACAGACACCCCAAATCCCACCCTGGGCATCCCTGGCAGCGCTGTCCAAACTCTCCTGGAGCTCTGGCAGCCTCGGGGCCGTGCCCATTCCCTGGGGAGCCTGGGCAGTGCCCAGCACCCTCTGGGGGAAGAACCTTTCCTGATATCCAGCCTGACCCTGCCCTGACAGCTCCAGCATTCGCTGGGTCCTGTCCCTGCCCACAGAGAGGGGATGGCAACACCCAGGAAAAGTTTTGTAGCCAAGTGTTGACTTCCCCAGTGACCAGGGATGAGTCAGCTTCGAAACGAGGGGATCAACCCACTGGAAAATAGATTTCTGCTTCTTAACTGGGATGTCTTAACTGGAGCCCCTCTGCTCTGGAGCCAGGCTGGGAGAGCTGGGGGTGCTCACCTGGAGAGGAGAAGGCTCCAGGGAGAGCTCAGAGCTCCTGGCAGGGCTTAAAGGGGCTCCAGGAGAGCTGGAGAGGGACTGGGGACAAGGGCTGGAGGGACAGAACACAGGGAATGGCTTCCCACTGCCAGAGGGCAGGGATGGATGGGATATTGGGCAGGAATTGTTCCCTGTCAGGGTGGGCAGGCCCTGGCACAGGGTGCCCAGAGAAGCTGTGGCTGCCCCTGGATCCCTGGCAGTGCCCAAGGCCAGGCTGGACATTGGGGCTTGGAGCAGCCTGGGACAGTGGGAGGTGTCCCTGCCATGGCAGGGGGTGGGATGGGATGATCCTTAGGGTCCCTTCCAGCCCAAATCCTTCTGGGGTTCCCCGATTGCTGCAGTGAGGTGTTCATGGAGAGCAAGGTGTGGGTGCTGCTGGGGTTCCCTGCCCTCTGGACAATGCCCTGCCGGGATGGGGGAGGCATCTCCAGTGCCAGCAGCAGCTCAAGACCCTTCCAGGCTGCTCCCAAAATTTTCAGGATGAGATTTAAAAGCCCAGAGCTCATCCCAGAGCTGAGTGGGGGATGCTTCCCGTGGCTCCCTCCTGGCGAACAATCCCTGGAGGGGCCGGCGCTTGGGCACAGGGCTGGCATTGTCCGGGGACCTCGGCAGCGCCGTGCCAGCCTTGGCTGGGGCAGGGAGCACGTGGCTCTGCCGGCCTGGCACGGGGAAAATCCCTCTTGGACTCGGGAAGGGGCAGGAGAAGCCCTGGGCTGCTCCTGGTGGAGGCGGCGGGGCTGGGTCCTGTTCCTAGGGGAGCTGGAGGGTTGGGGACAGCAGTGGGGCTTTGCTGGCAGTCATGGGGCTGCAGGGTTTTCCTGTAAATTCAGAAGGATTTGCAGCCCCAGCTGGCTTTGTGGCCACAGGTAAAACAAAGTTTGGGATTTTTGGAAGGGGAGAAGGGAGAAGGCTCTTGCAGGACCTGCAGCTTTGGCAGGTGTGTGTCCTGGCAGATCCCTCTGCTTCCCAAACACAAGGCAGAGGGATTCGCTCCCGGCGGCTCAGACCTGGCTTTTAGTGCCCAAGTGATGTCCCAGTTCCATGAACACCCCAAGCATCCATGCTGAAGGATCATTTCTGAGGATACCTGTGGCATCTCCCCCCTCCCGGGCTCCTCCTTGCAGCTCCCGAGGGCCTTCATTCCTCCCGGTGGTGCTGGGAGCGATTCCCGTGTATTTCTGCTCCCCTGGGCTCCTAAGGAAAAGCGTGGGAGTGTGGTCAGGGATGTGTGTGGATGGCTCCCAGCAGCAGGGAATGCAGGAGCACATGGAAGCCCTCAGCTGCCTCGGGGGGGCTGCGGGTCCGGGTGTTTCCCAGAGTGAAGTCAGTTTTTCACGGATCAAAGAGCGGCCCATAAAACTTCCAGCTCTTTCCTCCTGGCCCTGGGTTCTCTTTTTTTCCCCTCTGCTGGGGGAGGTGGCATTTTGGGTGGGTTGCACGTTTTTGGGAGGGATCACTCAGTGTGCCACAAGCAGCATTCCCTGGCTTTAATCCCATTTTTGTGGTGGCCAAACTGCTGCCCCTCCATCGGGGACCCCTTGAGTGGTGCCCCCAATCCCATGGGATGTTTCTATTTTTAACCCACTGCCAATTCCATGTGGATTTGTGTGAGGGGTTATTTTCGGTGCTGGGAGGCCCCATTCCCTTGTTCCCTTTTCCCATTCCCATTCCCAGCTGGCATATCAGTGGCAGAGGAATGCTCTCATTCCCCAGCTCCTGAGGCTAAAGAAGTGTTCCTGCTTTTCCCTACCTGAGTGGGTGTTCCCACTCCGCCCTGGAGAGAGGTGGTGTCACATCCCAAATCCTCTTTATAGGATCATCACAGAATCCCATATTGGTTTGAGTTGGAAGGGACCTTAAATCCCATCCCATTCCACCCCTGCCATGGCAGGGACACCTCCCACTGTCCCAGGCTGCTCCAAGCCCTGTCCAACCTGGCCTTGGGCACTTCCAGGGATCCAGGGGCAGCCACAGCTTCTCTGGGCACCCTGTGCCAGGGCCTGCCCACCCTCCCAGGGAACAATTCCTTCCCAATATCCAGTTTCTTTCAGTTTGGGAGAAGAGCTTTGTAGCCTCAAACCTTTGAATATTAAAATACAAAGGTGGAAGGTGGCCCAGCCACTTACTTTGTAATCACTCCTGTGTTTCTTCCAAGTGAAATGGCTTCAAAAAGAAAGAGAGTTGGTTTAGATGGGATATTGGGAAGGAATTGCTCCCTGGGAGGGTGGGCAGGCCCTGGCACAGGGTGTCCAGAGAAGCTGTGGCTGCCCCTGGATCCCTGGAAGTGTCCAAGGCCAGGCTGGACATTGGGGCTTGGAGCAGCCTGGGCTAGTGGAAGGTGTCCCTGCCCATGGCAGGGAGTGGGATGGGATGAGCTTTGAGGTCCCTTCCAACCCAAACCATGTTGGGATTGGGTGATTTTGCATCATCTGTGGGCTGTTTGTGTAAGTTGGAGGGATGGTGATGCACATCTGGTTTGCAGTCCTGTTAAATGATGGGGAAAGCTTTAATAATAACAATAACAACAATAATATTGATAATAATAATAATGCTGTGAAAGCCTTTCCTTCTCACTGTTCTCTGCGTTCTCTGGAGCTGCTTCCTCTCCTGCCCCACGGGAGGGTCGCCCTGGGGACCATCCCATCATTTCCAAGAGGGAAATCGCTGCCTCGGAGCCAAACCAGATGTTTTCCAGCTGACTCCAGAAAATGTTGACCCAGCGAGGACTCCTGGCTGTGCTGTGGGGTTGGGAGGCTGCCTTGCTCATCCCGTGCTGCACGAGCTCCGTGCTTCCCTCTCTGAGACCGGGGCTAAATCCAGCTGCCGCCCTTCTCCCGCCGTGCCTGGCCACTCCGCCCGGATAAAGTGCTTCAGGTCATCCCTCTGAAGCGTTCCGGGTCGTTTTTGGGGGGCAGGGTTGGCGTGGTGTGTGGCCTCGTTTGAACAGCCGCCGGCTGTTTCCTTAGGAACGGGCAGAAAAGGCTTTTTGGGAATGGAACAATGGTGCGGCGCCGGCCGGGTCAGCGCAGGGGAGCGGGGCAGGAGGTGTTTCAATGGGCACTGCTGCTGCAAGCAGTGATCCTGAAGGTCTTTTCCACCCTAAATTGTGAATCCTGGATCAGTCTGAGAGCGGGTTTGCTTAGACTTCTTGGCGTGCCCGGGGCTGGGTGCAGCGTCCATCGCTTTGCTTGGTGTGGCGGGTGAGGATGCTCAAGTTACCCATCTAAAAACCCCTCCACAGGTGAGGGGTGGAGAAAGGGAGCCGAAAAGGAGCAGGAATTGGAATAACGGATGTGGTGGTCACACAGGGAGTTCAGAGCAAAGTCTCCCAAGTCTCACCCACCTCTGGGACTGAGAGCGTTTCAGCCGGGCTCGTGCGGTTGTGGGAGATGTGAAATCATTCCTGCCTCATTCCCTGCTGCAGCTCCCTCCTCTTGGCTCACATCCGTTCCCAGAGCAGCCCGGGGGGAGCTGCTGGGTCCCTCTCTGCAGAGGCTAAAATTAAACAAAGAGAAACTTCCCATTTTTTTTTTTTTTGTGAGCGCTCCGGCTTCCGGAAAATGGCAGCGCGCTGGAGGCAGGCGAACAAAACAAGGCAGCCCCGGCCAGAAAAAAACCTCCTCACCTCTGAGGCATTTCCTTGCTTTCTTTCCCCCCCCTCCTTCTCCAGCCTCTCTCCCTCCCCATCCTGGCTGCTCCATAGAAAAGCTGCCATCAGATTAGGGCTCCCGGGGTGGGGTTGCTCTGGGAAGGCCGCATGGAAAGCCACAGCCTTGGGAATTGCTCTGCTCCCTCCCCCAGGTCCCCTCCGTGCTTCTTTTGCCAAAAACATCCCCCGTGGGTTTTTTTGGGTGCCTGTGGCTGCGCCTTTGGGGCAGGTGGAGCTGTTGGGATCCATAAGGAGGTGCAGGGAATAATTCCCAATGGGCCTGGGAGCAACTGGTCCTTGCAATGGGTAAGGTTTGGGGTAGGAAAAAGAGGAGATGCTTGAGTGGGTCCTGAAAAAGGAGAGGAGATCCATGGGTTCATCCCACGAAACTGGGAGATGCTTTTGAGTATATCCTGCAAAAAAAGGAGGAGGAGGAGTTAGGGGTGCATCCCAGAAAAGGGAGGAGGTGGGGAGTGCATCCCAGAAAAGGGAGGAGGTGGGGAGTGCATCCCAGAAAAGGGAGGAGGTGGGGAGTGCATCCCAGAAAAGGGAGGAGGTGGGGAGTGCATCCCAGAAAAGGGAGGAGGTGGGGAGTGCATCCCAGAAAAAGGAGGAGGTGGGGAGTGCATCCCAGAAAAGGGAGGAGGTGGGGAGTGCATCCCAGAAAAGGGAGGAGGTGGGGAGTGCATCCCAGAAAAGGGAGGAGGTGGGGAGTGCATCCCAGAAAAAGGAGGAGGTGGGGAGTGCATCCCAGAAAAGGGAGGAGGTGGGGAGTGCATCCCAGAAAAAGGAGGAGGTGGGGAGTGCATCCCAGAAAAAGGAGGAGGTGGGGAGTGCATCCCAGAAAAAGGAGGAGGTGGGGAGTGCATCCTGCAGAAAAGGAGGAGGAGGAGATGTGTGAGTGCATCCCAGAAAAACAAAAAAGCAGGAGGAGCAGATGCATGGGGAGGTCCTGGATAAAAAGAGATGTGCAAACACATCCCACAAAAGGAGAAGGGGATGCGTGGGTGCCTCCTGGAAAAAAGAGGAGCTGGGTGAGTGTATCCTGTGAAAAAAGAAAAACCAGGATGAGGAGATGGGGGCATCCCTCAAAAGGAGGAGATGTGAGGAAATCCCACAAGACAGAAAGGAGGAGGAGATGGGGGTGCATCCCAGCAGAAGAAAGAGGAGATACCCAAGTGCATCCCACAAAAAGGGAGGAGGAGAAGGGAGGAATGCATCCCACAGCTTGTCTTCCCGAGCTCCAGCTCCTCCTTCCCTGTGGATGCTGCTGGCTCCAGCTTTCCTGGAGCAGCTTCCCCACGAGCAGTAGCTCTGCAGGGGTGAATCCCATGATTGCTGGGATGGGGCAGGTGGGTTTTTTGGGGAAAGGGGAGGAAAACCTGGCATCCCCAGCACCGGCATGGGTTATTTTGGGAGTGTTTTATGCCTTTTTTTTGATACCAGCTTCCCAGGAAGCATCTCCTTTCCAGCAGCCAACCTTGTCAGGGAGTGAGACCACAAACCAAGGCTTTCCTGGGGTCTTTGGAAAGGTTTCCCTTGGTTTTCTTGGAATGGGCCACGGACAAAGGATTTGCTGTCCCTTGGGGGGTGGCAATTACCTTGTCACCAAAACAGAGCCACTGGCCTTGACCAGCTCACCACTCCAAGGTTGGGAAGGATGCTCTGGGATTGGGACACTGGCGTGGGGCTGCCCTCCACTGCCTGGCACCTCACATCCTGCTCAGCCTGGAAAACAGGCGAAGTTTTGGGGGGTTTGGGGTTGCTTTTTTCACCACGAGTTGTCGGAATCAGCAAACACTGTGGAGGAACAGCTCGGTGCCCTCAGTGCTTCCAAGTAATTTCTCCTGTCTTTCCTGAGCTGTGGCCCCTGCTCCCCAGGGAGAGGCTGCCTGAAAGTTAATCGCTGCTGAAAAATGCTTTAATTAACTCAATTAGCCAGACGGTCCATCTGGGCTCCTGCAGAGCCCAGTGAGATCCCTGCAGTGAGGTCGTAGCTCCAGCCCGGTGTCAGGGAGGACGCAGGGACTCACCCGAATCCCCAGGGGATGTGCTGTGCTCTCCAGAGCATCCCTGCTCCTGGACCTGCAGTGGGAGGTGTTTGACAAGGGCATGCAGTGACAGGACAAGGGGGAATGGCTTTAAACTCCCGGGTTTAGAGGGCAGGGTTAGATGGGATATTGGGAAGGAATTGTTCCCTGGGAGGGTGGGGTGGCCCTGGCACAGGGTGCCCAGAGAAGCTGTGGCTGCCCCTGGATCCCTGGCAGTGCCCAAGGCCAGCTTGGACAGGGCTTGGAGCAACCTGGGACAGTGGGAGGTGTCTCTGCCCATGGGAATGGGATGGGATTTAAGGTGTTTCCAACCCAAGGAATTCCATGCTTGTGCACCTTGCACTGGACATCCCTGAGGCTCCTGCAGGTGGGACTGGTCAGAGCAGCTGGTGCCTCTCCAGCCTCCATTAACAGGAGCTCTTAGGACATCCACCACATCCAGGGTGCAGGGCATGGAAAAAGTGAGCAGGAAAAAGCCCTGCATGCTGTCTGAGCACAGGAATGCAGGGCCCTAGAGCAGGGATTTGGGAAGGGTGAGTGTTTAACCCCCTGTCTGCATTGTGACTGTTCCGTCCCGGCTTTAGCTCCATGTGTTGGGCTCTGTTTTAAGCCTGGCCTTACAGACATCCCGAGGGAAGCTGGTTTTCCTGGCTGTGATGGGAAAGCTGAGCTCAGGCAGGTGGAGGTGCATCCTTTGGGGACAAGGGAAGAAAATGGTGCGGGGAACCTGAGGCACGGAGCGTCGGCATTGGGAGGTTGAACCGTGGCCTCTGCAGTCGTGGTTCCCGTGTCTCCAAAAATGGGCTCTAAAATCACTCCAGAAGGGCTTCTGTTGGGGGTGGGAAGAGAATTCAGTGTGTCCAGGTTGCCCTGTGGTCAGGCAGGATAAATGGAGTGGGAATATTTGTTGTTGGGCCTAATTTTGAAGGGATCGTGACCCTTCAAAGTGGTGATGCTGCATCAGACACCCCTCCACCTTGGAGAGGGAAGGGGAGGTGTTTTGCTTTGGGAAAGGGGAGGTGATTCCTGGTTTAAGGCTGCTTTGAGGCAACTGAGCTCATGGAAGTGGGATAGAAGGGAATTCCCAGTGGGAATGCTGGCCAGGGGAGGCGAGGCTGCTGGGCACCACCGGGATGCAGAGCATCTTCCTTTGGGATGAGCATCCCTTCCCCAGTGCCCCTTCCTGCCTGGAGAGCTCCCAGCTCACCCTCAGCTCCAAAGCAGTGCAGAGTCCGGGCGTCTCCCAGATTTCTTTCTCCTTCTGGGGATGGGAATCGTTTGGAAGCAGAGGTCTGAGCCTATCCATGGAAATCCACAGTGCTGCAGACACTTCTGCCTCCCTTTTGCCTTTCACCAGCAAATCCTCATCCCCCTTGCTGCACAAAAAAAAGTGTGAGTAATGCTGGAGAAATTTGGGATGAGGCCCAGCGAGTGATCGGATATCCGGCTAAGCATGGCTCTGACTTCTGGACTGAGAGCTCCCAAATGAATAATGCAGCAGGAGGAACAACACATTTCGAAGGATTCTGTTTTTCTGATGGTGCTCTGCTTTATCTCTCTTTAAATCTTCACTCTGCAAAGCTTGGGAATGGCTTTTTTAATTTATTTTTTTTATCACCTCAGTATATTTGCTTTATGCTCAAGCAATAACACATTTCCCGTTGTCCTGTTAAAAGCAGGAGCTGATGGTATTTAAAAATAATACTGGTGCCATTTGTCTTGTGATGCACATCATGTGTTCCCGCTGTAAATGTTGTTTACTGGGATCATGCATGGCAAAAAAAAAAGCAGAATTCGCTGTGAAAGTGGATTGTTGGGAGGCTAAAATGCCAGGGGATGTTGCCCTAAGGAATAATGGGTGGTGGTGTCTGTCTCCCTTTTGGTTTTCTTTCCTCCTTCTGGACCCTGCTGAAAAAGTTCCAATTTTTTTTTCCCCTGTTGATCGAGTACTTTAAGTCGTTCTTCTAAATATAAATCTCTCCTGATGCGTCAGCTGTGCCTGGGATTTCACTTCTTTTATGTGGCACTTCAAGCAAGTTTTAATTAAAAAAGAAAAAAAAGAAGAAAGGTCCATCTGCATTGGTTTGATATTTAGGGTTTTTTTTCTCCTCATCAAGAGCGTGTCTAATTCCAGCCTGACCCCTCAAAGTCCTGCAGGCTGCATGTGGCCGTCAGCTGGTTGAGCTGGAGAGCATCCTCAGCTCCTGGAAAGTTCTGGCCGTGTCCTGCTTGGAATCATGGAATGGTTTGGGTTGGAAGGAACCTTGAAGTTCATCTCATTCCAGGGCAGGGACACCTTCCACTACCCCAGGTTCTCCAAGCTCCATCCAGCCTGGCCTTGGACACTGCCAGGGATCCAGGGGAAGCCTCAGCTTCTCTGGGCACCCTGTGCCAGGGCCTCCCCACCCTCAAAGCCAGGAATTTCTTCCCAATATCCCATCTCTGTCTGTTTAAAGCCATTCCCCCTTGTCCTGTCCCTCCAGGCCCTTGTAAAACACCTCCCATCCCCTGGAGGTCCAGGTCTTTTCCTCAGGGCTGCTTCTCCTGGCAGAGCTGTCCCATCACTGGCACCAACATCTGCTGGACGTGACCAACGCTGAGGTATGGAAGAGCTGGATCCTAACAGAGAGGGGAAAAAAAAATCTGGGATGTTGCTGTTGGTGTGGAAGATGCTGAGAGCAGGAGGTGTTGTCCGGGCAGGTCGGTGAAGGTGCCGTGGATTTGTCTTCTCTAGCCAAGAGCCTGCTGCTTGCAGCCCCGTGTTTTGGGTCTGGAAATGAAAAGGCATCCCTGAGGCTGTCAAAGCAGCCTCCAAGCAGAGCTGGTGGTGGGGTTGAGGTGGTTTTCCCACAGAAATCCAGAAAGGGAGCAGGTTCAGTGCTGCTCGTGGCCTGCTGACACAGGGAATCTGTCCCTGAACGTGTGGGGCTTTTGCACCTCAGTTTGGTCCTTACTTTCTGAAAAGAGGGGTCCTTGTAGAGACAGAGGACGGGCTTTGGGCTCTTCTGTACCCGCTGTGTGGCTCTCAGTGCCTTTGTCTTGTTTCCTCTAATATGGGCACTTGTAGGCCCAAAACCACCCCTTGTCACAGCCGGTAACGCTTCGCCCCTAATTCAAGCTGCAAAAATCCAGAATTCGGCTCTGTGGTGCCTTACAGCTGGGAGCTGAGCAACCTGGGCTGGTGGAAGGTTTGCCCATGGATGGGCAAAGGCTTTAAGGTCCCTTCCAAGGCAAACCATTCTGGGAAATCTCAGTGGGAATGAGCGGAGCACGTGGCTCTGGGGCTGGAATGGGGAGGCTCCTGTCAGGCATGAGAAGCCAGGGCAGGTCTGTCTCCTTCCAGCCTTGCCTGGGGCTGACTCCTTGGAGGCACCAGAGAGGGAATAACTTGTCCTTTGGAAACGTTGCCTGTGTGGTGGCTCAGAGTTGTTCGTTTTTTAGGGAATGCTCTGTGTGTGATGCCCATGTGGGAGGGTGTTTTGTGCTTACAAGTGCAGAGAGCAGTAGAAACGACTCCACTCAACCAACAAAGCTCTGCCTTGAGCAGGGAACAGCCTGCCGTGGCTTTAGGATGACTTTCAGGTGTCATTTTAATTTCCCCTGGTGACTAATGCTGCAAAAAATGCGTTTGAGATTCAGCCCTGCTCCGTCCAACAAGACCGAGCAAAGATTTTGCCAAATTTGCATAAATTACTATTTCTGTGCCCAAACATCCTTCTAAATAAGGGGCATTTTCCCCCAAAATGGCTAAGTTTTTTGCTGAGGGTCCTGTCCTTGGCCCAGAGAAGCAGCTTTGCCATCACACACAGTGGAGGCTGCAGAGAGAGGACTTTGGCTCTCGCCTCACGCCGCGTTAATCCCGACACGGACCTCGTGTGTCCCCAAACTGACGTAAAGCTGCAGTTCAAAGTGCGTGGCTTTGTTTGCAGATTGAGCCTTCCCATAAACATTTGGGGCTTAAAGTGATGAAATTGGTTCCTTATCAGCCATCTGACCCACGGTGATGGGGCTGAGCAGCTCTTAACCTGGCGAGACCGAAACAACAAAACCCCGAAGCAGCTCCCAGACCGAAACAACAAAACCCTGAAGCTGTGACAGATGGGGGTGGGGGTGGTGTTATTTTGTTGGTGGTTTTTTTTTCCCCTCCACGGCGCTCCTGATGCTGTGGAAAACGCTTGGAGCCACTGCTTGGATGCTATCTGACCTCCCTCACCCCCAGGTTGAGTTAATTTGCAGGTTGCACGGAGTCTCTGTGTAGTCTGATGGGCTTTAATTTGGGGGTGATGAATTAAACAAGCAGGCGTGGTGTTTTCTCTTGTGTTGCATAAACAGCAGCCGGTTTTGGTGTATCTCAGGCACCCTCCTGGCTGGCAGGGGTAGGTGTCTGCACCTGGAGAGCTCATTCCCACCCCTGGGAAAGCTCTAAGCTAAGTTAAGGCGAGGGCTTGTGCTGCTGAAAACCACTTGAAATGAGCCACGTGGTCTTTTGTGTGTGTGTAATGAGTGTGGTGTTCAAAGCATGCTCTGGATCGAAGCAGGAACGCTTTCTGGGATGGGTCTGCAGCTGGCTGGATTGGCAGGTGAGATCAAACCCCAGGTCCTAATCCAGGCTCTGTTTGGGGTGGTTTAGATCAGATATTTATAAGAAATTGTTCCCTGTGAGGGTGGGGAGGCCCTGGCACAGGGTGCCCAGAGCAGCTGTGGCTGCCCCTGGATCCCTGGCAGTGCCCAAGGCCAGGCTGGACATTGGGGCTTGGAGCAGCCTGGGACAGTGGGAGGTGTCCCTGCCCATGGGACAAACTCAGAGGTCCTTTCCAACCCAAACCATTTCATGATTCTCTGATCTGCCCTCACATCCACTTCCTACTTGCATCATCACCTGGGAGTTTGCTCTCCAGGCATCTGCTCCCAACAAACTTGCCCTCTTTCTACCATGGAAATCCCTGGTTTGTGGGATTGGGTCAAACGTATCCCATAGCATCCCATAGTGTGAGCAACCCCCATCTTGCCTTCCTGTGAAAGACCATCAGCTCCAGCAAAGGGTTAAACTGCCTAAACCCAGGTGTCCTGGGCAATCTGGTTTGGCAATGTTTACCAAAGAGAAGCTTAAAAAAACCCTGCTGTTTTGAGGGAATTCTTTGCAATGTGCTGATTCTTATTTGTTTCTACCTAAAGGGAAAAGGAGGTCTTTGGCTCCTGTCAGCATTTTCAGCAGAGCTGAAGTTGTCCCATAATCCAGCAGCAGATCAGTGCTGGACTAATCAGGAAGGTGTGCAAGAACATTGAACCGAGGGGGTGGTTTTGTCCCAGCTTGAATGAGTTCTTGGAATCCAGAGAGGTTCCATCCATCTGCGAGGAAATCCGGCTGCTCTCTGTCCTCAGGCAGCAGGTTGGGAACGAAACCCCTTGTTTTTCCCAAAAATGGGCCTCCTGACTGGGGATATCTGGAGACAGATGGGTCTTGGTGGAGTTCTTGGGCTGGGAGAGCTGCATGGAGTTGTCTGTGTGATGATCTGCTTGGGGCTGCCTCGTCTCTGGTGGTCTGCAGCTCATCTCTGGAGCTTGGTGTTGTCCTCCCTGCACCAGTTGTGGTGGCAGCCTGTCCAGCCAGCAGCAGGAGTGACTTTCCTGTGCCTGCCCTTCTCTGGACACGCTGGTGGGACTGGTTTTCCAGCCAGGACCAAGGAGAACACGTGGCATTGCAGCAGCTCCTCTCTGTCAGACAAGGGCGGAATCACTGAAGGGTGATGGGGACAGGGCTCTGAAGTGTTGATGCAGTTAAAGCTCTGTCATCATCTCCTCTTGGGGGAAGCTCAGCAGTTCAGGGACTTCGGGTTCTGACAGCTCTTGAAGGCCAAATTAGCATCCAAATTATCCGAGGAAGGAGACGCTGCAGGGATTGCGGCTGGAGAGTGCAAAGATAGCGAGTTGCTCCAGGATTTTCTCAGCCAGTGCCTTTTGCCTTCCAGCTTCCGTGGATCTGGTTGGTTTGAGATGGGGAGGAGGGGTTGAGTGGCCCCTCTTTGGGTGATCATGAGATGGTTCTTGTAGCACCCACCGAGGTGGGAAGCTGTTTCCCCTCCTTTTGATTTCCATGGTTTCCCTTCCTCTGCTCTTTGTGGGTGTTGGCCCGCGATCTCCTGGGTGACCATGGTGTCTGTGTGCGTTTTCCTGGTGATTCTGGCAGGGTCAAGACCACTTTTGCTTTAAAAGTGTCTTATTGTGGCTCTGGAAATTTGGGTTTCATTTCTCCTCCACCTCCGACTGCCTGTGTGAGCTTGGGCCGTTGCCTGATCCAGCTCAAATCCGAGTTTCCCCGATTTGGGAGACGTTTGGTCCATGCTTTTGGCCCTAAACATCCTTCAGGAACAGTTTTGCTTTGGCTGGTGGCCAAGCTCTTGGGCTTGTGAAGGGCTTTGGAGGGGCTGTGGGGGTTGGAGGAAGATGGTTCTCTCCTGGACTCGTGTTCCATCCAGGGGTTTTAAAGCTGGAGCTCGTGGCTTTTATGTTTAACTCTGGGACTGCAGCAGGAGATGGGACTTTGGGTTTTCATGGTTTTGTTGGTCCTTGTGGGACTTGCCTGGATCAAACTCCTTGCCCTGCCAGAGGAGCATCCATCCACAGCTCCCTGTTAAAAAGCCAGGACATCTTTGGGAGTGCCCTGCCTGGATTAGGAAGTGTTTTTTCCCTTGGAAGAGCTTTGAGCAGACAGCAGGGGCAGGATGGACCAGGACTGAACTCTGCCTCTTCTGATCCGAGGGCTAGTGGCCATCAGATGAGAGCCTGTTCCTGAGGTAGATGAGTTTTCCGTTGCCTTCCAGCCCATCCATGGAGTTCCTTGCCGCAGGACTTTGTGGAGGCAAAACCGCTTGTGGGTTCAGGGAACCAAGCCCTCCCCTGGGCAAGAGGTCCACAATGGTCCTTGTTGAGGTCTCCTTTGATCTCACGGCCTCACCAAGAGACGTTTGGGCAGACACCACCTCTGGGTTTTTAATGGGCTCTGTGGAATGGAGGAATCTGTTCTTGGGGAGTGCCTCGCTCTCCGTGCCGGCGTTCCGGCAGCATCCCTTGCACCCATCCCACTGGAGACATCCCTGTGCCTTGCTTTTTTTGGGGATGCCAGAGCGGGTGGCTGGTCTTGCAGTTGTGAAACCATGAAAGCAGGTCCAGCTTTATTTCCTTCCCTGTGTCACGGTTTTGTTGTCAGGAAGCGTTGCTGTGGAGCGGGAGGAGCTGGGCTGTTGTCCCAGGAAAACCTTTCCTGTGGCCCTCTGAACCTCACAAGGGTTCCTGCCCCGTGCAGCACCTCCAGCACCTCCCTGCACGTCCAGGTTTTTTAAACCTCTGCCACGCCAGCACCGCTTTCAGGGATTTGGGGTGGGTTTTGGGGTTGCTGTGGGTGCTCGAGGGCGGTGCCTGCATCTCCAGGACGCTCCTCTGCCACGGCATCAGCAGCAGGAGGTCCTGCAGGGAAATCTCCCTTTTCCCACCTTCAAGACTGATCTATATTTGAGTCTCTGAGCAGCTGGTGATGGATATCCAGCAGGACCCGTGCTCCAGAGTGGCTGCTATAAAAGGCAGCTTTCCCGTCCTTCCCGCTCAGCCTGTGAAGGATGACATCCCCCGCAGGGAGGCCGTGATGGGCCCCAGGCACCAGCAGACACTGGCAGCCCACACCCGGCCAAAATCTCCTTCATTCCCCTCCCTTCTCCATCACCCTGGCCGTGCTCAGCTTGCCCTTGCCTGGCAGAGGGAGCTGTGCCAAGCTGGAGCTCCAGGGCAGGATTTTTCCGCGGGGCTTGGCAGGGAGCGGAGGGCATGGCGCGGGGCCGGGCTCCGCTGCCGCCGTGCTGGGCGCAGTCATTCCCACATCACATGGTGGGAATGGGCTCCAAAGCAAAGCCCTGGGACGTGAGGGTGCTGCAGGAGGGATGGGAGGTCCCGATACTTCCACAAGCCCCTTCTTGTTCGCCGGGAAAGGGACTGAGGCGCCGTGTGTTGTGTTCCTGGCAGCTCGCGCTGGGACGGACGTGTGGCTTCGCACCAGGCCGCTCTCTCTGGCACAAAGAGCTGGTGTTTGGTGTTGTCTTAAGGGGTGGTTTATCTTTGCTTGGCTTGGGTGGGTTTTCTTCTTTTTTTTATTTTTGGAAGATGAAAGCGTTGGCTTGGCAAACACAGGCGGTGAGGGAAGAGGAGGAGGAGATAAGAGAGAGGCAATGGGGTCAGGGATCACCGGGATACGCGGCACGGCTGGCGTTGGACTTGGGGAATGCTTGGGCCGGGCTTCTGAGGGGAAAAAAGCAACAGCAGCCAGCTCTCCCTCACCCATCCCCACCAGCAAGGCTCATGGAGGAGACCTGGATCACCGGGAGATGAGCTACAAGGTCAGCAGAGGCTGGTCCTTGCCACCAGCAGCTTCCAAAGCCATCCCAGCCTTGTAGGAGGCTGCAGAGGAGCCAGGTGGGGCTGTGCTGGTGTTGCCCGTTTTGAGGATGTCGTGTCCTTTCACGTGCCTGAAGATCTGTCAGCAGGAGCATGGAAAAAGGAGGGAATTCTCGAGGTGGTGGGATCATCTTCTGCTGTGGGGGAGTGTGTCGAGCAAGGGCCAGCGTCGTGTTGTGTCATAGCCATGAGGGAGATCTTGAAGGTGAAGAATCCACAGGGCAAAACCAAGTTCCTAAATCAGATTGTTTGCTAAAATTTGGTAGTTTCAGCCACTTTGGCCCTTTTTTCAGCTTCTTTTGAAGGCCACTGCAGACTGCAGCACTCCTTGAGCAGCTCCCTCAGGGCTGGGGTGTCCACGGGGTTTGGAGGGGCCTTTTCTGCATCTGCTTCCATGGGTTTGAGTTACTTGAGGTTTTGTGACTGATAAAAGCAACATTTTCGGTAAATTCATTGTGTGGGACAAGTGTTGTGGGACGAGTGCTGCGGCTCTGGGACATGAGTTCCTACCTGGAAAAAGTTTAACTTTGCTCATATCCAAGCAAAGATGACTGTTTTTAAAAGAAACCTCCAAAAACACTTCTATGTTTGTAGGAGAGCTGGAGGAACTTGACTTTGGAGAATGAAAAAGCAAATTAAAAGCCATAAGCAACAAGTGCCTGGAGTTGATCTTGGCTCTGGTGTGGGAAGAGGATGATGAGTGATTGATTGGAAGCTCCTTCTTGTCTTCCCAGTTTTCAATTTGTGGCCAGGACTAGGGTGGGAGATTTCCCCTGAGCTTGCACCACGGTCTTGAGGGGCTTTTTTTGGATTTTCCAGGGAAAACAAGGGTGTGGGGGTGGAAGTCATGGCAGAGTTGACCAATCTCGTGTCATGGTGGCTCCTGTTCCTTGTGCTTCCCATGGATGTGGATGTGCCGTGATGGGATGGACCCTGCAGCTCCAGGGAGAGCTGGGAAGTGTGGGATAAGCAGGGATTGCTCCTTTTGCTGGCTGCACCTGGAAGGACCTGGCTCCATCTCCAGCCCTGACGGTGCTTGGTACCCCCCAGCCCTGCCCGCCCTCCTGGGTCTTATCAGCCCAAATTCCTGGCATTCTGGGGTTTTCCAGCACTGAGGCTCCTGGAGGGCTCCTCTCCCACCTACCCTGGGCTTGTTGGAGAGGACCAGCAGCAGATCCTGCTTCCCACCCTGGGGCTGTGCACTTTTGGGTGTTCCCGTGGTTTTTTATTGCGTTTCTTTGCTCCAGGACGTGGGTTTGGTATTTTTCCCGGGATTGCTTTTCCCTGCCAGCCCCGTCCAGCATGGCTGGGTGCCCGTGGTGTGTCTTTGATTGGTAGCTCAGTGTCCAGACAGAGGTGTGTCCATCCCGTAATCCCAGCAGCACGAGCTTGGAATGATGGGTGGAGCTGGGAGCGCTGGCTGAGGACGGGGCTCTGCCTGTGCCAGGAGGTTTGAGGTGGCTCCCCTGGGCTTGCAGTTGGATTTCTGGGATAAGTTGCAGCAGACAGTTTGCAGAAGTTATTTTTAACCTTTTCCATGCCACTGCACGCTGGGAAATGCTGTAGCTGAGATGCTCAATGCTGTGTCTTCAAGTGCTGCAGGAAAAGTGACCTCTGGGGTTTGTTTTTAGTGCGTTTTAATAAGTGGTTTTTAATAGATGTGACACTGCCACCAGCCCCAGAGCTGCTGGTGGGACCTGAGGGAGCAGCTGGAGCTGTGCCAGGGAGGTTTAGGATGGATTTTAGGGAAAGGTTCTTCCCCCAGAGGGTGCTGGGCACTGCCCAGGCTCCCCAGGGAATGGGCACGGCCCCGAGGCTGCCAGAGCTCCAGGAGGGTTTGGATGCCACTCCCAGGGATGCCCAGGGTGGGATTGTTGGGGTGTCTGGGCAGGGCCAGGAGCTGGATTGAGGATCCTTGTGGGTCCCTCCCAGCTCAGGATATTCCATGATTTCTCTAAGAGGAGATCCAGGAGCACTGCTTCAAGACCCTGGAGCTGCTCCCTGCTGTCTCCTCTCTACCCCTCGAGAAGCAGCCAGGCTCTCCACAGCCTGCTCAGCCCATCCCAAACCCCTTATCCTTACCCCCAGCTCATGCACTGTCCATCCCAGGAAGCTGTGAGGATGCACCCATGGAAATGTGCCCACCGGGGCTTCCCTAGAGCTTTCTCCAACTCCCAGCAAAGCCTGGTTAGGATTTTGGCAAGAATAATGCAACCACCGTGGGGTCTGATCCAGGCAGCTGCTCTCTGTTGGGATGGGGGGAGCAGGCAGCAGATCCCCCTGGCTCCCAGGGTTAGATTTGACCCTGCAGCATTCCCTGTTCCTAACGGGAGGGGGAAAACCGGTGTGAAAAGCAGGTGAGGGTGCCTTTGAGAGGCTGCAGGACGAGCTCTGGTCGCCCACTGGTTTCCTTCCCCCACCGCCGTTCATTTGGGATGCTGTTTGTGGCTTTGGGTAAACGCGTGGGGCTGGGTTTTTCCCTGGGCTATATTTAACCCCAGGCTAAATTTAAAGCGCTTTCAGAGGAGTTTGCAGACCATTGTCTCGGTGATTTCTAAACAAATCTTGCCCCTTCCACCCTTTGTTTCCCACCCCCCCACGCTGCTCCCATTATCCCTTTCATCCTCACACAGCCGGAATTGGAGGATTTTCTGGTTACCTCTGCACTCAGGAACGTTTTGGGTCCATCCCCAGCTCCAAAACAGGGCTCCCATCCCAAATCCAGCCATGGGGGGCCTGGACCATCATCCTTCAGTGGGTGTGTGCATCCCTAGATCCAGGAGGCAAAGACAGATCCAGGAGGGACAGACAGATCCAGGATGCTCCTGCCAGGAGAGGAAATCCCTTCCCATTATCCCTCCTTTGTGTGTAGGTTCTTGCTGCCTTTTTGAGGCCTCAGGGCTGGATGCAGAGGGGGTTTTTCCAGCTGTTTCTCCCCACAGCCACATCTGTCAGTGACCTTCAGCACGGAGCTTCCCGTCTCCTTACATGAATAAAGGAAGGGGGAGCATCCCTGCAAATTCCAGGCTTATGGATATGTCAGTGAGAGCTGTCAGGGCTGTAGCTGCCCATGGTTCATGTAAAATTCATGTGATGCTGGACCAGCAGGCAGGTGTTTCAAAACATATTTGTGGCTTACATTCGGTTTTCTCCTACTTTGTGCAGGGGGGAATTTTGGGATGCCACGGTGGTTTGATTTTTTTTTTTTTCCCAGCAGGATCGTGTGCGAGAATCACCAGAATTGGTGAAAACTTTGCCACTTGAGCTCTTTCTGTGCTGGTGATGCCGTTGTGGAGGGGTTTTTTTTTTGCCTCTGTGAAGGCAGGGAGGAATTTTCCTCCCAGTCAGGGAGGAAAAAACCCTATAAAAGCCCACGTGGGGTGTTTGTGGGGTCTCTGGAGGGAGGCACTGTGTGTTTGGGGTGTTTGGAAAACCTGCAATCCCAAGTGGCATTAATGGGAATCACCACAGCGGGGCTTGGAGCTGGGTTGGATGGTGAACGGGGCCATCCTTCCTTCCTTCCTTGCTTCCTGCTGGAGCTTCCCACTGATTTTCCCTCTGCCTTGCCCCCTGGCAGCAGCTCCAGGTCCCTTCTCTTACCTGTCCCAGCCCTGATAAGCTCAGCCTTGACTCAAAGCCTGGTTTCCCTGTGTTTATTCCCTGCCAAACCCTCTCCCTTTGGATTGCTCCCGGCAGGAGGCTCTCCTGGAAGGGGAAATGTTCACACACACACACGAGTTCTCCCTTCCCTTTTCTGGCTGCAGCCTGGTGCATCCCTTCCAGGCAGCCACATTCCCGGCATACCAGCCCTGGGGATGGCTTGGGAAGCATTTCAGGCAGGCTGGAGTATCTCCTGCTCGGGCTCTCCCCTGCACATTTCCTCTTGCTGCATTCCAGAAAAGGGCACCAAATCCTTCAGGACTTGCTGTTCCCCCTCAGGGTGCCGGAGGAGGCATCAGCTCTGTATTCCCACCTCAGGAATTTGGGTCTGGCTGTTATTTTCTGCTTGATTTCATTTCCAAGCTGAGGGAGGAAAAAAGAAAAAAAAGGAAGAACAGCGTGAGGGGTGGATGAAAATCCCTTTGTAAAACAAGGGATTTGGACGTAACTTCTAATTAAAACTTGGATGTTTAAGACCTGTTGGTGTTTTGCAGCCAGGCTGGCGTTCTGAGGGAGCAGGAGGCAGGGGATGGACCCAGAATTTCCAGGATGATCCTGGCCACTCCGGACAGCGTTCCTGCTCCCTGGAGCAAACCTGGCATCACCACTCACGGCTCAGGCTGTGCTCCAGCCGTGCCTTCAGCCTTCCCTGCTGGTGCTGGCCCCTCTGGCCACTGTCCTAGCTGCAGAGGACGTGGGTGACGTCAGGGCAGCTCTTGCCCACGCTTGCATCAGCCACGACGTTGGTGGTCGGAGCATCCTGTGGGAATGGGCTCCTTTCCCTCCCGGCAGCTGCTCTTCCACAGGGGTTCTGGGAGTGTTTCTGTGAGTGCTACTGGGAAAAAAAAGGAAAAACCCCTTTATTTTTATCGTATTCAGTGCAGGAAGGGATGTTGCTCTGCCTGGTTGGCTGGGTGAGGGGAGAGATGTGGGGAGCAAGCGTGAAGAGCCAGGCCCCATCCCAGGAGATGCCAGTGCTGTGGTGGAGCACAGGGATGATCCATTTGAACATGGAAAAAGCCTGGTCCCGTGGGTCTTCATGCTCCCACAGCAGCCCTGTGCTCAGTGCTTTCATAATTGTGTTACAACAACGAGCAAACGCTTGGGAAACAGGGAGAAGGAGCAATTCATGATCCTGGGAGCAGCGTATTCCCAAAAAAAACCTCTGTAAGGCCAGAGGGCTGCTTCGTATGGGGTTGTGTCCAGCAGTGGCATCGTGCAAGGACCAGGCTGTCCTTGCTCTCCAAGGATTTGAGGTTCCTGGGAGCATCCAGGTTATGTTCCGTGATGGTTTAAGGAGAACGGGCGGACGCTCTCCTGTACTGGCACCACGGGATCAGCGTGCGGGTGGCACGGGGGGGACCCGGAGCCTTTCTAACACCCTGGCCTTTATCTCTGACCCCCCAGGCTGGTTCCCCGAGGTGCCACTGGGGTCCCCATGGCCATGTAGGGCCCGCCGGGAGCGGAGATGGCAGCGCAGAGGATCCGGGCGGCCAACTCGGGAGGGCTCCCGCGCTGCAAGTCCGAGGGGACGCTCATCGACCTGGGCGAGGGCTTGGCTGAAACCACGCTCTGCGACGTCAAAGGTGCGTGGGGCTGATCCTTCTCCTCCTTTCAGGCCCGTCCTCCCCTCCTGGGAGGGCTCGGTGACACCAACAAGGCGGTGACAAAGGTGTTCCCTCTCCGCAGCGCTGGGAGCCTGCAGGTTGCTCCAGTAATCCTTCTTTTCCCCCCCACCTTTTATTGCTTTTTTTTTTGTTTTTCCCTGCTGTGTTTTCCTCGCCCAGCACAAAAGCCGTGGTCAGGTGGGAGGGGAATTGCTGCTCCCCTGGCAGGAGAGCATCCCAAGGAAAAAACTCCAGCTGGGAGCTGGAGCGCGCTGAGGGCCTCGAAAATAAACACGCACAAGATTGTTTTTGCGGGTGTAGCCCCTGAACATCAGACACTTGCTGCAAATTGGGTGGGTTCTGATGCAGAAATAGGAATGGCTCCTCTTCTCCAAGGGGTTTCAGCACATCCCTGTTAACCCTCTGCATGCCCAGCTGCAGGGACATGGGAGCAGCCTCTTGCCTGTCTGATCTGACACCAGAAATGCTCCCTCCTGCAGGATGACTGAGTTAACAGTGGCTTCCAACCTGCCAGGCTGCCTAAATAATTCCAATTTAGGGTTTCTGTGGAGTTTTCCACTGGATAAATGTCCTCACGCCTTTCCCTGCTGGCGGATGAGTCGTTCAGGATGTGTACAAAACTCTTCTCCTGTGAATATTTGATCCCCAGGCTATATTTAAAGGCTTCTCTTTGCTCAGCTGTATCTTTCCTCGCCCTGTTATTTCCGTGGTGAGAAGTAGTGGCTGCAGGCACGTGCAGTCTGAGCTCCCCATCCCTTTGTCTCTGGGATTTTAAGGGCTTCCTGTGTTTTCTAAACTCCCTTTTCCTCCCAGAGAGCTCTCGAGCTCCTCGCAGCAGGTGCTGTCCCAGTTCCCTTGCAGCTCCCTGTTGGTGAGAATCCAGCTCTCCTTGTTCTCTTCAGTCTGCCTAGGGAGACAACAATTTAACCATTGATGGGACGTCACCTGCAGCTCGGGGTTGGTGCTTTTTGCAGAAACATGTCCCGAAAATGAGAGCAAAGCCAATAAATAGGGTGACGGTGTAGGCTCAACCCAGCCTGGATGTAAATTGGGATCCCCTGGCAAAACAACTTTCTGCTGGCACTGCTGCAAGGGAGGCTGGAGGTGCTGCCAGCACCACGACAGCACTGTGGGAGGGAGGTGCCGGGGTTCTGGGAGGGTTCAAACCGGGTGACCTTTAGAAACACAGAATGGTTTGGTTTGGGAAGGACCTGAAAGCAGGGACACCTTCCACTATCCCAGGTTGCTCCAAGCCCCATCCAGCCTAGCCTGGGACACTTCCAGGGATCCAGGGGCAGCCACAGCTTCTCTGGCCATGTCTGACACGTGCAGGAGAGGGGTTACAGCAGAGCAAGAGGGCTTTTAGCCTGTAGGGAAAGTTATTTTGGGTTTGGATGAACCCTTTAGGGAAGAAAGGGTGTGAATGTAGCAGAAATAGTGGAGATTTCTTGAAAACCTTCGGGCTTGAGAGGTTGCCCAGGGAATTAGTGGACCTGGAAGTGTCCAGAAAACACAGAGATGTGGCACTTGGGGACGTGGTTAGTGCTGGACGTGTCAGTGCTGGGTTAATGGTCAGACTCAATGATCTCAGAGGGCTTTTCCAGCTTTAATGATTCAGCGATTCCAAAACTTTCCTTCATCGCTTAAAACAGCGTGGAGCGGTGACCTGGAGTAAATGGTTGCAAATTGTTGGTGGCTCTGCTGTGCATCTCTCACGGTGCTGTCTCCTCCTTGCCTCCGCAGTGCCTTCTCCCAGTGCCTTGCTGGTGGACAATCCCACGTCCTTCGGGAACGCGAAGGAAGTCGTAGCAATCAAGGATTACTGTCCCACGAATTTCACCACCTTGAAGTTCTCCAAGGGGGACCACCTGTACGTGCTGGACACGTCGGGAGGGGAGTGGTGGTACGCCCACAACACCACGGAGATGGGATACATCCCGGCCTCCTACGTGCAGCCCGTCAACTACCGCAACTCCTCGCTCACGGACAGCGGGATGATCGACAATCTGCTGGAGAGCCCCGACGAGGGCGTCAAGGAGTTGGACCTGCTCGGGGAGTGGACTGACGTGAAGAGGAACTCTGCCAAATCCTACCAGAACAACCCCTTCCTGAACGGAGTGCAGACCAACCCGTTCCTGAACGGGAATTTGCAAGCGGCGCCCGGCTCGGATAAAGAATCCGACTCCAGCGCCGCCGTGGATTTGTTGCTCTTCGACACGGGGGCTCCCACGTCGGCTCTTCCCAGCTCGGCCGCCAACAGCAGCCTGGGGAACCTTTTTGATGAGTTTCCCTCCACAAACAGGCTGGATGTGGAGCAGCCCGTGAGAAGGGACAACCCCTTCTTCCGAAGTAAACGCTCCTACAGCTTGTCCGAGCTGTCCGTGCTCCAGGCCAAGTCGGACGCGCCGGCGTCGTCGGGTTTCTTCAGCGGTTTGAAGTCTCCCACGCCCGAGCAGTTCCAGAGCCGGGAGGATTTTAGGACAGCGTGGCTGAACCACAGGAAGCTGGCTCGGTCTTGCCACGACTTGGATTTGCTTGGCCAAAATCCCGGCTGGGGTCAGACGCAGCCGGTGGAGACCAACATCGTGTGCAAGCTGGACAGCTCTGGCGGGGCCGTGCAGCTGCCGGACACCAACATCAGCATCCACGTGCCCGAGGGCCACGTGTGCCCAGGGGAGACGCAGCAGATCTCCATGAAGGCCATGCTGGACCCGCCGCTGGAGCTGAACAGCGACAAGTGCAGCACCATCAGCCCCGTCCTGCAGATCAAACTCAGCAACATGGAGGTGAAGACCTTCATCATCCTGGAGATGAAGGTGTCGGCGGAGGTCAAGAACGACATCATGAGCAAGAGCCTGGTGGGGCTGCAGTGCCTGCGCAGCGACATGAAGGAGGGGCCCTACACGCCGATGCAGCTGAGCTACTCCTACGGGGACACCATCCAGGTGCAGCTGGAGAACCTGGAGCCCTGCATGTACATCGCGGCCGTGGCGCAGGGCCACAACATCCTCTACCCTTACACCGTGTGGGATTACATCAGCAAGAAGATCACGGTGGGCGTCTACGGCCCCAAGCACATCCACCCTTCCTTCAAGACCGTGGTGGCCATGTTCGGCCACGAGTGCGCGCCCAAGACCCTGCTGGTCAACGAGGTCACCAGGCAGTCCCACGGCGCGGCTCCCGTCGCCCTCCAGCTCTGGGGGAAGCACCAGTTTGCCTTGTCCCGGCCCCAGGACCTGAAGCTCTGCATGTTCTCCAACATGACCAACTACGAGGTGAAGGCCAGCGAGCAAGCCAAGATCGTCCGGGGCTTCCAGATGAAGCTGGGCAAGGTCAGCCGCCTCATCTTCCCCATCGCGTCCCACGACCCCAACGAGCTCTCGGACTTCACGCTGAGGATACAAGTCAAGGATGACCAGGATGCCATCCTGACCCAGTTCTGCGTCCAGACGCCGCAGCCGCCGCCGAAAAGCGCCATCAAGCCGACGGGGCAGAGGCGGTTCCTCAAGAAGAACGAGGTGGGGAAGATCATCCTCTCCCCTCTGGCTGCCACCGCCAAGTATCCGGTTTTTCAGGACCGGCCGGTGCTGAGCCTGAAGTACGGGAAGCTGCTGAAGACGGTGGTGAGGCAGAGCAAGAACCACTATTTGCTGGAGTACAAGAAGGGAGACGTCATAGCCCTCCTCAGTGAGGAGAAGATCAGGTTGAAAGGCCAGCTGTGGACCAAGGAGTGGTACATTGGCTACTACCAGGGGAAAATCGGCCTCGTGCACACCAAAAACGTGCTGGTGGTCGGCAAGGTCAAACCCAGCTACTTCTCCGGGCCGGATCTCACCACCAGCCTGCTGCTGGAGCAGATCCTGAGGCCCTGCAAGTTCCTGACCTACATCTACGCCTCGGTGAGGACTCTGCTGATGGAGAACCTCAGCAGCTGGCGCTCCTTCGCCGACGCCCTGGGCTACCTGAACTTGCCGCTCACGTTCTTCTGCCGGGCGGAGCTGGACAGCGAGCCCGAGCGAGTGGCCTCCGTCCTGGAGAAGCTGAAGGAAGACTGCAACAGCATGGAGAACAAGGAGAGGAAATCCTTCCAGAAGGAGCTGATGACGGTGAGTCTGAGTGGGGCCTGGTGAAAGGGGGGGGGGTTCGTTCCTGGCTCTGCAGAGGGATCAGGCTGAACGGGTGGTGGAAGTTTCTTAATTTGGTCTGTAAGAGAGTGAAGTCCATCTTTAAGGTCTTGTGAAGACTGCTGGGTGCTGCCAGGGGGGAGTCCAGCCCTGGGGTTGGTGGGCTCATGGTTTTGGGGGGATCGTGGCAGTAATGAGGGACGCACCGAGGTACTCGGAATTCCGGAATCACAGCGTGGTTTGGGTTGAAAGAAACCTCAAAGCTCATCCAGTCCCACCCCCTGCCATGGGCAGGGACACCTTCCACTATCCCAGGCTGCTCCAAGCTCTGTCCAGCCTGGCCTGGATCCCTTCCAGGGATGGGGATTCTTTTTTTTCTGGGTGGCAGCTAAACCAAGGGCACCTCTGAGCTGGGATGTTTTACACATTGCAAATGGAAATGCGTGGCTCACTCCTTGTCCTGGAAGGAATTTGGGAGAGTGCTGCCTGCCAGTACTTCCAGGATGCTGTTAGCAAGTCAGTCCCATACCAAACATCATCTCCGTGGTCGTTTCTAGCATTTCACGGGAAGCGAGCCAAAGAAAACACAGGGCGAAATGTCTGGAAGAGATTTGCAGCTCTCTCCTGTTCCCTGCCCTCCCGCAGGAGCAGGATAACTGAGTTATGGGGAGCAGCGTGGTTTAAAATGGCAATTGGATTAAGGAGCAGCTTGGCAAAACGAAATTATGGCAAAGGGGACTGGAGCTGAATGAAGGAGCTCAGTTCCCACACTCCTTTTAGGGAGAAGGGGAAATGTCAGGATTGAGTAGAAGGTGTTAGGAAGAGCATGGAATCCGTTGTTATTTATGGAAGTGTTGTCCCAAGAGTCCCCTGTGCCCGGGTGCCACTTTGGGGCATCCCGTGGGGCCATGTTTGAGCTTTGCCTTTCAGCCTTCAGGTCGTGCCGCCAACGCCGCTTCTGTGGCAGGGTTCTCCCGGCCCTTTCCTCATCCAGGACTGGAAAATCCCCCCCGGGGAAGGAGGGTTTGCTCCTTCAGCCGTCGGGCTCAGGGAATGTTGGGCTGAAATCCGTGCTGCTCTTGCCGCATCTTTCCGGGAGCTTTGTTTGCTTTCACCTGTTTGCAAACCCCGCGGGTGCTGCTTTTATCTGTTCCCATTGTTTCCAGGGATCCCGGGCACTCTGTAGGTCATGGAGAACCCTCAGTGGGGGAGACAAAGGGAAAGATAAGGCTCGGGGAGCTGCAGGAAAACATCCTGCTCCCCTGTGGCTGCCTGGAGAGCAGAGTCCCCGGGCAGCTTTTATTCTCCTTGTTTCTCTAATCCTGCTCTCTGCGAGGCTGAGCCCGTGGATAAAGGATGAGCTCCCTTCTTGGTGGAACACGATGCCGCTTCCAAACCCCTCGCTGCCGTCAAATCCTCCTTAGCCTATGGAGAAATTAGATTGAGCCTGTTGAAAGAGGGAAATAATGATGTTTCGGGGCATGGCAATGGAGCAGTAATGGGTTTTATTGTGTTTAAATCTGATTTTATTTGTAACAAATGGACCGGCTTTCTGGAGAGAGGATCCAGCTGCACTGAGCTCCAGTGTGGCCATTTCGTCGGGAAATTGGTTGTCTCCCCTCAGAAGGACTGGGAAGGGAGAAGCAGAAGCAGGTTTATCAGAGTTCAGCGTTGAGCACACAAAATGCCAGTGGCAGAGTCGTGCACCAGCAGCCAAGCAAGGCAAAGCCTGGCCATGATGACTGGTTAATCAGTAATCTGCCTCTAATTACTATTTTTCTAATCAGGCACTAGCACTGGAGTGTGAAGGTAACTCCGGGGGGGGGATGTGGCTCAGGAATTACTCAGCACAGCGGAGAGGGAAAACTCTCCCTGCCTCCTCTCTGCCCGTCAGAGGCAGGCAGCACATGGATAAAAAAGCTGGGCGTGGATTCGAGCAGATTTCGTTGCCCCTGGTGCCTGGCCCGTGGGGTTAGCCCTGCCCTGAGACACAGAATTTCTAATCCCTCTCTGGCTGTTGGAGAGACTCTCATTTATCATCCCTCCAGCACAGGCTGCTGTTGGGAAAAGCACGGCTCTGCTGGGAATGCCCCTGGCACGGCAGCAGCAGGGAGCTGTGCAAAGGAAACTCTGAGCTTGTTCTCCCCCGGGCTGCTTGTAAAGGTCACCCACGAGATGAGGTTGGGATGGGTTTTATTGCCCCTCCCATTGTTTTGTTTGCTCTGGCTCCCGGTATCCAGGTATCCATGTGCTGCCTGTCTCCTGCCAAGAGTTTCTGCTTGTCCCTGCTGAGTGCAGGCCTCAAAGAGCTGCTGGTGGGGCTGGAGCTGTCCTAAAGTCCTGCAGGTCAGGGTGTCCACGGCTTTGGGGTGGAAGGGACCTTAAAACCCATCCCTTTCCACCCCCTGCCATGGCAGGGACACCTCCCACTGTCCCAGGCTGCTCCAGCCTGGCCTTGGGCACTTCCAGGGATCCAGGGGCAGCCACAGCTTCTCTGGGCACCCTGTGCCAGGGCCTCAGCACCCTCAGCATGCTGAGATCCAGCTGGGCATCATGTCCAAGGAAATTACCCCATGGAGCCAGTATGAGGCAAAAAAACAAACAAACAAAAAAATCAGTATGTAAGGCTGAGAGCGTGTATTTTAAATGTGTGAGATGATTTCGGAGGTGGTGACAGACAAAAAACGAGTGGGAGAGACGTTTGATGCCTAAACAAGGGTTATTTTGGGGAACTCTTGTACAGAGCCAACTTTTTTGGGTCAAAACCCGAGCTCTATCCCAAAGAGGATGAGACAGGAGCCTGTGCACGAGGATCCTCTCACCCCGTGGGTCTCCTTGGGGATGCAGGGCCTTTATCCCCCCCACCCCGTGTTGGAGGAAGTCCCAGGTGGGAGCTGTTTTCCTCCACGAGCTGCTTTCCTTCGGTAGGAAATGGGATTCTGCATTTCAAAGCCGGGATGTAAATTCAGCCTCCCCTGGATGCCTTTTAAGAGGAGGTGTTTCTGCTTTGAACTGGGATTTGAATATCAAACACCTTCCCTGCTCTTTGCTGGGCTGGCGGAGCCGGTTCCCAGCTGCTGCCAGGGGAATAAATAATAAATATTTTTTGGAGGGTTCTGGCGAAGCACAGCCCAGGTCACATCTGGGTGCTGAGGGATGGACCCAGCTATCCCGGGAGGCTTGTCCAGGGCGAGGGAGGAGGATGGAAAAAAATCGGGGCATAATCCCACTGGAGGATTAAGTCTGCTGAGCTAATCCCAGTGTGCTGCTGTTCCCAGTAATATTCCCCCTCTGGCTGCCACCTCGGCCTCTGGGATGCCTGGCACCCCTTCCCCATGGGGTTCTGGTGCTGTGCCCATCTCCTGCCACCTCTGCCCGTGTGCTTGGAGCTGCCGTGGCCAGCAGTGGGTTTAGGAGCATGGCGCTCCAGGCAGATCCATCTCTCCTGGAGTTGTCGTTTTGGGTGATTTTGCAGCTCTTGCTGAGGCAGCTCCCGGCTGCTTTCCTTTGCTGCTGTTTTTGTTGTTCACCTGGAGGAGCAGGAGAATCCGTCTCCTGCAGCTCCATCCTTCTTAACCCTGCAGTGCTCCTGGCTCTGGGCAGCCTCTTCCTCTGATGTTGGGCAGGAGGTGAGAGCAGCTCCTTCAGCCTGCTTTCCTAAATGCCAGGTTCTGCCCGGGATCGGGATCCAGCTGCTTGGAAAGGCAGGTTTGAGGATGTTTAATCTACCCCTTCCTTAGGATTTTTTAGATCCTTCCCCAGCAGAGAGGGCGTTGGATCCAGAGAGAGGGTGTGATGGATCCAGAGAGGGGGTGGTGGATCCAGAGAGGGGGTGGTGGATCCAGAGAGGGTGTGATGGATCCAGAGAGGGGGCAGCGAATCCAGAGAGGGGGTGGTGGATCCAGAGAGGGGGCAGTGGATCCAGAGAGGGGGTGGTGGATCCAGAGAGGGGGCAGTGGGTCCAGAGAGGGTGGTGGATGCAGAAGGCAGTGGATCCGGAGAGGGGGTGGTGGATCCAGAGAGGGGGTGGTGGATCCAGAGAGGGGGTGGTGGATCCAGAGAGAGGGTGATGGATCCAGAGAAGGGGTGATGGATCCAGAGAGAAGGTGATGGATCCAGAGAGAACGTGATGGATCCAGAGAAGGTGATTGATCCAGAGAGGGTGGTGGATCCAGAGGTGGTGATGGATCCAGAGAAGGTGATTGATCCAGAGAGGGTGGTGGATCGTGGGGCTCTAGCAGAGGAGGCAGTTCTGGCACAGGCGTGTGAGACCTAAATGCTTCCCAATGTCTCCTGAAGGAGCAGATGAGGGCTCTTTCCAATGGGTTTTCCTTGCTTGTTTAACGAGGGGCTTTATGGCCTCCCTGGCTCCCACAGGAAGCCGGTGTCAGCACTTTGGAGGAGCAGACACGTGCTGGGCTGCAGCTGTGATTAGAACCCAGCTCAGCTTTAAGCCGGGAGCAGATAAGGGGAAAATCGACCGTGCTTTTGCTTTGCAAATCGCTGGAGTGGTTTCAGATGTTCCCATCTTCCCTCCCCCAAGTGAAACCTCCACTGGGAGCATTTAACCCTTCTCTGCCCCACAGCCCATCCTGTGTTGGGAGAGGATGTCAGGGCCCACGGTGGCAGAAAGGTGGATTCTGGCCATGTGGGGAACCACCGTGTCCGTGATTTCCATGAGAGCCATCCCCGTGCTGCTGTGAAGGAGAGGGTGGGGCCTGTGTGCTTGATTTCCATGTTTAATAACATCAAACCCCTTCCCGAGGCTCAGGGTGGGATTTGCCCACGGACTGGGGCTGCTGCTGCTGGGATTCTTGTGGGGCAGAGGCTCTGGCAGAGGCTGAGGGAGCCCTGGGCAGTGGGACGATGATCCTGGCAGTCAGATCCCATCCTCTGAGACTGAACACTGCCATTAAACCTTTCCTTTCCTGGGCTGCACTGGGGGGGTTTCCCTACTGTGGCTTCATCCCACTCTGAGGGGATTTTAAGGTGATTTGACACTCCAAGGCAGGAGCTAACCCTCCTCCATCCTTTTTTTCCCTGGCTAAGTCACTCCTACCTAGAAAACCCTGATGCAGTTGCTCTTTGCACTTCAAAACCATTTGTGGGAAATCTTGGCTTTTAGGACGATAAATGATGCAGGAGGAGGAGGAGAGGAGGAGGAACATCCCGAGCTGAGCAGTGCTTGTGCTGTCAGAGCCTTCACCTGGGTCTCAGCCCATCCCATCCCATCCCATCCCCTCACAGGGCCGATGTCCAGGTGCCACCCCAAAATGTCCTGGTGCTCCCTTGCGCACTGCTCTGAAGGATGGAGCAGCTCTGGGGTGTCTCTCTGTGCTGGATTAGTTCTCTTGATTAAAAGCATCTGTTATCCTCAGCCCCTGGGATGCTCTAAACTGCTTAAGGTGGGGCCTGGACATGGCGGGAGGGGTTGCCTGGAGAGCGAGGCCGTGTTGGCCAGCCCAGGCTGCAAACCCCATCCCTGAGGGGTCGGGTGCTTTGCTCCATTAATGGGATTACCCTCCTGCCCAGCCTGGTGGCCTGATTTCCCCAGCTGCCACCAGCGAGGAGGCAGGAGGGTTTTTGGGGTGCTCCTGGGGGGAATTCACCTGGCACCTGCCCCCGGCCTTGACTCCCTGCTCGCTTTTCCCCCCCGTGTGCTCCAGGCACTGCTGAAGATGGACTGCCAGGGGCTGGTGGTGCGGCTGATCCAGGACTTTGTGCTGCTGACCACGGCCGTGGAGGTGGCCCAGCGCTGGCGGGAGCTGGCCGAGAAGCTGGCCAAGGTGTCCAAGCAGCAGATGGACGCCTACGAGGCCCCGCACCGCGACAAGACGGGCACGGTGGACAGCGAGGTGAGAGCAGGGAACCCTCCCTGGAGATCTGGGTCTCCTCTGGGATGCACATCTTGGAGTTCTTTTGGCTGGAAAAGACCTTTGAGGTGTTGGAGCTCACCCAACACTGCCAAGCCCAAGTGTGGGCCCAACGCTCTTAAAGGCCTTTCCCACCCAAACCATTCCGTGTTTCTCTGGGGATTCCTCCAGAGCTCACTCTTGTTGGAGGATCAGAGGGAGCTGGGGGGTGTTTTCCTGGGAATGGGCTTGCTCTGGGCTGCTGGCTGAGCTCTGATCCCCTCCCACCTGTGCCCCCCACTCTGCCCAGGCCATGTGGAAGCCGGCGTACGACTTCCTGCTGACGTGGAGCAGCCAGATGGGGGACAGCTACAGGGACGTCATCCAGGAGCTGCACACGGGGCTGGACAAGATGAAGAACCCCATCACCAAGCGCTGGAAGCACCTCACGGGCACCCTGATCCTCGTCAACTCCTTGGACATGCTGCGGGCAGCTGCCTTCAGCCCCCAGGACCACGAGGATTTTGCCATCTAGGCCGCGTTTGTTCACTTCTCCCTGGCTGGGAATTTTTTCCTGTGCTTTTTCCCTCCCCCCTCCTCCCTTTTTTTTGAGCTGACTTTAAAGAGAAGAAGCAGAGGTTGCTCTGCACGGGTTTGAAGAGGCCAAAGTTTGTGAGTTCTCCACCAGGACTGGAAATCAGCAGGAGACATCCCACCTCGATGGGAATTCATCGGGAAGTTCAACTTTTCCTCCAGTTAAACTCTTTCTTACTAAAAAAAAACCCCAGAGTTTCAAGAGGGCAGGAAGGGGTGGGGAGGGATCCCAAAAGAGATCACGTTTTTTTCTAGGCATTTACAAATAAAAGTCTAATTTTTGTAACGAGCAGTAAAAGTTGTAACGGCTTTGGGGAGGGCTGGGGGAAGCTGTGGCTGGTTTTAGGTGGTAGAAACTGCTTTTAAATGATGGGGTTTGAGGCAAATACGGGTCCTGTAAATACAGATTTTAAGAGGCAGCACAGGAAATGCCCTTTCCCCCCACCAGAGGCAGGACTTTGGCTACCAGATGTGACCAAAATAAGAACTTGGGGTGTCCCCAGATTTGGGGTGCGCTCAGCCCCAGCAGCACCTTGCACCAAAACAGAACTTTTTAAAAAAATTATTTTATTTTATTTTATTCATAAGCCCTGTGAGCCTCTGGGTTGATTTTTGGGTTGTTTTCCCATCTCTGCAGACGTGGATTTTGTTGTTTGTGGGCGGGGAGATGCTCGTTGCCCATTCCTGTTTCTTTAACCAGGAGGAACTTCATCCCACCTGGATGTGGTGCAGGACACCTCAGGAAGAAGCTGGAGGTTTGGGGCTTGCCAGAGACCTCAGGATGGTGAGAGGGAATTGTTGCACAGAATCCCTCTACAGGCCAAAAAAAAAAAGGAAGAAGAGGGAAAAGAGCGAATCTTCCTCCTAATTTGAAACCCGAGCTCACTGGGGATGTTCCAGGTGCTCTTTGCCATTGATTTCTAATTCTTCAAGGCTCCTCAAATCCAGTTTGCCTTGTCAATGATCTTTGCTATAAACCTGCTGCCAACAAGCTCAATATTTGTGGCAGCCCATGCCCGTGTTTTTTCCCCCCCTGTTCCTTTTAAATCCGAGTTTTTGGAACGACTTCCTTCCCTCCTTCTGCTCCCCAGAGCTCGGATATTTCACCTGGCAGGGGAATATTTGTGCACAGGAAGATGATTTTAAGTGCAGAGGCTCTTTTTAGTGAAAAGCTGCTACCAGAGGATGTGTAAAGGTCGTTGAGGGATGATTTTTTTTCTTTTCAGGTTAATTGAAAAAATAATGGAAGGAAAGAAAAATGGAAGAGAAAGAGTAGGAAAGGCATCCTGTGGAGGGAATGGTGTGAAAATGGAATTTTCCTCTTCCCAAAATCCCATCCCCAGAAGTGATCACGCTCCATGGACCCCACAACAGCACCTTCAATTTCTCCTCAAGGCTTTCCTGTTAAACAGAGGCTCTGGGAGCACCCAGCCCCTTTCCCTCTCCCTGAGGCACCCCAGGAGCCCATTTTTCCATGCAGGAGCTGAAATCCCTGGTGCAGTGAGGGTGACCTCCACGTGCAGGCAGCAGGACACCTTTTCCCTGGGCTTTTCCCCCAAATCTGGGCTTTTCCCCCCTTCTCCTGCAGAAGGCTGTGCTGGGAGAGGGGCAGCAGCAGTGAGGGCAGGAGTTGGAGCCTCCTGTGATCCATGAATGAGGAAAAAACATTTTTACCCTCTCTTGGCTTTTCTGTCTCCCTCAGGGCCTCTGCATACCCACCCTGGCATTTCAGCAGCTGCCTCAGGCACCCTGGGCTCGGCTCCTTCCCACCCTGTGCCCTCCCCAGCCCTCAGGGACCATGGCCAGCACCACGTGGGGTGAGGCTGCCTTAATTTGGTCCAAAATCCAGGCCTTCCTCCCGTGCTGGGACTGGGAATGGGTCCCCCAGATGCCTTCTGAGCTAAATGTCAAGGCCTTCTCCTCCAAAGCTGTCTGGGCTCTGCGTTGCCCCCCTTGTGCACTAACTGCTTTTTGTTCTTATTGGTAATTTGGTTTTCCCCCCAAAACTCCCTTTTCTTTTAAAAAATGGCCATTTTTTAAGAGAAAAAGGAGTTTTTTGGGGAAAAATCCCCAAAAAATCCAATGACAGCTGTTGCTCTCCAGTGTTCCCAGTTAGATCTCATCTGCTGTTGTCTCTTCATCCCAAAAGCAGCTTGGGTGAGTGGGATTTATTTAATGGGGTTTCCTCTGTGCCAGCACCCAGAGCCAGCAGTCCTCACTCCCCTTTCCTCCCCTCAGCCTCTCCAGCCCAGTTCCTCCAGGAAAAAGGGGCTGGAAACACTCTCACCTCCCAGGCTGCTGCTTAGGCTCAGGCTGCAGGTAAGGAACTTGCTGAGGTGGGACAGGGTGGGGTTGCAGGGTTGGTTTTGGCACGGGGGAGTTTCCCTGGTTGTTTTCTGGCCGGAGGGAACATCCTTGGGTTCAGCCAAGGCCTCTGTGGTGCTCCCAGTCCCAGAGGAGGTCAGATCCCAAGCCAGGAAAAGGAAATATTCAGGTGTCTGGCTGTGGCGTCAGGGGTGGAGGAGTGACAGGATGGATCCATGATCCCACATGAGGCTCCCTGGAGCTTTCTCTGAGTTATTCCTGAATTATTTGCACAGGAGTCTGTTTTTCCCTGGGGCTCTGAGCTCTGGCCAGCCCCAGCTCTGTGGGATGGACAGAGGTGATGCCCCACCATGGATACCCTGCCTTGTGCCTCCTTTCTCTGCTCTGGGGAATAGGGACACCAGCCAGCTGATCTGGGGAGCTCCCCCTTGGCTGCTTCCCTGCTGCCTGGCTCCCTGGAATATTTCGGCTTCAAGGGAAGGATTTGGCTTTTTATTCCTCAGGGAGCCAAGTGCTTCAGCACGGGTCACCTTGCAAGTGAGTGTTTTCTCCTCTGCCTCAGCCTTCACAAGCGAGGGATCACCTTCCATGGGCTCATCCAGTGCCAAAAGGTTCAGGGAGAGGAGTCAGGAGGGGAAGGGAGAGGAGAGGGACCCCTGGGTTATCGGGGTCTCCACAGAAAGCGTGGCTTGCAGGGAGATCTGGAGCCTGGGATGAAGGACCCCGGAGGTCTTTGGGAGTTTGTTTTCATCCCTGGAAATCCCTGCTGAAAATCTATGGATTTGCTGCCTTCCCAGCTCCTCATGGAAAGCCTCTGGTGGATTATCAGGATGCCACGGGAGGAGCTGCGTGTGAGGGCTTGCAGGAGCAGGGTTGCTCCAAGGGTTGCTCCCGACTCCTCCTCAGGTTTCTTTGGCCACCAAATCCCCCCTTTCCCAGGGCTGTCCCCTGCACCCACCTCCTCTGAGGGCCATATCCCATCAAGCTGGAGGCTTGGTGGATGGTTTTGTGGAAAACCCTGGTAGGAGCACCTTCAGGATCACAATGGATCACTTGGAATTCTGCCCCGGGATTTCCTGGTAGTCCCCAGTTCAGCAGTCCTGTTCCAGGTTTGGGTTTCCTTGTTTGCTGCATCCTTCATTTTTTTACCTTAATAGCCCGGGGTGACTTTATCAGGGCTGGCCCCTCACAAAACAAGGCTGGAAACGAAGGGAGATTGATAATCCCAGGAAATGCAGCTCCCATTCCACGTTCACAGCATGACCCGCTCAAGCCTCCTTTCAAAAGCCCTTTTTTTTTTCTTTTTTGGGATAACAGGCTTTACCCAAAGCATCCCCTGGGGCTCCCCTCTTCACAGCTCAGCAGGTTTCGTCCATTGTGGGAATTCAGGGGCTTCTGAGCAACAAATGGCACCTTTGGGCTTTTTATTTTTATTATAATGGGGGGGAAAAAGAAGGATGTAAAGGTGTGTTTTTCCCAAGGGGTGGCTGCTTGCTGGATTTGGGGTGGAAGGACCCTGATGTCCGAGTGGAAAGGAACGGGGCTCTGGCTGGGGGGAGGAATGTGTGGGATTTTTTTTCCCGTTTCACAGCCTCACTCGGTGTTGGGATGTTGGGAGTGATGCTGGTTGTGGTTTCCCCCTTCCTCCCCCTGCCCCATCCCAAATCCCCCGGCTGCCTCCCTCCTGCTCTGCTGAAATCATCTCCAAAGGGGTTGGGATCAACCCAGCCCCCCTTCAGCAGCCTCTGGAATGTAACTGGGGGCTCCTGCCCTGCTCTGATTCCCCCCCACTGAACATTAATGAAAGCCTCCAGCTCTGTGGCATCGCCCAGCACAAATCGAGTCCCTGGGACTGAACCAGCCAGGAATGCTTGGATCTGCCCCAGGGAAGCAGGGACCGTGTCTCCCCCTCCCCTAAGGTATTCCAGGCTGGTGGCATTCCTGGGAAGAAATCTGCTCCTTTTTATTCGGGCTGGTTTTTGAGGACATTAAATAACCCAGGCAGGAGCTGGCTGGGGGGATTTGGGATTTGCTTGATGACTCGCTTTTATCATCCTGAGCAATCGGATCTGAGACCTTTCACCTTTCCTTAAAAGAAAGGGAACTGGGAGCACTCGGTCACAGAGCTGTGTGACAGAGGCTTTGTGTGTGAGCTGGGATCCCCTGGCTCTGCACAAGTCCCTGACAGGAGGGGGCAGCCGGGGGGGGTCGGGCTCTGCTCCCAGGGAACAGGGACAGGAGCAGAGGGAACGGCCTCAGGCTGGGCCAGGGCAGGCTCAGGGTGGACATCAGCAGGAATTTCCCCATGGAAAGGGTGCTCAGGTCCTGGAACTGCCCAGGGTGGTGTGGAGTCCCCATCCCTGGAGGTGTTGAAGGGGATGTGGCCATGGGGATGTGGTTTAGCTGGGTTAAGGGTTGGACTCGATGACCTTGGAGCTCTTTTCCTGTCCTGCCTTTCGTGCCCGACATTTTGGCAATCCCTTTTCCTCAGGTTCCATCCCACTCTCCTGTAAATAACACCTAGAAATGCCTCTGCGGGTGAGAATTAAAGCAAGGGCTCTGTGGCTGCTCCAGCTCAAGGCCTGGGCTTGCTGCTGCCAGCTCCCTGTGCCCCCGGGCAGTGCCAGGGCCCCAGGCTGCCCTGGGATGGGACATCTCCAGTGCCAAGCCTCTGGAATGCTGCAGGGATAACTCTGGGGGATGATGCAGGGGCCAAGGCACGTTCTGGACCACGTCCCATGGGTGTTCCCACAGCATCACCCCAGGCTGGACCAGCACAGCTGCCATCCCAAAACTACTTTTTTTGTGGGTTTGGGGTGAGTTTGGGTGGTTTCTGTTCAATGAGGCCGGTGCTGCTCCTGGCAGGTCAGCTTCCCTCATCCACACTGCTTCCTCAGGGAAGAGGGATGCACTCCACATCTTCTGTTGTGCTTCCATGATTTCCCACAGTGGGAAATGAGCTCCTGGAAAACCTCCCCAAAGTGGAGTCGTGGCTGGGTACCAGCAGCAGCAAGCATTTACTTTCCACAAAGCCTCCCGAAAGGTAGATGATAAAAGAAATAAATTAAATCATTGATTTCAGCATCCAAGTGAGAGTGTCCAGGGCAAGGGACCCACCTTGGAGGTGAAGCCCTGCACAGGTAAGAAAGAGGGAGTGTTTCTGTGCCTGTGGATAACCAGGATATTTATTTATAAGGATGCATTTCTAAGGGGGAATGGCTTTCAGCTGACAGAGAATGGGTTTAGATGGGATATTGGGAAGGAATTGTTCCCTGGGAGGGTGGGCAGGCCCTGGCACAGGGTGCCCAGAGAAGCTGTGGCTGCCCCTGGATCCCTGGAAGTGTCCAAGGCCAGGCTGGACATTGGGGCTGGGAGCAGCCTGGTGTATCCCTGTGGGCCAGGGGTCTCCATGGACCCCCACACCAGTGAGGTGGCCCAAGATCCACCCGGAGTTCCCATGGCAGTGGAAAAACCTCACTGTCGCCCTTGAGGACTGGGGTGAGGCTGAGGAACCCTGTGGCTGCAGAAAAATGCCAGCAATTCCTGTCATTTCCCGTGGTGAGGCTGGTGGGAAGCAGGGAGAGATGCCGGCTGCATCCTCCCCCTGGAGCCCCATCCCAAACCCAAAGAGCCTCGTGGCCATGTTTTGCAGCTGGGGTGGGTCTGAGCAGCCTGGGAGGGCTGGGAAGCAGCACTGCCTCTTTCCCAGACTTACTGGATGTTAAAATCCAGGGGAAAATAAGATAAATGCTCCAAGAGTGCCTGGGTGGGAGCAGAAGTCACCAAGCTCCGAGGAGGGTTTACCTGAGAGCTCGGTGGTGCTGAGGTGGGAGGTGTTTGTTCCCCCGTTCTCCAAAGGCAGCATGGGCATTTTGGCTGCTGCCTTTTGCCAGGCGTTTGAAGGATTTGCTGGAAAAGCTCAGCCTGCAGTGCCTGGGGCTCTGGGGAGCTCAGGGAGAGGAGCAATGGCTGACCCTGCCTCAGTTTCCCCTTTTGGGAGGCGCCGCAGTCTCAGCCGGGCTGTGGATGTGGATTTCTCCAACTCCCAGCAGGGGAAGCTGGGCTGGAGGCTCTGCCCTGGTTTTTGGCTCTGTATGGCCCCGATTAAGGGGCAATAAGTGGGGACATCATCCCCTGATGAACCCTTCCCCTGGGAGTGTTTGGGGGGGGATTGAGCTCTGCTGGTGATCCAGCTCCTTCCTCTCCACCAGAGCCACTCGTCCCAAGGGCTTTGGCCCCTAACTGGCTCTGGAAGTCCTCTCCTGGCAGCAGCGTCCACATTCCTGGAGCACAGGGGGATAAAAGTGTCCCTGGGGAGCTCCAGCCACCCTCCTGGGCTGGCTTGGTGGGAAGTGTGGCCTTTTCCCTGCTCCTGCCTGCTGGTGATCCCAGAGTGGCCTCTGCTGGGCACAGGGGTGCTTGTCCAGCCCCGGCCCTGCACGTCCTTTCTCCAAGGGAAAATAAAGAGCACGATAAAGCAGTGAGGGTGAGGAGAGCGAAGGGAGAGAAAGGAGGACACCTGGTTTCTGCTGTTGTTTTCCTTAGGCTGTGTTAAAAATTTTTCTGAAATGGAGTAAGTCACGGGATGGGCATTTTGCTACTTCCTTCCTTTTGGTTTTACTTCCCTTGCACGAGGGGGTTGGAGCTGCAATTGGGGTATTTTTATTTTAATATTTTTTCTTATTTGTGCTGCTCTGACCTGAACTCAAAAGAGTTTTCCCCTTGCCCACGCAGAGAAAGGCTGATGCAGAGCCAGTTTGCAGCAGGGCACTCAGAGAACTTCTCCTCAAGGGTACTTTAAAGTGGGGGTTTTTTTTGGCGTTGGACACTGCTGGGAGCCAGGGATGCTCAGAGGGGCCTGAAGCCACCGTGGCTGTGCTGTGACAGCACTGAGAGGTCTGGCAGGGTCTCCTCTGCAGCTGCACTGCTGTCACCAGGACCACGGGGACAGCCAGAGCCATCACCTGAGGAAGGTGTGGAGCTGCAGGAGCAGCGTTTTCAAAGCAGGGCAGCCCTCACACACCATGGGGGATCTGCACACCCCCAAAAAAAGGTTTCCTTGTGTTTGTGGTGGGCAGGAGCAGGGCGAGCAAAGCCACAGTGTGTGGCTGGGGTGGGTGTCCAGGAGATGTGGGGACAGGCTGAGGACAGAGACCGCCTCGAACTGCACAGCTTCCTCTGAAATTCCTGCTTTTGCAAACAGCCAGGGGAAAGAGCAGCAGCAGGGACTCAGCAGGACACCTGTGCTGCTCTGAGGTACTGGGATAGCCCAGTTCTGAGCCTGGAATATTCACTGGGGGCTGTGGCAGCCTCAGGATGTCACCTCTCAGCATGGACCAAGTCACCGGGCAGGGGGGCAGGAATGCTGGGAAGGGGATTTGTGTCTCAAGGTGGCTTTCACACTGTGGGGGATTGAATCTGTCCCTTCTCCAGCTCTTTTTCCATGAACAAACAAGCATTTCCCCCATTTCTCTCAAGACAGACAACACAGGAGCCTTTATTTTTAGTTATATTTGGGGTTTATTTATAGGGCTGGGCTTTGGGGTCTTTCCCTGAGCATCACTTACAAAGAGCAAATCAGTCGGGGTTTATAAGCAATGCAAAGGCCTCCTCACCAGCAGGTGAGCTCCAGGTACAGCACATCCTGCCTGATGGGGAATCTGGGGGAACCAGCAGAGGTTTTCCAGCAGCTTCCCTGCCAGAAACCTTGGTTTTGTTCCGGGTCTTGTAAACGCACACGGAGATGTGCATCGAGCTTGGTTTGTGCGACAGGAACTGTGAGTGTGCAACGTTTGCCTCTCCTACAACAGCAGCCACACAGAGATTGCAAACAGAAGTCTGACCAGGTGGTTCTCCTAAAGTCCTCCAAAATCCTTCTATATCTCTGCTGCACGTAGAGGCTAAAAGAAAAGGTCACTGAGAGTCCTCTGCACACCGCGAGGTGGAAGCCAGGCGCCTTGGATTTCACACTCAGACCTTCCCAAGTGACTGCAGCACTCCTAGCCAAGGCATTTTTAACAACCCATTCTTAATTAAAAGGCCAAAATTAGATCCGTGGAACAACCCTTCTCGTGGTGCTATTTCAAAGGATCCCTATTGTTCCTCGCCCGAAAATCGTCGTTTTTTTCATTTAGCGCAGTGAAATTTGAGCTGTTCTCTGAGCCCGCTGCTGCTCTGGAGCAGGAGCTCTGTCACCTACCGCTGCTTCCAGGCGTTAGTGGGACTTGGCTTTGGTTGCCTTCCTCGTCCTGCCCTTCTTGCAGAAGCACCGGCGGCAGCAGCAGAGGCAGCACTTGAAGGAGATGAAGAGGGCGAGCAGCGCCACGGCCGCCAGGAAGGCGATGACGTCCAGGGAGTGGTACTGCACCCAGTTGAGGTCGTGGGCGGCGGGGCGCAGGTGAGGGGCCCCCTTGTGCCTCATCACAAACTCCACCCAGTGCACGGCCAGGTCCAGGGGGTGGATGGGCCTGTCCAGGTGCAGGTCGGAGAGGCGCTGGATGTTCTCCTTGTACCTGCCGGGAGAAGGGGTTGGGGGGGGTCAGACACGGGGTCACGGGGTGGGGTGGGCTGGAAGTGATGCCTTTCCTGGTCTTAAAAATCAAGAGGTGAACACGGTTAGAAGGGGAAAAAGGGTTTTACCTTGGTATTTATTGTAAGGATCCTTAGGTGCACCACGAACAGGTCGAATACACCTCTGTGCACCCCCCCATCCCCACTGCAAAGTCCCCCTCTTCTAGATCTGGTCTTACATTCTAGGTCTTACTAATTAGCATATCTATCAAATATTCCCCAATGAGAGGCTCAAATGAGCCCCCCCTCCCAAGGAACCTTCCCCTGGATGGTTCTATCTTAGTTTACAAAATGTGTTCTGGAGAGGACCTCGGGGTCTGGGCACCCTGGCACCCGAACTACGAAGCCTCTAAAATGTTGAGTCTCTTGGCTTAACAAACAAGTCCAAGAATGTAGGCAAAAAAGCACCAAGAATACAGAAGTTGCAAAAAGGTGTAACGGGTATAAAAGAAAAGACAAAATTCATCATGGCATCAGAAGGGCCTCAAAGCTTGTCCCTCATGGGGCAGGGACACCTTCCAGCAGAGCTGGTTGCTCCAAACCCCATCCAGGACGCTTCCAGCAGCTTCTCTGGGCTCCTGTGCTACTGAGTGCCTTGGGAAGGACAATGGCAAAGTTACAGGCCCAGGAAGTGCTGCTTCCAGTGACAGAAATAAAAAAGAGGGAAAGCTTAGTTTGAGCCCTCAGCAAAACCTCTGGGATGAAGGTCTCTGGCTGAAACAGGAGACTGGGGGTAGGTACAAAGGCTGTCCAGCTTTTCCAGCTGCATTATTCTTGTTGTTGGTAGTAGTATTACTGCTATTATTGCTATTATTGCCATAAAAACTGCTTAGGAAACGATGCCAACAAGGTGCTGTTTCTCAGGAATGTGATGGAGTGTCCTAGTCCTTGGCATCCTGGAATGGGAGCAGGGAAGAGCTCTCACGTCTGAAAGAAATCTCTGTGCTGCCTTTAAACCCCTTGGGCGTGCTGACTGTGATGTTCCCTGAAATTCCTCAGTTTATCCCTGCACGTCCCTGCTGCTCTGTGCTGGGATTGCCCAGCAGTGCTGAGCCAGGCAGCAGCTCCCTGTGCTCACAGAATTCCTTATGAGCACTGAGGAGGGGGGGGAATGCCTGAGAAAACTCACCTGCGAGATAAATGAGTGATAAATATGTTTGATAAACTCTTTTCAGGCTCCCCACTGACCTGTGCCACCACAGCTTTGGGGAACAAAAGCTGTTTGCCACTTGTGTCAAAGCCCTCTCTGTCACTGCCTTGGCTTCAAGAAGGTGACACATTTTTTTTGGCAATTGGATTTGTCTCACTGCATCCATAGCCCATTTCCCCCTGATCCCTGCATCCTCCCCTCTTCAGCCAATTCTTGTCCCCTAAAGGGGGCAGCCTGAATTAACCCAGGGCGAGCATCAGCTCCCCCATGGAAGAAGCTGCTACCAAATCCCTAATTTTGATAAAAGAAGCCATTTAGGGACAGCAAAAAACCTCGTGTTCAGCTGGGAGTGAACGTGCTGGGGCCCACCCAGCAAGGAGGGGGAGGGCTGTGCCTCTGGTACTGACTTTTTGTCGTTGATCACAGCCTTGAGGGCGGTGGAAATGTCGTTGGAAGTCATCTCCAGGATGTTGAGGGTCAGCCCTGCCCCGCGGGACTCCACTCGCTTGGCGTTGTCCATCTGGTCCCCGAACAGAGGCATCAGCACCATGGGCACCGCGTTGCAAATGCCCTCATAGACCCCGTGGGAGCCCCCGTGGGTGATGAAGGCACGAGTCTTGGGGTGGGCTGTGGGGGGGAAACACAGGCTTGCTTAGCTCCTGGAATGATTGACTCCCAGCAACACATCCCTGGGGGAAAAGCCTGCCCAAAAGAGGCCCTGGTTGGGGTAAGTCAAGGATTCGGGGCTGTTGTGAGCATGGCCAGACTTAGGGGTTGGAAGGTTGTAGAGCTCTGTCTTGGTTTTGGGTAATCCTCCACGGCTTCTCCGACTTTAGGATCAAACCAGAGCCAGGAGAGGCTAAAAAGGACATTCTATTGATGACTTTTTTACCATCTCTTCCATGGCTGTGAGTCTCTCTCGCAGCCCAGCCTGGTCTCTAGCCAACAAGCGCTCTCCTGGCAGCAATTCCACCACTTTAAAAGCCCAAAGACCTGTCTGGAAGTGCTCACTTGAGGACCATAAATTTTCTTTTCAGGCCAGAAGACAGGACAAAAACACAGCCGGGTGTTGAGACTGCTCAGTCAGAGATACAGACTCCCATTTTTGACTGGTACTCAAGTGTTGGACAACCTTTCCAAACAGAGCTGTCTCACAATTCAGCACTTTCCAGCTAAGTTCCTGAAGGACAAGCCCCAGCCCCAACAGCAAAGGCTTCAAGGAAGGTTTGTGACCCACAGTGATGGGTCAGGGGGTGGTGATGCTTTTCCTGGTCTTAAAAATCAAGAGGGGAACACGGTTAGAGGGGAAAAAGGGTTTTACCTTGGTATTTATTGTAAGGATCCTTAGGTGCACCACGAACAGGTCGAACGCACCTCTGTGCACCCCACCATCCCCAGTGCAAAGTCCCCCTCTTCTAGATCTGGTCTTACATTCTAGGTCTTACTAATTAGCATATCTATCAAATATTCCCCAATGAGAGGCTCAAATGAGCCCCCCCTCCCAAGGAACCTTCCCCTGGATGGTTCTATCTTAGTTTACAAAATGTGTTCTGGAGAGGACCTTGGGGTCTGGGCACCCTGGCACCCGAACTACGAAGCCTCTAAAATGTTTAGTCTCTTAGCTTAACAAACAAGTCCAAGAATGTAGGCAAAAAGCACCAAGAATACAGAAGTTGCAAAAAGGTATAACAGGGGTATAAAAGAAAAGACAAAAATCATTGTGGCATCAGTGGTAACTCCCAGCTGACCCCCAGTGATGGGTCAGGGGGTGGTAACTCCCAGCTGACCCACAGGGATGGGTCAGGGGGTGGTAACTCCCAGCTGACCCCCAGTGACGGGTCAGGGGGTGGTAACTCCCAGCTGACCCCCAGACGATGCCCTCGGGGCCTCCCAGGAGCAGCCCTGGAGCAGCAGCAGCACGCTGGTGCCAGCCCAGGGGTGCCACACGTACCCAGGAGGTCGTTCTGAGGCAGCCACTTGACGAGCTTCACGTTCCTGGGCAGGTTGGGGGGGGCCTTGCCCGTGTATCGCCACAGCACCTGGCAAGGGGAGCGAAGGCCACGTCAGACAGCAGCAGGACAAGGGAGGACCTGAGGACCTGAGGGCAGCGTGGAGCTGCTCTGCTGCAAGGGGAAGAGGGGAACGGTACCGTCTGAGGGACTGTTCCCAAGGCCTCTGCGATTTCCATGGCTTTCTTCATGGGAATCTCGGAGACCATGGAGCCCAGCGAGAAGACGACGATGCCGTGTTCTCCGGAGGCGTTCACCATGGCTTCAAACTCCTGCCAAAGGAAAGCGAGCCTTTAATTAAAGTCCCTTCTCCTGTCAGAGACTGGAATTGCTGCCGTGCTCCCTTCAAAACTCTCTGGAAAGGCAACAAAAGAAGCAGTGAGCACGACAAAATGAGGATCAGGAAAATGAGTTGTTACTGACAGATCTGCACCCAAAGCAGCACAGCCAGCAGGCCCAGGGAGGGGATCCTCCCCCTCTCCTGAGACCACGCCTGGAATCCTGCATCCAGCTCCGGGGCCACCAACACCAGAAGGACATGGAACTGTTGGAGCACGTCCAGAGGAGAACCACGGAGATAAGGAGACAGGAGCACCTCCCCCATGGGGACAGGCTGGGACATTGGGGCTGCTCAGCCTGCAGCAGAGAAGGTTGTGTGGAGACCTCAGAGCCCCTTTCCAGTGCCTGCAGAGGCCCAGAAGGAAGCTGGAGAAGGGCTCCTCATGAGGAACTGGAGTGATGGGACAGGGAGTAATGGGTTCAAACTAAAAGAGGGGAATTCTGTGTTGGATATTGGGAAGGAATTGTTCCCTGGGAGGGTGGGCAGGCCCTGGCACAGGGTGCCCAGAGAAGCTGTGGCTGCCCCTGGATCCCTGGCAGTGTCCAAGACCAGGCTGGAGCAGCCTGGGACAGTGGAAGGTGTCCCTACCCATGGCAGGGGGTGGAACTGGATGGGCTTTAAGATCCCTTCCAACCCAACCCCTTCCATGATCCTACAGAAAACTGAGTCCTGGGGAAATAAAAACGGGCACATTTAACCCAAGTCTGGATTTACAGCTTGTTTTCTTTTTTTTTTTTTTGTTTCTTGATATTCTTCTTTTCAGGCCATGCAGCTACAAGAGAGAATTAAAATCCTGGAGAAGGCTTCTGACGGCAGGTAACTCACATTTCTAATATCTGGATTTATTGTATCTGCTTTGGATGTGATAACATTGAACTGCTGCCAGTTCTGTCTCTATTTTGTTGGAGTGATTTAAATAATAGAAGGAGATCTAGCACTGGAAGCCAGGAACAAAAGGATTCCGATGAAGCAGAAAAAACAGCCCAAGGCTGGAGCAAAAATTCTTTGACATAAAAAAATGTTTGGTCGAGCCAAGGAAGGCAAGGCAAAACTGGAGGAAATTGTTGCAGGCATCAGAGTTCAGTAAGTGGAATACAATGAATTAAATGTCCCTGTAAGTCTGGCAATTGCCATGTTATCTCTGGGCTCTGAGGGGATAACCAGAGAACCATGGAATGCTTTGGGTTGGAAGGGACTTTAAAGATCCTCTCATTCCAACCCCCTGCCATGGGCAGGGACAGCAGAGAGCGACTCTGTCAGTTTATGCTCTTTTCCATATTTTTGTGGCTGTCTGGAGGCACATTTAGCCCTATTTATATTCTGTGGGACCAGTCACAGCAGTTTTACTTTGCTTTTTAGATGTTTTTGAGTTCCAAGGTCTGACTTTCTGCTCAGAAGTGCTCCTCCTATGAGGAAAGGTTTTGCAGCCCTGCTTTGGGGATATGCAGGTTGTTTTAGCAGTGGTTTTAATCAGCACCTGCTCATACCTTTAGGAAATATCTGCAGTGGACACTCATGGAAAGATAAGAGAATTTGGAGGATTTCTTAATGGAAAGAGGGAGATATCCCTCAATATGAGGAAGTCTGGCACAGCTGAAGCAAAATACAGTTGCAATGCAGAGTATTTTACACAAAAGTGGGAGAAGTGCTGCTCCACTGGTGGTGGGGATTTCATTCGGGCCTGCCTGAGCTGTCTGAAGTCCATGGAATCTCCTCAGCTGGGAGGGACCCACAAGGATCATGGATCCAACCCCTGGCCCTGCACAGACACCCCACCAATCTCACCCTGGGCATCCCTGGCAGCGCTGTCCAAACTCTCCTGGAGCTCTGGCAGCCTCGGGGCTGTGCCCATTCCCTGGGGAGCCTGGGCAGTGCCCCAGCACCCTCTGGGGGAAGAACCTTTCCCTGATCTCCAACCTAACCCTGCCCTGACACAGCTCCAGCTGCTCCCTGGGTGCTGTCCCTGGGCACAGAGAGCAGAGATCAGAGCTGTCCCTCCACTGCCCCTCTTAAGGAAGCTGTAGACAGGAAAAAGGAAAAGGAAAAGGGAAAGAGACAGGAAATATTGGAAGAGAAAAAGCCCTTTCTTCTCTCTTTTTTTTTTTTTTTTTTTTTTTTTTTTTTGATGCAGGTTTGTGTGGGAATGCAGAGGTGTCCCACAAAGTAACTTTTCCCTCATTGCTCAAGGGATGCAGAGGAGCAAAACGCATTCCCAGCCACTTTCCCCCGGCATTATTTATTCCAGCCTGGGAGCTCCATCTCCTGGAGAGAGCTCGCAGCGCACCCACAGCTAAACTCTGGGTGGGAAAAACGGGAACTAACCTGGGATAATTTGCTTTCCCGAGTGCAGCCTATGCCTCCGACCAAGACCATGTTGGGCATGAGGGGCCTGGGGTACTCAAAGACAAAGTCGTACTTCATGAGCCAAACGGCGGCGTGGCCGAACAGCTCGGGCACGCTCGCCTGCCGCCGCAGGAATTCCCGGATCAGGGGATCGTAGGGGGAATACAGGGCAGAGCAGGCCAGGGAGCTGCCCAGGGCGGCCAGGAGGTTGGCCAGGCGCTGCAGGAAGGACATGCGGTCCGTGGAGCGCGTGAAGAACCGCGGCACGTAGGAAGGAGGGCTGGGACACAGCGTGGCCTGCAATTCCAGGCTGCACGGCAGCCCCCGCAGGAAGTACACGGAGGGCAGGGATAGATGCTCTGCCAGTATCTGCCCGCATGGGAAGAAGGGGTCCATGAAGACGGCATCGAATTTGCTTCCCTCGAGGTATCGGATCAGCTCTTTGTCGGACAGGAGCCGTTTGCAGGAATCCAAGAACATGCTTGTGAAATTGGCTATTTTGGAGAGTTTTTCCAAGAAGGGCTGAGGTGTGAAACTCCTGTGGCCCATCTGCTTAAACTCTGCCTCCACAAACTCCTTGGTGTAGGACACGGGGTAGGTCTTCAAGGTGTAAAGAGGGGACGAATGGATCCGCAAATTTATCTCCGGCGCAACCACCACGATTTCGTGTCCCTTGTCCCTGAGCTTCTCCACGACCGGGCGCATGCTGAGCCAGTGGCTGCCATCGATGGGTATGACCAAGAGCTTCCCACCTTCACAAGAGGTCCACAGCAGCAGGGAAAACACAGCCCAAGAGGCAGGAGAAAGAAATCCTGGCTTTGGAGGAACCATTTCCCCGGCGCCGCCAGCGAAGGTTTAAACGGCGGTGAAACTGCGGCCGGGGATGAGGAACAAATTGTGGGGTGCTTCCCACTTGAATTTTAACTAAGGTGGGTGTTTAATTTTTAACAGGCAGAAATCTGGGTAATTTTTAACTGCGGGTAAATACTGGGTGTGTCATCTGTGCGCAGGGAAGGCTTTCAGTGAGTGAGTGCTGCGAGGCGAAGGCGAATGTTTGGACTGACCCAGGAGGGAGGAGTGACCAACAGCCCGTGAGGCTGAATGAGAGCCATGAATGGGACTGAGCCAGCAATCACTGCATCATTAACATCCAGTTAATGCTCAACCCCCTGCCTTGAGGCCGCCGCACTGATTGGACACGGAATTCGGCACAAATCTGACCTTTGGATTGCTTTGTGCCCCCGGAGTGTGACCAAGAAGCAAAGATTGACAGAGGTTTGATACAGGTTTATCTCCAGATTTGTTGCTCTATCGCAGCAGTTATGCAAGTGAAAGCCCTGAGTGTACAGTAGTAAATATGCTGTAAGCTTAGCTGTTCCTATTAGTTCCAGACCCTGCTGTTCCACACCACAATGGTCGGAAAGCAGAATAAACCAGGGACATCTGCACTGTTTGCACAGCACGAGGGAGATCTGAACAAGGGAGAGTAGTTACAGTCCTGGAGGCTTCCTTTCCCTCCCATCCCCTTACCTGCTATCTTCCACAAATCCAGCGGCAACAGAGCTCCCTCTGCCGTCTTTGCATGCCCCTGCTTTTGGGCTGTTGGCGCACATGGAATCACGGAATAGCCTCACTTGGAATACCCTGATCCTCAAAGATCATCCAGTCCAACCCCTGGCCCTGCACAGACACCCCAGCAACCCCACCCTGGGCATCCCTGGCAGCGCTGTCCAAGCTCTCCTGGAGCTCTGGCAGCCTCGGGGCCGTGCCCATTCATTCCCTGGGGAGCCTGGGCAGTGCCCAGCACCCTCTGGGGGAAGAACCTTTTCCTAAAATCCAACCTAACCCTGCCCCCGATGTTCTGTGCTTCCCCCAGCTTCATGTTCTGTGGCACAGCAGAAGTGCCTGGGTATATCCACAGAGTTGATTCCACATTTCCAATTTTTGCCCAATCAAGTCTCCTGCGGTTAATTGGCATTCCACATCCCTTAGGAATATTAAATCCTGTGAGCTAGAATTATTTTGTCATTTACCTGGACACACAGAGCATGCCACGAGTGTCTAACATGATGGGGACAACTCGAGCTAAGCTCTCCTGGAGAGGAACGCTTCAGCAAACCTTGTGATCACCTCTCAAAGCCAAAGATTCCCGTGCCATCCTGGGATTCGATCGCACTCAAGCACAAATATCCCTACAGGAAGCACTTAGGAAAAGCACATCCTGAACAAGCACCAACACCACCCTCAGGGTAAGCAAGGACAAACCTTTGAGAGTGGCTTCTTTTGCAGACAGTTGATGCCTCCAATGTAGACCATGTTGGGCATGATGGGGTGCGGATACTCGAAAACAAAGTCGTATCTCATCAGCCAAACCGATGCTTGGCTGAACAGCTCCTGCACCGTCACCTCCCTCTGCAGGAACTCGGAGGCCAAGCTCTCGTAGTTCAGATAGAAGAGGTGGCAGAGCACAGGCTCTGAGAGCCCGATCAGGAAGTTCTTCACGCGCTCCGGGAATGTCATGTGGTCGGAGCTGGATGAGAAAGTCCTGGGCACGTAGGACACGGGGCTGGGACACTGCGCGGCTTTGTAGTCTAAGGTGCACGGGAGGCCACGCAGGAAGTACACGGAGGGGAGGGAGAGATACTCAGCCAGAATTGGCCCACAGGGCAGCACGGGGTCCATCATGATGGCATCGAATTTGCTCTCCTGGAGGTACCTCATGAGCTCTTTGTCGTATAAGAGATGCCGACAAGCGGAAGAGAACAGCTCGGTCAGCTTTGAGATGTTGCTGAGTAAAACTGAGAGCGTTAACTCAAAGCTCTTTTCCCCCAGCTCCTGGTAGTATTCATCCACAAACTCCTGGGTGTAAGGCACCGAGTATGTTTTGATGGTGAAGGATTGGGAGCTCTTCAAGAACAAGGCGGCATCAGGAACCACGGCCACGATTTCGTGCCCCTTCTCCCAGAGCTTCTCCAGGACCATGCGCAAGCTCAGCCAGTGACTTCCATCCTGAGGCACCACCAAGAGCTTCCCACCGTCTGCCAGACTCCAGAAAGCAAGGAAAAGCACAAGCCCAGCGTGTACCTGGTGCCTCCACATAACTGTCATGGGGCAGGGAGAGAAAGGAGCTGTTCCTCCTTACTTTATTCAGCAGCATATGAAGCAAAATCTCCTTGCACCTCATTTATATCATGCTGGACTTTAGTGTTTATCTCTACAAAATGTTTACTGAGACAGGTTACTGGAGTTCGAAAACCACATTGCTGATAAAAGGCTTGATTAAAGTGCTATCAAGGCACCTTCAGAAGCTTCTCCATGCATTTAAGTTATCTTGAATGATTCAGAGCAATTAGCAGGGCCATTGATTAGCAGAGGTAGCAGTTGTTTGTGGAGGGGTTTTGCTGTGTCAGGGTTGCTTCAAGTGACTCGCAGTGCACTTGATTGTCCCGGGCAAGATTCAAGTCGGGAATCAAATTTATGGCCACTGAACTTCTCCACAGAGCTTATACTACAAGAGTTGTGTTGCACTGTTGACATGGAAGACCTGAACCTCCAACCTTTGCTCAGGAAGGTGCCTGGAGTTCACAGAGAATGTTCTCCATGGCAAGCAGGAGCTGGCACGTGGAGCAGCGGAGTCACCAAAGTTCAGGTAACACATTAAGCAGCCACCTTTCACCTTTTTAGCAAAACAGTGATACAGCAGAAAACACACTTTGTGCTCAAGAGGGGCCGTCAGAGTTCGTAGGTGAGTGGCTCGAGGCCAAACATCTTTTTGAAAAGCAATGATGCAGCAGAATATGTGGTTCTTGCTCAAGAGGGGCCATGGGGGTTCAGGGGTGAGAGGCTACAGGACAAATGAGTTTCAAAGTTCTTAATTACAGCCCCCTTCCCAAAGTTCGGAAGGTTTGGCTGTGGTGTGAGCCAAGGAAAGTCCACACTCATCTCCTGTGCTCACCAGAAGAAGGGGAGAACAATTTCTGAGGTGCTTCTGCCCGTGCTATGAGATTTTTAAGACAAAACCCCACCAAACCCACATTAGGAGTCCTGATCTTGAGCACAGGCTACAGCTACTTGATCACAGAATCACAGACCATTGAGGCTGGAAAAGCCCTCCAAGACCATCAAGTCCAACTTGGGACCAATCTCCACCTTGTCACCCAGCCCAGGACACCGAGTGCCACGTCCATGTTCTTTGGGCATCTCCAGGGATGGGGACTCCAAACTGCCCTGGGCAGCCCGTTCCAAGGCCTCACAACCCTTTCTGTGGGGAAATTCCTCCTGATGACTGAGCCAAGCTCTTCTGGGTAGCAGTAAATGAATCAGGGCAACAAGCAGCAGTTTGAGAGGCCTGGACTGAAAATTTGGAAAAAGCCTTTTACCCCTGAAGTTTTGCAGGTTTGCCTGCCTGACATGGTTGATCTGATGTGGAAGACAGTCCCACTCCAAGGACTTCTTTAGATATCCAAACCAGGTCGATCGGAATGGCATTTAAGTGCCTAATTATTCCTGAGGGCCTGGGCTGAAGCTGCAGCAAGGGATGCAGTGGAAACCCAAGGTTTAGACAAGGGATTGAAACCTTTGCCCATAACAGAGCAAAGTTCTTGGATAGGGAGCACACGCAAAGGCACGGGACAACTTTCAAGATAAAGCCAGAAAAGGTGATATCTGCAGTTTGTGCTTAAGAGAAGGGCCTGGCCAAGCAGATCTCACCTGATATGAAGGCATATTCCACATGGATACGGAAAGGCCAGATGCCAAAAGTTTGCAAGTTTACAAAAGCAATGCAAGACCCAGGAATGGGACCTGAACAGGAGCTGGCTGGAGAAGAGAGATTCTTTTAGACCCCCCCAACCAAACACACCTGATCAGAGTGAACTCCGGGCAGTTTCTCCAGGCTTGGAAGAGTTCTCTTGGAGCAGGTGGGAATGATGGGAAAACTGATCCATGAAATGGCTACCTTTGCCAAAGGCACCTGAGTGTGGTAAGGTGTATATACTCCACGGCTAATCCTAAGTGTTATTCCAAGATTAAGATTAAATGCGTCCTAAAATGTTTATTTGGAGAGGAGGCTCTCCACGTGGCTTATTAAAGAAAAGGGATTCTTATAAACCAGCAAGAAGGACTGTAATGTTTATGGAAAATGCACTAAATAGGAAGGAATTTCAGACATCAGTGGGGAGGTTTATATCGGATATTAGGAAAAATTTCTTCATGGAAAGGGCTGTCAAGCACTGAAAGGGGCTGTCCAGGGTAGTGCTGGAGTCACCATCCCTGGAAGTGTTCAAAAAACATGTGGATGTGGCACATGGGGACACAGTTTAGTGGTGGACCCAGCAGTGCTGGGTTAATGGTTGGACTCTGATCTTAGAGGGCTTTTCCATCTTTAACAATTCCATGATTTGATGCAGTCCCATTCTGCGGCTGGTGAAGCAAAACTTCGGCTGTAGCTGGCAGTGGGGTGGCACTGAAAGCCCAAAAACTACGGGAGGTGGAGGGAAGGGATTCTCAGCTGCCAGGGCTGCGTTTCCACACTTCTGTGGTAAAAAGATCTCAAATAACGAGGTGAAGCAGCATTAAACAAGCCATAAGGTGGCAGTGCACACTCGGGTAGTAAAGTCAGAGTTGCAGACACACTCTTACCCTTCATAAAGGCCTCTCAAATCTCGTATTTGATACATAATCACTCCCACCTAGTTAAGCTCTGCTAACACTTCGGCTAAACTTATGTCATCTGTGAGACACTGCTACAAAACCCTATAAAACGACACTAAAGAGGTGAAAAAAAAAAACCCCTCAAGCCAAACCCTCGAGGCCAAGTTCAGAAAAGTTTAAAAAAAACAAAGTTCAGGGAAGCTCAGCAGAAGTTCATAAAAGTTGTGACACCGGGTTTTGAGCAGCACACGAACACCCTTCCACGTGTTTACGGGTGGAGAGACTGAAGTCCACAAGTCCAGCCCGTTCCAAAGGTGAGACAGCAGGAGAAAGTCAAGCTAAAGTACAGAGCTGAGTGCCAAGGTTGTGAGCTGGAAACGGTACAGCAAATATCCGAGCTGAGGGAATCCATGATTCTCTCTCCTGTAAGCCTACAAATCCTGGCAGGCAGCCTGTACCTCTTATTAACCCCCTAAATCCCTTTTGAATTCAGAAGGTTTGTCTACAAAAAAAGAAAATCTGTGGCTCTTGAGAGGCTGATTTGGGGATTTTTTTGGGCACGGTGTGAAAAAATGCTCCCCTTTGTTTGCTCTAAGCTTGCTGCATTTCAGTGTTATTCATGGGACAAATACTGGGAGGAACTATCAGTTCCCCTTGCACCTTTAGCTCTGATTTTCCAGATTTTATAGACCTCTGTCATAATTCTTTTCATAGGTTTAGCTGCACTTCATTCCATCTCTGCTTTTCTAGCCTGAGTGCCAAGTGTGAATCCTCTTAAAAACGCTCCGTTTTTACTGTGTGAGATTGGGCTATTTCTGAGAAATCAGCCTTATCTCACCATTTCACAAAGCAAATAGCTGAAAACCCCAACAGGAATAGTAAATATTAAAAACAGAATCTATGATGATACTCTGCAAACCACAAAATCTATTTGGAAACACATTTTAAAAAGGCTGACTTGAATCCAGGATTCATTTTAGAAGAAAAAAGTAACTTACACTTTGTTTTTCAGTGCTGGATGAAACTAACTAAGGAGCATCACTGGCCTGGGATATGCAAGCTGGAAAAATGAGCCAATAGCAGCATCATGAAGGCCAGCAAAGGCAAAGTTTTGCCTCTGGAGTGGGATAATCCCACGCCACAGGACTGGCTGCACTACAGCTGGACTGCAGGAGATGGTGGAAAGTTGAACAAAAATATGAGATTGACAGTGGCAGGACAAGAGACAACAAACACAAGCTGCATCATGGAAAATCTGGACTGAATACAGGAATTAATTGGATATAATAAGGTGTGTTCACTACAGGAGATACTTAAAATTTGACAAGCCAGAGAAAGGAACAACCTGACCTGGACATGTTCTGACAGGAGGTTCTCAGAGAGGCCTCTGAAGACCTTCCAGATGACAATGTTTGATGAGTCTATGACAATTGAAAGCACAGAGAATCCTTCTTTAAGGGAAAGAAAAAAAAAAAAAGACAGAATGGTAGAGGAAATCAGCCAGAGGATAAAGGAAGACCTCCTGAAATCAAAGTGTGTCCTGCACTACACCGACAGCCCACTCCAACCCAAAGCTGGCTTGGAGCAGAGGCACAGGACCAATGGGGAGTCTCCCAGAGCTAATTCCATAGATGTCACGACCGGAGGGTTAAGAAAGACTTAGAGACAGGAATGCAGTCAACAGAATGGATGGAATTATTTAATTAACAAAGGATGGGTTTTTACGTGTTTAGTTCTCTTAGTGTCTGCCTAAATGGCAAGAGATTATTGGACCTCTTGCTAACTACTTACCAGAGTGATTGGTCAGTTCTCACATCGTTCATTCTCCTAGTCGAGATCATAACAATTCTAATTATATTTGCAGGTGCAAGATAGCAGACTCGGTTTACAGAAACCTTATCATGTTTTGCATAGTTCAGCATGAGAAAGACAGAGCTCTCACGAGCTACTGCAGAGAGCCGAGGAAATTCTCTGCTGAGGCTTTTTCAGCATCCATACATATACACAACTTTCTCCACCTTCAGACTCTGATAATCCTTCACGGATACCAGAACCAGCCCCTCTGTGCAAAGCAAGAGCAGCTTGAAATCCTCTTGCTACCACCTGCAGAAAGAGAACTTCCTAACAAAATCTGTGTTTTAGCTTCCCAGAGGATTTCAAAGCCTGCAAGAGCAACAAGGAAAAACAGAGCGTGACCCACCTGATTTAGCTTCTTGTAAGCACAATTTACTCCACTAATCAAAACCATGTTGGGCATCAGGGGTTTTGGGAAGTGCAAGACAAAGTCCAGCTTCATGAGCCAAATGGAGCCCTGGCGGAGGAGATCCGGCACGGTCACCTCCCGCTGCAGGAATTCCGAAGCCAGTTCTGCATAGGGTTGGAAGACAACGTCGCAGAGGAAAAGGTTTGGGATGTCAAAGAGCAGATTCTTCACGCGCTGGAGGAAGCTCATGCGGTCTGTGAGGCCCGTAAATAACCTGGGGACGTAGGAAGGGGGGTTGGGGCACTGGGTGGCCGGATGTTCCAAACCGCATGGAATTTGCTGCAGGAAATACACGGATGGCAAGGAAAGGTGCTCCGCCACTATCTGCCCACAGGGGAGAACGGGATCTGTGAAGACAGCATCAAACTTGCTCTCCTCAAGGTATCTGATGAGCTCCTTGTTGTGGAGTAAGTGGCTGCAGGTGGCCAGGAACACAACAGAGTTTTTTTTTGCCCGTTGATAAAGTCTAACAACTCTTTCCAGAAAAGATCCTCCTTCAAATACATCCTTTATTAATCCTCGGAGAACTTCATCCATCTCTTCCTGTGTGAAAGGCACTGGGTACGTTTTCATCACAAAGTTCTTTGATGGTTTGATCTGCATGGAGACTTCAGGTGCCACCACCACCACCTCGTGTCCCTTCTGCCCGAGGATGTCCACCACTTCCCGCATGCTGAGCCAGTGGCTCCCATCCACTGGCACCACCAGGAGCTTCCCAGCAGCAGCCAGACCCAGCAGGGACAGGAGCAGGACCACAACTCGTGGAGAAGCACTGAGCCCTGGGGACATTGCTGCAGGGTTCAGGTGAGTACCTCCAAGCAAGGAAACCTGCAGCAGCACTGGAGCACCGGAGACCGCTCCGAGCTTTTAAGCAATCTCTGCTACAGCTTAACTTGTGATCCTTGTTTTGTTTGCTGCGTGGTAAATGTGTAATCACCGGTGTGATAAAAGGCTGCATAACAAGCAGCAGAGTTCAGGCAGCTGATAAATGTGGGGGGTGCACCAGATATGCCTCGTGTTTTATAACAAAACCTTTGGCACTTTTGTCACCTCTGAGTGCCACCTGCCAAGCCAACGTAGCCCCTTGAGACTCCTGGAATTTGCTGTTGAACCTCACTCGGCCATCACCAAGCCAAAATTTTCTGAGATCTGCCTGCAAACAGAGACACTGCTTCTCAACCTCAGAGCCCCCAGCCTGCCACGTTCCTGACGATTCCAGCTTTGGAAATACCCGTGTCAGGAAGCGAAACATTCGCCGGCAAAGAAAGAAGTGGTGCGGCAACAAGGACAGAAGCCTGAGGTGCATCTCTCAGTAAACACCAGATCCAACTACAGCAATTTGCTAATTAGGGATTACACCTGACTGCAAGGCTTTGACAGCCCCACAGAGTTGTTCATCACTAAGAGAGTACCAAATTACACAAAGTTACACAAAATGGCTCTTTATATGTGTAATGAAAACGGGCATGAACAAAACCCTCTTTAGAGGTGGAGAGGTCCAGCACAGCTGCTTACAATGGAAAGGGAGAGAAAAATTCATGAGCATTCACCCAACTCACCAACAAAATGAGAACTCAATGCCCATCTGCAAGACAAAATTCCATCCTCCTGAGAACAGAGATCCATCACAGCACGAATTAAAAACAGAGTGTGACCCACCTGAGGCAGCTCCTTGTGAGCACAGTGTACTCCTCCAACTGGAATGATGTTGGGCATCAGGGGTCTGGGATAGTCTAACACAAATTCCAACCTCAGGAGCCAAACAGAGCCCATCCGTAAGAGATCCTGCAGAGTCACCTCCCGCTGCAGGAACTCTGAAGCCAGTTTGGTGAATGGCTCAAAGGCAAAGTCACAGAGAAAAAGGTTTTGGGTGTCATAGAGCAGATTCTTCACCCGCTGGAGGAAGCTCATGTGGTCTGTGAGTTGTGTAAATCCTCTGGGCACATAGGACGGCGGATTTGGACACTGAGTGGCTTCAAAATCTAAACCACAGGGGACTCCTCGTAGGAAATATATGGAAGGAAGTGAAAGATGCTCTGCCAAGATCAACCCACAAGGTATCACAGGGTCTGTAAGGAGGGCATCAAACTTGGCTTCCTCAAGGTACCTCATGAGCTCCTTGTTTTGCAGGAGGTGTTGACAGGTGGCAGATGACATATTACCGACTTTTTTCATAACTTCATAGAGTTTAAGAAATCTTTCCAGAAAAGACCCTTCTTCAAATGAGGTGTGTAAAAACGCCTTGAAATTTTTCTCCATCTCTTCCAGTGTGTAGGGGACCGAGTATCTTTTCATCACGAAGGTCTCTGATGGTTTGATGTGCAAGGAGACTTCGGGTGCCACCACCACCACCTCGTGTCCCTTCTGCTGGAGCATGTCCAGCACTTTCTGCAAGCTGAGCCAAGGGCTCCCATCCACTGACACCACCAGGAGCTTCCCAGCAGCAGCCAGACCCAGCAGGGACAGGAGCAGGACCAGAACTCGTGGAGAAGCACTGAGCCCCAGGGCCATTGCTGCAGGGATCGGGTGAGTGCCTCCAAGGAAGGAAACCCCCGGCAGCACCAGAGGACCGGCGCCTGCTCCGCAATATCAAACAATCTGTGCCACAGCCCAAGTGTGGATCCTTATTTAATGTGCTGCGTGGTAAATGTGTAATCCCTGATACGATAAAAGGCTGCAGAACAAGCACGGAACTCCTGCCAAGTCCACAAAATCACCAGGTAACTCCCCTCTATCTCTATCAGAGGATCAATCCAGAGTGCCCCAGGAATGAGGCAGAGGTGGCTCTGGCACTGCACTTTGGATTCCTTCCCTCTGGCTGGACCTTCTGCACGTGCAGGAGCTTTGTTACATGCAGGAGATGTGTCACATGCACATCACCCTTTAGACCAGCAGAGGCTTCTCCCTTCCCCCAGTCAAGGCTTGTCCCCTCTCCCTCTCTCTTGGGAAACTCATCTCTGGGTGACCCAGACCCCACGGCAGCTGTGGAACAGCTCTTTAAAGCGGTTTCTGGACTGAGAAGATGGAAAAGAAGGAAGGATGATGCCAGGTTTCTGGATGACACATCACCAACACCAAGCAGCACTTCCAGTGCCCCAGACCTGCCTCAGGGCATGCAAGGGTTGGCTTTGTGAGCTGGGGGGTTTGAGCAGAGATTTATTCTGGGTTCTGGCGCTGGGGTTGCCTCAGGAGCCCGGTGTCCTGCGCACAGGCGTCAGCGAGCTGCCTGCAGTGTCCCTCACTGCTCATGGCCACTGGAGCTTGGGTTGTGCTGGTCACAGGGCAGGCTCGTTGCCCACACAGGCTGTCTCACACCCCAAAGCCCCGGGAGTAAAGGATGTGACAGAGGGTTTCTGTATGAATTCCGTAGGTTTATTCCTCGGAGCGACAGGGACAGAGAACCAAGGGATCAGGGTTCGTGCAACAGGTTTTATACTGGAATAAGTTGGGGAGGAGCAAAGGGTAACAACCAATAGGATCATAATATAACAATATGTGACAAGCATAACAATAAATCATTTTAGAGCATAGGAGGGAATATAAGGAAGCAACCAAGGAGAAAATGACCCGGGGAGAACTTTCTAGATAGAGAGGTGCAGCTTATACTGCAATGCCACCCTCGGATGTCCCCTTGGACTCCGAGTCACTTGCCCATTGGAGGGTAAGGACCTGATGGGCATCTGCCTGCCAAAGCCAACTAGTGGGCAGAGCTGCCACAGCATCTCCCCCTTTTTTATTTAGTATTTTGAAAAAACAACACTTAAAACAAGACAGTGCAAAACCAATCAAACTGATAATTAAAACCAACTCAAAGAAAGTTTTTAAAGTGGAAGCGCTCCATCTGGAATAAAACATAAACATAAAAGCCGCCGCAGCAATTTATGACCAATCTTTGAGGGGAACTTCCCACAGAATAATTCAGGGCCTAATTCTGGCTTTGTTTTTGTCACTGACAAAGCAGCAGTGGTGTCCAGCAGTGCTGGAGTTGTGGCAATGCTCAGGTGGACAGTGCCAGAGTGCTTGGGGATGTCTGTCCAATGTCACAGCCGCCTCTGTACTTGGGGATGGGTGGAATTGCCACACTTGCCTTGGGATCCCACCCTGCAGCACACAACTCCTAAGGAGCAGGAGTGAAGGGAAAGCCAGGGCAGCAAAAGAACTCACCCAACTCTGCAGGCTCACACCTGGAGCAGCACAGGAGGTTCTCCAGGAGGAATTGTGCACGTTGCTGTTGTCAGCATGGGAGGGACCCAAAGCTTGGCATCATCGCCAGGGCTGCACCCAAACCCTCAGTGCCAGTCAAGCTGGGCTGGATGTGTCAAACCAGACCTGCTCCAGGCATCAGGGCTGGGATTTGGAGCCTGCAAAGCGTTGCTAAGATTTTCTGGGACTTCCCATGGGAGCTGCACATTAAAGGAACTCAAAACTTTGTCCTACTGTCCAAAAAATGTGATGGTCCCTTGGCTGGTGGAATCAACGTCCCATCACAGACCTTCACCAGAAGACCCTGGTGTTTCCCATCAACTGAGCACCCTTTAAAAGCCACAAGGAACAGCTGCCTACACAGGAAGGGCAAAGTCAGGAAGAAAGAGACAGAACAACAGTTCTTTTCATGAGGATTTGCCTCACGCACTCAAAACAGGAACTCGATTCGTATCACAACAGAGAAGTCCACCCTCCTGAACACAGAAATCCATCACAGCATGAATTAAAAACAGAGTGTGACCCACCTGAGGCAGCTCCTTGTGAGCACAGTTTACTCCTCCAATTGGAATGATGTTGGGCATCAGGGGTCTGGGATAGTCTAACACAAATTCCAACCTCAGGAGCCAAACAGAGCCCTTCCGTAAGAGATCCAGCACAGTCACCTCCCGCTGCAGGAACTCTGAAGCCAGTTTGGAGAATGGCTCAAAGGCAAAGTCACAGAGAAAAAGGTTTTGGGTGTCATAGAGCAGATTCTTCACCCTCTGGAGGAAGCTCATGTGGTCTGTGAGTTGTGAAAATGCCCTGGGCACATAGGACGGCGGATTTGGACACTGAGTGGCTTCAAAATCTAAACCACAGGGGACTCCTCGTAGGAAATATATGGAAGGAAGTGAAAGATGCTCTGCCAGGATTGACCCACAAGGTATTACAGGGTCTGTAAGGAGGGCATCGAACTTGGTCTCCTCAAGGTACCTGATGAGCTCCTTGTTTTGCAGGAGCTGTTGACAGCTGGCAGATGACATATTACCGAGTCTTTTCATACCTTCGTACACTTTAAGAAATCTTTCCAGAAAAGACCCTTCTTCAAATGAGGTGTGTAAAAACGCCTTGAAATCTTTCTCCATCTCTTCGTGTGTGTAGGGGACCGAGTACATTTTCATCACGAAGTTCTTTGATGGTTTGATGTGCAATGAGACTTCAGGTGCCAGCACCACCACCTCGTGTCCCTTCTGCCCGAGGATGTCCAGCACTTCCCGCATGCTGAGCCAGTGGCTCCCATCCACCGGCATCACCAGGAGCTTCCCAGCAGCAGCCAGACCCAGCAGGGACAGGAGCAGGACCACAACTCGTGGAGAAGCACTGAGCCCCGGGGCCATTGCTGCAGGGATCGGGTGAGTGCCTCCAAGGAAGGAAACCCCTGGCAGCACCAGAGCCTGCTTGGCACCTTCAATCAATCTGTGCCACAGCCCAAGTGTGGATCCTTATTTAATGTGCTGCGTGGTAAATGTGTAATCCCTGATACGATAAAAGGCTGCAGAACAAGCACGGAACTCCTGCCAAGTCCACAAAATCACCAGGTAACTCCCCTCTATCTCTATCAGAGGATCAGTCCAGAGTGCCCGAGGAATGAGGCAGAGGTGGCTCTGGCACTGCACTTTGGATTCCTTCCCTCTGGCTGGACCTTCTGTGATGTGTCACATCCAGGAGATGACACATGCACATCACCATTCAGACTAGCAGAGGCTTCTCCATTACCCAAGGCAAGGCCTTTCCCCTCTCCCTCTCCCTTGGAAAATTCATCTGTGGGTGACCCAGACCCCACAGCAGTTGTGGAACAGCTCTTTAAGACAGTATCTCGACTGAGAAGATGGAAAAGAAGGAAGGATGATGCCAGGTTTCTGAGCAGAGATTTATGAGCACTTTCCACAGAACAACTCAGGGCCTAATTCTGGCTTTGTTTTTGTCACTGACAAAGCACCAGTGGTGTCCAGCAGTGCTGGAGTAGTGGGAATGCTCAGGCAGCCAATGCCAGAGTGCTTGGGGATGTCTGTCTGATGTCACAGCCGCCTCTATACTTAGAAATGTGAGGAATTGCCACACTTGCCTTGGGATCCCACCCTGCAGCACACAACTCCTAAGGAACAGGACTGAAGAGAAAGCCAGAGCACCAAAAGAACTCACCAGCCTCTCCCCCAAAGAAGAACAGGAGGTTCTCCAGGAGGAACTCTGCACATGGCTCTTGTCAGCATCCCTGGGACCCCAAGCACACGGCACATTGGAGTGGTTGGTACCATGCACAAGGCAGCACCCAAACCCTCAGTGCCAGTCAAGCTGGGCTGGATGTGTCAAACCAGACCTGCTCCAGGCATCAGGGCTGGGATTTGGAGCCTGCAAAGCGTTGCTAAGGTTTTCAGGGACTTCCCATTGGAACTTCTTATTAGACCAAAACGTTGTCCTGTCCACAAATTCAAACAATCCCTTTTGCTGACAGAATCAATGTCCCATCACAGACCTTCACCAGAAGACCCTGGTGTTTCCCATCAACCGAGCACCCTTTAAAAGCCACAAGGAACAGCTGCCTACATAGGCAAAGTCAGGAAGAGGGAGAGAGACCAGTAGTTCCTTTCATGAGGATTCACCTCATGCACTCAAAACAGGAACTCGATTCCTATAGCAACACAGAAATCCACCCTCCTGAACACAGAAAATCCATCACAGCATGAATTAAAAACAGAGTGTGACCCACCTGAGGCAGCTCCTTGTGAGCACAGTTTACTCCTCCAATTGGAATGATGTTGGGCATCAAAGGCCTTGGGTACTCTAAAACAAATTCTAACCTCAGGAGCCAAACAGAGCCCTTCTGTAAGAGATCCAGCACAGTCACCTCCCGCTGCAGGAACTCTGAAGCCAGTTTGGAGTAGGGTGCAAATGCAAAGTCACAGAGGAAAATAAGTGGGATGTCAAAGAGCAGATTCTTCACCCGCTGGAAAAAGCTCATGTGGTCTGTAAGGTCCGTAAATACCCTGGGGACGTAGGAAGGAGGATTGGGACACAGTCTGGCATCTAAATCTAAACCACACGGGACTCCTCGTAGGAAATACACGGAAGGAAGTGAAAGATGCTCTGCCAGGATCAACCCACAAGTTGCTACAGGGTCTGTAAGGAGGGCATCGAACTTGGTCTCCTCAAGGTACCTGATGAGCTCCTTGTTTTGCAGCAGCTGCTCACAGCTGGTGACCCAACAGTCAGTGAGGTTCTTCATACCTTTGTACGCTTTAACAAATCTTTCCAGAAATGATCCTTCTTCAAATGAAACATGAAAAAATGCCTGGAATGCTTTCTCCAACTCTTCCTGCGTGTAGGGGACCGAGTACATTTTCATCACGAAGTTCTTTGATGGTTTGATGTGCAAAGAGACTTCAGGTGCCAGCACCACCACCTCGTGTCCCTTCTGCCCGAGGATGTCCAGCACTTCCCGCATGCTGAGCCAGTGGCTCCCATCCGCCGGCACCACCAGGAGCTTCCCAGCAGCAGCCAGACCCAGCAGGGACAGGAGCAGGACCAGAACTCGTGGAGAAGCACTGAGCCCCAGGGCCATTCCTGCAGGGATCAGGTGAGTGCCTCCAAGGAAGGAAACCTCCAGCAGCACTGGAGCACCAGTGCCTGCTCCACGATATCAAACAATCTGTGCCACAGCCCAAGTGTGGATCCTTATTTAATGTGCTGCGTGGTAAATGAGTAATCACCAATGTAATAAAAGGCTGCAGAACAAACATGGAATTCCTGCCAAGTTCATGCCATTGTGTGTGGTATAATCACCAGGTAACTGCCCCTGTCTGTATCAGAGGAAGAGAGTGCCCGAGGAAGGAGGCCGGGTTGGGTCTGGGATTGCACTTTGGATTCCTTCCTTCTGCTTGGACCTTCTGCACGTGTGTCACATGCAGGAGATGTGTCACATGCACATCACCATTCAGCCCATGAGACGTTCTCCTTTCCCCCAGGCAAGGCCTTTCCCCTCTCCCTCTCCCTTGGAAAACTCATCTCTAGGAGACCCAGACCCCACAGCAGCTGTGGAACAGCTCTTTCAGATTGTTTCTAGATTGAGAAGATGAAAAAGAAGGAAGTACGATGCCAGGTTTCTAAGGAGAAATTACGAGCACCCTTTCCACAGAACAACTCAGGGCCTAATTCTGGCTTTGTTTTTGTCACTGACAAAGCACCAGTGGTGTCCAGCAGTGCTGGAGTTGTGGCAATGCTCAGGTGGCCAATGCCAGAGGGCTTGGGGATGTCTGTCAGATGTCACAGCCCCCTCCGTACTTGGGGATGGGTGGAATTGCCACACATTGGGCTTTGTCATCCCACCCTGCAGCACACAACTCCTAAGGAACAGGACTGAAGAGAAAGCCAGAGCACCAAAACTCACCAGCCTCTCCCCCAAAGAAGAACAGGAGGTTCTCCAGGAGGAACTCTGCACATGGCTCTTGTCAGCATCCCTGGGACCCCAAGCACACGGCACATTGGAGTGGTTGGTACCACGCACAAGGCAGCACCCAAACCCTCAGTGCCAGTCAAGCTGGGCTGGATGTGTCAAACCAGACCTGCTCAGGCATCAGGGCTGGGATTTGGAGCCTGCAAAGCATTGCTAAGATTTTCTGGGACTTCCCACGGGAGCTGCACATTAAAGGAACTCAACACTTTGTCCTAATGTCCACAAAATCTGATGATCCCTTGGCTGGTGGAATCAACGTCCCATCACAGACCTTCACCAGAAGACCCTGGTGCTTCCCTTCAACAGAGCACCCTTTAAAAGCCACAAGGAACAGCTGCCTACACAGGAAGGGCAAAGTCAGGAAGAAAGAGAGAGAACAACAGTTCTTTTCATGAGGATTCACCTCACGCACCTGAAAAGGGAACTCGATTCCTATCACAACAGAGAAGTCCACCCTCCTGAACACAGAAAACAATCCAGGCACAAATTAAAAACAGACCCACCTGAGGCAGCTCCTTGTGAGCACAGTTTACTCCTCCAATTGGAATGATGTTGGGCATCAGGGGTCTGGGATAGTCTAACACAAATTCCAACCTCAGGAGCCAAACAGAGCCCTTCCGTAAGAGATCCTGCACAGTCACCTCCCGCTGCAGGAATTCCGAAGCCAGTTTGGAGAATGGTTCAAAGGCAAAGTCACAAAGGAAAGTATCTGGGATGTCAAAGAGCAGATTCTTCACCCGCTGGAAAAAGCTCATGCGGTCTGTGAGTTGTGTAAATCCCCTGGGGACATAGGAGGGAGGATGTGGGCACTGAGTGGCTTCAAAATCTAAACCACAGGGGATTCCTCTTAAGAAATACACGGCTGGAAGTGAAAGATGCTCTGCCAAGATTGCCCCACAGGGTATGAAAGGGTCTGTAAGGATGGCATCAAACTTGCTCTCCTCAAGGTACCTGATGAGCTCCTTGTTTTGCAGGAGTTGTCCACAGCTGGAGATCCCAAATTTAGCAATTCTTTTAATACCTTCCAACACTTTAAAAAATCTGTCAAAAAATGATCCTGCTTCAAATGAAACATGAAAAAATGCCTGGAATTCTTTCTCCATCTCTTCCTGTGTGTAGGGAACCGAGTACATTTTCATCACAAGGTTCTTTGATGGTTTGATGTGCAAAGAGACTTCAGGTGCCACCACCACCACCTCGTGTCCCTTCTGCTGGAGCATGTCCAGCACTTCCCGCATGCTGAGCCAGTGGCTCCCGTCCGCTGGAACCACCAGGAGCTTCCCAGCAGCAGCCAGACCCAGCAGGGACAGGAGCAGGACCAGAACTCGTGGAGAAGCACTGAGCCCCGGGGCCATTGCTGCAGGGATCGGGTGAGTGCCTCCAAGGAAGGAAACCAGCGGCAGCACCAGACCCCGCTTGGCACTTTCAATCAATCTGTGCCACAGCTCAAGTGTGGATCCTTATTTAATGTGCTGCGTGGTAAATGTGTAATCCCTGATACGATAAAAGGCTGCAGAACAAGCATGGAATTCCTGCCAAGTCCATAGGTGGTGTGTGGTAGAATCACCAGGTAACTGCCCCTGTCTCTATCAGAGGAACACTAAAGAGTTCCCCAGGAAGGAGGCCGGGTTGGGTCTGGGATTGCACTTTGGATTCCTTCCTTCTGCTTGGACCTTCTGCACATGTGTCACATGCAGGAGATGTGTCACATGCACATCACCATTCAGCCCAGCAGAGACTTCACCTTTCCCCCAGTCAAGGCCTTTCCCCTCTCCCTCTCTCTTGGAAAACTCATCTCTAGGAGACCCAGACCCCACAGCAGCTGTGGGACAGCTCTTTTAGGTGGTTTCTAGATTGAGAAGATGAAAAAGAAGGAAGGACGATGCCAGGTTTCTAAGGAGAAATTTACGAGCACCCTTTGAGAGGGACTTCCCACAGAACAACTCAGGGCCTAATTCTGGCTTTGTTTTTGTCCCTGACAAAGCACCAGTGGTGTCCAGCAGTGCTGGAGTTGTGGGAGTGCTCAGGTGGCCAATGCCAGAGGGCTTGGGGATGTCTGTCAGATGTCACAGCCACCTCTGTACTTGGGGATGGGTGGAATTGCCACACTTGCCTTGGGATCCCACCCTGCAGCACACAACTCCTAAGGAACAGGAGTGAAGGGAAAGCCAGAGCACCAAAGGAACTCACCCAGCTCTCCAGGCTCCCCCTCAAAGAAGAACAGGAGGTTCTCCAGGAGGAACTCTGCACATGGCTCTTGTCAGCATCCCTGGGACCCCAAGCACACGGCACATTGGAGTGGTTGGTACCATGCACAAGGCAGCACCCAAACCCTCAGTGCCAGTCAAGCTGGGCTGGATGTGTCAAACCAGACCTGCTCCAGGCATCAGGGCTGGGATTTGGAGCCTGCAAAGCGTTGCTAAGATTTTCTGGGACTTCCCATGGGAGCTGCACATTAAAGGAACTCAACACTTTGTCCTAATGTCCACAAAATCTGATGATCCCTTGGCTGGTGGAATCAATGTCCCATCACAGACCTTCACCAGAAGACCCTGGTGTTTCCCATCAACTGAGCACCCTTTAAAAGCCACAAGGAACAGCTGCCTACACAGGAAGGGCAAAGTCAGGAAGAAAGAGAACAACAGTCCCTTTCATGAGGATTCACCTCACGCACCTGAAAAGGGAACTCGATTCCTATCACAACACAGAATTCCACCCTCCTGAACACAGAAATCCATCCAGCATGAATTAAAAACAGACCCACCTGAGGCAGCTCCTTGTGAGCACAGTTTACTCCTCCAATTGGAATGATGTTGGGCATCAGGGGTCTGGGATAGTCTAACACAAATTCTAACCTCAGGAGCCAAACAGAGCCCTTCCGTAAGAGATCCAGCACAGTCACCTCCCGCTGCAGGAACTCTGAAGCCAGTTTTGAGTAGGGTTCAAAGGCTAAGTCACAAATGAATACATTTGGGATGTCAAAGAGCAGGTTCTTCATCCGCTGGAAAAAGCTCATGTGGTCTGTGAGTTGTGTAAATACTCTGGGGACATAGGAAGGGGGCTTGGGACACTGAGTGGCTTCAAAATCTAAACCACAGGGGAGTCCTCTTAGGAAATACATGGCAGGAAGTGAAAGATGCTCTGCCAGGATTGCCCCACAGGGTATGAAAGGGTCTGTAAGGAGGGCATCAAACTTGCTCTCCTCAAGGTACCTGATGAGCTCCTTGTTCTGCAGGAGCTGTCCACAGCTGGAGACCTCCAAGTCAGTGATTCTTTTAATACCTTTGTATGCTTTAACAAATCTTTCCAGAAATGATCCTTGTTCAAATGAAAAATGAAAAAATGCCTGGAATTCTTTCTCCATCTCTTCCTGTGTGTAGGGGACCGAGTACATTTTCATCACGAAGTTCTGTGATGCTTTGATGTGCAAAGAGACTTCAGGTGCCACCACCACCACCTCGTGTCCCTTCTGCCCGAGGATGTCCACCACTTCCCGCATGCTGAGCCAGTGGCTCCCATCCACCGGCACCACCAGGAGCTTCCCAGCAGCAGCCAGACCCAGCAGGGACAGGAGCAGGACCAGAACTCGTGGAGAAGCACTGAGCCCCAGGGCCATTCCTGCAGGGATCAGGTGATGCCTCCAGGGAAGGAAACCTCCAGCAGGACCAAAGCACCAGTGCCCGTTCAGCACTTTCAAACAATCTGTGCCACAGCCCAAGTGTGGATCCTTATTTAAATGTGCTGGGTGGTAAATGTGTAATCCCTGATACGATAAAAGGCTGCAGAACAAGCATGGAATTCCTGCCAGCTCCATAGAATCACCAGATAACACCTCTGTATCTCTATCAGAGGATCAATCCAGAGTGCCCGAGGAGCGAGGCAGAGGTGGCTCTGGCACTGCACTTTGGATTCCTTCCCTCTGGCTGGACCTTCTGCACGTGCAGGAGATGACACATGCACATCACCATTCAGCCCAGCAGAGACTTCACCTTTCCCTCAGTCAAGGCCTTTCCCCTCTCCCTCTCCCTTGGAAAACTCAAATCCAGGAGACCCAGACCCCACAGCAGCTGTGGGACAGCTCTTTAAGACGGTTTCTAGACTGAGAAGGCAGACGAGATGGAAGGATGATGCCAGGTTTCTGAGCAGAGGTTTATGAGCACTCTTTGAGGGGGACTTTCCACAGAACAACTCAGGGCCTAATTCTGGCTTTGTTTTTGTCACTGACAAAGCACCAGTGGTGTCCAGCAGTGCTGGAGTTGTGGCAATGCTCAGGTGGCCAATGCCAGAGGGCTTGGGGATGTCTGTCAGATGTCACAGCCACCTCCGTACTTGGGGATGGGTGGAATTGACACATATTGGGGTTCATGATCCCACCCTGCACCACATCGATCCTATGGGGCAGGAGTGTAGAGAAAACCATGGCAAGAAAAGAACTCACCCAACTCTCCAGGCTCACACCCGGAGCAGCAGAGGAGGTTCTCCAGGAGGAATTGTGCACAGGGCTCCTGCCAGCAAGGGAGGGACCCAAAGCTTGGCATCATCACCAGGGCTGCACCCAAACCCTCAGTGCCAGTCAAGCTGGGCTGGACGTGTCAAACCAGACCTGCTCAGGCAGGAGCTGGTCACATTGCTGGTGGAATCAATGTCCTACCACAGACCTTCACCAGAAGACCCTGCTGATTCCCTTCAACTGAGCACCCTTTAAAAGCCACAAGGAACAGCTGCCTACACAGGAAGGCAAAGTCAGGAAGAGGGAGAAAAACAGTTCCTCTCGTGAGGATTCACGTCACTCACCTAAAACAGGAACTCAATTTCTATCACAGCAAAAAATTCCACCCTCCTGAACACAGAAATCCATCACAGCATGAATTAAAAACAGAGTGTGACCCACCTGAGGCAGCTCCTTGTGAGCACAGTTTACTCCTCCAATTGGAATGATGTTGGGCATCAAAGGCCTTGGATACTCTAAGACAAATTCTGACCTCAGGAGCCAAACTGAAGCCTGGCGTAAGAGATCCTGCACGGTCACCTCCCGCTGCAGGAATTCCGAAGCCAGTTTTGAGTAGGGTTCAAAGGCAAAATCACAGAGAAAAAGGTCTGGGATGTCATGGAGCAGATTCTTCACCCGCTGGAGAAAGCTCATGCGGTCTGAAAGTTGTGTAAATCCTCTGGGGACATAGGAGGGAGGATGTGGGCACTGAGTGGCTTCAAAATCTAAACCACAGGGGAGTCCTCTTAGGAAATACACGGAAGGAAGTGAAAGATGCTGCGCCAAGATTGCCCCACAAGGTACTACAGGGTCTGTAAGGATGGCATCAAACTTGCTCTCCTCAAGGTACCTGATGAGCTCCTTGTTTTGCAGGAGCTGTCCACAGCTGGCAACCCCAAAGTCAGTGATTCTTTTAATACCTTTGTACGCTTTAACAAATCTTTCCAGAAATGATCCTTGTTCAAACGAGAAATGAAAAAATGCCTGGAATTCTTTCTCCATCTCTTCCAGTGTGTAGGGAACCGAGTATCTTTTCATCACGAAGTTCTTCGATCCTTTGATTCGCAAAGTCACTTCAGGTGCCACCACCACCACCTCGTGTCCCTTCTGCCCGAGGATGTCCACCACTTCCCGCATGCTGAGCCAGTGGCTCCCATCCACTGGCATCACCAGGAGCTTCCCAGCAGCAGCCAGACCCAGCAGGGACAGGAGCAGGACCAGAACTCGTGGAGAAGCACTGAGCCCCGGGGCCATTGCTGCAGGGATCGGGTGAGTGCCACCACAGAAGAAGATCCCCAGCTTAGTGATTTTAAGCGAGCTGGTCTCTGGTTTTTATGGATGATCTTTAGACTTATTTGCATTTGGTAAATGTGTAAACATGGACATGGCAAAGATGACAGAAAATCTGTTAAAGTTCAGCCACAAATCAGGGCAGGAGCTGCCCTGGGAAACACCCCCACTATTTGTACTGGAGGAACACCAGACTAGGAGGAACACTGCCTGGTTATGTAGGGAGGAGGTCAGGAAGTCCAAGGTGCAGCTGGAGCTGAGCGTGGCAAGAGGTGAAAACAACAACAAGAAGGGCTGCCACGGGCCTGTCAGCCAGAACAGGGAGGTCAAAAGAAGTCCATCCCCCCTGAAAAGCAAGACTGGGAAACTGGTAACAATGGCTGAGGGAATAAAGAACTTTTTTGCCTCGATTTTCACTGGCACTTCTGAGACCTCTCAAGTGGACAGACACCAAGATGGGGCAGGGGGAGCAAAATTCCCTCCACTGTAAGAGAAGATCACGTTGGTGACCATTTGGGGAACCCAAATGTAAGGGCACCTGATGACCCAAACACATGGGAGCCCACGAGATGCATCCCAGAGTCCTGAGGGTTGCCAATTGGTTGTCCATTGGTTGATGGAGTTGCCAAGGCACTCTCCATGATATTTGAAAAGTCCTGGCAGTCAGGTGAAGTCCCGGGTAGCTGGGAAAAGGGAAACATTGCACCCACCTTTAAAAAGGACAGAAAGGAATCCCCTGGGAACTACCGACCTGTCAGCCTCACTTAGTGCCTGGGAAGCCTGAGGAACTTCTAAGGAAATGAGGGATCCTTCAACAAACTGTCTGCTCAAAAGAGCTCATTACCAGATCGTTAATTTTCCAAACAAGAATTTTCAGTGTAAGATAATCCCTCCCCTCCTTCCAGTCCATATCATTTTCTACTTGCAAAAGATTAGAAAAATTATTAAAGCTTCACATGGGAAACGGTCTGGATTCTTCATCAGTTTTGTATCATGACACTGTAAGGAAAATGAAAAATTGGCTATCAAAGTTCATTTTCCTGCAAGGCCTCCTCCAAACTCCGCCCATTCGCCCGGACCCAGCAGCTTTTAAATACAGCCGCAGCTCCCTGCCAGATTCCCACATTCCCCCTTAACGACCCGGCTTTTCCAGCGGAACCATTCAGTGGAAACCATTCAAGGCATTGACGAACCATTGAAGTGATAAATGAATTTGGGTTGGGCAGAACTGCGCTGGGTATGTGAGGCTCCCTTCCGCTTCAATCTGTGCTGATTGACGTTAGATTGAAAATCAAATAAAATTCTGGCTTTGCCAAAATAAAACCCCAAGAATAGTGCTGGCACTTGGAAGTCACCAGGCTTGCTGAAAGCAGGTATAAAATGCTTTATTTCTTTCCTTCTTTTTGAGAAGCATTTTACAGGTGCTCTGAAATGCCTGACGAGTTTATGTTTAAAATTGTAAAATGGTGCCACTCTACAGCACAATATCTGAGTAAACCCTCAGGAGGAGGCTCTGGGATTTACACACGGCTCAGCACTGGAGCCAGGAACACCAGCAGGTACGAACTGAATCCGCTGGAGCAGCAGACGGGTTTGCATCAGTGAAGGAAAACCCCTGAGCTGATGCTGTCACGCACAACACTCCTTGTTCTCATCCTGACCTATCCCTCTCCATCATTTTCTCCTTCCAGGAGCAATAGGAAGAAATCAGGAGTGAATAATCAATATTGCCGCAATAAATATTGCTCATGGACTATGATCTTTACCCCCTGAAAAAAAAAAAAAAAAGGAAAAGAAAAGAGGGAGCCTTGCCTTCAGAGATGAGTTTGGTTCCAAGCTGGAGCTGTTTGGGTGTCCTGCTGCTTTCCCAGAGGATCTGCCTGGCATTGTCCCTGAGGGGCTGTTAAGCACCTCGGATAGGGTAAAGCACTGCCCTGATAAAAGGGGCTCGGGAACAACTTGAAAAGAGACTTTTGTGAAAAAGCAGAGCAACAGAAACAAACAGCTCAGTGCTGGTATCGGGGAAGTGCAGGAGTGAAGCGAAACCCGAGGGTAGGGAAGGTTGGCTCTGGGGAAGGTGTAGAAAGCAAATCTCTTTTCTTGTGAAGCTTCGCTCATTCATGTTCGCAAAAGCCTGTGAATTTGAGGGAAGAGTTGGAGGAGAGTGGTGATAGCAGAGGGAATCCATTCCCCAGGGCTCTGGGAAGGCTGGCAAGTGAAAAAAGTTCCAGGGAAGAAGAGAGGAGAGTTTGTTGATGTTCAGGTAATGTTCACAAAGATAAAACTTCACCCTTTTTAGGAAACCAAGAGATTTATTGCTGAGATAGCGGGATGACACTAACTACAGATCCGTCATTGCTGAGGAGAGTTCCCTATTCCTTTATCTCCTCTTCCACCTAATCCCTGCCTTCACGTGAGATTTCTACTGACAGCACAAGCAAGCACCAATACACATCACACACAGCACGGAGCTAATGAATCCTGAGCACCACCGAGCTGCTCAGGGGCTTTTTATACCACAGATTCCCCAGCAACCACCCACCAGCATTTCCCCATCCAAACTGGATGCCTCCTAAAATTGCAGCTGAGACTTCGGCAGTTTGTCATGGAAGCTGTTAAAACAAAAACCTTCACCACAAAATATGAGCCTTTTGACTCAGAAACTGCTGGCGCATAAAAGAGAACGTGATGCTCTTGCACATGACCCAGTGAGTTACTTTTGTGACTAGATAAGCAGCTAATGGTCTTGAAGAAATATTCTCCTGCCTTTTACGTGAGGCAAAGAATTATTGGAAGAGCTGTTAAAATTCACCAGCCCTTTTTTCTTGCCTGAGGATTTGTGTGCTTGATTTCAGCTGGAATTAAACACAGCATAGCACATGGTGGCCTCACCAAACAAAATCCCCATGTTGGGCAAAGCCAAAGAAAGGAGGTGGAATCATCTCTTGTGCTCCTGGCCTGGATTGGCTGTAAAGAAAGTCTTAGGCTAAATTATATCCTTAGGTAGAATGCCAGAATGGTTTGGGTTGGAAGGGACCTTAAAAACCATCCCATTCCACCCCTGCCATGGCAGGGACACCTCCCACTACCCCAGGCTGATCCAAGCCCCAGTGTCCAGCCTGGCCTTGGGCACTGCCAGGGATCCAGGGGCAGCCACAGCTTCTCTCTGCCAGGGCCTGCCCACCCTCCCAGGGAGCAATTCCTTCCCAATATCCCATCCAATCCTGTCCTCTGGCAGTTTAAAGCCATCCCCCCTTGTCCCATCACTCCAGGCTCTTGTAAATAGTCTCTCTCCGAGAGAGAGATGAGATACATCCCTATCAAATACCTCACTGGATCATGCAGGTGTGTGACCGCCACTGACCTGAGATAAGGGCTTCTTCTGCCCACAGTGGATGCCTCCAATGAAAACCATGTTGGGCATGACAGGCATGGGATACTCAAAGACAAAGTCGACCCTCCTCAGCCAGACGGACCCGTGGCTTAAAAGCTCCGTCATCGTCACCGGCTTCTGGAGGAACTCGGAGGCCAGCTCTTCGAAGGGGCCGTAGGCAATGTCGCAGCTGAAGGACTCGGAGAGGGCAATCAGGAAGTTCTTCACCCTCTCGGAGAACGTCATGTGGTCCGTGTAGGTCGAGAACATGCGCGGGACGTAGGACGGCGGGTCGGGGCCCTGGGCCGCGTGGACGTCGATGGCACAAGGAACCATCCGCAGGAAGAACACGCTGGGGATGGAGAAGTGCAGGGCGATGATCTGCCCGCAGGGTGACACGGGATCCGTGAACACGACGTCGAAGTGACTCTCTCCAATGTACTTCAGCAGTTCCTGGTTGTGCAGCAAGGACTTGCAGGAAGCATGAAACATGGCCCCGCTCTTCCGGTAATCTCCCAGAAGCTTCCAGAATCTCACCAGGAAAGGCTCTTGGCTGAAAGCTCTTGCAGCAGCGGAGTGTATGTGTTCTTCCATATCCTCCCTCTTGACTGGCACATGGTAGGTTTTCGTCTCGTAGAAATCCGAGGAATCAATCAGGAGCGTGTTGTCCGGTGCGACGACCACGATTTCGTGCCCCTTCTTGCTCAGCTCGACCAGCACTTTCCTCATGCTGAGCCAGTGGCTGCCTTCCATGGGGATCACCAGCAGCTTCCCGGCAGCGGCCGGGCTCAGGAGGCACAGGAAGGGGAGAAGCAGTGCCACCAGCATGGCGTGGGCTGTGCACGGAGGAGCCCTGGCACGGTGCTCTGCCCGCTTTTGTAGCCCTGCTCCACCTCCGCACTTTTGACTCACCTCCCACTTCGGGTCCGCACACCTTTGCATGCCAACGAGGTCGCGGGGAGCCATAAATGATTATGAAAGGTTCAGGGCAGGTTTGGACTGCAAAGGTGGCTTTGTGTGAGCCAGGAAAAGGCGTGTCCCCTTCACACACGGCAAGCTGAGGTTGTTGGCTCAACGCCACTTTCTTTCCTCGGCGGGAAGGCAACAAGGTTTGTGGCGCTTCTTGCCACCAGCCCACCACGCCCAAGGTCTGATGACAAAATGCCGGGGAAATCCATGGAAAAAAAAATGCACCCACAGAGTGGATGGGCAGAAACACTGCTGATCACACATGGGAGGACTGTGCCTATGAAGAGAGCCCTGAAATGATCCTTTTCCATCAGTGCCACTGAAGGCTGACAGAGTTGTCACAGACCGAGGTAATTCAGCATTTTTAAAAAGCATTTTCTTTTCTAATGAAACTGATGCAAGAGGTACAGTGAAACATAACTCATAGTGAAGACAAATGTGAGCAATCAGTGTTGCAATACCTGGATTTTGGTTTTGTTTGGGGATTTTTTTTTTTTCAGTAGCCAAAACCAATTGGCGCCCCTGAGAGAAATTAATTTTTCTTTATGCAAACTTGCATTATTTCGAAGATAAGCAGCCAACAGAAAATCTTTCCTCATCTCTCTGTATAACTTTCACCTAACCCCTTATCCTATCAGGTATGAAATGAAGTTGCAAAAGAGCAGTTCACCCTTGTACCCCAGATAACAAAAGCCAACTACACCTTTCACAAAGTCATGAATCATTCATGGCCAACGAAGGGTCAGTTCATGACCGGTGTTGGGGTCAGTTCATGATCCCCACCCTGTGTGTCCAGATCCTTCCTGGGTTATAAATTGCTGGGGGTTTAATGCTGCTGATAACCTCTCAAAAAAGTTTATAAGCAGGTGAATATGGGAAACAATTTCCTTCTCCAGGGTATTCCAGGCTCTTCCTCCTTGCTGGAGCTTTCCTTCCCATGCAGTTTCTGCGTGTTCCTTCCCAAGCCTGGCGGGAAACCTTGGCTTTTGCTGAGAAGCTGCCCTCCAAAAGGAGCAGCAGCTCCATCACCCACACTGATCCCAACGTGGCTTAACTTAATGGGAATTTTCAAACAGCTCAGAGGAAGGAGATGCACAGAAGATGGGCCACATCCTCAGACAAGGCTGCCAAATGAGCACTGGAAGGTGGGTACACAAAAGCCCAAAGGGAAATGTAGAGAAGATATCCATACCCAGAAAAGCTGAAAACCTAATTCAATAGCCTACAAAAGTAGGGGAGGATGGAACTGAAAGAGGATTTCTCTTGGGGGTTAGATATTGACACCCTGACGATAAAGGCAGATGGAAAGGAATCGATCTGGTTGATGGCTGTGACAGGAAATGGGTAAAATCTTCAGTCCTATAACCTGCACTGTGGATGAAAGGAGAAGGGATATATGGAAGTACGGACAGACACTCCACGAGACAGCTGGGAAAGGAGGACACCAAAATACTTCGGTTCAACAAAAGATCTTATCATTTCCATAAAAGCTACATGTCACTTAGATTGTCCTAATTAAGCCTGATAAAGCTTTATGTTTGCCAGGCTGCGATATAATCTGAATGCTGGATATTAAGAAATAACATTTCTGCATCATGCAGGATTTCTCTCTTTAAGCACCAGGCTGTTGTCAATCAGGTTTTGATGTAAGGATGTGAGTGATATCCCTTGCCCAGGATGGCAAGGGGTTAGAATGAGATAATCTTGAAGGTCCCTTCCAACCCCAACCGTTCTGCCATTCTATGATACATTTATATATTTATATATTTGCCTTTTCAATATAAAAACCAAAATAAAATAAAATTTTGTACCTGAGACAGTTTTTTCCTCTGAGCACAGTTAATGCCTCCGATAAAGGCCATGTTTGGCATCACTGGTCTTGGGAACTCGAACACAAAATCGTATCTCATCAGCCAGAAAGATGCACGGCTCAGGAGCTCTGTGGCCGTCATTTTCTTTTTGAAAACCTCATAGGCAAGTTCTTCAAAGTTATCATAGAGAGGCTTACAGTAAAAGAACTCCAGCAGATGGACCAGCATGTTCTTCACCCTTTGGGAAAATGTCATGCTGTCTGAATTATCCAGGAATAATCTGGGGACATAGGAAGGAGGGCTTGGGCACTGGGTAGCAGCAAAATCCATCCCGCAGGGAAAGCCCCGCGTGAAGTAGATGGAAGGAACGGAAAGATACTCGGCCACCAGGGGCCCGCACATGAGGACGGGATCCGTGAAAACCACGTCGAATTTGCTCTCCTTCAAGTACTGCATCAGTTCCTCGTTCTGCATGAGGCTCTTACAGTTGATGAAAAAGACCGCGCAGATTTCTATCGTGCTTCGATACGCGGTAAGAACAACGTTCAGAACAGACCGTTGGATCAAGTTAGCATTAATATAGGTCCTGAACACTTCATCCAAGTATTCGTCCGTGTAAGGTACTGGGTACACTTTCACCGTGTAATTCTGAGGCTCCTTTGACTTCATGTACAGGCTGGTTGAGGGTACAATCACAACAACTTCGTGCCCCTTTTGCTGCAGTCTCTCCACTACTGGGCGCATGCTGAGCCAGTGACTCCCATCCTGAGGTACCACCAGGATCTTTCCACCTTCAGCCAGGATTAAAGATGACGTCAGGAGGAGAAATATCCACGTACCTCGGCAACAAAGAGCCATTTTGCAGGCAGTGAACCAGAGAGTTCTGCTCCGGAGGGATCCACGCAGACCCTTACACGACAGTCCATGCAACTAAGCAGGGAATTTATTGGCTCCAGAAATTAATATTTAACTTCCCAATACAGTTGTGCCTAGCCTGTGATATTGCAGATGTTTGTGGAAGGGAAAGGAAGCCGCCTCCTTAGAAAGACATTTGTTAATGTGTAAGCTTGGAAGTCTGTCAGTACATGACACTACAAGCAGGGGTGTCATGTTGTAACAATAATTGTGGCTAAAACCATTGACCTGCTAAACAGTGGGCAAGAAAATAATAAAAATACACCCAGCAGAATGGAAGCAACTCCATTCCTGAGGACACGAGGCTGATGTTAAATTCCCACCCACTGGAAGCAGCCAAACCTGCACCTCTTATGAATGAATATGTCACAGCCACCAGGATGCACCACGCAATCCCAAATCTGAGGAGAACATTCCTGATTGGCTTTTTTCCTCCTGGTACCACGCCAAAAAAATGAACTAATCGATGGATTCAGGGCAAACAAAGAGAAAGGAGGCTGGCACAAGGACACAAAGAAGGAGTCTTGGTCTTCTGAAAACCCTTTTTATGTACTGTGAGTGAGCAGGACAAAATCTAGGAGAAGGTGTGATACCTTTTTCTAATCCCACTGATAGCACACACACATGGAAAGCCCCCACAAGCAAACCAGGCTGCTGAGCTCTCCTCCTCTCACAGACACAGGTAAAGCAAACAACCACATCCAGGAGCCTCCCGGACCTCTTCAGCCATGAGCTCCTTCCCTCTCCCACATTCCCTTCTGAGCAGCCCAACTTTGATGAGGAGAGGTCCTTTCGTGATTAAATTAGCCAGGAATTCAGTTGGACCTGTGGGTTTGAATCCGCTCGCAAGGAGGCACAAACAAAAAGTTCACATTTCCTGAGGGAGGAACTGATTGCTGAGGTGTTAGGAATAAAATTAGGCGGTAATAACCCTGCTTGGGTTTGATTAGGGTGGTGTGACCCCCTCACTGCAATTCTCTGGAGCCCTGCAGTGAACCGAGGCCCTCGGGGCTTTGCTGCAGGAATGTTCTGTCTTTGTGCGAGGAAAAGCAATGCCAGAGCGAAGTCTTTTGGGTGGTGCTAAGGAAGAAGTCCTTGTGATGAAAAACTGTCATCAGCACAAGGTTCTTCCTGTTCTTTTTATACGTGGTGGTGGGATTGCCAGCATCCTCAGTCTGGAGAAACAAATCCTTGAAGCCTTAGGCAAAGGGATTTGTCTCATGACACTCAAAGGGTGCTGGGACTGCCCTGAGTAGCTCCACTCTGTCACACTGGACATGGAAGAACCACCCTGAGACATGGAAAGCCAATTTCTGGAGAGGCCCAACACAGGAGAGGTGGGAGAGGGCACAGAATGAAAGCAGGAGGCTGAACAGATTCACAGAAGCTTCTCAAGCAATGCAGGAAATCTGGATGCAAAGGGTTTACTGCAACTGCTACGACAAGAGCTGACCAAATGAACTTGGAAGTTGCTGCTTGGTGTGTTTTCACTCTGGACTCGATCTGATTTTCAGTAGCAAAACCAGTTGGCTGAAAACAGCCGAAACAAGTTAACTCCCCTTGACTGTAACAGAAAAAATGTCGTGATGGGATGGCCACACTTTCTTATGGACTCCACAGACTCCCTACTTTTTGTGCCAGACCGTCCGAGCAAAAACTGTGGGAAAAGTGAAGCAGCAAAAGGAAGGGCAAGAGAAATGAAAGGAAGAACAGACAAAGAAAGGATGAAGTTCTTATACTAGCTCAGGATTAGCTGAGGTCAGATCCAAGCTGGGTAATTATTATTGAGAAAATTACCCGCCAGGCTCGTTTTTCAAAGCAACAGGTAAGTTTATGTGTGGTTGTTTTCCATTATGAGTAGCAAAGGGCAGCTGGACCCCTCTCAGCTCTGAAGGGTGTGGTGCTCGTTAACAGCTCCCGGTTTATGCCAGCAAGGAGCTGGGGAACTGAAGGCTCCGAAGGTGAGGGCCAGGTGCCTGCATGGAGAAAAGCTTTCCCCATTGGATACTAAAGGAGGTCAAGGCTTGGGTGGGCCAGGGCTGCAGCTTTGTTTTCCTCTCAGGAGTGATAAAACTCGTGTGGGTTATTCCAGGGAGTCTCTTGGAGCTGGCGGGGAGCAATGGAGCAGCTCTCCAGGTTTATCCACGGAGGAATCCTGGTGCAATTGAACCCAGACCCTTTTCTTGGGGCTAAGCAATGTCTGGTAAATGCAGGTTGGTGGCTGCTGGCAGGAGCCTGCCTGATTCCCCCTCAGGTTTCTCACAGGGTGGAGATGCACTAACTTCAGGGGAAAAACAACCCATAAAAGCAATTACAGGGGCTGGAAGGGAATGGAAATTTTTGTGAGAGCAAGAAGTAAATCACAGAACACAAATCATTTTCCGGTTTCCTAAGCCATAAATAGAAACCTTGTGAAAATGAGAGGATGTGAATCTGAAATTAACGGCTGTATCCTCACAGAAGGGTGACACTGAAGGCTGCCCGGGGAACTTTAACTGGAACATTTCCTAGCCCTGACTTCTGTAGGGAAAATATCAATTTATTTGATGTTCGTAAATGTGATACTCTGACAGCCTTTCTAGGTTTTTATGCACAGACCTCTATCAAATACTGTACACACCTTGGAGAAGGTGTTCTAGTTTAACCAGAAAACAGAGTTCTTGCAGAAAGGGAAACTGAGGCAGCAGCTCCCTCTGATAGGAGGGTTTTTTTTGTTGAAAGAACTGTGTTTTACAGCTTCTTCAACGTCTCTTCTGTGCAACATGGGAGATGCAGGGAACAAGAGGAAACTGGAGGGGACAGTGGGATGAGCTGCTGGGATAGAGCAGCACTTTCAGGCTGATTCAATTTAATTACATCTTTGGAAGGACCAGGTAGAAATGTCTTTTTATCAGAGCTTCCCAGGTGCTGCTGGCTCTGGCTGGGGGGTTTTAAAACAGGACCTGTGCTCTTAAGGCTTGTGCTGGAGGGAAGAAGTTGTTTATTCTGTAGCACTTTTCATTACTTGAGGAGCCACCTACTTAAAAACCTGGGGTTAGTTCAACGTTTTCAGTTCAGCAGTTGTTTCAGTAAGTACTGGGAGGTTTGGGTTAGAAAAAAAACCAGGGAGGACTTTGGAAGGTGGCTGCAGCTTGAATTCCTGAACTTTGCTTTGATCGAATCGTGCTAACTTTGCTTTGCTGAGCTGGTCAAAAAAGCAGCTTTGCATTAACCCTGGCTAAAGATGAGACTGCCACCAGGCTGTCTCAGGGCTCACGGTTTGAGTTTATTTGCAATGTCACCATCAGCCTTCAGGTCCTTCTGGAGTCAAGATACTGGCTCTGATTCCTGCAAACCTTGTGCTAAGCTTCCAGACACTTGAGGAGTTGGCAGCTTGGGATTTCTCTGCTTGCTAATGAAGGTGTAATTGTTGTTGAGACAGACACCCAAGCAAAGTGCAGGACAGGAGGAAATCAGCCTGAGGCAGCTTAGGCAAGGTGTAAATGCACTTTGTGTTCCCCCAGGCCCGGCCCCGTGGTCTCGTGTTCTCCCACAACCTCTGTGACGATCCTTACAAAATTTAGGATTGAATTCCCAGCTGGATAAGCCACACAGGGCCCGTTCTGCACAAGCCTGAGCTCCTTCAGCTCAGAGCAGCTCCTCCACGGGAGCACCCTGATACAGCAGAGAGGACCTGGAATGGGACCACAGTGCCCCATTGCCCTGCCCGTGCAAAACTCTGCCAGTGGTGTAGCAGAAGGGGCTGTGGATTCCTCGCCTGAGAAAGAATCTGCATTTTGAATCTCTTCTTCTCTCTCTCTCTCCCAGTAATCCTTTTTCTTTTCCTACCTGTTGAGCAACGGGCTCAATAGGCTTTGGGGAACTATTTATTCTTCCCCTAGGATTATGTTTCTGTACAGTCATGGGCTTTACCAGTGTGTGTGAATAGGATTTCATTTCTCCCAGTGACTCACCTCGCTCTTGTTTGCACTTGGTTGCTGGGCACTATTCAAAGAGAAATAGGAGAAATTCCTCTGCTGTCTGTAGAAAACGTGGCTAGGAAAGGAGACCAAAGAAAGGGGAAATACAGAAGGTTTTTCCAGGTGTGGAACATGTGATTTTCACCTAATGGGAGCGTGAAGACAGGAGCTGGCAGGGATAAAACGAGGGCAGGATGTCTGCCCTTGTGGCAAAGTTACAAACTCTTTGCAGCTCTGAGATCTCCCAGATATAAAAGCAAAGACCTAAGTTGTGCAACCAGCAAGAATTTGCATCTTAACTCTCAAACGAGTGCCACTCTCATGAGCCTGACGTGAGAGGATGCCTTAGATATAATATCATTCTAATATTCTAATTTGTGATATTATTCTTTGCCTTATTTATCGGGTTCAGAGGGCTCTTCAGAAGCCTTTCAAAGAGCATAAAAGAAATCTGAAATAAGAAAGAAAAAGCCCACCCCTTCAGCTCAAAGATATCGAGCAGAGATATTGGGCCACAATTCAGCAGCGAGGGAGCAATTTCCTAGGAAAGAGATCAGTGTCCTGCTTTGTGCCTGGAGAAAAATGCCCGGTGTTATCATTTTAGAGATTACATGGTGACTATCAAAATAGATTTAGATTTCTAGATTAGCTTTAAAAGCCCTGCAGAAGAATTCTGGTAAAAGCAAATGCCAAGGAATAGATATGAAAATTTATCTGAGTTCTGCATTCAAGTGTCTTTCACCAGATCCAGGACTGCAAGGTTATTGGTTGCCATTTCAACGTGACATTTGTGTTTCACCCCCACAAACAGGAGTAACTTAGCACAGACAGCCAGCTTGGAAAGGATCTGTCATGAAAATACAACTGAAGTGAATAAAACTGATGCTGATGAGCCTGGAGTTAAAAACAAAAGATGACTCTTGGGTTTTTGGTCAGATGAAAGAAATGTATGTCAGGTTCCATTAAAATGGAGCCAAAACTGGATCTGGTTGGTGGATAATACTCACTGAGAACAGTAATTTCCATCTGGTAGATGAAATCCCTTTTTTTGGGGGGTTTGTTAGAAAACCCTCATTAATTCAAGTAAGTCTCTATCAAGGTATTTTGATTTCGGCCTGTGGAAAACAACCGCCCAAACCTGGTTGAATTAAACCGTTACCAGAAATTTAAAAACCAGATCAATAGCACTAAACTTCCTGAAACAACACAGTGACTTTTTCATTGGAAAATGTGCAGTTTGGAGGAGAAGGAGCATTACCTTGGGCAGTGGTTTCTTCTTGGCACAGTTGATCCCCCCCACAAAGACCATGTTGGGCATCACCGGCCTGACGTACTCGAACACGAAGTCAAACCTCAGGATCCAAATGGCAGCGGAGTTCACAAGGTCCATGAGGGACACGTCCCTCTGGAGAACTTCCGAGGAAAGCTTGAGTGCTTCTGCGTAGAAACCGTTGCAGTACTCGAGCTCCAGGAGGGAAATCAGGGCGTTTTCCACCCTCTGGAAAAAAGTCATGCGGTCCGAGTTGAAGGTGAAGAGCCTGGGGATGTAGGACAGAGGGCTCGGGCACTGCGGGGCTGCAAAGTGCATGTTGCAAGGGAATCCCCTCATGAAGAACACGAAGGGCAGGGAGAGGAGATGGGCCAGGGTGGGCCCGCACATGAAGGCCGGGTCCGTCAGGATGGCGTCGAAGCCGCTCTGGTTGAGCAGCCTCAGGGTCTCCTGGCTGCGGAACATGTCCTTGCACTGCCCGAAGAAGGTGCTGAAAACGTGCACCGAGGCCTGGTACATGGCCAGGGCGTTCAGGGGGAAAGGCTTCGGCGTCAGGTGCGTGGCCACGTATTCCTGAAAGGCGTCGTCCAGCTCCTTCAGGGTCTGCGTCACCGGGAACGTCACCACCTCGTAGGCCTGCGTCGTCTCCATCTGCCAGCTCACCTCGGGGACCACCACCACCACCTCGTGTCCTCTCTCGCTCAGCTTCTCCACCACCTCCTGCATGCTCAGCCAGTGGCTTCCCACCATGGGCACCACCAGGAGCTTGCCACCGTCCGAGAGGCCGGGCAGGAGGAGGAGGAGGAGGAGGGTGGAAATCCAGGCACGGCAAAGCCTCAAAGCCATGTTGCTGTGGCCGCAGCAGGGGCTGTGGAAGAGACTTCTCCTGCAGGTTGTAGCCTGAAGATGCTTTGGAAAGCGACTGATGGGTGGATTTGTTGCCTTATAGTCTGTGATAATCCTGTAGTTAATGATTCACTGCTTTGGATTGTGGGTGGTTTTTTTGTTTTACCTTCTCCCTCCTTCCCCTGGGAAGCCAGATTCGGTGACCCTCTCAGTGCTGAGTCACTGGTGTTCAGTGAGCTCCTGAACCTGCTGCTCGGATCCCTCAGGACTCCTGGTCTTTGTTGTGCCTCGTGTTTCACCTTGGCCGGGGCCCAGGGAGGCAAACGAGCTGTGAGCAACTGCCAGCACGGCAGGAACAAATGGAAACAGCCTCTCTGTGCTGGAGACACGGATCCTCACGTGGTTCCTCCGGCGATGCAGCAGGAGACCCTCAAGGCTCTTGTGAGCTGGCAGGAATATTTTGGATATTAGGAAAAAAGTTTTTTACAGGAAGAGCGATAAAATATTGGAATGGTTTACCCGGGGAGGTGGTGGAATCACCATCCCTGGATGTGTTTAAAAAGAGATTGGATGTGGCACTCAGTGCCATTGATACCTTAGGTTTTAACTTTTATATTTTTCAAATTCTGTACTGCTTAGAGTGTAACTCTGCAGTTCCTTGCAGCCTGTAATTTCTGCTCTCTCGTGCTGGGCAGACACAACAAAGCCTCTCCAGGCTTTGCCTTCAAGGACAGCCAGGCTGTTCTAGGCCCAAAATGTGTAACCCAAAGCCTCTAAGGGGGGAGCAAGCTGAGGGGAATTCCATCATTAAACTGGGGCTTTAACTGGAGAATTAACCGTGGTATGCAAATGAACCAAACCTATAAAGGTGTGAAGAACTCGTGACCTGGGGTCCATCTTGGGGTCCATTTTTGGAGGCAGCCTCTGGCTCCCCAGGGTGTGCCTTGAAGGCCTTTCAAATAAACACCAACCTTTATTCCCTTAACTCTTGTCTAGTCTCTGTTTCTGGGTGGCTGGAGAAGGCATCACCATGGCTTAGTTTAGTTGAGGTGTTCGGACACGGGTTGGACTCGATGATCTTGAAGGTCTCTTCCAGCCTGGTGATTCTGTGATTCTGTGGATCTCCTCGGTGCCAGGGACACCACAAAGAGGTGCTGAGAGAGGCTGCCCTGGCAGTTCTCCCTTTCCAGAGCTGCTTCCCAGCCTGGGAGGTGGCCCTCAGGTGGCTGCAAACTCCTCTCCACCAGGACCAAGACAAGCACTAAATGTGTTTTAGTAACCTCAGGTTTGAGGCCTGACTCGGCAAAGGAGCAGGTTCAGCACGGACCAGATTTCCCAAGATCCATCAGCCTCACAGCATTGCCCTGGATGCCAAAACCAAAATAATGCCCCCCATGGAGCCTCCATCCCTCAGGCACACGGCTTCTCTCATCTCCCTTCATGCCACGGTCCGTGCGCCAAAATTAACTGCACTGTTTTCCTCATATCAGCCTTGTTTCTTTTCCCCATTTTACCCATGTCTTTAATTATTTCTTTATGTGGAGAAACTACTGGCAAAGTGGCAGAGAGCAGTTTTCTCTCAGAATGCAAAATATTTGAGCTTCAGAGTAGGGGGGAGAAGCTCGGAGGTAAAAGTGACTAAAATTCTCTCCGAACCTTCCATTATAAACTGCAAAGAAAAAACATAATAACTACTGAGTATGTTGAGATTTTTATAAAGCACACTTAGAACTGGTTGTTGGGAGCTGCCCAGTTTAGCAAGCAGCATTTTCTCACAAAAAAAGGTTAATTTATGTATTCAGCTGTTTGCTGCAGTGGGGTGAGGAGAGGGCTGGCAGGGAAATGTCCTGCCCTCCCCTCCCCTCCTGCTGCAGGATGAATTTTCCACCCAAACCTTCAGCGTGAGGAGTGGGTGCAAAGGCAGTCCCGGGGTGGGTGAAGTTAATCAGTACCTCAGCGTTTGTGAACTTGCCAAAGGCTCCCTCAGTGGGCCTGGTTATCCCAGGTTATCCCAGCCAGGAATTCTGGATGAGTTGGACTTTGCTGGGTTCAAGGCAGGGCGAGATAAAAGTCGCTCCCTGCTCACACGTGAGCAAGGGGACAGTGGGATCGCTGGATTTGGGGGAAAAGTCACAAATTTGGGGGCAGCCCTGTCCAGGGAGGGGCAACAGAGCTGGGCAAAGGGCTAAAAAAATCTCCTGAGCTGAGGGAATTGAGGGTATTTATGGAGAAAAGGAGGCTCAGGGGGTAACTTGTTGCTCTCTACAACAGGAGGTGGGGTGGGATTGGGCTCTTCTGCCGTGCCCCAAGGGAAAGGAGGAGAGGAAATGGCCTCCAGGTGCACCAGAGTGGATATTAGCCAAAAAGAATTCACTGGGAGAGTGGTTAAACACTGGAATGATTTGATCAGGGTGGTGGTGGTGGAGTCGCTGTCTCTGGAAGTGTCCCGGAGGAGCCTGGATGTGGCACTTGAGGACGTGGCTCCGGGGTGATGATGGCACTGCTGGGGTGAGGGTGGGACTGGGTGATCCTGGAGCTCTTTTCCAAGCTCGAGGATCCTGTCAGGCGCAGGCTGGGCCATTCCAGGCTCAGGAGGGAATTGTTAGGGTAGCTACAACAACACCGGCCAAGGCTGGAATAAATCCATGACTGGAGGTCCCAAACCCCTCTAATAAACCCATGACAGGAGATCCCAAATGCCTGTAATGAATCCACGACACAAAACAGCTGTTGGTTTGAAAGAGGGAGCTGGTCTTTGTAGAATCCCAGGATGATTTGGCTTGGAAGGGACCCTAAAGCTCATCCCGTTCTGATTTATTAAAATATGGATACAGATCTAATATTGATATCCAGCTGGAATAGACAAAGACTCTCTAACTCGTTTGGGTTAGAAAGGGTATGTTTATTCCAGCTCCAGGAAGCTGTGAGGATCGCTCCAAAAGCACAGCTCCCAGATTACAAAGCAATCCAAAGTCTATTTATCCATGAAAGTTCTAAATATTCAAAATGCAAATACATATTTATAGCATAGACACCTCCCATTCCCTGCTTTGTATGGAAATTAGCTGAAAAGTCATTAAGCATGTGTAGTTTGCTCTGTGAAATGGGTCGGTGGTCCCATAATTATGGGAGGGGTCCCTCATTGGATGAAGTAACTCTTCTTCCTCGCTATGACCTTTTTACCTTCTTAGTTTTTAACAATAGATACAGCCTTGGAGAACTGCCAGTTCCTTTCCCAAAACAGGTTTGGAATGGGATCATCAATAACTCTCTGGCCCTTCCTTTGCAGGTTCTTGTTACAGCCCAGCTGAACAATATCAGATAACCGATAATCAGTTCCCATACCTGAGGAGTTTATTCCGGCTTCAGTTTCTTTGCTTAATCATCATTCTCTTTGTTTAAATTCTGCTGTGTTTGCTTCCTAAACCCATTCTAATCTTTTAACTAAATTCCTAATGTTTAAATGTTTAAGAAAAATTCAATCTAAATGCTTAAGAGAGACTTATTTTAAATGTTTCAGAGAGACTCAATGCCTCAGTTCCATGCCGTGCCACGGGCAGGGACACTTTCCACTTAGGTCGCTCCAAGCCCTCATCCAGAGTACCCTGGAGCACTTCCAGGGCTGGAAATCCCACAGCTTCCCAGGACGCCCTCACGCCGGGGGAACTACAACTCCCAGCATGCCCCGCGCCGTTCCCGCCCTCCCCGCGGGCCGCCGCTCCCGGCGTGCTTTGCGCGGCGCCACACAACAAAGATGGCGGCGGCCGCGGGGCCGTGGCCGTAGGGCCGGGCCGGGCCCGGTGAGTGAGGGGCTCTGAGGGGCTGGGGACCGCCGGCCCGGGGGCCACTGCCGGGCTCGGGGGGCTCCTGGCACGGGCTTATCGGTGGGGTTTTGGCAGTCTCCTGGAGTGGGTTTGTTAGCGGGGCTTGGGACTTTCCTGTCATGGGTTTATCTGTGGGGTTTTGGGAGTTTCCTGGCGTGGGTTTATTAGAGGGGCTTGGGGGGCTCCTGTCATGGGTTTATTAGAGGGTTTTGGGAGTCTCCTGGCGTGGGTTTGTTAGCGGGGCTTGGGGGGCTCCTGGCATGGATTTATCTGTGGGGTTTTGAGAGTTTCCTGTCATGGGTTGTTTTAGAGGGGCTTGGAAGTCTCCTATCATGGGTTTATTAGAGGGTTTGGGACTCTCCTGTTATGGGTTTATTAGAGGGTTTGGGACTCTTCTGTTATGGGTTTATTAGAGGGTTTGGGAGTCTCCTGTTATGGGTTTATTAGAGGGTTTGGGAGTTTCCTGGCATGGGTTTGTTAGAGGGGTTTGGGAATCTCTGTCATGGGTTTATCTGTGGGGTTTTTGGAGTCTTCTGGCATGGGTTTTTTTAGAGGGGCTTGGAAGTCTCCTATCATGGGTTTATTAGAGGGTTTGGGAGTGTCCTGTTATGGGTTTATCTGTGGGGTTTGGGAGTCTCCTCTCATGGGTTTGTTAGAGGATTTTGGGACTCTCCTATCATGGATTTATCTGTGGGGTTTTGGGAGTCTCCTATCATGGGTTTGTTAGAGGGATTTGGGAGTCTCCTGGCATGGGTTTATCTGTGGGGTTTTGGGAGTCTCCTGGCGTGGGTTTGTTAGAGGGATTTGGGAGTCTCCTGTTATGGATTTATTCGAGGGTTTTGGGAGTCTCCTATCATGGATTTATTAGAGGGGCTTGGGACTTTCCTGTCATGGGTTTATCTGTGGGGTTTTGAGAGTCTCCTGTCATGGGTTTGTTAGAGGATTTTGGGAGTCTGCTGGCATGGGTTTGTTAGAGGGGCTTTGGAGTCTCCTATCGTGGGTTTATTAGAGGGGTTTTTAGAGTCTCCTGTCATGGGTTTATTAGAGGGGTTTGGGATCTCTTGCCATGGGTTTATTAGAGGAGTTTTGGGGGCTCCTATCATGGGTTTGTTAGAGGGATTTGGGAGTCTCTTCTCATGGGTTTATCTGTGGGGTTTTGGGAGTCTCCTCTCATGGGTTTAGTAGAGGAGTTTGGAGTCTCCTGTTATGGTTTTATTAGAGGGTTTGGGACTCTCCTGTTATGGGTTTATCTGTGGGGTTTTGGGAGTCTGCTGGCATGGGTTTATTAGAGGGGCTTAGGAGTCTCCTATCACTGGTTTATTAAAGGGGTTTTTGGAGTCTCCTGTTATGGGTTTATCTGTGGGGTTTGGGAGTCTCCTGTCATGGGTTTATTAGAGGGGTTTGGGAGTCTCCTGGCATGGGTTTGTTAGAGGGGTTTGGGATCTCTTGCCATGGGTTTACAAGAGGGTTTTGGGAATCTTCTGGCTTTATTGGAGCAGTTTGGGACCTCTTCCATGGGTTTGTTAGAGGGATTTGGAGATCTCTGCCTGGATTTATTGGATGGGTTTTGGGATCTCCTGCCGTGGATTTATTGCAGGGTTTGGGATTTCCTACCATGGATTTATTGCAGGATTTGGGATCTCCTGCCATGGATTTATTGCAGGATTTGGGATCTCCTGCCATGGATTTATTACAGGATTTGGGTTCTCCTGCCATGGATTTATTACAGGATTTGGGATTTCCTGTTGTGGATTTATTGCAGGATTTGGGATCTCTTGCCATGGATTTATTGCAGGATCTGGGATCTCCTGTTATGGATTTATTGCAGGATTTGGGATCTCTTGCCATGGTTCTATTACAGGATTTGGGATCTCCTGTTATGGATTTATTGCAGGATTTGGGATCTCCTGTCATGGTTCTATTACAGGATTTGGGATCTCTTGCCATGTGTTTAGTAGAGGGTTTTGGGTTCTCCTGCCATGGATTTATTACAGGATTTGGGATTTCCTGTTGTGGATTTATTGCAGGATTTGGGATCTCTTGCCATGGATTTATTAGAGGGGGTTTGGGATCTCCTGTTATGGATTTATTGCAGGATTTGAGATCTTTTGCCATGGATTTATTGCAGGATTTGAGATCTTTTGCCATGGATTTATTGCAGGATTTGGGATCTCCTGCCGTGTGTTTAGCAGAGGGTTTTGGGATCTCTTACCATGGATTTATTACAGGATTTGGGATTTCCTGCCATGGGTTTATTATAGGATTTGGGATCTCTTGCCATGGATTTATTACAGGATTTGGGATTTCCTGCCATGGGTTTATTACAGGATTTGGGATCTCTTGCCATGGATTTATTGCAGGATTTGGGATCTTTTGCCATGGATCTATTACAGGATTTGGGATTTCCTGCCATGGATTAGTCAGAGGGGGTTTGGGATCTCTGGCTGTGGGTTCATTGCAGGATTTGGGGATGTGCTGCTGTGGGTTTATTGCAGCCCTGGCAGGCTGAGGCCCTGTGCTCTGAGTTGTCCCCGCTCTGGGAAAGCCCTGGGCCATCCAGAATCCCTTGGAGCTGATATTCCTGAGTGGTTTGTGAGGGAAGGAGCTGCAGCAGTGCTTGGAGGATCCAGAAATAAGGAGTGAGGGAGGAGCTGGCACTCTCTGGAGCCGTGGGTGGGCGGTGTCTCCTGGAAATGGGGCCCTTTTTTGGGATAAACAGCCCACCCAGGAGCTGCTGGCCATCCAGGGAGGAGAACAGTCTGGATGCTGGAGTGCAGCAGGCCTGACTGGGAGCAGGGATGGAGCTGGGAGACAGCTTGGAAGGAGTGCCAAGGCCAGGAATTGCATCCAGCAGCTTGGGAGGAGGGGCCTGTGCAGAGGTTTTTGGGGCAGTCTAGGGGTGGGAGCTGCATTCAGAGGAGGAAAAGCTGATGCAAAGTGATTTATTTCCTATTTATCTTCACTGGGAAAGCAAAACTTGGAAGTCTTTGTTCTGTAGTGTCTCAGATGAAGAAGTTGCAGGGGTATGGAGGAGGTGGATAAGGATAATCCAAGGAAGGGGCCAGTTCCCTTGTAGGAATAGATCAGAGCTTTGTGCAAAATGGAATTGTGCTGGGTTTGGTTCTGCTTTGTTCAGGCCTGTGGTAACAGAAATGCTTTTAAATCACCCTTTTTTGTTACATTAATTTGCACTTTTACCTGGATCTCTTGCCATGGATTTATTGCAGGATTTGGGATCTCTTGCCGTGGGTTTATTACAGGATTTGGGATCTCATGCCATAGATTTATTACAGGATTTGGGATCTCTTGCCATGGATTTAGTAGAGGGGTTTGGGATCTCTTGCCATAGATTTATTACAGGATTTGGGATCTCTTGCCACAGATTTATTACAGGATTTTGGATCTCCTATTATGGATTTATTACAGGATTTGAGATCTCCTGTCATGGATTTATTGCAGGATTTGGGATCTCCTGCCATGGATTTATTAGAGGGGGTTTGGGATTTCCTGCTGTGGATTTATTGCAGGATTTGGGATCTCCTGTCATGGATTTACTGCAGGATTTGGGATCTCTTGCCATGGATTTAGTAGAGGGGTTTGGGATCTCTTGCCATAGATTTATTACAGGATTTGGGATCTCCTGCCATGGATTTATTGCAGGATTTGGGATCTCCTGCCATGGATTTATTGCAGGATTTGGGATCTCCTGCCATGGATTTATTGCAGGATTTGGGATCTCTTGCCATGGATTTATTGCAGGATTTGGGATCTCTTGCCATGGATTTATTGCGGGATTTGGGATCTCTTGCCATGGATTTACTGCAGGATTTGGGATCTCTTGCCATGTGTTTAGTAGAGGGTTTTGGGATCTCTTGCCATGAATTTATTGCAGGATTTGGGATCTCTTGGCATAGATTTATTACAGGATTTTGGATCTCTTGTTATGGATTTATTACAGGATTTGGGATCTCCTGTTGTGGATTTATTGCAGGATTTGGGATAACCTGCCTTGGATTTATTGCAGGATTTTGGGATCTCCTGTTGTGGATTTATTGCAGGATTTGGGATCTCCTGTCATGGATGTCATATTTGGGAACACTAATTTTTAAAATAACCAGGGAAAGGTGGAAAAAGTATAAACAAATTTTTCAGGCAGGGCTGCCAGGTTTGCCTTGGAGGATTTGAGGTGGGTGGGTTCAACTGCATTTTTGGTAGTGAATGCTTGTTTTATCTTTTCAAAGGACTCTCCTGCCTTCACCATGTTTGGGGACTTGTTTGAAGAGGATTTTTCCTTTATTTCCAACAATCATTGCGGGAAAGGGAAGAAATCAAAGCCCAGAGAGTCTGAGCCTCCAGCTCCCAGGGATTCCACCAACCTCAGTGGGATCAAAAACCAGGGTGGGACCTGCTACCTCAACTCCCTTCTGCAGACCCTGCTTTTCACACCTGAATTTCGAGGTGAGGGGCTCAAAACCTTCTTAAGATAATGCTGGGATGGATATTTTAGTGAGGGTTGCATTTCTGGTGATTTGATGAAGAGACATAACGAGCTCAGGTGATTTTGGGGCACGTTTCACTTCAAATAAATTATTGCAGAATAACATCGTAACGCCTCACGTGAAAACACATGAAGTTTTTAAAGAGGGAATGTTGTCTTTTGAAATAATGATTATTTTTTTTCCAATTGCAGAGGCTCTGTTCTCCCTGGGGCCTGAAGAACTCGGGACTCTGGATGACAGCAGGAAGCCGGATGCAAAGGTGCTGGGAATTTTCTTGTCTGTCACTGTGTGGTGTTGATGTGGAGGGATGTGGTTCCAGTTCACCTGAAAGTTATGCAGACGGGTGCAAACCTAAATTTGATGCTGAGGGGCAGTTTGGGCTGGCTGATCCTGGGCTTTTCACACAGTCCTGAGCTTTCCTTGCCTTGAGGTTTTGCTTCAGCTGTCAGATACTGAATCTGTTGCTGCTGAGATGTTCTGCCTCCTATCTCGTTCCACCCCAGCACCAAGCCCTTCAGGAGAGCTGGAAAGGGACTTGGAACGAGGGATGGAGGGACAGGACCCAGGGAATGGCTTCCCACTGCCAGAGGGCAGGGATAGATGGGATATTGGGCAGGAATTGTTCCCTGGGAGGGTGGGCAGGCCCTGGCACAGGGTGCCCAGAGCAGCTGTGGCTGCCCCTGGATCCCTGGAAGTGCCCAAGGCCAGGCTGGACACTGGGGCTTGGAGTAACCTGGGACAGTGGGAGGTGTCCCTGCCATGGCAGGGGGTGGGATGGGATGGTTTTTAAGGTCCTTCCCAACCTAAACTATTCCAAGATTCTGTTTGGCTGTGTGAGGTGAGGCGCTGCAGGATTTTGGGAACAGTGACTGCGTGGTGCGAATTGAGTAGCCTGTGGTGTGAAAGTGATAGGGGTGGTTTATCCCAAACGCTGTAGCAGATAGTTTCTGTTGCACAGCCTGCCTGGAATGCTGTGCCTGGAATGCTGTGCCTGGAATGCTGTGCCTGATGCTGTGCCTGTGCCCTGTCGTTGCCATTCCCAGGTTCGGATCATCCCGCTGCAGCTGCAGCGCCTCTTTGCTCAGCTCCTGCTCCTGGACCAGCAGGCTGCATCCACCACTGACCTCACCGACAGCTTCGGCTGGAGCAGCCAGGAGGTGCCACTCTCTGTCCCAGCACGCTTCTCCCTGCATGGGGATGGCTTTGGGAAATACCTTCAAATCCTTCAGGCTGTGGAGCTGACATTGGATTGGGTCGGCTCCTGCTGGGTCCTGTTGGATCTCCACATGGACTCCACAGGAAGGAACAGAAGATGATTGTTCTCTTAGATACAATTCCAGTTGCCTTTCCTGTGTTTTTGCAGGAGTGTTTTTCCAACAGCCTTCTCATCCTTAGATGCTTAGATTCTTCCCTGAGTTGAGCTGTGTTAGTCAGAGATTAATCTAAATCTGGGGTATAGGCTTCAAATGGACAGCAAGTCAGTTTAAATGGGATATTGGGAAGGAATTCCTTCCCTGGGAGGGTGGGGAGGCCCTGGCACAGGGTGCCCAGAGAAGCTGGGGCTGCCCCTGGATCCCTGGCAGTGCCCAAGGCCAGGCTGGATGGGGCTTGGATCAGTCTGGGTTAGTGGGAGGTGTCCCTGCTCATGGCAGGGATGAAGCAAAATGAGCTTTAAGGTCCCTTCCAACCTAACCGCTCTGGAATTCTGTGATTCCACCCAAGTGGAAGTGTCTTAGGTGGGTTGCAGCATAACCAGATTAAAAATAACAATAATAAAGGCAGTACTTCACTACTAAAGGAGTAAATGTATGAGTAATCATTGTGACACTTCATGCATGTTGTTTTTAAGTTCTGAGCCCAGCACAGCCCTGTTTGATTGCTGCCTGCTGGGTTTTCCTCCTGCAGGAGATGAGGCAGCACGATGTGCAGGAGCTGAACAGGATCCTCTTCAGTGCCCTGGAGACTTCCCTCGTGGGCACCTCGGGCCACGACCTCATCAACCGCCTGTACCATGGCACTGTCGTCAACCAGATCGTGTGTAAGGAGTGCAAGAACGTCAGTGAGAGACAGGTAAAGCCGGGCACCTGCCACTGGGGGGCTCTCCTCAGTCTGCTCACTTCAGATGTTCCTGTTTTTAAAGTCCACAAGTCGTGTCGTCTTTGTTGAGTGCCTTGTTGGATCCAGGTAGTGAGGGTTGGACTTTGTCTGCATTTTCTAAACCGTCTCCATCCGGGGCAAAATCCCAAATGTTTGCATCTTGTGTGTTCACAAGCACTGCCTTTGGTGGTTATGGTTAGCAGAGAGCTGAGGTAACAACAGCAAAACATATCTTTGCTCTTTTATGCTCTTTGTAATCAGAAAACCCCCAGTTTTTAAAAATCAGTTTCTCTTCTGTGAATATATCAGTGTTTTTTCCCCATCAGCTGTGATGAATAGGATGAGTATCTTTCTGATCACCACAAGCTTACACCCCTGAGGACCTCATTTCTTGTTGTCCTTTCTGCACAGGAGGATTTCTTAGACCTCACGGTGGCAGTGAAAGGTGTGGCTGGCTTGGAGGAGGCCCTGTGGAACATGTACGTGGAAGAAGAGTACTTTGAGAATGACAACTTGTATCGATGTGGAGCCTGTGATAAACTGGTTGAAGCTTCCAAGGTAACACTTTGGGATGGGATGATGCAGGGTTAGATGGGATATTTGGAAAAAATTCCTCCCTGGGAGGGTGGGCAGGCCCTGGCACAGGGTGCCCAGAGAAGCTGTGGCTGCCCCTGGATCCCTGGAAGTGCCCAAGGCCAGGCTGGACACTGGGGCTTGGAGCACCCTGGGACAGTGGATGGAAGAGGATTGTTTTTAGGATGGTTTTTAAGGTCCCTTCCAACCCAAACCATTCTGTGATTCTGTGAAACCTCAGCAGGGATGTCAAGAAAAGCTCCTGTGGCTCATTTCCCAACTTTTGCTGTAGATTTTTATGTCTGGCTCTGGGCATTGTGGAGGGTTGGCTAAAAGATAAGTCAGAGCATAAAATCAAAACAAACAGATCCATGCAATGAGAGAAAAATCCTGGGAACTGACTTCTGGAGAGCCCAGATGAGAGAGAAACAACAATGAGCAGCTGCTGCTCTGTTTTTGTGGAGGGCAGCAGGCTCAGGCTGTTGGTGCCCTCTGCCCTCGTCCCAGCAGCAGAGCTCCTTGGCCTCCTGCAGCATGAGTGAAGTCCAAACCCTGCAGCCCTCTGGATGTGGAGGCAGTAGTCCAGGGGAAGCTGAGGACAGGCCAGGTTAATCAGTGACTCAGGAGTTCAGGAACACTCAGCAGTGCCTCACATGTCTTGTTGGGGTTTAACTTTACAGGGTTCAAGGCAGCCCAGGGTAAGCTGTGTACCAAAAGTGCTCATCCATGCAGGAGGAGAGAGGGAACTCTGAATTTTGGTAGGAGATCACATAGCTGGGGGTTGCCAGGCTGTGGATGCAAATGGAATTCTTGATTCAGGAGGTTTCTTAAACCCTCTGTGTGTTCCTGGGGCCACCCAGTTAAGGCTCTGCAGGTGGAGAGGAGGAGGGAGACATTGGAAAGGCTCAGACACGTGGCCATGGAATCCACACCTTCAGTCAGAGGTGGTACAGGATGGTTGGTTTTTCTTCTCACAAGGGTTCCTGATGTGCTCACACATCAGGTGGATCTGGATTAACATTCTTCCTCACTAAAATGGATTATCCTGGCTCTCCTGCCTGCAAGGTGCTTCCCATGAGGGAGACTTTAGCTCCTGGCTGCTCTGTGACTGCCTGAGTGGAAACGTGGGCTATGGAAATGTCATAACTGACTAGAATTTCACCCATGTCCTTTATTTGCCATGGCAGGATCAAGTATGGGGCTGGTGATCACCAGTCAAGGAAGATGTGGGGCTTGACAGGGGGAAAGATCTGGGTTGCTTTTAGGTTGTGTAGTTGGAAGAGAAATTGAAAATTAATGAAGACATTTTAAAAACGAGGGCACTAGATCTTGTCTGCCTGGTGATAACACAGCTTTTTGGAAAAGGATTTGGCCACAGAAGGGTGGAAGCACAGCTTTGTTCTAACTCTGTGCTTCCAATGCTTTTTAAATCCCTTCCCAGTCTGCTAAGCTACGTAAGCTGCCTCCCTTCCTCACCATTTCCCTGCTGAGGTTCAACTTCGACTTTGAGAAGTGTGAGAGGTACAAGGAAACGAGCTGCTACACCTTCCCCATCCAGATCAACCTGAGGCCTTTCTGTGAGCAGGTGGGTGCTGTTCACATGGGTTAAAAGTTGCTGTGTGCTCAGCAGAGAGCCCCCATCTCAAGGAGAGCTTATCTTTTATTTTGCATTTTGGCAGGGCAAGGCATTTGAGTAACTTTGTGGTGTCCTCCTCCACTTTTGAGCTGAGTGGGAAATACCTTGTAACTACAAGGGTGTAATAATTACCCCAAAGTTATCTAAACTTTCCTTGACAGGAAGATTATTATCTGGAAATGGAAATTGAAATTTAGTTTTGTGTTGTTATTCTCTGATAACATCCTGTATAAATTGAGCTTCATTATGCCTGTGGTTATTCCATTTTTCTTAGGAATCTCTGTTTGCATTCCTGAATATGATTCTGGTTATAAGCTGAGCTGTGCCATTGTTTGATGACAAATTTTGGCCTTTAAACAACATAATAGAGGCACTGTTATGGAACAGACATTTTTCTTCTTGAAGTGTTGCAATGCAAGCTTGGAAATTTCTCAGTGTTTGCATTTGAGGAGGCTTTTTTTTCCCCCCCTCAGTTTTAGTGTTTCTAAGTCTTGGCTCTTTTTGCTCTTCTCTTTTAAACAAAACAAGCCTGGTTGTGAACAAACATTGAAATTGAAAATATTTTGGATTTCCAATATTGTTCAGCATCCTGCTTGTTTAATAACACAGGGTGCCCAGAGCAGCTGTGGCTGCCTCATCCCTGGAAGTGTCCAAGGCCAGGCTGGATGGGGCTTGGAGCAGCCTGGGCTAGTGGAAATTGTCCTTGACCAGGGCAGGGAACCAGATGAATTTTAAGGTCCCTTCCAACCCAAACCATTCCATGATTTTGTGATTTGTCAGCCTGTGCCTTGCCCCATGGTTTGTGTCATTCCTTGAGTCCCCAGCCCTGTAAAGCCACTTCAGCCTCTGCACGTGCAAAATACACACTGAGAAATGTCTGAAGTGATGCTGAAGGTGTGTGAAGCTGTCCTTGTGTGAGAGACTGACCTCTGTTATTGTGACAATTATTGTTTTTCTTTTTAAAGACTGAAATGGATGATTCAGAGTACATGTATGAGCTCTTCTCTGTTATTATACACAAAGGTGGCTGCTATGGAGGACACTATCATGTTTATATCAGGGATGTGGATCAATTAGGAAACTGGCAACTCCAAGTAAGTCCTCAAGGATTTTCTTCCTTGCTTTAGAGGTTGTATTTGGCAGAAAAGTGTTAAGAGCTTACTAGCTCTTAACTTGTATCTCTTAACTTGTATCTCTTAACTTATATCTCTTAACTTGTATCTTTTGAGACTCCCAAAACCCTCTGATAAACCCATGTCAGGAGCCCCCCAAGCCCAGTGGTGGATGAATGTGGCATCCAAACTTTTAATTAATGTTAATGAGGCTTTGTGTGTCTTGCCTCACTGAGAAGGGCAGTTTATCAGAATGCCCTTCACACTCCTCAGCTGTGCATGAGGATGTCAGCACAGAACAATCCAACCCTCTAATTGTGTGTGGAACAACAACGTTTGGGAGTCTTTCTTCCCCAGGAAGAAGAGGATGGGCTGATTGAAGATAAGGCTTTAAGAGATGCTGAGAACTCCAAAGAAACAGAAAATCCACTGGCAGTCTTGAAAGGGATTTTATCAGAGGTATGGTATGTAAGGAGCCCATTGCTTTGGCTGTGGAACCAGGGAACCTGCCAGGGGTTGGTGTTGGTCAGAGTGGGCAGGCTTAAGTGTCCAGAGCTCTTCTGAACTTGCTGTGAAGCATTTAAAATTTGACTTTAATATCAGTAGTGGCTCTTCATGGAGAAAAAGCTCCTTTTGGAGTATCTCTAAAGTTGCTTGCCAAAGCTGTTGCAAAAGGAACCCCAGAATATCCTGAGTTGGAAGGGACCCACAAGGATCCCTAATCCAAGCCCTGGCCCTGCACAGACACCCCAACAACCCTGGGCATCCCTGAAAATGTTGTCCTGGAATTCCTGGAGCTCTGGCAGCCTCGGGGCCGTGCCCATTCCCTGGGGAGCCTGGGCAGTGCCCAGCACCCTCTGGGGGAAGAACCTTTCCCTGATCTCCAACCTAAAACCCCCTGACACAGCTCCAGATGATGCTACAGCGGCTTATTAAAAACCAGGAATGATTAAAGCACTCCAAAATTGGCTTCTTTGTGTTGATCCCTCGAGTTTTGTAGCCTTTGTTACCTCAGGTTTTCATTTCTCTGTAGGAAGAAGCTAAACAAATCCCTGTGGATCAGTTAGGGCAGAAATTACTGGAGAAGAAAGGGGTGTCCTGGAATAAGAAATACAAAAAACAATATGGAGCCTTACGAAAGGTAATCCCAGGTTTGTTAGTTTTGGTTTTAGATAACTTTTACAATCATTTATATTCCTGTTGAATAGTCAATGGGATGACAATTGAGAATATGGACCCTTGGGTTAGCATGTGCAGGGAGAGGTTTGTAAGGTGAATTAGCAGGCTGGGGAACACAAGATTCCCAAAGAATTGTCTGCCTGAGAGTTTGTGTATTTTTTTTTTCCAACTCTATGATTGGCCTATAAAAAGTTAACCTTAGCTACAGAAATGAAGTTTTGAAAATGTGTCCCACTTTTTGGTTGGTTAGAGCATGCCCATGAAATGAATACTCCAGTAAAAGCTTGTTTTCCAATTGTATTTTTACGATGTTTTAAGAAAAACACTTCAGCATTTGTGTTGTGGGTAGGTGGAAAACTGATGTTTGCCTGTGTTTTTGAAGGGAGCTACCTGCAGTTTCCACAATAACTATTTAAATGTAGGTGTGAAGTGTGGATGTGAGGCTTTTGCAGAGGTAAACTGAGAAAATACACGAGGAAGCACCATAAAATGAGGGTTGAAGTAATAATGGGGTTTGTGCTTCACTTTGAGGAGAATCAGGTGAAGCAGCTTAATGCTGCATTTAAAGCTTGGCATCTTCTTCATCCTGCCCTCTATTTCCTGTCAGTATTTGCAGAATCACCCCCAGATATTCCAGCTGAGTCCTGATGGAAATAAGGTGGGCCTGAAGGAAACCCACAAGCTGCTGTTCCAGCTGGATTCTCATGGACAAGATCTCCAGAGCCCTCCCCAGAGGAATGATGTGCAGTGGAACTGTGAGAAAACCCCCCCAAGGCCCAGGGCCACTTCTGCTGGGTGCCACTGGTTTGACCTGAATGATTCCAAAGTCCAGCCCATCAAGGAGAAGGACCTTGAGAAACAATTCCAGGGGAAAGAGAGTGCCTACATGCTGTTCTACAGAAAAGCTCAGCTGAAAAGGCCTCCTGAAGGTACACAAAGCTCTTCTGGAGATTCTGGGGGGGGCTCTTGGGCTTTTTTGTCCTTTCCAAGCTTTTTCCCACCAGTTTCCCTTGTAGTGATCATTTGAAAAAAGATGTAAATGAAGACACAAGGAGGTGGTGACCTGTTAATTGGTATAGCTGATTAATTTATTTTTGTATGCTCCACAATAACAGCAGAGCAACAAATACAAGTTGTTGCTAGTGGAATTTATGTGTTAATTTCCCATAAAGAAAGATTGATGGGAAGGAGTAAAAGCATTTGTTTGTTCTTTATATCACCTTGCAGTTGAGTTTTCTCTCTTATGAACATAATTTCTCTGGGTTTCCAGTGATTATTGTACTGTAATGTCTCACCTTGATCACTTTTCTTGTTTGCCAAACCACATTTTGAGCCTGTGGGGTTTTTTTCGTTGCAGCACGAGGAAATCCAAGGTACCAAATTCCTGAGCACCTGCTGAATGAAATGAATGCTGCTAATACAGAGCTGCAAAAAAAGAGGTATTTTGGTGTCACTGTACCCATCTCAGGCAGCTTTTAGCTGCAGGATTCCCAAGGGATTCCAAAGGAAGGAAACTCCTGGAGCAGAGTCATAGAGGTTAATGGAAGAATGTCATTTCCATCTCCACATTCTGCTGGTTCCCAGCCTCCCTGTTAGCAGGCATCCTACAGGATTCCAAGGGAATTTTGAATTGTACCAGTTTGAATTGTACAGTTTGAATTGTACCATTTCCTGGTGAAAATCCCTGCAATTCTGGGGGCAGAGTGGAATGTATGATCTGACTTGTGTTTGTAGAGGGAGTTCTCCCCTGAGAGAAGGGGGAAGGACTCGGTTTGCTGTGAATGAACTGATAAATGATGTTCTTTGCCAGAAAAGGGGAGGGAAGAGCTCGTGGTGTTCAGGTTGGACAGAAGCATCCCCTGTGTTGAGGCACACACGTGCTGATACTCCTGAATCACAGTTAAGACACCAAAATACAGACCCAGGAGCGATAGGTTTTATGGAGAATTTCACACAAGATTGTGGCTGTCCCATCCCTGGCAGTGCCCAAGGCCAGGCTGGATGGGGCTTGGAGCAGCCTGGGATAGTGGATGGTGTCCCTGGCTGTGGCAGGGGGGAACTGGATGAGCTTTAAGGCCCTTCCAACCCAAACCATTTGGGGATTCTGGCTCTGAGTGAATCCCACTCCTCTATTTTTTTCAATGTTTGCTGCTGCACTGAGCTGCTAGAAGCAGATATGGGTGTAAAGGAGGGAATGTGACAGGGAATTTAGCCCTGGGGGGGATCAGCTCCAGGACAGCTACACAGAAACATCTGTTGGGTGTTAAACTCACCAGTTCGTTGTTGTGTTGTTCTCCCAAAGAGCTGAATGTGACTCAGCAAGCAATGGCATTGATTTACATCTCCACCTGAGCTCCTGCTATAAATTCCACAACGGGGCTTTGCATCCTTCACTTTCTTGGAAAGAGAGCGTGGTGGATTTGACAATTGACAGGAGGAAAACACTGGGAGACCTTCGGCAGGCAGTGTTCCAGGTACCTGCACTATCAAATAAACTCAGACTTTATTTTACTTGAGCCATTGCAACATTTACAAATGTATTTATGCTGCAATCTTTGTGTCAAGGAGATATTTTCAACAGTAAATGGAGCTTAGGAGGCTAAATATTTAATCTGGGTTTACTCAGGAGGAAAGAGTGGTGTGGGGCCTGTTCTTGAAGCCATGAAATTGCTGGGATTTTAACTATGGAGACTTCAAAATTCGCATGAGCTAATTCATTAATTTGGGCAGCATGTGCATGGCCATGGATTGACACTTTGCAGAACTCCAGGCTTATTCTTGATACTCCATTTTGTGGCAGATTTGTCTTTGTCTTTGCAAGGAGTCACCAATTAAGTGTCACCAAGTGAGTTTGGGAGGCAGGCTGGAATGCTGAATTACTGCTCACTGTTATTTTATCTAATCTTTCTGGTCATTTTTTTCCCAACTAGATGTTGGAATCTTGGGAAGGGGACATGGTTCTCAGTATGGCCAAGCCTTTACCAGCAGGATTACATCTGTACCAGGTGCTGGATGGTAAGGGCACTGCATGCAAGGCTTCCATGTTATTGCTGTGTTTGAATTGCTGCAGACATCAAAGATTTCATCTAGAAACCATCTTGGAGATGTGTATTATTGAACACTCTTCCAACTCAAACTCGTGTCGGGTTATTTAAATGATTTATTTCACTCTTATTAGTGGAAATGAATGATTTTGAGGCTTTGCTGGGAAATCTTTGCTGTGAAATGCAGTAAGACTGCAGATCTCAAGCAAGTTAAGCACATTTGCTGACAAGAATGTATCAGTCTGTATTTTGCCCTTGATTTGCTTGTGGATGTTTGCTTTCATAGGATTGGCCTAATAGGTGGAGGAGAGGATAGAAGAGAGGAGCCAGGGTGACATCAAAGGAAAATGTAGGTTAGACTTTAGTGAAGTAGGAATTTTGTAAAGGGAAATGCTTGCATAAAGAGTTCATTAATTTATTAAGGGTACATCAGTTATTAAAATCATTTTTGTCTCCAGCTTTGCTTTGCCAGGCAATTCTAAGTGTCAGTCTTTAAAAACCTGTTCAGTAACTTTAAAACTTTATGTTCTCTGTGGTCAGCTTCAGAAAATGAACGAGAACATAACCCAGCTCTCCATGGAGCTGACACCAAAACACAGAGACACTCAGAGCTGCTCTAAACATTCCTCCCCATGCTTGTGCAGTTCTTTAAGTGTAGTGACTCTTCAAACCTTGCTGACCCTGTCTGTGTGTTTTGTGGGGAGCAAGAACTCGATGTTCTGCTTCTGTTTTTTAGGAGATGAGCTGACCCTGGATGGCATTGGGCTGGCTGATGGAGCAGACATCTTCGTGTGGAATGGCAAAGAGGTAAAGGAGCCAAACAGCTCCTTCTTGTCAGTTCTGTGCATGGTGTGGAAATCCTGTGCTCCTCTTGTAGTTTTACATCTTCCTTTTATTATTAAGGCTTCTGCTTAGCCTGGAAGTGGTTATGAAACAGCATTTTATTCTGGCTCTCTAGTGGAATAAAATGCTACATTTAAACACTTTTTATTGCAAAAATACCCCTTTTTTTTTGGCCTTCTCAAAAAAAAAAAGACCCCAAACCAAACAAAACCAGCCAAACATGCGGTAACAGTTGGTTTTGTCTTAGTTTGATTTTTGATACAGTTTTTTCTATTCCAGCTTTGGTGTCATTAAATTTCTTTCAGCAAGGAGCTGTATTTATTGCTTAGGTTGAATATCAGAAAGCCCAAGTTTTAAAATGTAACTCAGTCACATTTGGGTAATTTTTTGACGTCCTGAGGGGCTAAATTCTTGTGGTTTTGATTTTGCCAAGTGTCCACTGGTTTCCCATCTGCTGCTACCATGGAGTGGTTTGGGAAGGGAATTAAGGATCTCGTTCCACCCCCTGCCATGTGCAGGGACACTTTCCACTATCCCAGGCTGCTCCAAGCCCTGTCCAGCCTGGCCTTGGACACTTCCAGGGATCCAGGGGCAGCCCCAGCTTCTGTGGATAACTTTGTGCTTTCTGTTCCTGACACCTGTGGGTTACTCTGGCTGTTTGTTCTTTGAGGATTTGGTCAGAGGTCGTTTGTTTGGGAGGGGAGGGCGACCATTTCTTGCCCCGATTTTGTCACTGCCTAGTCTCCCCTGTATTTTATGGGTCAGCCCCACACAAAGCTGTCCTTCCTTCATTCCTTCCTTCCCTCTTTCCCTCCCTCAGGTTGGAGGCACCAAGGTGCTGACAGGGCCTGCCCACGAGCCCGTGGTGCTCAGCGTCCTGCGCTTGGCCGAGCACAACGAGGGCGGGAAGGGGCAGCACTTCAGCGAGGCCCAGCACGTGTTCTCCTGCAGCACCAGCCTGGGCCAGCTGCACTCAGCCTTGGCTCCAGCCGGGGGCATCATCCTCAGGAACGGCTCGGGAGCAGAGGGAGAAGCCAAGGAGTGGCAAGTGTTCCGTGAGGAAGACATGAAGGAAACGGTCCGGAGCGTTGGGCTCAGGGATGGGTGCTCAGTGCTGATCTTAGACAGCCATGACCAGAGGTAACCTTTTTTGATTGTAATTCAACAAAAAAAATATGGATGCTGAAAAAGCCTCAGCAGAGGATTGATTTCTTCAGCTCTCTGCTGTAGTTCGTGAGAGCTCTGTCTTGCTCACGCTGAACTATGCAAACATGATAAGGTTTCTGTAAACCGAGTTTGCTGTCTTGCACCTGCAAATATAATTAGAATTGTTATGATTTTGACTAGGAGAATGAACGATGTGAGAACTGACCAATCACTCTGGTAAATAGTTAGCAAGAGGTCCAATAATCTCTTGCCATTTAGGCAGACACTAAGAGAACTAAACACGTAAAAACCCTTCCTTTGTTAATTAAATAATTCCATCCATTCTGTTGACTGCATTCCTGTCTCTGAGTCTTTCTTACTCTCTGGCCGGCAGCTGCGACAAAAAAAAAGCAATTTTGACAAAACCTTTTAGTTCAGAGCATACTAACAGGATATATTCTTCTAATTAATTATCACTTTGAGCTTATAAATACAAGTATTTTCATCTTAAGATTTGGAGACCAGATATTTATCAGCTATTAGATTTTTCTTGCCCTCGAAGTGCAGCAACAGTCACATCCTTTTGATTTACACTTGTAAAGGGGAAAAACCTGGTGGGAGCAACTCATGCTCAGTGAATCCGAAGCTGCCAGGGGCAAATTTGTGGTCTCATGACTCTCTGTGCTCCCCGAGGCCTCTGCTCTGTGTGATGCCATCAGCTTTAACATCAGCCACTCGTGTGGGAGCTGTGCTGGCGAGTGATGCAGCCCTGCCAGTGTGCACTTTCCCTGTCTCTGACTGTCCTTGCACTGCTGATTCCCACAGCTTTGTCAACGTGGCAAGTGGGAATTTGACTGCCTTCACCTATGACATCAGCTGGCTGCAAGTGAAAAACTTGTGTGGGGTGGAAGAGGAGGAGAAGCTCGTTAAAATCACTGCCACTATTGACACAGTAAGGACTCTGCTTTCCTCAACAGCTTGGCCACTGCACTTGGCCCAGGGATTAAGTTTTCCCCTGCTGAAAATAGTGCTCAGCTCAGAGTTACAGTCCCTGGGCTATGTGCAGGTCGCTTGGACCACTGCAGTGTTTTAGTGCCAAACACTAAAATACTGAATGATTTTTGGGCCACTCTGTAAATGGAAGTTTGGGGTGGTGTCAGTAACCAAAGCTAAAAGAGGAGGGGAGGATTATTTGCTGCTCTTTGGGCACTGGCACCTGAACAGGCAGGGGTGGTGGTGGCATTCCAGGCTGGAGGTGTTAATGTCCCTTTCAATGTCCTTGCCTTTAGGTGATGTCAGATATCAAAATGAAAGCGATCCGGGAGCTTCAGCTGGAGGAGGAGCTGGGTGAGTGTTCAGCTGCTTTATCAGTCTGGTCATGTTACAATTTATTGGCTGTTCAGTGGGTTTAGTGGTAGAATTTTCCTTCAGTGAAAGAGTAAAAGCTGAGACTGTTGATGGAGGCTCTAGGAGATGTCACAGTGGGAGGCCTCTGAGGTAAACCTGCTGTAATTAATCTCAAGGGCGTTACCTGTCTGAAATTCTGAGCCAAATTTATTCCTATTTGAATTTCTTAATACTTCTCTCTTTCCTGCCCTCTTTGCTGCAGCAAACGAGAGCTGTCTTAGACCTGTTAGTGGCAATGGGAAACTTCTGTCTCCAGGTAAATTATTCTCCAGGTAAATTTACCTCATCACTGTTCTGTAAGAAATTCACTGGGCAGATTTTAAGCCTCTGTCCTTTCCTGGGAGAAGTACCCACACCTAACTCCACTGATTCCCAGGCTTAACTGAACCAGTTGTGTGGGGTTTTTTTCCAGTTTGAAGGTTAATTAACAGTGCCAATAGAAAGGTAGAGATTAAACTTAAATGTTGAGCTTGCCAATAGAAAGGTAGAGATTAAACTGAAATGTTGAGCTTGGTTTTATTCCTTACATCCCTGTGCTCCTGATGGGCAGAGCTCAGTGGGAAAGGACCCTTTGTTCCTTATACATTAGAACCTCTCCAGAGGAGAGCACCCAGGGTAGTTTGGGAGCTGGAATGTGTGAAAGAGGAGGGAAGCTGGGTTCTTCCAGCTCCCTGAAGAGGAAAAGCCTTGGAGGGAGGAGGGGTGATTGCCATGTTGAACTCCTTAGCATGGAATCATAGAGAAGGCAGAGCCAGATTGTTCCCAGAGGAGAGGATCAGACATGAGTTCCAGCGAGGGAAATTCCAGCTGCTCTGGTGGTGGGGAAGGGGATTCACAGTGGGAATGGTGAAACCATGGACAGGGAGCCCTGGGGAGATGTCCATCTTTGCTCTCCTCGTAGGGCACTCACAGATCTGCTGTCAGAGTTGTGCAAGTGAAGCTCTCCAAAGGGCCCTGAAGGGTTTCAGCTTACTAAAGATGATAAAATGGGTATTTCTATAAGCAGCATCCACAGATGTTCTCCCTGTTTTTGTCCTCCCCCAAGTGCCTGAGGATTACACAGTCAAGGAGGCAGAGCTGAAGATGGGAAGCTTGCTGGGGCTGTGCCGTGGGAAAGCTCCAACTTCCACCCAGGTACAGCAGGGTGGGATGGGAGGAGCCTGCTGCAGGGATTTCCTGGAGAGAATAAAGGGAAACAAGGGGGATATTGCCCTTGGAATGTGCAAGGTGGAAATATCCCAGAATCCCAGAATGGTTTGGGTGGGAAGGGACCTTAAAGCTCATTCACCCCACCCCTGCCATGGGCAGTGCCACCTTCCACTATCCCAGGCTGCTCCAAGCCCTGTCCAAGCTGGCCTTGATGTGCAGGAGAAGGAGTAATTGTGCATTTCTAGAGACCAGAGGTGGCTAATGAGGATCTGCTGATGGCCATAGCTCAACTCTCTGTGCTTTTTGTGCCGTTTTAATGCTGTTTAATGACATTCTTTTTGTGCCATTTTAATGCTGTTCAATGACATTCTTGCCACAGGAGTTGTTTTTGCACAGTCTTTCTCCACTCCCATATTTATTCTGACACTTTGCATTTGGGTTTTCAGCTCTTCCTGTACTTCCTGGTTGGGAGTGACCAAAACTGCAGCCCTGAGATGGAGATAGTTGTGGAGGAGACTGCCTCTGTCAGAGAGGTAAGGCTGGCTGCTCCCACAGCTCTGCTCCCAAGCTCCTGCCAGCATTCCTTACACCTTTGCCTTGCACAGAGGAGTTGGGAAGAGCCATGCACAGAGTGAAGGAAGCTCTGGGTGCTGCCAGCCCAGCAGTGTTGGCCAATAATGGCTGGAAAGTGTTGAATTTGCAGCTTTGATTTTTTTTTTTTTTTTTAAAAAAGGTGCATCTGCAAACTCTGAGGCAGAATTTGTTCGAGTAAAGGAACAAACTGACAGCAGAGATTTAATTTTTTACCAGTTTGGGAAAGCTGCCTCAGCTGATGAGGGGAATTTCTTGCCTGAAAACCATCTTTTCCATGAAGGGTTTAATATATACCTCAAATACATCTTGTCTATCTCATTATATTAAGAACTGACCATCACTCTTTATGTCAGAAAATTCTAACATAGATTTGCTAAAAAATGTATTTCCTAGTCTCAGCATTGACACAACTCTCCTCTGTGTTTATTTTTTCAGTGTCTCAATTTAATGCTGGAGAAATCTGGATTGTCAGGTTGGTTGTGTTGTTACTTACATATTTTTAAAAGAAATTTTTAAGATTTTTAGGACAGCTCTTCCTACCCCTAGGCCTTGTAAGTTTTTCAATGATCTGTGTGTCATTGTAATGTGAGGAGGGGAAAGAATTCTAAACATCAAGTCTTTATAATATAGTTTTTGTTGGAAAAAGCTTGTCATAAATTCAAATGATAATTTAACACATGGGAATTGCTTCTTTTTCCTTGGAAACCAGGGAAAATAATTAGGTAGGTGAGGAAGAAAAATCGATGCAAATAAAAGAAGATTATTTTCATGTAGCCCAAGGTCTGGGGAAGGAGGTGAAAGTGATAATTCATTTAGTCAGAGCTGTGTTTAAAAAGCAAATTAAAAAAAAAAAAAGGAAAAAGGACCCTTAACACTTCTTAAGAGTTTTGTAATACTTTCCCAAAGTGGCATTAGTGACTAATTAATTTTCTGTGTGTGTCTTTTTGGGTTTTGGCAGGTGACAGCTGGCATTTGAGAAGGCTTGACTGGTGCTATGAAGCAGGGGAAGCATTAAGTGAGGAAGTAAGGGGATTTCAGTGCACAGGTTCTGTGCTCCCTGTCCTGTGGGGGCTCCCCCTGAGGAGCAGGGCAGCTGGGCACTGCCAGGGCCCCCCTGTGCTTTCTCTCCCTGCAGAATGCCACCCTGAAGGAGCTCAACGTTTGCAGAGGAGACACTTTGGTTGTGACTGAAGGGAAGCTCCCAGAGAAGGTACAAGGAGAGCTGGACACTTGGAATCCCAGACTGGTTTGGGTGGGGAGGGACCTCAAAGCCCATCCAGTGCCACCCCTGCCATGGGCAGGGACACCTTCCACACTGCCCCAACTTGCTCCAAACCCTGTCCAACGTGGCCTGGAACAGAATTGTAGCACCATTATTTTTGCAGCACCACTGTGCTCCCCACTGAACCCCATCCCCAGCTGCCACATCCACAGAGTCTTTGGACACTTGCAGGGATGGTGACTCCACCACTTCCTGTTCCCAAAGCTTAGGTTTGAACAAATCTTTTCTCTCTTCCTGTGCTAAAGGGGTGTGGGAATCCAGAGTGCAGGGAATATTTCTCTGCCTGCTTTGAAGAATCCAACCCCCCTGAACAATGTAGTTTTTGACCTTTATCCATGGAGAAAACTCCCCGCTGTCTGGGAGGAGCTAAAATCTACACAGATGTGAGCTAGGTGATGGAATATGATGTGAGGATGTCACAGGGTGAAGAATTTAGAAGTTTTAGGTTTGTTAATGTAGTAAATAGATAAATAGTAAAAGTTCCAAGATGGAGGAGACTTTGTAGTTTTTAACCTCCATCTTTCTTCTTCCAGTCCCCCATATTTTGCAGCAAAAGTAGTTTAGGATGATTGGATGAAAAGTTCCTCAGTTCCAGCCTGTGTCAGAGTGATTTACTGAACACTGGAGGAACAGTAAAAATATCTGTTGTTTCAAGTCTTTATTGGTTAATTTACCTTTAAAAGAGCTGTGAAATCTTGATAAGGGGCCATTTTCTTGCTTTCTCTTGCCATGTTCTGCTCTGCTGTGTCTTTTCTACACTAATAGCTGATAACACTAAAATAAACAACTCTCTGAAGGAGCAATTGCTGCGGGTTTGCCTCGTCCATCTACTGAATTCCTTGCAAGGACTCTGAAAGCCTCTCCCATCAGGAGAGGCTGATTTCTGGCACTACCAGTGTCAAGGGGAAATGTCTCCTTGTCTGCACACAACATTTGAGCCACCTGGTATTTTCTGTTGTAGGGTTTCCTGAAAATCCCCATCTGGTGGCTGAAGCCTTCAAGCCATAAGAGACATGGAGAGAATGCACAGGACCAGGTGAATGGGGTGACCTGGAAGATGGATGCTTTGCAGGTGTCTGCTGCAGCAGGTGAGCTCAGCCAGGCTTTGAAAGGACTCATCTGTGGTTGCTCTTGGAGTCAAACCCAGGTTTTAATCCAAGGCCTTCAAATCCTTCTGAAACCTAGGAGGAGCTGCATGAGTTGCATCAAGTGGTGAGAGGAGCCAGATGCAGTTTTGGACATAAATGCTGGATAATCCTACTGGGGGGTTGCTCCTCAGCTGGATTTGCTCAAAACCCCACTAAATTCTGTAGCAGGGGCTCTTTATTTGTCAGTCTCTGTACTGAAGGCAGTGGCAGCATTGGAAAGCATCTCCTTCATGAGCACAGAGGCGATTGGCTTCAAGTGCCACACTGCTGAGGCCACATTGAATTCCCTTCAGGCTGTGCTGCTTTTTGGGAAGCTGTGAAAGGAGGGATGGGTAAAGCCTGCATAGAACAAAAGACCTTAAATGCAGTGTTTTAACTGTGTTTGTTCTCCTAAAGGTCAAATCCAAAACCAGCCAGGGCAGGAAAATCAAGTGAGGGTTGAGAAGGGAGAAGAAAATGAAGTGGAAATAACAGAACTGGAAAATAGAGAACAAATTGATTTTTCATTTTGTGTTAAAAGTAATATTCCTCTGGTGCTGAGTTGTGCTGCAGGGCAGGACCCCTCTCCTTGTAGAAGTTTTCTTTGCATTTTTCTCCTTCTGTCTCAAACCTTTTCTGAGTTTCACTTCCTCCCCTGAGGATTTCAGTAGGGGAGCTAAGAGCAATTTGACTTTGCTTGCAGTAGTTTTAACCAATAACTAGCAGTATTTATCAGTGGGAATAACAGCTCCTAGTTCTGAAATTGGCAGTATAGGAGCTGTTTGGAAACTGTCAGGATGTGTTTCACCTGCTGTGTATGCCCGTGGCAGGGGGTTGGAATGAGGTGACCTTTAAGGTCCTTTACAACTGAAACCAGTCTGGGATTCCTTGATACTGTGTTTTTTAAAGTGGACTCTGAAAAGTGGGAGAGGTCAGGCCCCTTCTCTAAGTGAAATGTGAGCATGAAGTGACTGTTCCCTCTCAGGACTGTACAAATTGTGTTGATTCTTCTGTTATTTGTTTCTTCCTCCTCCCTCTCCCCCCTCCTTCAAAGCTCCACCAGAACCCACCCACACAGGCCTGGACCTTTGTTATGCTGGCAGGATAGAGATAGCAGGAGAAGCCTCTCTGGAAGAGCTGAAGATGCAGGTTAGATGCTCTCCTGTGTTGGACTGTGCAGCAGCGCTGTGATCACTTGAGCTCCATTAACAGCTACTCTCTATTTCCTTTTCCCTTGTCTCCAGTCTGTTGTGCCATGGCATTTATGCCATGGCCACTGGTAAGTACCGAGAGCAGCTGGAGCATGTAGCTCAGACACTTCCTTAGTGTCCCTGCAGTCCCCATCCTCCCTGTCCTGTGTCCTGGGCTGTGGGAGCCTCGTTGCACTCAGCTGGAACTCTGCCTTGCAGCCTTTCTCTTCCTTTCACAGTGCCAGGCCTCTCCATGGGAAGCACACACATAACAAGCACCTCCTCAAAAGCCACTTTGCCATTTCCACATTGTTCCTGTGCCACTTTTCTGCATCTTTTTTTTTTTTTTTTTTTTAAATTTTTATTTCTGTATGTGGAACCTGATGAATAAAAGAATTGCTTTGGGGTGCACAGGTTTGTCAGTCAGGAAGGTCTGGCTCAAGTTTCTTTGGCCAGAAACTAAAATACCTTTGTATGGTTTTAATACTCTAAAAACCAAACCAAAACAAAAAAAACCCAAATGAAAAAACTAAACCCTAAACCCACAAAAAAGCATAACCCAGTCCTATCAAAAGGCTCTGTGAGGTTTAACCAGTTGATTGTTCTACTTGAACTGCATGGGGAAGGATCTCTCACCTGGTTCTGCTCCATACCAACACTCATTTTTTGGGGTGGGACTTCAGTTTTGGGCTCTGCCAGGCTGCTGCTGTGGAGAACTGTTTGCAGCTTGGGCAAGGAGAACTGGCTGAGCATGGGAAGTGTTGTGTCCTTGGGAAGGGCTTGGAGGAGCTCAGCACTTGGCCAGAGACTGGGGCAACGATTCCAACAGCCTCATTCCCTCCCAGTTGTTCAAATTTCGGTTAAAAAAAAGAAATTGGGTAATTTGGAAATGGAAGCTGTGTTGAGAATTGTTGAGAGGGAGGGAAATCCAACTCCCTCTGAGGTTGAAAAGTGAGTATTTTGGTCACCGCCACAAGCAACAGCTGGTGTGGAATAAATCTCAGTACCTTGCCCTCTCTTTTGAGAGTTAATCCAGTGGTTTTGTGTTTTTCCAAGGAGCCTTGGCTGCTAGAATCATTGACAAAGTATTTGTGGTTTTCAGGCTCTGACCTTACCCTGCTGCCAGGAGCAGGTCGTGCCCCTGCCCTCGTTCCTCAGAGCTTGGACAGTGGACAGCAAAGGCCCTGGGAAGCTGCTCCGGGACAACAAGCAGAGGCTCAGGTGGGTGTCCTGGGGAATGGGCAGCAGGCTGGGTCTGGGCTGGGTTGTGGGACATTCATCAGCTCAGTTTGGGCTGGAAGGGACCTCAAAGCCCATCCCATCCCACCCCCTGCCACGGCAGGGACACCTCCCACTGTCCCAGGCTGCTCCAAGCCCCAATGTCCAGCCTGGCCTTGGACACTGCCAGGGATCCAGGGGCAGCCACAGCTTCTCTGGGCACCCTGTGCCAGGGCCTGCCCACCCTCCCAGGGAACAATTCCTTCCCAATGTCCCATCTAAATCTACCCCTTTTAATTTTAAAGCCATTCCCTGTGTCCTGTCCCTCCATCCCTTGTCCCCAGTCCCTCTCCAGCTCTCCTGGAGCCCCTTTAGGCCCTGCAAGGGGCTCTGAGCTCTCCTTGGAGCTTCTCCTCTTCAGGTGAGCACCCCCAGCTTTCCCAGCCCATTTCCAGAGCCATGCAGACAATCTCTGTTCTGTTGTCAGTGACTACAGGCTGGGTACCAGAGTGGAAATCTGCATAGAACCCTTGCAGGAAGAAGAGAATTTGGGGTAAGAGCTCAAGATCCTTGTTTCCCCTTATTTCCCCCCCTTATTTCCCCCCCTTATTTCCCCCCCTTATTTCCCCCCCTTATTTCCCCCCCTCATTTTTCCCCCCCTCATTTTTCCCCCCCTCATTTTCCCCCCTCATTTTCCCCCCTCATTTTTCCCCCCTCATTTTTCCCCCCTCATTTTTCCCCCCTCATTTTTCCCCCCTCATTTTTCCCCCCTCATTTTCCCCCCTCATTTTTCCCCCCTCATTTTTCCCCCCTCATTTCCCCCCCCTCATTTCCCCCCCCTCATTTCTCCCCCTCATTTCATTTCTCTTATTTCTCTGCATTTGAGGGGAGCCTTGACTGAGCAGCTTTGAACTTCAGGGCTCTCGGGATGTGGGAAAAGCTTGGAGGTTGTTGATTGTTTCCCACAAACGAAGTGAGGGGAGGGCAGGAGGGGGTGAAAGCTGGGAATTCTGAAAGCATGGCTCAAAGATTGTCTGTCTGTTCTCTCATCCTGCTGCCAGCCCCCAGGAGCTGCTGCTGCGAGTCCAGATGGGAATCCCAGGAGAGAGGGACTACTCCGACTGCCGGGATTTGGTGTGGGATATCTCCAAGGAATGCACCACCTGGGCTCTGAGGCAAAGAGTGGCTTCTCACTATTGTCTCCCTGTAGATAAAATTGAAATAGCCAAATACTTCCCTGAGAGATTTGAGTGGCTGCCAATATCTAGCTGGGTAAGATCTGGAATGACAGAAGCCAACAGTTGTTGGAGAGGAGCATGTGTTGGTTTGGGCTGCAGTTCCTTGGGGAGTGTATTTAAGGAGAATTCCCAACTCTTCTGCTTTGGTTTTATTCAGACACAGCAAATCTCCAAGAGGAAAAGGAGGAAAAAGCAGGAGAGTTTGCAGTCAGCACCTTACCACCTGAAGGATGGAGACATCATTGGGGTGAAGGTAAATGACCTTGGGTTTAATTGTTTGTGTGGATTAGCTTCAGATACTGTTCCCCTTGCAGTGTCTTCATTTCTTCCTGGTTTTCTCTCATCCTGCTGCATTTCTGAGGGTACTGGGATGTGGGTTTGGAGGTTTGGACATTGCACTGTGCTGACAGGACATTTCTTGCTGCTGCTGCTGTTTGGTTTTCTCCTGGATCTTTTTTCTTGCCCTCATTTTGTTGACTTGTTTTTTTGGGTTTTTTTATCAAATTCTGAGTAAAACCCATGGAAGTGCCCTTTAAAAATCCCATTATAGATATAAAGCTGTTACATATGATGGATTACTGAACTGTGACAGCTCTGGTTTATGGTGTAAAAAGGAATTACCCAGCACTGAGGTCTGAGCTAGCAATAAGGCTTAGTTAGAAGGAAAGAACATTCTGGTGGGTTTTAGAGCAGTAGGAGAAAAATGGGATGGGATGGGATGTCCTGTCCTGTCCTGCTGCTTTAGCCTGTGGGAAAAAATCCATCCCTGGCAGTGTCCAAGGCCAGGCTGGATGGGGCTTGGAGCAGCCTGGGATAGTGGAAGGTGTCCCTGCCCATGGGACTGGATCATCATTAATATCCCTTCCAACTCAAACCATTGCAGTTGTAATCAACTTGGAATTAATTGGTGCAAAACTAGTCAAAAGAAACAATCTGAAAATTCATTGTGTCAGCTGAGGAACAGCTGGGAAATAGTTTGACCTTCTGACTTTGATCTCCCAAATCCTTTTTCACAACAGAACCTTCTCCTTGATGACACCAAGGACTTCAGCACCGTGAGGGACGACATTGGCAAAGAGAAACAAAGGCAGCTGGCCCTGGAAAAGAAGAAAAGGTAGTGAGTCTTGAGTTCATTTTTCTTTAGAAATATGCCAAGTGTTTGCTGCTTTTCAGAGCAGCTCTGGCTGCCCCTGGATCCCTGGCAGTGTCCAAGGCCAGGCTGGAGCAGCCTGGGACAGTGGAAGGTGGGGAGTGGCATGAGATGGCCCCTAAGGTCCCTTCCAACCCAAACCCTTCCATGGCTCAGACTAATTGGATCATCTTTGAGGCCAGTGGTAGCTGGGTGCTGTCAGAGCTCACAATTCCAGCAATCCTGAAGGGAGCACTTGGATAACTCAAACTCCTGCTCTCAGCGTTCCCACAGGGAGCATTGTGGTTTATTTCTCCTGGAGCACACTGTGGAGATGCAAACGACCTCCTTGGCTGGCCTGGCCTTGCACAGGTTGTTTCACAGCTCACTGGAGCTCAGGGTTCAGGCCAGGCTCGCCCTGCTGAGGCTCAGCACTAAGCATGAAGCAGGTCATTTGTGTTTTCCAGCCGCCAGGAGCGTGTCCAGGATCCCTTTTTCCCTGAGGAGAAGCTGCCCACGAAGCCCCGGAAACCAGAAGTGGCTCTTTCCATCAACGTGGGTGTGTTCAGATAGCAGCAGGAGCTGCTGTGCCCACACCACCCTGTACTGAGCTGGCCTGCAGCACCTCAGCTCCAGCAGCAAGAGGGGCTTTCCCAAAGTGTCTTCAAGGATCCCTGAGGAAAAACTGGGTGTAGGATTCAGGATAACTCTGATTTTCTTCTGCTCTCTCTTGGGGAAGTGCTTTAAGGTCCCTTTCTCAGTGTGGTACTTACTCTCAGGCTGAGTAAATGCACTTTATGTAGGAGGAAAAGGATTAATATATTGTATAACCCCTCGGTGACTCTGTTGTCATCACCCTGAATGCTTTGTAGGGTCGGGTCTGACCCCTTGCACCGTCCCTACTGAGATTTAATGCAGTCAGAATCATCTCTTCTTAGAGTTTTCTCCCATCTCTGATCACTAGAAGTTGCTGCTGATGCCAGAATTTGCTTTTCTCTCTGTACCTACAAACCTCAGTCTGTAGGAGCTGGTCAGACCTGAGAGTGAAGGAAATGTGGAAGTCTCTGAACAAAGTGTAGGAAATTGGCTCAAAAAAGAGCAAATCCAGGATCTGTCAGGATGTAAAACCTGGAGACCTTTTGTGATACGGAACAACAGGGAGGGAATCTTGTATTTTTGAAGTTTCTAGGGCTTGTTTTGTTGCCCATAAACTTCATTTTGCATTTTCTAGGGTGTTTCTGTTGGCCCTAAACTTCCATTAACAGGCAAAAACGGTTGGAAAAAATGGACAGATCTGGTGTTTGATCTTCACTGGGTCTTACTGTACTCAGGAAAAAGGCTTGTATTTATTGTCAGCGCTCCTCTTCAGAGGAATTTCCCTCATTTCTCATATTTCCAGCTGTTCTGACAGTCTGTTACATTGGAGAAGAGAAACACAGATTTCTCTTGCTGTCCTGAGCTGATTTCCAGCCTCTGTGAGAGCAGGGGGTGTGAGCAGCTCACAGCTCCAAGGTTCTGAAGTATTAACTCCTAAGTGAGCCTGATTATCCTTAATTAAATCTGTGATAATGAGAGGAAAAAACCCAAGCTGCTTTTGGGGGCTGCAGTAAATATTTGACCTTTTGGGTGTAGATTTTGCAGTAGGAGCTGCCAGTTCAGCAGATCCCTCACATTTTGGCTAAGGTGAGATTTTTTTTCATGTACCTTTAGTAGGTTAACAACATTCTGGTGTTTCAGACAGCAGAAAGATCAAAACTGACACTCAGCTATCAGCAAAAAGGTGAAAAGCACCACGAAACACACGATTATTATTTATTTCTGTGCATATCTTTAATATTCAGCAGGTGCTCCTGTGCTTTTTGGAGCTGATTCTCTGCAGAAGGGGCTGTTTCATGTCCTCACTCACTGGAATCCTGAAAAATCCCAGTTTCATGGACACATTTTCTGCCCCGTGGGAGGGCAGCTGATGTTTTTCCCATCTTCATTTGTGTCGCCTTCTTTCCATATCAGGTGTCCTTGGGAGCCTGGGTTTGCAGCAGGGATCAGAGGTGCTGATTCCAAAGGTTGGTGTCTCCAGGTGGTTCCAGCCCATTGGATTTATTTGCTGTTGCTTTGGTTCCTCTGGTTGTTGCTGGAGAGCTGGACTGAGCTCAGCCTTCCCTCTGCTTCCTGCCTGAGATCACCAGGTTTGGAGAAACTGAAATGCAAATTCCAAGTGGGAATTTTGTGCCTTTGTTCAAGTGTAATGTAGCAGCACCTGCACTGAACCAATCTTGGATTATTTCTAATGTTGGCTCAAAATGCTTTTTTTTTTTTCCTTAAAACTCGTGTGGGCCATTCCACAGTGGGAGAGTTCATGGAAAACGGGGCTGGGGAGAGGAAACACCTTCTGAAAACGGAGTCTTTGTGACTCCATGGGTTCTGATGGTTATGGGCAAAGCCTGGAAAAGCTTTCATCTTTATTTTTCAAGTGTTCTTCACTAAATAAAACGTCATTTCTATCTGCCTAGTTGGTTTGTCTGTGGGTGCCTCACTGGTTGGGAATGGCACAAAGTGGTTTCTGGCATCAGTGTTAATTAGCTTTTATTTTCCAGTCTGTTCCTGAACCAACATTCCCATCTCTGGGTGAGGTTTCCCCATTCCTTGTGGCTGTTGTCTCCTCCTGAGGCTCCTGGCTCAGGGCTCTGGGTGCCAGGAGCAGCTTTGCTTTGTCTCATGTCTCCAATCACTGTGGGGAAAGCACTGGAGACACTGAGGATGCCAGGGAAGATTCCTCCATCAGGAAGAATTGAATTAAATTAATCAAATTAAAGCCACTCTGGAGCCCCAGGCTTATAAAAAGTCTTGGGATTTTTTTTTAATCTCAGTTTTAATGAGTAATTTTGGTTATTCTGAGCAACAGATTTTGAGTGAAACTGGCAATTAGCTTGTAGAAAATATTAAGCCACTTTCTGGGAAATTAATTATTTTTAGGGTTTGGGTTTTTTTTTTTCTTCTCTCTCTGGGTCATTTGGCTCATCCCAGCTTGCTCAGACCTTGGAGAAATGCAGTCCTTTATGTGCTGTAAAGGTGGGCAGCCAGGAGAGGGGAGTGCAGAGCCAGCAGCCCTTAGGAATTATCCTTGTCCTCACGGAATACAGGTGTTTAAACCTTGGTTTAAAGAAAGTTTATTGATTCCTGAAGCATCTGTGCAGGGTTTATGCAGGTTCCTTAGGGATTAGATGGGATATTGGGAAGAAACTCTTCCCTGTGAGGGTGCCTGGCCACGGGCAAAATCTGGGGTACAAACTGCTCTATGTAGAGATCCAGCCCTCAGGAAGTTCCCATTTCAGTTTTGGTGGGGCAGAGGGGATAGATCCATGCTAAAACTCCCAGGAATGGTTTATTCCATTGCTTTAACAGGATCACAGAGCACCCCCCGTTGGAAGGGACTCACGAGGATCACCAAGTCCAAGCTGCTCTTGCTGCTTCCCAGTTTATTTCTGATGAGTTAAATCAAACGAATGGCTGGGAAGTTCTGAATCCCACCCTTGAGGAGGAAGCAAAGCCTGGAGCAAAAGGCAGCTGCTGTCTGTTCCTGCTTGTGGTGAAGTGCTCCAAGCAGGTTTCTGTGCCTCCCTTCAGATCCACAGGGATTCATGGAGATGGGATGTGTTTGTGTTCCTAGGTTTTGGTTGTTCAGTTAAATGGAGCTGTGCTTCCTCGGGTGCCTCTGCCCAATTTAAACTCCCCCCTGAGCTTCCTCCTCAGGCATCTCAGATGCTTTGTAGAGAGTCAGTGGAAAAACCCAGATAAAGCACACCAATCCAAAATAAACATCCCTCTTCCCCAGAGCAGCTTCTTCCCAGTCTTGGTGCTTCCTCTGAGACTTCTTCCGATGCCCTCGGCTGTGGGAGCTGTCAGCACCTCCTGTTCTTCCCAGGATCCCCACATCCTGGAGCCAGAGCCTGCCTGGGAAGCTCATCAGCAGCGAGCTGGGGGAAAGGTAAAACTCAGCCCCCTGGAGCACCTGCTGGGCTGCAATTGCCCAGTGGCCATGGCAGGCTCTGCTGCTTCCCTTCTGCTGGAAAAATAAATGTCCTTGCCTGCGCTGAGAGCAGACAGGTTTGCTCTTAGTTTATTTTTGTTTTTATTTATTTTTATATTCATTTATTTATATTTTTTATTATTTTATTTCTATATTTTTATTTCTCTATATATTTTTATTTATAGTCATAAATATCTATATTTATATTAATATTCATTAATTATATAATGATATATTTATTTAAATATTCTATTAATTTTTTATATCTATTCATTTATGTTTATATATATTCATAGTTATAGTTATCAATTATATATTTATTAATTATATAATTAATTATATAATTAAATATATAATAAATATATAAATAAAAATAAATAAATTAATAAATATAAATTAAATATAAAATATATAATAAATATAAAATATATAATATATATTATAAAATATATAAATATATAATATAAAATATATAAAATATATAAATATATAATATATATAATAAAAATATAAATAAAATTATAAATATAAATATAAAAAAATATATAAAATATATAATAAATATAAAATATATAAATATATAAATATACAAATAATATATAAACAATAATATATAAATATATAAATATAAAAATATACAAATATATAATAAATATATATAATAAAAATATAAATAAAATTATAAATATAAATATATAAAATACATTTATCTATTTTATTAATTATATATTTATATTTATTTATTTTTATATTTATTTTTATTTTTATTCCCAAATCTGGTTCTTACTTTACAGAAGGGTGTGGGTTGGAATGGAACGGGTGATCCAGTGCCACCCCTGCCATGGCAGGGACACCTCCCACTGTCCCAGGCTGCTCCAAGCCCCAATGTCCAGCCTGGCCTTGGGCACTGCCAGGGATCCAGGGGCAGCCACAGCTGCTCTGGGCACCCTGTGCCAGGGCCTGCCCACCCTCACAGGGAACAATTCCTTCCCAATATTCCATCTAAATCTACCCTCTTCCAGTTTAAAGCCATTCCCTGTGTCCTGTCCCTCCATCCCTTGTCCCCAGTCCCTCTCCAGCTCTCCTGGAGCCCCTTTAGGCCCTGCAAGGGGCTCTGAGCTCTCCCTGGAGCCTTCTCCTCTTCAGGTGAGCACCCCCAGCTCTCCCAGGCTGGCTCCCCCTTTGGAGCATCTCCCTGCTCTCCTCTGGATTTGCTCCAAGCGGTTCCCGTTTTTCTTGTGTTGCGTCCCACGGAGTCACAGCTTAGTGACAAAGCAAAAAAAAAGAACTTTTCCCGATACTATTCCCCAGGCCGCCAGGCAGCATTTCTCCCTAACACATTTCATTGGCCGCGCGGGGCGGGAGGAGCTGTTTTGGGGTTTATTTTGTTTTTAAATCCCCTCAGGGCGGAGCGGGGCGGGGCGGGGCCGGTTGCTATGGCCGCGGCGGCCCTTAGCAACGGGCCGCGCGCACGCGCCGCGCGGGGCAGGCCGGGAGCGCCGGGCCGGGGCCGGGGCCGGGGCTGGGCGGGTCCCGCCGCGATCCCGGTTCGAGTCCGCGCCCGGCCCGGCCCGGTCCCGCCGCGATCCCGGTTCGAGTCCGCGCCCGGCCCGGTCATGAACGAGGCGGTGTCGCGGCGGACGCGGGAGACCCTGGGGCAGGTGATCCGCAAGCCGCCGCTCACCGACGCGCTGCTGAACAAGCCGCCCTTCCGCTACCTGCACGACCTCATCTCCGAGGTGGGTATGCGAGCGGGGGGCACCCGCGGCAGCCCCGGCGCTGCCCCGGCTCCTCCCCGCGCTGGGGGGATCGCGGGGGTTTGGGGGCTCTGGGCGGATCTGGGGGGGCTCGGGGGTGGGGAAGGCACGTGTAGGGGTGGGAGAAGGGGTTCAGGCTGGTAGAGTGGGGTTAGGTGGGGTTTTGGGGAGGAATTGTTCCCTGTGAGGGTGGGCAGGCCCTGGCACAGGGTGCCCAGAGCAGCTGTGGCTGCCCCTGGATCCCTGGCAGTGCCCAAGGCCAGGCTGGACACTGGGACTTGGAGCAGCCAAGAACTTGGAGCAGCACAGAATCCCAGAATCACTGAGGATGGAGAAGCTCTCCAACCTGTGAGTCCAACCTGTGCCCGATCCCTGCCTTGTCCCCAGCCCAGAGCACTGAGAGCCACCTCCAGGCCCTCCTTGGACACCTCCAGGGATGGGGACTCCACTCCAAGGCTTCACAACCCTTTCAGTGATTACATTTTCCCTAATAACCAATTTAAGCCTCCCCTGGCCCAGGCTGAGGCCGTTCCCTCTGCTCCTGTCCCTGTTCCCTGAGAGCAGAGCCCGACCCCCCCCGGCTGCCCCCTCCTGTCAGGGACTTGTGCAGAGCCACAAGGTCCCCCCTGAGCCTCCTTTGCTCCAGGCTGAGCCCCTTTCCCAGCTCCCTCAGGAATTCTCCAGCCCCTTTCCCAGCTCCCTCAGGGATTCTCCAGCCCCTTCGCAGCTGATGTGGGCGTCAAGGTTAAAAATGGAATTAAACAGGAAAGAGGCCTGAGCTACAAGCAAGGATTGAGTCTCACTGCAGAGCACATTCAGACCTCTGAAGCTGCTGTAGAAATAATTCTAAACGAGGTGTCACTATCCAGATTTCCTGCTGCCACACGAGGTTTATTGAGCAGAGGCTTTGAATGTTCTTAATTTATCCCATTTCTTGTGGTTTTTAGGTGATCAGAGTGACAGGTTTTCTGAAAGGACTTTACACGGATTTCGAGTTGAAGTCAGATAACGTCAAGGTGGGCATGAGAGTTCCTTATTCATTTAGCTCTGAGTGTTCTTTGCAACTTTGCCACAAGGTGCTTTTGGTCTTTTCTGTGTTCAGCATCAAGGACCTGTTGCTCTTTTTTTTGTGAAGAAGCTGTAAAAGTTGCTGCCTGTGGGTGATATTATGCATTCCATGGGGTGAACACCTGTAGATTTCTGCACAGATAGGTTTTAAAGAGTCTCTCAGCAGAACCCATGGCCCTAAATTTACTGCTTTATATGTTTGTGTTTGTACAAATACACACATATATGTATGGTATATTAACATATACATTAAATATCCTTGTTTGATACCCCAGGACTGACCTGTCTAGGATAGGCATTCCCCAGTAGCTTTATTGCAGTGTAAAACTGGCTAATTACTGAAAGAGGAGGTTAATATTATTACAGAAAACTCCTTTTCTCAAGTCCAAGGGTGACTTTACTCTCTGTTTGCTGCTTCCCCTTGTTTTTTGGCTGGGCTGATGCCGAGCTCTCCCAACTCCCAACAAGATTTGGGAGCTTTGGTTGCTGATTCCTGGCAAACAAGGCAGTGTTTGTGTGTTGCCACTCAAGCAGCTGATCCCTTGGTGTTTGTTTAACGTAGCAACTGAAGAGTGAGCTCTGGGAGCCTGACCCCTCATCCCTCCAGCCAGTTCCTGCATGCTTTAGTCACTGATTAATGTGTGTGTTTATTTTCTGTGACTGCTCCTACCACTGCCAGGATAACGAAAATGAAGTTATTTCTATCTGAATTGTTGTTTTTTTGTTGGTACTGTCCTTGTTGACCCAAAAAGCAGATTTCCCAGCAGCTCCTGAGCAGGTCTTTGTGGCATCTACGTGCTGCTGCCTCTCTGAGGATTTCTCTCACAAATTTCTTTCACTGCCCACGAGTCCATGGGCTTTTCCAGAGAGCTCAGGCAGAGGAGATCAAAATCCTGGAGTTTGGGGGAAAATGTCTCCACCTTGAGTTCTTCTTCCCAAAACCCTGGTCAGGAGGAAGAGTCAGCAGCTTCCTTACTGTGATTTCTCTTGGAGCTGTAGAAGATCAGGAGAGTAATTTTTATCTGAGAAATCCATAGGAGAGAGCAGTAAGGAGGATTGAAATCATGGGGATTGCTTAACTGTGGGGACTTTTGTGGTACCTCCTGTACCAGCTGCTTTGGACATTGCTGTCTGTGTGTCTATCAGAGGAGTTCATCTTGATAAGTCTAATTCAACTTTGTTCCCATTTAAATGGATAATTGGATATCAGGCTTGATCTTAAAAGTTTTCATATCAGCTTTATATATATATATATATGTACACATGAGAAGTTTTATATTCATTTGTATTTATATCCATCACATTTTCTACCACTTGAAATTAGGGAAATACCTTTTTTTTTTTTTTTTTAATCTACCTAGTAAAAATCCCAGCTTTGTGGCAATTGTTTGTTTTAATCCATTTGGAAGGGGCAAAGATGGGAAGTGCCCTGACTCTGGAGACTCTTCCCACTTGTCTGTGCAGGAGCTTGCAGCAGAACCCAGCTGTTTCTGGGAGAGTGGCTCTGGAGCTTGGGATGCCACTGGAACAGCTCTGTTAAGCTCCATTGCCACACAAAATTCTCCTTACATGGCTTTCCTTTTTAACAGGCTGGTAAATAGTGCTGGGTTGGCTAATACTCTTTGAATTTTATAAGATTTTATTAATAAACCCTTGTTTTTTCCCCACTGAGTGTTCTACTTCACACCAGGATTTCATTCTCTGGGCCAGAAACCCTCCAGTAAAATTTCACTTGGTTTTACTTTATAAAACTGAAAGAAATCTGGTTGTTGTGAAGGTAAAAAGATCTCTTAATTGGTTTTTTTTTTTTTTTTCCCCAGGATAAGGATTCCAAAATCAACTTCCTTCAGAAGGCCATCGACGCTGTGGTGATGGTGACAGGAGAGCCACTGTCAGTGAAACCAGCACGAGTTGTGGCTGGGCACGAGCCCGAAAAAACCAATGAATTCCTTCAGGCAATTGGGAAGTGCTGCTTAAACAAGGTAGGACAGAATTATATCGATTTTATGCACACAGGGCTTTATTATCAGAGCTTTTTTGTGCTGATCCGGATGAGGGGATGGAGGGCAGCCTCAGGAAGCTGCAGACACCAGGCTGCTGGGACGTGGCTCTGCTGGAGGGATCTGCACAGCCTGGATCCGTGGGCTGAGGGGCAGCGAGGCCGAGGGCCCGCTCCTGTCCTCGGCTCTCAACAGCCCCGTGGAACGCTCCAGGCTGGGGAGCAGCAGCTGGAAAAGGCCCTGGGAGTGCCGGGGACAGGGCTGAAGGTGAGCCCAGGTGGGCAGGAGGCCGCTGGCCCCGGGCTGTGCCGGCCATGGCGTGGCCACAGCCCCAGGGCAGGGCCCGGCCCTGCTGAGGCCCCTCAGGGCTGTGTCCAGCTCTGGGCCCTCCCGGCCAGAGGGACCCTGAGGGGCTGCAGCGTGGCCAGGGCAGGGAACGGAGCTGGGAAGGGGCTGGAGAACTCCTGAGGGGGCTGGGAAAGGGGCTCAGCCTGGAGAAAAGGAGGCTCAGGGGGGACCTTGTGGCTCTGCACAAGTCCCTGACAGGAGGGGGCAGCCGGGGGGGGGTCGGGCTCTGCTGCCAGGGAACAGGGACAGGAGCAGAGGGAACTAGGGAAGGATTCAATAGGTTATTAGGGAAAATTTAATCCCTGAAAGTGTTGTGAGGCCTTGGAGTGGAGTGCCCATCCCTGGAGGTGTCCAAGGAAAGCCTGGAGGTGGCTCTCAGTGCTCTGGGCTGGGGACAAGGTTGGACTCGATGGCCTTGGAGGTCTTGTCCTACCCAAATGATTCTGTGCCTTAATTACCACTCTGCTGTTACTAATTGCACAATGGAAGCATTTGGTCACTCCTTAATAACAGCAGATAGAGAGTTCCTGATCTTCAGCAGAGTTTGAGCCAGCTCCCCTCACAAATGCATTCTGAATATCAAGGCTTTCAATGTTCACCATTGTTCTCTTTATTTGTTTGTCATTTCATAACATTTATTACATTTTGTTCACTTTATTTGTTTGTCATTTAATAACATTTATTACATTTGAAGCACAAAATGAAGCTTCAGAACCTCTAAAATTTTCGGGTGCAGACACATTAATTACACAACCAACTGCTCACCTTTGACTTTATCTCCTTTCAGTCAAATCTCTTAGTTGTGGAATCAAAGTCATTTTTCCAGTGTGCTTTTTTTGACTTTGGAAATACAGTAATGGAGAAATTTGCTGACTGGTTGAAAACAACTGCAGGGGCTGTTCTTACACAGAATTATTGCATTCTTACATGGAATTATTATGTTCTTACACTGAATTGTTACATTCTTAATATAATAATTACTACATTCATTGTTTAATGAAATAATTTACTCCTCTCAGTGGTGTTTTTCTGTTCCTTGCAGCTGTCCAGTGATGCTGCTGTAAAAAGGGTTTTGGCAGGGGAAAAAGCTGATGCTAAAGGGAAACCTCCATCCTCTAAACCTCGAGATAAAGAAAGCAGAGAGCCCAAAGCAGAAGAACAAAAAAGCCATAGGGATAAAGAGGTAGCATTTGCATTTTTGGGGGGTTACAGGGGTCCCATGAATTATTTGTCTGGGGACTTTTTTAGCATTTTTGTGTTCATAAAGTCCCTATGTGATTGAGTTGCCATGTGTTGGAATTAATTTTTAGTGTTTGCTTTCTTTTTAGAGCAGGAGAGACACTGAAGTTAAAGACAGAAGCCCCAGCAGAGAGAGAAAACCCAAAGGAGATTCGAAAGAGAGCAGAGAAAGAGAAAAGGAGAGGGATAAGCAGAAGAATAATGAAGAGAGGCACAAAGAACATGAAAGAGACACCTGGAAGGAAGGAGAAAAACAGGAGAGGGAAAGAAGCAAAACCAGAACGAGCAAGCAAGGAAGAGAAGCAGAAAAAACCAGAGGAAAAGGAGACACAGAGCGAGGAGATGATGTCGGGCATGATAAAGGACAGGAAAGAGAGAAAAGACATGAAGGAGGAAGAGAAAAGGACAGAGTGAAAGGAAGAGACAAAGAGAAGGCCAGGGACAGAGAAGGAGAGAAGGACAGAGAGAGAGGAAGAGATCGGGACAGACAAAGGGACAGAGAAAAAAGAGATGGGGAGCTTTTAAGGGAACATGGAAAGGAGAAAGCAGAGAAAAAGGTAATTGAAAGGTTATTTTGGGGGAAGAACTTTCCCCACGCCGTGGCTGGGACTGTGCTTGTTCCAGTGGCCTTCCATGTTTGTGTTCCTGCTCATTTAGCAGGAAGGGGCCTTGTTCCAGCCTCCTGACATAGGCAGGGACACCTCCCACTATCCCAGGCTGCTCCAAGCCCCAGTGTCCAGCCTGGCCTTGGGCACTGCCAGGGATCCAGGGGCAGCCCCAGCTTCTCTGGGCACCCTGTGCCAGGGCCTGCCCACCCTCCCAGGGAAGAATTCCTTCCCAATATCCCATCCATCCCTGCCCTCTGGCAGTGGGAAGCCATTCCCTGGGTCCTGTCCCTCCATGCCTTATCCAAATCCCTCTCTGTCTTCCTTGTTGGCTCCCTTCAGGTGCTGGAGGGCCTTCTCAGGGTTGGAACTGGATGATCTTCAAGGTCCCTTCCAACCCAAACCAGTGTGGGATTCAAGGATTCAAAGCCCTAAACTGCTTCGAGAGCCACCTTTCATTCTGTTCTTTTATCTTCCCTTCCTCTAAACATTTCCTAATTTATCTTTCTGTTCTCTTGGTAGAAATTCAGGGTTGGTGGGCACCAAAATGCTTCTCTTAGGAGGGAGCTTGAATCTAAACCAGCTCATTTCTTTCCAGCCTGCAGATTCTGAAGAATCCACGCCTAGGAAACCACAGAGGCCAACTAGAGACAGCAAGTGCCAACCAGACACTGAGGTGAGTCAATATTCAAAGGACTATTCAAAGTGTTGCATTTTCAGTTGGGAATCTGCTTGAAAACAAGGTGGATGGCAAGTTTTAGGGCTGGAAAATACATGAAATAGATGCTTCCCTGTTTTTTTGGGGTTTTTTTGTTTAATTTATTAAAAATTTCTCTGAGTTTGAACCAAAAGAAAAAAAAAAATCTACTCAATTGATTTCATTTTCTAGATTTTATTTCTGTCTAATGATGTTTTGGAGACTTCTTAGGATCACAGACTGCTCTGGGTTGGGAGGAACCTTAGAGCTCATCTCTTCCAACCCCCTGCCATGAGTTTTCTCTACTCCTCAGAATCTTTCCTGGAAAGCCGATAGGGTTTTGTATTAATTTTTGGATTTTAGCAGAAGTTACTGTTTTGGAAAGAAAACGAGTCCACTGATGCCTCAGGGTCCAGGTTTTGCAGCTGGAAGAGCAGCTCTGCACAGAAGCTGCTGCCTGTGATACCACTGTGCCTCCATCTGCTGCTTCCCCGTGGCCTGAGGCAATTTGGGGAATTATGGAGCCATCTGGCCAAACGTTTAAAGAGGGAGACTTCACTAAATGAACCCAAAGCAGCACAGGCTGAGGGAAAACCAGGCAGGATCCCAAGTCTAGCAGGAGTCTCTGGGGCTCACTGACATCATCATTGTCTTCCCCAGGAGATGACAAATTTATAGCTCTTCCTTGGCTCAAATCCAACCAAACTCTTTAAGTTATTGGCACTGGGAGGGCGGGAGAGCTTATAAAAGAGAGTTTGTTTTTTTTTTAGCTTCCAGCAAATACTCATGGCCAAGTCAAACTTCCTGCAAATTGGGTCTCTAATGGAAATTCTGAGCCTCATCCCAAACTCTGGCTGTGCTCTTGGGCACCACAACAATGCAGAGGGGCAGTGAAGTTTCATTTCCCGTGCTGAGTGCTTTTGGGAGGGATTCCAAGGCTTTGGAATTGTTACCTGAAGTCCAAATGCCATTCTTGCCTCACAGAAGGGGCTGCTCCTTTTTTGAGGTGATGAAAACACAAACTTCAGAGCAGAGCGTGGCAAATGTCATCATTTTCAGCCTGTGGGAGAGAGAGATGAAATGAAAACGTGCCCAGTGAATTTTGGGAGCTGAGATAGCTGCACAAAGTGATTTAGGGGGAATTCCAGCAGGGAGATCATTGGAAATTGCACCCTTAAATTGGAAATTTACCCTGATTTTAAGGAAAATCCAGCAGGGAGATCATTGGAAATGGCATCTCCTGGACTAGGGTTGATCTCCTGGTCCTCACAGGAGTTTCCCAGCCCTGATTTCCAGGGATTTACCCTGATTTTGAGGAAATTTCAGTAGGAAATCATTGGAAATTGCACCCTGAAATTGGAAATTTACCCTGATTTTGAGGAAATTCCAGCAGGAAATAATTGGAAATGGCATCTCCTGGACTAGGGTTGATTTTTCTGGTCCTCACAGGAGTTTCCCAGCCCTGAATTCCAGGGATTTATTCTGATTTGGAGGAAATTTCAGTAGGAAATCATTTGAAATTGCACCCTTAAATTGGAAATTTACCCTGATTTTAAGGAAATTCCAGCAGGGAGATCATTGGAAATGGCATCTCCTGGACTAGGGTTGATTTTTCTGGTCCTCACAGGAGTTTCCCAGCCCTGATTTCCAGGGATTTCTACCCTGATTTTGAGGAAATTCCAGCAGGGAGATCATTGGAAATTGCACCCTGAAATTGGAAATTTACCCTGATTTTGAGGAAATTCCAGCAGGAAATGATTGGAAATTGCATCTCCTGGACTAGGATTGAGTTTTCTGGTCCTCACAGATTTACCCTGATTTTGAGGAAATTTCAGTAGGAAATGTTTGGAAATTGCATCCCCTGGACTAGGGTTGATCTCCTGGTCCTCACAGGAGTTTCCCAGCCCTGAATTCCAGGGATTTATTCTGATTTTGAGGAAATTTCAGTAGGAAATGATTGGAAATTTCACCCTGAAATTGGAAATTTACCCTGATTTTGAGGAAATTCCAACATGGGGATCATTGGAAATGCCATCTCCTGGACTAGGGTTGATCTCCTGGTCCTCACAGGAGTTTCCCAGCCCTGATTTCCAGGGATTTACCCTGATTTAACCACTGTGGCTCCACTCAAGTCACGTGGCAGGGAAACAAATGTATTAAAAAGAAGGCAAACAACTTTCTGTGCACGTGGAGGAAATGGACTCACATTTTGTGGTCTCTGCTGCAGAATTAAGAAATTTTCAGCATCTCTCTTTAGCTTTTTGTATGTATTTTTTAATAGAATCCTGGTTTTATTATATATTAATATATTAATATATTAATATATTAATATATTAATATATTTTATATTATCTATAGTTATAGAATATATTTATGTATCTGTTCACTATAATAGAAGTGAAACAGTTTGAGGCAGTACCCAACAAGGCAGCCACTGTTTTTGCCCCTCAGGATTAACCTCTTTACCTTTCCTCTGCATTTGCTTTAGGAAACAGAGCAATTTAGATTTTGCTTTTTAATATTCTACATGTACAGCAAAGCTGTCACTTAAAGTTTAGTCCCTGGCTTTGCCTCAATGATCTTGATTAAGGAGCCTTAATGAGATTTTCTCTGTTCATGCAAATCTCAGTTTTTCTTGCTGCTAATTATCAGGGGCCAGCTTTCAAATCTACTTAAGGCTGACTTTTTTTTTTTTTTTGGTAATTGAAATGTATTTTTCTCTGGCTAAAGGAACTCTGTGTGTTACCCACTGTGCAGGAGTCATCACAGGGGTATCCATAATTTTCTGGAGCCAGAAGAAAGCAGGGATAAGGAGGAATTAAGAGACATTTGGCTACCACATGGCAATCAGAAGCTGCCTCAAGGCTGCCTCTTGCATCCCACGGGTTTGGGATTAGGGCTGAGTCGTGTTCTGTTCACTCTCAGTCCATCTCAGGGAAAAATCAGATTTAAAATGGCCTTTTGGGCCTTCTAAATAATGAAGATCATGATTGTTCAGACTTGACAAGAGGTGGGGGAGGTCACAGAGCATCTGGTGCTGCAAGTGGCTGCAGAACAGGTAAATCACTTCCCCCTGGGGCCAAACACCTTGGAAAAGTCTCTGCCACGTTTCCCCTGGCAGCTGGAGCTCTTGGCTAGGGCTTTCTGTAATATCCTGTCACTTGTGGCCACTTGCAGAATGGGTTTGATTTTTGCCCTGCACACTCTGGAGCTGGTCACTTGGAGCAGCCTCTAAGCCCTGCCTAATGAACTCCTGCTCCCCTTGGAGCTCATTTTGGTTATATAATGAAGCTGTGGAATGGAAAAAGGACAGCAGGGAGGTTGCAGGACATGGCTCGAGGATTTCTGCTCTGGAGCTGGGAATGTCCCTCTCTCTGTGGTGTCATTACCCCAGAAATCCATCATTTAAACTCAAGCTTTAAAAACAGAGATTGTCCTCATCTCTTTGTGTTTGAGAGGTTTTAATGTGCAGAATCTAACACCAACTGAACACCACCTTGTGCGACTTCAGGTGAGGAAAAGATAATTGATTGATGTTTTCTGAATAAGTCTTACCAGCACAGCCTTAAATTTGCCTTAGCAAGTGGAGATCTTTCCTTGTGTGTGGTTTTATTGATATAAAATGATACCTGCACACTTCATATTGCAGAGGTGGAAAGATCCCTCCTGGCACTGTGGATTTGGGTAGGAGAAAAACACTGAGGAGGGCTGATGGAATGAAATTGCGTTCACAGACTTAATTCATATTTGTTATTAGAGAGCCATCAGTAGAGCTGATGAATTAGAGGGGGAAATCACAAGGGCTGATTTTATAATGAGCCCTGAAACGGCAGCAAACGTTGGTTTCTTGTGTTTTGAAGTGAAATTCAGCCTGTTCAAAGGTTAATAATGAGGACAAAGCAGCAGCCTGGATGGTTTGCAGAAGGCTCTGGATGCTCTCCACGTGGAAACAGAATTACTCAGGACTGGGAAGTGCACATGCATCCATCAAGGGTTCCACTGTAATGTGTTTTCTCCAGGCTGGTGTGAGATGAAGTGCAAGATTTCCCTTTAATGGCTCCAGTGGCTGCTTTTCAAAGCCTTGAAGGGGAACAGCCTCTTTTATCTCTCTTTGGAAAGCCCCCAACCATAAATATTGTGGGATTTCTGCTTTTGTGTGCTGCCACAGTGAGTAAACATCAGCTTTCCCCCCGCACCTGCTGCCAGGCTGCACATGTGGCTGCACAAAAACTCTGTGTAGCCACTACCTCACATCAATAAATGACCCAATCCCCTCTTGCATCCATAAATGAGCCAGTCCCCTCCTCCAGCAGCCTCAGCACCTATTCCCAGCTCCCTCCCCACCTGTGCTAACAATGACCTCAGCCAAGGAGCTGCTGCTGGGGCTGCAGCGTGCCAGATGTGCTCCTGCTGGTGTGGGAGCTCTCCTTGCCCTCCTTCCAGGGTGTGGGGCTTGTGCAGGTAATTATGAACAATTAAAGTGAAGATGAACAGCCTCAAGATTGGGATTCTGTCTGGTTTTCCTTAGAACATGCCAGAGTTTCCTGAAGAGGAGGAACCCCAGGGCAGGGGATGAGCTTTAAGGTCCCTTCTCCTGAAACCATTCTTTGAGGGCATAAAAATGGCAGAATTTGTGATTCTCTGGTTATCAAGATGGACACTGGAAGCTGGATTTGCTGATCTTGGAGGTCTTTTCCAACCAACAGGGCTGACCAAAAATCTGGGATGAAAACTGCAAAAAGAAAAAAAGCAAATAAAGAAAAAAAAGCAAATAAAGAAATCCCTAAACATATTTCAGGATGCTGGATAGGAGGCTTATTATCCAGGGTTTTTATCCAGGGAAGTTGCCATTTGAGTAATGGACTGTGCAAGCCTGGTAGCACGATTTTGAAATCCTTGCTTCTGTTGTGGAATGGAATCTGAAAAGATTTTGCAGCAGGTTGAAGAGGAGCTGTGTGTCTGATGCAGCTGAAGCTCAGGGGTGATTGTAGGAATCTTCCTCATCGTATTCCAAGCCCAGCACAGGTGCTCTGCAACTTCCACAAGGTTGGAGACTCTTAGTTCCCATTTGGAAGTTGTTTTTCCATCAAATAAGAAAGAAAATAGCTGGCATAGATCCAGGAAAAAAAAAATCTCCACAGACTTGGAGGGAAATAAACCCAACATAAACGTGTGGATCAATCCTTAGGTCAACGTTTGTCCTGCAGAATACTTAGGAAAGCAACACAAGGAAGGAAATTTTAGATATAATGACATAATTTTAAAATCTACAGTTATATAAATTTCTGGGCTTTTTTTTTGGTATTGTTTTGTTTTGTTTTTTTCCAGAATGAAAGCCCTGCAAGGATATCAAGGCAGCCTTCAGCAAAAGGATCGAGGCATCGCTCCAAGCCCGGAGGAGAAGGTAACCACGGGGAGGATATTGTTATTTCTAGCAAATATGCTGCAGGCTTATTGAGTAGGAATAGCAGAAATACTGAAATATCCCTGTTTATTATTGTCAGGCTTTGGGTTGTACTCCCAGCCTGCATTTGTGAATCCCAGGAAATTTTCCTGCCTGGATTTGGCATACAGGAAGTGAGATTCAGTTCAGTTTGCTCTCGTTCCCCGTGCACACTGCAGACATAAATTCAGCCTGCTTTTGGTAATTTCTGTGTAATTACTCTCCAAATGAGCTTTTGGACTTGTCTGCAACTATTTCTGACATTTAGCATTTGGTAAAAGTTGACAGCAGAGCAAAGTGAAGGTTTGAGCCTTGAATTGGTTTTAATTGGGTTTCATAGACAGTTGGGCCAGGCTTTCCAAATAAAGAAATTATTTCTCTGTGGAGAAAGGTTCTTCCTTACAATTATGTCACCAACTTTTGCAGCTAAACCTATCAAATATTGTATTTACACACTGACTGGAAAGGAGATTATCTTCAGAATATCCCAAATAGATCCCAAACATGAGGAAGAAAGGAACCTTAGCTGAGCACTGCCATCCCTTTGTGTAGGAAGAGGCTGCAGAAACTCCTGGATAAGGAATAAAAATTGCTGGTACCCAGGGCTCAGCCAGCAGCAGTGGAACTGCAATTTCTGGCTGCATTTCAGTGCCTTTTCCCCCTCCTCTGAGTTCTGTGATTGATCCTGATTTCCTTCCAGTGCTTCGTGCCCCTGGTGTTGTAATTCTAAACAAGAAGTCACTGCACACAAAGCACTTTGATGCCTCTGCTCAGAAGGTTCAGTGACACCTGTGAATCAATACCTGTAAAAAACAGCCAGTTCTGCTTAGAAATTGCTGCTGCTGAGACTAATGAAGACTTTATTCATGGCTTTTAATTAATTAATCAAATTATATTTTAATTAAATATCTAAATATATTTAAAATATATAAAAATAGGTAATATAAATATATATATTTATACATAAATATATAACATATTTAATGTATATTAAATATATATTATTTATTTTTATTATATAATTATACAATTATATAATATATTAATATATATTATATATAAATATATATTATATATTATATATTATAGACTATATATTATATTATTATATAGTATATAGTATATAGTAATATATAATAAATATGTATAATAATACATATAATAATGTATAAAAATATATATTATTATATAATTTTATAATTAAATATATAATAAATATTTAGTATATATTAATAAATACATATAATATATTTAATATGTATAATAATATATGTTATATAAATATATATTAAAATATATAAATTTATATATATAAATATATATAAATATATATAAATATATGAAAATATTTAAATTCTATTTATAAAAAATATGAATAGAATTAAATATATAAATATATAAATATAATTAAATAATTAAATTAATAATTAATATTAGATTAATGAAGACTAAGAAGGACTTTATTAATTTCTAGAAAGAGATCATGTGGTGCTCAGTGCCTTGCCAAGCAGCCCTGTTTTCTTTGGGATTCCTGGTTTAGGTTTCCATGTGTCTGAGGCAGAATACTGGAGTTACATCAGTCCTGCTTTTAGGATCATGAGTGGCCCTGTGGGGGCACCTGAAATACCTTGGAAAAAACCTGGCACTTGGGATCTGAACTTGTGTTCATTTATTAGCTTCATCCAAGTTGGTGCTAGAAAATTCAGATTTTTGTGCCACATCTCCTGTGCTGTGAAGCTGGAATCGTTTGGCAGCTGAAAAACCCAGTCTGGATTGCATTAAATGCAGCCTTGTTTTACTGCTCAGTGATCCTCAGCTGATCCTGGAACTTCTTTCATTTCCCAAGATTTCAGTATTTGTTTTATGTGGCACTGAACTGCACTGACCAGACACACCCCATTGATGGGGCTGTCCCTTCAAACCCAGGATCCAGTGTTCCTAATAAATGGAATACAATGGAGGAATTCCCCTGTGCTTTGGCTTTAGGGTGGATATTTCTAAAATATTAATGTATTTCTAGATTTTTATATGTTAAGAATTATTTTTATATATTTATATATTTATTATGGTATTATTATATTATAATGTAGTATAATATAATATATAGTATAGTTTAGTATAGTATAATATAAAATAGTATAATATTATTTAATTTATGGGGTTGTCCCTTCAAACCCAGAATCCAGTTTTCCTAATAAATGGAATACAACAGATGCATTCCCCTGTGCTTTGCTTTTAGGGTGGATATTTCCGAATTATTAATGTATTTTTAGATTTTTATATGTTAAAAATTATTTTTGTATATTTATTATGGTGTTATTATATTATCGTATTATAATTTTATAATAATATAATATTATTTAATTTATGGGGTTGTCCCTTCAAACCCAGGATCCAGTGTTCCTGATAAATGGAATACACTGGAGGAATTCCCCTGTGCTTTGGCTTTAGGGTAGATATTTCTAAAATATTAATGTATTTATTGATTTTTATATGTTAAAAATTATTTTTCTATGTTTATTATGGTATTGTTATATTATTATAGCATTATTTTGTAATAATACAATATTAATTAATTGATGGGGTTGTCCCTTCAAACCCAGGATCCAGTGTTCCTAATAAATGGAATACACTGGATGAATTCCCCTGTGCTTTGGCTTTAGGGTGGATATTTCTATAATATTAATGTATTTATAGATTTTTCTATGTTAAAAGTTATTTTAATACATTTATTATGGTAATATTATATTATTATTGTATTATTTTATAATAGTATAATATTATTTAATTTATGGGGTTGTCCCTTGAAACCCAGAATCCAGTGTTCCTGATAAATGGAATACACTGGATGAATTCCCCTGTGCTTTGGCTTTAGGGTGGATATTTCCAAAATATTAATGTATTTCTAGATTTTTATATGTTAAAAATTATTTTTATATATTTATTATGGTATTATTCTATTATTATCTTATAACTTTATAATAATATAGTATTATTTAATTTATGGGGTTGTCCCTTGAAACCCAGAATCCAGTTTTCCTAATAAATGGAATACAATGGAGGAATTCCCCTGTGCTTTGCTTTTAGGGTGGATATTTCTGAAATATTAATGTATTTCTAGATTTTTATATGTTAAAAGTTATTTTTATATATTTATATTTTTATTATGGCATTGTTATATTATTATTGTATTATTTTATAATAATATAATATTATTTAATTTATGGGATTGTCCCTTCAAACCCAGGATCTAGTTTTCCTGATAAATGGAATACAATGGATGAATTCCTCTGTGCTTTGGCTTTAGGGTGGATATTTCTAAAATATTAATGTATTTATATATTTTAAAATTTTATTTTATATATTTACATATTTCTTACAGTATTATAATAATATATTATTACCTTATTATATATGTTATATATTATAGATATATGATATATATATTATGATACTATTATATAATTATAATATGTATATATTTATTATTATAAATATTATACTTATTCATAAATTTTATAATTATAAATTATAATATATTTTTATACATTTAAATATTTGTATAAGGAAATACTCCTCTTTTCCTGAAGCAGCACTCAAATTTTAGTTTACCAGAGCCAGGAATATTTTGGGGCATTCCCCCTCTTTTTGTTCTGACACAGTGGAGCTGCCACAGGTGAATAATCCAGAGGGTAGGAAAACTTTCTGGAGCTGTGCTGATCCATTTTGCACCCTGGTGATGATCAGAGCTTTCTGTTTTAGCTAATATTAATTGGGAATAAATCAGTGTACAGCAGGAGGGAATGTCCCTTCTCCATGGGCAGAAAAATGAGCGATTTATGCTGAATATTTCAGCTTTCAGGAGTTGAGTCAGCACTCATTTAAACAGTCTTTGTGCACCTTGAATGTGATTTATTGACACTGAGGAGGGTTTATTAAACCAGAAAGAAATCCTGGCAGGTATTTAGGCTGGGGTTTTATTTTGAATTTTTATTGGCTCTTGGGTTTCATTTGCCTATAAACTGGTTTGTTGCAGGAGCTGCAGACACGAGGAGCGTGGCAGATGGGGTTCCAGGGGATGGGGCTGCTGAAGCACAGCAGGAAAACGAAGCACAGAGACACAAAGGTGGGTGTGTGGGAATCCAGAGTGCAGGGAATATTTCTCTGCCTGCTTTGAAGAATCCAACCCCCCTGAACAATGTAGTTTTTGACCTTTGTCCATGGAGAAAACTCCCTGCTCTCTGGGAGGAATTAAAATCTACACAGATGTGAGCTAGGTGATGGAATATGATGTAAGGATGTCACAGGGTGAAGAATTTAGAAGTTTTAGGTTTGTTAATGTAGTCAATAGATAAATAGTAAAAGTTCCAAGATGGAGGAAACCTTGTAGTTTTTAACCTCCATCTTTCTTCTTCCAGTCCCCCATATTTTGCAGCAAAAGTAGTTTAGGATGATTGGATGAAAAATTCCGCAGTTCCAGCCTGTGTCAGAGTGATTTACTGTGTCAGAGTGATTTACATTGGAGGAAAAGTAAAAATATCTGTTGTTTCAAGTCTTTATTGGTTAGTTTACCTTTAAAAGAGCTGTGAAATTTTGATAAGGGGCCATTTTCTTGCTTTCTCTTGCCATGTTCTGCTCTGCTGTGTCTTTGCTACACTAATAGCTGATAACACTGAAATAAACAACTCTCTGAAGGAGCAATTGCTGCGAGTTTGCCTCGTCCATCTACTGAATTCCTTGCAAGGACTCTGAAAGCCTCTCCCATCAGGAGAGGCTGATTTGTGGCACTACCAGGGTCAGGTGGGGAAAGTTAAAAAGTGACTGCCATGGAAAGTCCAGCTGGAGTGTTTGGGGTCACATCCCTGCAGCTGAATGATGGAAGGAGGGTGATTGATGCTTAACCCATGTGTTTTAATCACATCTGATTCCTGTTCTGCTGTGAACAACGTCCCTCCCCTGATAAAGGAATTACTCCTGATTCCTTTTTCCTGTTCATCTGTTTTCCAAGAGGCCGTGTCCCAAGGAAAATGCTGCACCTGAATCCCTTGGTGACTTGTTGTGCCAGTTTGGCCAAAATCTAGCAATGTATCCTCAGAGAAAACCAGGTTACAACCACCCTTCCCCCCCACCAGGTTCAGGATAAAAAAAATTCCTCGAAGGAAAGTGAAGGAGATAAAAACCTATTTATTAACAAACACACTGGAAAAGGATAATAATGCTAAATAATAAAACCCTCACTATAACGAGAAAACCTGGGAAGAAATTCGAGTCCTCTTGTAGGTGTGGTCCCTCCTCAGAGCTGCCGTTGGGGGTGGCCTTAGGCCTCTCTGGGCCTGAAGAAAAGTTCTCCTGATGTGTTCTGATGTTGTTGAAACAGTCCAGAAGAGGAAAAAAGGAAAAAAAACACCAACGTCCCAGGAAACACGCCAGAGAAAAAGGGAAGAAAAAGCCAGGAAAAGGCTGGCTGAAGGAACAGTCAGGGTGCTCCCTCCGTGCTCCTGCAGCAGAGGAGTCTCCATCTCTGTGTCCTTGGGAACTTGCTTTGAAAAGTTCCTTTGGTTTTCTTTTCCCTCCCCTCTCAAGCTCAGTTTAAAGGCAGAAAATGAATTTTTTGGCATAGAGCAGTGATAGGGGATCCACATCACAGAGTGACCCCAAGACACTTGTTCTCTGTAAGAAGTGAATCTCTGCCCGTTGCCTTTTTGTGCAACCATTTGGGAGGCTCAGTGTTTGCATTTTACAGGATTCCAGAGGAAAATTCCATCCCTGCCTTCTCCATTTTCCCCCCAAGCTGGATATGGCTCCCAAGACATGGATTTGTGTCCAGCTCCAACATGGAGCCATGGAAGCAAAATGCAGGAGGAGGAGTTGGAATTGCAGCAAGAAGCTGCACTTTAGTTCTCTCCAGCTCCAGATGCCTGGGCTGGTTGGGAGGATGGATGCCATGGATGTGGGAAGTGCTCCCAGCCCAGCAGGGCCTCGTGCCTGTGGCAGCCTGATGAGATATGGATGGATTTGGGTGACATTTGTGTGACCTTCCCCGGCTGGGAGAACTTCCACGCTGATTCCCTGGCATCTCTTGGAGCTGTCTTGTCCCGTGGAATGCATCTGGGATGGAATAGAAATCTCTGTTGTCGTTGGGATGGGTGTAAGAGGAATACCCCCAGTGATTTGGGTTGGATCCCCTGGTGGTGGAAGAACCAAATATTCCAGATCAGAAGAATAATGAAGGTTGGAAAAGACTTCCAGAATCCTCAAGTCCAAGCTTTATCATCAAGTTCAACCTTTATTTTATTGACTGGTCTTGATTTTCAGCTTTGTTCACCAAGGCACTGTAAACCCTTCATTTTTTAGGTTCAGGACCTTTAAGGTCCCTTCCAACCCGAGCCATTCCACGAGCCCAGGATTATAAAACATTGTTTATTAGCTGAAATAAACTGATTTTCCTGGATCTCGTAGAGCATTATTTCTGTCTGCTTCACTTACATTTTGTTGCAGAGCACTGAGGCTCTGCATCCCAATTTTCCTGGCCCGGGGAGAAGTTCCCAAGTTCTGGATGTAATTCCTGTTGTGTGCTTCGTGCCTGACTCGATCAGATTGCAGAATAAACAGAAGTTTTCTGAAAAATCAATGCTATTGTTATTTCCAAATTAACTTGCCAGACAATGACAAAAGACCAGCATCAAGCATAGTTAAAAACTTCTAACAGAAAAAAGTGCTTTTTAATCAATCAAGCCCTTCTCTAATGCTTTTTTGCCCTTTATGTGATGTACTGTAGAATTTTTAAACATAATTGGGCTGAGTTTAGATGCTGTGAGTAGACTTTACTCAAGGAGGAGCCACCACCTCAACCAAGAATCCCAGCAGGGGAAGATAAGAGATGAAGGGAAACAAAGGAATTCAGTGAGGTGATGTCATTTTCACAGAGGAGAGAATTTCACAACGTTAAGAAACTTAGGAAAATAAGTTTATTCAGTGCAGTGTTAAGATTCAGAATCCTGTCATAAAAAAATGAGGTTTTAAGCCCTGATTTTATGTTGTTTTGTTTAATAGAAAGAGAAGCAGAGAGCGTGGCTCCTGAAAAGCCTGAAAATGGGGAAGTACCTCCTGAGCCCCCTCCTCAGCCTGCCCAAAGGTGTGTTTTTATCCTTCCTTTTCTTTTTCCATGTCATGTCATTGCAAAGAGGGGTGTCTGAGGAGAACATTGCATTTCCTCTGAGCGTTCCATGAGAATGGCTGTTGGGTTCTGGTGTGTAGGGTTTCAGATGGTCAGGACAAACGGGAGACTGGAGGTCTCTGGTGCTGGTCTTAGAGCATGAGATTTATTGATGAGGGCTGGGTGTAAGGGACCTGCTAGGAGCTGCCAGACGCAGCTCGAAGCAGGTCAGAGAAGCAGTGAAGAGATGCAGAGGTGCAGAAGTGGTGTAGGAAGAAAAGGGGCAAGGGCAAAAGCAAGAGAGTAAGAGAGTAAAAGCAAGAGCGAGGGGCAAGAGAGAAGGGCAAGAGGGCAAGAGAGCGAGTTCCCATTTGCAGCACAATAAATCATCTTTTGTGCTGAATATTCTCATTTCCATTAACCAATCTAGAACAAGCTACAAATATTATAACATTTACATACAGCCTATAAGAATCATTGCATTACCATATGGGGTTACATTTTAAACTCTAAAAACTCCGTTTTGGACCCTCTGCCAGGCTGGGAGGCTCTGCTCTGACCCTTGGACCTTTCTGCAAGCAGAGGGCATTGTTTAATCAAAGGGGATTACCTTCAGCAGGCCACACCATTGTTTTCCAGTTGTTCAGTAACTGGGGTTGGGTAACTCAAAGCTTGTCTTCATTTCAATCTCGCTTACAGTTTTCATATTCTCAGCATCTTTAGCCAGGCAGTCACATTTATGAGTCTGTTCTCCCACAGATGGCGTTAGGGATGAGGTGACCTCCCTTTTCAAACCCCAGTTGAATTTTCTGTGTGCTCAGCCAAGGTTTGTGCTGCTGTGTCCCTTGCTGAAGTCGCTTTTCCCCATTCCCACTTTTCTCCAGGCGGATTCCCCGTCCCGGCAGCGCGAGGCCGGCACCTCCCCGAGTGAAACGTCAGGAGAGCTCCGAGCTCTTGGTCCCAGAAAGGTGAGGGGTGTGGGACATGCAGAGTGGGTGTTCCTCAGAGCACACCCTTCCCAGCTCCTCTGGGCATCACCAGTTTGGGGTGGTCACCTCGTGCTGGGGACACGTGGAGTCCCCATCCCTGGAGTGTCCAAGGAGCACCCGGACGTGGCACTCAGTGCTCGGGGTGGGGGTTGCTCACAGCTTGGACTTGGAGAGCTTTCCCAGCCTCAGTGATTCTGGGATTTTGGGATCTTTTGGTGGCTTTTAGTTGAGTTGAGTTAATTCTGGAGAGAGCTCAGTAGTTCCATTCATTCCCGTTTTTCCTTGTGTCCCTGACAGGAGCGGCAGCGCTAAAACCACCCCGAACGTGATCAGGGAGCAGCAGGTGTCTGATGAGGAGGATGAGCAGTTCGTGGTGGAGGCAGCAGGGCCCCTGCCAGAGATGCCAAAGGTCTGCTCCTGTTGTACCTCACTGAACCTTTCTCCATGGTTTGTTTGGAATGTCCAGCCTGGAGAGGAGAAGGCTCCAGGGAGAGCTCAGAGCCCCTTGCAGGGCCTAAAGGGGCTCCAGGAGAGCTGGAGAGGGACTGGGGACAAGGGATGGAGGGACAGGAACCAGGGAATGGCTTCCCACTGCCAGAGGGCAGGGATGGATGGGATATTGGGAAGGAATTGTTCCCTGGGAGGGTGAGAAGGCCCTGGCACAGGGTGCCCAGAGAAGCTGTGGCTGCCCCTGGATCCCTGGCAGTGCCCAAGGCCAGGCTGGACATTGGGGCTTGGACCAGCCTGGGACAGTGGGAGGTGTCCCTGGACATGGCAGGGGTGGAATGGGATGAGCTTTGAGGTCCCTTGCCACCCAAAGCATTCCAGGATTCCCTGACCTGTTGAAGTATCCTCCAGCAGAGTATTTTTGAATAGTTCCACGTTCCAGCAGTGCCAACTTTTTGCAACTAAAGCTCTGTTCCTGCATGTGTAGGAGCCAGAAGTGGAGCTGCTTGAGGACCAGAAGCATGGTACGTTCGCTTTTCTCTGCATTTACACAGATCTAGAATCCAGGCCTGGGTTTAAACCAAGTGCTGAACACTTAAAATGCTGAACAAAGCAGTAAAACCCCTCCTGAGGGAAGGGGTTTGCAGCGTTTGCAGGAAAAGCAACTTATTTACCCAGGCTTGTTTTCCTGTGCAGCTGCAGTTACAACTGTGTTAAGGACACGTTTTCTATGCATCCTCAATGTCAGCAGGATTTAAAATTCTGCATAAAGCTCAGAAATTAATGTTTCTTCAAGTGTCAGGTACAGCTTGTCAGCTCTGAGATACGAGGTTGGCTTTAAAGACAAGTTCTAGAAAAGCTTGGGAGAAAAAAGTCAAATAAACACCTTGTGTGTCAGTGTTTAAAATACCAAATAAAATGCTGTTCATGTTGCTCTAAAAACGAAAAGAAAAATTGCATTAAAAATTGAATTAAGTCTGCATTAAAAAAATGAAGCAGTTGGGTTTTGTTTTACTGTTTGAATGTTTAACACTGTTTAGTGGCCATCAATGCTTAGAAAAAATCCTGATTTTTCAACAGGTGGGCTGGTGAAAAGGATCCTAGAAACAAAGAAGGATTATGAGGCATCCCAGAAATCATCACAGACCACAGACAGGGTGAGGTGGCCATGGCCTTCAAAGAACCATGAGGTTAAATGTTGCAATTGTGACCTTTTTCTACACTTTAAATGTCTTTTATTCCATTTCTGATCAAGCTTTTCTCTGTCACATCTTGTGTTGCTTGTGGGGTTTTTTTTCCCACAGTTGAGAAAGGGAAGGTAAGTTTTGTTTTTGCTGGTTTTTTTGTTGTTTTGATCACTTGAAAAGTGTGTGGGAAGGATCTGGCAGTGATCACAAACCAGAAGCAGAAGGTTGAACCCTTCACATCTAAGTGTCTTCCTATTGCAAAGGAGAGCTGTGGCTTTGCAAAGCTCCTGGTGTGAGAGGCAGCAAAAGGCACAACATTGGGATGCACTTTTCTGATCTCTTGGCCCCATGGAAAGTTTCTAAATCCATTTGGATGTGCTGGTGAGAGGCACTGAGGCACTGCAGTGATAAAAGTCTCATCAAATTAGCCAAGTGTGTGATGTTTTGGGGAGGTGAATGCATTTCCTGAACTCTTCTGTCTTCCAGTCACATTTCTTTTAATTCAGTGCTGTTGGGTTTTCCTACCCGGAGGCTTTTCAGGAATGGTCTGTAGTGTTTGAGGCCAGCTGTTCACAGAGCTCTGTGAAATCAGTGGTGACTCCTGAAGCCTGGACCTCTTGTGTGCCTTTTTTTGCTTTCCTCTCTTTCCCAGCACGTTGAGAAAGTTGGGATGGCAGATGTGACTCTTGGGGGAGTATCCTCATTTCTGGAGTTTGGGATTGGCTGAGATCTGTGAATTCCTTTCCTGTATTGCAAGGGCTGTGGTTGCTGAGCCCAGGTAGGGATGGATGGGATATTGGGAAGGAATTGCTCCCTGGGAGGGTGGGAAGGCCTTGGAAGAGAATTCCCAGAGCAGCTGGGGCTGCCCCTGGATCCCTGGCAGTGTCCAAGGCCAGGCTGGACACTGGGGCTTGGAGCAGCCTGGGACAGTGGGAGGTGTCCCTGCCATGGCAGGGGTGGAACTAAATGAGCTTTAAGGTCCCTTCCAGCCCAAATTCCTCCGGGATGATTCTATGAATAAAGCACCAAATCCTTCTAGAAAGGGGAAAGCCCCTTTAGATTGGTGCCCAGAATGTGTGAGGAGCACTTTTAGCTTTACCCAGCTTGCTGAATTCCATGTGTTTGTTACAAATGTGCTTCTCCCAGTCCCTGGGATCACTGAAACACCTCTGCCTGCTTGCCCTGAGCTCATCCAGTGGGGAAATTTGCCTGCTTGGAGAACCTCTGCCTTTAGAGAATGCTTTGGAGACAGACAAAGGTTCCAGGCTGATTCTGCTGTTGCTGCAGCAGCTCCAGAGCTCATTCCTGAGCTGGCACCCGAGGGCAGGCCCTGCAGCTGTCCCTGTAGCTGTCCCTGTTCCCGGGTTTATAACTAGATGGTGCTGTTGGATCATCAGTTCCCGGGCTCAGTGTGGGAAGAGCATTAGGAGCTCATTAATGCTGCCTCTCAGCACTCCCTCACCGTGGGCTCTCCTGTGTCCTGTCCAGCACCGGCCATGGAACGGGATAATGGGGGCAGGATTGACACAATCACGTGGATTTCAAGCTCAGGAAGCTTCCTCTGGTGTCTGTGCTAAATTTTCTGGTTGTTTTTTTTATTTTTCTAACTAAACCAGTCCCTTTTTAACCCCTTAAATATTTTTAAATGGCCAATTGTGACCCCCTACAATAACCATTGAGTCCCACTGCTGGTTTTCAGCCCCTAAAACATTCATTCAGGGCTTGTTTGTCTTTTGTTGCACTTTTGAAGCCCTGCTCTGTGTTAGCAGTGCCCAGAATAGACAACTAATTCTGGAAAAAAACCTGCTGACTTCCTAGTCCATCACGTGGGAACTTGCCCAAGCTCCTGGAATTCCATGGGATCGCCTGTCCAAGCAGCTGGCTGCTACTGCAGGAGGTGTCCTTGCTGCTACTGCCCTTGAGATTATGGGGTGGAAGCAGTTGGGATCCAGACAGGAATGTAGTTTTCCTGAAATTGGGATCCAGGAGGAGTCTAATTCTCCTGAAATTGGGATCCAGAGGGGAGGTGTGGTTCTCCTGAAATTGTGATCCAAAGGGAAGTGTAGTTTTTCTGAAATCCTTGTGATCCAGAGAAGAGAATAGTTCTGAAACTGTGATCCAGAGAGGAGTCTCGTTTTCCTGAAATTGTGATCCAGAGAGGAGTCTTAATTCTGAAATTGTGATCCAGACAGGAGTGTGGTTTTCCTGAAATTGTGATCCACAGGGAAGTGTGGTTCCCCTGAAATTGTGATCCAGACAGGAGTCTAATTCTCCTGAAATTGTGATCCAGAGAGGAGTGTGGTTTCCCTGAAATGGTGATCCAGACAGGAGTGTGGTTCTCCTGAAATTGAGATCCAGAGAGGAGTGTAGTTTTTCTGAAATTGTTCCAGAGAGGAGTCTAATTCTGAAATTGTGATCCAGACAAGAGTGTGGTTCTCCTGAAATTGTGATCCAGAGGGATCACAATTTTCCTGAAATCCTTGTGATCCAGAGAAGACTATAGTTCTGAAACTGTGATCCAGAGAGGAGTCTAGTTTTCCTGAAATTGTGGTCCAGAGGGAAGTGTAGTTCCCCTGAAATTGTGATCCAGAGAGGAGTCTAATTCTGAAATTGTGATCCAGAGAGGAGTGTGGTTCCCCTGAAATTGTGATCCAGAGAGGAGTGTGCTTCCCCTGAAATTGTGATCCAGACAGGAGTCTAATTCTCCTGAAATTGTGATCTAGAGAAGAGTGTACTTTTCCTGCAGTTGTGATCCAAAGAGAAGTGTGGTTTTCCTGAAATTGTGATCCAGAGAGGAGTGTAGTTTTCCTGAAAATGTGATCCAGAAAAGAGTCTAGTTCTCCTGAAATCGTGGTCCAGACAGGAATGTGGTTTCCCTGAAATTGTGATCGTGGTTTTCCTGAAATCCTTGTGATCCAGAGAGGAGTGTGGTTCTCCTGACAGCAGAGTTGAATGGAAAAGATGATTGAAAATGCTCAGAATGTTGTGACAGGCACTTGCCAGTTCAGAAAACAAGAGCTGGAGACACAACTGAATCCTGGGAATTGATTTGAGAGGATGGAGTTGCTGGGACACAGGAGACAGTACAAGTAAAAAAACCCCAAATTTCCAACGTGACTTTGCGTCTGGGAATGTTTCTGTGTCTGTTTAATTTGTTTTCCATCAGACTCTCCAGGAGAAATGTCTTCTGCATCAGGGTGCAGCTGTATCCCAAACTGTGCTGTGCATCACAGAGTAAAATGAAGGATGCTGCTGGATTTTTGGAGTAAGGTATCCAAAAATCCAGGGAATACTTGAAAGAAAACTTTGGGAAGTTCCATCTGCTGAAGCCATGGTCTATCTGTCACTAGAATGTTCATCTTCCTTCATTTTATTGAACTATTCAATACATCCAAAAGAAATGAAATATTTTCCCACTTCTATTCATTAGTCTTTGAAGCCTTGATCTTCTGCCAGGTGGGAAAATGAAGAGGGGAATAAAATAGTAGGCTGAGCGCTGGAACTTTTGGTTAATCCATTATTAACTCCAGTATTCAGCAAAAAAAAAGATCAATGCATCTACCTGATTTATTGGGCATTAATCAGCCAGAAACGAGGTGAAGTTGGTGGATTAATACTTAATCCAAATGTAACAGCGGTGCCCTCTCAGGGATGTTTCACACCTTCCAGCTGCTGATGGCTGAGGAACATTTATTTATGTTAGAAACATTCCTCCAAAGCCCTTTCTGTGCTGTGTTTCCCAAACATGCATTTGCTTTTTGAGGAGTTTTACTAAAGGGAAAGAAGGGGGAAGCAAAGAAAACTGGGACTTTCATCATCTAGGTTTTGCATGTGCAGAAACTTACAATAATATACACAATTTTGAGGTCAAACAAAGAGGTCATTCTGGAAATACACAAGATTTTTGCTTCCTTGATTAGCTGTGTTCAGCCTAACAAATTCCTAAAAAAAACTTCCTAAATGTATTTGTTTGGAATCTAAGCCTCTAATGTTAACCAGAGAAAGAAACAGATGTTCCATTTTGTATTCCACTTCATTTATTTGATAGTGTGGAAAAACGTAGGCAGGTTATTAAATAGCTGAAGCAAGTGGGATAACAGAATTCCCATCTTTGCACTACCAAAAGGGCTTCAGAAAAGCAGCAGCCTGGAGGCTTCTGGGAGGAACAAGTGGTGTTGAATAGCTCAGCACCTGGGCAATATTAACTTGAATTACCAGTGCGATCCATTCTGCACTTCAGAGCTCGGGACAAATCTAATCAGTGCTGATTCTGTTTGTTTGAAGTGCTGCAGGTCATTGATTTTTGCATTAATCCCTCAGCTGCACAGCTCTGGGTGTGCCCTGCAGGCCGTGCAGTTCACCAGCTGCAGCCAGCAATCCCATCATTTATCTGAAGGATTCCCACCACAGCACCCTGCCAGCCTGGTGTGTCCTCGGGAATGCTGGCAGGGAAAGGGAGGAGTCCTCTATGGAAGCGTTTTCACCTCTGTGACATCTTTGGTGATGATGATGTGGCGTTAATTCAGTGGGAAATCTCTCACAACTCCTCAAAACCAGGATGTTTAACCCAGCAGCCGAGCACCACTGGAGCTCAGATGGAGGCAGGGTGTGCTCCAGGGTCCTCAGAGCGCTCCCAGCTCTCAGGGAACAAAAACGTGGTCCCCAAGCAGTCGTGTTACAAGCTGTGAGCACAGGAGCAGGGCTCTGGCCACTCTTGGGATAATCCTGGTGTCAGGGCTCCTTTGTGCCCCAAACCACGGAATTGCTGTCCTGTGGGTGCAGTATAAATCCAGGTGAGCCAGCAGATGGATCTGTGAGTGCAGAGGATGTGTAAAAAGGGCTGAGGCAGCTGTGCTTCCCCCCGGGAGAGGGGGCAGTGTGTAAAGGACACAGCACAGGGCCTGTCACGGCTTTCAAGGAGCTGGGGCATGGCCCGGGGGGAGGGAAGTTGTTTAACACAAGGAGCAGGTTTCTTCCCAGTCCTTTTTCACCAGGAAAGGCTGCTCCTCCAAGAGGAAGAGCTCCTGGACACAGGGAGTGTGAGTTCAGCAGTGTGAGGAGAAAGGGAAGGCTGGGCAGGACTGGCACCAGTGTAGCACTGTGGCTGAATTTGTGGGATCTGCTGTCACTAATTCCAGCTGCAATAATCTCCTGGCTTGTCTCCTCAGGCTCAGGATTCACAGGGCTGCAGCCCCTCTGCTCTGGAGCCAGGCTGGGAGAGCTGGGGGTGCTCACCTGGAGAGGAGAAGGATCCAGGGAGAGCTCAGAGCCCCTGGCAGGGCCTAAAGGGGCTCCAGGAGAGCTGGAGAGGGACTGGGGACAAGGGATGGAGGAACAGGAGCCAGGGAATGGCTTCCCACTGCCAGAGGGCAGGGCTGGATGGGATACTGGGAAGGAATTGTTCCCTGGGAGGGTGGGCAGGCCCTGGCACAGGGTGCCCAGAGAAGCTGTGGCTGCCCCTGGATCCCTGGCAGTGCCCAAGGCCAGGTTGGACATTGGGGCTTGGAGCAGCCTGGGACAGTGGGAGGTGTCCCTGCCATGGCAGGGGTGGAATGGGATGAGCTTTGAGGTCCCTTCCAACCCAAACCCTTCTGGGATTCCCTGATTTTGCTTTGTGTGCTGAATATTGCCCCAGATACAGGAGATTTTGGGAGCTGACTTCTCCCCAGGACAGGCTGAATGTGAAGGAAAGCAGGGTGGCTGTGTGGGCTGGGGTGGGTGTTCAGGGACAGCTGAAAAGTCCAGCTCTTTTTTAGAAGGCTCAAATATGAACTGGAGTTAAAACCACCACCCTCAAAAAAAAAAAAAAAAAAAAAAAAAAAGGAGATTTTAAAAGCCCTCTTGCAAGAGCCATTCTTTTATTTCCTTGTGGAGCCTTCCAGCTCGGGAGCAGGTCAGACTGACTCTGGTAAAGAACATTGTGTCTCCAACTCCTTGGCCTGTGCCTGAACCCCAAAGCTGGCATCAGCAGAAAAAGCATCCTGTTCATTTGAAATGCTTTAACATTTACTGTTTCCCCCCTGGTTCTGTGAAAGAGTTTCTTACGGGGATCCCTGGTGGATAGTTACAATCCACTTAAAACCTAGACTCTGTAAAAACCAGGAAAAGAAAACAGCCTTTATGATCACAAAATACATTTTCTACAATAAAAAAAGCGCCCCACCTTGTTGGTTTTGCACTGAATATATCCCAGCTCCTTGTCCAAAATGAAGTTTCTGCCCTGTCCTGTAGAAAGAGGTGGGGGGAAATGGTGGAGCTCAATAAAACTGTGATTACTTGGGTCTGTTTTCCTAGTGGGACATAATAACTGAGTTAAAAGGGGCTGTAGAAACTATTAAAATGCTTGATGGATGTTTGCACTAATTCGATTCATATTTAAAAAAACTGTTAATTAAAAAAAAAAGAAACAAAGGAGAAGGTGTATAAAAGATCCTGGCGGTTTCTGGAGCCTTGTTGATAATTTCCCCCTTATTGATTAAAAACCAAAAGCCCTGCTTTCAGATTTCTCAGCTGCCTGCACCCGAGTCCACATTGTGTTCTGCTCACGTTGAGGTAATGGGAAAAGCAGCCTTTTTTTTTCCAGGAATCCAAGGTAAACATTTATCTTGGTGCCTTATGAAAAACACGAAGGCAAGGAAACGTGTTGGGCCTACACAAGCGCTCCAGCCTTTTCTGTGGGGATAATTTATTGATTCTGGGGCTGCAGTGAAAGGGGAGTTGCTTGAGGTGTAGGGCCTAATGAAAAAGCCTGGAACAATTGGGATCCTGGCGTTTTTCTCCCGGCTGGAGATCTCCTGTTACGCGTTCGTGCGGAGCGAGCAGAGGTGGCACTCGGGCCTCGTACCGCCCACGTCGCCGCGTGCAGGAAACCATCTGCCATCGTTCCAGGGGATTCCAGAGGTTTTAACCCATAACTGGCACTGTGCAGCTGGCAACGGGCACTCGTGGGTTTCTCTTCTGACACTGCTAGTGCCATAAATCAGCCTCTCTTGCTGGGAGAGGCCCTTTAAAGTTCTTAAAGTCCTTGCAAGGAGCTTGATAGAGGGACGAGGCAAACTCGCAGTAACTGCTTCTTCGATAGTTGTTTATTCTGGTGTTATCAGCTCAGAAAGATACAGTAGAACAGAACATGACAAGAGAAGGCGAGAAAATGGCTGCTTATCAAGATTCCAAAGCCTTTTTCTAGGTAAATTATCCAATTAAAAATTGAAACGACAGATATTTTTACTTTTCATCCAATGCTCAGTAAATCACTCCGACACGCAGGCCGGAACTGCGGCATTTTTCATCCAATCATCCTAAAGTACTTTTACTGCAGAATATGGAGGACTACAAGAAGAGAGAAAGAGATATAAACTACAAGGGTTCCTCCATGTTGGAACTTTTACTATTTATCTATTTACTACATTAACAAACCTAAAACTTCTAAATTCACCCTGTGACATCCTTACATCATATTCCATCACCTAGTTCACATCTGTGTAGATTTTAGCTCCTCCCAGATGGTAGGGAGTTTTCTCCATGGATAAAGGTCAAAAACCATGCTGTCCAGGGGGGTTTTTCTCTCCAAAACAGGCAGAGAAATATTCCCTGCACTCTGGATTCCCACACTCTTCCCTGAATTTATTAAAATCAGCGTTAGTTGGCAAAGCTTGAGCGTGGCATGGTGATGACTCTGAGAGCTGAGCTGCAGGGCGTGGAATCACAGCTGGATCGTCCAAGGGTGGCTTGGATGGGCTTGGAGCAGCCTGGGCTAGTGCAAGGTGTCCCTGCCCATGGCATGGCTTGGAACTGGATGATCTCCGAGGTTCCTTCCCAGCCAAACCACTCTGGGATTCTGGGATCTTGGCAGCACAGGCGTTAACGGGACAAAGGAAGAATGGATGGTGATTTTCTGCCTTGTGGGATGAGGGGCACAGTGTGCCCAGTTGTGTTCCTGTGCCTTCAGGCTGGGAAATCTTTCTTGGGAGGAAGTTTTTCTTGAAACTTGAGCGTTCTTAAACCACTTCAATATCATATAGTAAGTGTTTCAAAGACACTTATTAATGTTTAAAATTGTTTTGGTTTTACTTTTAAACAAACCTATTTATGCGCCTGTCTGTGTAGCACCTATTAGATTTTTATTCCAAATAGTATTTAAAAGGTTTTTAGTGGTGGTGTGTTTCAGATCTTGCAATGCCAGTTGGCCTTGGTGATCCTAAAGGGCTTCTCCAACCCAGACAATCCTGTAATTCCATGACTGACTTTGGATGGGATAATATTTTCTCCTTTCAGTCTCACTTTTGAAGTATTCAACTGCACAAAGAACATACTGGTGTTACAGGGACACTAGAATTAATTTTCAGTATTTACTAATATACTTCCAGGGCTGATTCATCAAAAATATTCCAAGTTTTTTTGCTTTCACTTGAGCTGTGTATTTTAGTCTGGAATATTTCAAATTGTGAGCTGGATCTGTGTTTATAGACCTGTGTATTTATGGATCTGTGTATAGATATATTCTGTATGTAAAGTATATAATTCTGGTGTGCTTCTTTACTGAATTGTGGCATTTTCATTTCTATTTTATTTTTAATTTTGATCCTGTACTTCCCTGTGGAGGGAAGTGTGGCTGCTTGGTCTGTCTAGGTATTGGAGAGGTCATGTCAGCATTACAAGGATGAGAAATGGAATCACAGAAATCATTTTGGTTGGGAAAGACCTCCAAGGCCATCAAGTCCAGCCTGTGACTGATCCCCACCTTGTCCCCAGCCCAGAGCACTGAGAGCCACCTCCAGGCTTTCCTTGGACACCTCCAGGGATAGGGACTCCACTCCAAGGCCTCACAACACTTTCAGGGATTAAATTTTCCCTAATAACCTATTGAATCCTTCCCTAGTTCCCTCTGCTCCTGTCCCTGTTCCCTGGGAGCAGAGCCCGACGCCCCCCGGCTGCCCCCTCCTGTCAGGGACTTGTGCAGAGCCACAAGGTCCCCCCTGAGCCTCCTTTTCTCCAGCCTGAGCTCCTTTCCCAGCTCCCTCACGAGTTCTCCAGCCCCTTCCCAGCTCCGTTCCCTGCCCTGGCCACGCTGCAGCCCCTCAGGGTCCCTCTGGCCGGGAGGGCCCAGAGCTGGACACAGCCCTGAGGGGCCTCAGCAGGGCCGGGCCCTGCCCTGGGGCTGTGGCCACGCCATGGCCGGCACAGCCCGGGGCCAGCGGCCTCCTGCCCACCTGGGCTCACCTTCAGCCCTGTCCCCGGCACTCCCAGGGCCTTTCCCAGCTGCTCCTCCCCAGCCTGGAGCGTTCCACGGGGCTGTTGAGAGCCGAGGACAGGAGCGGGCCCTCGGCCTCGCTGCCCCTCAGCCCACGGATCCAGGCTGTGCAGATCCCTCCAGCAGAGCCACGTCCCAGCAGCCTGGTGTCTGCAGCTTCCTGAGGCTGCCCTCCATCCCCTCATCCGGATCGTTGATAAAAATAAAAATATGAAACAGGCCTGGGCCCAGTTCTGAGCCCTGGGGACCCCACTGGTGACCAATCCCAGCAGGATGTGGCCCCATTCCCCACCCCTCTCCAGGCCAGGCCATCAGGCAGTTGTTATCCCATGAAGAGTGCACTTGTCCAAGCCATGGGCTGCCAGCTTTCCCAGGAGAATGCTTTGGGAAACATTCCAAAACTTGGCATTTGGAAAACAGAAATGGAGCAGGTTTTCACACACCAACCCTCAGATAATGGCCTGGCTGAGTCTTCTCCCTTCCGAGACAGCCCTATGTGAAATAAATTCCTTATTTCTTGGCTGAGGCCATGGATAATGGATGGCGGGAAGGAGAGTGGTGAGGGTTTGGAGCACTAAGAAGAGAGAAAACAAGGCAGTGGGATGTCTTCCTGGGAAGCTGTTGGATCTGATACAATTCTGCTGATGGACTGGAAGTGCCTTCACTTCCCAGTCCCATGTGGAAAGTGCAGTGCTGTGGGTTAAGCCTTCCCTCTGGCTTTGGTGGAGCACAGAGTAGGAAAAGGAGTAGGAAAACAGAGTCAGGATGAAGAGGGAAGGGTTTGAAACACTGTGAGAACGCAGCCCCTAAAGGACAGCAAAGGCATGGATGGCTCCAGAAGAGCTCTGGGTGCTGTGGCTGGTGTGGTGTGGGGTAATGAAACACCTGCTGCTGTGAGGGCTGAATTCGGGGAGGGAATTCGGGGCTGTGTTGTGTTTAACAGCTCAGCCAGCGCTCCTGAAGTGACTTGGGAAGCGAAGGGCACAGGTTCAGCAGCGTTTGTCACCTCAGCCCAGTTCCTAATGAAACCACTGGAACATCAGCTCGCAGTAAAGTCAGAAATCCCAGGGTTTTCCTGCTCCACGTGTGTGGCAGAGCACGGGCAGCAGCCCCGAGCGAGGCTCAGCCTCGGGATCTTCGGCAGAGTGTTCTCCTCAAACACAGCTCCGTGTCCCCGAGTCCTGCAGCCAGCCCAAGCTGCCGAAATGTGCTTGGCAGGAGGCCCTGCAGCCTCCAAAAGCCAGCTGAGCAAACAGCCCCGGCTCGCACAGGAAGCCAGGCAGTTGGAGCAGGGCAGGAGGGGACACAGGGATGGATTCCCTGGCCCATCCTGTCCCAGCACGGGGGAGCACAGCGCTGCCACCTCCGTGGGTACCAGGAATTGTGCCTAGGGATTGCCTCACCCTCTGCTTGAAAGGCCTTTCTAGTTTCCTGGCACATAATAAACCACCAAAATGACTTTTAAGTATCGAGCTCTGTGTGTCTGGGTTTGGGAATTTGACCTGCAGGAGTGTTGGAAGGAAAGAAAGACGAGGTTGTTTTTTCTTCATGGGGGAGAAAATCCCCGTGGGCTTTTCCTTAATGGCTTTGCTGGAATAAGATTATTCCAGTGTATTAGCGTGGCATCACTTTGCTGTTTTTCCAGCATCCTTCTGCTCCTCCTGGCTGTGCCACTGGAGCAAACTCCGTGTGTGAGTTGCAGGGAGCTGAGAGGCCTCAGGAGCTGCACCACAGAGACTCTGCTGGCTGCACATGAGGGAAGTAGCACAAGCCCAAATTCCTTTGGAGTAGTGGAGTTTATGGAGGCCACACCTGCAGCCTGCGTGGTTTTACAGCCCTGAACAGGAGTGCAAGGCAGGGAATAACCAGGGGCTGCTTTAGCTCTGAAGTGGTTATTAGGAAATCCAGCTATGCACAGTGGAGGGGGAGAAGCATCTCGAAGGGGCTGATGCAGAGAGCTCAGAGGAGGCTGTGCCCTGGGGCTCCCACACAGCAACAAAACCTGCTGCTGCTTTTAAAGCTTGCCCAGAGAAGCTGTGGCTGCCCCTGGCAGTGTCCAAGGTCAGCTTGGACGGGGCTTGGAGCAGCCTGGTATAGTGGAAGGGGTCCCTGCCCGTGGAATGGGATGAACTCTAAGGTCCCTCCCAACCCAAACCATTCTGTGATTCCACAACTCTTCCATTTCAGACTGTCATAAACACTTCTCCATCTACCTCCCAGTTAGGAGCCTCCAAAATATTCTTCATTCAGCCTGCAGCAACAGTTTTCCCTAATTTTGATGCTTTCCCTAATTCTGACGCTTTCCCTATCCGTCCCTTCTGCTAGGAGAAGCCACTTGTCTTGGAAGCCTCCAGGAAGAGGGAGAGAGACTTGGTAGCCAAAGAAATCGAGAAGTTCCAGGTGTCCATTCAGACGGTGTGCCAGAATGCCTTCAGGCTGGGCAGGATCGTGGATTACGTCCAGGAGGACATGGATGCCATGAGGAACGAGCTGCACTCGTGGCGGCAGGAGAACAGGGAGCACGCCGAGGCTCTGCAGAGGGAGCAGAGGTGAGCCCAGAGGGGCTGGGGGTGTCTCTTGAGTTTAGGGGCTCTTAAAACTTCCAAACAACATAAATATTGAACCCAGAGCAGGGGCGGATTCCTAAATCCCAGCCTGCTCTTTGTGCCGTGGATTCAGCGTGTTCTGGTGTGAGTGACAGATTCTCACCTCTGCATCTTCACACTGCTTGCAAACAGAACATCCCTTCCAGCTGTGGGGGCTGTGATCTTAAACGTGAAGCAGAGATCAGTGTTTTTGGAGCCATATTCGGCCCAGACAGATCTGCTGCTCCCTGAATCCATGTGCTTCATCCCTGCAGAAGCAAACTGGGGGGATTCTTAGCTGAGGCCTCTCCTCAGCAGCAACGTGTTAAACGTGAGCCCCAAATCAGAGCAATGAGGCACTTCCAGTCCTTCAGGACAGGATTTCAGAGCAGCAGCCTTGGAGAAAACGACGCTTCCCACGTGTCCTGGGAGTGGGAAGCTCGGCCTTGTTTGCTTTGCTTCTGTGACAGACAACTGCAGGATCCCTGTGGGGGAATGTCCCTGCAGTTCCAGTGGGGAAATGTCCCTGCAGCTCCAGTGGGAGAATGTCCCTGCAGCTCCACTGGGGAAATGTCCTTGCAGTTCCAGTGGGGAAACGTCTGTGGAATTCCAGTGGGGAAACGTCTGTGGAATTCCAGTGGGGAAATGTCTGTGCAATTCCAGTGGGACAGTGTCCCTGCAATTCCAGTGGGGGAATGTCCCTGCAGTTCCAGTGGGGGAATGTCCCTGCAATTCCAGTGGGACAGTGTCCCTGCAATTCCAGTGGGGAAATGTCTGTGCAATTCCAGTGGGGGAATGTCCCTGCAATTCCAGTGGGGAGATGTCCCTGCAATTCCAGTGGGAGAATGTCCCTGCAATTCCAGTGGGGAATGTCCCTGCAATTCCAGTGGGGAAATGTCTGTGCAATTCCAGTGGGGGAATGTCCCTGCAATTCCAGTGGGGAGATGTCTGTGCAATTCCAGTGGGGGAATGTCCCTGCAATTCCAGTGGGGAGATGTCCCTGCAATTCCAGTGGGAGAATGTCCTTGCAATTCCAGTGGGGAAATGTCTGTGCAATTCCAGTGGGGAAATGTCTGTGCAATTCCAGTGGGGAAATGTCTGTGCAATTCCAGTGGGGGAATGTCCCTGCAATTCCAATGGGGGAATGTCCATGCAATTCCTAACGATGCCTTTGGTGATTTTTGTGGTGGAAACAAGGGGAAAACCAAAGGATTTGGAGATGTGGACTTTAGCTGGCATTTCCTGGCTGCCCAGCGTTCCTGAAGATTGGAAAAATGATTGAAAAATTATGAAGGGGGCACATTTGTTTGAAAACCATTTTCCTCGTTCATTTAAGGTGCAGCTCGTGGTTCATTAGGGTAGGATTTATGAAATTCCCTGTTAGCGTGGCATTGCCTGTCCTTGTCAGCAGCTCCTGATTGGCTCCGTTTTCACATCATAGATTGGGTTGGAAGGGACCTTAAAGCTCATCCCATTCCCCCCCTTGCCAGGGGCAGGGACACCTCCCACTGTCCCAGGCTGCTCCAAGCCCCAATGTCCACCCTGGCCTTGGACACTGCCAGGGATCCAGGGGCAGCCACAGGTTCAGAGTTTTAGCAGAAAAACCTGAGGAGCCAAAATGTGATTTTTGCTGCCGAATTATGAGTGATCTCCCCTGAACAATATTCCCCTCTAGCCACGTTATTAGCTTGGTCTTTGTGCTTCTTATTCCAACCTTTCTTTCAGGAAGGGTGGGAACAACTCCAAGGCCAGGCTGGACAGGGCTTGGAGCAACCTGGCTCAGTGGAAGGTGTCCCTGCCCATGGCAGGGGGTGGGACTGGATGGGCTTTAAGGTCCCCTCCAACCCAAACCACCCTGGGATTCTGTGATTCCGTGGAATACTTTGCAGCCTCTCAGGCACTGGAATGTACTTCCTTGGAGGATTAAATAACCCGAAGCAGCAGGAAATTCCCAACAACCTCCCGCTCCTCGTGTCTCTTCCAGCCTCACAGACAGTGCTGTGGAACCACTGAAAGCTGACCTGGCTGAACTGGAGCAGCTGATCAAAGACCAGCAGGACAAGATTTGTGCTGTAAAAGCAAACATTTTGAGGAACGAAGAAAAAATCCAGAGGATGGTTCTGAGCATAAACTTGTCTTCAAGAAGGTGAAGGAGAGGGAAAAGAGAGAATTTAAAGAGCCTTGGGACTCACTGACATTGCTACCAAAAAACCAAAACCCAAATAGCAGATATGCCTTGTTCAGATGTAAAATGTTTAGGGACCAGAACCCTAAAAATTCTATAAAAAACCCCATTATTGCATTGATTTTTAGATGTTGATATTATGCAGGATAAAATGAATGCTCAAGTTGCAGAGCTATTAAAAGAACTTGTTTGTTTAACTGTGAGCTGCTGCCTCTCACTTCCAGAGCCTCCCGTTCCCTCCCTGGCCACTTCTCCCTTCATCTCCTTCTCCTCATCTCCCCTGAAATTCCCTCTGAACACACTGTCCCGATAAATGGGTATTCAAGAGTTCTTTTTCCCCCTTAAATGTTCCAAACTCCTGCAGGTCAGAAGGTTCCTGAACCCTGTTCAGAGCTATCAGGAATTTGATTAGGACCAAGTGAAAACGCAGTTCGAGCATCACCACGTAAGGGAGCTGAAGTGTTTTATCTGCACAGGTGTTAATTCCATTTTTATTGCATATGTTCATTTGGAAAGGATTAATTTAAGTACCTGTTTCCTCCCCAATGCATGTCCTCATAGCTTTTGCTATGGGAATAATCCCACTGATTTTTGTTTAGTGAGCTGCAGATGGCTGTGGCGTTCTCCTAATGACCTCTGGAGTGTTCTGCCCATGAGAGTCCAGCTCGAGTGATTCCTAAACCTGCAAAGAGTGTTAGTGCAGACACAACTGTGGGACTCTGGGCTGGGTGCAGCCCCCTGCAAGGCTGTTTCCAAGGATTTTATGATGTTGTTTGCATCGTGGATGAAGTGTTAGTGGCCTTGTTTTTCCTTCTTTGCTTGGTGTCTCTCTGGTTTTTCGGGTCGGTTTTTCTTTTTTTTCCTTCGTGGTTTCTTTGTCTGGTGTCTGGACCTAAAAACCTACCCAGAGATCATCATCATAACGTGAGTATTTAGGGTGTTAAATACACATTTGCAAGGGTGGGAGGCTTTGCTCTAGGGGGTTTTGGGAGGGGGGTGGAGAAGCACTGGGGGGCTTGGGAAGGAAAAGGAGAAATTTTTTGATCTCTTGTAACAACAGCCTTCGATGCTGAGCTCTTTGTGTTTGCATGGCCCTTTTTCAATACCTGAACTGCACCCCAGCTCTCAGCACACGAAGGAAAAGGGGTTCAGGACATCCAGCAGCACCCCCAGAGCCCAGAAGTGTTGCTGAAGGGCTGTGGGGTCACTTTTCCCTTTCAATTCCTGGATTGTGCAGTAGGGGCGTTGGTGGGATTGCTCACACTCCTGCTGAGGTGGTGTTTGTCCCCGTGAGCTTCCCACTGCTGCAAGGGCACAGAGAGATTTGTCAGACCTGTCCCCCAGCCTTTGTCCCCCAGCTTTTGTCCCCCAGCCTTTGTCACCCCTCCCACGGCCCTCTGCAGGCACAGAATCCAGCGTGGTGCTGCTGGAGCACACAACTGGCAGGAAAGAGGACTGGGAGCCCCCAGCAGAGACATGGAGGGATTTAATTCAGGACTTTCCTTTCCCTCAGCTGCTCCATGAAGTTCCCTTCAGCCTCGCCTCGTCCTGTCCCTGCTGGTGGGCTGCGAGTGGCCTTTGCCTGGTGCCATGGCCCACGTGTCCATCTGTCCTCGTGTGTCCTTGGCCCTTCTCAGGGTGGGAAGTTTGGCCTTGGAGGCCCTGATTTGGTTCCTGGGAAAACTCAGGGGTGACTTTTTGCACCTTTACGTGCCCATTTTCTTGTGCTTGCTGACCAAATATCCCTTGAAACCAGATCTGGTCGGTATTAAGGTTTAATAACATTTTATCATCTCACAGCCTTAACTCTCTCTGGATTTGCTCTGTCTTCCAGGGATGCAGCAAAGCCTCGGAGCTGAGGCAGGTTGAGGATGCAGCAGCGAGGAAGCAAACGGAGCAGCCGTGCCTGGAGAAGGGGAAAGGGGATGGGGAAAGGGAATGTGTGTGTGCACACCGCGGGCCTGGGGGTTGGGTTTCAGCCTGTGGGTGGTTCATTAGCAAAGGAAACTCCGCTGGAGCGGTGCTTTGGGATTGAAAGCCCTTCTCATTGTCAGCCCCGGCGGTGCTAATGGGGCCTGGCAGTTCTGGGAAGCGGGATTTGTGTTTCACCGCGTGCCTGACATTCCTCCCCGTGCTGCTCCTGCTCGGGAGGGGCTGCCAGCCCCTCTCCCAGCCAAGGTGGGGCTGGTGGCAGGATCCCGAAGTGGGATGTGGGCAAGTGAGGGACGCTGGGGGTGACAGGAGCTCCCCAGGCCAGGAGGGCTCAGGGACAGAGGAGGCTGGAAGGACGGGGACAGTGGGGTGAGCTCGGACATCCGTGGGTGCTCTGGGAGTTGGAGGATGTTCCCGAGGGTGGGAATGGCAGAGGTTTAGTTTTGTGTTCAGCAGGGCAAGGGAAGAGAAGCCTGCATGGCTGAGGTGTGTGACATGGGATTTGGATGGAATTTAGGTACCAGAGGGTCCAGCTGGGGTTGTGAGGGCCCCTCTGCTCACCTGGGACCTCACCAGAGACACCAATGCCTGGTGTCCTGAGTCCAGCTACACTGGTCATCTGAGCTGCTTCCGTATCCAGCTGATTTCTTGAGCTTTAGGATCTGAGGGAGCAGCTGGAGCTGTGTCAGAGGAGGTTTAGGTTGGATATCAGGGAAAGGTTCTTCCCCCAGAGGGTGCTGGGCACTGCCCAGGCTCCCCAGGGAATGGGCACGGCCCCGAGGCTGCCAGAGCTGCAGGAGAGTTTGGACAGCGCTGCCAGGGATGCCCAGGGTGGGGTTGGTGGGGGGTCTGTGCAGGGCCAGGAGTTGGATCAATGATCCCTGTGGATCCTTTCAGCTCTGGACACCCTGACCCCAAATTCCCACTGCCCTCAGTGTCCCCAGCTCGCCCAGGGCAGAGCTCACTCTCATCGTGGCCCTGCTGGGACATGGTCCCACTGGGAAATGTGTGGATGTGGAATGAACTCGTGGAATGGTGTGGAATGTTTGTGCTTTGGCCTCTGAGGGGAACGCTGAGGGCTTTGTGTCTGCCCAGGCCGTGGCTCCAGGCTGTCTGCTGACCTGGAAAAAGAGTTCTACCTCTGCTCACGTCTCATTACCCTCACCAGCACTGCCTTGAAACCAGGAATTCCTGATGTGTGTATCCTGGAACATCCCATATTCCCTTCAGCCATGATGTCCTCGAGTCCAGTCTGGGTTTCTCACTCCCTTGAGCTGGTGCCTGCTCTCACTGACCTTGCTCCAACAGTTTTGCTTGAAATGAAAAATACTCCAATTTTTTTTTTACATCTTTTTTCCCCCAAAGCGCCTTGGATTCATCCTCTGGGGAAGGAACCACCCCAGCCTGATGTTGCAGAAGAAGAGGGCAGGACCATGGCTGTGTGAAGTTGTTAGAAGGGTTTTTGGGAATGTGTCCTTCTCCAGCAGGAGAATCCAAAGGGATAGGTTGGCACTGAGATTTTACTTATCTCAAATGGCTGGACTCTGCCTCAGATGAATTTGTGCTCTCCCTTCCTCCCAGATTTACCCTCGTGGAGGTGAGCCAGTCTAGCACAAGGGATGGATTTGGGATCTGCCAGCCACGGAGTCCCCTTCAGCTCTTGGAGAGCCCCAGGCACCCCCCACAACTCCCTGGAAAAATCCCTGCAACACCCAAGGCCCGTCTCCTCCCTGCCCTGTTTTGTGAAAAAACACGGCAAAGTAACATTTCCGTTTTCCAGGGAGAAATTTAATTAAAAGGAATTAAGAGGTTTGGTTTATAGTTTAATTTAACGTGATGAAACAAGGATTAGCTCCCACCCCCTCCCACCCAAATCCAGGAGACGATGGCGGCCGCGAGCCACGGGAGGGAAACGCTTCCCAGGAGAACGGGGAGAGGAATTCCCCCCAGATTTACGACTTGTGAGGCAGAGGTTGCAGGGGTCGGCCTTGTTTTATGCCCTGCTGGCTCCCACAGGCTTGGCTTTGTTGTGTGCCCGGGAATGGGCTGGGAATGGCTGGGTTTGGCTGCTTTTTGCAGGGCGCTTGTGTGCTCAGGTGCTGGCTGGGGCACTGGGGCTCCTGGCTGGGTGTGTCCAGGTCTGTGGGGAAAGCTCAGGGTGGGCTTTTCCCTCCCAGCTTTCCCCTCTGGGGTATTTTTTGGCTGGTGAGGAGTATCAGGCAGTGGGAATGGGAAGGGTGTGGCTGCAGGGACATGGATGTCACAGGGCTCCCAGGCAGCACCATCCAGCCAAGCTCTGCTGGGAGCTGCCTGCCCCAGCCCTTCTCTGCCACGGATGGGACACGTGGGATGTGCAGGTGGCACCTCTGGGAATGTGCCCAGCCCTGGAGGGCCGGGCCTGCTGCATTATTTTGTAGAATCCCGAAATGGTTTGGGTTGGAAAGGACCTCAAAGCTCATCCAGTCCTCCTGCCTTGGCAGGGACACCTCCCACTGTCCCAGGCTGCTCCAAGCCCCAGTGTCCAGCCTGGCCTTGGACACTGCCAGGGATCCAGGGGCAGCCACAGCTGCTCTGGGCACCCTGTGCCAGGGCCTCCCCACCCTCACAGGGAAGGATGTTTTTTCCCCACTCTTCATTTTAGTCACTCTGCCTGCACAGGATCAGGCAGAGAAGGGAAAGGAGAAACTTTTAAAATACCTGAAATAACAGATACAGTCCAAATCCAGCCACAAAGAGAAGGGAGGGACAGCAGATCCTGCATGGCCAGGGCATAACAGGACCTGTCCTCTCTCTGAGGCACATTTTGGGAGGTCTGGTGCAATGCCATGAAGGGAATGGCCCCTGCTTTCCATCCACGGAATATCCAGGGTTGGAAGGGACCCACCAGGATCACCCAGCCCAGCTCCTGTCCCTGCACAGACACCCCACCAATCCCACCCTGGGCATCCCTGGCAGCGCTGTCCAAACTCTCCTGGAGCTCTGGCAGCCTCGGGGCCGTGCCCATTCCCTGGGGAGCCTGGGCAGTGCCCAGCACCCTCTGGGGGAAGAACCTTTTCCTAAAATCCATCCTAAACCTCCCTGGCACAGCTCCAGCTGCTCCCTCAGTGAAACTGGGTGAATCCAAGCAATAACTGCTTTTGTTTGAAATGCTGATTATGGATATAAATTCCTCCCTCCCTGGCAGGCCAGAAGAGCCTGTGACTGGGATATAAACCATGAGGACCCACAGGGATTTCATGGAAAAGGCATATTTGAACAGAGCCCTTTTTGTTTCAGGGGACTGAGTGGGTCTAGAAGGAAAGGGATGGGAGGTGGGACAGGAGCTGCCCAGAGTCTCCTCATTCCTGGGCTGGCAGCCTGGCCACAGGGATTGCTTCCGGGCCAGCAGCTTTCCCTGGGATCAGCTTGGTGGCAAGAGGTGCTTCATTTCTCCTGTGCTTTTGGGTTTTCTCTGCTTTTGGAACAGCATCTGCTGCTGCTGCTGGAGCCCAAGCGTTGGCTGAGCTCGGGAGGAGCTGGGGATCCACGTCTGGGAAGGAGAAGCTGTTTGGATAAGCAGCAGTCCCTCCGAGCTGGAGGTTCTGAGCTGCTCTGGCTTTAACCTCGGCAGGGAGAGAGGAAGTTTTCCTGTCCAATTCAAATAATCTCGGCTGTACTTCCAGTGCACGTTACGGGGCTGGGAGCTGGAGTGAGCCTGAGCCTGGGTCTGGGTCAGCATCGGGGGCTGGGGCACAGGAGGGGTCAGTGATGACCACAAGTGACACTGCTGGAGTGAGAAAGAGCAGCAAGAACAGAGAGCTGGGCTTTCATGGCCTCCCACAGGGATTTGGGCTGGACGGGACCTTAAAGTTCATCCCATTCCAGGGACACCTCCCACTGTCCCAGGCTGCTCCAACCTGGCCTGGGACACTGCCAGGGATCCAGGGGCAGCCCCAGCTTCTCTGGGCACCCTGTGCCAGCAGCTTTGTCTCATCATGTCCTGCTAAAGGCAGACAGACAGCCCTTAACCATTTGCACAATGCTATATTTTATTTTATTTTATTTTATTTTATTTTATTTTATTTTATTTTATTTTATTTTATTTTATTTTATTTTATTTTATTTTATTTTATTTTTTTGTTTTTTATCTTATTTTATATTTTATATATTTTTTATTTTTTATTTTAATTCATTTCATTTTATATTTTATCCTGTTAATTTATTTTTATTTTTATTTTTAATTATGTTATGTTACGTTATGTTATGTTATGTTATGTTATGTTATGTTATGTTATGTTATATTTTAACTGGAGAGGTGGAAGTGGGAAGGTAAAGAGCCTGAGATGCTCCTCTCCACAATACCCAAGTTACTCCCCCGACCATCTGTGGTGGGTTCCTTCAGGAACTGCTCCAGGGATCCCTTTATCCATGGGGTCAGTCCTTCAGGAACTGCTCCAGGGATCCCTGTATCCATGGGGTCAGTCCTTCAGGAACTGCTCCAGTGTGGGTCCCTTTATCCATGGGGTCAGTCCTTCAGGAACTGCTCCAGTGTGGGTCCCTTTATCCATGGGGTCAGTCCTTCAGGAACTGCTCCAGTGTGGATCCCTTTATCCATGGGGTCAGTCCTTCAGGAACTGCTCCAGTGTGGGTCCCTTTATCCATGGGGTCAGTCCTTCAGGAACTGCCCCAGTGTGGGTCCCTTTATCCATGGGGTCAGTCCTTCAGGAACTGCTCCAGGGATCCCTGTATCCATGGGGTCAGTCCTTCAGGAACTGCCCCAGGGATCCCTGTATCCATGGGGTCAGTCCTTCAGGAACTGCCCCAGTGTGGATTCCTTTATCCATGGGGTCAGTCCTTCAGGAACTGCTCCAGTGTGGGTCCCTTTATCCATGGGCTCAGTCCTTCAGGAACTGCCCCAGTGTGGGTCCCTTTATCCATGGGGTCAGTCCTTCAGGAACTGCCCCAGGGATCCCTTTATCCATGGGGTCAGTCCTTCAGGAACTACTCCAGGGATCCCTTTATCCATGGGGTCAGTCCTTCAGGAACTGCCCCAGGGATCCCTTTATCCATGGGGTCAGTCCTTCAGGAACTGCCCCAGGGATCCCTTTATCCATGGGGTCAGTCCTTCAGGAACTGCCCCAGGGATCCCTTTATCCATGGGGTCAGTCCTTCAGGAACTGCTCCAGGGATCCCTGTATCCATGGGGTCAGTCCTTCAGGAACTGCCCCAGTGTGGGTCCCTTTATCCATGGGGTCAGTCCTTCAGGAACTGCTCCAGGGATCCCTGTATCCATGGGGTCAGTCCTTCAGGAACTGCCCCAGTGTGGGTCCCTTTATCCATGGGGTCAGTCCTTCAGGAACTGCCCCAGTGTGGGTCCCTTTATCCATGGGGTCAGTCCTTCAGGAACTGCTCCAGGGATCCCTTTATCCATGGGGTCAGTCCTTCAGGAACTGCCCCAGTGTGGGTCCCTTTATCCATGGGCTCAGTCTCCTTCAGGAACTGCCCCAGTGTGGGTCCCTTTATCCATGGGCTCAGTCCTTCAGGAACTGCCCCAGTGTGGATCCCTTTATCCACGGGCTCAGTCCTGCCAGGGCCCTGCTCCAGCCCAAGCTTCCCACGGGGCCAGAGGTTCCTTTGGGCATCTCCCAGCTCTGGTGTGGGATCTTCTTCCCTGACAGTTGCCCTTGGAGGAGAGGCAGCGTTATTTAGGTTATTTAGGTTGGAAAAGGTGCAGAGCCCTTCCTGGGATGTGCAGCTCGATGTACAGCAAGGTTTATTTGTTCTGGTCCCACTAAGAGCTTTATTCCTGCTTCCTGTTGCTCCTGGCAGGGCGGGAGCTGAGTGAAGTCCCACCAGTTTGGGTTCAAGCACAAATGTCCTGACAGGAGAGCAAAGGGAGATCAGTTCTGGAGGGCTCTCCGAGAGCCCTGGATTTAAAGTGAGCACAGAACCCCCAGGTTTGGGTTGGAGGAGACCTTAAAGAGAATCTTGTGCCATGGGTAGGGACACCTTCCACTAGCTTGGGTTGCTCCAAACCCCATCCAAACCCCATCCAAACCCCATCCAAACCCCATCCAAACCCCATCCAGTCATGATCCCAAGCAGCCAGGATGGGGGGAAGCTGCTGAGCAGGAGCATCACTGGAGAATTTCCAACAGTGATGGGCTTTTGGTGTGAAAACTGTGCCTGTCCCCACACGTGGCTGGAGTGGGATGAGCAGAGCAGAGCAAGAGATGGTCTCGGCATTCCTGAGGGGATCCTGGAGCCAGGAGGAATTCCAGGCCACCCACCACAGCCCTGTGGCACTCAGGTAACCTGGGAGGAAGGGAAGGTGTTCTCCTCCAGTTTCAGCGCTCCCGAGCTCCCGGCATTCCGGTGAAGTGTTGAGAAAGGGCTGGTTTTATGTTTAATCCCTCTGGGCTGTGACCTGGGAGCTGCCATTAATGGGATCCTTGTCCTTGGAGCAGGGTGGGAGCCCCGGCTCTCTCACACCCAAAGACTGTTCCATTGTGCTGCCTCCAAAGCTGCTGCCGGAGCCGCCGGCAGCCGCGTGGGAATGCGCCGGGATTTTGTTCCAGTGTCACTTTCTCAGGTGTCAGGGGCTGTGTTTGCTCTCCGTGTGCGACTGCCGAGAGCTCCGGGAGCACGGGACCACCCCAAGGCATCCAGCTGCTTCCAGAGGTGGGGAATGTGTGGGAACTTCCAGTGCCGCCCTCGGCATCTGCTGCCACCCGGGCTGGGCTCTGTGGGATGGCTCCCCACGGCAGAAAAGTGTGCCTGGAGCCCCTCTGGAAGGGATGAGCCGTTCCCAAATTCAGGGAGCGATGGCCATGCAGGGCCTGCAGCAGAGGAGCTGGGCACGAGGTCCTGGTGCACTTTTGGGGAAGTGTTGGGCTACCAAGGGCAGATTTCAGTGCCCAGTTAAACCTGAAATGTGCCCAGGAGGGAGCGGGGTTTGTGTGAAGTGTCTGATGCCCACTGGGGTTCACTCCCAGCTCCTTCCCAGCGCCTGGCCAGGAAATTTGTCCTTCTTTTGTGCCCTTTGTTAAATCAGGTAGGAAAGTGTGGGCCTGGCACACCTTTACCTGCCCTAGGAGAGCTCCACAGGCTCCCAGTGCTCCCAGCAGGGATTAATCACTGTGCACACGTGTTTGGATGTGGTCAGCTCCCACTCCTTTTGATTGGATATCGGGAAAAATACCCAGCGTGGGCTGGACTGTGTCTCAGCACTGTGAGAATCCCAGAATCCCAGACTGGTGTGGGTTGGAAGGGACTTCAAACTCATCCAGTCCTTCCACTGTTCCTGGGACACCTTCCACTATCCCAGGTTGCTCTAAGCCCTGTCCAGACTGGCCTTGGACACCCATGGATTTCCAAGCCAGAGCTCAGAGTGAAGACTTGTGCCACCAGGAATTAATCCATGGAGGCAATTAGTGGGACAGCTCTCCAGAGCAGGAGGGAAAGGCTGTTGGAGGCAGCCAGAGCCCTGTTTTGGGGTCAGAACTGCTCTGTTTGCCCTGCCTGGGGCTCTGGGGTGGCTTGGGACAGAGTGCTCCAGTGCCAGGAATGAGGACGGGCTGGAACAGGACACGGGATGTGTTTGTCAACACCAGGGAGAGCAGAACCCGCTCAGGTTCTGCTCCACGTTATTTCTGCAGCAATGGAAAGCTGCTTAAAACAATTCCCTGGTTACTTTGGCTGCTTGATCTTCCAGCCTGCTGTTATGTGGGAATCCAGAGTGCAGGGAATATTTCACTTCCAGGTCAATTTCAAGGTGGCGAGTGCTGCAGTGACCCCCATTAAAAATCCACTTCTATTGTTGTTCCCCGTTGTGATAAGATGTCTCTTCCCCATACTGTGATGGGCTTCTGCACAATGAAAGGACGATCCAAATATTCCCTGCACTCTGGATTCCCACACTGTTACTTCTTTGCATCAGTGCCCTGAGGATCAGGGAGTGAAAAATCCAAGGAAAACCTGGGATATGTTTTCCAATCTGTGCCAGCTTCTCCCCCAGACCCCAGCAGCCCTTTGAACCTGCCCTGCTGGCAGAAAGGCTCCTCCTGACCCCGGGGCACTCTGAGCCCACCCATAATTAGCGATGGACCTGCCAGCATGAGAAAAAAATCCATTTCTTATGGAAAAGCTGCAGGAGAGGCTGGGGCAGGGCCTGGCCACGGGCTCTGGGGCCAGAGGAACCACAGGAGTGTGCCACCCACAGCAAGGCAAGGAGAAGCACCTCATTCTCAAGTCTTTGGGGTGGATCTGGGTTCTCAGCCCACGGCTGGGCTCCAATCCTTTTCCTGCAGGGTTTGTGGCAGCTCCCAAGCAGAATTTTTTTCCTTTGAGCTCCACAACAAGAAGTGTGGTTAGAAGTGGGGTTTTTTTGGGATAGGGAATGTTTCTTGCCTGGGGCCAAGAGCAGAAATGTGGGACAGATTTGGATCAAACTTACTTCTTCTTTTGGAATTTTATTTAAAGAATAAAAAAAAAAAAACCAACCCAAAAAACCAACAAACTAGCACCTCGGGCAAGAGCTGAAGCATGGAAAATTTCATCCCGAAAGGCGGACGCTTTGTGAAATTGTGAGCATGTGAAAACAGGTGGTTAAACTGAAATGGTTTTGCAGATCGGAGTACGGAGGCTGCTACCAGGAACCTGCTACAAATCCTGGAGTGAACTCTTCCTGAAAGGCAGAGCAGGAGAAGAGGCCATCAGCGAGTAACCTGAGCCACTCCCGAACCCACAGGCGGCGGCAGAACCGCGGGAGAAGCCAAGGAAAACGAGGAGAGGTTTTCGGAGAGGTCAGCGAGGGAGCCGAGCCCAGGCACGGCTTCACACTGAGGCTCCCAAACGACACCCCCGTGATGGGATCTGGCTGGGACAGAATTTCACTGGCAGCACCTGAGCCAAGGCCTGCTCGAGTCAGTGGGAAGCTCCTCGGAGGGTTGGATCAGGGCCTGAAAAGTGCAGCCAGCAGGAAAAATGTGTAAGGACAGGGCTGCAGCACGTTGCAGGGTGGAGGGAGGGAATGACTGGTGAGAGGACAAGGGGGAATGGCTTTAAACTGGAAGAGATGAGGTTCAGACTGGATTTTGGGAAGGAATCCTTCCCTGGGAGGGTGGGCAGGCCCTGGCACAGGGTGCCCAGAGAAGCTGTGGCTGCCCCTGGATCCCTGGCAGTGCCCAAGGCCAGGCTGGACACTGGGGCTTGGAGCAGCCTGGGACAGTGGAAGGCAGGGGGATGGGACTGGATGATCTTTCTGATCCCTTCCCACCCAAACCATTCCAGGATTCCATGATCTGTGAGGGAAAGCCCAGTTTTGGTGGATGAAGGTGCCCACACGTGTGTGTTTGTGCTCTGAAGGATGCTGGACTCCATTTCCTGCGCTGGCAGGCTTTTGTCTTCACACACAGGTTGTTCTCCTGTTTCCCTTCACACACAAATTGCTTTCCTGGGCACTCACGACACAAAACCAATCTTGGTTTTCCCCTTTTGTCTTATCCCTCAGCACAGAAATGCAGCGCCCTCCAGAAGGTGCCCCAGCTCATCCCGATGGTTGCCACAGAGCCCTGCCGAGAAAACCTGCAGTGGGAAGCATCCAGAGGCCCTGCTGGAGCTCAGCAGGGAATGAGAAGCTGCTCCCACTCCCCCTGGATCACCGGGAACGAGCTGCTTTCTGTCGGGTTTCTCCAGTGTAAGTGTGATTATGAAGTGTTAGGACACACGGTCAGCGGCGTTTTACAGCTGGGTCTTAAAGGGATCAGCAAAAGGGGAAAAAAAACTAAAGCAGGGCTTAAACTGGAAGCCAGGAGTGTGGGCAAATTAAGGAGTGCAATGGCAGTGCTAATTAAACCCCTGGAGAGAAGGAAGGAGGAAATGACCTAAATCCCAGCACTCTCATGGGGTGGGACAAGCGTGGGACATGGGACACGAAGCCTGAACCCCCCTCTGTCCCCTGCCACAGAGCAGGGGTCTGTCCCTGCCTGGCCAGGAGAGCCAGCAGGGAGCTGAGGTTGTTTGAAGCCTTTGGTGCATGGAAGCCTTCAAAGAAGGGCTCAGCCAAGGTGGAGAGCTGCAGCCTGCCGTGCATCCTAAGGATTTCCATCATTTCCCCTCACTTTAGGCACTAAATCTTTTTGCTGTCTGCAGGGAGAGTTGGTTAAAAGCACAAACCTGAGGTGTCCCCTGAGGGTGAATCTGCTGCAGAGGGATGGGATGGTCCAGCCTTGGGCTTCACATCCATCTGGAGACCTCCAGGACTTGGCCCCAAGGTTGGCTTTTTCCTTCAGGCCAGCTGGGAAGTGTTTAGGAAGTGCCAGCCTTGCTGCTCCTTGTTTCCTCTGTTCAACACAGCACCTTCCACTCTCCCCGAGTTTTAGGAGTTACTCAGGTGAGCTGATCCTTGTCATAGCCATAAATTCTCCACCTGCACTGACAAGGAGGAATGGCTTTAAACTGAACGGGAGTGGGTTTATTTCAGGTATTGGGGAGGAATTGTTCCCTGGGAGGGTGGGCAGGCCCTGGCACAGGGTGCCCAGAGAAGCTGGGGCTGCCCCTGGATCCCTGGCAGTGCCCAAGGCCAGGCTGGACACTGGGGCTTGGAGCAGACAATGGAAGGTGTCAGGGTGGAACAGGATGGGCTTTAAGGTCCCTTCCAACCCAAATCCCTCTGTGATTCCGTGGTTCTCCTGCACTACTGGCCCCCAGCACTTCCTGCACATTTCCCACGTGTGTCTGGCAGTGGAAATGTGGCAGCAGATTTTGTGGCAGCAGATTTTGTGGCACCGACAGCCAGGCTTTCCCCAAATTCCAAATGGTCCTTACAGACTCATTTGTGGTATCACTAATGCACTGTCTGGAGGGAAAAGTGGAAACATTCTGTCACCACAAGGAGGAAGGAACCGGGATAGGGTTTTGTAGCTGGCAAAGCTGACCCTCCACGCTCTGCAGATGGAATTGCTGAATTCCTGGGATTTTCTTTTAAGTCTTTTGCCTTATGCCTAAAATGGGCTTCTATTCATGGACTTGAAAGCCGTGTGGATGTGGCACTTGGGGATGGGGTTAGTGCTGGGCTTGGCAGTGCTGGGGAAGGGCTGAACTCAGTGGGCTTGGAGGGCTTTTCCAGCCTAAACAATTCCATGATTCCATGCCCAAAGCCAGGCTGGGTTTGCAGTCCTGCAGTCTGGCAAGGCCAGCCTGCTCACACGTGTTCCCTCAGCAGCCAGGGCACACACTGGACACTCTGCAGTGTCCAATTCCTGGTTGTTACCTAGAGGAAAAGCTGCATTTGTCTCCCTTTGGCCACCTTGGAAGCCTGGCCCTTTCCCTCAGGTGAGGGAAGCTGCTCCTGGTGCAGCTCCCAGGGGATCAGGATGAAGCTGGAAGGTGGAACAACAGCAGCAAGGCCAGAAAAGAGGAGCTGGAGGGTGACAAAGGGGCTGTGGGCTGCAGTTCCCAGCTTTGTCGCTTCCTAAGGGAAAGAAATGAACACTGAAGCCTGAGCAAAGCCCCTCCTGGAGGATACATTTCCTGGGAACTCTCACTTTGATGGCTGGGAAATCCATAAAGTTTTTCTCCTTGGAGCTGGGAGACTCCAACCAAGCCCTTGGTTAAAGAAATGGCAGTAAAAAGAAGTCACAAACACAACACCCACACCCGGAGCAGCCCCGAAGGTGAGGTGCCTGTTTTGGGGGGGGTGTCTGTGACCCCCTGTGAGGGAAATCCATCCCAGGGGGAGGAGGCCAGGTCCCATCCAGATATGGCTCACAAATCTGTCAGGAATTTCATTTCAGGAGGAGATAGCAGGATTTTACCGTGGCTGTCAGCAGCATTCTCCAGGTCACGCTGCTGCATGAAAGAGAGTGTTAGAAGCTGGGACTTAAACTAAACAGATTTCCTAGAGGAAACACACACAAAATTACTTTGCTTCTAAAGTTACTTTTATAGACGTTTTTCCCTGAGAAATATTTCTCCCTGGAAAAATAAATTCACAGGATGTAATTAAAACAGTTCTGTGCGTGCACAGGGCTGGCCCCCTTTAAGTGCTTCACCAAATGCACCAGCGAGGAAAGGAATGAAAGGCAGCTTTGTTGGAATCTATTAATGACAATCTGCATTAATTAGAAAATGAGACATTGTTCTCTTGGTTTATGGCTCTGAAAATGGCTGGTAATAAGGCTGAGGCTGCAGTGCTCAGCTTTTCCCTTCTCTGTGCTGTTGTGAGGCCTTGAAAAATCGAAATTATCTTTGATTTGTCAAATCCTGAGCTGCTGAAGGCAATGGGAGTCAGGTTCCATACCCCTGGATTCTGGCAATAACCAGGTGCTGGTGGCTGGGGTGGGTTTTTTTTTTTGCTTTTTTTGCCATTTTCTTTAGGCTTAGCTTTTAATTAAACAAAGGAAGAGTGAACTGCGTTGTATTAGAGCTTAACTTTCACTCCGTGAGGGACAAAGCCTTAATAGGTTTGTATGGATCCCCAATTAGGGATAATAATTATCTCTGCTCCTCCAGTGAAACCACTCACCCCCTTTTGGAAACCTCTTTGAGTGCAGAAGTGCGTGCAGAAATAAAGCATCCTGTGATTCTGAAAGCTAAAACCACACCTTTCCAGCAGTATTTAAAGGTTTTATTGCTATGTTGCTGTCCCGATCACAAGTAAAACATTTTTATGTCCTTCAGGCATGTCTGGCTGCATTTCCTGCGTCTCTCAAGCACAGCAGGGTGACATTTCTAATGCATCTCCACTGCATGACCTCTTTTTGAGTGGAGAAAGAAGAACTTGGGGTCATTTGATAAAAGAAATGTTGGATCACTGGTGGGAGAGACGCTGTGAAAAGGATCATCAGAGCACAGGGTTACTTTGTCACAGAATTTGGGTCGGAAGGACCTTAAATACCATCTCATTCCATGGGCAGGGACACCTTCCACTACCCCAGGTTGCTCCAAGCCCCGTCCAAGCTGCCTTTGGACACTTCCAGGGATGGGGAGTCCACAAACTCCTGGAGCAACAGGACTGGAAGCTGATTTTTGGTAACTGAAACATTTTAAGCAGCATCCCTGGAGCCACTTCCAATTAAAAAGAGAGACAGCACAAGCAGAGAAAAGTTACCTGGAGTACCTCGAAGGAGAAACCCCTTCCCTGGGAGGGAACATGGGGAGCTGAGGGTTAATTTTAATTTCCCAATCAGCTCTGCCAGGCTGGGATGGGAGCGGGGCAGACAAGCAGGGAAATGTTTTCTGTTCACACCCCACCTTGGAGGTGGACCAGCACACAGGGACTGCTGTGAAACAGGCAGGAATGCCACTGCCTGGAGTCCTGCTTGGAATTCCTGTGCCCCTCCTTCCCAAAGACACCTTTTCTTCCTTCCTTCTTTTCTTTTTTTTTTTTCTCCTTCCTTCCTTCCTTCCTTCCTTCCTTCCTTCCTTCCTTCCTTCCTTCCTTCCTTCCTCTTCCTTCCTTCCTTCCTTCCTTCCTTCCTTCCTTCCTTCCTTCCTTCCTTCCCTTCCTCCTTCCTTCCTTCCTTCCTTCTCTCTCTCTTCCTCTTCCTCCTTCCTTCTTCCTTTCTTCTTTCCTTCCTTCCTTCCTCCTTCCTTCTTTCTTTCTTTCTTTCTCCTTCCTTCCTTTTCTTTTCTCTTTCTCTTTTCTTTTCTTTTCTTTTCTTTTCTTTTCTTTTCTTTTCTTTTCTTTTCTTTTCTTTTCTTTTCTTTTCTTTTCTTTTCTTTTCTTTTCTTTTCTTTTCTTTTCTTTTCTTTTCTTTTTTCTTTCTTTCTTTTCTTTCTTTCTTTCTTTTTCTTTCTTTCTTTCTCTTTCTTTCTTTCTTTTTCTTTCTTTTCTTTTTCTTTCTTTCTTTCCTTTCTTTCTTTCTCTTTCTTTCTTTTTTCTTTCTTCTCTTTCTCTTTCTTTTTCTTTCTTTCTTTCTTTCTCTTTCTCTTTCTCTTTCTCTTTCTCTTTTCTTTTTCTCTTTCTCTTTCTCTTTCTTCTTTCTTTTCCTCTTTCTTTCTTTCTCTCTTCTCTTTCTTTCTTTCTCTCTTTCCTTCTTTCTTCTCCTTCCTTCTTTTCCTTCCTTCCTTCCTTCCTTCCTTCCTTCCTTCCTTCCTTCCTTCCTTCCTTCCTTCCTTCCTTCCTTCCTTCCTTCCTTCCTTCCTTCCTTCCTTCCTTCCTCTTCTTTTCCTTTTTGCTTTTCTTTGCTTTCTGTCTCTCTTTCTTTCTCTCCTTCTCTCTTTCTTTTCCTCCCTCCCTCCCTCAGGGAACAGTTTGGAGCCGCAGTGCACTCGCGTTGCCCCCGCGGAAATCACAGCTAAAAATGACTTTGGGGGTTCTTTTTTTAGCGCTGGGCTTTGAGCAGGGCGTGGGTGGCTCTTGCTCCGTTTGGTTTCATGAAATCCCCCCTCAGCAGAGCAGCCCAGGGGCTTCTTTTCCCCCTTTTTGTTTCTCCTAGGGCTCCATTCAATAAGCACACACCCGCTGCAGCCGGGCACAATGAAACCGGGCGAGGCACTTGCAAGAGGAGGGTGTTTGTTTTCCTCTGCTGGGGCCCTGAGTGCCCGCAGAGCTGCTCCACAAAGGGCCCCCTGTGCCCGGGGCAGCCCCAAGTGCCTGCACTCACTCCACACTGGGATCCTCTGGCTGCGGGCAGCTGCAATTTTCAGGGAATTTGGGGGGAAAAAGCGTGCTGAGAGCACGGTGTTAGGGTGGGAAAGCCAAGTGCTTGCAAGGCTGGAGCTGCTCAATTCATCTGTTTATGTCTCCTGTTGTTGCACAGCCCCCTGCTCGCTGTATTTTCTCCTTTCTGACAGGATTTGTCCCCTCTGTGCTTCCTCCATGGATGTCCAGCACCGTGGGGCTCCTGATGCCCGTTCCTGGCTGGATGCAGCTCCCAAAGCCCCTGCTCTGAGGGAATGTGCAGGTGGAGATGCTGCCATGGGGCTCTCCATGAGCCTTTTGGCACTGATGCAGGTTTCTGACGTGGCTGCTCAGTGCTGATCACACCACATTTTGCAGCAGACTTCGTTTAAAACCTCACTCCCAAGGCACTGGGAGCTGCCCCCCTGGGCATGGATCTGCACTGCCTGGAATGCCTTGGGAAGTTGGACTGGGTGATCTTTAAAGGTCCCTTCCAGCCCAAATTGTTCTATGATTTCTGTGGAATATTCACTGGTTGATGGGTTGGACTGGATGATCTTTAAAGGACCCTCCCAGCCCAAATTGTTCTATGATTTCTGTGGAATATTCACTGGTTGATGGGTCGGACTGGATGAGCTTTAAAGGTCCCTCCCAGCCCAAACCATTCCATGATTTTGATGAAATATTCACTATTTGACCTCTCAGCATGTCAGAAGCACTGCTTTGGGACAGTGTGGAGCCTGGCAAGGTGCAGCATGGATGGACTGACACAGAAAATTTGGATGCATTCCAACAGGCAGGAGTTCAGGGGGACTCCTGTTCCCTTGGAGCCTGGCACTGAGCATGCACAGAATGTTCCAGTTCTTTGTCTGAGACACCTTCAGCCAAAGCCACCAGGCAGAGGGCGTGCCATGAGAGCAGGAAGCGTTGGGAAAGCAGGAATCTGGGCTCTCCTGATCCGTAATTCCTGATCTAATTGATCGAAATCAAATCTGGAACTGGTTTTGCAAAGCGTCAGATTGAAAGCAACGCCCATGTTTAGTCCTTTCATTTTAGCCTTCCCATTCACAATCCCAAAGTTTCTACCTCACAATCCCCTAGTTCCTACTCTCAGGGCATTTTGCAGTGAAAGCTGAGTGCCTTTTCCAGCACCTCCAGCTCTGCCTTCCATGACATGAGGGGTGGGAAATCTCCATCTTCCCAACTCAGGAAGGAGCACTGGAATTGCCTTGGATTTGACTTTTTTTTTTGCCTAGGAATTGTTCAAGGTCTTTAGCTATGGTGCAATCAAAGAATCCCAGAGTGGTTTGGGTGGGAAAGGACCTCAAATCCCATCCAGTGCCACCCCTGCCATGGGCAGGGACACCTTCCACCATCCCTGGCTGCTCCAAGCCCCGGTGTCCAGCCTGGCCTTGAAGGTGGCTTTGCTGAGGGCAGTGGGATGAAGTGGACAATGGCCATGCTCATGGGGAGCAGGAGGGACATGGAATCACAGAATCCCACAGGGATCATCGAGGTCCAACTCCTGTGCATGTTGGAAATGAGCTTTTCTCCTCCCCAGCTCTTGTTTTTTCTCCCCCTCTTGCTTTTCCTCGAGCTATTTCTTCTGACAATTCCACACAAGTGCCGGAAGAAGTTGTTCAAGTGGCAAAAACAAAGAGGGAGGATGAAAAAAACCCTTTCCATTTTTATTCTCCCATCAAAATCTGAATATTTTCTGAAGAGGGGGGGAAAAAAAAAACCAACCAGCTATGATTATAAATAAATCCCTTTTGTCTGCAAATCCCCTGGTGGGAGTGGGGGAGGTTGGGCTGAAACGTTCCTGAGTGACTCATTCCTGGGCAGCCCTTTGCTGTGGATGGAAACTCGTCCTCAGCAGATTTTGTGTTCTTTCCTAACCTGCCTGCAAGGAGCTGTTTCCTTTGTGGGCTGAGGTGAGGGAGGCACCCGCTTCTCCTTTGATATCCCCACACCTGCCATCAAAGGATGCCTGTTTCTCCCGGAAAACGGGGATAGAAACTCCAGTGTTTTCCTTCCCTGCCTCAAACTGCTGATGATGATGGCCCTGGGAGAGAAAATACCTGCAACTGTGCTGGATCCATGAGCTGGGAACCTGTGGCTGGATCCTGGCTCCTGGTGGAGGCAGGGAGACACTGGGCTCGTGGATTTGGGTTTTCACGCTCCCGAGGTGTTCCCTCAGGACAGTGCAAAAATGATTTCCAGAGCCTTTCACGCCCTTAACAGAAATAAATGACAGGAAAAGAACGAGAGGGAAGCAGGGAATCCTGCTCTCTCTCAAGCGATCCCACAATTTAATTGGGAGCAGTGAAAGGGATGTGTAGGACAATCACTGCCCTGTTTCCTTATCAACGGGCACCCTCTAGGCAAGGCTGAACATCCTAACCAAAATTCCAAGGGTCAGAGGTGGTGTGACCCACACCAGTAGGGAACACTCCCTTTTTTGGGCCATTTGTCCCTAATGGTGTTAATCCTGGTGGTTCTTTACTCAATTTTAGCCCTTTTCCCTCGCTGCCAGGACGGACTGTCCCAGTTTCCTTGGGAGCAGCAGGGAGACTCTTCAGCTCTGTCCCGTGATGATGACGGGTGGGATTTTCTAGTCCCTGCCTTTTCTGTGGGGTTGCAGTTCAACCTTCACTCCACACCCTCTGCTTTCTCCGGGTCAGGATTGAAGGAGCCAAGTCCTGGACACCTGATGGGAGGTTCAAATTCAGCTGGCTGATGCATCAGTGCTGCCCCTTTTCCCTCAGGACAGACGGATTCAGGCCCATTTACAACAGAATTAACTTCCTGGACTCTGAGCAACCTTTCTGTTGTCATCTTTGTCCTGATGACATCCTGGATGCTGGAATTCAGTTCTCCTCCCATCCCTCATTCCTGTTTTCTGTTGTTAATGCACGGCTTCGTGTCCACTTCAGGAACGACACCAATTCCCCAGGAAAACGTCGGGGATGTGCTAAAAATGGCGGGATGAGGGGATTTTTTTCCCCCCACCTCTTTCCCCACAGATGCATTTATCACTAGGGCAACTTCAGTGGAGAGTTCACTACAAATCCAAGCCGATGGCTTAGATCCAGGCAGGCAGAAGTTTTATGGACTGAGCTAAGCGTGAATTACACTTCTGGTCACGGCATTTTTTTTTCCCCCCCTTCCTTCCTTCCTTCCTTCCTTTCTTTCTTTTCCTTCACTGTGACCCTGGCACCGAAGCAGTTACAATTGCAAAGTATTCCATAATGCAGCTGTTTCTCTGCTGCTTGGAAGCTCTGGGAGGAACCTGGGTGGATTTAAAAGGTGTGGTGCCCCTGGAAAAGGGCGTTGGAGGTGCTGGTGGTGGCGGGGCTAACCACTGGTTTTAGCACCAGGTATAAATCATCCTCCTTTTTCAGGCACGACTCCCAAGATGTCCATGTTTATCCAGGAATGAGAGGGAGGGAGGCGCATTTTCTTCTCAGTCTGGCACTAAATGCAACCACTGCCTTCATTCCAGGGAGTGAAAACCGTGGATTAAGAGGAGTTCACCCCTGCCCCTTCTTTTCCCCTCGTCCATGTTCAGGTGAGGCAGAGTTTCTCCAGTGGTGTGGGAGATGGAAGGAGGGAGGGAAGGAAGGAAGGAAGGAAGGAAGGAAGGAAGGAAGGAAGGAAGGAAGGAAGGAAGGAAGGAAGGAAGGAAGGAAGGAAGGAAGGAAGGAAGGAAGGAAGGAAGGAAGGAAGGAAGGAAGGAAGGAAGGAAGGAAGGAAGGAAGGAAGGAAGGAAGGAAGGAAGGAAGGAAGGAAGGAAGGAAGGAAGGAAGGAAGGAAGGAAGGAAGGAAGGAAGGAGGGAAGGAAGGAAGGAAGGAAGGAAGGAAGGAAGGAAGGAAGGAAGGAAGGAAGGAAGGAAGGAAGGAAGGAAGGAAGGGAGGAGGGAGGAAGGAAGGAAGGAAGGAGGAGGAGGTAGGAAGGAGGGAGGGAGGGAGGGAAGGAAGGAAGGAAGGAAGGAAGGAAGGAAGGAAGGAAGGAAGGAAGGAAGGAAGGAAGGAAGGAAGGAAGGAAGGAAGGAAGGAAGGAAGGAAGGAAGGAAGGAAGGAAGGAAGGAAGGAGCAGGGTCCTGCAGGGAAGGGACTCTGGTGGGGGCTCAGTGGATGGGCTGATTCCTTTCTGGTCCTTTCTGGGGATCCTGTTTCCAGGAGCAGGATGGGTGAACTCCTTGTTTTGTTTGGAGCACGAGGAGCACGGCTGGGAGAGGCTGTGTCTGCCCAGGAGGGGCAGTGGGAAATGGCAGTGAATGTGGAGGGGTGGTCGAGGGATCCTCTGGAGCAGCAGGAGAAGTTTTATTTGCTTTATTTATTTATTTATTTATTTATTGAATTTTAGGGTTTTTTTCTTTCATTGCTTCAGGGTTAGGAGCTGGAGAACAGCTTGTGCCCAGTGGGTGAGCCAGCATGTGTTGGATAAGTGGCTTTTTGGAAAAAGCGTTTCCTAGGTGTTCACCAAACACCAGATTTTTGCAGATTTCCACTTTCCCATTGCAGCCACTCAATAAATTGGCAGAGTTCAGTGCATTTCCCCATGGGATTCTTCCCAAACACCTATGGATCCCCGGAGCTGGAGGCTGAGTCTGCACAGTCACTGCCTCTCAACACCACTGCACAAGAATTCATCAGCACAGCTTGGGATGGGCTGCTTTTCACGTGCCTTTAAGGAAAAGTAAAAACAAGGAGAGAATAAAAGCCTGGTTCAGGAGATAAACTGCTGGAAAATATAGTGGGATGTGGTATGTAAGAATTTTCTGCCTTCATTGCAGCAAGAACTGAAGGAACCTCGAACCATGAGCGACTCCAGCTTTGTCTGTCCTGTTTATCCATCGCTTTATTCCTCTCTAGGGCTCTGCTTTGCCCACAGCGATCTGTTGCAAGTAAACAATTCTGCATCCTCTGCTCCCCTTTCTTGCCTGCCCACACTTTCCCTGAGAGAGAAGAATCAGTTCCAAATGAAAAAAAAAGAAAAAAGCCCATGGACCAACATGGTTTTTCCTCTGGGTGTTCTGCTGGAGCTGGAGCAGCTCATTGAATGTATTCCCATTAAATGTGTAAGGGATGCAGCAGGGAACTGGGGTGTGAGTGGCTGCTTCCCTGCCCGGGAGGGGACACGGAGTGGGGCACACAGAGCCTCTGGATGCAGCTGTAAATTGGGCTTAGAAACCAAGGAAGGAATTCCTGGCCCTGGGTTTGCCTCATCCAGTGGCACGAGGGCTGCAGGCAGGGGAAGGTGGCAGCGCTAGGGGTCTGAGATTCCCAACAATCCCATCCCCTTTTGATCTTCCAGCAGGCAAAGGGAACGGGTTGGATCTGCAGATTGTGCCTCTCTCCTCCGTGTTCCTGGAGCCCAAATTACAGCAGTCACAGGGCACCGTGTTTGCAGCCAGAGCCTGGTGCCTGTGGAGGGACAGCCTGCCACGGAGCAGCAGGAGTGGGGATGGATGGGTGGGTGGGTGGGTGGGTGGGCGGATGGATGAGGGATGGATGGATGGATGAGGGATGGATGGATGGATGGATGGATGGATGGATGGATGGATGGATGGATGGATGGATGGATGGATGGATGATCACCATTCCCTGCTGCCTAGAGAGTGTCCAAAGAAAGGCCACGAAGCTAGTGAAGGGAATGGAAGAGGATGAAGATGGTGAAGGGATGAGGAGCAGCTGAGGTCAATTGGCACATTCAGCTTGGAGAAGAGGAGGAGATCATGGCCTGCACCTTCCTCCTGAGGGACAGCTCCGATCTCTGCTCCCTGTGACAGGGAGAACACCCAGGGAGCGCTGGAGCTGTGTCACGGGGGTTTAGGATGGATTTTAGGGAAAGGTTCTTCCCCCAGAGGGTGCTGGGCACTGCCCAGGCTCCCCAGGGAATGGGCACGGCCCCGAGGCTGCCAGAGCTCCAGGAGAGTTTGAACAACACTGTCAGGGATGCCCAGGGTGGGACTGTTGGGGTGTCCGGGCAGGGTTGGACGCGATGGTGCCTGTGGATCGCTTCCAAGAGAAGATCCCGGAAGCTGCGCTGCGGGAAAACCGAGCACAGGAAAATGACCACAAACGGGGAGAATATGATCCCACAAAAGCTGCGGGGCACTTTCCGATCCCTACCGCAGCTCCCAGCCCCTCAGCATGCCGCTGTCCCAGCCCGGCTGTGCCCGCAGCGGGAGGAAGGAGCCGCAGCTCCCTGAGGGGAACGGGCGGCCGGGCCGGGCCGGGCCGGGGCGGGGCGGGGCGGGGCGGCTGAAGGAGGAGAGGCCCGGAGCCGGCCGGGCCGCGGGGCCGGCGGGGAGAATCCACCTTAACGCCAGCAGGAAGCCATCGGGCACCAATCAGCCCGGGAAGGAGGGACCGAGGGAGGGAGGGACCGAGGGAGGGAGGGCGAGCGGGGCCGGCGGGGCGCGATGGCGGAGGGCGGGGACGCGCCCGCCCCGGGCAGGTACCGTGGGCAGGGGGGGTCCCGGCGGGGGTGGCCGTGCCGGGAGGGGCCGGGGGGCAGCGGGGTGAGCCCCCCTCGGCCATCCCGAGGGCTCATCCCGCCGTGCGCCTGTCTCCAGCGCAGGTCGCAACCTGAAGGAATGGCTGCGGGAGCAGTTCTGCGACCACCCGCTGGAGCACTGCGAGGACACCCGGCTGCACGACGCGGCCTTCGTGGGGGACCTGCCCACCCTGCGCAGCCTGCTGCAGGACGAGAGCTTCCAGAGGTGGGCACGCAGCCCTGGGGACACGGCCCCGCCGCCTGCCAGCTCCCCCCGGGCTGCCCCGCGTCCCACCCGCTGCCCACGGACCCTAGACAGCATCCAGTGCCAGCCCTGCCACGGGCAGGGACTCCTGCCGCTATCCCAGGCTGCTCCCAGCCCCGTCCAGCCTGGCCTGAAACACCTGAAGGGATGGGGAGTTTTATGGGAGAGGTGTCAGGGAGGATGCTTCACTCGCCGTCCTCACAGCTGTGCTTTTTGGGGGCTCCCATCGCGCCCTTTTTCTTGTGAGGGGTGCCAGGGTGCTCTGCTCGCTGTCCCCACAGCCTGCACCTTCTGGGGACCCCCGTCTCACCCGCTGGTTTTGGGGGAGGTGTCTCCTAGGGTGTTCTCACTGTCCCCACAGCCTGCACCTTCTGGTGACCCCTATCTCACCCCATTTTTTCATAGCATGGTTTGGGTTGGAGGGATCTTCAAGCTCATCTTATCCCACCCCCTGCCATGGGCAGGGACTCCTGCCACTATCCCAGGCTGCTCCAAGCCCCAATGTCCAGCCTGGCCTTGGACACTTGCAGGGATGGGGGTTTTTTATGTGAGAGGTGTCAGGGTGGGAGGATGCTCCCCTTTCCCCCAGATCATTCCCCTGGTTTCCCAGGAGGCAAAGCTCACACCAGCTCGTGAGGCTGTGGCAGCTGTGCATGAACTCTTTTCAGATCGGGATAGGAATGTGATACCAGGAAAATGGGAGCCTACGGATAATGGGAAAAACATACAAAAGGGATTACAATCAACTATAAACCTGAAACACCCCATGTTACAAAATCTGCCCAGTGCTAACCCTGTGACTGTGGGGTTAGTTAATTAATTTTCCTGCACCATGGAGAAATATGCTTAGAGTGCTAAATGTCTCCCAGCCTCAAAAAAAAAGGTGTTATTTCAGCAAAAAATGGGAATGAGCCAGCCCTTCTTTCTGCTACCTGGGCAGCTGGGGCTCTTGGGACCCTTGGGCTGAGATTTTTTTTGTAAGAAAAAACAGAGTTTGACAGGAAGAGGAGGGTGGGGCCCACAGCCCAATTCCACAGGTGATGGAGTGAGCAGAGAAGCGATAGCTTTGAATTTGGAGGTAGATGTGGACCTCAAAGCCCATCCCATTCCACCCCTGCCATGGGCAGGGACACCTTCCACTGTCCCAGGCTGCTCCAAGCCCCGTCCAGCCTGGCCTGGGACACTGCCAGGGATCCAGGGGCAGCCCCAGCTGCTCTGGGCTACCAGTTTGGGACATTCCCCTGTGAAAAGGGATGAAAGGGAGAGGTTGTTTTTTTTGTGGGTGATTTTTGAGGCAGGGTTTGTGCAGCCCCTGGCACAGCTGAAGCCCCTCATCCGAGCGCTGCTCTGCTTCATGCCAGAATCTCTGCCTGTCACCAGAGGTTATTGACAGGAGCTTTTTGGGGTTGCTAAAAGTGCCAGAAATCTGAGAATCATATCCTGAGCTGGAAGGGACCCACAAGGATCATTTAGTCCAACTCCTGGGCCTGCACAGACACCCCAACAACCCCATCCTGTGCATCCCTGGGAGCGTTGTCCAAACTCCCCTTGGGCTGTGGCAGCCTCGGGGCCGTGCCCATTCCCTGGGGAGCCTGGGCAGTGCCCAGGCTTGCAGTGGGCACCCTCCTGGTGGGAACAGAGGCTTCCCTGACTCCGCATTTCCCCCCCGCTGCAGCCGGATCAACGAGAAGTCGGTGTGGTGCTGCGGGTGGCTGCCCTGCACCCCGCTGCGCATCGCGGCCACCGCCGGCCACGGGCCCTGCGTGGACTTCCTGCTGCGCCAAGGGGCCGAGATCGACCTGGTGGACGTCAAGGGGCAGACGGCCCTCTACGTAGCCGTGGTCAACGGGCACCTGGAGTGTGCCAGGATCCTGCTGGAGGCCGGCGCTGACCCCAACGGCAGCCGGCACCACCGCAGCACCCCCGTGTACCACGCGGCGCGGGTGGGGCGCGCCGACATCCTCAGGGAGCTCATCAGGTCACGCCTCGGGGCTGGGCACGGGGCTGGGCACGGGGCTGCCTCTCCCTTCCCCTGCTCCCTCGGGATCCCTTCCCTCCTCGCCTGGCCACGGCCTCCGTTGAGCTGGAGAGGGATCCTTGGGTTTCCATCCTTGGGTTTCCATCCTTGGATTCCCGTCACTTGGCCTTGGCAGCAGCTCTCTTCCCACGTGTTCCAATCCAAGCCCAAGGGAGGAGTCTCCAGCTCTTGAGCCCACCACCCGGTCAGATCCAAACCTTGTGATCCCCTCCCGCTGCCACCATGCCCCTGACTGGAGTCGTGAGGGAGGTGATTCCCCCAAAGAACCTCCCTGGGTGCTGGGTTTTCCCTCAGGAAGCTCTCTTGGCAGCACCCACCCAGGGAGTGGGCTCAAGGTGTAGCAGGAGGTTGTGGGAGCTTGAATTGCTCCTCCTGTGGCGTGCCCTGATTGTTCCTCCTTTTAAATTGGAAGTTTTTTCTCCAAGGGAGCATGCTGGACAATTGGCCATCAATGCCAAGTAATAAGGGATCATAATCGGAAAATACAAGTTTTAGGGAGAAACAGTGAAAGAGAAGAAAATGGAAGGAATCCCTTTGATGACCTCAAATGCTAGAAAATAACAAAAGGATTTGAATAGGAAAAGATTCAAAATCCTTGGGGATTTTCTTCCTTTTCTGAGTTTTCATACAAGTGCAGCTTTGAGGAAGAAGGGGAGACAATCCCCCCTGCTTGCTCCTTTCCCAGCAAGCTGAGAGGAGGATGTTCCCATCAGCACGGGCTTGTTGATACAGGGTTCAACTCGCTGCATTCCCAAAAATCTCCCCTGCTCTCTCCACCCAGGCAGGGTGAAATGTAGCAAATTTTGTATTTCAGCAGCACAGGGAGAGCTGATGCCTTGATTTATGTGTCTGCTCCTTGGGATACCTCGCCAGCAATATTAAAAGCAACATTTTGGACAACTTTCAGGATTAAAAATTAACTGGAGGTTGTCCAATCTCTTTTTATTAGGCAATGTCTCTCCCAAGGCTGCTAAGCTAATACCAAATTGTCAGATTGCCCAAAATTTCACATGTCTTGGAGGAGGGATTTCACAGATCTGTGCAGAGTTATTTAGTGAAAAGTGCAGCCTTTATGTTACAGAGATTTTTGAGATGTTGGATCAACAGGATCTGGCAGGGGAAGTGCAAGGAGGAAGACACTTTTCCTGAGACTTTTCCTGAAACCCAATCGGGTTTGCTGCAGGTGTCTAAGCATCACCTGCTTTGAAAATCCTGTGGTGGCACCGTTGGGATCCCTGAGCATTCCTGCAAGTGCTGAACCAGGCAGGAGGTGAAATGCCATCCATGGATAGTAAATCCACGCATGGAATGGGGATCCGTTTTATTGAGAGGCTGACAGAAGTATTTAGGGTTCTAATGCCAGGGTGTAAATGACATTCCTCATCATTTGGGGTCTTCCTCTGGTGGAACTCAGGGTGGCAGGGATGAGAGGATCCTTTTGCCAGGCTAAAAACTGGGGAAAAGGGAGCTGCCAGGTCACCCCCGTGCCTCAGGTGCGTGCCCGACCCAGCTAAAAGTAGAATTTGGGGAGTTTTCTTCGAATTGAGGATTCCCACTGAGAATTTTGATGCTAATAGTGGGGATAAAAAGGACTGAAATGAAGGGAGATGGGCTGTCTGCTCAGGAGGCAGTGGCCTTACAACAGCCCCGTGGAAGTCCCACAGCAGCATGGATAACTCTGTCCAAATGCTTGTTGGACAGAATAATCTGATTTTAAGGGAAAAAAATACACTTTGTGCCGTTTGCAGCTCCTAGATGAGTCTCTCAGCCCTTTTTTTGGGTGTGCTTAACATAAATGAGATTCTTCCCATCCTCAGAACTGGAGGATTTGGTTAAATGTTTGCTGGGTAGGGAGTTTCAGCCAGCACTGTGCCTGCTTTGAGGCAGGATTTGTCCCCAAAGGTATTTTCCTTAGTTTTATGAACTCCTGGAAGGAATAGAACGCTATCTAGGAAGAATCTAATTCTCTGAGAGCTCAGTTTGCAGTGTGGGGAGGGGGACTGGTGAGTGAAGGAACCTTTTCTCCCTCTGGGGGTAGAACGGACAGGGCTTTGCAATGAAAACCAGCTACTCCTTAGGGATTGTGTTGTCTTCCTCCTTGTTCCCATCCAAGCTGCATGGGAGGTCGATGGAATTACTGTCCCCACTGCCTGGGGGAATCCCCAGCAGATTCCAGCCCCTCAGGGAGCAGGTTTTTGTCCTGGATGTTTTACTGTGGAGTGCAGATTCCCGTTTCCATTTCCCTGCTGTTGGGGATCGAGTGCCTGCATTGCCGTTTTGGCCCCTTCTATCCTGGTGGGGAAGTTATTTCAGCATCCCTCTTCAGTGGAGTCATCTGGAAACATCCCTGCTCCCCAGGCAGCTCGTTAGCATCCAGCATGACGTGGTGCTGGCTCCGGGCTGAGCCATCCCTGGTGCCAAGACACGAGAGGAGAGAAAACACAACTAAAGCTTCCTGGGTTGAGATAAGGAGCGGGAGAGATAAGGAAGGGGAGAGATCACTCACTAAATACAATCACGGGCAAAACAGACTCGACTTGGGGCTATCAGTTATTAATCAGTTATTATTATTATTCCTAACCAAATCAGAGCAGGGTAATAAGAAGCGGAATAAATCTTAACAAACACCTTCCCCACCCCTCCCTCCTTCCCAAGCTCTACCTGTTCCCCCTCATCCAACATGAGGGGGAAGCTTTGCAAAGAAGCCCTTTAGGCCCTCTCTATCAAAACCTGGCCGTGCACACCCAATCCAGCAGCGGGGCAAGGATGTTGCTGCCCCTCCTCTCTCCCAATCCTGGGAAACATCTTCGCTTCTGGGAGATCCGGCCGTGCTGGATGCGTTGTCCCCGCTCAGCAGCGCTGCCAGACCCACCTGAGGGTAGGGATGAGGGGGTTCCAGAGGTTCTCAGAGGTTCTCACTCTCCACGTATCCTTCAGGCCATCCCCTGCCGCCGTTCCCAACCCTGCTTCCCTCTTCCTCGAGCAGGTACGGCGCGGACGTGGACGTGAACCATCAGCTGGCCGGGCGCGGGCCCGGGCAGGCGCTGCGGCCGCTGACCACGCTGGTGGTGTGTCCCCTGTACATCAGCGCTGCCTACCACAACCTGCCCTGCTTCCGCCTGCTGCTCCAGGCCGGAGCCAACCCGGATTTTAACTGCTGCGGGCCCATCAACGTGCAGGGCTTCTCGCGGGGCTCGCCCGTGTGCGTGCTGGACGCCGTCCTGCGGCACGGCTGCGAGCCGGCCTTCGTCCGCCTCCTCATTGACTTTGGAGCCGATCTCAACCTCGTCAAGGTGGAGGCCCTGGGAGGCGAGGCCACGGGGAGGGTCAAGGTGAACCCCGAGGCGCTGGAGGTGTTCAAGGAAGCGAGGGGTGAGTGGGGTTTGAGGCCCCGGAGCGGCGCTGCGGATGCGGGAGAGCTCTTGGGAGGGGTTGTTTGGAAGTGAAGGTGCTGCCGGGGTGGTGGGGTGGCTGTTGCTGTCCTCACTTGCAGGACCTTCAGCAGTTTGATAAGTGGGGTCTGACAAGCTGCCAAACGAAGCATTCATGGCTTCTCCACTCCCCGTTCTTCCCCTCTAGGACTTTGTGCCTTCACACAGTGTTTTCCCCTCTTGGGTCCTTCAGCAGCCCAACCTTTGTCTGTAACTGCACCTTTTCCATCTTTCCCAGCTCTTTTCCATTGCCTACCCATGTAGGCAAGGCTTAGGGGTCCTGTCCGAGCTGGGCTTTGGAGCTGTGGATCGCCAGTGGGATCCAGTTCTCCAAAGCCACACAGGTGTGTCCCAGCCGTTCCTGTGTGACCCTGGGCTCTGGATCCAAGCGGGAGTTGAATCTGGACAGGCTGCTTGGGAAGGAAAGCCAAAAATGGTGGTGGAAAGAGGCAGGAGGAAGCTCAGATGGAGGTGAAAAAATGTGGGAAAAAGTGCAGCACCTCTGAAACCCACCACGGTTTCACACCAGGGCTGGAAGGGGGGTTTCCCTCTTGAACTCCAGAGGGATTTCAAAGGGATTCAGGCTGTGGGATGCAACTCACATCCCCAGGTTACTCAGCTTTGCATTGGGCCTGGTTTTCAAACCAACCTGGGCTTCTGCTGAGAGAGGGCCACATAAGCTGGAGTTCCATTAGGCCTGGGTTTAGGAGGCAAATGGGACTCCTCAGGTGGAGCATGTGGGATAATGGGGTGGTGCCCTGCAGGTCCAGTTCCTGAATCAGCATGGGCACCACCATGCTCTTGTCCCTGTGCTGGAAGAGCTCTCCAGGGACTCAGAGGAAGCCCTCAAAAGAAAGATGGGACAAGGCCTGAGCTGGCTGTCAGTGCCGTTGTTTCACAGGGGTTGGGTGAGAGAAAAAATGAGATCTATGTAATTTTAAAATGATCCAAATAGAATCACAGAATATCCTGAGCTGGGAGGGACCCACAAGGATCAAAGTCCAACTCCAGGCTCTGCACAGACACCCCACCAATCCCACCCTGGGCATTCCTGAGAGTGTTGTCCAAACTCTTCTGGAGCTCTGGCAGCCTCGGGGCTGTGCCCATTCCCTGGGGAACGTGGGCAGTGCCCAGCACCCTCTGGGGGGCAGAATTTTTCCCTGATATCCAACCTAAACCTGGCACAGCTCCAGCCATTCCCTCAGGTCCTGCTGTGGGCTGGGCAGTGATGGCCTCCATGGTCACTGGCCCTTCCAGCCTGCCCACGTGGCAGCTGCTCCAAATCCAGAGGGTTTGGCCTCCTCACGAGGCAGGATCTGTGCACCCTGAGCTCCCCTGCACCGCCTCGGTGTTGCTGTTGTCCCTCTGTCTTTCCCCAGTAATTCTTTCTTCCCTGTGTTTTTCCTTGCAGGCCGCACCCGGAGCCTCTTGTCTCTGTGCCGCATAACTGTACGGAGAGTACTTGGCAAATCCCGCCTGGATCTGATCCATAGCCTTCCAATCCCAGACCCCATTAAACAATTTTTACTCCACGAACACAGTTAAGGGGCGACTGGCTGCTTTTGGGGACAGTTTGACTTGGGAGATGAGTGCCCTGACAGAGCCAGGTGCCAGGCCTGCCCCTTTCCCCCTTATGGAGTGCACATAATTCCCTGCTCCTGTGGATTTCCTCCCCCCACCACTCCAGATTTAGGGTGCAGTGATTCCGTGTGTCTTATCTCCCTGGGGAGAGGCTGCTGAACGTGTGTGGGTGTTGCTGGAGTAAATACAATATATCCTGTAGCCCTTGGCAAATGTGTAACCTCTGTTCCTGATATGGGGTCTCTGTGGCATTTCTGTGTGGGGAAAGTGTCCCTGCTTTCCTACCTTTCCTGTCCCAGCACATAAAACCAGAAGTTCCTACCTGCATTTTACTCCATATCCCATGGTGAGACCAGAGAAAACCCTCCCAGATCCACTTAACAGGTTTGTTTTCTTTCTGTTGTGGAAAAGGGAGAAAAAAGGGGTTTTTTTGAGGAGTTGGGAGATTTTGTGCTTCTAATCAGTGTTGCATCCAGCAGCCTGGGCTCCTTTGATTTCCAGTGCCACGAACTCCCAGAGGAGTGATTCTGTAGGGAAGTCCTCAGCCTTTTGTCGGCATCTCAGGGTCAGCCAGTGACATGGTCAGTGTAGAGGAATTGTCAAAACAGCAGCTTTGGAAGGATGGAGATGATGGTGCCTTAGGATCTTGGGAAAAATCTCAGGTGATAATTGGTACTTGCTTTTACTTTACTGATTCAAGTAAAGCCCCTGTGCTATAAGTTTATTTTTTGAGTGATTTTTCTTTGCTAGCTCTTCTTCCCTTGCTCATCCAGCTGGCAAAGGTAATTTTCCTGATGTGACCTTAAAGATGAGAGAATCCCATCCTGGTTTGGGTTGGAAGGGACCTTAAAGCTCACCTAGATCCAAGCCCCTGCCATGAGCAGGGCCACTATCCCAGGTTGCTCCAAGCCCCATCCCTGCACCCTATGGATTTACCCCGTAGGCCTCAACTCTGGTTCCAGAACGTTCTTTTCGCAGAGGCATAAATAAATGCAGAGCAAACCAAAGCAGAGGGTGTTTCCAGAGGCTCTCCAGGTGGGATGCAGGGCACGGGGAGCTGTGGGCAGGTGAGGAGGGGCAGCTCTGCAGCGTTCCCTCTCCAGGCCTGCAGCTGGTTTCGCTTTTCCCGGCGCTGGCAGCGCGTTCCCTGCGAGTTGTGCGCTGGCTTTATAGAGGTGTGAACATGCCTGGGAGATGCAAACAGGTTGTAAAGCCTCTTGGCACCTGGCTGGGGGATCCATAATGGTTTGCAGGAGCTCTCCGTGCTCCCGAGCTCTGGTATGGGGAGGCAGCAAATGAGGAAATGCCACGGCAACGGCTTTTGGGGTTGGCTTTTTTCTGTGGGTTTTGACTTGGCTTGTCAACGGGGCACCCAGGTGGGGTGAAGGTGGTAGGATGGGTGTGGGGAGAGCTGGAAGGACCCCCAAGGATCATCCAGCCCAGCTCCTGGTCCTGCACAGACAGCCCAGAAATCCCCCCTGAGAGCGTTGTCCAAACGCTGCTTGGGCTCTGTCAGCCCTGAGGCCGTGGCCGTTCCCTGTTGCAGTGCCCAGGCACCCTGTGGATGGTGGTTCCACCTGGGATGAGCTCCAGAGAAATGCCTCAGTGGGAATGACGGCCCAGAGAAATCCAGGGAATCGACCCAACTCAGTGCTTGATGGAACTCCGGTCTGTAATTAAAGCTGAACCCGTTACAACGTTAATTAGAGATCCCATCCAAAGCATTCCCCTGACCCTGGATCTCTCCAGGTCTGAGGATGGTTCTTCCAGCCCGGTAGCAAACCAGCTTGAGGTTCTCCAGTGGCTTGGAGATGTGCAGAATCAAAGCTTTGGAGTGCCTGGATCATCCATCCAACTTGCATCTTCACTGAGGGACTTTGCCTCTGGAAAAGGCCAAACCTTTGGCTCGAGGGCCTGGAATGAGTCCAGCTTGGGGACAACTCCCGTAAAATTAGGATGTAAGTGCACAGGATTGTGTTGGAATTAAGTCCCTGTGGAGATTGGTTGCTGAGGCTACTTAAACCCAGCTTTGCTGAGCTGGTTTAATACACAGAGAATTCGGAATTTTCACTGTTCAGAGATAATAACGAATCTTAAAATAGATTCAGGATATTCGTAGACTTCATTGTCCTCTCCTACAGGGCCAAACCCTCCATCCTCTGCTTGTCCCTGTGTTTCTAAACCCAGGAAACAACATCCAGTATGAAATCTCAATAATGTGTGCATTTCCACACTCTATAAACAGCATTCCTTTTTGCCTTAGCTTGGACTTCACCATTCCCTCCTATGTAGCAAAGCATTCCCTTTCGTAAAGGTGGTTTTTTTCCATGTTGTCCGTGGGCCATGCTCAGATAATCTGAGTGAAAATGGAAGTTGTGAGTGGGAAATGAAACATTCCACGGAAAAATGCCCGTTACATTTGTGCAGAATATGTAAAGTGCACGTGGCGTGGCCTTGCTGGAAGCTTGGATGGGACGGGATGAAAAAGATTTGGAAAATGCTCGAAGAGCCAAACCAGATCTGGAATCAGCCAAGCTCATCCAAAGCTGTCTTTTCACGTTGGCTTTCTTGTCTTTGTTGCTCGGGGAGGGTTTCCAGGGCATGGAATGCTGGTAGCTGAGATCCAGATATTTCCTGCTCGTTTTGCAAAAGGTGGGGGAAAGGCATCTGTTGGGTTGAAGTGGTTTTTTTGGTTGCTTTTGGAGCTGTTTTTGTTCCTTCTTTTTCAATCCCCGAAGTCAAGTAAAGCCCTTTTTACCCCAAACCAGCCCTTGAATTAGGGCAGTTTTTAGCCCTTCCTTTTCCAGTGAAGAAAACCGTGGCAGGGCACAACAGGAGGGACAAAATGCCACGTCCAGAAGTGCCCGTCAGTGGCTTGTTGGCTTCTCCCGGGCTCAGATGGTTTGGGACAGCGGCAGGATGAGAGCTGCGGGCAGGTGGGAGGAGGATGGCTCTGGATTTGGGAATGCCTGCATCCTGCTGGCCTCTCCCTGTTCTGTAGCCACTGGAGGGGGCCGGAGAACCGCGGTCCCTACACGGGGGTTACAGGGACAGCGCCGGTGTCACCTCCTGCCTTGCCCCTCCTGGGCGATTTCCAGGGCATCCTGGAATTTTTCCGCCCTCACACCAGGCTGAAGAGGGCTCTTTAAACCTCTAATTTTTGCTCTCGCTCCCTTGGTAGCTCTGAAAATGCAGCTCCTCTGTTTGTCTTGGCATGCGAGTGGATGTAATTCCTCAAAATGTTTTGGTTCTTCTGACGGGGCTTTTTTATTTTGTGGCATTTTCACTGGAAAGCTCCCTGCGAGCTTGAGCTGCAGGAGTTTCTGCTGGTTGCTGTGCTCTTCCCGAGGATTAGCAGGTGTACCTGAGGATTTAGTCCTTGCAGCTGCCTCCAGGCGAGGGTACAGTCCCTTTTTTTGGGATTTTAGGCTTTTTTCACTTGGGAGATGTTTGTCTGATCTGGTGCCAGCGTTTCCTCTGAAGGCAAAACCAGAGTTTTTCCTAAATTGGAAGAAAATGATCAAATGGTCTGGAATTATGGTGATGAAAAACAAAGCCAAGCAAGCCCTGATCCTAAATTTTAACACCTCCCGCCTCGATATTCTTTTCATTTGGAGTTTTTCCCTCCTGCCTCTCCATGCATCTCCCCTCAGGCCACGCCAAATTGGTGGCTTCCCGCAAGTCAGCAACAGTGTCTCTGTGCTGCAGCTTAAACAGGAGATTTATCCTCAAATGGGAGATATCTGTGTGTGTGTGAGCTGCCAGTTCGGGGACAATAAATGTGGAATTGTTTAAAGGAATTGCACTAAAGGAATAAAGTTATTTACCTGCCCCCTCCAGGACAGACCAGGTGGGATTTCTGGTCCCCTCTCACTGAATTTCCTGTGTGAAAGGCTCACCTGGGGGCCTGTCCTTGCTTCGTGTAACAGCATTGCAGCATGTTCCTGATTACTCACACCCGTTAATCTCATTCTAGGATCTGCAGCAGCAAGGAAAAGATTTCTCCTTGCACTGTGTGGTGCCCAAATATTTGCTCTGGGCTATGAGAACTGACCAAATCTCTGGCGGTCTCAAAGCATTTCCTCTAGGATCTGTTGTTCCCACTCCCCAGGCACTGCTGGGGAAGCCCCAAGTTATTTAACTTGTTGTTGTTGTTGTTGTTGTTGTTCCCCATCAGCTCCTCCGGCCTTGTCTTCCCTTCCCAAAGGAGCTCTTTGTGACCCCTGCAAGTGGCAACCGTGAAGAACAACAAAGAAAAGGGTTGTGGAAGAAAAAGAAGGGAAAGGTTCTGGCTGCTCCTGGATCCCCTGGAAGTGTCCCAGGCCAGGCTGGACACTGGGGCTTGGAGCAGCCTGGGACAGTGGAAGGTGTCCCTGCCCATGGCAGGGGGTGGAATGGGATGAGCTTTCAGGTCCCTTCCCACCCAAACTTTCTGGGATTCCGTGGAGAGGGCAGTGGCTACCCTGGTGCCCCAGCCCTGTGCCCCCCAGCCGTGCCCAGTGACAGGAGGCCCCCATGGAGCTCATTCTCCCACCTGCATCCAGCACTTTTCCCATTCTCCCCTCTGCATCCAGCACTTTTCCCCCCCCGCCACACGTGTGCTGGTCTGTTTTCCACCTCTTTTCACTTGTTCTGTGGGTTCCCATTGTTCGTGCTTGGGAGAGGGCTGCAATGTGCTGTTGTTTACAGGAAAGGGCTCTTTGTTTCCCCAGCGTGGAGCATCTGGTGTTTGTGAGCTTTCCAGCAGAAACTCAGCCAGCCCGAGCGTGCCTGGCCAGGAGTCCACGTGTGCCACCACGGCCTGCATCCTAAAAAGGGCCTAAAAAACCCAAACTGAGGAAAGCCAGGCTGGGCAGGCCTTGGAGCAGCCTTGTGGAAGGTGTCCCTGCTCATGGTGGGGCATGGAGCAGGATTGATGCCTTAGGTTTTAACTTTTATATTTTACAATTTCTGTACTGCTTAGAGTGTAACTCTGAGGTTCCTTGTAGCCTGGAATTTCTGCTCTCTCGTGCTGGGCAGACACAACAAAGCCTCTCCAGGCTTTGCCTTCAAGGACAGCCAGGCTCTTCTAGGCCCAAAATGTGTAACCCAAAGCCTCTAAAGGGGGGAGCAAGCTGAGGGGAAATTACATCATTAAACTGGGGCTCTAATTGGAGAATTAACCCTGATATGCAAATGAACCAAACCTATAAAAGTGTGAGGAACTCGTGACCTGGGGTCCATCTTGGGGTCCATCTTGGCGTCCCTCTTGGGGTCCATTTTTAGAAGCAGCCTCTGGCTCCCCAGCGGTACCTTTGAAGGCCCTTCAGATAAATACTGACCTTTATTTCCTTACTCCTGTCTAGTGTCTGTTTCTGGGTGGCTGGAGAAGGCATCAGGATGGGTTTTAAGATCCTTTCCACCCCAAAGCACTCGGCGATCCCACGATCCAGCGCAGGGAGATAAATAAAGGCAGGATGGGTAGGATGGAGCAGGACAGTGCTGTTGATTTATGGCTGCAGCAGGATGATGGACGATCTGTACACGCTCCCCTCCCGTGGCACAGGCTGTCCGTGAGCTTTCCAAACATCCCAGGGTGAGGTGATGCTTGCAGACACGGCATTCCCGCTCATGGCGCCTTTCCACAGTGAGCTGAAAGCTGCTCAGGGAATTTGGGGAGCTGGGCTCCAGCCACGATCCGCTTGGCCAAGCCTGCACTTGCCTTTCATTTTAATAATTTGGCGACATCCATTTATTTTAACGTTTTGCGAAAGCGGGGCCTGCGTTTCCTCAGAGAAAATGAGAGTTGAAGGATGGTAAAATGCCTCCATAAATTGGGAGTTCAATTAAGGAGCAGTTTTAAGAGCGCTGAGCGCTGTGAGCCCCGTGTTGTGGTGTCACTGTGAGCCTGTGGTACCCACTGGAGGCACGGGGGGTTCTGGAGGCACAGGGAGTGGGCTGGGTTGTTTGGTGGGCGTTGCTGAGCCTGCTTTTGTTTGCAGTTGGGATGTGTTAATAGGCTCACCCCTTGTTTCGCTTCCCACAAAATGCAGTTTTTAGCAAAATAGTCTTTTTTTTTTGGGGGGTGTAAAATTTCAGCTATTGAGCATTTTGGAAGCAGCTTCTGCAAGTTTTATCCTTTTGATGTTATCTTTACACAAGGGTTTTTTACAGGGGCCTGGAGTGCCAGGACACAGGGAATGGCTTCCCACTGCCAGAGGGCAGGGCTGGATGGGATATTGGGAAGGAATTGTTCCCTGGGAGGGTGGGCAGGCCCTGGCACAGGGTGCCCAGAGCAGCTGTGGCTGCCCCTGGATCCCTGGCAGTGCCCAAGGCCAGGCTGGACACTGGGGCTTGGAGCACTCTGGGATAGTGGAAGGTGTCCTGCCCATGGCACTTGGACCTGCAGGTCCATCTTACTGAGCTGGAAAGGAATTTGGCTTTTATTATAAATACATTGTCAGACTCTTGCTTGGAGGTGGTCAAGGCTTTACCTTGATGAAAGCAACCAGTAAATCCTGTAAATACCATCAGGAAAACAGAAATTCCCAGTTGCCCTAGGTTCCATTTAATATCAGGTCCTTTAATTAGCAACCTCCATCAGTGCAAACTTTCTCCAAGCTAAAGCACTTATGGAATCCCAGGGGGATTTGGGCTGGAAGGGACCTTCAAGCCCATCTCGCCCCACCCCTTGCCGTGGGCCATGGCTCAAGCAGAGCTGGGGGCCAGCTGTGAAATCTGACAATTGAGGACTATTTTTAACCCAGCAGCCTGAGACAGTGTCTGGTCCCTCTTGCCGGGAGTTGTTCTTGCTGGGTGTTCAGCGAGCTCTGGGCTGGATCCATAAACATCCAGCTCAGTGATAACCCGGGATATTTCATGCATGGTGGACCGTGAAGGATGCAGAGATGTCAGCAGAAGCTGCCGTGCCAACGCAAACAAGGCCAGGAAGTTTTACTGTTCCCATTGCTGGGAACCTTGTTCCTCTTCGCTCTGTGGATGTGTCTGTGCATCAGCAGAGGCCAAAGGGTGCAGGTAAACATAAATCCCATGTTTCTGCGCTCTCCAAAGACGAAAAATAGGAGAGTTAGAGGTTTTTTGTGCGTTCAGATTTCTGTGATTTTGAGCTCTGTGCTGCTGTGAACTGCTGCAGGTTTGTGCTTGCTTCCCACCAGAGAGCATTCAAAATGCCCCCGAGTCGTGGTGAAAATGCATCACTCCATGCTGAACCAGCACAGAATTCACTGGGAAGCCTTGGCTGGACTTTCACTTTGGTTCCCAGCTATGGTGTCCATCCAGCTAAAGGGAAAACTCTTCCCCCAGAGGGTGCTGGGCACTGCCCAGGCTCCCCAGGGAATGGGCACGGCCTCAACCCTGCCAAAGCTCCAGGAGCATTTGGACAATGCTCTCAGGCACAGTGTGGAGTTGTTGGGGTGTCCTGTACAGGGCCAGGAGCTGGACCTGGTGATCCTTGTGGGTCTCTCCCAGCTCTGGAGATTCCATGACTCTTTTCCTCTGGCATGAAAAACGCTTCACCCGGCTTTGAAGTGCCCGATCTGGTTAGCAGGGGTCAGATGTTCAAACATAACTGAGGATATTTTATGGGCTGATTAAATCAAGGCATCTGGCATGGACGTCCTCCTGCAGATAGGTTTCCATGGAAAACAGTTCCCGTGCCATGAATGTCACTCGGAGATTAGATTACAAATCAGATGGATCTCGTGTGCTTCCTGAGATCCCTTCTCTCTGAAATGAGGCGTGGGCACCCAGATGGAGCTGGTTCCACAGCCCCGGGTGCTGCTCAGGGGTCAGGCCCACAGCTCCCTCCTCCTGATGGGATTCCTGATGTCCCTGTGCTGGTGACTCCATCAGTGCATTTTGCCTTCCCGGTGTCTGAAGCTGCCTCTTGGCCTGCTCTGCATCCAGCAGCCACACAGGGCATGGAGCAATGAGCTCCCCAGCTTGACGTGCCTCGGATCCCGTGGGAACATCCGAGCCTGGGAGCAGCCAGACCCATTTTTCTCCTTGAATGCAGGGTTTTATCCTGCACAGCTCCGAGCCCAAGCTGGTCCCTGTGGGCGAGTGCCACGTCTGGTGGCTGTGATTCAGCGCCGGCAGGAATGCGCGCTGCCGGCGTCCAGCCCGGCGATTCATTTCCCTGCAACTGCCGCCCAGTGACGTGGGTTCAGCCCCACTGGGGACAGGGAGAGAGGATTTTGCACCAAACGGCCCCAAAATGATGAAGGCCCCCACGTGTTTCAGCCCTTACTCACCCTCTCCTGCAGCAGGAGCAGCCGCTCGAAGGATGGGTCAGAGCCTCCCTTCGTGCAAGGTGACGTCGCCCACTGGAGCAGCAAAACCTGTTTGTACCAGAAGATTTTAATCAGTTCAGGACTTCCAAAGCCCAGTGAGAAACTGGCCTTGGGTGAATTTTATTTTGCTGCCTGAGGCAGTGCTGCACCTTTCCCTCTGGATTGTTGCCCCTCTATTCACCTGCACAGTTGACAAGGAGCCGTGGCTTGTGGGCACTTGAATTTCCGAGCAGCCTGGACACAGCAGGTGCCCAAGCAGCACTGAGAACCCCACGCTGCCACACAGAACCAGGGAACTGAGGGCCCCTGGGGTTTTCGGGTCTCCAGGCAGATGAGGGACAGGCAGAACTTGATTTTTGGGTATGTTGTGGCTCGTGGGACTTGCGTCAGGCTGCGATTCAGCGGGAGCCGCTCTCTTGCCGGTGCTGCCAAGATCCAGGAGTTAATTCTTCTTCCATGAGAAGGCCAGAGCTTGCATCCAGCCAGTTCCCTGGGGTGCAGAGAAAGAAACGCTCTGAGAAATAAACACAGACACAAACAAACAGCAGACTTGGCGCGCGGCTTCGCAGGCAATGGGAATATCTTTTAGATTCCTGCCGAGGTAATTGGCCTGCAAGGAAGCTTCCCTGCTCTGCCCTTTGGCTCCCGGGGAGGCTCTGCTTGCCAAAATGCTTTGTGGTCCCTTGAGCTGTGCCTGGGCTGGACTCTGTTCTTCTGCCCAGCCCAGCCCAGCCCAGCGCTCTCCCGCACGCTCACCGTGTTCCCAGTCTAACCTATTCCCAGGGATGTGCCCTGAGCCTCCTTCCCAGGAGCCCCACCCTCTTCTCGTGCATTTCGCTCCAATTCTCGGTGCTCCTCACAAAAAAACCTTCCCCAAAACCTCCCTTGCTCCTGCTGAAGTTGTCCTTTCTGTGGGGTTTTTCCCGTGTTGCTGGGGTAGGATCCGATCCCACCTGCAAGCCTTGGTTTGCATCGCTCCACACCTTCCTGGAAATCCAAGCCCAAATCCCCGACCTTACCTGCGCTGAAGAACGCACCAGAGCCTGGATGCTTTCCCCACCTCTGCAAGGTAAACATGCCAGCATTTTCCAGGCTCTCAGGTTTCATGGGAATGTGGAAAACCCTACACCTGACAAACCCCATCTTTTTGAGCCGCTTCATTTCCAACCACCCTGCAGCATTGCAACTGTTTTTAGAGTTCTAGAATGCTGCCAAATTTTTCTCCTGGATCAGGAGGGAGAGGAATTTTGCTCCGTAGCCCCCAGGCTGCAGCATGGCAGCAGGTGGAGCTCAGCACGGCTCTGTCATTCCATGCGTTGCCACAGGGAACATCCCTGGTGTGTGGTGGGGCTGGGTGCTATTGATGAAGCTCGCTTCAAAATCCAATTTCCAGTTTAAATGGAAGCTTGACCAAGAAAAACGGATTTTTAAGTGGGAATAAAAAGCACTGAGCTGTGCAGAGTCTCATAAGTGCTCACTTTGGGAAACCAACGGCTGGTTTGCAGCTTAGGCTGGAGATGCTTTTAAAAAATCCATCATTCAGCCACGGTGAAAGGCACTTTAGTTCTCAGGGATCCTCCTTCAGGCAGGGACAGTTTTCCTCAGGATCCTCTCAGCATCCCCAAAGCTTGACCTTGCTTCATGCCAAGCAGGGAAAGCGACACCCTATGGTTTTTGAATTAGAAATGGAAAATCCATACTGTTTTGGAATAAACAGCGCTGGCCATTAGAGAGTCTGTTTGGTTACCATTTGGTTACAACTGCATCAGGAACAGCTCCAGTGGAAAAAAAAAAAAAAAAAGAGGCAGCAGTAACAGTCAATCATCACTTTTTTTTTTCCCCCCTGCCTGGAAAACTTGGAATTTTATGGCTTATGAGCCACAAATTAGAATTGCAGGCAACAGATAAAGCTTGGCTATAAATCCAGCTAATGCCAGTGCCTGTTGGCAGCTGCAAGGTGGGGTTTGTTAAAGTGCCCCTGTCAAAACGTGCCTGACTGGGATCTTCCCCACCAGGATCACCCAGTGGGGTTGGATCCCTTCGGAAAAACAGAGGATCCCTGGTGCAGCAGGCTGGCCCTGGCCCCTGGGCAGGGACACAAGAGGAGGCTGCTGCTCCTGTGGTCAGCATCTGCCATCCCAGGAGGCTCCATCAGCCTTTCCCCCAAACCTGTCCTGTTCCATCCTTCCCCAGGAGAGCGGATTCCTTGGCCACGTCTCCAGAGAGTTAATCCCTGTACCTGGTTGTCCTTCCTCACAGGAAATTGTCCCTCCTTTCTGGCCTGTGGCTGCACTTCCAGCTGCACTTCCAGCTCTCCCTCGTGCCACGCTGCAGGAGCAGGGCACAGCCCTCTCCGGGTGTTTCATCCGCAGGGGCCGGGATGAGGTCTCTGGATGGAAAAAAGGCTTCAGACATCCCGGGATGGAGTGAATTGCTCAAAGATGTTGCCACTTTAGGAGTGGTGAGCTGGGCTGCCAAGCCACCCAGCGCTGCTCCAGAAGGATCTGGCACCTCTGGGACATCTGTCTGGAGTAACCCAGGGCAGCTCCACGCAGGGCGCTCCCACCTTTAGGAAGGAGCCCAAAAAGTCTCGGCTTGGATGTGCCAGTCCCACCCACGGTGTTTGTTGATGGCCAGGGCTGCTTCCAACAGGAAACAGGAACAGCCTCAGGCAGTGGCTGCTCTTCCAGGAGCCAAGAGAGGGCAGGCATGGCTGTGCCACCACTTGGGATGTCTGGGACATCGCATCTGGGACCTTGTGAGGTCTCAGTCTGAGTCAGTGCAAGGCCACGATTTGAGGAGCAGAGGGAGTTTGGGCTCTTCCATTCCTGCTTAGGCACTTTCAGAGGTCCTTAAATGTCTGAGGTGTCCGGGGAGTGTGTGTTCCTAAATCACTGATGGACATTGGGAAGACCTGTCACCTCCTAAGCCATCAGGACAATTGTCTGAGCTGGTATTTTGTTGTTGACCACACAGAGGTCAAGGGTCTGGAGTGTCAGGACAAGGGGAATGGCTTAGAGGGAAAGGTTAGATAGGATTTTGGGAAGGAATCCTTCCCTGGGAGGGCGGGCAGGCCCTGGCACAGGGTGCCCAGAGAAGCTGGGGCTGCCCCTGGATCCCTGGCAGTGCCCATGGCCAGGCTGGATGGAGCTTGGAGCAGCCTGGGACAGTGGGAGGTGTCCCTGCCCATGGCAGGGGAGTGGAGCTTTGAGGTCCCTTCCAAGCCAAACCATTCCAGGATTCCATGAGCCAAGGATGCCAGGGAGCATGAGGGGAACCCTGAGTCCTCACATCCTGCCTTCGGCTTGTCAAGCCACAAATTCTGTTGTTCACCAGCACTCCTGGACTCCTGAGATCACCTTCAGAACTTCCAAGGGGCACAGAGCCATTTCAGAGCACCGCAGAATCATTCTGAAATGCATTTACTTGCAAAAAATGAGAACAAAACGGGCTTTTCCCCCCTTGTTTTCCATGCCAGCATCATTGGTGGAGTATGGTGTACAGGGAAATGTATTTCCTAAACCTCCAGGATATCTTTTAAATTTTATTTATTGGAGTAATTCCTGGACAGCACCCAGGATTTGAGAGCCAGGTTGAGGAATAAGATCCACACAGGGCCCACAGTGGTAAGATGGGTTCTGCTGGTTGACTTGGGAACTAATGCACTGCGTGTCAATTATACACATTTCTTCCCCTCTATTTTTATTCCCATTAGCCATCACCATTAGCATTTGGACTCAAACAAACAAACAAATAAGCCCATTTAAATCCTGGATTTTTTTCCTGTCCCTCCAACCATGGATAATTACAAAATAATCACCAAAATCTGGTTTCGTTCGGCGAACGTTTCCAGGTTTTGTTTTCTTTTTCAATAATCCCGGGTTCCAGCAGTCCCACCAGCCCCTTGCTTTTATTTTTTGGGAGGCAATTTCAGCTGGTCACATTCCCTGATGCCTGGCACAGCACGATCAGGGAGCATGTGAGCTTCTTTTAATGCATTTCATCTTGACAGGGAACCTTTTCCCTGCCTTTCCTCACGGCCTGAGCACGCAACTTTTCCGAGACCGTGGCCCCAAACTCCAGCCCCGCTGCAAAAGTGGCAACATCTGCTGGCAAAGCAAGTTTGCTCCCACTTAAAATGCTGGCAGGGCCTAACAGGGCCTTAAAAAAATTCCTTTAATTGGGCTAATTGCATGTGGTTGAAGCCATGTTGAAGCTCAGCTCCGAATTCAGTGTTTGGTTTATGTGGTTTGGGGTCACGTGAGTTCAGGAAAAAACCCACCCTGGTTACCTGGTTTCCTTTTCCTTGCCCCCCAGGTTTTTTCTTTGTGCTTCAGTTTCACCCCAAATAGAAGCTAAAATTTCGAGCTCAAATGGGGAAAAAAACCCCTGAATTTTGTCTCTTTTTCACTCGGTGGGATAAATCCCCGTGAGTTTTTAATTAACGTCCTGTGTAACAGCACTTGCTGTGCAGTGCAAGCCTGTGGAGGGCAAGGAAAGCTTCTGGCAGAGCAGGCAGGAATATCAAATTCAAACAAATACAGGAGTTTTCACCCAGTTGCACTGTGCTGCCTTTATGTGGAGGCCTTGTGGCAGAGCCCAGGTGCCCAAAATGAAGCCTTTCCTTGTTTTATTATTGGAAAACCGAGCGGTGCCTGAAGATATCATGGTGCTGCTCGATCCAGGAAAGGTGGGAGGGGGTCCCAGCACAGGCTGGGTTATTTCATTGCTGAAAGCCCTCCCCTATCCCTGGGAAGCCTGTTGGGAATAACATCACTTGGCTCGTGCTCCTTTGGCAAGGACCTTATTTCCCCATCAATCCCTTCAAAATGGTTTTAGGGTTTTCCCCAAGGTGCTGCTTGCTGATTTTGTGGGAGGACACACACACAGAGGCAGGAGAAAAGGTGGAGGTTTGGGAGAAGGGGAGGTGGGGAGTTCTGGGGAGCTGAGAGGGGGATGTGGGTTGGGAATGTTGCACGGTCTCAGGGTTGAAGGAGAGGAGGCAGAGTGCCAGTACCACAGAGGAAAAGGAATATTTGTCAGGCTCAGGAATCACTATTGCTTCTTTCAGACTCTTTCTTTCCTGTTTCCTTGCCTTGCCCCTTCCTTTTGTTTCCTTGCTGGGACCTCAGGTCTTCCCTTGGTTCCTGGGGCTCCAAAAGGGAGCCCTTGGCTGGTCCCAAATGGGGGAGGATTGTTCAGGAAGTCCTTTCTGCTCTACCATGGATATCCCACTGCAGGAGGCTGCCAGATCCCAACTTTTGAGGGAGAAAAAAAATGTATTTTTTCCCCCAAAATGAGGTTTTGGGGATCTCTCTGTGTTGTATCAGGTCCCTCCTCTTGTTTACTTGATGGAACCTCAGGACCTCTCCTGGTTCCTGGAGCTCCAAAGGTGAATCCTCGGCTGGTCCCAAATGTGGGAGGCTTGAGCCAGTCAGGAGATCCCTTTGGCTGTTCCATGGATATCCCACTGCAGGAGGCTGCCAGGTCCCAACTTTTGAGGGAGAAAAAAAAATGCATTTTAGGCCTTCTGAGGTTTTGGGGATCTCTCTGTGTTGTATCAGGTCCCTGCTCTCGTTTCCTTGCTGGAACCTCAGGACCTCTCTTGGTTCCTGGAGCTCCAAAGGTGAATCCTTGGCTGGTCCCAAATGTGGGAGGTTTGAGCCAGTCAGGAGATGCCTTCTGCTGTAACATGGATATCCCACTGCAGGAGGCTGCCAGATCCCAACTTCTGAGGGAGAACAAAAATGCATTTTTTCCCCCAAAATGAGGTTTTGGGGATCTCTCTGTGTCCTGTCAGGCACATGGAAGTCCTACCAGGCCTCATGGAAGAGGGAGAGGAAACATTTATGGGGCAAAACATACACAGGGATGTATTTCAAAGTGCTTTCCATGAGTCCCAAGCCCTGGTTACCCAAGTTTTTATTTTCCATGGGTTTACCTCATTAAGAGTGTTAGGAGAAGGTGCTCCTGGAAAGAGAGGAAGGCTGAATTAAACGACGCTTGCAGCCTTGCAGCCAACGTGGGAACAAGGCCAGTGTCTGGAAGGAAAAATATTATTAATAATTGTAGGAAGAAGATGGCCAAAGTCAGAAACATGCTCTGAACTCCTCCAAAAATAGTACGGAAGAGACGCCAAACCCGACAAGTGAAGTAAAGATTTGAGGGCAGGGCAATGTGCTGAGGGAAATTAAAAGGGTGAGAGGAGTCTCAGACAGGACCTCGCCGAGGGTGACACTGTGGCCTCACGAGCTGAGCAGCTCTCTGGGGTCAGCAGGATCAGAAGGTGGCTCTGGCCTTCAGGAAGACGAGCAGCCAGGGTGAGATGTTGGTCCTGAGATGGCAGCCCCAGCCCTGACTGCAAGAGGTGACGGGTGTGGGGACAAACCCTTCACCCCTGTGGAATGATGGATCTTCTCTGCTGCTTTTGCTGCTCTGGGGACATCCGGGGTGCTCTGGTTGCCTTTTTCAGATTTAGAAAGGATGAAGACTTTTAGGACAGGCATTAAATACAGATACAGATACAGATAATATCTGCTTTAAATTTAAAATAAACCATGTTGATTGGTGCTGGTGCCCCAGGCAGCCGCAGGGCCGAATTCCCAGCTCCCATTTCCCTTCCTTCTGGGGCATTTCGAGTTCCTCACGTGTGCTCTGTGTAATCCCTGGCTCTGGGAGGCAAGGCAGCACCCTGACCACACACAGGCTCCGGGCTGCCCTGGAGAGCCCCGGGAACATCCCCGGCATCCGCGAGCCCCCGGCACCGAGCCCTCGGAGCAGCCAGGGGCAGGGACAGCTGTCCAAACAGAGGGACACCTGTGCAGGCCAGGCCAGGGCAGCCAGAGACATCCTTGGCTCCAGAGGTGGCTCCCTGGACCTGCCCTTCTCCTTTGATCTTCACCCGAGCAGCCTCTGCTCCTCCGCTTCACCCCGCGTTTGTTTCCCCCTCTTCTTTCCCGAGGTGGTTCTGATCTCTGCTCCACCTTGGAATCACTGCTGGGAGCTTTCAAAGGCATCTGAGCAATTCTTTCCTCCAGACACTCAGCATTCCCAAGAGGGTGTCCTTCTCCCCATCCCCCCTTTTCCCCATCCCCCATCTAGGAGGCAGAGCCTGCACTTTTCCTGCATTTTGCCTGTTTTCAGCTGTATTTCCTCACCTATGGTTTACTCTTCCCTACAGGAGTTGTTGTACTCCAGGAATCCCTCCTTTGTGTGGGTACTCCCATTTTCCATCTAAAAAGCAGCTCTCTCAAATAATAAAATGGGAGCCAGGGGCTCTTTCTTGCCTTAATCAGACATCCTGGGTCAGGGTACACTCCACGCGTTCGTTCATCCCATTTAATACATTTGCTTCTGGTTTAGATCTATCCAAAGTAAGACACAGTGTGGACATCTGTCTTATTATCCAACAGCAGGCTAAACAAAATAAACCCCCCTGGCTCCCTGGCAGGGACATTGGAATCACGGGATCCTTCAGGCTGGAAAAGACCTCCAAGATCACCAAGTCCAATCTGTCTATGTTGACATAATTTCTTTTCTTTTTTTTTTTTTCTCCTTTTCTCCCTCGCTCATTCAGCATAAAACTGATGTATTCCTGGAATCTCCCTTGGGTTTGACACCTGGAATCTCCCTCCCTTGGATTTTGGGATGACCAAACCCAGCAACTTCTCCAGAGCTTCTCTAGGCATTGGCTGGGAAGAGCAATCCAGCAGGGAATACGGAATGAATTGGTTCCTCTTCATTCTCCTCAGGTTTCTAAGGAGAATCCTTCACCCTTTGGCCGAGGTTTGTGTGTGTTCTGCTCCCCTGTAGTGCTGAGAGAGGGAGGCTGTGGGAGCCTGGGATGGGCATGGAGGGAGGAGAGGACAGTGGGGATATAATGCAGCTTTTGATGTGCCGATGGAGCTGAGGGATTTCTTACCCTCCTCTCTTTTTCTCTCCTTTCATCCAGCATTTCTGTCTGCTGCACATGTTCCCCTTTACACCGTGCCAGAGCTCTGACAGAAGGAAAGGGCAGGGAAGGGGTGGGGGGAGGGAAAAAAAAAAAAGTATTTCTCTGTAAAGTTTCTGTTCTGGAGAGAAAACAGGACTTTATCAAAATATTAGCAGAGCACCAGCTGGTGCCGATTAGCAAAGCCCTGGGTGAGAGTTTTCCATTTACCTTGTGCTGTTTTTCTTTCTCTGAGCTGCACATGCTCTCTCCCAAAGTGTGAAGGTTTTGGCCACCAAGGTTCATCCAGCTCGGGCGCCGTTTCATTTTTCAGAAATGCAGTGTGCACTCAAGCTGCTCTCAGAAGTTGCAGTGTCCACTCAAAAGCCTGGTTGGCCTGGGGGAGCTGGTTGGATAACGAGGGGTGAAGGGTCACAAGGACTAAAAATGTTCTCATACAACTCATAAAAACGTTGTACAGGTGCTCATTACCCAAACATCAGGGCTGGGTGATTTTCCCCATGTCCAGTTCTCAAAGGTGCCAGTGACAGGCTGGATCTGATTCCCAAAACTCGTCTGGACACCAACACTCAGCACCTTTTTGCAGGAGATGCTGCTGCTGCATCCTGGACTCCAGCCCGGTGCCGGGCTCTTGCGGAGGTGAGGAAAGTATTGCTCATTCATAAATGCGTGTTTTAAGGGATATTATTCCCGAATATTAAAGTAGAACCAGCTTTTAGAAGCAGAGGATAAAGATTTGGCTGGGAACCCCTGAGCTGGAGGACCAATAACTTGGGAATTGCTCTGAAGTGTTTGATCTGTCTCGGGCCAGCAAACGCTGAGCCAGCGCCTGCCGTTAAGTGGAAGTTATTTTCTGCATCCACCAGAGTCCCATAAAACCATTTCCTCTGGGATCTACAGGGACAGCCAGGGCTGCTTTTTTTGTTGGATTTTTTTTTCCCCCCAACAATATCAATATGTAAGTGCTGAGGGAAGGAGCACGTGCTGTGTGACAGATTTAGGAGTAGCCTCAGGGCTCTATCACCTCTCTCCAAGTGGCTTTGCCAGAGTGCTGGAATTGCCTCCTATTCATCTGGAGGGAAGGCTGGTTTGGGGATTAACAGGCAGAGCTGGTCCTGCTGGAGTCTGGGTCCTACACCCACCTCTGCTGCAGGCTCCTGTGTCAGCCCAAGGGAACGATGGAGTCCTGGAAGGTGGGGAAAAGGGCTTTTTCCTGGGCTGGGGTGGGGGAGCAAAGTCTCCATCCATGCAGGAATGGATGGGAGATGCCCCAATAATCCTGCGTGGGTGGGAGATGCCAAATCCCACAGGGCAGGACCACGTTGGTGTTTACACACCTGGCATGGAGGGGGTTGAGCCCCAGGTCTCCAGATGGAGCCTCCCCATGGAAAAACCTGCACCAGGCCAGGCTGGGAAGCTCCTTCCTGCCAGAGACAGGCTCCGTGCAAGCCTCTTCCAGAGGCCTCCAGTGGCTTTCAGTTCCGAGTGTCCCAGGAGAACGCTGCAGTCCCTGGAGCTGCACTGCCCTTGGGGTTAATCCCTCAGGGCACTGGCATTGCACAGAGCAAGCTTCCTTCAAGGATCTCCCCAGATGCCTTGGATTTTCTGAGCTGAGCTCCCTGTGCCCCTCTGTGGCCTCGTGTCATCCCTCCCACCTCCTCACAGGTGATTTTGGGGAACCTTCAGCTGTGTTTTGAAGCATAACTGCACCTCCTCAGTGTCCTTTGGTTCCTCTGGGCTTCCCAGGCCTGCTTGGAGCATGTTCAACCCCAGCACAAGCAGGATGGGTTGTGCCACCATCTTTCAGATAATAATCCAGGAGGGCAGGAGCACACAGAGTCATTAAATCATGGAATGGTTTGGGTTGAAAGAGATCTTAAAGCTCATCCCATGCCACACCTTCCACTATCCCAGGTTGATCCAAGCCCTGTCCAGCCTGGCCTTGGACACTGCCAGGGATCCAGGGGCAGCCACAGCTGCTCTGGGCACCCTGTGCCAGGGCCTGCCCACCCTCCCAGGGAACAATTCCCAATTCCCAATATCCCATCCAGCCCTGCCCTCTGGCAGTGGGAAGCCATTCCCTGTGTCCTGTCCCTCCATCCCTTGTCCCCAGTCCCTCTCCAGCTTCCATTAAACATTTCAACATTCCCTTCAGCCGGGGGTTTCTTTGGCAACAAGAAAGAAGGAGTGATGGGAGAAGCAACACCTCCACCTGCCAAGTGATGCCTTTCAGCTCTTGCGTTCGCCTGAGCCAATTATTATTTTTTTTTGAGGGTCTGGAAGTCCATTTGCAAAGGCTGAAGGGAAGAAAAACAACCTTCTCTCCCGCTGCCCCACCACCTAAGTGCTAAAGCAGATCCCAGAGGTGCAGCATGGGGAGGTGTGAGCAGGAGAAGACCTGGCAGGAGATCTCGTTCTCCGGTTGTGCCTGGGGGCTTTTCCCGTCGGAGCCCCTGGAAGGCCAGCGGGGAAATGATTCCAATCCCAGGCTTTCCAGCTTCCACGCTAATTTAACCCGAGCCGTTTCCTAGTCTCTGAGAGGGGAGCAGGGATGAGGTTTGCAGATTGGAAGTGAGGGGGGGGGGTAGGTGGGGGAGGAACTGCAAATGATCTCAGCAGTTTTACAGCCATCTCTTCTTTTCCTGGCAGGACATGAGGGAGAGCGTCTCCCTCCCCGCCTCTGGGATGGAAGGTGGAGGAATGCAAATGCTAGAACACTCCTCAGTTTGCCCTGATTGTCTTTCCTCCTCCAGCAGTTTTATTGGTGTCCGTAAATTCAGAGCAAACATTCCCACGTGCATTTTCACCCTCGATGGCCTCGGAGGTCACTCATCCCGAGGGAGTGCTGGGTGTCCCAGAGAAGCCTTCCCCATCCATGCCAAGGCTGTGGCAAGCAACCACTGGGTGTCAGCTCCACCTAGAGAGAAGAGAAATCTCTGGGAAAAAGCGTGTTTGAGGTGAGTGTTTACATGCAGCCTCTTGTTTTGGTCATCTGTGCCTCATCTGCCGTGCTCCCCTGCAAACGCCTTGCTGGGAGGGAGCCCCGGGGCTGCAGGGGGTGGTCAGCAATCCCCTCCTGCTGGAGACTTCTATCCCATCCACCAGTAGCAGGGATCCTGCCTTTCAGGCTCACATCTTCCCTCACAACAGAAACCTGTGCCTCCATTTCCCACTTCTCCCAAACCTGTTGTCCGCAGCTCATCCTTGACTTTAAAACCTGTGTGTGACACGTCACATCCTCAGGTCACAAATGCCACCAGTTTTCCAGTTTTCCATGAAAAGAAAGGGAAAAAACCCAGCAGAAATTGATGCCCTGCTGCTGCCCCTTGCTGGGATACCTCTGTTTACATCCTCAGCACTTGGAGAGAGCTCCTGAGGGAATAACAACCTTTTGGGCAAGAGCTTTTTCTTTGTGGTAAATAAAAATATATCCCGTAATACAGGAGGGTCCCATAAAGTGCAGAGTGGTGGGAACCTGTTAGTTAATTAAATTTATGCACATTAGTGAAATGTTTTGTAGCTGGTCTGGTCCCACCAACTCCACTTGCGTTTCCATGGCAAAATTTTAGGGTTTTTTTGGGCTGACGTGATGTTTTCGATGAAATTCCCTCTCCAGAGCTGTGTCTCCCCATGGAGGGGATGAAGATGAGGGGATGAAGATGAGGACTCAGAGCATCTCTCCATCTCTTCAGCTGCTGGGCCGTTTGCAGTGGGAGGTCACAGACCTGGCTGTCCCTCCCCGTGTCCTCAGTGGCCCTCTAGAGGATGGCCCAGATGGACACCAGTCCTGAACTGGCTGATCCTGGAAGAGGAACCATCCCATCCCTCCTGGTCAGAGTGTCAGCCTGCAAATGGGGGGATTTGAGGCCAGTTCTTGCATCTAGAACCCTTTCCCTGGCAATCAGCTTGGGCAGAGGTTCTTTTTCCCTAAGGCAATATGAATTGGTGATTCAGCTGGGAAATCAGTTGATGATTGAGACAGAAAGAGGGGAAATTCAGACTGAAAGAGGGGAAATTTAGTTGAGATATCAGGAAAAAATTCTTCCCTGTGAGGGAGGCCCTGGCACAGGGTGCCCAGAGAAGCTGGGGCTGTCCCTGGATCCCTGGAAGTGCCCAAGGCCAGGTTGGACATTGGGGCTTGGAGCAGCCTGGGACAGTGGAAGGTGTCCCTGCCATGGCAGGGGTGGAATGGGATGAGCTTTGAGGTCCCTAAACCATTCTGGGATTCTGTGATTTGTAAAGCATAAAAAATCCTGTGTGGGAGGAACCTGCTCCCAGTTAGGCTTCTCCAAAGGGACAGAATGAGCTTGGACATGGAGGCAGCAGGAGCATTGGGTGGTTTTTCCTCGCCGTGTGCTGAAGGGGAGTCAGAAAAGCACGGCGACAAACTGCGTAGTTTCAGAACCAAACACTGCTGTTTCCCCCCACCTTTCCCAGAAGGCCTCAGCACTTTCCCAAATGGGGCACAGGAGGAGCAAATGCTCAGTGGTGTGGGGATCTCGTGTTTGCCTAAGTGCCGTGACATGTGTGCCTGTGTGTCTCCACACACACAGACCCCCACACACACGAGACATTTCAGTTCTCCCACTTAAACGAGGGGTGGGAGACCCTTCAGCACTGCCTTCCTCAGCATATGTGTTCTTAGGCTCACTCAGCTCTTTGTTTCTGCCAATGCCTAAATTGGGAATACTAAACAGCCACAGCTATGCAGCTCGTGGGGATGCAGGAATTCGTTTGGAGGCAGCGAGTTTTGATCCATTTACAAGGGACAGAGGCGCTGCAGCTGCAGGGGAGGAGATTTCTTGGGGAGGGGGGGATCTGCCTGTAATGTGCATCATGGCCTTGTTTTTGCGAGTGCCTCGGGGCAAAAGTGAAGCTTTTCAGCAGGAAGCAGCCAGCAGGTTCAGTGCCACGCCGGGGATACGCGTTTGTGTGCGTGCACATAGAGAGGAAACACCTGTTTGTGTGTTGGTGACACCGGGTTTAGGCTTTTTGGGATGCCCAGGAGAAGGTGGGTGGTGGCTGGCAGTGTTCCCAAGGTGTGGCACTTCCCTCTCCAGGTGAAGGCGAGCTCCTCTGGGGGTGAGGAGGGGGCTGAGGGGGCTGTGGTCACCCCAGGCAGTGCCACAATGAGCAACGAGGTGATGGTGGCAGGAGGAGCAGGGAAGGGCTGGGGGATAACCAGGAGCCAGGTGGGTGCTGGGGAGCAGAGGGAAGGGAAATTTGACACAAACTCAAGTGTTTGACCTTGTAAATCACCCTAGAGCTCCGTGGACCAAACGCTGCTCTGGCCTGGGTTTTGGGAAAGCTGTGCTGCCATCCCTCCTCAGCATCCTGATCATCCCACTCTTGGAGGCTGCTTGTTGGTCATGCCAGGAGATGCTGGGGTGCCTCCAGCCATAGGTTCCCTGGAGAGTTTTGGGGTCAGGCTCACCCACCTGCATGCCCCCATTTCAGGTGAAGGCTGGGTTGGTGTGGGAGGATCACTTTCCTGCTCCAGCACAGCTCCCAGGCTCTGGAATGCCAGGATCTCTGCTGGCTTGGATTGAGCAGCTGAGACAGAGTTGATGGAGGGAGGTTTTGGGAGGGTGCCTGGTGAGCTGGTGCTGCTGAGACCCTTTGAAGCCAGGGGATGTTGCCCTGGGGTGTCCATCCCAAGCTTGGCAGAGAGGCAGCGTTATCCCAAGGCACCCATTTTATAAAATCCCAGAATCCCTGAGGTTGGAAAAGATTTCCAAGGCCATCGAGCCCAACCTGTGCCTGATCCCCACTTTGTCACCAGCCCAGAGCACTGAGTGCCACCTCCAGGCCTTCCTTGCAATACGGGCAGTTCCTCACCCCAAGCTCTCACCCAGGAGCACATGGGGTGCAGAATTTGTGCAAATACCTGATGGGATTTGGTTTGTTCCAGTCACAAACATTCATTTCCACCTCCTGCCCCCACAGCTTTTTAAACCCATCAAATTTTCTTTTGAGTTTTTTGTGTGCATTTGGGGTTTTGGGATTTTTTGGCAATAAAAGCATGGAGCCACACAATTCTCTGGGCAATATTTTGCCAGCCTGCAGCTGCTGGGTGAGTCTGTCAAGGCGAGCTGAGCTGTGCTGTGAGAGCTCCCTGATATTACCCCCACAACAATAAAACATTGGCAGGGAAGCAAAAAGAAACATTGGCAGGGAAGCAAAAAGAAGATATTCGCAACTCTCCAACTGGACATTGACCTTCCAGCTGTAGGATTGCTTCCTTTGCTCCAGGGATGAGTCCCACTGACAGCATAATTTCATTTTTCTGGTGTGTTATGGTGTGGAAAAGATTTATTTGTTCCTTTTTATGGGAGAGAGGGTGGGTTGCAAGGTGTTGGTGGGGCTAAGACAGCATGGGGTGATGCAGCCCATTGATCAGGCAGTGAATTACAACAGGGACAGTGCTCTGGGCATGACTCAGCTGCCTTTGGAAGGAAATTCCGTATTTTTTAGGGATGCCTGGAGGTCCCTGAAGCAGGTGAGATTGATTTGGGGTGGGCAGTGGCTAAGGGCTGTTGCCTTCTGCACCTCCAGCTCCCCCGTGGCTCAAGGCGAGGTCGCCATCAAGTCCTGCATCCCATTTTGGCCTAAAATAATGGATTGAACTCCTTCCCACCCCACACAGGAGCCATCCCCACTCAGGCCTCAGTGCTGAGCCTTCAGGCAGGTGGGGAGGCAACTCCTAAAAGGATTTCTCCAGCCCCACTTCTGCCCAGCCGTGCCCACCCACATCCTTCCCTGCCCATCATTCCCATCCTCCCAGCCCTGCTATTCCCTCGCTTTCCACCCTGCTTTTTTTTTGGGGTTTTTTTTTTTGGGTGGATTTCCCTCTGGAAGGCAAAGGGAAGCGAGGGGGGAAGCCTGGGAGGGGGCACAGCAGCACCCCCAGCCCCCAAACCCCGTGTGCCTCCCCCCTCCTCCCGGGGCAGCCGTTGCTGAAGATCAAAGCACACAGCAAAAATAGCAAAAGGGGAAGAGCTCGTGGCTTTGACATCTGGAGGCCAGAAGCAGCTCCTGCCTCGGAGCAGGCAAGAGGTGAAGGAGGAAGGGGAAAAGTGGGTTTACAGGCTCTTGTTTTTGTTTTTTACAGGGATAAGAAGCTTTTTATAAATTTGTATGGGTTGCTGTTGCTTGAGAGAGCGGTGTCTGTCTCAGTCGGCTGCAAGGCCCTGATTTCTGAGTTAAGGGTGTTAAGAGCATTTAAAAATAAAGGGGTGGGTATTTTCTGACAGGCAAAATGCTGATTTTCCTGTGATGCATCACCTGACAGCCTCATTTTTATTCCAAAGAGTGCAAGGAGCCACCTGGGAAATGTCTGTGCTGCTTGGCTGGATGAGTCAGGTGCTGCTTCCTTTGGGGCTGGAGCTTTTCAGCGATAAGGGTTCAAAAGCCATCCCAAATCCAAGGGGACATCCAAATCAGAGCCCTGCTTTTCAAAGGTTTTCACTTCTACACTGTCTGTCTCTAATCCTTTTAGAAATCCATCCTCTGGACGGCACTGCCAATGGTTTTGGGATCAAAAATCATGGCACAGAATTTAAAAATCAAGTGTCCAAGTGCATTTTATGATTGGACTTGCCCTATAAGGAGGGTTGAGAGGGCAGGGTTAGATTGGATATTGGGAAGAAATCCTTCCCTGTGATGGTGGAGAGGCCCTGGCACAGAGAAGCCTCTGGATCCCTGGAAGTGTCCAAGGCCAGGTTGGATGGGGCTTGGAGCAGCCTGGGACAGTGGGAGGTGTCCCTGCCATGGCAGGGGGTGGGAATGGATGAGCTTTAAGGATTCCATGATTCTATAGGAATGTGTGGATCTGAGTGGGATGAGAACCACCGGAGGCAGCACAGGGTGACATTTCCCACAGCAAAATGCAATTTACAGTGGAGGAATTGCATCCAGTGCAATGAGTGATTCTGGTCTTGGGACAGGGTGACATTTCCCACAGCAAAATGCAATTTACAGTGGAGGAACTGCATCCAGTGCAATGAGTGATTCTGGTCTTGGGACACAAAAAAAAGGTGGTGGAGGAGAAGGTGAGAGTGGACAATGGCAGTTGTGATTGTCTTCCTTTCAGCAGGAAAAGCTCGTGAAAGAAATAGAAAATGTAATTTTTGATGGGGCAAACTGTGCTGTCTGATCCCAAGCAGGTTAAGTGTCCTTTTATTTTATTTTTTAATTTTATTTTTCCTTAGCTGTTCACTCTGTTGAAGAGCTGGAGCTGTTGGGAAGTGTTTGGTGCAGTGGCATGTGGAGTGTTGGACCCTCTGTGGTCCTTTCTGAGCTGCACCACCACAGAACAGGAAAACCCCAGAACATTTTGGGTGCGAAGGCACCTTAAAGCTCATTTCATTCCACCCCCCCTGCTGTGGGCAGGGACACCTTCCACCCGTCCAGGTGCTGAAATGATCCCTTGCCTGGACTGACTGCCTTCATGTGGGGTCAGTGACCATCTCCTACTCCTTGATCTGGTGCTAAAAGAGCTTTTTCCCTCTTCCCTTCACACCTCCCAGTCAGGATCTCCCGTTTGCAGTGGCCTGAGGTGGTTTCCTGTGGTTTTCCCCACCTGGGAGGTTGATACTCCCAGCCCCAGTGCCAGTGCCATGGCTGCTGGTGATGCCAAACCCTCCCACGAACAGGGATCAACCCTCTCCTTGTGGTCTCCAAGTGAATTCCACTTGCTCATTTAGCAGGAAATCACAGAAAACTTGAGAAAAGGAAGGGGAAAAAAATGAGTGTGCAAATGCCGGATTGTTGGATTGGGCAGGAATGAGAGAAGGAAGAAGTGCAAAGGGGGGTTCAGTACTTTTTTTCCTCTGGTTGGGGCTGCCTTCGTGTGAAACTGGAGCTCCATCCAGCAGGGGCACTTACATGCACGGATGTAGCCTTCAATCAGGGTGATGTAAACACTGCTGCAGCATTTTTGGAGCGGGCTGTTTGGGAAATGTGATGGATTAAATATGACAAACAAGATTCCTGGGCGTTTATTAATCCGCCTTTCGGCTGGTGCCAGCTTCATGTTAGGCAAGGCTCTGGCTACCAGACCAATCCGAGGCCTCGGGGGCAGGCGAGGCAAGGGGGGAGGCAGCCACGGGGAGAGCGTTTTCCAAGCCCCATCTAATTTAAAGCATCTTTTGCTGAGTGGTGCAGCGAAGAGGATGTGGCTAACACAAATAAAAAAATCATAAAGGGATCAAAGTGTGTGTGCAAATTCGTTCCTTGTGGCAGGAGCTCTGCCAGCTCGCTTGCTCGCCTGCTTTCCTAAGGAGAGAAAAAACAAAAAAAAAAAAATGGAATCTCCCCGCCCCCAGCCCCCCGTGACGGAGCGGGAAAATCGCATGTCAGGATCTCTTCTGGATCTCATAAGGGCCTGAGCGGTGATGGATGGCTGGGATGACACCAGGGCCTGTCCGCTGTGCCGGGATCTGAGGCGCTTCCCGCCGGTGCCAGGGTTGCACATGGAGCACGAGCTATTTATAAGCAGTTCAAAGGCACCACAAGGGCGGGTGGGGGCTGGCTGGGAGCTCCAGGCCACCAGGAAGCTCTCAGGAACCTGACGTTACCCCGGAGCCCCAGCGCTTCCTGGCGGGGGGAAACATGAGGAGAACTTGCCTTAAACACGGAAAACTCCACAATAATGGAGGAAAAATCCGCGTTAGCTGGTACCAGCTGGAATATTCGGGTTGACCTCACTCCACGCATGGAGGAGAAGACAGTTGCCTTCAAGGCAGCCATGGCAGCCCTTGAGTTGTTGTCTGCTGCCTCATCCCAAGCCAGTTATCCCAGCTCCACCACCTCATCCCGCCGTGGAAGCCACATGACAGGGCAAGGCCATGGCTGCGCTTCCGACGGGAGCGCTGGAATAACATCCACAGAGAACAAAAGCTGAGAGCCCCAGAAAACCCAACGCTGGGAAAAGAGCCGGGAACATGCCCTCAGAAATCCTGCAGCAACGCTAATGAAAAATAAACATCCATTTCTGCATCTGCAGAGAAGGGAAAAAAGAAAATTCAATCAAAGCGCGAGGCCTTGTTCTTATATTCCAGGAATTTGCTCCATTGAAGGTTGTCAAATACTGCATGCCAACACTTGGGAGAATGACAGCAGCGTCTTTAAGTGCAATGAATCAAAGCACAAGAGCAAATTTGTACAGAACCCAAAGTGCTATTCTTAGAAACCATCCAGAATCAGAAAATAAACAATTCATCAGGAGGAGAAATGCTGGAAGTCACAGGGGAGATTAACTCTGGTCTGAGTGGAAACAAAACCTCAAATGAGCCACATCGTCATTCCCACACTCGGTTAATTGCAGTATTGTTCAGGGGCAGCACCAAGAGCTTGGGAGGCTGCGGAGCTGGATGGAGTTGATGGTGTCTGAAGAGGGGAAAAAAGGCAGAAAATCACAGTTTTTCCCTCATGGCTGTTCCCAGAGAGGTTGCTTTGCCAGGGTCTGGGATGGGGGTGTAGAGGAGGCATGAAGGACTCTGGGAAAGGCAGACACTAGGAGAAGTGCCCAGAAGGGATGAGCATGACCTGACACCAAGGATTTGAAGGTGAGTAGGAGTTTTCCACAGTGTCCGAGGTCAGGGACACTTCTGACCTCACACTGAGGCATGAAGGGTTCGGTGCAACCTAATGCAAGCTGCAGGTGAGATTCCCAGACACAGGGAAGCTCTCTGCCATGCTGGATACAGCTCCAGTGTGTTCCTGAACACGGGACATCCACAAATGGAGAGCTGACAGTTTCTCCCCTGAAATTCCCATTTCACGAGATAAGATTTGAACGCCGGAGCTACTGAGTGAAAACACACTACCTGTAGCAAGCCAAAACAGTGCTTTTAATGAAGAGCAGCTGCCTGTGCGCTTCCCCAGCCTGGGAAAACACAAAGCAGATTGTCCTGAGCCTTGGAGTGTTCTGGATCCCAGCTTCCAGCCCTGCTGTGGGGCCGAGCGTGTCGGAGAGGGGCAAGCGGCTCCTGAGAGCAGCAGGATTCACATTGCACACACACCTTCCTTGGCTTGCTCTTTTCTTTGGGAATTAAGGCATCCTGGGATGATCCCAGCACCCAAGCGTGGCCTGGAGGGCCCTGCAATGATCTTTTCCATGTAAGTTTTGGTGTGAGAAAAAAGGATATTCCTGGGCTGAAAGATGGAAACGCTCATTAGCATCGTGGTGCATTACCTGGAGCTGCTTCAAAACCTGAGTGTTCATGGAACAGATTTTCCTGCAGAGATTTGCTGTGAAAAATCTTCATGTCACACGGGATATCCCCAGAGAAAAGAAAGCAGGAGTCGAATAAATTTGTATTCCTTGAGAATAAAACCAAGCAAAGCTCCTCGGATGACTCCATAAAAGTTCTAAGAAAAAAAGGCAGGGAGAAGAAAGTGTGGAAAAAGAAATCACACAAAATAAGCACTAAGGGGCCTCTGGCACTTGCAGGTATATTCCCAGTGATTCCTTTTTGGATCACACAAACACCAACAAAGTCATTATAAGTCAGTTCTTTCCTTTTATTAGCAATAGCCAGGGCTGGGTGATTCAAACCACATTCGGAGCTCAGAAGGGAGATTTTGATCAAAGCATTTTTAAAAATCAGATGAAAGAAGCATTATAAAAAATGTTCATTCAATATGAGCCAGGAAGGGGAAATGGCTGCCCGGGAGAAGAGCTGGGAATATACCAGGAAAAGAAAATGACCCCAAAACCTGACGCTGCTGCTATAAATAACTGCAAAGTGTTACAAGTCAAAGAATGATTTACAGAGCCTCTGGTCCTTAATTCCTAGAATGAGATAAAACCTCTAAAATACGGCTGATTCAGTCAACTCACATCATCCTTCAAAGCGAGGATCATCTTCTTCTTCTTCCTCTTCCTCTTCCTCTTCCTCCTCTTCTTCTTCTTCTTCTTCTCCTTCTCCTTCTCCTTCTCCTTCTCCTTCTCCTTCTCCTTCTCCTTCTCCTTCTCCTTCTCCTTCTCTTCTCCTTCTCCTTCTCCTTCTCCTTCTCCTTCTCCTTCTCCTTCTCCTTCTCCTTCTTTGGAGGAGGAGGAGGAGGAGGAGGAAGAGGACAAGGAGGAGTAACTAGAGTGACAAGGAGAGATAGAATCATGGAATTATTAAGGTTGGAAAAGGTCTCCAAGATGATCAAGTCCCTTAACCCAGCCCTGCCAAGGCCACAACTAACCCATGTCCCTGAGTGTCACATCCACACATTTTTTGGATACTTCCAGGGATGGTGACTCCAGCACTGCCCTGGGCAGCCTGTTGCAAATCCTGACCAACTCTTCTGTGGAGAAACCTTTCCTAACATCCAACATAAATCTCAGGGATGTGCAGAAATGGCTCCAAGGAAGTCCATGTTTTCTGGAGAAAATCCCGGTGCTGCTGGGGCTCTGGGCCGTGGTCATGGCTATGAAATCCTAACCTGGAAATCCTAACCTGGATTTAAATCTGTAAATCACATTCTGGGTGTTACTTCTTTAAATGTTAATTTATTACAGTCTAATTAAAGTTTTAAAAATCTATTCAGGATACCCGAGGATGAGGGAATTTGGTTTATAAGTCTGTGCCTTTCCTGTACTGGAAATATAAGAGGGATGTGAATGGGAGGTTTTGACTTGTCCAGGAGAAGTTTAATTTAAAATCAAGTGGTTTTCTGTTGGTTTTTTTTCCCCTCTTCATTTTAGGTGATTTTAATAAACAGTACAATAATACCCCAAAAATAAAGCTACACCCTGAGCAGCCGTGAGCTGGTTTAGGGATGAAAACTACTGTGAAAACATTCAGGATTTCTTCCTGAAATGAAAAGAGTGGGGTATTTCATTATTATTATTGTTGTTGTTGTTGTTATTATTATTATTATTTAAAAGAATATTATTAATTTATTATTGATATTTTATAATATATATTTATAATATAATATATAATATGTAATATGTAATATGTAATATATAATATATAATATATAATGTATAATATATAATATATAATATATAATATATAATATATAATAATATTTAATATTATTAATTATTTTATTTATTAATATTTTTATTATTTTTCCATTGAGAAGTTTTTTCAGAGCCCTCGAACCCAGCCCTTCCCTTCCCTTCCCTTCCCTTCCCTTCCCTTCCCTTCCCTTCCCTTCCCTTCCCTTCCCTTCCCTTCCCGGAATGACTGGAGTTTATTTTACTGCTAGGAAGGGCTGCCAGCCTTTATGATGACAAAACTGCTGAGTTTACTGGGAAGTTTATTTGTGTAGGCCTTGGAAGACAGAGCCAGTGGTGACAGACCCCAGGGAAGACCTGGCTTCCCTATTTCCCTTGATGAATTAATCCTTTAGTCCAACAGGATCCTAAAAAAAAGGGGGTAGGAGTCTCTCCTCTCCTCTCCTCTCCTCTCCTCTCCTCTCCTCTCCTCTCCTCTCCTCTCCTCTCCTCTCCTCTCCTCTCCTCTCCTCTCCTCTCCTCTCCTCTCCTCTCCTCTCCTCTCCTCTCCTCTCCTCTCCTCTCCTCTCCTCTCCTCTCCTCTCCTCTCCTCTCCTCTCCTCTCCTCTCCTCTCCTCTCCTCTCCTCTCCTCTCCTCTCCTCTCCTCTCCTCTCTTCTCCTCCAGGAACAGTTACAACCCCCAAAAAATGCATTTCAGGGAGGGCAGAACCACGTGCTGAATTAAGGGCTTGGCAAGACAAGTGTGTTTTGAGGAGAAAAATATCTGTTTAAATTTTCTTAGGTGTCAAAATGCTGTGCTCTGACACTAAAAACGAAAAGGTTTCGCTTGGAGAACTTTCAAACGTTTTATTTCGTCGTTAATATCCATTCATCGGTGTTATTTTTCTTTTTAAAAGCGGCCTGGCTCAGCAAGCCCTCCGAAGAGGGCCAGAATTAATTAAACCAGAAGTTTTGTTTCACCTGAATTCGTTGTGTTTGTTTGGTTTTGTTTTGGAGGGAAAAACGCCGGGATGAAAGCGCAGCCCAAACTCACGGAGGAATCAGCCCCCTTCCCATCATCACCAGCACCTCAGGTCTGCTGCTGGCCTTGGAGAGATCCTTCCATCCCGCCGTGGGGATGGCAGGCAGCTATCCTGCATGGATAAAAGCCTGGGAAAGGCCCTAAACATCATTTACAAGGGTGTTACACCCACGTGAGGGCTCCGTGTTCCCCTCAGCGCCGCATCTGCGGTCGTGAGATCCCTTCCTCCCTTTCTGTTAACACCAGCTTGGAGCTCCCAACACCAGCTCCCAACATTTTGAACTTGTAGGCAGCTTTCAAGCAGCTGCCATGTTTTAAAGAGAACCAGACCCAAACCTCCGCTGCTCCTTTTTTTTTTTTTTTCCTTTAATTTTTTTTTATTTTTTCCCCTTCGAAATGTGGAATTTCCCCCCCCTCCCCCCGTAAAAATTCTACTGACGTGTGTGCTCAGATGGGCAACGTCCAGATCTCAGCCTGGGACTTGCTGGATGCTTCACAAACCACCCGAGCTTGAAACACAGCTGAAAATTTGGGATATTCAGTGCGTGCCCACATCCAGGATGGTCGGGAAGCCTCAAAAGCAAGGGCATGTTTTGAAGTGCTCTCTGCAGCTCCTTTTCCCTTCCAGAGCCTTGCAAAGTTGCATCCCTGATTCCACAAGGGCCTGGGATTTCTGAGGAAAGGAAAACGTGTGCTTTTGTGTGTGTAAACTTACATACCCACAGCCACATCCATCACTTCTTTAAAAACGTTTACAATCCATTTTCTCTACGTGTTGGCTTCATAAAAACTTGTAAAAGTGGTCATTGCGCTTTGAGTGGGTAGAAAAACTGGGAATTTTAAGATACTGACCAACTTTAGCCTTTTGAATAAATTTGGCCACTTTAAGCTCATGCAGAGAGCTGCTGATGTTTCCAAAAAAGTGAACTATCAGCAAAAAGAGAGAAAGAGAAGGTGAAAAACAATGAGGGAGCTTTTTATTTTTCCATTGTTTTACCAGCTCTGGCTGGCATTTGTCCACTTTGCTCACTTGAGGCTTCACAGGTTAAGTCTTTGTACCACGTTACACCTAAAATTTCAGCCAATCCCACGAGTTAACAGCTTTCCTGGATCCTGGCATCTCCCCTGGAGGAGCTGAGCCCTCGGAGGTGCTGAGGGCCCTGGCTCCCGTCCAGCAGAGCACTCAAACACCAGCTTACATTTCAGCAGCGCTCAAGAACCAATTCCAAATTAAGCATGTGCTTAAGTGCTCTGCCAAAGAGGAGCGGGGATTACCCACATTCCAGGAGTTAAGCTGTGCTTAAGGTGCTTTTCCTGGGATGGAACAATGGGGGAATAATGATGCTGTCTTTGGATCGCTTTTTTGGGGTGGGGGGGGAGAAAAATAATATTTTAAAAGTTGGGGGAAAGGGAAGTCATCTGCTTGTTCTGATGGTGGCAGAGCTGCCCACCTGAAAGCAGCTTTATCCAACTCAGTCTGGATCCCAGAAAGGGAAGGGAGGATGATGCAGGAGGGAGGAAGGATTTGTTTGCTCTTTCCTGATTGTTGTGTCTGCCTCCCCTCTCACAGGAACGTCTCTGCTCTGGAGCCAGGCTGGGAGAGCTGGGGGTGCTCACCTGGAGAAGGGAAGGCTCCAGGGAGATCTCAGAGCCCCTTCCAGGGCCTAAAGGGGCTCCAGGAGAGCTGGAGAGGGACTGGGGACAAGGCATGGAGGGACAGGACACAGGGAATGGCTTTAAAATTAAAAGGGGTAGATTTAGATGGGATATTGGGAAGGAATTGTTCCCTGTGAGGGTGGGCAGGCCCTGGCACAGGGTGCCCAGAGAAGCTGGGGCTGCCCCTGGATCCCTGGCAGTGCCCAAGGCCAGGCTGGACATTGGGGCTTGGAGCAGCCTGGGACAGTGGGAGGTGTCCCTGCCATGGCAGGGGGTGGAACTGGATCATCTTTAAGGTCCCTTCCAACCCAAACCATTCTGGGATCCTTTGACTCCATGTCCTCATGGTTGGGGTCTTTTCCACACCTCCAGGCCAGCGCCATCCGTGGGTTCCCTCAGGGGAGAACCAACCCCACATCCCAACCTGTCCTCCTGCACCCCATTAGGGCTTTCCTGGGGAAATCAAACCAGATGCCTTTGCCTGTTAGCAGAGAAGCCTGGCCTGTGTGGTTGTGACACAAAAACACAATGATCTCAGGAAATAAAAGGTTCTCTCTTAGGAGGGAAAAGGTCAGTCGATGTCAAATCCAGCCCAAGTTCCCCAAGTGATGGGTGGAGACAAGGCTCAGCTGCAGAGTCCTAGGCCTGATAACCCTCCTGGTTTTTTGGGGTGGCTGTGGTGGGTGTCACCCCCTCTCCCTCATCCCTGCCATCCCTGAGCAGCCACAGCTCTCAGCCACGTTTCCCCAAAATGTTTGTCAGTGCCACTTACCAATGAAGTCCTAAATTGTCCTTTTCTCCACGGGTGCAGCAACTCTTCCATCCACTTTGGAATCTAGATGGAAGGAGTTGCTGATAATGTGGAAAAAAATCTTGGCCCCAAAGAGTTAAAACATCCAGGGGGGATCCTCCAATCCCATGTCTTCATTGTGCCATCGTTTGGGAATCTGGCTCAGTATCTGCTCCTTCACTCAAGCACTCACGGAGCTTTGGAGCAGGTAAAACTAAGCCAAATTTCCCCCAATCCTCTGTAAGTGTTACTAAAAAAATACCCCTAAATTAGGTCCCACATTCCTGTGATCCTCGGAGTGCTGAGCAGGGAGGAACAGCTTTTGATAACAGCCCTGGGTTTGGTGGTGTGGCGAGATTTATTTCCTGATCTTTTGCCCATCAAATCTTTTTCTGATCTTAATTGTCAATCACATCATATGATTTCTCCGGAGGAATGAAAATAGCAGCTATTTGTCTTGAAAATCCCCCCTTTGATGTCAGAATTCCAGGAAATAAAACACCTTTATAGTTATGGGATCCAGACCTGTCCGACCAGGATGCATTTCCATCAAGACTCGTGTGTGTGTTTGTTGACTCGGGTTTTAAGGCGCCTTTTACGGGGATTCGCAATGGGATTTTCTCGGTGCATTCCCTTTTTCCAAGAACTGAACCAGCCCTTCTGCTTCAGGGACCCCGTGTCTGAAAGGTGGCAGCTGTCCCCAACCTGGGCTGGGATTCTGGGGCGTTGGGATTTAGCCTGAATGGATCCAGCCCTCGCTGTGATCCCGAAATTACGGCTTGGACACCCAGACCTGCTCACACGTTGGTTGTAGGAGGGAATTGTCCCTGACCCCCCATCCCAGGTCAGCCTTGGGTCAAGGCTTGGCCATAAACAGCCCCTTCTCCAGTCCCCTGCATGGCAGCATCAATGAATCTCTTCCAGCTGAGCACCAGAGAAGGAAAAACCTCCCTTTTCCCAGTTCCATCCTTCGGATTGACTTTGTACCACCAGGTCAGCCAAACATCCCTGCACAGCACGTGCACCTCCATCTGGAGAAGTTATTTCTAAATAGGCCCAATTATCCGATTTTTTTTGGTAAAGATCAGGAAAATGAGGGGAAGGCTAATGAAGAAAAATTTGGTTACTCCAACCTCATTATTTTCCCATCGGTTTGAAGGAATTTTGTAGATTTTGGCTGCAGAGTGGGGATTAAATGGGTGCCATGACCTGGGGGAAAGAACCTTGTTGGTGTTTCTCCTGAAAACTGTTTCTCAAGCATGTTGGCTGGGTGGGAGTGTGGATGTGCCACAGTCAGGGCACATCTGTGTGTGTGTATATATTTATATTTATTTATTATATTTATATTTATAATCCATAACACCCACTGCTACCTGCTGACCTTTTCCTTTCTGCAGCCAAGCCTGCAAGCTTCCGTGATCCTTTCCAAGGTGTCACTCACAATTTCTAAACTGCTGTTTTCTCTCATTTCCAGTCTTTCTGCCCATCTTTTCCTTGGACATTTCTGCTTCCACCTGGAACTTTGGGGTTTGCCTTTGGCTCTCCCCCCAGCTCACTCCAGCGCCGTGTTGTGGCTGACTTGGCTGTGAATCCGATTTTCCCTGGTTTTCCCCTCAAGCTCTCACAGCTCCAGCACCTACCATTAAAAAAACCCCATTATTATTTGCAGGGCAAATTCCCCTCCTTGGCTTTGCAGCATGGATCACCTTTCCTCCCTTCCCTCCCCAAATCCTCCCGTGCCTTCTCAAATTTGCAGGATTCCTTCTTTTTTTTTTTTTCTTTCCATCCCACCAGCAATTAATCAATCAACCTGGCAATCTGGGGCCAATCTAAAAACAATTATAATTAAAAAAAGAAGCAGCTGAAGGAAGGAGTTGCTGGTGAGCTCTCTTGCTCCTAGTGTCTGCTTGAGATTCAGACCTCTCCAAAACCAAAGGACTCTGGGACAAACTTCCTTTAATGCCTTTTGGGATGTCTCCCGGTGTTCAGAGCCTGGCAGGTAGCTGGAGGAGGCAACAGCATCGTTTTCCAGGTCGGCATTCCCAGGGTGGCTGCTTTAGTGAGGAGGAAGCTGATTTATTGCTGGGATAAGGCTGCTCCCTCAATTAAAGCCAACGAGGGTCGTTAGCGCTTCGTTTGTGAGGTGAGAGTTGTCAGAAGGGGATGAGCAGATGCCAAGGGGTCAGCAGTGCATCCCATAATCCCACTGGGGTATCCCTCACCGATGGAAAACCCAGTGCATCCCATAACCCCCCTGGGATATCCCTCATCCCCCATGGGATATCCCTCATCCTCCATGGGATATCCCTCATTCCCCCTGGTGTACCCCTCACTGATGGAAAACCCAGTGCATCCCATATCCCCCCGGGGTATCCCTCATCCCCCATGGGATATCCCTCATCCCCCATGGGATATCCCTCACCAATGGAAAACCCAGTGCATCCCATATCCCCCCGGGGTATCCCTCATCCCCCTGGGATATCCCTCACTGATGGAAAACCATCTCCATGCTCAAACCAGTTTAGCAAAAACCACAGGATGGTTTGGGATGGAAGGGACCTCACAAATCATCTCAATTCCAGCCCCCCTGCCGTGGGACACCTTCCAGGAAAGTGATGGGTAAGAGAATTGGCTCCTCTTTCCCAAATTTTAGGCTTCCAAGCCTAAAGGGGCTGCTCAGCTGCTCTAGCAGAGGCAGGCAAGAGAGGAGCACCCATCTCCTGCTGTGCATCAGGCACCTCACGGGGTTGTGAAGCCTCCAGCCACACAGGGCAGCTTCCAAATCCCAACCCCAAATCCCACACCAGGTGCCTCTGCTGCTTCCAGGATGTGCTGGTTCCTCTCCACCAGCCTCTGGCAGGAGCTACCAAGACGTCTGGAAGTGTTCCAGGCCAGGTTGGACAGGGCTTGGAGCAGCCTGGGATAGTGGAAGGTGTCCCTGCCCATGGCAGGGGTTGGAACGAGATGGGCTTTGAGGTCCCTCCTGACCTAAGCCATTCCATGATTCCCTGATCCTGGCTTGCCCCAGGCTGGCTCTGTGGCACAGCACAGCATCCCCTGGCACTGAAGGAGCTCAGGGAAGCAGGGACTCCTTTCCCTAAAGCATCAGCACTTTATTTTCACGCAGGGCTCTGCTGATTTACACCTCCTGCCAAAAAGATTTTGTTCTCTCCCTCCAGCCAAGCTGGGGCTTTGAACGCCTGGGAAGATGATTAATTATTAGCTGAAAAGAGCAAGAAAACCCACAGCCTGTGTTTTCCTGTGGTGTCCCAGCCTGGGAAAACACTTTTGAGCATGGAAGGAGTATTTGGGTGTCTCCCTCCTTGAGCCAACACTGGAAAATCCCTCAGCACCTCACTTTGACACAATTCACACAAATTCAAAGGCGCCTTTCCCAGGCGAGCCCGTGGCCATTTGGGGACCCACCAGATCAGGTAAATCCTGGATAAGATCCCTTCATGGACAGGGAGAGTGGTTCAGGTCTCAGCTCTCCCACAGGTGTCCAGATAGCTCAGCTTTTTGGACTCCCATTTTTCACGAAAATGTGAAACTTTGATCCTCAAGCTGGGCAGACTTTTTTTTTACTCTCAGGAAATTCTGAAGGGAATTTCCCACTCAACTCCACTAGCTTGAAAGCAGAGGGGGAAAATAACCCCACAGACTTGGAAGGTTTGAGTACAGTATTGAACTTTGAGTGTGTTGTGCCCCGGAGTTTTGGGCCAGCCCATTGCAGAGGGATGAGCCAAGCACAGGGATGGAGCGGGGTGCTCTTGGAAATGAGGGCACTGCAGGTTCAGAGCTTGAGGCCAGGCATGAAGCTGAAACACAGAACACAACAACCACTTTAACCTAAAAGAGTGAAGAGATTAAATGCTGTGCTCACAGCTGCACGAGGAGTGGTGCCAGCATTTGAAATCTGGGAATAATTGATCCAGGTTTCCAGAATCATTTTTATCGAATGAGTGGGGTGGGGAGGGGAAGGAGAGAGAGATTGAGATTGAGAGATTGCTGTTAAAAATGCAAATCAGCAGCCTTTGAACATCTGGGTATCCTGGAGGATGCTCCTGGCCTGCCCTGCTCTGCCACCAGCACTTCCAGACGTGGCATGAACTGGGCACCTGTGGCCAGCCAGGACAATGCCAGGGAAACCAAGGATGCATCTGATAAAGCTTTAAAAAATGTAATACTTCTCAGCAGTCAATCAACTTTTCAATGGCTCCTCAGGCACTTTGGTGGGAAAAGCACCTAAATTAGGCAAAGTGCAAAAATATGGGAAACAGGAGACTGGAATTTCCAGTGGAGAACTGGTCCCCAAAAAGAGCTTAAGCTGTCCCAGTGTGCTGCTTCCTGCCACGAGTCAGGAGAGGAAATGGGTGGCAGAGGCACCACACTGCTCTGGGAGAGATCAAAGGAGCGAGGCAGGTCTGGGAGTGGATGCCAAAATTCCTGGACGTGTTTGGATCAGGCGTGGAGTGCCCCAAGTTATCTGTGAGGGTGGAGCTGAGGCAGGACGTCCTCTCAGCCCATTGGGGGCTGATGGAGCAGGGGCTTCACACCAGAGTAGCAGGGGCATGGATTGAGAAAAATTGAAGGAACACTTCTTTTTCTCCTCCAGGAAGCACTGCTTGCTTGTTGCTGTCAGTTTTGCTGAAAATGAAACTGTTTCCCATGAAAGATTTTTAAAGAGGGGTTCTGGATACCTGGCATTTAATGCTTCCAAACTGCTGAGATGTTCCATTTTTCATTTCAAAAAGAATTATTCCCAGTTTCTTTAGGATGTGAGATAAGTGTATTTTTACTGGGGATGATGTTAGAAAAAAAATAGATGAAGCAAGAGAATTGATCTGAAAGAGGCTTTTTTTCCCCTGCAGATTTCAGCTGGTGCTTTGGGTCAAATTTTAATTCAACTTGACATTGACACCACATCAGAACAGGATTTTTTTTGCTGTTGTTTACTTCTTTGTTCTCAAAAAACAGCATCAGAGGTTGGAAGGCTGTTTCCTGCTCAGTCTTCTCTGAGGCCCAGCCATCATTTCTATCACGGCCTCCCATAAATCCACGAATCTGATGTTAATCTTTAAACTTTTTCACAAATTAGCATTTATGAACCCTCAGCCAAGAGCCCTGGGCTTGGGCAGGAACAACCAGCCTGGGAGCTGCACACCCTGTTGAGTTGCATCTTGTGGTACCTTTTCCATCACTTTGGTTGGGCTTTTGGAGAACATCTCAATTTAATTTGGCTTGGGAACCCCTCCCACGCATGAGTTCTGCAGGGACATCTGGTTTGCTGCACATCAAGTTCCTCAGTAGTTTTGCAAGAAATCTCTGGCAAATGAATCCCAGAGCTTTCCTCTCCTTGGTCTGGAATATGAGAGTAGATTCTCAAAACTGAAATCTTGGGCAGAGAAATCTGACTCAAACTCGCCCACCTGACTTTGGCTCCAAGCTGGTCAAGAATCCATTTTGTCTCATTGGGATGTCCTTGAACTGGTATTTCTCCCCAGAAGTGATCCCTCTGCTGGGCAGAGCCCTGAGGGGAAGTTTGATTTGATATCATCATGGATTTTGTCAGCACATCTGGCAAGGAACACGCCGGGTTACAGTTTCCCACTTGGGAGTCCGCACTTGGCCACCGGGAGAGCTTTCTGATTCTGCTCATTCCTTGATGAAGCTCGTGAGCAAAGGAGACAGCCTTGGCCTGAGGCTCTGGAAGGTGGTGGGAGACACGTCTCATCTCCAGGGTGGGACAGGAGGTCCCAGGAAGCGTGAGGGTTGTGTCAGATACGTGGTGCTCCTCCTTGGCTGCAATAAATGTTGCTGCCCTGGCTGGAAAAGCTGCTGCCGTGGCATTTGGGAAGAGGGGAGCACTTTGGCACGGCTGTGGGGCGTAGTGGAGATGATGCAGTGCAGGATGGACTGTGATTTAACAGAAACCTGTGTCCCTGAGAAGAGCCAGGGTGATGCTTCCCAGAATGAAGTGAGTTTGCACTCCCAAATCAAGGTGGTGTTCCCTAGCCAAGAGCTGCCTCCATCCCTCTGCTGAGTGTTGACAACCAGATCTCAGGAACGGATGAGGAGACCCAAATGAAACAACAAACTCCCTCAGCAGGGCCCAGGTGAGTTCCCTGTCAACTGGGAATCCCAACACATCCCGAATTTATCTCTGATAACCATTGCAGTGCTCAGCAGGTGGAAATGAGCCTGGCTGAGTGGAGCAGCATGCTTGGAACAATGGCATGTGCCCTGCTTTAAAGCTCCCAGTGTTCAGGCAGGTTGGGACTGAAAATACTGATATATCCCAGCTATGAGCAAGGAAAACGAGGCATTAAAAAATCTGATTGAAGGTGTCCCTGCTCGTGGCTTCATGAACTTTAAAGGTCGCTTCCAACCCAAACCATCCCCTGATGGAAAAAGAGTCAGTGCATCTCCTTCCACGTTTCCTTTTAGGCTTGGAAATTCAGTGTGAAGCTTTAAAGGGGATGTGTGAAAAGCTGCTGCTCGGGGGAGGAATGGGTTCAGCACGTGCTGGGCTGTGCTGCCCAGGCAGGGGTGAGAGCACAGCTCACTCCCGACATCCATGAGCTCATCCAGCTCCGGGCAAACGGCACCAGGAGACATGAGCCGAGCCAGGCCGAGGAGATGGAGTGGAAAAGCAGGAGAGGGGAGTGGGGAGGGGGATATGAGGTCATCTGCACTGACAGGGTGTCCTGTACTCACATCAGAAGAGAGAGCAGAGCCGTCAGCTTTATGGAACGAGCTTCCAGCGGGGAACGGGCCTTGTTCTCCCAGTAATGGCATTGGAACAGCAACATCTGGCCTGAAGCCTTCCAGGGGCCAAATCCTCCTCTGCTGCAGCCCCGGGGTTGCACCAGGAGTGAATTTGCTTGTGAGAAACTCAGTCAATGGCAGGGGCTAAAATATTTGCTGTCCTGCTTGGAAAATAGCTCCAAATCCCAAGTTTTTCTGCGGAGCAGGCCATGTAACTGAGCAGGAGAGGCCATCACACCTTTAACTGCTTCCCCATGCAGGAGTGCTGCTCATGATAAACAAGGGGTTTGTTTAGCTTTGTTGTGGGGGTTTCTTTCCCATAACTAGGAAAACCCATAGCTGAGGCTTCCATTCCCCTTTCGGATTGATTTCCTCAGCAGCCAAGCCACAGGATCAGAGCAGAGACACTCATTAGGCAGGTGAAGTTGAAGTTGGGAGAACATCCACACGGTTTAACAACTCCCCACTTAAAGTCCAATAAAACTCAAGGGGAAGGGGAAGGAAAAATATTCCGTTTTTTAAAGGCACACGGCGAGTTTCAGCAGCTGCCTCTTACCGAGCTTTCCATAGCTTGTTTCCAATTACTGTGAGGTGTCCAGAAGCTATGGAAAAGCAGCAGTGATCTCCTGTGAGAGCTGCCATTATCCATGGAGCAGCGTTTTGCTGGGTACAGAGGAATTGCAGCAGAGGAAAAGCAGCCCCGGACCAAACCAGCACCCGGTGCCACCCATCCCTTCTCCAGCCCACCTGGAAGCACAGCACGGGTGGATGGAGCATCCCTGGAGCATCCAGCTCCCGGGAAGGGTCTGGATTAGCCCAGGGCAATAAGGATTACTCTCAGGGCTGCCTGCCTGACCCCCCAGCACCAGCTACTGTGCCGAGATGCTGCCTGAATGCTGACATTTTAACAGCACGGTCCCTTCCCGGCACACGATCCGGCGTGAGGGAATAACAGGACGTATTAATGTCATTTCAGATAACAATATTCCTCTCAGAGCGGGCTTTCTGGCACCACATGTCCCCCTGCGAGAGAACTCTATCCCTATCGCTCCAGCCCTGGCTCCGAGCTTGAAAGGAATCCATTTGGGCCATTAAAATGACTTGTGAAATGTGGGATAGTTAGCAAGTAATTAGGACCACATTTCATCCCTCTGCCTGCCCCCAGCTCTGCACCGTGCTCTCCATTCTCCTTCAGATTTGCCTTTTGCACCATTTTTTTTTTGGGGATCGTGCTTCCCGTCCCTTCCCCTCCCCTCCTTGCTCAGCTGGTGTTTGTCACCTGCAGCATCTATTTTGTGTGGGAAAAAAAATGAAAAGGGCTGGGTTTGAAGAGGCGCCAGGAAAGGTTTCCCCATTTTCCATCCCCTGTGCAATGGTGGTGCCTCTCTGTCCCCACCACCTATGGGATTATCCAGGCCTCACTTCTTGGAAGAGCTGTATGGCTGTCCAGGAGCTGGGAATTACCACAGGGTTTGGAAAATACTTCTGGTTCTGTGATGCTGCTGGGCCCCAGCTCTCCTGGGCTGAATTTCCTAGCCCTCTGCTCCAGGTTGTGAGGGAAAACACGGTGGACACCACTGGGACTGGGATCCCAGTGCCATCATGCTTGGAAAGGAAAGAACTTCCCTCCTCACCCCTTTGGTCCCCCAGAGGGAGGGTCCTGGGCTGGAGCTCCCACCCAGAGTCCCTCTCAGCCCTCACGTGTTAAAGGGAGATTTCCCTCCCTTTTTATACTCCTGGATCTGCTCTTCCAGGTCCAGATGACCACAGGCAGCAGGAGCCAGCATTTCTGCACTGGAGACGAGCCCATGGATGTCAGTGATGCCTCTGGGAGGTGGACATGGTGAACATGGACATGCAGTGGCCTCACAGACCCTGGTGCAGGTCCTTGCTCCTGGACATTCCTCAGGGATCACCCTCAGGGCTGAGAAAGGCCCTACTGCTCAGTCCTGTGCTTCCTGAGGAAAGGAACAGCTCTGAGCCCTGTCCGTGCCTTCCCCTGGGGAATCCTGCACCTCTAGAGCCAACCTCATCATCCAGGCCCTGCCATGGATGTCGTTTCTCCATCTCATCTTTCCTCTGGCTCTTGGGTCCACAGGAAATCCCTCAAGAGATCCCTCGAGAAATCTTGTGGATCCTTGAGATAAGTCCACAAGAAATCCCTTGAGAAATCTTGTGGATCCTTGAGATAGTTCCACAAGAAATCCCCCCAAGGAATCCTGTGGATCCTTGAGATGGGTCCCTGAGGTTTTTGTGACTCCATCGTTCCCTCAGCCCAAAAGAAACCCACACTGAGGACTTTGATCCCTGTCTTTCCTGTCCTTACCTCTGGAATACCCTCTGAGCCCTCCCACAGGCCGATTTCTGGGCAGAGAACTCTGAGGGATGTGCTGCTCCCCACCCTTCCCTTTCTCCCTCCTGCCCCTGAAGCACGGATTCCTTATGGAAACCAGATGAGGACACCAAGTCCCAGGAGCACCTGGCTGAAGGCACGGAGCAATCAGCTGGGAATGAGTCACGCCAGCAGCCCAATCCCAGGAATCCCGGCCAGATCCCTCTGCACAGGACAGAAATAGATTGTAATTGACACATGACAGGCTCTGGCCAAGTCCTGCTGCTTCGGAGGGGGGATGCAGGGATAAGGGCTATTATTGTCCCTGCTAGCTTTAATTTGGGAAGCGCTCCTGTTGCCTCAAGTGCTCTCGGGATTGCCGGCAAGAGCCTTCCTGTCCTTAGCACACGGGGTTTCTGGGATCCAAGGGCGTGACTGGAGATGAGCTATGAGCTGTGGGATGGATGTGCTAAGAACCTTTGGCAGGAAGGAGGGGACTGGACCAGCACTTCATCCTGGCTGGAGACAGCCCGAGGCCAAGGAATTGCCACGCCAAGGAGCTGCTGCGAGGTGAGAGCCGGACAAAGCGGCAGAAATTGGGGTGGAAACATCCCACAAAGAGTAAATATTGGGAATATCTGGAGTGTTTGGCACGTGGAGCCTCCCTGGAAGGCAGGGAAAGCTGTCCCAGGCTGCAGGAACGTGAGAGGCTGGGGAGGGATAGGACACCTCGCCCTGTGACCTTCTGCTCTGAGGTCACCAGGCACGGGGAGCTGGGTGCTGCCCTCTAAATCCCTGCTCCTGCAGAAACCTCAGCTTCCTGCTGACAAAAACATGGAAAATGTGACCCCGGCGCCACCTAAAAATGAACAAGGCCGAAGATATTTTTAGGAATCTCATCATCTGGGTTTTCACCCAAGTCTTGGGTTTGGAGAGACTCTCCACGGGGAGGGGGACAGATAAGGGGCCTTCCCAGCTCCTGGGATGAGCCCTGGTATCTCCTGGCTCCTCAGCAGTGGTGGTGACATGTCTAGACACTCTGGGAAGCATTTAATCAGGACAAGGAGGAATGGGTCCCGCTGTTAGGAACAATGCAAGAGGAACAAAACAGCCCCGTTTTATTCCCTGCAGCTGTCTTTTAAAAGGACTATTAGGTCACCGAAAGTTTTAGTTACAGCGAAAAATAACTCCAAAAAAAAAAAAAAAAAGGAAAGAAAACCCAAAAAACCCTAGCAAAAAAAAAAAAAATTGGAAATGAAGCTGTGTATATTTTTGGGAAATTGCTTTTTTTATTTTAATAGGTTTCCCTTTCAACTCTCTTCCAGCTGATTTTTTTTTCCTTCTTTGAGCTCTATGATTATTAATGGCTGCGGCACTAATGTGCTTGGAAAAAGCTCATTGGAGACCACGTTTTTTGGATTATAAAATATCTGAAAGATATTTTTCTTTTCTTCAGCCAGCAATCGCCCAGCTTTCCCAAGCAGCCATTATTCCATGCCCCAGCATCGGATACATCGGACCCCAGCTTGGCTTTGAAGATAAGTGGGAAAAGCCTGTGAGGCAATGGGGTCGTTGCCTCTACCATGGAGCATTCCCAGTGTCCATGTCTGGTCCTGGAGGACTCATTCCCACTCACTGGCACATCCAGGCTTTTCTGGTGTCACTAAACATCCCCAACCGGGTTGGTTTTTTTTTTTTAAATTTGAAAGTGGAATCCAGGAGTTGTGGAAAGAGCCGTGGACAGACATGGATGTGGTTTGTCTGTGTTGTGGTGGCAGAGATTTCCGCTGAGCAGCTGCTTGTGCAAGAGCCCCGGGGGGCTCCCAGCCAGGGCAGAGGTGGCAGCCAGGCTCTCCCAGCCTCACTGACACCGCTCCCGGGGGGATGCGGAGGTGCTTCCACCCAATAGAGCTCCAACAAGAGAAGCCACAACCAGCACACACTCAAACCACCAGGGCAGTGATGGAGTGGTTTATGAACACCCAAATCAGACACGCCTCTGCTTCCCTGGGTTATGTTCCAGCCCAGCAGCGCCTGCCTGGAATTTCCAGCTCCAGGGCACGTGGGCCACGCTGCATTGCTCGGTGGAGGTGCTCCCTGTGCCTCCAAACTGGGAGATTCCACTTGAGCGTGGTCAATGTTATCCAACAGCACCGGCTTCATTTTCATCAAAGGAAACCCAAAGCATCCCAGTTCCCATCCATGCTGGGATACACTCGGTGCTAGCAGTAGTCCAAGGGCAGATTCCTGTAGTTACAGCTGTGGAGAGGAGATGCCTGGGAAAAGAGCTTCATAAACAGAGAGAGAATCAAGGCAGCTGTTCCCTGGCAGAGCTCGTGGCTTTTAGCAAACTCTCACCTCGGAGCCAAATCCCAGAATGTTGTGGATGTGCTGTAACCTCTGCCAGGGCCTGCAGGCCTACCTGAGTGCCTCAGCCTTGTGCCAGGGGAAGGGGGGTGTGGATCCTCCAACCCCAGGAGCTGTGGCCAGACTGTGCCCCTCAGGTGGCCTCCTGGCCCTTCAGGGTGTGACAGTGACCACTCACAGGTGCCCAAGAGTCTGCTGTGCCAGGAACAGCTTTCAAGGTCTTGGTCAAGCAAAGGGAACCAGGAGTTCCCCTGTTTGATCTCCAACTCTGCCATTTGAAATTTGTCATCTCCCCTTAATCTCCCCTTAACTTGACAGAGCAAGATTTCCATAGGGATTTTAATTTTAGTGAAATCAAAGCTTTCTTCCCGAGGAAAAAGCAGAATTTTCAGCTGTAATAGGACTGCTCCTGTTTAAAATGCTGAAAACATGGTGGATGATGAGCAGAAACAGCAATATCAGAGTGTTTGGAGTGCTCTTCTCTTCCATAAATCTATTTAGCACCCATCAGCTTCCTCTTGGAAGCAGATTGGAGAAGTCTGGGAGTCCTTTCCAAGGACAGGAAGGGAACAGAACAGAGGTGGTTGGTGATTCCTTGACCTTTTTGATGATCCTTTCTCACAGTGGCAGGTCCAAGGACAAGGTAATCCCCCCCAGCTCCACATAGACACCAGATCCATGAAAAGCTGTGGAGACCAGGGATAGGCAGAGCTGGGGAATGAGTGCAGGTTCCCCTCCCAGAGGTTTCCCATAACAACTGTCTAACCAAGATTTCCCCTCTATCTCCCGTTTTCTCGTGACCCTGCTAAGTTCAGCCCTCCACTAAAAATAACCTCTGACTTTTATTGCTGGGAAAAGATCCCAGCCTTCACAGAAACAGGGTTTCTAATCTTCACAGAGGCAGATGCTGGAATACCCCAAAAGCTCAGAAACTGGCAGGCAAAATTAATGAGACTTTCCCACTTATTGTTAAAAAAAATGTCTCCTGTGAGTTTATAGCAGTTGCGGATCCAGAGGCCCTTTTTACTCTCCAAATAAATTGTGCTTTCCATGCTTTTGGGTTGGCTGTGCTGTGGTATGAACTTCAGGAACGGGAATTGATGAGATCTTTAGCAGATATATCCAAAAGAAGTGGGCAGAGACCCCAGGCCTGCTCTGTGTGCTCTGGTTTGGGCTGTTTAAAACACACGGATCTCCTGAGCTTCATGTTCAAACAAAGGGATGGAGCTGTGGCTTCTTCCACAGCAGCTCCTCACGAGCTCCACAGCCTGCAGACATCATTAGGAGAGGGCAATTAGCATCCTGCTGCCCAGGGGAGGAGTGGAAGCCATCCAGGCCTTGGCAGCCAATTCCTGGGATTTCTTATAGGATCTCTAGCGCGGCAAACCCTCAGCCAGAACATCCCTGGAGAGGCTCAGAAGTAGGCAGCCCTTTTCCAAAATCGGGAATTTGGGGAGGTCTTTCATCCATCGAGGTCTCCCCTTCCTTCACAGCCTGGTGTGTTTTGTCAGAAGAAGGGAAAACCACTGAATTCCAGCTGGAGGACACGGGCACGGCACAACAGCTTGGGGTCTGTCCTCGGTTTTACTGGGAAATTCCAGGAGGGAAATCCCAGCTGTTTCCCAGTTACTGAGAAAGGCCAGTGGTGGCTGTTGCACAGGGCATGGGGCCAGACAGGCTGTGGGGTCAGAGGCCTTAAAAAGCGTTTCCTTGGACTTTCTGCTTCCAAGAGCAGCCAGACTGGAGGAACACCACCCTTTGGAAGAGTATTTTGGGAATGGTCTTTTCCCTGAAACATTTAAGGGGGGAAGAGCCCAGAAGGAACCAGGGACAGAAGGGATCAGTCCAGATCCACGTGAGGAGCATGGGGCAAAGCCAAGGGCAGAGCCAGACCTCATCCCAGATATTTAACTCCAAACCCATCCTTCCACTGCTCCTCATTCCAGCTCCTGGAACTGCCAGGTGTGCTCCCTGCTCCAGCTGGCATTCGGAGCAAAACTCCGCTCCCCACAGCATGAATTAATCCTTCCTTCCTTCCTTCCTTCCTTCCTTCCTTCCTTCCTTCCTTCCTTCCTTCCTTCCTTCCTTCCTTCCTTCCTTCCTTCCTTCCTTCCTTCCTTCCTTCCTTCCTTTCCTTCCTTCCTTCCTTCCTTCCTTCCTTCCTTCCTTCCTTCCTTCCTTCCTTCCTTCCTTCCTTCCTTCCTTCCTTCCTTCTTCTTTCTTTCTTTCTCTCTTTCTCTCTTTCTCTCTCTCTTTCTTTCTTTCTTTCTCTCTTTCTTTCTCTCTTTCTCTCTTTCTCTCTTTCTCTCTTTCTCTCTTTCTCTCTTTCTCTCTTTCTCTCTTTCTCTCTCTCTTTCTTTCTTTCTCTCTTTCTTTCTCTTTTTCTCTCTCTCTTTCTCTCTTTCTCTCTTTTTTTCTCTCTTTTTTTCTCTCTTTCTCTCTCTTTCTCTCTTTATTTCTCTCCTTCTCTCTTTCTCTCTTTCTCTCTTTCTCTCTCTTTCTCTCTCTCTCTTTCTTTCTCTCTTTCTCTGTTTCTCTTTCTCTCTTTCTTTCTCTCTTTCTCTCTCTTTCTTTCTCTTTTTCTCTCTCTTTCTCTTTCTTTCTTTCTTTCTTTCTTTCTTTCTTTCTTTCTTTCTTTCTTTCTTTCTTTCTTTCTTTCTTTCTTTCTTTCTTTCTTTCTTTCTTTCTTTCTTTCTTTCTTTTTCTCTTTTCCTTTTGTCATTGCTTCCTCTTTTTTCCTTCCTTCCTTCCTTCCTTCCTTCCTTCCTTCCTTCCTTCCTTCCTTCCTTCCTTCCTCCCTCCCTCCCTCCCTCCCTCCTTCCCTCCTTCCTCTTGATGATGCTTCAAAACCAAATAGCAGCACTCCTGGAGCAGACACCACAGAGGTTAACAGGGAGGAACTATTTTTAGGTCCAAAGATATTGGATCATCCTCTGTTATGGCAACGGACCTTGTTGTTCCTGGTTTCCCCTGGTCTTTTTAATGCATCAGAACCATCGAGGCTCCCATCCAGCTTACAGTAAACACGCAAAAACCTCCGGATTTGAGGACTTATTTGTTGCATGGCTGGTAAGAACATTAAAGAAAGAGAGGAAAGGCCCCTCAAAGAGTGTCAGAAGGAAGGAGGGGGACTCCAGCCTGAGGAGAAACCTCTGCAGAAACCATACCTGAGACGTGGGGTGGGGAAGGCAGAGCAGATGACACCTGGAGGTCCCTTCCAGCCTGTGGGTTGAACATCAGAACCTCACAGCTCACCCAGCCAGGAGTATGGGGCTCCAAAATGACGAAATTATGCCTGGTTTGGGTCCAGAGTAATAAATTTTCCCTCACAGAGGTTCCTCTGCACTTGGAGCAGGTTTGCAGGAGCATTTGCCAAGGTCCAGACACGAGCAAATGCTGAAAGCAGGTGTGCTGTGCCTTTGGGGGGGTTACTGCAAAGTCCGTGAGCGTGGGCAGGACATCCCTTACCTGCTGTGGGACAGCAATTCCTGCATTTCTCCCAGGAAAATTCATGGAGTAAAACATCCAGGGGAGGTTCACATCTCCAGTTCCCTCTGTGACACCCACGCCCGCAGCACAGAAGCTCTGTCAATGCACACAGAGAGAATATCAGGGATCCTCCTGCAGGAAAATCATCTTTTCTGCTCTGTAATTGCACTGAACCTTGCAGGAGCTGCAGAAGTGGCCAGAGATCCTGGGCAAAACAGGGCCACATTCCCCACTCTGTCCCAGTAAAATCTCCTGACTCCCTGTTTTGTTATTTTATTTTGCTTTAGCCAGCACCGTTTGTAGCATTTGGACTGCAAAAAACCAAAAAAAACCCAAAAAACCCCAAACCCAAACCAACCCAAAACCCCAGGAGAACGGTGCTTTTGAAAATAGATTGGGTTTCAGCACTTTTAGGATGAGGTAAGTCCATTTCAAAACACACCAGTTTGGGGTTTTTTTCCAAAGAAATGTGAACAGAAGGAAAAGACAACCTGCTCCATTCGATCTGTGCTTTAATTTACTGAGGAAAACAGAACCATTTTGGAGAAAGCAACTCGAGAAATTTGGAGGGAGCTGGCCAACAAACAGGAAAAAAAAACCCCAGCAGTGATCACTGAGCTCTTCAGCACCAAACCATCAGCAACTGATGGCTCATTCCAGCTTTTCTTTGTCTTCCCTGCCTCAGCCACAGACCTGAACGGGAGGGAAGGAATGCTCAGACAAGTTGAAATTCCAAATAAGGCTCCAGGACGACTTTGAAGTAAAAAAATAATATTTTCTATTGATATGTTTGAACCGACGTGACACAGAGATGGTTTGAAATGCTGGAAATCGGAACAGGAGCTGAAATTATTGGAAAACGCTTATTTTCAGGTCATTATATTACATTAAATTAATTACCCTGTGTGCTTTGCTGAACGCTGGCAGCAGGGAGGGGCTTGGGAGAAGGATTTGCAGAGAGTTTCTCTCTTTCTCATTCTCCTTCATGTAGCTCTGGAGAGGAATTATGGATTATCAGGCCTGTTTTCAACCTCCCTCACTCTTTGGACTGTGCAGCCATGCCCTTGGATCAACACCACTCCCATGGCCTCAGAAAAAGTTGCTCTTTGCCTCCTGGCCATCGAGGCCCTCCCGAGAGCAGAGCCACAATGAAGGGTTTTCCCTGAGGAAAGCTGAAGCGTATTCTGAATTGATTTGAAACTGATCCAATCAAAAGAATGAAATATTCCCCCAATCAGGTGGAACTGACCAGAATGAAGTGTTTCATTTCAGGTTTATCTCCCCCAACCCTTCAAAATAAAATAGGGAGAAGAAAAAAAGAGATAAAAAGAAGAACACTGCGAGTTTTCAGCACGTTTCTTTCCCATGGGAAACAGCAACTCTCTGAAGGGGCAGATTTCCTTGGAAAAATCTGTCCCATCAGCACTTCTCCACTGTGCACAACCTCCACAAAGCCCCTTGCTCTGATCTGGGGGCTTCCTGGGATTTATGGCTCCTGTAGCTGTCCCTAAATCAAGCTTCCTGCTCAGGGGGTGTTTTCCAAAAAAAACAGCATGGGGAGCAACGTGATGGATGGACATCCTTGGGTATCATGGGGCTGAGACCATGCCACACCTAAACCAGGATGAGAGCAGATACTGAGCCCTCCATCCCATCCCATCCCATCCCATGGCATTCCATCCCATCCCATCCCATCCCATCCCATGGATCCCATCCCACCCCACCCCATCCCATCCCATCCCATCCCATCCCATCCCATCCCATCCCATCCCATCCCATCCCATCCCATCCCATCCCATCCCATCCCATCCCATCCCATCCCATCCCATCCCACCCCTTTATCCCATATTTCTGCAAAGCCCCGTGCATGTGCAGAATCCATTCCAGGTGTGTTTCTGTGAGGGACTGTGCCAAACACCGTTTTTACAGCCAGGAAACACCCCCATTTCTAAGGAACATCGCTGCCCAGCAGGAGAAGCAGGGCTCCCACAGCACTGGGACATTTTCCCTGCTCCCCAGGTCCACAGCTGAGTGCTGAAGTGAAGCTGTGTGCACCAAGCCAGGCGTGACAGTGGCACAAGGGGGATCCTGGAAAAGAGAAGGAAAACCTGAGGTGCTTTCCTCTTTCCTGGCTGCCCAGCTCAGCTTGCAGCACCTTTGCCATCCTCTCTGTGGCTGCGAAGCAGCGGGCAGTGATCAGATTTTCAGGGTTTCTCAGAGAATTGCTGACCTCCTGCAGCAGCTGCACCAGGGGATGCTCCAGGGAAAGGCCGGCAGGGAGGAGGAGGTGACAGAGGGACTCAGTCAGCACTCACCCACCGAGGCGTCCTTCCTCCCCCTTTCCGTGGGGCTGCAGCTTGCCAGGGGGTTGAGCCATGGGATGCTCGGGGAGCACGGTGTGAGAACGGGATGTAACACAAGCCTGAGTGTTTATTTCTGAACGGGAACCCAAGCAAATCCAGCCCTGGCCACTTCAGGGGATGAATCAAACCCACCAGCTGAAAATGTCTTGCTGTTGTTGCTTCTCCCAAAGAACCTGGATGAAATGTTTTTAATAAAACGTTCCTTCCTTCCTTCCTTCCTTCCTTCCTTCCTTCCTTTCTTTCCTATTTTTTTTTAAATTTTTTTATACATATATATATCAAAGCTCAAATAAATCTTTACCATAATGAGAAGAATGCAGAGAACTGTAAAAGTTTAGAAGGGGTCACTCCTGAGCGGCCCCGACTCCATAAAGTGCAGTTTGATGTCCTGCAGTTTATGGCTGTACAAAGCCCAGCTCCTCTGCTCTGAGATTGGCTGTTAATGTTGTAATGATGTTTAACTGCTGACAAATGAATCGCAGGTGGGGAGACAAGGGCTCCTTAAGTAAAAAAACCTGGCATTTTTATTTGGTTGCTTTTTTTGTTTTGTTTTGTTGTTTCAATGTTTCTCTTTAATTCCCTCGAGCAAAGAGATTAAGGAACATCCCAGCCTGTCAAGTAATATCTGTTTGTAAAAACACTACATCCCTTTGATGCATCCATCACGCACTGCAGAAGGGAGAGAGGGGTTTTCTTTCACTTGCAGCGTGGCTTCTTTTTATTTTTTGCCACTAATTATGGAATTTCTCATTAAAATAACAAGGAGCACGGCTGGCTGAGGTTCCAGCACGTGTTTCCACTTGGGGAAACCAATGGGAACCTTATGGCTCCTTCCTTCCTTCCTTCCTCTCTTCCTTCCTTCCTCCCTTCCTTCCTTCCTTCTTTCTTTCTTTCTTTCTTTCTTTCTTTCTTTCTTTCTTTCTTTCTCTCTTTCTCTCTTTCTCTCTTTCTCTCTTTCTCTCTCTCTTTCTCTCTTTCTCTCTTTCTCTCTTTCTCTCTTTCTCTCTTTCTTTCTTCCTTCCTCTCTTTCTTCCTCTCTTCCTCTCTTCCTCTCTCTCTTTCTCTCTTTTTCTTTCTTTCTCTCTTTCTCTCTCTTTCTCTCTCCCTTCCTTCCTTCCTTCCTTCCTTCCTTCCTTCCTTCCTTCCTTCCTTCCTTCCTTCCTTCCTTCCTTCCTTCCTCCCTTCCCAGGGCCAGGTGCGAGGAGAAAGAAAACCCTCTCCCAAAACCAAACCCACTCTCACACCTGACTTTTTAAAATTCATCCCATTCCCCAGATTTCGGAGCTGTTTTAAAATTTCTTTCCCCTCTTAGGCCTTCCTCCTCCCCTCCTCCTCCCCTCCTCCTCCTCCTCCTCCCCCTCAGCGTGTTTTTTCCCACGGCAGAACAAACTCGAGCAGACCTGGCTGTTTCCAAACTCCCCTCCAACGCCAAAGCGTCAGGAGCAATCACTTCCCTCCAGTTTCCAGGGACATTCAAAGCGCCCCGGAACATATTTTCGACATAACTCATCACTTTGAAGACGCTTCCAAGCTTTTGTTCCTGTTTATTGACAGGAAGTTGTTTCCCATGGCTCCGGATCAGGAGGCGGGCGATGGAGCAGTTGCCAAGTGGGGTTTGTTGTGCCCTGCAGATCCCGACCCTGCATTCCTGCCTCCCCCCAGGCACCCACCACCCAACCCCTCGGGTCTCTGCCAAGTGGGATAAAACACGAGCCTTCAAAAGGGGGGAAATTGGAGGCAGGATGGATGTGGGCAGGTGAGAGGGGAGGAGAAAGCTCTGTTATCCATCATGGCTGTGGGAGAAGAGGGGGTTTTTGAGGCACTCCCTGGCCCTGGAGAGCAGGGCTGAGGCACAAGCCCCACATTTCTCCTCCTGGAGAACGGGCCAGCACAGCAGGATCATCCCCTCTGGAAATCGTGACTCGTGGAGAAGGGGGGAGTGGGAAAAGGAGCAGGAAAGAGGGAGCAGGGAAGGGGAACCTCCTGATTCCCCCTGTTGTGGCAGGACAGGGCTCTCCATCCCAGCACGGGGGGCTCACGGAGGGGCCTGGGGGGCTGCTGGCCATGGAGCTGCGCCAGAGCTCTGCAGGGTGACCTCTTGGGGCTGGGCCAAAGGGTGGGGGAGGAACTGGGGGGGACTGGGAAGGTGGTGATGGGAGAGGGGCAGCACCTGCTCCCTGCTGCATGTCAGGAGAGGGACACAGGGTGGAATTCTTGGGGGTGTCCTGTGCAGAGGGAAGAGCTGGTCTCCATGTGGGTCCTTGTGTGTCCCGTCCATCTCAGGGTGTGCTTTGCTTTTATGAGAGAGGGTCAGACGTTCCTGGTTTCCACCTCAAGTCCCAGGAAACACCTTCAGGGAATGCCCTCTGCTGGGCTCATCCCTCCTGAACCTCATCCAGGAGCAGCATCCTTTCCTGAAGGGCATCTCCTGCTCCACGGGCTGGTCCTGAACAGGACGAGGCCCTGGGGTGCCCAGGGAGGTGGCAGCAGAGCCCAGGGTGAGGATCTCAGCCAGCCACAGGGATCTGCCATCGGAAGAAAGAGCCAGCCCTGCAGGCCTTGACCTCATGGGCACCTCCAAACCCACTCAGCAGCCCCAGCACAAACTCCTGGGGAAAAGGGAGGCTTTAAATCAGGCCACATCCACCTTTTTTATATGGACAGTGGGACTGGCTGTTACAGACTGAGTGCCTGAGGTTCTTCCACTGGAAGGAGAGCAGTGCAGCACTGGGGGCACCTCTGGATTCCACTCACTCCCAATAATTATGACTTCTTGGCTTGTTGCTACACCGTGTAGTGTAATGTTATTGCTTGGAATGCTCTGTTAACTCCGTTTTTACTGATACCATGTGTTCCCCTCCTTTCATCCCAGTAGTGTGTCAAGAGCTGTTTTCCTAAGGACGGTCAAGGGAATATGATTCTAATATTACTGGAGATGATATAAAAACTTTTAAAGACACTGCTCCACGTTTGAACCGGGAGCCCAGAGCTCAGCCACGAGGGCCTTACTCAGACGTTTGAATTGCATGTTTTGGAAGGCCAGGGAGGTAAAAAGGCACTTGCTGGTTTACAGGGGGCAGCCAGTTTGGAAGGGGAGATGTTAGACCTGAGCTTAGAGAGGAACAAACCAAAAACCTCAGAAAGCTGGGATTATAATATGCAATTTCAGGCGTCTCCAGGAGCATGAGCATCCTGAGAAATACACGAGGACACGCTGCTTGCTGTGTTACTCCCAGGAGTGGAGCCACAAAGCTGTGGCTGTTGATGTGGCTGCCCCTGTCTTGGCTGGCAGAGCTGGGTCCCCCCAAAACTCAGAACAGAAGCTCCAGAGCCAAGGCGTGCTGATGATCACAAAGGATCTTTGCAATCTCTCTGGCTTGCCAATAAAAGCTGCTGGCAGAAGTGGGATTTTTGGGTTTCTTAGGCAGATGTGCAAGGTGAGGACTGGGAGATGAGTCCTGAGGCCATGATGATTTTTTGCCTTTTCTTTTATACCCCTGTTATGCCTTTTTACTACTTCTGTATCCTCAGTGCTTTTTGCCTACATTCCTGACTTGTTTGTTAAGCTGGGAGACTGAACATTTTAGAGATTTTTTAGGTAGGGATCAGAGTGCCCAGACCCCAAGGTCCTCTCCACAACACATTCTGTAAACTAAGATAGAACCATCCAGGGGAAGGTTCCTTGGGATGGGGGCTCACTCAAGCCTCTCATTGGGAAATTTATGATAGACATGCTAATTAATAAAACCAGATATATATTAATATACCCGATCTTTTAGGGGTGGGAATTGCAGTGTGCATCGAGGTGCACTCGACCTGGATGTGGTGCACCTAAGGATGTTTAAAATAAATACCAAGGTAAAACTCCTTTTTCCCTTCTAACCGTGTTTGCCTCTTGATTTTAAGGCCAGGAAAAGGCATCCACTCGGACAGGAGAGCTGGGAATAGCTCTGCTGTGATGTTCCCAGACAAAGTGCAGAGCACAGGCTCAGCAGCACTCAGGAGGAGGAGACCCAGGCACTGCGCACTTGCTCACAGCACCGGGAGAGCAGAGTGGAGCTGGGCTGTGAAACCTCCTCCAGGGAGCAGAGCACAAGGCTTTGTTCATCCCACTGGTTCCTCTGTCTCACAGCAGCATTTTCAGGGCCATTTCTGCCTCAGCTCTGCACCTGGAGTTTATGGTCCATCCACCACCTCAGCTCCTGCGAGCCGCCCAGCAAACAGGGACTCTGCACACCCGGCTCTGCTGCGTTAGGATTTCAGTGTTTACCAAAAACCTGTTTTACCATTAACTCACCGAGGCATTTCTTTGTGTGTTTTACCGTGGAGCAGGTCCAGCTCGCAGAGAGGAGGCAGATAGCAACAGCAGGCAGAGTTTTCCAGCCCCGCCGCGCTTTTACGAGCGCTTCCATAATGGCATTTCCAACACTTGGGCCGAGGCTGCAGCGACAGCTGACGCCTCATCCATCATAACCTGCTCTCTGCTCGAAACAGCAACGGCCCTGCTTTATTTATTGCAGGTGATTGCCTCTGCACGGGACGGACACGCCTGGAAATTCCAACACTTTTGTCTCGGCGGCAGGAGGGCTCCCAGTGTTCGTGGCTGTGCTTGTGCTCGCCTCGTTTGCCTCCCTGTATTGCCTTGAAATAGAATAGAATAAGGTGGTTTGGGTTGGAAGCAACTTAAAAATCATCCAGTTCCAGCCCCACCACGGGCAGGGACACCTTCCACTAGCCCAAGTTTCTCCAAGCCCCGTCCAACGTGGCCTTGGACACTGCCAGGGATCCAGGGGCAGCCACAGCTTCTCTGGGCACCCTGTGCCAGGGCCTGCCCACCCTCCCAGGGAACAATTCCTTCCCAATATCCCATCCAGCCCTGCCCTCTACCAGTTTAAAACCATTCCCTGGGTCCTGTCCCTCCATTCCTTGTCCCCAGTCCCTCTCCAGCTCTCCTGGAGACACTTTAGACCGTGGAAGGGGCTCTGAGCTCTCCCTGGAGCCTTCTCTCCTCCAGGTGAGCACCCCCAGCTCTCCCAGCTTGGCTCCAGGGCAGAGGGGCTCCATCCCTTGGATCAGCACCTTCTATCAGCAGAGTTTCTGAAGTTCCAGAGCTTTCCTTGGGGTTTCAGCATCCCTGAGCATGTGTCCTTTTTTGTGGATATGAGCAAAGATTTCCTCCTAACCAAAGAGAACTGGCATTTTCCTGCAAGCTGGCAGCCCAATTTCCTCACTTGGTGACTGCAGGGGGTGAGCCAAGGTGGCAGCTGGAAGGAGAAAACCAGGGGGTGAACAGCAGAGCACCAGGAGGGAGATGAGGTGGAAGGTCAGCTCAGGCACCCTTGGGACGAGGAGAAATGGGTGACACCAAATCCACCAACCCCCACCTAGAAAACAACAAAAAGATCTCTAAGCACCAGCTCATCCAGCTCTCCTCACCTTGAAAAGGATGGAGGGAAAGCTGTGTGACTGCAGGAAAAGTTGGGATGGGCAGACCTGGGGTGAAAAGTCAGCTCAGGTGAAGTCACTTGTTCTAAGCTTCAGCCAAGTCACCAATTCCACCAAGCACAGCCGGGCTCTGAGCAGGACCAACTCCTGTCCTGGAGATCTCCCAGAGCCACAGCTGTCCAGTACTGAGCACAACTGCCCAGATCCCACCTCAGGATCCCAAATTCCTGCTTCCCATGCTCACATCCGAGTCATGGTCTCTCAGTGCTAAAGCACAGGGCACTGCACACTGGGACTGCCTGATCCTAATGGGAAAGGTTGCTCCTATGCATCCAAATCTGGGATATCTCCTCATCTCCTCTGAGGCTTCATTACCCAGCTGAGGACACTTAAAGCTTTGAAAAACCTTTGAAAACCTGGCAAAAATCTCTGCCCACGTCTTGCAGTCTGGCCAGACCCACCCATTTCCGTGCTGGTGCGGCCTTGGAAAGAAATCACTGTGGGAAGAGGTTCCCTTTGCTTCCTGTACCAACAGAGCTTTGCTTCACCCCAGCTCCATCAGATCGTGGACAGCCCACTGGAAATGAAATCTTGGATCTGGAATCCACCAGCCTCTGGGGATGACCTGAAGGATCCCTTGCCATGGGCAAGCTCTGGCCAGCACAGCTACCTCCCACATCCTGGGATTTCATGGCAAAGGATCTTCCCTCGGGCCTCACTTAACTCCTCCAAGGTGTGATTTCCTTCCCAGTGCTCCCCTGAATCACCCCTGGGCAGACCCTGGCTCTGGTTTCAGGCTCTTTTCCTTTGCACTCTCCACTTCCCTGTGGGGAACTCTTTTCCCATCTGCAAAATCCAGGTAATGCTCCAAAACTCCTTCCCAACATCCTGGGTTCCCTGAAGGAGCAGCCCCAGGCATTCCTGTTCCACAGGAGGGGCTCAGAACCCGCTGGTCCCCACTTCATGAACATCACAACAGATTTAAGCCAGGCCTGGGTTAAGCACAGTCTATCTGCAGGGTTCCAGAGCCCCATCCAACAGAAAACTGGGATTCAGTGGGAATGGTTTGCAAATCAGTCACTGCTCCTTAATGGGGGGAAAGGAAAGAAAATCCGTGTGCCCACAGCCAGCTCTGCGAGGGAGCTTGGGAGTGCTGCAGGGATCTGGGATACACACAGGGATCTGGGATGGATTCAGGGATCTGGGATGCACTCAGGGATCTGGGATGCACACTGGGATCTGGGATGCACTCAGGGATCTGGGATGCGCTCAGGGATCTGGGATGCACACAGGGATCTGGGATGCACTCAGGGATATGGGATGGATTCAGGGATCTGGGATGTACACAGGGATCTGGGATGCACACTGGGATCTGGGATGGATTCAGGAATCTGGGATGCACACAGGAATCCGGGATGCACTCTGGGATGTACACTGGGATCTGGGATGCACACAGGGATCTGGGATGCACTCAGGGATATGGGATGGATTCAGGGATCTGGGATGCACTCTGGGATCTGGGATGCACACAGGGATCTGGGATGCACACAGGGATCTGGGATGCACTCAGGGATCTGGGATGCACTCAGGGATCTGGGATGGATTCAGGGATCTGGGATGCACTCTGGGATCTGGGATGCACACAGGGATCTGGGATGCACTCAGGGATCTGGGATGGATTCAGGGATCTGGGATGGATTCAGGGATCTGGGATGGATTCAGGGATCTGGGATGCAAACAGGGATCTGGGATGCATTCAGGGATCTGGGATGGATTCAGGGATCTGGGATGGATTCAGGGATCTGGGATGGATTCAGGGATCTGGGATGGATTCAGGGATCTGGGATGCACTCAGGGATCTGGGATGGATTCAGGGATCTGGGATGCACTCAGGGATCTGGGATGGATTCAGGGATCTGGGATGCACACAGGGATCTGGGATGCACTCAGGGATATGGGATGGATTCAGGGATATGGGATGGATTCAGGGATCTGGGATGCACTCAGGGATCTGGGATGCACACAGGGATATGGGATGCACACTGGGATCTGGGATGCACTCAGGGATATGGGATGCACACAGGGATCTGGGATGCACACTGGGATCTGGGATGAACTCAGGGATATGGGATGCACACAGGGATCCAGGATGCAGGAACAAAGGAATGCTGGGGAGCATTGCTCTGCTGTGGGGTTTTTTTAGGCAGAAAACCTGACCTGGAAATCATCAGCATTGTTCCAGCATGAGGAGGCTTTTCCTATTTTTCCCTTTGGGATGGATATGCAAATTCTGAGGCTGAAATTGGGGTTTTATGCTTCTGAAGGCTTGGGATCCTTTTAGGGATCAAACCACCTCCAGCCCCTCCAGAGCTGAGTAAGGAGGCCAAATGCTTTTATTTTTCCGGAATTAGTGCGAGGACAGAACGGCACCGTGCCCCAGAGCCGTGCATTTAAAGAATGAATTGGGTGTTTTTGTTCCTGCTAGGTGCAGCCCTGGGGCAGGGGAGCTGCTGGGGGCGGGGGGAGCATCCTCACATTGATCTGGTAAAAACATCATCTAAACCCAATGTGCTGCGGCAACCAGGCCAGGGAGATGAAGGAAACCACATGAAAAACACGATGAAAGTTGCCTCGAGGCTCCTTATGTCACACTCGGGCTTTGGGCACTTGGGGGCTTTTTATTTCTTCCCTTTTTCTTCTTTTAATAAACCCAAACTTGGCATTCTTGATACACACAGAGGGGCGCAAGCCAAGGGGACGTTAAAAGCTCACAGGCAAGAGGGATTTGGGTTCCTTGGAGCCCACGGGAATTTTTGAGGCCTTTCAGCAGATGACCTGCCTCCTCGGGTGGAGAAAAAGCAATTTTCATTCTGAATAATCAGATAAAAATTGGTCTAGGCCAAATTAGATAATTCCTGTTGGCTCCAGAGTCCCTTGGCATCCCCCAGTGGCTCCTCCAACAGGTTCAGAGAGAGGAAAGGGATGATCCTGTGAGTCCTGTGGGTATGACCCCCTCACAGTGCTGGAGAGGGGAGAGAAAGAGGCAAACCCCCCAAGATCCATTATTTGTACCCCGTTGTGAGCTCCCTGCAGCCAGCAGAGAGCGAAATAAAACTCACAGCATGGTTTATTTTTGGATCCTCCCCCCCAGCTCCACTCCAGGCCCCTCCCAAACTGATTTCTGGGGCAATTGTTCCCTCCCCTGACCTAAGGCACCAAACACTCCCAGCCCTGCAGCTCCTTCCATCCGCAGGTGCAACTGCTGTGGAAGCGAGGGAGAGGAAGGAGAGGAAGGAGAGGGAAGAAGGAAGCAGGAGAGAAAACCAGGGGGGAAAAGTCGAGGCTGCACATCTGCTCTGTGAGTGACTGGGGCTGTGGCACACCCGTACGGGTCCCTTTTTATTGCTAGCATTCCTCGTAAGTTAGAAACACTTTTTCACCACCCCCTTCCCTTTCCCTCCCCGCCTCAGATGTCCCAGAGGAATGTTTAAGTGATTATGGAATCCCAGAGGAGTTTGTTGCTTCCCTTTTTAATTTGTTCCATGCTAGCTGCTGGCTTTTTTAAGCAGTGCCCAGCTTACTCTTTCCTCAGAGTCGAGCCCAGGGCTCCGTGTTCCGGCTCTGGCACGGAATTCCTCATGACTTTGTTCCCCAAATCCCCGCGGGTTTATAGCAGGGCTGCAATAATTTACTCGATGCTGAAATTTGTGATTACCTGCTCTGATTTCTGAGCTTATGTTTAAATAGAAATGCTAAAAATACTGACTTAAGCCAATCAAAAAAAGAAAAAAAAGCCCCAAAAAGGCATTATTGGCCCTTTTTCACTTGGCTGGTGTTCACAGGCGAGCCGTGATCCTGCAAGGCCAGTGAAATGCCTGCTGTTATCCAGCCCTAGGCACAGGCTGAGGTCTGGAAAAAATTCCCATTTTTGGACCCAAAATGGCTCGAACGCCGTTGGGTCCCCCCAAATTAATTTGGGTTGCAGAAGCTCTGCATGGCACTTGGGTTTTAATTCCTCAGCCCTCTTTGCCCTCTGAGCACCACTCCAAGGTGAGGGAGTGGTGGCAGATGCCCAGGAAATGGCTGGAGGTTGTCTAGGAAGTGCATGGCAGGAAGAGAAATCAAATATATTCTTCTCAAAATCAGTCCTGCAGCTCCTGGCCTTTCATTTTTTATTTACTTTTGATTTATTTTGGGTTTTTTTTCCCATCATGGGCACAACACAGGCTGACTCTGCCTGTAATCCCTTTCTGTCTGAAACCATCCCATTGGCCTTCTGGATGTCCCTTAGTATCAGCTGCTTCCAAACCAAAGGCAGGAAAGCCTCAGACCCAGAGCAGCCATGAGAACAACTGGGAAACGAAATGTATAAAACTCAGAAGTGCTTAAGAGAGAAGAGAAGAGAAGAGAAGAGAAGAGAAGAGAAGAGAAGAGAAGAGAAGAGAAGAGAAGAGAAGAGAAGAGAAGAGAAGAGAAGAGAAAAGAGAAGAGAAGAGAAGAGAAGAGAAGAGAAGAGAAGAGAAGAGAAGAGAAGAGAAGAGAAGAGAAGAGAAGAGAAGAGAAGAGAAGAGAAGAGAAGAGAAGAGAAGAGGAGGAGATGTCCAGAGGGTGACACATCTTGAAGCATCCCTCATTAATTAGGAGAAGGTGAGCAAATCCTGGCCAATTGTGTCCTTAATGGCACCACTTAACATCCTTGATCCCAATATTTTGTCAAATCAGGCATTGTTTCCCATCCAAATGCCTTGGAGTGTTCATGGAGGAATTTTTGTGTCACTGATGAGACAGAGCCTTTTTGGGAATCACAGTGGAGGGAGCACTGACCTGGCTCTGGCATTCCAAGCGAAGAGAGAGGAGCCAGTTATGCTCCAGGAAATCTCCTGTTCCCAGGAGAAGACTGGGCAGGAGAACCCTGCAAACAGATCAGCACTGGGTGCCTCATTCCTCATCCCCTGACCCAGCAGATCCTTGTTCCAGCTGCTTTGTCCTCCCACGTGCCCAAAGTCTCCTCACAAAAGCCAGGTGGGTCCCAGGCACTCCCCAGGAATTCCTCCAAGGGCTCATTCCCTTGGCATGAGGAGGACACACCACTCCATACCCGGGATCCACGGAGGAATGAGCAGGAATGAGAGGAAACCACGGGCTGGGAAGGTGATTTAGGGGTATGAGAGCTGCAGGATCCATCCAAGGGAGCGTGGATGCAGCTCCATCCTACCCATGTCCATTTCTGACACCTCCTAGGGAAGAAGGGTTAATATCCTGCACTTGGGATGGGGCTTTCCAGGGACTTCTTAGAATCATGGGATCATTTCTGTTGGAAAAGATCTCCAAGGTCATCGAGTCCAGCCTGTGCCCAATCCCCACCTTGTCACCAGCCCAGAGCACTGAGTGCCACCTCCAGGACATCCTTGGACACCTCCAGGGATGAGGACTCCACCACATCCCTGGGCAGTTCATTTCTTGGGAGATGTCAAAGAAGATTGATAGTTTTGGCACATGACATCCCCAAAAAGTCAGCTCTCCCCTGAGGTCTATCAGCTTTTTTAATACATGGAGAAAAACAGGAATTTCCCTGGCAAAACAGATGCTCATCCCAGAAGTTCTGGTTCATTGGGACTTCAGACAGGTCCAGCACACTGGAATGCACCATTTGTGAACAGAGCAGACACTGATTGTTCCCTTAATATGCATTTATTTAAGGAAATAACTGCTTTAAAATAGGGAAGTTCAGTGCCCAGATAAGGACATTTATTCTTAATTCATGGACTCCAGGAAGACTTGGGAAGCTGAGGTGAGTCCCTGACCCGGATAATCCCCTTTCAATCAAATCAGCTCCTTTAGTTCAGCCTGCACGGGCAGGGGGTGTTGATGTTTTGGGGTTTTGCTGATTTTTTTTCCTGATTTCATTGCAATTTCACTGCTCCCCAGAATCAAAGGTAAAACATAGGAGTGGGCAATCCCCAGGAAATGAGCATCCCCCAGCTTTCCTGTGAACTGAGACAGCCGAAACCACCTTCCTTCACGGGCAGAATGAATTCTATGTCTGATTCTCCTTCCCATTTCTGCGTGTGGCGTCCATGCTGTTTCAATTTCTGTGTGACAAAATGTACTCTTGATAGGAACCAGACCTGGGGCTGCTTTAGCACTCAGATATGGAAACCTTGCTCGCCTGCAAGTGCCATCTATCACTGAAGTGAAAAACCGTGGCACTCGCGGCGTCCTCGGGGAGGGGGAAAACCACAATTCTTTCAAGGTTTGCCAGTTACTTTACAAGTTAAGCCTGTCAGTTTAGCACTAAATCTTCCACTTGAAATGCTGAAATGAAAAAAAGAAAAGGAAAACCAAGAAAAGAGCTTCCAAACTGGAAAGTCGAGGTGTTTTGGGGTGTTTGGGGGCTTGTGAGGATTGATTTGGAGGGTTGGGGGCTGGGTGTGCCTTTGCTTCAGGAGCGTGGGGCAGCTCTGCCATAAAGTGGTTGAATGGAAGGATGGGTGAGGAAAGAATGGTGCTTCCCAGATTCCCAGATTCCCATCCCAGTGTCCAGCCTGGGCTGGGACACTGCCAGGGATCCAGGGGCAGCCACAGCTGCTCTGGGCACCCTGTGCCAGGGCCTCCTCATCCTCACAGGGAAAAATTCCTTCCCAATATCCCATCTAACTCTGCCCTCTGGCAGTTTAAAGCCATTCCCCCTTGTCCTATCCCTCCATCCTTGCAAACAGCTCCTTTGGGATGCTCCACTCAATCCTCAGGATGGGCTGGTACACTCAGGATTGAAAGCAAGATCCAGAATCCCATGCCATGCCATGCCATGCCATGCCATGCCATGCCATGCCATGCCATCCCACCTGTGATCCAGGGGCTTTCCAAGCATTCAGCTCTGCCACGTGAGGCTCTCCCTGTCCTCTCTGCAGCCAGATCCATCCTCTCCTTGACCTTTGCTGGACCAAAGCATGGCAAGCACTGGACCAAGCTGCCCAGGGAATTGGAATCACCAAACCTGGAAGTGTTCGATGGATGAGGCACTCGGGGACGTGGTTTGGTGGTGGGGGAAGGCTGGACCCGATGATTTTGGAGGGCTTTTCCATCCTAAGTGATTGTACAACCTACAGTTTCAAGGGGTAACGTGGCTCGAGGAGGCTGCTGGAGAGATCTGGAGCAATCCTGGCACAGAGAAAAGGAGGATCAGGCTGTGGAAAAGTTAAGGAGATGTTTACACTGCTTATCAGGAGGGAGACCACAGGATCAATGCTTGAAGGGACAGGGTGAAAAATTCTCATTCACAACATTTAATGAAAAACATTTTTCCTTCCTGCCCTGCCCCAGGACAGTTTTCACAGAAATGTCAGTCTCCAATTCCTTTTTTTTTTGTTGTAGTTGTTGGGGTTTTGGGTTTATTGAAACAGAGAAGGCCATTTTTCATGGAGAAAACAGCAACCCCCTGCTAAGCTTGGGGAAACAACAATCAAAAGAAGAAGAGTGAAGGAAAAGAAAAGAAAGAGCTGTTTCCTAGGCAAGGTCTAAAACCATCGAGCCGTGGTTTCTAACAGAGAATAAATCCGACTTATTTTATTGCTCTTAGGGGCCTAATTGCCATTAGACCTTAATTGTCTGCTGGCTTGCTTTGCAAAGCACGGAAAGCACAGCCTGTGCTGGCCACTGGATGCAATCATCTGCTCTTTTGATATTCATGGGCGCATTTTCCCCTTTCATCTTTCTGTAAACGAGGAAGCAGAAGCTGCTGTGATCCTCCTGCACCTGACAGCTTTATGGTCCAGGCAGAGCTCCTGTGGCCCAGCCCACGGGGCTGTGGCTGGAGCTGTCAGAACCAGACACAGCCCCCTGAGCTCCCCTTGTGTTTCTTCTGCCACCCCTTTTGTACTGCTGCCACGTTCAGCAGGTGCTGCTCTTCCTTTCCGAGAGGATCCTTTGGAAAAGACATCAAAAAGCTTCATTAGGTACCAGAAAAGGGATATTTGCTTAGGCTGAGTTTGTTCCCTAATTGCCATATATAATCTTCCATCAACAACAAACAGAACTGGGCACGAGGGCTGTGTTTTTAAAAGCTTAATTGATCCGAGTGGAGCCTCAGGATTGCAGCCAGATGAAATTATTCTGCTTGTGTTTGAGCAGGAGGGGGTTTCAGGGCAGCAGAACAAGTGGCAGAGCAGAGCACGTGTGGCCAGCACCCTCCCTCGGGGTCATTTCAACTCAACAAGTGACCGCTCAAACTCCTGCCAGAACGGTTTGGGTTGGAAGAGACCCTAAAGCTCAGCTTATTCCAGCCCCTGCCATGGGCAGGGACACCTTCCACTGTCCCAGGCTGCTCCAAGCCCTGCCCAGCCTGGCCTTGGACACTGCCAGGGATCCAGGGGCAGCCACAGCTTCTCTGGACCTCCCCACCCTGACAGGGAAGAATTTCTTCCTAATATCCAAGCTTAATTTACCCTGTTTCAGTGATGTCTCCAAACAAGGTGGGACCCAGCACAGCACCCAGCAGCTCCCCAGGAAGATGCAGGTGGAAGCTTGCCCTTCATTCATCCTCCTTTCCCTTTCCCCAAACAACCTGAGTGAACACCAGTGGCAAACACAGAGGGATTTCCCCCAGATTTCTATTTTTTTGCTGAATTACCTTTCCCGGTCTCTGTGGGATTGGGATTTTCATGCAGTGAGCACATGTTTGGCCTGAAGGGGATCATTCTGGGGCTGTGGTTTAGCTTTCTAACGACGCGTGAGTGCTGGGGGCAATTTCTGTCTTTATCTTTATAAATAGATGTCCTGTCTCCTCGGGTTTCTGCTGCTGTGAGGTTTAGCACATTCGTTACTCTTCAACGTTCTAAGGCCTCGAAAATAAAAATTATAAAATAACAATAATCCTCAGACAGTTTGTGATTTTCCTTAATAGCATCCATGGCATGGAAAGCAACTTCCTCTCCCCCAGAGCAACAGTGATTCAAAACATGAGGGCTGAGGGAGCAAAGTCACGGCATTTCAAGAGCAACACCAGTAGCAAAGTCTGCAGCCCCGGGGGCTGAAGAGGCAGTGAAAAAAGCGAAAAAAAGACCAGCTACAGTCCAAAATGTAGACAAAAATATAGATGGATATAGACAAGGGAGGTCTTGCAACAAGCCTGCAAGAGCAGTGACCATTCCATGCATCAGCACAGCAGCAATTAACTCAGCTATTCAGCATTCCTGCCCGGGATGGATACAGGAGCCAGGATAAAACGTTCACCATTAGGAGGAGAATTAATTTTTGACCCCAGTTGCAGAATATTTCAAGTTGGATGAGACCCACAAGGGTCATCGAGCCCAGCTCCCTGCTCCTCACAGGACTACCTAAAACTAAACCAATATGGCTGAGAGCATTGTCCCGATGCTCCTCGAGCTCTTCCAGGCTGGATGCTGTGACCACTGCCCTGGGCAGCCTCTTCCAGTGCCCGACCACCCTCTGGGGAAAGATCATCCTAAAATCTTAGCTGGGATGGACATTGAATCCCAGAGTGGTTTGGGCTGGAAGGGACCTTAAAGATCATTTAGTCCCACCCCTGCCATGGGCAGGGACACCTTCCACTATCCCAGGTTGCTCCAAGCCCCGTCCAACCTGGCCTGGACACTTCCAGGGATGCTGACTCCATCAATTCCCTGAGAAACCCGTTCCAGTGCTTGAACACCCTTCCAGTGAAGAGATTTTTCCTCGTATCCACCCTAATCCCTCCCCTCTCTCTCCTGCCTGCCTTTATCCCCAGCCCTGTGTGCCACGGGCAGCCGAGATGTGGGATGAGGGCTCATCCTGGGGGGATCTGATGGGTTTTAGCCAGGCTGCTGTGCTGCTGGGACAGGGGTTGGACAACCTCTTTGTGTCATTCCTTAAGGAACCTCAGCCTTCCCGATTGCGTGACTTTATCCTGGCGCTGAAATCCCCACAATTTATGGGGATTTTCACGCAGCTGGCTCTGCTTTCTTCCCTTTTACATTTATTTCACGTTTTAAAGGCATTATTTTGGTTTTTTTCAACGAGCATCTCCCTCTCTCATCATGCAACACTTTGTTTTTTTGGCAGCGTGGCCGAGTCATCGTGGGCGAAATGCTCCTCTCTGGAACAAAAGGGGGGAAATGTGCACATCCCACGATGGGCAAAGGCTCTGTAGCACATCTGGGAACATCCCTCTGCCAGGACTTTGCCAGGTTTTCCACACGGGATGTACACTGTGATGGCAACACACCCCCACCCAGGCTTGACAGCAGCATGATGGTGGCCTGTGGGAAGAGTTGAGCTGTGCAAAAATTGCCAGGAGAGTGATTTTGGGTTCACACATGGGAATTCTGCAACATTCCAGCCTAAAGCTCCAAGCCTGTGTCCCTCAAATTGAAAGGAAAAGAGGAAAGTGCCAGATTTGAAGAAAGAATAAAGATGAACACATACGGGTCCTGGGACACATTAACTCTTTATTCTTAGAGCTGTTTCCAGCTTCCATGGTCACTTCTGTGGTTTCTGCTTCCATGGGCACTTCCAGGCCTCCTCGAAGTCCCAAAGTGTTTAAGAACAAAAAATCCACAGAAGACAGGAACTGTGGTCTCCTGTGCGATATGAAACACTTCTTTTTTTTGGTGTCCTGGAGAATATCTCACTGATATCTATATCTGATTCTGGATCTTGCTTTCAATCCTGAGTGTACCAGCCCATCCTGAGGGTTGAGTGGAGCATCCCAGAGGAGCTGTTTGCAAGGGATGGAGGAACAGGACAAGGGGGAATGGTTTTAAACTGCTAGAGGGCAGGGTTGGATGGGATATTGGGAAGGAATTTTTCCCTGTGAGGGTGGGCAGGCCCTGGCACAGGGTGCCCAGAGCAGCTGTGGCTGCCCCTGGATCCTTGGAAGTGTCCAAGGCCAGGTTGGACATTGGGGTTTGGAGCAGCCTGGGATAGTGGGAGGTGGCAGGGTTTGGAACTGGATGTTCTTTGAGCTCCCTTCCAACCCAAACCACTCCATGATTCTGTGGTCCCATGATTGTGCAACTGCAGGAAGCAGGAGACACGAGAAGTCTGTGCAAACACTCCTAGATGGAAGACATTTGCCACACACGGATACTTGGATCTTTTCAGCTCCTGAAAAAAAGCCAGGAATATTGCTGTGCATTCCTGAATGCCACCTCTGGGATGCTCCTCCCTTAACTGCTGTGCCTGTCTCTCCTCCCAGGTCTATCCAGCAGTTCCCATTTGCACGTGCTGGACCTGCTGTCCATGAACAAGGTATTAATTTTTAAACTTTTTTTTTAACTTTAAGTTACCAAGTTTAAATTTTTTTTAAATTTTCTGGCTATAAAGCCACCCTAATTGAAAAGCTCTCCACATGGGTGAGATTATCTTGTCAAGCAGGAGCCACCCCCGTTAGCTGCGTGGGAGATTTGCATGGAAAGTTCCCATTAGGGCTAATGCAAGTCATATGTGGCAAGAGGGAAGAGAAGAGCTGGGTGAAAGAGCGTGTGCCTTCAAAAAGGGGGATACCTGGGTGGAAAGATTGGATTTTTGGAAAAGTTTCTTCACAGAAAGCGGTGGAGTCACCAGCCCTGGTGGGTTAAAAGCTGTGTGGATGTGGCACCTGGAGACATGGCTGGCGGTGGCCTTGGCAGTGCTGGGAGAACATTTGGACTCAATGATCTTCAAGGGCTTTTCCCACATAAATATTTCTGTAATTCTAAAAAGGGAGGTGGAAGAGTGGCAAAGAGACAGCGATGGCCATGGGAACCCAGCAGGTAAAAAACCCCAGGTAGCAGCAGCAGTCGTGCTCACCCCACTTCCCTAAAATCCTGTTTCAAGGAGGAAACTTGGAGAAGGCCAGCAAGGTTCCCACTGCAGGGCTCCCCAGTCAGTGCAAGGAAATTCTGAAACGTCCTCTTTCCCCTCCACAAGGTCTAGACTGGATGCAATTAATAACTTTTGGCCTTTCATTCTAGATTTCCAAGCTTCCACTGGTCCCATCACAGGGAGAGCTGCTACCCAACATCTGTCAGGCTCCTAAACGTATCCAGACTTGGATGCAACATCTGCACACAGCCACAGGATGTCCAGGGCACTCCGGCACGACATCCTAAAATGGGAAGTATCCCAAAAGACCCCCTCATCCCCGGCTTCAGATGCAAGCAGGGCCATGAGTCCCAGGCACGCCGGGCTGCACCCTCTCCTCAGCACAGCTGAGGAAAAGCAGGGCACTCCTGGCTGCACACAACAGTGCAGGGAAAGCCCAGCTCTGATGAGGATCCTCATTGCTGGGAGCTGTCCAGACACCAGGAAAAACCACTTTGAAGTCACAAAGAGCTCCAAGATAAGAGACAAAGTATTTCCGTTTGTAGCTAGAGAGCGAGAGCAGGCACATGAGCAGTGGGGTTTTGGGAAGGATTCAGCCACAGGGATCTGGCAAGGAGGGGGTTGGGAAGTCCCTCTCTGGGCTGCAGTCACACAAGAAGGCAGGGGCAGAGCAGAGGCTCCTGTCCTACCTCCTCACAGCCCTCTGTGATGCCTTTCCTGGTCTTAAAAATCAAGAGGTGAACACGGTTAGAAGGGGAAAAAGGGTTTTAGCTTGGTATTTATTGTAAGGATCCTTAGGTGCACCACGAACAGGTCGAATACACCTCTGTGCACCCCCCCATTGCCACTGCAAAGTCCCCTCTTCTAGATCTGGTCTTACATTCTAGGTGTTACTAATTAGCATATCTATCAAATATTCCCCAATGAGAGGCTCAAATGAGCCCCCCCTCCCAAGGAACCTTCCCCTGGATGGTTCTATCTTAGTTTACAAAATGTGTTCTGGAGAGGACCTTGGGGTCTGGGCACCTTGGCACCCTAACTACGAAGCCTCTAAAATGTTTAGTCTCTTAGCTTAACAAACAAGTCCAAGAATGTAGGCAAAAAAGCACCAAGAATACAGAAGTTGCAAAAAGGTATAACGGGTATAAAAGAAAAGACAAAATTCATCATGGCATCACTGAGTGCCATGGATTGTCCTCCTTGGCACAGGGGCAGCAGGGATGGTGCACAGGGCCCTTCCTTCGGGACGCTGGGAAGCTTGAGGCCAACACAAATCCTGGAGAATGTTTGGAGCAGGAGCCCTTCCATGCTCAGTTTAGGAAAGGGAAAGAGAGAAGCAGCCTGGAGATGCTGCTCCGGGTGTCAGAGGCCCTACCCTGGGCACTGTGCCAGACCTTTGGACACAGGTAGGGTCCCTCACCTCTGCTGCTGCCCATCCATCCCTCCTGAAATCTGTTTTCTTGCTCTAATTCACAAGTTTGTCTTGAGGAAGGTGAAGGCAAACTCACAGGCTTCCTCTGTCTTGCCTTTGGCTTCATCTCTGACTCCAAGGTCAGTCCCACCACAGCCCTGCCAGCTGACCCAACGCTCTCCTCTCCCCCAGATGCTGACTGCTGCTTTTTCCTGTCCTTTGGTTTATCCCCAGCCACATCACATGAAAGGATCACAGAATATCCTGTGTCAAAAGGGACCCACAAGCATCATCATCAGGCCCCACTCAGGACAACCACAATAAAAGCTGAACCGCCTCTACTTTTTTTCCTCAAATGTTTTCTCCAGGCACTTCCCTGGACCCTCTCTCAGGTCAGGACAACGGGTAACCAAAATGAGATTTGCTGCTGGCATACACAAGTGTCCCAAACTGCAACCACTTCCAGAAGTTTTTAGGTTAAAGCCCTTGCAAATATCTTTTTGTCCCTAAAATCAGTGCAGCTTCTGAGGAAAAGGAGACTGCAGCCTGCCCATCACCATAAGGATTTTCCCCTGGGCAGATGCCTTTTTCCCAAGGGAGGCCACGAAAGAACTGTGGTGGGAAACCAACATGCTGACAGCCCCATTAATTAACCCTGTCCCAGGACAAATTCTTGCTAAGTGCTGTAATGAGCCAGCTAAGCATGTTGTCTTCAGAGGAAACAATAAAAAAGAGAGTTACAAAACAGATTCTCTTGCGAAATCCCTGCCCGAGAACCCCAAACCTGCAATAATCTTCAGCTCACACCACAGGGAAAGGCACCTCTGGCTTTGTCTTTCCCCTGACACTTCCCTCACTGCCAAGTCCTTGGAAACCCCACAGCAATGTGCTTCCCACATCTCCCAGGCTGGGGAGGAAGTGGAGGGGAGGCCAGGGAGGGAAGCAATGGGGCCAGCAGACACCTAAATGCCATTTGCTCCCTCAGCCACATCCCCGGAGCCAGGCTGTTTGCACCCATGAATTCCCAAGTGGAGGAGCCCGGTGTCCTCCCCCGGTGCTCACACACACCCTGACAGCCACCACACTCTTAAAAGGAGGGTATAAAACACAGCCAAGGGACCAAAGAGCAGCCCATGAGGTGCTCTCCCCCTCAGGGCCTCGGGAATGTGCGCCACATCCATGGAGCGGCCTGCTCCCGAGCCCTCGCAGCTTGGAGCCTTCCTAAAGTGCCCCCACCCCTCATTTCCACTGCAAAAAAAGTGGGATGTGCCTGTTTTTAGTCACTTTAACATGCCTGAGCCTCTGCTGACAGATGCCTTGCTGCTGGAAGGCACTGGCAGAGTCGAGGCTGCAAGGTGAGGGTTGCCAAGGAGTCAAACTGGAACCACATGGATGAAGCCTGAGAGAAGAGTGGGAGAATGGCTGTTGCAGCCTGACCCTTCACCCCTGCCTTCATCTCTCACAGTCCTGCTGCTCACCCTTCCAGCATCATTTCCCCGCTTTTTGCACAAGGTCCCTGGTCACTGTAACTCTCCCCTGGAATTTCTCTCCTGAGAGTGACCATCCTTGCAGGGGGTGGTGGCCACAGGGCAGCTGGAAGAACTGCAGGAAAACCAGAGGGTAAGTGGCTGGGATATTTTTCCTTCCTTTCTTTTTTATGGTTAAAAGCCCTCAAAAGCAGCTGGGGAGCTGGTGGAGGAGGCAGTTCCTGGAAGGCACAGACGGTGCATCACTGCATCCCTGAGGATGGATGACATGGACATGGACAGTGCAAGCCAAACCCAACGGAAATACCGGCCCTGATACTAATGAGTGGCAAATAAAGCAATAATTGACACAGATCTGAGGAGATGCCCACATAAAAAGCAAGAGATTTATCTCCCTCCTGCTCTTTGCTTCCTTCGGTTTAGATCCACCAAGAAACAAAACTCACATTCTGTATATAATCCGTAGGAAAAGGAGCATCCAAAACCTGCCCAAGCATCAGCTGGCACAATGCAAATGCACCTGCTGGATTTAAGGGTTAGTCTGAGCTTAAAACCAGAGGCAGAGCACTGATTTCAGTAAAACAGCTGGACAGATGCAGCTGATGGCAGATCAGTGAACCTACGCCACTCATGGCAAAAAGCTGCAGGAAAACCAGCTTGGCCCCCTGGTCCTGGTTTCCTGCAAGGAGCTGGACGCAGGCAGATGAACCTCTTAAAATGTCCAACACCTTTTTACATCCAAGCTGGAAAACTCCAACGGTGGATCACGCCCAGGCTCTCTCGCTGGACCCTGTCAGCCACCACTTTCCAGGGCTGCCTGAAACATTTTAAGGGGAAGCAAAGCAGTTAGAACAATTTAAAAAGTCACGAGAGACTTCAGGCCTGGAGATTTACTGTCCCTGCTGCGTTTTTATTTTCTCTTTCTTTTTTTTTTTTTTCTTTTAAAGGAGTTGAGGTGACCCAGCAGAACAGACTCCTCTGCTGAGCTGTGAGTGACCCCTGTATCAGTTCCAATTTAAGTGTGTGAACAGTGTCTTTGGCTGAACTGTCACGCTTTGGATAGGAGCCCAAATTCACACTGGCAAGGGTCTGGAAGAGCCAAAAAGTGACTTGTGACCTCTCAAACCAGCATCACTGAACCATTGCCCCTGCTTGGAGCTGATATTCCTTTATTCACATGACAGAAATGGGTCGACCTGGCCACTCCCTCCCCAACCCAGCAGAAAACCTCATCAGGGTCTCCCCGACTTCAAAACCTTTCATTGTTCATAAACCTTCATTGTTTACATTAGTCTCTTCCAAACTATAAACTAGACATTTATTCCACAATTTCCTACTGTATCACGGGCATTCACAGCGACAAGGAGGCTGGTCACAAACACAGTGTTTCAGCTTCATTCAAGAGAATACTTTAGGATTTTTTGGGGGGGTGGAGAAGGGAAATAACTTCAGGATTCTTTTGACCTTCTGGCCTCAGAAATGTGTTACTACACAAAGGTTTGGCTTGGAAGGGACCTTAAAGCCCATCTCATTCCAAGCACCTTCCACCAGACCAGGTTGTTCCCACTATAAATTTGCTTTCTCTTCTTCACTGGGTTCCTCATGGGTGTCACAGAGCTGAAACCCTCCAGACAAGGCTTGGAAGTGCAGGATACATCCTTGCCTCCTCTGTGGCCTAAACATACACTGATTTTCCCTGAATCTGGTAGTTCTTGCAAGGATAATTAGAAGAGAGAGTTGTGGTCAGGTTGTGCACCAGTATGAAGGGCTTGGGGTAGCTTCTAATTCTGAAAAGCAAATTTAAGTTAAACCAGATTTATTCTTTACTCTTTCTGCAATACGCTGTCACCTTTAGCTCCAAAGGGTTTCTGAAGCAGTGAAAAGGAAATACAAGGATAAAAGTTCTGAAGAATCAGAACTGGAATCAGTATTGGAGCTCTTGTTTCTCAGTGGGTCCAAGCTGCAGGTGGAAGGCATTTTCCTGACCCTTATGTGTGGCCCAGCCACGTGAGAATGGCCAAAATTGGCTTTTCCTTTTGCAGTGGGTGCCCAGGTCACCCACATGACTGAGACTAAGGTCTAACACAAATCTGAGGACAGTGATGGGCCGTAGCTCAAGCAACCAGGACTGTAGGAGCTGTAAACCCCCCTGGTTCACTCCCAGCTCCAAGGCTGCAGCAAAGATGGAAAACAGCTCCTGGCATGGGATATTCAGTGCTTTGGACAAAGTCTGGGAGGCTCTTTTCCCTCTAAGCTCCCAGCAGCTGGCTAAGAAGGCAACATGGACTGTGAGGGAAATGCTGGAAGCATCAACAATGGTTGTCCACCCAACCACAGCCTGATGGAGCAGGAGGGGTGTTTCAGCCCCAGAGACCCCAAGCCCTTACCACAAAGGCAGAAGACCCCTTCTCCAGGGAGCACAGGCTCCTACCCAAATCAGAACCCAGGAAGACGTGAGAGAAGCCAGGGGATCAGTTGGAGTCAGAGCTCTCCCCAGATACATCATTTCATCCATTTCTACAATGGTCCTTTGAAATGATGTGCATAAGAGCATTTGTTTTCGTATTTTTAATTGGGGCAGGGTTCCCACCACACCTCTCTCATCTGTTCTTTTTTTCCACCTGCCTTTTATTTTATTTCTGCCTCTTTATGGCCTCCTTTTGCAGCTGCTTACTATTATCACCTACAATCCTAATCCCTCCTTAAGTGCTCACATAATCACCCCTTTATTTGGGAACCTGCATTCCTACCCTTTGATCCACAGGTTGTCCTTGTATTTCCTGATCCCAGTTTGTTCCAGTGGTTCCCAACATCCCGGAACCCTGATTTGCTTTAGCTGGTCCTTCTTCCCATGGAAATAATTAGCAGCAGACCACGTGGGATTTTGGTGTTGGGAAGGGGTGTCCTGGCTCTGTGACCAAGGTTTTTATTCCCATATTTACCCGCTCCTGCCCGTGGATTTGGGCAAAGAACCGGAGAGTTTTGATGGAGCACTTACTCTGCATTTCCATGCTTTTACCCACTGCCCACCACATTCTTCTCCATCTCCAAAGATTCCAGTGTGCAAGGACTTCTGCTATCTCCCTTTTTTTTTGCCAAAAATTTCTGCCATCAGCCAGTTATTTAGGAGGCAAATGGATCTGCAGCTCAGTGAAAAAAAAACCACCCCAGGACACATGAAATGGAAATATTGCAGGGGATGTTTGCAGCCGTGGTTTAACCCTCACGGTTCCTGTGGCTCCTGCCCCTCTGGCTGGCAAGGAGCCACATCAGTTGCACTTCAAAGTTTGCATTTTCTCCTCCTGCAATTGCATTTCTGTTTGCATTTCTCCTGCTGGCTTCTCCCTGTAATTGCTTCCAAATCTGGAGCTGAGAGGTTCCTTTTTCCTTGGAATAACACCCTCCCTCCTCTTTTCTCTCCCCACGGAGAGCTCATCCAGTCCTAGAGTGCACAAAGATGAGTCTGAAAACACAGCTTTATTTCTCCCCACATCCAAAGTGGTTTGGAGCAACATGGGAATGGTGAGAATGGGAATCACCTTCCCTGCTGTGGAATCGTGGCCTTCTGACATCCCTCTCCTGAGCTGATACATCCCTGTGTCTTCACCTCCTGCATAAAACGCTCTCACATCCAAAACTGTCTCCCCAAAGAGGTATTTATGGACTGGGAGCGAGTCAACACTCAATTTTCCAAGGAAAGTCTGGTTTTCATCTCTTTTCTGCACCCTCTCCCTTTTATTGCATCTTTAGCTGAGAGATGTCACTGCTGGTATGAAATGAAAGAATTAGTCCAGGGGACCAATTTCATATCCCAGGTTGGGATAGACAGGAATCCTCTGCTGTGTCCTGAGCTGGATCCCAGCAGATAACTTAAAAATCAGCACAGTAAACTGAACACTGGCTACAGCATAAATCACTGAGAACGGCCATGAAAATAGTTTTTCAGGGATGGTCTTAACTGGGAACCTCCAAACCTTCGAGTTTTGCAAGGCGCAGATGTTTCCTTTAAGCAGGGAATTTCTATTAGTCATTCGTGTGAGGAGCTCTGCACGATTAGGTCAAGCACACAATTATTCAGCCCTCAGATCTGCCACCACATGGGGTCAAATCAGTCCCGGCTGATCTGCTGACAAATTTGTTTCCAGTGATCCATTTCCGAAGGCAACGGAGCTGTGCTTTGACAGCTCCCTGAGTAATTTCCGATGAATCCATCTGAGTCACGTCCATGCCCAGCTCCTTGAGCTACTCACACACATCCCACCTCTCAGTGGATGTGTCATTTCTCCTTCCAAAGGGTATGAATCCGCTCAGCTCCTTGGAGTCATGGCTTCTACCCTAAGGTACCATGAGTAACCCTAAATTCCTGCAGCTATGAGGGTGTTCCAGATCAGGCCTGGAAGCCTGGAGTGATCCCACATATTCTTGGCACCTCATCCAAGGTATTATCCAATGCATTTTCACTAAACAACTCCATTAGTTGTTTTCTTTATTAATGACCTTCACCTTTATTAGCATCAGCCTTGAACAGGGAGACATGGACAGGGCTCACTCTTATGCTGAAACCAGAATTTTCTGGAATTTCTGGAAGGAATTTCCCAGTCAGTACCTTGATTTCTCAGGCTTCCACACCTTCCCATCCAGGCTGCACTCCCTTAGCTCCACCTAAACTTGCTCACAGCATGCTGGTGCTGGGCTCTGTAGTTAGGGAATATCCCTGATATGAATTCCTAAACAGAGTCATGGATGCACAAGATATGAAGCCCATCCCCTCAGAAAGAATATTTTTCTTTCTCTCATGCTGCAACAAACACAGGGGCATTCAGTGGGGATGCATCTCTGGGGCTTCCCAGAGAGGATGCTCAGAGCTCAGTCTTGGTTTCAGATGCCACCGTGCTTCAAAACTGCCCGAAAAAATAAAACCACTGCAGCAGAAAACCTGGAAAACTGCAGTTTCCTGGGAGCAGAGACAATCCCAGTCAGCTCTTGGGTACAGCACCCTCAAAGTCACCCCTGTGCACTCTGACCTTGCACTGCCCTGAGCACACACAGCACAGAGCACCTTGGGCACACACTCCCATCACCTGTGCCAAGGAGCTGCCCAGGTGGGAGAATTAGGCATTCCAAGGCTGCAAATGCCTGATCCAAACTTCTGTGGGCAGCCAAAACCCAGCTCCCAGCACAGGCTTTTAGGAAAAGCGCCGGGAGTCAGGTTACTGAAGGCTGCATCAAAGCACATGTGTGAGATTACAGTGGCAACTATAAATCTGGCATTTCCTCGTGTTCCAATGCTTGACTTCCCCCACAAAAAGTTAAACAGTTTCCCAAGCTTCCTTTGGGGTCAGGAAAGCAGAATTTAATCAGGAAAAGCCCCGGTGTGCTCAAAACTCCCATCACCAGCACGGCACAGACTCCAGCTGGCCTCCAGTGGCATCCCTCAGGCTCCAAGCCCTGCAGGACACAGCTGCTATTCCCCAGAGCAAGCAGGACGCTGTGTCCAGGTTTTCAGTCGTGGTCCATTCCCAGCCAAAAGCCCCCAGAGGAGACACAGGTCCCCCCAGGATCGTCCACACCTGCAAATCCACTGCTCCTAAAACACGAAGCATTTTTAAGGGCAGAATGATGCCCTTAGTATGGAGCTCTTTCCACAGGCTTTCCAAACCCTTCTGAGCACTGCAGAGTGGAAAATGGCAGGGTTTGAAGATGACTGACGGATGCTGCACTCGCTGATGGCACGAGGAGGAATTCCTCAGAGCCCAGGGTCTCTGAATGGACAAAACCTGCCATGAGGGAAGGACTGAGAGGTGTTGGCAGCTCTGCCCCTCCCTCCCACCAAGCCGGGAAGACACAGGTCTGAGGGGTTTTGTAATGAGGCACCCCGAGAGCCAGCCCTAAGCTGCTGCCATGGCCTTGGGCTGCTTCTCAACCACTTACTCCCTACAGCACCCTTTAAGTGCCTCCCACCTGCCCCAAGGCAGGCCCATCCCTGATCCCTCTCACACAAAAGGCTCAGCTCAACAGCTCCAACAGCCTGGAGCTAATGAAAAAAACCCACATCTCCCAATTATCAAAAAAAAAAAAAAACCCAAAACATGCAGCCCCTCGGTGGGTGCCCTCTCCAGATGAACATTTTTATGTGCTTTGCAAGAGCTGCTTCCTACTCTGCCCCTGGCTCCCAGAGCTGAGGCCTGGGGCAGGGCCTGGCCCATCCCACAGGGGCAACATTCTCATTTCCTAGGCAGAATGCACAGCAAATTGCTCTGTTTCTGGTAGAAATAAAATGTTTCAGCTCCCCACGGTTGGTTTTGAGAGACCTTTGGTAGCATTCACTGAGAACCAGGGACATTTCAGCTGGTTTGGGGAGTGTTTTGCACAAGGGAGCAAGGCAAGGTTAGGGAACGGTTTATTCCCTGCCACAGGGTGGGTCAGGGCTGGCATCTCCCCAAAACATTGGGGTGAAAATGGAGAGCTGAGTGGATCAGTATTTTCAATCCTTTGGGAATGATATTTTTTTCCAGCCCTTTGACCTCTGTTCCAAGGGGCTCCGTGTCTCACATGAACTGCTCCCCTCATGCCTGATCCTTGTCGATTGAACCACTTGGGATCTTACACATGGGAAAAAAAAAACCCATGGGAGGGAGTTTGGAAGGCTCTAAAGGAAAGAGCTGGGCACACCAAACTGCACCAGAGAGATGGTCAAAATTCCACCTCACCTCTTCATGCCTGAGTGTTGCACCCTCCTTTTCCCCCCGTGCTACAAAACATGGAAGCCTGAGGCAAAGAATTGCCCAGTTTGCCACGATTTTCTGTGAGATTTTGGCATCTCCCTCCTCAGCCTCCTCAGAACTGCACCTGGGGAGGGCTGGAGCAGTTCCTGAATCCTGGGAGATTTCCAGGTACCTCAGTGCTCCTGCTCTCCTGCCTCTGTCCAGGTGAGAGGTGTGGGAACAACGGGGAGCACGCTCAGGGACAAGGAATTTTACACCCATTAAGGGGCTCACCCAGAGTTTTATGGGCCTCTGGTTTTAGGGCTGGGGAGAGCCTGCATTTGATGTGGAACACAGAGCCTGCAGGCATCGTTTGTCCCTCGTGTTCCCATGCCAGTTATCCCACTTGCCTTTGATGTCTCCCACACCCTCCAGTGGAAAAAAAAAATTCCCAAGTGATGCTCCATTAGGGAAACAAGGCCCAGAGATAAAACTGATGTCTTCGGATTGTAAACATCCCAACGAAAAGGGGAAAATTCGACAACTCCCAGGGCTCTTTGGCTTCTCCACTTTTCAACTGGCCGATTTCATCCAGGAGCAATTTGCAGCTAATTGTGTGTTTTCCCTGAGCTGGGCAAAGTTATAGGCCAATTATTTCTCCTCCACCCCTGTGATGCCTGCGAATTGCTGAAAGGAAAACTGTGAAGGAAGAAGCCAAATCTTTTTGACCAAGCAGCAAAGCACCGTCATTCCTTAATGTCCATTAAAAAAAAAAAAAATCAAAATATAAGCAAGGAAATTGAGCGTAGAAAGTTTTATGCTGCCATGGTTTCAGCACAAAAAGAGGTAAACTGATGCCTTTATCATCCCCAAATGCTGATATCCTTATAATTTAACTTTCAATTTATGGAACAGATTTCTTCTGAGTGGCAAGGGCACAGTTTTATTCCCATCAAAACTTGGAAACTCTACCTTTTCCCATCCTAGGATCTTTTGGGACCTGAAAGAAGGTCCCAGCTTCAGAGAAGATCTGATTTATAAAATGCAGGCGTACTTGAGAATTAGCTTAGCTATCCACCCCATTTCAAAGCTCAAAGTTTTGGAAAGAAAACTGGGGCTTTGCACAAAACCAGGAAGCCAACTCCTTACTCAGAGCGAGAAATCCATGTCTGCTTTGAGGGAATTGGAATTGGAACACAGCTGAGTGACAGAGAAGGGAATGGTGAGTGAACACCTCATGTCCACCACAAGGTTTGTGAGCTGGTGTCTCCCAAATCCATTTCCTTTTATGCTAAGGAATTACTGTGATTTGCAGCCAGACCCAGTGAAACGGGCTTTGATGACTGGCACAGAAATGTCACTGCATAAACAGTCTTGGAACTCACTACAGACACTTCCTTGGAATGCTGACCCATCGGAAGTGAGCAGCGTGTGGTTACAGTGACAGGCAAACAAACTCCCCCAGCAGTTCTGAGGAACAATGACAGCAGAATGTAATGCAAATATTGTCATTAATATGGCCTGTGTTAATTAACGTGGCACACGGCTAACACAAACCCAGCAACCTCTCCCTTCCCCGAGCCCACACTCCTTCCCCACAGCCTCTGGAGCATTTACAGCCTCACATCCAGATGCCCAATTAATAAACCTTCCCCCAAACCCACACAAATGCAGAGACTGAGGCTCACCACCAAATTCTTCCAGGTTTTCCTTAGGGAGGAGAAGGATCCAGCCACAAGGCCTTGCTAACTCACCTATGCCAGGCCACTGTGCCCACAGCCACCAAGCTCTGGGCCCAAGGGACCAAAACAGGACATCTCTTGGAGGCCAATGGATGTGTCCCATGATGGCCCCAGTACTTCCACTGGGAGAAGCTCTCCAGGGAAGAGATCAGATTCTCTGGCTCCATGGGTGCAGCCCTGTTGTGTCCAGGGATGCTCCACCAACGTGCCTCTGGTCATTCCTCAGCACTCCCACAAATCAGTTGCTCCTCCACTGAGAGGACTCACTACAAAAAGCAGCAGCCAGCCAAGGTCAGAGGAATGATTTGGAGGTGGAAACCTCCTTAACCTCCTCTGAAAACTCCCCAGCCCTCACCCTCACCATCGGAGATACGATGGTTATGTGCAGCCTATAGATCACAATAAAAGCCAGGAGGCCAAAGACCTATCAGGGTTTTTTGTTTTTAATGTCTATTTGGCAAGCTCACAAGACAACAATTCGCTTCCCTGGGACCTTTTACTTTCCTATGAATTCCAAGAGCCACATTTAAATGTGAATTGGCAGATGCAGGGTTTTTTTTATTGTAAGGAAATTTGTTTTGCTCCAGCAACAGGCAAACATCTTCAGTCAAAAACGATGAAAGGGAGGGCATGTTCCCACCAAAGGCAGCCTCAGGCTAGTGGGATCTTCATGCAGGAAGAAAACTGGGATTGTGATGAACTACAAAGAAGATCTGCAGAAAGCTGAATAACACTTTCTGTCCGGAAACCTGGAATTGCAGGCGCTTTTGGAAGGCTTTGGAATGTGTTACAAGTTGTAATCCTCCCAGCAGAACCTCAAAAGCCTTGGCTTGTTCTGCCCTTTTAAATCCAGGACTTGACAGCTCTTTAACCAGAACCACAAGTGCTAGAGGTGGAAAGGGCCTAGGGATTATCTAATCTATTCCATGACTTAAACAGGCAACAGCAACACTCAAACCGTGCTGCAGAAGCACCGCCAAAGTGCCTGCACAGGGAGGAATCAGCCAAGCTGGTGAAGGGAGCACAAGGAAGCACAAGGAAGCACATTCCCCCTGTTTTCCAACTCGTTAATTAATCTCTGAGCTTGAGGAGCAGCTGTGGGGTTGCTGCTGACCAGAAGGATGATGACACAATAATCTCCTCCAAAGCTGCCAGTGGATGCCCACACACGAAGGATTCGTCTTTCCAAGTGGTGTTAACCCACCCAGCAGATTCCCCACGAGGGAAAAGCAGGCAGTGGCATTCATCCTCCACCAAAACATGCATCTTTTATACTTTTATAGCAATGTTGCTTTGAGTCTTAAGAAACAAACTCTCTATAAATCACATCATAAAATATATCCAGGCTGATGGTTTACAGGAAAGCTCAGCAATGGCAGGGAGTGTTTCGGGTGGGTTTTTCTGGTGATAATCCACCTTCAAAAAGGCAGTTTGCTCCTGCTGCTGGAGGTGGGACAGTTTATTGTGTGTGGATTAAAAGCCTTGCTCCCAGTTCGAGGATTTGAAGGTCTACCAGCCACTGGCAACTGAATTCCACCGCCACGCCCTCCTTGTTTTATTGGTATTAATATTTGTGCTTTGCAGGTCTGCTGTGAAATGGATCGTGGTTTCCTGAACTTTTCACCCTATTTTTTCCACAGGCTTGGGAGCTCACAGGGGGACAGCTCAGTTATTTGTGTACTGGTGTAGAAAAAAAGGGGCTCTGGGCCTCGACCCAGGATTTTCTGAGACTTCTGAGTGCCGGCTTAAAGGTAAGAGTCTCTGGAGCTGCAGGTAGCAGGAGGGTTGGAGAGCAGAGGGAAAAGGCCAGGCAGGAATCCAAGGCTGGCAGATCCGAATGCTGTGAGGGAATGAGGGAGAAAATGCCCCCAAACACCCACCTGTAGGGACGGTGCTCCTCTGCCAGCCCACACAAACGCCTCTTCAGAAGGATCCTGCTGGGATTGCAGCCAAGGAAAGCCATGGAACGAGATAACAGCAACGGATCAAGGAAACAAATCAAGGAACAGATCACACACAGTTAGGGATCCAGTCAGCTCCTGGCTGCCCTCACCAAGAGACCACAACTGGTGGACATAGGAAAATTGTGCTGTCCTGTGCTGCCACCAGCTTATGGAGTGTCCCCAGTTGTCCTTTGTGGATGCACAAGGGACATACTGAAAAATCCCATCTCCTGTTGGATGCTTTTAAGCTCTCAGTGGCCTGAAGTGGATTTTTACCCATGCAGGATCCCCTGTGCTCACAGACAACCTCAGTCCCAGAGTCTGAAGCTCCTTCATCCTCAGGATGCACCTCCCACTCCCCAGAGTAACACCCACACCAAAGCAAGAGCAGATTCCTGCTTTTTAGCACACGGGATTTTAAATTCCAGCTGGCCCCACCCAGGAGCCCCAGAAACCCAAGGCCTTCTGCCACCATTGACATTGGGCAGCAGGAAAATTTGGCTCTTCCCTGTATTACACCTCTGTAGTGGGAACTTTGGTACCTCAGCACAGCAACATCAGCTCGGCCAGGGCTCAGCACCTTTCCTTGGACATCTTGCTACCTCCTACTGACATCTATTTGGAGGATTGGCTCCACTCTGGAAGTCATGAAGGCAGGATCAAACTTTCCCATTCCTCAGGTCGAAGCAAGAGCGAGGCTTTGCTTTGCAAGCAGCTTTTGGGTCAGGTGGGTGGCAGAGGGGGCTTAGGTAAGAGCATCCCTGAAGGCCCCATATGTGGATCTGGAGGTTTTGCTTTATCATCTGCCCTGAATACACAGTGAACCAAGGCTTTTGGGCCCAGAAGAGCTGCAGGCAGATGGCCACCGCCTCCCTCTGGCCTCGGCTCTGCGTGCCACTGTCCTTATCGAAGGGAACAACGACACATTCCCAGCTGGAGCACAGGCTGCTGGCATCCAGCAGCCCAGATGCTTTGCTGAGCTCTTCTGCATCCCTCCACTCTGCAAGGCTGTGCTGGGAAGATCAGGAGCAGATTTCTCCTGAGATTCCTGGCACTGGGCCTTCCAGCCATGGCCAGCGACTCCAAGAGAAATGAGTCCCTTTTATGTTCTGGCACTTCCAGCGCTGGCAGGAGGGAGGACGGAGGAAAACAAACCTGAGGCTCCCAGAAACTCCACAAACAAACAGATTTCTTTTCAATGTGGTTCTGAAGAGAGCCAGAGATCTGGGGAGCAGGAGGGGGAGGAGGAGGGAGGATTGGCCAGTGTTTCTCCCAAACATGGAACAAAACCTCTCCTGCAGATGACAGCACCCAGCTTAGACAGCAAAGGGATCTAACTGTGAGGGAGAGACCCCTCACAAAGTGCACTGGTGGTTTGCCTTGCCCTAGGGCTTTGGGGAGGGCTGGCAGGCAGAGGAAATGCTGCTTCAGCCGCAGGAATCATGGAATATTCTGAGCTGGGAGGGACCCACAGGGATCATCCCAGTCCCACCCCTGGGCCTGCACAGACACCCCACCAATCCCACCCTGGGCATCCCTGGGAGTGTTGTTCAAACTCTCCTGGAGCTCTGGCAGCCTCGGGGCTGTGCCCATTCCCTGGGGAGCCTGGGCAGTGGCCCTCTGGGGGAAGAACCTTTTCCTAAAATCCAGCCTAAACCACCCTCGACACAGCTCCGTGTCATCAGGAAGAATGGACAGGCTTGGGTACATCCCAGCAGATCAGCCATGTGGTTTTCCAGGTGAGGAGGCACATCCTACTTCCCTGGACAAAAAGGAACAACTTGGACTCATACGGACGAGTTGTTCTAGAAGGAACCTCTCCTGTTCTCCCTCTACATGTTGAGGTGGTCCAGACAAGAGCTGCTCTTCCCTGAGCATGTTTATGATGTCCCTGAGCCCAAGGGGTGGTGTGAGGAGCATCCCTGCTGCTCCATGTGCCTGTTACACTGAAGTTGTGGGATGGAGAGGAAACACCTCAGCCGTGGGTGAACACTGAGTTTGGGAGGCCATTCCAGTGCTGGTGAGATGGGAAAAGTTTAAAAAAAAAAAAAAAAGGAAAAAAACTTTATCCAGCCTCCTGCCACTCTGGAACCACACTCACAGCATTTTTTTCTGGAGAATACAGCTTGATTTTGCCCAGGATTGTCCTCCTCGGGCAGCGCAGTCCAGTTTTATTCGCAGATTAATCCATGTCATGCTCACAAGCACTGAGCTGGACAAGTTTGTTGAGTACTGATGAACAGCTGCTGGCTCTAACTCAGCTGATCCAAACCCAGCTGATTTTCTTGGAAACCCAAAATCCTGATTCACTGTCACACACAGCCCAAGGAAGCGTTTCTGTATAACTTAAATACCCCTGATTTCCTTTTTTCCCCTCTGAAAATGGTGGTGCCTGATAAAAGCAGTTGTTAAAAGATGATTTTTTTGTGATGGTGACTTAAATCAAAGGTCAGGCAATCCCAGTCTCAAGCACACCGGTTTAGTAAAGCTCTGCCTCCTGGCCAAACTTGCTGTTTGGCTGTGGAGTCACTACTGGACAGATGTGATCTGAAAAAAGCCAGCTGGTCAGATAACAAGAGCTCAGCTCCTAATCCCATCATTAATGGACAGGCAAGTCACAAATGAGTCACTTCTACCTCTCTGGCTCAGTTGCCTTGCTAATAAAAATTAATAAACTTTTCTTTCTTTTTTTTTTTTTTTTGTATTTTTTAAAATTTATCTGCTTTGCCTGCAGACTGATTAATGAGGTGTTTTTTCTGTGAAACAAGAGAAAAAAATGCTGGTCCTGGGAGCAGCCTTTAGGAGATGCTGCTGAAGAAGTGCACATTGTCAGGGGTGATCGAGCAGAGAGGCCAGAGAGTCAATTCCCAACTCTGCAACCTCAGGGCATTGTGCTGCCAGTTCCCACTCATTAATTTTCCCTTTTTGGACTGATTTGATCAAAAAAGCCAGGGATTCTTCAGGAAGGCAGCTCTTGCAATGCAATGAAAGCTATTATATAACAAAGCTGACTCCGTACGGGCCGTTTGCTCCCATGAAATCACACAACCTCCAACTTGCTGCTCCGCTACTCAGGCACTTCCCTGAGGAAATGGATGCAGGCATTTGCATACATCCACTGCAGCACTGGCTGCTTTGTGCTCTGGCTGCTCAGCTGCCCTTGGAAGCAGTTCACACACACCAGCACGGAGGGAATACCGCGAGCTTCCAGGAGAGCTTCGCACGCCCGGCGGGGCCTGCGCAGGAAGGGAGAGCACCACATGTGCCCAGGCCTTCTGCAGGCCGGGCCGTGCTTTCTGAGCCACAGGCCCGGGTCCTGGGACAAATTAACATTTTCCATCCCCAGCTGTCCGTTCCGCCTCGTTGCGACACCTCTTACCTACTTTCGGGCTGACCTTGCGCTGGGCTTGAGGCTGTTCACGAGTTTTTTAGTCATTGTTGAGAACAAGGAGAGAGAAACAAACATCTGGTTAGCAGAGCTGCCAAGTGCACATTCCTTCCTTGTTTTTCAACCTTTCAGTCCCTTTGTTTTCTGCCCGAAATTCCATTTGATAAATGCACAGAGAGCCAGAGGGCACTGATTAGACACAACTCCTGTCCTGACCCACGCTCACCAGCGTTGCCTCGCTGGAACAGCCACAGACCCCAAAAGAAGAGCAAGGCCCTGGTGGAACCACCCAAACTATGAATGGGGGTCTGATCCTGCTCCCACTGAGGCCAATGGGAGCTTTGCCACCAATTTCAGTGGGAACAGGATGGGGCTTTGCTGTCGTTGCTGCAGTGAATTGGTGCTCAAGCCCATCCCCTGCCAAGCTGTGGCTTTGCCGTTCCTACAGCTCTCATGTGGGGTTTTTTTTTAATTGGAAACAACAACTTTATTGAATCTTGGCCTGCGGTGCTGGCACAGCCTGACCAGGCCAGGTGGGGCTGCTCCACCAGAGGCTCGTGAAATATCAAACACAAGAGGGGCCACACGACAGCAGCTTTGCCTTCTTTGCCTGGTTTTCTGCCTGGAATTCCATTTGAAAAATGCCTGGAGAGCTGCTGGGCACTGCTTAGATGCAGCTCCTGTCCTGTGCTGACCCACCACCACCACCACACGCTTCGGCCTCCTGCAGCTCTGCACAGCTGTGCCCTCCTGGACCACAGCTCCTGAGACCTGCGGGAAGTTGGGTCCATCCTCCCCAGCCGGAGGGACCTCTCCACACCAGGCAAGCTGAGGAAGAGCAGCTGCCTTAGGTTCCACCTCCCTACAGAGACACCTCCCCAGGGGCCGGATCAGACCTTCAGGAGGCTGTACCACCTTCCAGCAGCACCTGTCTTTAAGACTAAATTTTGTTTTGAAACCAGGACCAACAGCCCAGTGGGAAAAAGAGCTTGGAATCCCTTCAGAGAGAAATCCTAGGGAAAAGGTGAGGCGCAGAGGGACCGCTATGTTCTCACTCAACGGGGCGCCTTCGCAAGGCATTGCTCTCGCTGTTGCTTGGAATACCAAGCATCTGAGTCTCTTAAAAGCTTCCCTCTGTTTTTTATTTACGTGTGACTGAGTCTGTGTGCCTGAAAACCAGATTGGAAGATCATTAATCTGGGACAAGAAAGCGCCAGACTCATAGAATGCTGTCCCTCCCTGTTGTCAATCCTCGCCGACCCCAACCTACGCAACGAGTGACGCTCTGGAGCGGGATTGTACCGGCCTGGAAAGCCTCTCTTTTCCATCAGGGATGCCAAATCCGCGGTGCGGCTCCATGATCCAAGCTGACACCGGCCATGAGAACAATTCCATTTCCTCCCCGCTGGTCACTTCCATAAATGCCAAGTTCTGGGCAACACAATGTTCGGCATTTCCAGCAAACCGCTCCGTGATCTCATTTGCGTCGCCAGATTTATTTATTTTAAAATGCCTTTTTTTTTTTTTTCTTCTTGCGGCCATACATTTTAGATTAAAAAATAATAATCATGCAATCTCGCAGGAAATTGGGCTTTCAAAATCGGGACGCGAGGAAGTATGGTCCAGTGGAGATTTGATCAGGCAGATTTTACAGCCCTGCGGCTTGTTGGATACCCTTTTTCATTAAGATTAGTTTCAGTTTCTGGCCCCTGTTCTCCCATCACGAGTCAGTTTTTTTTTACCCAATGCCTTTTCAAGGGAGCTACAAACTCAACAGCCAGTTATTAATTTCACTGGTGAATGCACAGTCCTCATCGAGCTTCGATTCTGATTTAAAGTGGTTTCTGAGTGAGGATATTACAGCCCCAAGGAGAGCTATCGGCTGCTCCATTCCTACACGCAGGAGGTCTGAACATTGTCCGTGAAGTTGCTCAGAGAGCTTTCAATCCCCTCTTTCCGAACAAAAAGGATTTCGGGGGAGCCTGAGAATCTGAATGCAGAAGGACCTTGGCATACTGGATCTGTGCTGGCATTTCCAAGCCTAGATGGCAGTGCCCTTTTATCTGCTGGAAGGAGGGACAACGCCACTCAGTCCTGGAAATGACACAGTATTTGTATCCAGTCTTGGACAAGTGTGGTGGAAACCACTGGGAAGTTCTGCTTTGCGGTTGGAAAATGGTTAAAACTTCCCTCAGCTTCCTGTCAGCTCCATCCATGGAGTCCTACCAGTTCAGAGGGGCTTAACGGCCTCTGCAAACCCGCAAAAAGCACCAATAAAATCTTTAATAAAGAAAATGTTTTGGAAAGCCAATTTGACCAGGCCTTCTCCAAATGAAGGGACTACACTCAAGCCTTGGAAATTCTTCCTCTTTGCTGTACAGATGCCCTCTCACTGACCCATAACTTCATTTAACTCTCCTCAAGAGGAAGAAAGGAATCCCTGCTAAAATTATTAGCTTGCACAAAGAATATTTGCTTTGAGGGGAAGGCCAGCACACGTGCTTGGCTTTCTCAAAGGACTTCCATGACCACAGCACAAACTCTGGGCTCTCACAGCCAGGAGATTCCTTTTTTTCCCCCAAAGGAAACACATATTAGTACCCTGTAACACTCCATGGAGGTGCCCCAGCACACAGACATCCCTTCATGCTCATGCTTTGGATTTTGGTGTCCCTTGGCCCCAAATTGCCTTTACTTCCACAGGCACAAAGCACAGGGTGTTTGGTGGGTAGCAAAGACATCCAACAGCTCCCAACCCCTTTTCCAGCTGCCTGGCCACCCCAAAAAGCAGCATCACGAAGTGGGAGATTCAGTCCTGAAACACAGCCCAGGGGCTGGAACCCCATGGCAGCCTCAGAGCACAACATCTGCCCTCGCCTTCTGAGGGGAAAACCAAACCAGAGCGAGTTTGCGCAACGCGTAATCGAACCCAGTTGTTCTCCAAGGCAGGAGGAAGATGTTCGTGCCGTCCTCCGAGCATCCATCCAGGGCTCTGTGTCCCCAGACTCCACCCAGCGTGATCTGTTCAGATCTGGGTCGTGTTTTTTGTGTGTTTCCCCCTCATGGAGGCTTTCTAACCGTAAGGGTTGCAAAGAGCACAGGAATATTAAGAGCAGTTGACAGAAGAGCTCTCGGGGGGACGCAGTGCACAGGCCCTCAGGATAATGCACATCCCCTATTGTTATAATTATTAGGACTTTCATTAAAGTGGAGGAGATGAGTTATCCAGGAGGGGAGGAGAGCCTGAAATCATGCATACCTTTTTTATGAGGCCCAATACAGGCTGTGGCCCGAGTCAAAGCTCTCAGACAGCCCAACTCATCAAATCCAGCGGCCGTAGTGGAAGGAGACCCACGAGTTATTTGATAAAATGCCACACTGTGAGACATCACAGCCTCAGACACGGCACTTCAGATCTACTCCCAGTTATGGCTCTTACACAGAGTTGATGCACACTCAGAGTGTGGTGAGGCCCTGGCACAGGGTGCCCAGAGAGGCTGTGGCCGCCCCATCCCTGGAAGTGTCCCAGGTCAGGCTGGACAGGGCTTGGAGCAACCTGGGATAGTGAGAGGTGTCCCTGCCCATGACAGGATGTTGGAACAAGCAGGGCTTTAAGATCCCTTCCAACACAAACCATTCTAGGATCCTATGGTGTCAGGCCACGTTCAACTCGTTATTCCAGCTCAGAACGTGCTAGAAAGCAGGTAAGTTTTCTTTTTGACCAAGAGCAGATCCAAAGCCCCCTCAGCTCCTCCTTTCCCCACGGCCAGGAGGAAATTCAAAGCAATTTTCCCTTGCAAGACAACACTCTGCACCATGACCTCAGTCAGTTCAGATATTTCCCCCCAAACCTGAACACTTTTTAGCTGGTGTATCATTTGCACTAAATAAACCCCACGGCTGCTGAAATGAGAGCACAAAGCACCCCGGAGCAGCTCCGCTTTGCTGCTGCTGCTGGAATTTGCAGGAGTGGGAGCAGTGACTCATGGCTGCTGCTGGCACAGCCAGAGGGAGGGGATCTTTGGCAGCAGGAGGAATCGGGGCAGGCAGCGGGAACATCTGCTGGGGGCTGAAGCAGGCACAGCAAACCCGTAACCCGTCACACTGTGAGGAGCACACGGGTTCCTCAGACTGCTCCCGTGCCCATTCCAAGGAGTGCTGTTTCAGTCTTTCACTTCACCCAGCCAACACGGGGACAAAGTGTTCCTGCTTCCTGCTACAGCTGGAATGACCACGTAGACTTCCACTGCACCTTCCCATCATAATTCAGACCAAAAATCAGTGTAACCCACAGGTTCCCCAAATGCAAGATATTCATTCACACTGTTCTTGTCTCAGGTATCACAAAAACATAGAAACCCAGAATGGTTTGGGTGGGAAGGACATTAAAGCTCATCCCATTCCACCCCCTGCCATGGCAGGGACACCTTCTGCTATCCCAGGCTGATCCAAGCCCCAGTGTCCAGCCTGGCCTTGGGCACTGCCAGGGATCCAGGGGCAGCCACAGCTTCTCTGGGCACCCTGTGCCAGGGCCTGCCCACCCTCCCAGGGAACAATTCCTTCCCAAGATCCCATCCATCCCTGCCCTCTGGCAGTCTGAAGCCACTCTCTCTTGTCCTGTCACTAAAAATTGCCTCTCCAGGCTTCTCAGGGCCCCTTCAGGCACTGAGCCTTCTCCCCAGTGCTCTGTGAGCACCATCGCCCCCAAAGCAGCTCCCTCAGCTTCAAAATGCTCCTCACTGCAGTGTGTTCCTGGCAGCTCCACACACAGAACTCACACACAGGCCACTGGCCTCGAGCAAGACACGGTGTCACCTCCAGGGCTGCACCCATCCCACGTTCTTCAGCTCTGGGGTGAAACCCCTCAGAATTGGCAACAATGGAGAGAAGAAACGTATTAATCTTCCTGATCCATCTTCCTCTAATCCGCCAAGGAGTGTCCCACAAGTTGTGACTGATGGCTTCTTACCCAGTCCTCCCAGAACACATTAATCACTGCAAGACACGTTAAAGCTTTCTAGTGAAGAACAAACCACAGCTGTTAGGAAGAAGCAAATGCTGGGCTCGCTTTCGTGGGCACGTCACGCTGCCCAGGGGGGAACTGCCCATTCTGATGCATATAATGGACATTAATTGGCACAAACAGAAGGTCTGTCATGACATTTATTTATGACTAATTTAAGATTTTCCTTGTTTGATGCGTTTGAGGCAGGATGCACTCGGTGAAAGCTCTGCTGAAATGAGTTGGTAACTTGAATTTCCCCAAAATATTAACCCCACATTCCTTATCTTCTTCACCTGCCTCAGGTGTCTACAGCAGATTTGGCCATGGGCTGCAGAGATACCTGTGCTTGCCTTAGCGAAGGTGAGATCATGACTACATGACCCGAGGAAAGGGAATGCCAGGAGGACTTGGGCACAGGACCTGTGGGAAAAAGTTAGAGGGTGAAAAATTATAGGGAGCCATACTAAGCCTTCAGCCAAGTAAAAGGCAAGGAGGAAGCCAGAACATGGGGACAGACAGACCAGCAGAAACAAGGGAAAAACCCCTTTGAATATTAGGAAATGTCTTCTGTTAGCAAAGATAGAAAAGAGCTCTTTGAGGCTTCCTATATTCATCAGCTAAACTCAGCATAATAATTTCTTCCCATTCTGCCCCCCAAACGTTCTCTACCACCTGTGGGCTCTGCACAAACACATCCTTCTGCAGGAAAAAAGCCCCAAACAACTGCCCTAAAGGTCAAAGTGGTTAGAGAAGCATAAATCCTTGCACATGTGGGTGAGGTGGTTCTGCTGTGCTCCTCTTAGAACCCATTCATCAGCCATTTTTTGGCCCAGGAAAGTCACGGTGCAAAGGGGGCAAATGAACCTGGGCTCAGAGTGTCTGCAGCTTCCCTTCAGGCTTCCCAAGGAAGGCTCGTGCTTGGTCACACAGAGGTCACATGAAGAGCCAGGTTTTCCATTTTCTGCCTGTTCATGTGTGTGAGGACACGGGGAAGTTTATTCTCCTCATTTGTGGGTTTCAGTGGTATTTCCACCAGAAAGGACAATGCTTTGGGGGCTGGGTATGCTCCTTAAGGACTGGGGGTGATTCCAGAGTGCAGTTACATTATTAGTCCAAATAAAGCATGACATGTCCTGCTACAGCACATCTAGAAGGAATTTTTACATCGTTCTTAGGACTCCAGAGTCGCTTCAGCCCAGTGCAGGCAGCCAGTCGCTCTGGAATACCAGCTGCTCAGAAGAACAAAGACTAGTGAAAAGAATGAAGTGTTTAAATCCTCATTTTTTTCTTTTCCCGAGAAGTGACTTTCCTTTGTCTTGCTTCGCTGCTTTTCAGTGAGCTGAACAGATTAAGTTACTGCACCATGAGCAACAGCTGAGCTGCGATCACGGACATGCCTCTCTTTGGTGAGCTTGTCGAGAAAATGAATTCCATTTCTCCACATACCTGAGGAGCAAAAGCACTTGTGGAGAGGAATCTCTCCCACAGGGAACCCTTGTGTACTTTGCAGTAGTATTTTATTAAGAGCTGGAGAGTTCAAGGGTCTCACAAATGTAAGTTTTCAATTAGCTTTCCATTGTGTCCCAAACAGTCTCTAAATACTCAACTAAACTTTAATCCAATCACTTGATTTGACTCCAAGCATGATTTATCTTTTAATCATCATCTGCTCAATGAGGGGGGAAAAGAAAGCAAACTTGTTCTTGGCCCATCATGACTCATACATGATTTTACTGCCATCACAGTTGTGTTTTCCTTTTGGCTGATGTCTTGGCAAGTGCAAGCACTGCCTTTGGCTTTCTGTTTAGGTATGATCTTTCCTGCTCATTTCCCCACCTCCCAAAATGCTGAACAGCACTGGATGTTTGTCCTTTATACTTTTTCCCACCGAGGCATGTGATTTTTTTTTTTTTTTATAATTTTTTTTTTGCCATCTCTCGACGTTGCATTAATCAGAAGTGTCTGCTATTTGACCTACACTCAAAAACACAAATCATGCCTTGAAAAGGGGCTCACTCTTTTAAACAAACAGCGCTTTCCTGGAAGGACATAGCACACAGAGAGCACTACACCACGACACAAAGCAGCCAGGACCTTCTGGGCACTTACCAAGAGCTCAGCTCTGGAGCTGGGGTGAGCCTGGTGGGATTTAATCCTTCCTCCACATGCCAGTGGTGCCTCAGTTTCTCCATCTGGGAATGAGATTTTCAATGCAGTGCTTTTAAAATGTTTTTCTCCGTTTCAGGGCGTCTCCATAAGATCAGGATGTCCTATGGCCCCTCTGGGCCAGTGACACCAGTCCATGACCCCCTCACCAGCAGTACCTCAGCCATGCTCAGTGCATCTCTGCAGCAAAAATGAGGAGTGAAATGGAGCCAAGCTTTGCCCGGGAATGCCAGGAGGTGCTGAGCCTTTGAGGTCTGGGAGTGTTGCACAACATCTCCCCATGCTCTGTTATTCCTGCCAGTGGCTCGTGGAGCTCGCAGCTCCAGTTTCCAAAAGCTGCTCTCATCACAGTTCACCCAGAACTCCCCAGAGCACACGGGTTCCTCCAGAAATTTCCCATATAAGCCTTCCTCACTACCTCTAGAAATCTCGAATTCCTTGAAGACTGACTCAAATGTCAGTGCCAGATTAATAGTATTTGATGGTTCTCTCCGAGTGCCAAGTTTTGAAGCAGAAGATTGCATGAAAAGCTCAGGTTTCTTTATTTTTTCCCCTCTTTTTTTTGGTGGGAAAAGCAGAGCACATAACCCTAAAGACAAGCAGCCTTCCCCAAACGCACTCAGATGGAAAAGAGAGGAGGCTTTTTCAAGCTAACATCATCACCTAATCGACCAGTTCTGCTGGGCATTAAAAGATACTTCATGAATTTCACAGGAGCAGCCATACTCTGCCTGGCCAGGAGTTCCACACTCTCCCAGCACTGGATGCTCACAGAAAGAGCACAGGAATCTGCTGATAATTTCCCTGGCATATTCCTTCAGCCTCCACCAATCAATTTAGGGATTTCTGGAGCCGTGGCTGCTTCACGCTGTGGTTGCAACTGTTGATGATGGAGAGGTGAGGTTGGCCTCTTTTCCCAGGGAAATATCAATAGGACAAGGGAAAATGCCCTCGAGTTATGGCAGGGGAGGTTCAGGTTGCATAGGAGGAAAAATTTCTTCACGGAAGGAGTGGCCAAGCTTTGGAACAGGCTGCCCAGGGAAGTGGTGGAGTCACCATCCATGGAAGTGTTCAGAAAGCAGGGAAATGTGGCACTCTGTGTTATGGTTTAGTGGACATGGGGTGTTCAGGCAAAGGTTGGACTTGGCAATCTCGGAGGGCTTTTCCAACCTTTAAGATTACCTGACTCTGTTTGAAATGTCAGAGCTTCTTGCTGTGTGGATAACCCCAGGCAGCAAAGGAGACATGCACAGGGGTGGAGAAAGAATCAGGCATTTGCAGGCAGTCCCATGCTCAAAACCTTAGTAAATAAACTTACTTAGGTTCTTGTGGAATAAAGACAGGAAAAAAGTGCCTGCCCCATCTCCAGATCCTTTGGTGGCTGTGCCCAAGGCTCTGGTTCCCCCCTCATGGCTGTGACACGTCTGTCAGAGAGCACTGGCTGCTCTTTGATCCAGCAGTGACCTGCCAGGTGGAAAAAGGAGAAAACATGGAGAAATACAGTGGGGTCATCATCCCTGAGCATGCCATGATGTGGGTCACCCCAAACTTCCCAGGCAGGGCATGCTGGTGTGGGGTCCAACTCCAGAGTGGTGTCCTCACCAACTATACTCAATAAACAGCCCATCCAAGTGGCTCCAAAATTGCTTTAAGACTGAATCTTTGCATTTTCCGTGGGCTACAGCAGTTGTTTCACAGTCCTCCAGTTGCCCCCATCTGCTCCTTTCTTTGTCCAGATTTGGGATGAGATTCTCTCTTCCAGACTAGTTTGTCGTCATGGCTGGCACCCGAGCTCGTTCCCAGATTTCTGATTTTTGTCTCTTGATTTTGAAAAGGCTTTTCTGCAACACAAAAAAAAAAAAAAAAAAAAAAAAATCCCAAAGCAACCCAACCCTCCCCTCTGTGCCCAGTGCAGCATCACCATAACCCGGTGTGACAGCTCTCCATGAGAAACAGGCTTGGGGTGTGCCCACGGAGCCAACCAAGGCATGGAATGGCATCCAAAGCCCTTCCAAGGTGGCTGGAAAAAGCCAGGAAGAGCCACCTTCCAGATGGAGAGCGGGGCTGAGGCCTCTCACGCAGGCAGGGAGCTTTTCCCAAGCCGTCGCTGCAGGTTTTTAGTGGGAACATGTGCTGGCTTCCCATAAAGAGGCAGCAGCTGCCACTCAAGCACCAGCACTCTGTAAAGCTGCCCGGGGGACTCTGCCTGCAAAGCCGGGGTCTCCAGGCAGGTTTATGAGGTGCCACCTGCGGGATTTACAATTCCCAGGGATGGCTGTGCAGGTGCAGCCAAGCAGGGATGGAGGAGCTGGGGAATGGGTCCCAGCCCAGCCACAGCCTGGGCTTCAGGCTCTGGGTGCACAGCGGGAGCCTCGGCCTCCAAAATCCCACAGAAGTGGCACATTAGTGGGAAAGATTACAAGATTCATGGCAGGGCTGCAAGCAGGAGCTGGCACAGGTCTCTGTCTCATCCTTTTGGCTGTTCCCAGCTCTGTCTCCTCCTTGTCAGCTCTCTCCTTAGGGAAAGCAGGAAGACTAAGGAAAAAAGCCCTGGAACAGGTATGGGAGACAGTGGGTTGGGTTTTTTTTTTCCCCGTAATTTTACTTTTCATTAAGTAATGATGACAAAACCCACAGATTTCTTGGATTTCTTGTACCCAAAGAAAGGGCTCCAGGGATGGGTAACCCACCTCCACAAAAACTGTACAAGCACCTTGAGGAAATGTATTTTCTACAGTGGTTTTGCAGGGGCAAACCTTCTGGGAGGGAGGTACCTAAAGTCACCACTCAGAGACATCCAAATAAACCCACTAAGAACGGCACCAAATGTCACATGAATGACAAATTTTCTTCTCCCTAGAAATATTTCTCGTTGGATGTGGAGACAGGATTACTCCTGGGAATTGTCTGCAATCCCAGCCTTATGTTAACCTTGCTGGGGGGATGTTTCAGATGGTTCAAGAATTACAGGATCATGGAATTATTTGGGCTGGAAGGGATCTGAAAGCTCATCTCGTTCCACCTCCCTGCCATGGGCAGGGACACTTCCCACTATCCCAGGTGGCTCCAAGCCTCACTTAGCCTGGCCCTGGACACTTCCAGGGGCAGCCACAGCTTCTGTGGGCAAGCAGCTTTGCCAAGGCCATTCCACAAGGAACACCACGTCCCTCCAGGAGCTCCAGGAGCACTTCCACGCCCCTTGAGATCAAAGCATAGGCTGATGTCTCCCAAAAATGGCTATTCCCTCACAGAAGCAGTCACAGAGCAGTGACTTGGATAAGGAACCACTTGGCAACAAGAGCCCAGAGGTCATCCCCCGACTCGTAAAAGGCTCTGGGAGAAAGGGGAAACCACCAGAGAGTGTTTTTATGAGAGAAAATACCTTGCTTCTCCTGGAGACTGGGATTAATTTTCTGCAGCTCTGCAAATGCCCTGCAGAAAGGTTAAAGGGACTGTGTTCACTTTTAAACACCAAAGGCATTTAAAGCAGAGACTACCTTGACTAGTTTATACTAAATTTCAAATAAATCAAAGTCATATTAACAACCACTCACCAGTGTCTTCCTCCTCAATCTCTGACATCTGAGGTTTCTACCCCGCAAATAATAAAGGTCCTGTTACCTTCCCCACTTAAATCAACATCCTGCAAAGTTCTTGGAGCATCCCAGAAATAGCCATTAGCCCTTTGAAATCCTCTTGCCCTGGAAATCCTTGCTCTGCTTCTCATTATGCCTTTACATTCGCAATCGTTTCAGGTTCAAGAGCAGCACATTCCATTGTTAAATGATAATACTTGCACTCTTCTTGCCCCCAGCTCTTCCCAAACCATGTGCCCAGTGATCCAGGTGTCCCAGGCCTGGCATGGGGCTCCAGAGGAGCTCCAGGAGCTTGGTGCCCACCCTCTAGCTGGGATTTCCACCAGCCCATTCCTGGAGATCCCTCTGCAGCTGCACTTTGGCAGTGCCTTCACTCACACGTGCTCAGGGAGCCGCACCACCACGGGCTGCACCACCCCACCTGGATAAAGCGTTCCCCAGGATATTCTGGCGTCTTTCATCTGCTCTTCCCTGCTCATCCGGGCCCCAATTCCCAGCTCTGAGGATGACCTGTGCAGTGTAACGTTGGATTAGCAGCTATGACACGATGGACTTGTGCTTTGGAGTCATCCCGCTTGCAAGTGAAGCATCTGGTCCTTTCTCCATCTGTTCTTTGTCGAGGCCAAGGGCTGACTCCCTTTATTAAGCAATTAAAGATGATGGAAACGTATTCAAGCTAAATTCCCAGCAAAAAACCAAAAAAATAAAAAGCAGAAAATATTAATAATAATTATCAGTTTTGTCATTGGGAAGGTTCCCCAAGCTGAGTCTGAAATCAGGCAAATGGCACAAGAAGGGGAGAGAAAAATCTGCTTCCAAAATAACCTCAGGTGACCCATTTATCTTTGAGATCCAGGTACAGGGTAACAGCTTCCAGCTCCTAAGGCACAGGAAAGAAACAAAACCTGCAGTGGAAATATTCCCTGAAAGCAGGTTTGTACCCAAAATTCCCTGAAATCACAGAGTTTGCTGTGGGTGGACTTGTGTAGATGGCAGAGGAAGGGGGTCAAGGCTGAGGAAGGCATTCCCAGCATGAATATTAAAATTTTTAAAGGCAGATGTGGATACCCAGACCTGGAAAATCCAAACCCAAACAACGATGGCTCCGTTGCCTACCACAGACACAAACCCAGGGCAGAGTTTCTGACTCGGGAATTTGCTTTCATCAGACCCTACTGATTATAAATGACCAGCACTCAAATGTTATTTCTGGATCCCGCTGGAGCTGAAGGGGTTTGGGAGAAAACAGCAGTTGAGCAGCTCTTGAAATTGTAGCAGCACATCTTAAGCAACAGCACCCCTGCTCGGGGTGGTGCCCCTGCTCCCTCCATCCCTTTGGGACATTCCTTCACCAACCACTGCCAGACAGGTGAAAAATTAGCCCAATCATCTGCACATTCCCTCCCTCTGTGATGAGCAGAGCTGCAGAAACCCAGGTCTGGAGCTGTGGTGAGGGTTGCTCCTGTGAGGGATGGGAACCTCGTCGTCTCTCCGGAGACCTGACCTCTTTCACAGCCGGCTTTCCAAGGGGAAACCTTTTCTTATTTTCTCTTTCTTGCCCTCCCCTTCCCCCTCCTGCTTTTCTCCAAGAGAGCCAAATTCCCCCTGAACATGCTAAAAGTAGGCTTGCTGGAACATCTGCTCGGCATCTGTGGAGCCAGACAGATCCCCAGGCAATGCTATTAGCGGTGATGGATCTGGGAGGGAACGTGGAGCGCTGGAGAAGCATCTGCTCAGAGAGAGGAACCCAGCACATAAAACTCACCGAGTTATCCCCTGAGCCTCCTGGTCTCTGCCCCTTGTTCCCAGTGGACAATTGTCTCCTCCAGAGCATTTTCCGGGGGCAAAGCTGCTTTTCTCTCCCTGGTTTGGTGTTTTCAAACATCTTCTGCTTGTGCCAAATGAGCACCACCAAGTGCTCAGCTCCACAGTGACTGGGGAGCTGCAGAAGCGTCTGGAAGAGAACCTGGAGTGAGTGGCTTCTTTTGGGAGCATTGCTTGGACAGGACACTGGGAAATACAGCTGGGATGAGGGCTGGACTTGATGAACTCCAAGGTTCATCCAGCCTTAATGACTTCAAAGAAACCATTGCAGAATGAGCTCCACATTGATCACTCCGAGTTCAAGCCTCAGCTCTGCCACCTCTGACTGTGGCCATTCCTGCACCCATCCCCTCCTTCCCTGCTCCTTGTTGGGATTCAGCTGGAGCAAGAGCTGTCAGTCACTGGGAACTTTCGCTACACCAAAATCCTGTTCTTTGGCTCATTGGCATCAGGACAAATTATTTACTCCGTACAAAACCAGCACAAAATTCACTCCCTGAGCTGAGCAGCAGAAGCGAGACAAACTCTAATTATTGATGAACTCTAATTATTTAACAGCTATTTGTCCTCTATTGTCCAACCCTAACGATTCTGCGATTGTCACACTCGGCATTTTCCTTACAGTTAATGGATTTCCTGTTTAATTTGCACAACAAGGAGAACAAAGGCAGTCCTAATGTTTCCTAAGCTGTCACCTTCTCACAGCTACTCTGCAAAAACCTCTCCTGCAGCCTGTTTCCTGCTGCCTTAAGCTCCCTGGGACAGGTAGAATTGCCACAAGGGAAAATGCCAGGTTGCTAGGAAGAGACCTTAATAGCCTATGCCTTATCCTAAAGTCAACCCCCTCTGCACCCTAAACCACTCTCAGATGGAGAACCAGAGAATCCTTTGGGATCCATGGAAAATGCAGGTCGTTTTCTGCTCTCTGGCTCTTTACCTGAATCTGTTGAGCTTTGTCCCATCAGGAATCTGCCTGTGGCTCACAAACTTCCCAGATGTCCCTTGAAACTTCACCACACAGCAGCAGGACGGGAGTCTGTGCACGGAGTCAAGCACGTGATTAGGTACCTTTATAAAAGTTCTTTATGATGTTTCAGGAAAAGCATTTAGGCTTGCTCTAACTTTAAACATGATTCCTTTCCATTCACTCGAGTCCTTAAAAATACGACTTAAACTATTTCTGAATTAATTTAGACATTGGCTGAAGCATTGTGGAAATAGAAGAGAATGAAGCACACACTCTACATTATATACCAGCCCTAAAGCTCTGGTGGTGCTCGACACCTCCCACCCCATCCTTGTGGTGCTGGATACCTGCTGCTCTCCCAGTTTCCAGCTCTTCCAGAGGTGTGGCCCACCTGCTCCACCACTCCAGGATGGCACCCAGTGTGGTTTTACAGCTGCTGTTGTTTCCTGGTGTGAGACAGAGCACGGAATGTCCACACAGCAAGTGTGACTCCGGTGGAAATGGGAAACCAAGGGAGGTGCTGTTGGCCCACTTGATGAGGTACCAGTGTGTCCCAGTTTTCCACAGCAGTGCATCCCACACCTTCCCTCTCCAGAGGAGCAGACGATGCCGCTGGCTCGTGCTCTCAAACACAGAACCATGTGTTTGTGACAGCAATATAATAGGATTTTGTTGGCTATTAACACTTCACCAAAAAGATAAAGGGCTATTTTGTTCCTTCCTCCAACCACTCCTCACCAAACAAAATCCCTCTGTCAATCTCCTCTAAACAGCAAGTGGAGAGACCGGACTTGTGGAAGGGCTCAATAACTGCTTCAATGGATTTTCCAGGAGAAAGTCAATAGGAATCTCATTGTGCCTTGGATTCATTCATAATGTTTTGTAGTGGACAGCTAATAAAAAGGGAGGCACGTGTACTAATTAGTTTTGAGAGGAGAAGAGGAGCCATGAAGTATTTCCTGCTGAGAAGACGCAAAGTATTTAAATCCCTGAGTTCCACTTGGATTTGCAACCGTGGAAAATTTTCCCGTAATCTTCCTCAAGGACACAAGTAGAACTCCCTGGCCACGTTTGAAATTAGAATCCCATATTCTCGATAAACCTGAAGTTGTGAGAATTCCTTGAGCTTGGTGGGCCAGGCCATGGAGGAACTTTGCTACAACTTCGAGCGGGGAGACCCCACTCCAGAATTTCCCCTCTGGGAGCCGGCAGACCCCGACACCCAGCTGGAGAACTTCCTCCTGGAGTGCCTGGCAGAGCCCTCCTGGCCGGGGCCGGGGGGTGCTGAGCTGGACGAGCCCCCCATCCCACGGGGGTCCCCGGGGAGGCCCCGGCAGCGCCGCGCCGCCAACCTCCGCGAGCGCAGGAGGATGCTCAGCATCAACGCGGCCTTCGAGGAGCTGCGCCGCCGCGTGCCCACCTTCCCCTACGAGAAACGCCTGTCCAAGATCGACACCCTGCGCCTGGCCATCGCCTACATCGCCCTGCTCGGGGACATCCTCCTGTCCGGCCGTGACCCCAAGGCCTACGTGGAGCAGTGCCTGAGGAGCGGCCCCCACAGCCCCCAGCGGGCGGCCTGGAATACGAGCGGTGAGCCGGGGATGGGAGGTGTTTGGGGGAGCAGAGCAATGCTTGGGGCACACTCGGGGCGAGGTGCTTTTGGGGAGCCACGTGTGGCATCCAAACAGCTCGGAAGCAGCACAGAAATGGCCCACGTGTGGCATCCAAACAGCTCAGAAGCAGCACAGAAATGGCCCACGTGTGGCATTCAAACAGCTCGGAAGCAGCACAGAAACGGCCTTCAGAAAGAGGAAAGTCGCAGCAGAAAATCCTAATTCAGCCTCTTCTCTCGCTTTCTTTTAAGGAGGATCTTTTCCTTTAAAAAAATTGAGTAAATAACGCCCCCGCCCCCCGCCCCCAACCAAAGCGGCTTGCTAAGGGAATGGTTCCTTTTAGAAAGATTTGTATTCTCAGAATATATTTTTAGACTTTTTTGCTTAATTCTGTGCGAAATTGCTCTTTTCTGATGGAGCCTCTAGAGATTTTCTATGTTTTCCTCAGAAGTTTTCTTTAGCTTGTGCTTGGCTGAGAAAAACACCTGGTTTTGGACACAAACAGCATGTAATTTCTTAAAATACAGATGTTCCAGTAACCCAGAGTTTCTCAGAGGTTATGGTTCAACACATGAACCAGGATACATGAGACAGAGCATTCAAATTTCAAGCTATTTTCAAAATACGGGGAAGTAAATGCCTATTTGCAATTTATAATCTTATATAATTATATCTATTTTAAAGTGAAGGGCTGGTATTCTGTTTTCTATTTGGCTTGTACTTAATCCCTGACTTAGGTGGGATGAATTTAGGCCTTTCTTCCTCCAGAATAGATTTTTCATCAGGCCACTGTGTGGTGAACATGGGCGATTGCCCAAAATGCCCAACACAGGGCCTCAGTCTCAGAAAGCAACAGGTTCTGTGTGACTTGGAGCAGGGAGGAGCAGGGGGGTTCAGTAGTTCGTGGTACTTTGCATTTTAAGTTAATTAATCCCCTTCCCAACTCTGTTCCTTTGCTGTATAAGTTCCTTTGGATCTTGGAAAGGGGCCTTCCAAACGAGCCTTCAAAAAGTGCAGCACAAGTGAGGAAAGAGAAAAGTCAGTCAATAAAAATATTCCTCTTTCCTATTACGGGGAAGTGCCAAAGGGACAGAGTCTGCAGGGGAAAAGCAATCAGTTTACTTGAAAGGGAAAGTTAACTGAGTTTTTACTGAGTTTTTGCTCCTTTCCTATTAATTTCCATTATCTGGATGACTGGGAAAATGACTCCTGATATACCACTGCTCGTAACTCCCTTGACTACAGAAAAAATTACATTTTAGTGGCCAGATCCCCCCATTTTTAACTTATTTTAAACAACACAAGTGGTTCTCATTGGGATCACTCCCTTTTGCCAGGCTTCCAGCCCTGAAGGGCCCCACTTGGAAAGATCCAAGCGAACGAGGCTCCCCTTCTGGAGAGGCCGGGTAGCTGACTTGCTGAAGGCTAATTGAAGTGTTTAAATGACCGTGTTTTCCTCTCTCCCTGGCGCAGATCTGACAGCCCGCCTGTCCTGGGTGAAGTGGGATTAAGGAAAGGCCCCGCCTGCCCTGGGTGAAGTGGGATCAAGGAAAGGCCTTTTGAGGCAACGGGACCTGAGGCCTGCAGTGCTGGGGACCAGCTGCCAATTCCCAACACGGCAAGGGAGAACACGGCACTAAGGCCCTCACTCATTGTCCCAGAGCACTTCCTCTCCACATCTCCAGCACCCAGCCCCTTTCTCTGTCGATTCATGGCTCTTTAGAGCCTTCTGCTCCTCTTTCTCCCAGTTTCTCACCGCTGATATGTCGCAGTTGCCGGCCGGAGAGTAAGAAAGACTCAGAGACAGGAATGCAGTGAAGAGAATGGATGGAATTATTTAATTAACAAAGGACTGGTTTTTACGTGTTTAGTTGTCTTAGTGTTTACCTAAATGGCAAGAGATTATTGGACCTCTTGCTAACTACTTACCAGAGTGATTGGTCAGTTCTCACATCGTTCATTCTCCTAGTCGAGATCATAACAATTCTAATTATATCTGCAGGTGCAAGATAGCAGACTCGGTTTACAGAAACCTTATCATGTTTTGCATAGTTCAGCATGAGAAAGGCAGAGCTCTCACGAACTACTGCAGAGAGCTGAAGAAATCCTCTGCTGAGGCTTCCTCAGCATCCATACTGATAGACCTGCTCTGACGTGGAAATAGCAAAAACATTAAAAAACAATCACAGCCCCAACATTTTCTCTTCCACTGGATGAGGGTTATGTCCAAATCCCACGTCCAGCACGTGAGGAGCAAAATCATAAGGAAAAAAACTAAGCAACACCTGTGGAAATCCAGTGCTTAGCTTAAGATGTCCGGGGTAGTGATTGCAAAAGTCACCAGCGATTCAGAGCACAGAGACCATGAAATTCCAGGAGCTGAGACACAGCTCTGTAGATACCCAAAATTTCTCAAGTCTTCACAGAATCCCAGAAAGGTTTGGGTGGGAAGGGACCTTAAATCTAATCCAGTCCCACTCCCTGCCACGGGCAGGGACACCTTCCACTATCCCAGGCTGCTCCAAGACACATCCAGCCTGGCCTTGGGCACTTCCAGGGGCAGCCACAGCTTCTCTGGGCAGTGCCAGGGCCTCCCCACCCTCAATCTGAAACCATTCTGCCTTAATGTTCTTCATTTTGTAGCAGGAAGGACGTTAGGGCTACAGAAAAGAAAATGTATTTATTATTTATCATTCTCATCAGTTCATCTCACTGCTCCCACCTCTATGAAGCAAAAACATGTCAGGAACAGAGCTTTTGCTCTGGTTGATTGTTTTGGGGAAAGTGAAGGTGAAGAGGGGCCTTAGAGGGGGAAACTGTGAAGAACCTTTTTACCTTTTCAATTTTTCTGTCGAAACAAAAAGGGGAATTTCACCTTGGGTGCAACAATGTATTTCAGTCAATTTAGAATAAAACATTCAATCTCAAATTTTGACTCTTTGCTTTCTCACCCACTTAAGACACTCGGATGAATTTTTACAGGAAACAGCACCTGAAAAGGTGAAAATCTTTTAAAAAAACCACCTGGAAATGCATTTTTCTACTTTTACCTGCTTTTCTACTCTGGAAATGCTGGTCCTCCATGTCATCAAAGTGTCACAGATTAACACAAATGGGTGGACGGGGACGCCTTGGGGCTTGGTCCAGGATGCCCAAGGGACATGGATGATCCTAAAGGACATGGATGATCCTAAAGGACAAGGAACCATCCAGCCCCTCAGCCCCAAGCTCTGCAGCACCCCTGGAGCAGCTGCCACATCACCACCTTCCTGGTGAGATGAGGGCTCAGTGGGACCAGAGCCAGGGCTGAGAGCTCCTCACCCATCTCAGTGCTCCAAATAGTGCCCAGAGAATCCCAGTAGGGCTTTCCATGGGTTTTCGTCAGGATCTTTATTTCTCCAAGGTCCTGCTGATGGCAACAGGCATTTGGGATTCATCCCTCCAAGCTGTGCCCAGCCAAAGCCCTCAGGTCACCCCCCACAATCATCAGGGTACAGAAAATGCCTCTCCAGGGTTGTCACGGCTGGTGGGGGAATCACCTCCAATCTGGGTTATAAAGTCCTTCAGCCCAAGCTAATTTTGGCCATCCAGAATCCCTCTCTCCATAAATCCCTCATTTCAAAGATTTGAATGTCTGCCTTGCTTTTCTCAGCCCTGCAGCAGAGCTTTGTGCTGGACACGGGACAATAATGCCACGTCCCAAATCAAATATTTGCTGCAGGCTCCTGGTCACAAGCAGGAATCTCCTTCTTTGCCTTTTGCTCCAGCCTAGAAATCCTGGATGATGGCTTTGGGAGCAAGCTGGGTGTGTGCAGTGGCAGCAGGAAAGCACATCCACAGCAAGGTGATTTGGGGGCATCTCCCAGGTTCGGGCATTTTGTTTTTTTGGATGGACAACAAACCTGGAGATGCCTAGATGCTGTTGGAATTCAATGATGACTCCGAGCTTGGAAAAACTGCAGCAAATAAACCCTGCATCAGGATATGTAAGGACTGGGGCTTGGGTTGGAGCCAAAACCAGGAATAAAATGTTCCTTTTGGGAGCTGAAACCCTAATTTTGGGCTCTTGAATCAATGAGTCGGACTCAATACATTTATTGCCACCACTAGAATTGATGAAGCTGTTTCTCCTGATTGACACTGGGGCCATTCCACCACCTTCAACTTGATTTCTGCTGATTGATGCTGCCTGGAGGGGACAGTCCACCTCTGCCTGCCCTCCCCAAGCTACCTGGGGTCTGCCAGGCCCTTCCAGCTGATGCTCCAGCCAAAGCTGCTAAAGCAAGGGATGCTTGGTGGGTGGCGTGTTGTTAAATCATTTGGAGGCAACTGGCTGCTGAAATGGTGAACGTGTCACAGAGTCAGGTCAGCCTCTGATGGTCCCGTTAGCTTCATGTAAATAAAAGCAAATCAAGAGGGCAATCACTCTCTGTGGCTGAGGGGAGCCAAGCTGGTGCTGTGGCTCCCTTCCTGCTAAACTGAGCAAAAGCAAATTGGCTCTTCAGGGATTTTTTTGCAGGAAAGCCACTCCTGACTAGCTCCAGGGATGGGCAAACATTTGTTCTTAAACAGCCCTGCCTTTTTCTGACTGAACTTCAGCTCCTGGATGTGGACTACGAGGCAGAAAGATGAGGGGGAAACGATCTCTGTGCAGGATGTTTGCACTCCGTGCCAGCCCAGGGGAGCTGCTGAGTGTGGATTTCATGGACGTGCTCCATGCCCAGCCCTCCTCTGCCCTGCCAGCTCAGGCTCATTCCCTGGGGCACAGCTGGTAGCAGATCTGTGCTCTCCTGTCGACAGGCTTGGCTGGCAGCACAGTGAGCTGCTCTGGCAGGGAACTGATAGCTCCCCTCATTTTTCTGTTTCTTCACCTCCTGTCCTGAGCCCTGACATTTTATTCCAGGATTAAGTGACACAAATCCTGTGATGTACACACACAGCCTGGTTGTACAGCAGCCCATCCACCCTTGCACAGATCGAGACCCCATGATGACTTTGTGAAGACCTAACCAAGGCTCCTCAGTCCACCAGCACCTCCCCAGAGAGGGAATCCCAATGACCAGCCTGGTTCGAGGGTCAGGCCCCACCTTCCTGGTCTCCCTCAGCAGCTCAGCACAGGCCAGCTCTGCTTTTCCTCCTCACCTCACAGAGCAGCAGGCTCCTCTCAGCAGGAATGCCATGGCCCAGCCTCCATGGAAGGGTGCCAGGAGGTGCTGAGCCGTGGTACTCTCGTGCTGCAGCCCCTGAGGAGCAGCTCAGGGGCCCAAGAGCAGCAGGAGAATTGCTCATTCCAAACACGGCCCCTGCTTCCAGCCCGCCGCTCCCCTTGCCAAGAGAAGTGAGAATTATTTGTTACACCTTCCTTCTTCCAAAAGTAAACTGCTGACCCTTTCTGGAGCAATGCTCTGCGCTTCTCCATCGACATGGAAACCCTGGAACAAAGGGAATCACATCCCCCCTGCGAGCAGCTCTTGTGAGAAGGTGTTGGTAGTTTCAAGGACAATTTGAGGGTGAAAGAACAAATTGGTTTTCTAATTTTTTGTTGGCCACAGACCCACAACAGCCAAGTTTTCGTTCCTGAGCCACCTGGGGTAGTGGAAGGTGTCCCTGCCCATGGCAGGGGGTTTGGGTTGCAAGGGACCCTAAAGCCCATCCATCCCACCCCTGCCATGGGCAGGGACACCTCCCACTATCCCAGGCTGCTCCAAGCCCCAATGTCCAACCTGGCCTTGGGCACTGCCAGGGACCCAGGGGCAGCCACAGCTTCTCTGGGCACCCTGTGCCAGGGCCTGCCCACCCTCACAGGGAAGGGATGGAATGGGAAAACTTGGGAACATTGAAGCTCCCAGGTATTCTTTCCTTCATTTCCTTCCTGTTGCAGAGAAAAATGAAGTTTCTCTGTACCTCTCATGCCCAAAATCCCTCTCCTGGAGAGTGCCACCACCATGGTGTACCCTCAGGTGGGATGGCTGGGACTTCACCAGGCCTTCATCTACCTTCAGACCCAGTGATGGATTTCAGGCAGGATTTCCTGGGCTGTGGGCCATGCCCTCCATGGGCACGGGATAGATCCCAGGAAGCTTGCCCAGGGAATCAATCAGCAGGAGGAGATTACAGCAGGGTTGCTGTCCCATGGCACCTCAGGATCTGTGGAAGAAGTTTGCTGCTGGGTCAGACCCAGGAGGGAAGCAATGAGCCCCTTCCCTGCATGGATCCGGCCATCCCTGTGCTCAAAGCTGCCCTCTGGAGCAGGAGAGCCCCTTGGCACAGGTGGGAAAAGAGGCAAACCGGCCCTGGGTGGCTTTCCAGAGCTGGTTCAGCACCCTAAATGCCCTGTGGGAGTCCCCTTGCAACAACCCAGCTCTGCTTTCCAACTGCAGCCCCTCAATAAATCCACGTGTGGGCACCCAGGGTGCTGCTGTGGGGGTGACCAGCAAGCCCCGACCTTGGGATGAGCCTTCCGAGCCACATCAGCTCCTTTTGTGGGAAAAAAGTGTAATTTCCACCACGATGGCTAATTTTAGATGACTCCCACCCAGTCTGCTTGCTGAAGTCCGAGAGCATCTGAACAGGGAAACTCCAGCGCCAAAGCGATTCCAATCTCAAAAAGAATCCCTTGCCAGGAGAGGGGGAGAGGGGGACGGGAATAAAAGCAGATAAATGTTGTTTTGGATTCGCTGTCCAAGCCCCTTAGCGGGAGGGTGTTGGAGCAGAGGGGAATCCAGCTGCAGGCACTGCCCTCTCGTGGTCCGGGCTTAAAATCTCGCTTTTCCAAAAGCAGAGGGTGACTCCTGCCAGCATCCCTGCTCCAGCTCGGCCCCGGGAAAGCGGATCATCACCTCGGGGAGCAGAGTGAGCAGAAACATCTGCTGCGAAAATTGCATGTAAAGGGTACGCACGGCTCTCTATCCCTGCACTTAGATCATGTTTTATGCCTCTTCACCCCAAATCCTCGGTTTTTATCCTTCTGAAGCCGTTTTCATGCAGCTTTCCGTGTCCTGTTTACACACCTTGCACAGAGAAAGAGCCTGAAATACAATTTACCCTTCCAATGCCCGCCTCTGCAGCGCCTGAATGCTCTTAAATATCAGGGAAATACTTCCCTGAGGGAGCCAAGATGACATGAGCAGGCACAAAAAGCCTCCAGGCAGAGCATCCCCTGATCCCGAACACCCTCAGGAAGCAGCACGCTGCTCCCTCTGCATCCTGCTCTCATCCTGGAAGGGGCGAAATGCCTCTTTCTCTGATCCCAGTCCCGGGCATGGCTACGCCATCTCCTCCAAAAGCCCTTTCCAAAAATAATCAGGCTGAGGCAGACACCAAGCATGGAAAGTTTTAGCCCAGGCCTTTCCCATCAGACGCTGCTGAGCACAGATGGAAAGGGAGCAGCGGGAAGGCCGATGCCAGGTTTTGGCTATCTGGGGCACGCTCACCTCCAGGTCCCTGTCTCCTGTAAATGTGGGGTAGGAAAAGAGGGGATAATAAAGCCTCCCACATGGAGATCAGGAGTTATTATCAGTCATGAAGTGACATCAGCCTGGTGGGCCTTTCCCTGCGGCCTCTCCCCAGCGTTCCGCTGCCCAGTGGGTTTCCCTCTCTCCTGCTTTTCCAGCCACAATCCCAGTCACAGACGAGGCTTATCAAAACGCCATTTCCCTGCTCAGGGATGCAGCTGGCAGTCCCAGAGAGGGTGTTTTGCTAAATAGGAGCCCGCAGAGCTGCTCAGAAGGGAGCGTGTTCCCAATCCCCGTGTGCTGGGCCGCACGCATCCCGCGGAGCACGGGAGAGGCTTCCCCAGCCCGCGGCTCCCCGGGGGAAAATAAACTTCTATGAACTGGAACAGCCATTATTGGAGGTTACAGCACTGGGGCCAGCCAGGGAGTTAATCCCAGACCTGCTTTCCAATGAGCATCAAACTCTACTGGTTGTTCAGGTACCTGGAATTCGGGCCTGCGCTTCCCAAGGTTTTTGGCTCGCAGGCCCCTGTGGCGAGCGCCTCTCTCCTGGTGCTGTTTGAAACACCACAGACCCCTCTAGTACCATGTTTATTCCCCCCAGTCCAGGATTTCCCCCTCCTGAGGAGGTGCACACCAACCCACCCCGAGCCACCACGGTATTCGAGCATTTTGGGTGATGCAGCAAGACAAGGCAGAATTTCCCAGCTGGAAGAAGCCCTTGCACTGCTTTTTGCACATCCAGCAGGCAGATTTGCAGCATTTAATCCCACTTTATCAGGCCAGGGAAGCACCAAAGCACATGTTTAAATATAAGCCTGGCTTATATTTAAATTAGGCAGAGCTGACATGAGGGTGCAATTAGCAGGGAGGATAAACTCCTGTGTTGGGATGGATCAACACCTTACAGGGAGCAGCTTATCAGTTTTCCTTTCTGGAATACACGCTGCTCTCTGAAATCAACCTTTCCCAGGAAGGTAATTCCATATTATCAGTATGTTTCCAACAGACACTCTCCAACTCTCCTTCTCACACCACAGGGTAGGATTTCTGCCGCGTCCTGACAGGAATTTCAGGCTCAGAAACATTACACGGCCCCAGCAGAATGATGGATCTGCTTCCAGGGGGTGAAAAACCCCCGAGCCAAACAAAAACCAGGAAAGAGAAAAAGCCCTTTCGATAACTGGATTTTCCTTTTTCCACGTTCTATTTTTCTCCCGGCTCTTACATCTTTGTGAAGCGTTCCCGGTGCTGCCCTTCCGCAGCCAAGCCGTTCTCCTTGGGGTAAAACATCGGGAAAACACTCGACTCCGAGCCAGGGCTGCAACTCAACCGCTCTGCAAAATGAAAGTAATACGGGGTTGGTACCTTCCCAGCGAATTCACGGTGTTAAAAATCAATAATAACTTAGCAATCCCACAAAACTGCGAAATTAATTCAGTGGAAGAAGCTGGCAAAGCCTTGGAAGCTTTGCTGATAAAAAAAAAATAATCAGAAATTATCGACTTTCAAGGCATCTTAAATAATGTGGAGGAAGAATTGTGCCCCACAAAAATAACCTGGAACGTTCAAGGGGAATCTGAAGAGATCTGATCTTATTTTGAAGTTGAAATGTGCTGCCCTTAGCTTTTGAGAGATTACATAAAATTAAACATGGAAGAGCCGAGCGGCCTCTCTTCTAAAGGTGTTTAGCACAAACAGCGAGATCAAATTCATAACAATATAAATACTGATCTTTTCCAAGCAATAAAAAGCAGTTTAAAAACCACATTAAAAAAGCATTCAGGGAATTTGTTTTAATTCCTCACTACCATATGAATGCAAAATAAGTACTTTTGGAAATACTCTCACTGCTTAAATAAATTTAAGCCCCTGAATAAATAGCAAGGCAAGTGTTTTTTTGCCTAACTTGAATTATTTTTTTCCACTTCTTTTGCTTTGTGATATCTGTTACCTTGCTACTTATTCCTAGCTCAAGTTCACAGCTGCAGGGAGGGCTTTTTTTTTTTTTATTCCTCCTTGCTTTGTGAGCAGATCAGCTCGAATCCGGAGGGGAATTTCATGGTTGTGGCTGTCTCCCAGCCTCCAGAGCGGAGGAAAATCTGCCTAACCTCCCTTCAATAAAAAATGTGCTGGAGCAGAGTGGTGCATTTCAATCTCAAACTAGAAAGTAAAACAACAAAAAAACCCCAAACCCCACATTTCATAAAATCAACCAGATGCCTTAGGAGGGCAAATATCTTATTCCTCTTTAATTAAAAGGTATAGCAAATAAAAATCTGGCTTTAATTAAACAGCAGGACTAGAAGATGTTATCTCCCCAAACCACTCTGCCGCGGCGAATTAACTTCTGCGAGTCTTATTTTTGCTTGAAACCCCCACGTATCAACCCAAACCCGGCACTCTGGAGGGGAAATTCCCTCTCTGTGAGAATATTTCTGTGCTCCACGATGGAGGCAGCCAGCTCCTGTATAAACCAGTAGGGGCAATGGTTTGTACTGGTTTGGGCTAAGAGCAGAACGGGTCCTGCAGAGGCACTTGATGTTGACCAGCACAGCCATGAACGCTCACACAGGAGCACATTTAGCCTTTGCTTTACCTGCTGAGGGATACAGTGAATTTAATTAGTGTTTAATCCATTTCTATTTTCAATCAGGACCTGCCCAGCTGTTTGCTCCAGTCCCTCCACGTTGCAACTCCCAAATTCCTCGGAAAAAAACCTCCACTTTGTATCAAGGCACCCCCAAACCAGGTTAAATCCTGGCCTTTCCTGGCACCCCAAGCCAGGGCTGAGCCTGCTCATAAAATAGTGCAGGTGTGTTTATTGTAATCATCTCTGACTAAAAAGAAACACGTTCAGGGGCTTTAAATATAATTAGCCAGAGCTACGCTCCTGCCTTTAATCACTACCTTGCTGGTTAATATAATCAAGAAGGTAAACAAACAAGGATTAACTCCATTAAATGAAAAAAATACATATTCTACTGGGAAGCTCGCAGAGGAATTTTGTGTTGTTCCGCTGCTGCGGAGCATCGTTTTACTTCTGCGTGGCAAATTATTTTTAAGATAAAAATACTTGTCTTGGGAGGAGACCTCTCCTTTCCCTGCTTCCCTAAGAGAGAGGCAAAATAAAACCCCCTTTATTCAGGTTTCGTATCCGATGCAAGCACTTTGCTCCTTCATGGCATCTTTCCCTACAAGTCATCCGAGCGCTTTAAAATGTTTAACTGCGCATCAAATTAAAGATAGGCTTGGACTAACACACCTGCTGCTCTGACATTTATCCCTAAGGAGATGTTGGGTTTAAAACCAGGTTTCAGGCACAGGAATCCGTGTTCCCAAATGTTCAGTCCGTGCTCTGTTGTAATGAGCGTGGCTGGACCCACTTTGATCCCAGAAAATGCCTGAATCTGGAACTGAGTTTTGCCCGCTTGGACATGGGATGGGATATTCTGAAAATAAGCTTCATCATAACACCCAGGGCTCGTTCCCCCATGAAATAACCCTTTATTCCACCTGGGAAGCTCCGTTCAAACCGTGCCTAAACACAGGAAACGCTCTTATCAGCAGAGAGGGAGGCAGGAGACTTTATCAGGCTGCGATCCCCAAGGTTCACACTCGCAGGAGAAAGCCTGGATAAACACAGGCACGTGGCTCCGAACCTGCTGGGATGCGAGCACATCGTGCATCTCCTTACACACACACAACCAGCAGCCAAGGCTCCCTCCCTGCTTCCCTACCTCCAGCACAAAGCAGCCCTCGGCATCTTCCGTGGACCTCAAACACCGCAGCGATGCCGGGAAGGGGCAGCCAGCCTGGCCGGCATCTTTATTGATCCAGGATGTGTGGCACCTGAGGCAGCGGCCTCCCCTCGGAATAAAGGCACTTTTTGTGCCAGTCTCCTGGAATGTGGAGTGCCAGAGTTCCGAGGGAAATGGGAGAGCGTCACGGTAACGGAGCGGAGCGGGGGTGCAGCCGGGAGGGGTCCCTCTGGCAATCCCATCCAACCGTTGTGGCTGTTTTTGTGGGTTTTTTAATTAATTTATCTCAAATCACATCCTAGCTGGGCCAAAAAAGCACCTGAGGGAAAAAAGAAAAGAGATAACCCCACGGCATTCTTCACCCGTTCGCAAACGAACACCGACATTTCCACTTAGGGAGCAGAAAAGCATAGGAAAGGGAATATTCCTCCCCAGATCCTGCACTTTCGAAGCGGTGCAGGAGTCAGAGCAGGTTCAGAAGATGCTCTGTGGGTAGGTGGCAGCTGAGACACGAGCCTGGGAAGCGTTACTGCCGCGACTCAGCCCGGTTCCCAGGAATTATGTGATAATGCACCATTTTATTCCCTCTGAGCAGCTCCCCGAGCTCAGGGAATCTCGGTGCAGAGAGAGAAAAACCTCAGCGAGGTCCCTGCCACCTCAGAAACAGAGCTCACGGGGTCCTTACACCCTCAGAGAGGGATTAATCGGGACCCTAAATAAAGCCAGGCTCAAACACTCCCCTCCACTAGGTCAGAGATGAAGTTACAACTTCAGAAATGCTTGAAAACTGCAGGTTTTGCAAGGGAAATGTCCAGCAGCTTTCCTATTCTAGTGGCTGGTTAGAATGTTAATTCAAAGTCCAGCTCTAATTAGAATTCTAAGTCCAAGTCTAATCATAATTTTAAGTCCAATTATAATTATAATTCTAAGTCTAATCAGAATTCTAAATCTAATTACAATCCCAAGTATAAATATAATTCTATGTCCAAGCCTAATCAGAATTCTAATTACAACCCTAAATCCAATCCTTAGTCTAATTTTAATTCTATGTCCAAGTCTAATCAGAATTTTAAGTCCAAGTATAAATACAATTCTATATTTTCTATCTTAGTCCAAGCCTAATTAGGATTTTAAGTCTAATTAGAATTCCAAATCTAGGTCCAAGTACAATTGTAATTCTAAGTCCAAGTCTTCTCATAATTCTAAGTCTAATTAGAATTCTAAGTCCAAGTATACTTAAAACTCTACGCCCAAACCTAATCATAATTCTAAGGCTAATTAGAATTCTAAATCCGAGTATACTTAAAACTCTGCACCCAAGCCTAATCACAATTCTAAGCCTAATTAGAATTCTAAATCCAAGCATACTTAAAACTCTACGCCCAAGCCTAATCATAATTCTAAGCCTAATTAGAAATCTACTTTTAAATCTAATTAGATTTCTAATCCTGACTCTAAAAAATAAAATCAGATATACCCATCCCAGTAGTAGTGCAAAATTTTCCTCCACAGTATCTGTGTTTTTAGAAGCCAAACACTGATTTTACAGCATGTTAAAAATGTTTCATAAAAACTGAGCCGACTTTCGCTTATAACCAAAAGTGTATTTATGATTTTCCCGTCTTAATTTTGGAATCAAAACGCAGGGAAAAAACCTGAGCAAACACCCTTTTACCCGGAAAATTTAGTTTTGTTGGGAAAAATAGAAATCTTTAAAACTGGCCATTTCTGAGAGCAACGGGGAGAAAATCTGAGCAACGCAGGTCCCGTTTCTGCCTCTCATCATTCCTTGCCTATGGAAGTCTGACTCCTGGAGCTCATCTGCTCTGTCAGACAGAAAGGTGACCCGAACCACATCTGTCCAGAGGCAAATTCCTCCAGAGGGAATTCTGTTTCACAGCCACACGTGCTGGCTGTGTGTTTTCTGTTGTAAATACATCGTGTCAGGGATGAGTTAAAGGGATGGCAAGAACCAGACGCAGCTCAGCTCCACTTTGAGGACAAGAAATATCCATGCACCGAGTGGGTTTGGCTTTTTTTTTTTGAAGGAAAAGCTATTCCAAAGTCAAATAATATTCAAATCACAGGCTGAGCACTTGGAATAAATTACAGCTCTCACTGAGCGATAAATTTCTCTCTGTGCCCTTTGAAGAGGATTTCAGGTGTTTATGAGCTTCTTCTGCATTTCCCAGAGTCTGGCTCATTCCTGGGGTGCTTTGGAGCAGAGGAAAGGCCTGTGGGGCTGGGAAGGTCGGAGCCCTTTGGATCGTGTCCATCCCAGTCCCAGCATGGGGCCGGTGGCTCCGTTGGGCTCCGGTGCCGAGCCAAATTCCCGGCTGCTGGAAATCAAGGTCGGAGACGAGCAACGTCCCATCATCGGCCCATCCTCCTCCCATCGGCCAGGGCCACTCAACGGGGGCAAAACGAGCCATTTTTAGGGCAAGCAGTTGAAACAAAAGTGGGATTTTTCCAAGGCAGTGATTTTGACAGGAGCAGAGACAGACTGCAAAACATTTTGAAACTCCTGCTGTCCCGGCACCTGCCAAATCTCAGGGCTTGCCACAGAGTGGGACCGAGCCCAGCAGGGACTTCCAAACACCATTAAAATTGGGATGAGATGATCCATAAGAATGAAACCCATTCCTTGCTGCGTTAGAGCCTTCTCTCCATCCCTTCCTGCAGCTCCCTGGAACACCCCATCATGTTTTCCCAAAACCTGCTGATGCCCTGGAAGCCACGAGCTATCCACGCTATGTCCTGGGTGAGGATAAAGGCACCAAGAACAGCAGCAGAGCCAGAGATGGTTGGGACATATTGCAGCAGGGGAGAGGTAGGACTGGTTTGGAAGTTGGGATCACCGGGCGGTTGTCGCCACTCGGTGATGGTGGGGACCAAAATATCCCTTTGGAACACCAGGATCCCTCTCCACCTCCCATTTAGGAAGAGGTTGGAACAAGGTGGAGGAAGATGGCAACCAACAATGATTCCTGGAGCTCTGGAAATTCGTGGAACTGAGGTAAATTAGGAGGCAGAGGAGATGTCACAGTCCGAGCTTTACGTGCTCATGGAGCATCGTTAGGAAGAACATCACCACAAAACATCAAACCAAACTTCTCTATTAAGAAAGAACATGGATCCACTCCTGTGGAGGCTGAAATAAACCATCAGTATTTTCCCCACTTATTTCCCTCCCAGTTCCAGAAAATGTTCCTTTTCCAAAACATTTTCTGGAAATTTTGGAAGTGTCCATTACTGCTGCTAACCTGACTGGTCACCCTCATCTGTGCCCCAAAGCAGAAACCCCAAAAAAGTGAGTGGAAACAAAACCAAAACGAAACAAAACAAAAAACAAAAAAAGGGATTAATTGAATTTATTAAAGTTCTGATTTTTAAAGCACTATTGTGACAAAATAAAAAGTGTCATTTAATTTGGCAGTGTAAAACAGGGAATCAGCAGGAGCAAAGGCAAAATTCCTCCATGCTTTCCTAGGTGCTTCAGCAAGAGCTTTGTAAAGCATTTCTTTTGGGGCGGGGTGGTTGCTCCCACCTCTTTCTTCCTCCCCAAGAAAAATCCAAGAAGGCATCAATGTTGTTTGAGTTAAACTTCTTTTGCTTTCAGGCCTAAGGGATGCCTTAGGCCAGCAAACAGTAGGGAAAGAAATGTTCTGATCAAACACGACATTTCATTGTATCTGAGACAAAACGTTTCAGTTTTGGCTCGGGGTGAATTTTACACTATTTGAAAACACAACATTTAACCAAATTTAGCCTCATAATATCTTGTTGAAATCGAAATATTTCCCGTCTAAAGTTTCAGAAATAAACCAGTTTTAATTAGGGGAAACCCCACCCTTTTCATTTAGATGTAACTTATATTCAACACCAGCTCACCAAGAGTTTTTGTCAAACTAAAAAACGCGCAATTTGGGCACATCAGCTCAACATTTCCTGGGCTTTGGTTGGAGGAGGAGCCACTGTGTGGCCCTGATGTGCACTTTGGGTACTTGATTATTTCCAAGTCTGTCTGTCCTAGGCTGCTTTTGTGCCAGGTGCTGTAGGAGACACGAAGAAAATTATTACTCTGATTATTGTTGTGCTGCTGGTTGGAACATTTCACCAACAAAACAAATCAACAAAATTCCCCTCCTTTTCTTTTTTATCTTTGGATTGAGCCATCTTTATTTTGGCATCCCCACTCCCCACGGTCCCAGCAGCTCCGGCTACACTTGAGGCCTGATTTGAGGGATAGGATCGATAGCAAAGAGCAGCAGAAAGAGATGATCACCCACACAAGGCTATAACAACATCACAATATCTGCTCTGGCTCTTCGGTGGCTCTGAAAACGTGCAAGTATGGTTGGGGAGATGGAAAATAATATGAAACACTCACTAACAGCATGTAGCGTAGAAACTCCGAAAACCACCGCAGCCATTGCCTCACAGATGGTCAAATGAACAACATGTTTCTATTCCTGTATTTAATTAAATCTTAATTATGCCACCAACAGGGTTCAAAACAGCATTATGAAACAGCTTGCATGAATAGCAGAACACGATTGGCTGAGGGGGCTTTGAACTTGGGTAATTATCTCCCCAAAAAAGCGCTCACGGTGGGGCTGTAAAGGCCCTCTGCCAGGCAGCCCAGAGCACCAGGGCTGGAAGTAAATCCGTGTAGAACAAACCCAGCTCAAGGTATGGGGCTGATCAATGGCCAGGCAGATGGCAAATTACCAGTGGGACCAGTTGGGAGATGCTGGGAGTCCGAGGGAGGCTCCCCACACCTGGGTCAGGCCCCGCTCTGCCTCTCACCTTTGTTGGCCCAGAAGAAAATCGACCAGCTCTAATTTAATTCTTCCACCAGCCAGTCACGTGAGCTAACTAAAAGCAGCTGCCTGAAATATTCCTTTGAATTATCTTTTTTTGTTGTTGACAGAAGGCCCTTTATGGAAAAGAAATATTTTGGAGGATCTTTCTCTTTCATTGTTAATACGGCAGCTAAAAAACAACAACCACTTGTAAGAGCACTTTCCCGAGGAGTTCAGCTTTTTGCAGTGCTTCCCTGAGCAGGGAGCTGGGAAGGCCCATCCTAAATTCATCTCCCAGGATTTTCTCCCACCTTTTAATGCCATTTCAAGTGCCTTGTCAAGTTGATATTCAGAGCAGGGATCACCTGCCCCTTTCACACTTAAAAGCATCACAGGGAAGAGCTACTAAACATCTGAGAGCATCCAAGGCTCACCCGGCCCACAAGCCACAGCTTCAAGGAAAACACAAACGGCATTAAAAAATAAAACATTGCCAGATTCCATTTTTTATGGAAGTTTTCCTACTTTGGCAATATTTTCTTTGATGGGCACTCACAACATCTCCAGCATTGGTCTGAAAATATCCTTTTGGTGTGCAGATCAGCAGAGGGCAAAAGAAGGAAGATGAATAAATCATTGTATCATTGTGTTTTAATTTCATTTTTCCCTTGAGGTACTAAAATTTAAGCCATTCCTTTGAAAAATCAATAGGAAAAGGATGCAATGCAATTTATGGGTGGTTACATGAACTCTCTGGGTTTTTATGGAGGTGGGCAGAGAGAAGAAGGCAGAGAACAGGGCTCTGTGTGGATTTAAAATTTCAAATTTAAAAAAAATTAAGAGAAAGAGAAAGAAGAAAGAGAAAGAAGAAAGAGAAAGAAGAAAGGGAAAGAGAAAAAGAAAAGGAAAAGAAAAATGAAAAAAGAAAGGAAAAGGAAAAGGAAAAGGAAAAGGAAAAGGAAAAGGAAAAGGAAAAGGGGAAGGAAAAGAGAAAGAAAAAGAAGAAAAAGAAGAAAAAGAAAAAGAAAAAGAAAAAGAAAAAGAAAAAGAAAAAGAAAAAGAAAAAGAAAAAGAAAAAGAAAAAGAAAAAGAAAAAGAAAAAGAAAAAGAAAAAGAAAAAGAAAAAGAAAAAGAAAAAGAAAAAGAAAAAAGCTGCAGAACTGCCCCCAGTCAAATTTTTCTTCCCCAAACCCACAATTTGTGAGGGTTGAACTTCCATTGAAAATTATAAATTGGCCAGGAAAGGTTTTAAATTCTTTAAATTTTAACCTCCTCTGCCCACCTCTGGCGGTATTTTTCCAGATGAACTCAAAATTTTAAGGAAAAGAGGCCCCTTCCAGAAAAACACTTGTGATAATGCAAAAAAATCAATTGGATGGGGGGAATTAACTGCACCAGGAAACTTATCCCTATTTGAACTTTGCATTGGGTGAGATCAGCTGAATTCAGAAAAAAACCCTCCGTTAGAAATGCAAATGTTCTTCAGGAACAGGAAGAATGGAAAACCCCTGGATGGAAGAAATCCTGGCTGGGGACACCTTTAGGTGTGTGGCAGAGAGGAGGAGACCACAGAGGTCTCCAAAGTGTCCTCACAGCCCAAGTTCTGGAGGCTCCTCGGCCTCCCCCGTTGGGCTGCACCCACTCAGGGATGGAGGAACCTCTGCCACCACCTTGCTAACGTGACAGAAGCCCTGGGAAAAGTGGGCACGGGAGCCTTTGCTCCCTGAAATTTTCATTTTGGAATTAAATGCAACCGACACACATCCAGTGCTCCCGCTTCCTGCAAAATCCCACCGGGTTTGCCGAGATAAGAACATCTTTTCACACCCCTTACTCGCACTCTTTTTTATCTTCAACCTGATTTTTGCCCATTCATCTCAAAAGGAGAGCACAGTTTTGCTCAGGCTTTCCTTTTTTTCCCCAGTGAGGCCTCCCTCCCTCTCCCTGAAATCCCCAAAATCGCTGACACAGTGCGCTCCTCCAGGAATCCAGAGCCTTTCCCACTGAGTTACAAGCTGCCAAGGAGGCTATATTATAACAAAAGCAGTTTTTATATCCTCCTGTAGGCAGAGCACTGGGAACTGCCATGAAATGTGCATTATCCAAAGGGGATTTGTTGATGGATAGAATCAACTTATTTAGGAAATTTCCAGCTGATCTGTAAACACGCCCCGGAGAAGGACGGAGACAGCAACAGTGGTGCAGGCAGTGTCTGAACCCTCTTGGCCCCCATCCTGGGACTTAATATCTTAATAACTTGTCCTTCTGAGTCACTGCAGGGAAGGAGCCAGGATTGCTCTTGTCACATTGGAGAAGTGGACTGAGAGGCTGTCACGGGCTGAGCGGCTCGAGATGGGGCTGGGTGAGACGTGTCCATCATGGCAGGGATGGTGTCATTTGCCAGGGACTTTGTTCCAAGGATTGAAAGGAAAAATAACGCAGGGGGAAATAAAAGGAAGTAGGTGAAGATGAAAATGAAGAGCTAGGGAGTGACAAATTTTAGGCAAACACCTCAGTGAATTCTACACAGTTGTCTCACCAAAGTGCTCCGGGTGCAAGAGATCAAACAGTCTATTTTGGCATTCAACTTCTTGATTAAATCAGTGAAGAGCTCTAATGGCTCCCAGAAGGCCAAGCCTGAATTTTCACCAGATCAGCACGGTTTGGCCAGTCCCAGATTCCCTCAGCTGTACAAAGAAGTGCCCACAGACTCTGCCCCTGCACCCAACAGGAACCCCTAACATGAAATGCAAGCTGTGACAGCAAAGAGAGCTGGCAGCAAATGACCACAGCTGATCAATACAGAGAGAGGTTAAAAACCCGGGTGAGGGGTGATTTTTTTCTCCCTTTTGGTTCTGCATCACTGGCAAGGCAATTTTTGCAGGCTGAGCCACAGTCACACAAATCCACCCCATCCACTCCCTTGCACTGATTCCCCTGAGCAGAAGCTGATAAGGAAGGAAGGAAAGGCTCGGGGAAACAGCAAATCTTCACATCTGTGTTAGGCTTCACCCATGAGCCAATTCTGCCTGTCCCAATGGCACCAAAGCAAAGCAAACCTGAGAGCAAACAGGGGGAAAAACAACGTGTTTAACATCCAGGATTTGCAGGGGGAACCCGAACTCTCCGAGTGGTTTTGTAGCCAGCAAAGTGTAAAAACAGCACCTTGCGAGTCCTTGGCCGTTGCTCGCACACAAATCTGCCAACTCCAGCAGCAGAATCAGCCTGGATTTGTGTTGGAGCTGCAGATCCAGGCTGGCTCTGTGAGAGGGAGCTCCATCCCCCCCTGGTTCCCCTCTTCCCAGGACACGTTATCCGAAATCCTCCCGCCGAGTCCGAGTCCTGGCACGGACATGGGAACAGGAAGGAGCCCTGCGAGATGCTCGGGTCCCAGCCCACGTCTTGCAAAGAGACACCAGGGCTGCCCAGACAAGGGAGCCGAATTTTCCCAGCCCAAAAATTCCCCCAGAACGGTGCTTTCCTTTGCAGCTTGCCATGAGCTCCATTTCCTTGCCAAGAGTGAGGGTAAGAGGGGAAAGGATCTGTCATGCACTACCCCTCTCACAAGATCATTCATCCTTCTTTTCCTCAAAAAGGGAAAAAAGGAAGACAACCAGGAATTGCTCGATAATGTAATTAAAATATCTTTATTTTTTGCACTCCCTGATTTTCTCGGCTTTATCCCCTTTCTGCTGACAGGGAGACCCTCCTAAAGGAAAAGCAAAAGGGAGCAAAGTAAAGGAATTAAACAATTTGTCCCCAGAAATATTTCTCTGCTTTTCTACTGATCAGGGGAGCCTTTTATGTGAATATTTTAAAATGAAGAATTGGATAGAGTTCCTCTCTTTTTAAGAAGGCATAAAAATACAAGAAGTACGATTTTTTCCATATTTAATTGCTCCCTGAAAAAATGTGGGGGATCTGAAAGGATAGGTGAGTTTGACACTAATTTCCAAATTAAACACATAGACATATCTACATTTCATTACTTCTTTGTGGTGAGAAACACTGAAGGGAAAATATTGAAAACTGCAAGAAATGACAATCACAATTTTTGTGCGAGATGTGTTTTCCAGCAAAAACATCTAAAGAAAAGGAAAAAAAAAAAAAAAGAAAAGAGAGAGCGAGAGAACAAATCTTATCAGTGACATGTTTTGGTCCCTGCTATCCAACAGCCTCTTGATTTTTAACCCTAGAGATTTGTATGTAGGTCAAGAGTCCGCCCGCCCTCCTCCCCCGGCGCAAGACCGAGCCTATCATTCCTCAGGTTGGAAATGCCTTTTGCAAAACTCTCCTTGGGTCAGCGATTAGACCGAGCTCAAGGCCAATTCATATTCCATATGAATCGGTTGGTCCAGTCCTAGTGACAACAGCCAGAATATCAAATATACCCCCAAAACCGGCCTACTTGATGATATTTAAAACATATGGCACGACGACGGGCCCGGCATTTCCATAGCTTCACGTGTGCGTGTTACTGATACGCTGAGTTTTATAATGAAAATATTAGGACACGTTGGATTGCTGGCCCCCTCCCCCTTCCCCTCCGCCTGGAAGGATTTCATCACATGTCTGCTCCGCTCCGATTTGGGGATTTATCTGTGCTCAGTGCCCGGCAGATGTTTGCTTGCAAATGGCTCCGCACCGGCCTCGCCTCGCTCCTGCCGCGCTCACCGGGAGCCGGTGTTCCCCCACTCCCCGTGGGGAGCAACACTCCTGGGAATGGAGCTGGGAGCAATGCTGGGAACACACGCTGGGACTGAAAAATCCCCATCCCATCTCTGTCCTCTGCATTCACACTGACACACAGCAGGGCAAAGGTGCCAGCACTGAGATGCGCCCAAGGTCTGGGGATGTTGGGGTTCAGCACCCACGCACGGAGCACATCTGGTTGACGGACCCAAAATTGCCACTTAAAAGCCCATTTTTCCACCAGCAGGCCCACGTCATCACGAGACAGCACATGAAAGCCATCTCCTCCAGCGGCCCACGCATCCTCAAACGCACGTTATGTTTCTGTGTTTGCCAAGGCACCACCAACCCCGCAAGGATTTCGGGTTAAAACTCCCTCAGTCCTCATCCCCCAGTAGTGTTTTTTGCACAAAGAAGAGCAGTCGCACTTTGGGGCTTTCAAAATTCCCGTGTCAGCAAGGTCAGGCTGAAGATTGATCTTTTGTAACATTTGCAGCAACCCTGCCGCATCAAACTTCTGCTTTCCACCAAAGAGAAATTTCCGTGCTTGTGAAAACTTCCTTTAGGAAGTCCTCAGCTTCCTTGAAAACAAGGTGTCTATTTGCAACCAATATTTTTTTTTTTTACTATTTGCTTTCTGAATCAGTTTTCCAGCGTGTGCTCCCAGCGAAAAAATCAGATCCCGCTTTAAGAAAAGAACAAACCAGGGAGCAACACTAATTACAAAATATCAGAGCCCCGGTTGCACAACATGCCCTGAGACGCTGACGTTTCTGGCTGTTAATTCGGGCTTTGCCTCGTAAGCCAGAAGGTATTTGTCCCACCAGCCACGCCAAAGGTTTGGGAAGTGCTGTTTGTGCCTGCGTGGCGATGAACTGGAGACCCTGGGCCTTCATCAGCCCCCCAAATCCCGCAGCTCCCAAGGTGATGCCAGCCCGGGATACACCGGAGTCAATGGAAGCGTCACATCCTGTCCAAAGCTGCTCATCCCCCTTTTTATTTTTGGTGCAGCCACATTCTCTCTGTGCTCCTCAGGCTGCTTTCCCTGCTCAGGCAGGGAGAAGAGTTTTCCAGGGAAAACATGGTTTTATGGAGGGGAGCCCTGAGGAAGTGGCTGCTCACATGCCTGTGAGTTACTTGGTCCCCACGAAGGACTTTGCATGGAAACCGGGTGGTTCTGCTGGAATTCAGCAGAAATTTCGCCCTGCCCCCTGGTGAGACCCCAAAAAATCAAGAGGGACGAGGGTTTCCCTGATTTGCTGTGGACTTGTGCTGTTCCCAGGATGTCACTCTTGAGCAGGATGGTAAAGGGACCTTGTAAATTGTGGATCCTTGAGACCTTCCTGGTTTTTCCCCGAGTCCTGGAAGGTTTTTTCCTTCCGGTAGTTAATGGATCATCTCTCCAGCTGTTTGAACCTGAGTTTCCCCCCAAAATCTGTTGCATCGCCCGCTTCATTCTCTACCATCCTCAAGCAAATGGCTCATCCCACTGCTTTACCCTTCCCTCCCCAGTGAGACAGAATCATTTAGGTTGGAAAAGGCCTCAAGATCATCGAGTCCACCTTAATTCCAGAGCCCTCAACGGCACCTTTATCCCAACCCCAAAATATCTGCCATGAGGAACTCCAGAGGATCTGTGTTAAAGCCCACCAGACACATCCATTTCCAGAGCCCGGGGCATCCTGTGCAGCGAGGTGCCTCTGATGCTAATTCCCTCTAAATGAAAGGCTGCCCAGCAGCATCCTGAAAATCAGGCTTTGATTTTTTTATTGCTTTTTCAGATATTCCCCACTCCGTCAAAACTGTGCAGATGGCTCTGTCACGAGTGCAGAGGCAGCGCTCTCGGTGTCTTCCCCACACAGGAGACGTAAGCCAGCTCATACAAAGGATCCTCCAGCTCTATTTCCTCCATGTGTTATTTTTATGTATCTTCCAGGGAAATGCGACTGGAGAATTTGAATTTAATAAGTGCGGGATATGGGGCGCTATTAAGGCTTCAAAGCACCATCGAGCAACAGTGACGGATCAAAGGCCTACGAAAATATTGCACGAAATTATTGGCCCTTGAGGAGAGCGAGACACGACAAATGCCTACTGGATCCCTGCTCCAGCCCCCTTGGGAGGAGGGAATTATTAAAGGTCGCTGCAAAGCCTGCTGAGAGCAACACAGAGTTTTGTGCTGACAGTGCAAGTTGTGGATCAGACTCGGAGTCACCTGACAGGGCCTCGAGTGGAACCGACAGCAAACTCGAGCTCTGCCAAAAGCGCCAAGGAGGAGGAAATGAAACCTCACAGCCGTATTGATGCCAGAAAAAAAAAACAAATCGCAAAGCTCAACTGATAATGAAAAAGCTGGGGGAGGTTCAGGCCGAGGACAGGTATGTTTTACAGCTCTCCTCCTCCAGCAGCCGCTTAAAAGGCGTTTTGAGCTAAAATACACAAAAATGTAGTGCTTTGCAGTCCACCACAGGTTGTGCTGCTCGTCCTCCTGGCAGAGAGGAAGCGGTATTTAATTCCAGGGCTGGATAACGTGGAAGTTAGGCCACATCCACAGGCCACAGCTGCTGCCCAGGTCACCTCCTGGAGAAGGATTGAGCACGTGCATCGCCCCCTTAAGTTCATGCAGTAATTTATGCACTTGAAGATGACCACATAGGGTGTTCTTCTCTCCCACTGAGACCCAAACCTGTCCCGCCATGAGGATGCATCCAAGCACTGGAATGCACCTCACGGCTTCAGCCAAAGGAATGTTTCTCAAGGCCACCTCTCCTGGGAGATGCTGCAAGGCAAAGTGTGGGCAGCTGGGACAGGAATGAAGAGCCCAGGAATTCTGCTGGAGCACTGCTCCCCACCAGCCAATCCCACTGAGGTTCAGGATACCTGAAGGAGGCCAGTAAGGAATCTGGAGAGGAAATTTGGACAAGGGATGGAGGGACAGGACAGGGGAATGGCTTCCCACTGCCACAGTGCAGGGATGGATGGGATATTGGGCAGGAATTGTTCCCTGGGAGGGTGGGCAGGCCCTGGCACAGGGTGCCCAGAGAAGCTGTGGCTGCCCCTGGATCCCTGGCAGTGCCCCAGGCCAGGCTGGATTGGGCTTGGAGCAACCTGGGATAGTGGAAAGTGTGGGATGGGACCTCCAAAATCCTTCCAACCCAAACTGCTCTGGGATTCAATGCCAACAATGAGGTCACCCTCGCCCAGCCAAGCACACCAGGGATGTGATGGAAAGGGTAAAGGATGCCCTGGGCCCTGGGAGCAGCAGGCCTTGGAGGTTCATACCTGCTGCCTCATCCAGACATCTTCCCCAACTCTCCACATGCAAATCCACAGATGTTTTGCAGGAATGCTCTTCCTGTGCCTCTGAGGGGTGCAGCTGTTTCCCTGATCGCTTCATTTCCAGCGTTTGGGCTACTGCACACACGGCAGGTTGGTGGCCATAGGCCACATGGCTACAGCCACAACTTCATCCAGGAGACTTTGTGCCCATGATGTCCCACCAAGGAGTTGTTGCTCCTGAGAAAACAGCCAGTCCACTCAATATTCCTGCGACAGCAGCCCAAACCAAATTACACTCATTTATGAACTTTTATGGCTGCTTCTTTTAAATTCAACCAAGCCTTAAGTTTTGAGGACTTGTTTGTTTGGCTTGGGGCTTTTCCACCTAATTGTTTTTGAAAGAAATAATGGGCCTTTCCTGCTTTTTCCTCCCCAGATCTTGCTAGGAATGTCAAGCCTGGTTTCCCCTGGATTTGTTGAGGGTCCCAGAAGTGGAACTCGAGCTTTTGGGGGTCCAGTTGAGCCTTTAACAAAACTATCTTTTCTCTTCAAAGTTTATTCAGGTGCCTGAGTTAAACAGGTGTTGGTAAAGACAAAGAAAAAAGCAGAAGTTTTAATCAGTCTTAGGAAAATAATTTCCTCTGTCAGCTGAGCAGAGTTGGCTCTCCCTTCTGATGTTGTGAGTGTAGTTACTCAGTAATCATTATTTTTTTCTTCCTAAATGGAAGATTTCAACCTTTCAGCATCAAATTAAACACCAAAGTGAAACACCAAATCAGCTGGTAGCCAAGAAATTTGATCAGAAGGCACCAGCCCATTGCTGCAGCAGAAACCTAAACTGCAACACATGGAGGTGAAGGACTCGGGGTGCCAGGTTTTCCAAAATAAACCGTATTTCCCTAGGAATGCTGGCACGTTTCACGAAATGTTGTTCTATTTAGAAAACAAACATTTTTTCCCCTCAGGAACAGGTTTTTCTTTGTCTCCTCGGAGAGAAGCTCAGCAGTCACCCAGGGGGTTCTCCAAGGCCATGCCCCTTCCCTCTTCCAGGCCACTTAAATCCAGGAAAGCAACGCCCAAAGGACCCAAACCTTGAGGCAGAAGGTGGAGCTCCCTGGTTTAAGCAGATGAATATTTGGGGAGGATGAGCCCAACAGCCAAACCAGCAGAACTCTTCCTTTCCAATGTCTCTGTGATCCCACAGCCAGGCTGCTGGGAATGGGAACGCTCCAAAGGCAGGGCTTTTCATCACTGGGAAGGACGAAATCATAGGGGAATTGCAGTGCTGTGGGATGGGAAAGGAGGACAGAGGTTGCCTGTTGTTGCCCAGGCAAAGGAGAGCTCCAGGGTTTGCAAACTGTGAGTAGGTCAGGTGTCCAAAAGCCAAGGTGAAGTTCAGAGCTGGCCAAAGAACCTGCAAATGACTGCTTTTAACTGACCCCATCCTCTTCTCCTGGAAAATTCAGTTTTTCCCACTTAAGAAACCCTAATAAATTTTTTCTTCTTTTGCCCTGGCGTTCAAAACTGTGACTTTTCCAAATTGTGACAATTCCCAAAACGCCGGTGGGCTCCAGCAGATGCTCCCAGCTCCCAGGAGCAGTTTTCCCTCTGCAGGCAGAGTTACTGTGTCAGGTTCATTGTTTTGGCTCCCCTCTCCCCACCTGACCTGCCAAATGCTGCACTTCCGTGCTTAAATTCCAGAGCCAACGGTTCCATTCCCCCCCCAACAATTAAAACTTGGCTTTGAGAGAGGTTCTTCCCTGGACCCATGAGGAAAACCATTTATTGCAACAGCAGCATAATTACTCCAGGGCTTTGCTTTGTTTTTCCAGTGCCTCGTTTCCACCTTTTCACCTCACAGTGCTGTCAAACACAAAGCTGGTTCACCTCGAGGATTCTGGTTAACCCTCAAAAATACCAGAATGCAGGAATAAAAACAGCAGGCTTGGAGCAACCTGGTCTAGAGAAAGGTGCAACAAGCCCTTGTAAGCTGGTGCTGCAATCCTGAAGAATTTAAGAGAAGCCTGACCCCTCCAGCCATGCCTGGATGCTGTTGGAACACCCAGGCTGGCTTTGGATTCACCTTTATATTAGTGGGAAGCCCTTCTTTCCCGATTTAACAGGGCCGGAAACGGGGGAGGAAAAGGTGAGGAGAACAAAATATTTCCCATGCTTTGATTTTCCAGTTCGTGAAACAATATTTTCATTTCTCCTGGCCCAGGTTTTTAAGCTACAGTTGCTACCGCTGCAGCCACAATTAATATTCCACCTTCCAAAAGAGAGGGGGAAAAAAAGAAAAAAAATCTTGCCCGTGGATTCCCAGGGAGACATTCCACTCGGATCTGCAATTAGTGGTGGCCTCAGGCAAGTGATCTAAAATAGAAATGTTATTTTTGGAATCATGATAGCCACCAGCTTTTACTCCCCAGAACACCCGTTCTCTCTGCTGACATTAAAAATAGAACCCACAACTGCGACGCCGCTGCCTTGGGGCTTCTTCCCTCCTCTGCCATTCCAGTGCTGCCAACAGAAGAAATTACATGGAGTTCTCATCTTGCCGCAAATCAATGATCAGATCTGAAATATCCCACATGGTGTTTGAGGCAGAACTGGGTCTGGCCTAAATAATCCCTGTCCTACTGACAGTGGTGCAGATGTGAATGGGTCCTCAAGAGCTTCATGCTCGAGATCCCAACCCAAAACCTGCTGAAGCCACTGAAGATCTCCCTTCTTATTCCGGAAGGGGGAGAAATTCAGGCCTGATTTTAACCTATCCATCACTTTAAACACCTGCCCACGCCCTACAGGAGTTAAAAGGGCTCAGAAGCACCTCTCCTCTCCAAGACGTGTCCCAGTGGGGCAGCCACGGCTTCTTTGGACCTCCCCACCCTCCCAGGGAACAATTCCTTCCCAATATCCCATCCATCCCTGCCCTCTGGCAGTGGGAAGCCATTCCCTGGGTCCTGTCCCTCCAGCCCTTGTCCCCAGTCCCTCTCCAGCTCTCCTGGAGCCCCTTTAGGCCCTGCAAGGGGCTCTGAGCTTTCCCTGGAGCCTTTTCTCCTCCAGGATGAACAACAGGATGACCCTTGACATTCCTGCCTTGCCTGGTAAAAGCTTGGATGGAGCTGCCACGTTCATAAAGGAGATGGACAAAGGGCCTGTAAGTATTTCCTGGGAGAAAGGGACATCCGCTGGGAAAATCTCAAAGTCCTCCCCTTGTCTTTTCTTTCCATCAGCCTCCTGAAAGATCCCTATTTGCAGCCTCCTCCTGCACCAAGCTGAGGGCTCCAGGTGGATCCCCAGAACAAGGGGAGAGCTGCCACCACCTATCTCCTCACGGGGGAGATCCAAAGCACACCTTGCTGCATTTATGGTCCTCAGGCACCAAGCTGAGGGCTCCAGGTGGATCCCCAGAACAAGGGGAGAGCTGCCACCACCTCGCTCCTCACAGGGGAGATCCAAAGCACACCTTGCTGCATTTATGGCCAGGATCACCCCGCAGTGGCAATCGGCCCCACCCCGGCTCAGCCTCTCCGTGCTGGTGCCGCTGCTCCGGGGCTTTGGAAGGGGAGGAAGCAGAAGGGAAGAGCGGGCACATCAGCTGGTAACAGTTCAGAAACAGATGTACATTCCTGCGCGGAACTCCGGCCCGAGCGTATCCAATTTCTTTGGAACCGCGCTCCGCTCCAAGCGTCTCATCCCCACAGCCCCGCTCCCCGCACCTCCCGCCCCTTATCTGCGCCGCTCCTTTGCTTTTGATTATGAACTTGTCACCGCAGGGGGAGTGCTCTGGGGGACATCCGCCTGCCACACCAGGGGTGGGGGAACGAAGCCCGGGCTGCAGGAGGAGCAGGGACAAAGCCGGCAGCACGGGGAAGGTGCCCGCAAAGGATCGCTCCCGGTGGGTGCTGCACCAGCACTAAGGAATTACCCCTTAAAAAAACAGGAGGGGAAAAAAAAGAATCAGCTTAATTGCTGGCTGTAGTGGAGGTGGTTCAGTGCTGGGTGCAGTTTGGGAGCGGGATGTTTCTGAAAGGATGTTTCACATCACTTCTGTGATGCTCTCCTCTCTAGCAGGAGGTAGCGAGGAGGAGGAAGGCAAAAAGCACAACAGCGTCTGGTTTTCCTCCAGTTTGCTCCGAAAGTTGGCGTCCCCGGAAGCTCCCCCAGCAGCAGAGAGCTGGAGGAGCAGCCTGGATGCACTGAAAGGATATCACCTGCACTGCCAGGGCACCCAATCTTTTCCTGCTTCCCACCACAAGCAGAGGCAGGGGCGGCAGGACACAGAAATCCAAACCTCCTCCTCTTCAGCACAGAGGGGTCAGAGGGTGATTTTCTGGCCAAACCCTGCCAGGGGGACAGCCGGACCACAGGCTTCCTACGGAGAACAGAACCCCAAATCCCAATCCACATTCATCATTGTTCCCAAATCCCAATCCACATTCATCATTGCCCTCTAACAAAAAAATCCAGGAGCCTGGTAAAGGCAGTGGAACAGCATCATCGTGAGCGTCACATTCAAACAGGGCGTTTGACTTCCACCAAAACCATTTTTTAACGTGGCAGTTTTTGTTTATATAAATATTTATATTTATATAACCTGCCTCCCACCCTGCCGGGGCAGCGGGAAGGACGGATCCAGCCCAGCCCGCTTTGCCAGCGGCACCTTCACGCTGCTTCCCCCACAGACCTCCCCAAAGTGCCCTTTTCCTCCAGGAGGGCCGGATCACGTTTCAGCCGGGGCTGGTCCCGTGCCTTTGGTGTGCTCCAGGGCAGATATTTGCAGGATTGTCACCACCGGGCTCAGCCCTGGCACCAAGCACTGCAGCAGCGAAGGGTCCACACACAAACACACGGCAGCTCCGGAGCGATGCTCGCTGGAGCCGGGCTCAGTCTCTGTAATTACCCCACGGCCAAATCCCACCATAAATTTCCCCTAATGAAGCCCGCCTGATACTAAAAGGCTTTGCGCGTTTAGAGGTTATGCACGGCAGCCATTCCCTTAGGGAGAAATCCTGCCTCGATCCTGCAAACACTCCTTCGCTCTCGTTCGCCGAAGCGAGGCAGGTTTTTATTTAATTTATTTACTTAATATTAGCTCTTTAATCCCGAGGAGCGCGGGGCCGCTGTGCTGCTGCCACCGTGCAGCCGGAGAGGCACATCCCGGAGTGCCAGGAGCAGCAGCCACTCGGCTGGACCGGGATCACGCCACGTGGCCGCAGCTTCTTCCCAGTGGGATGCCCAGGAGCTGTGGCCGTGCTTGTGCGGGATTATCCCGAAGGCAAACTCCCTGTGCCAGCTGAGAACTGGGCATGTTGAGATCCATCCACACAGTCCATCCCCAGAGCCCCTCTGTCACTTGTAGGATCAAGTCCCACTCCATGGAAATCCCTGACACCCTGGAAGATCAAGCCCTGCTTTCGGTGGTCATGGCAGGGCCAAAAAAAGCTGGAAAATAAATATTGGCAGGGCAGGGGGAGAGGAGAGGCACAGCCAGCAGCTCCACTCACCCTCACAAGCTGGGATCTTCCTCCTGGTGCTCTCAAACACAGCCCACAACATCCCTGCTCCCTCCCTGAGCAGCTTTTCACAGGCACCTGCAGCCCTTTTGGGCAGGGCACTCCAGGAGCTCAGCCCTGCATCCCACCTGTCCGTGAATCCCTGCATCCCACTTGTCCATGGATCCCTGCATCTCACCTGTCCATGCATCCCTGCATCCCCCCTGTCCATGGATCCCTGCATCCCCCCTGTCCATGGATCCCTGCATCTCACCTGTCCATGGATCCCTGCATCCCACTTGTCCATGCATCCCTGCATCCCCCCTGTCCATGGATCCCTGCATCCCACCTCTCCATGGATCCCTGCATCCCCCCTGTCCATGGATCCCTGCATCTCACCTGTCCATGAATCCCTGCATCTCACCTGTCCATGGATCCCTGCATCCCCCCTGTCCATGGATCCCTGCATCCCCCCTGTCCTCCCGTGCTCCATGGATCCCTGCATCCCCCCTGTCCTCCCACTCTCCACAGATCCCTGCAAACCCACAGCACCTCACCCCATAAACGCGTGCCATGAGTCGGGAACCTGTTTGCTGGGAAAACCAGGAATGGTGCCCCTCCAGCCTTCCGTGATGGCTTCCCTCAATACTTGGAAAGGCACTCAGGAGACTCCTAAATAACTCCAGCACAAACTAAATACCCCTCACAAGGGGTGGCATCTGTTTGAGGTCCGTGGGGCTGGCGGGCACCATCCCAGCCCACTTGTACTGGTGGAACTCCAGGTTCAGATGCTGGATCACCCCTCGGATCCAGCCCCGAACCCTTCTGGAGAGCTGGATTTGGGGTGGGAGCGGGAGCAGCACCCCCCCTGCCCTGCTCACCGGGGTCTTAAATCAGATTAAAAATCTATTTGCAGAACGGCCTCGCTTTCCGACTTCTGTGCTGCACCTGAGAACCTTTCCTTTGGAAAGCAAACACAGGCTGTCCCCGGGGGCTGCCTGGGGAAGGCTTTCCACTATAAACATTACCTACCAGCAGTGCAGCCAGCCCCGGGCCGGCCAAAAATTCCTTCTCCTACCAAGGAACACTTTCCAATCAAACCAGACATTATTTTTTCCATTAATGAGTGTTGATGCCTACTGGAAAACTTCGCAAAGAAATCCACTCCAAACTAATAATTCTGATACAACATCGATGTTTCACGAGTTGCTTTTGTCTTATTTCTTTTTGTTATTATTATTGTTCTGTTCTATTTCCCCGCTCCGTATTGAGAACATGATCTTTGCCGCTCAGGAATGCATCTGTTCCTGCAATTTGGGCTGTGACTGACATCAGAGGTCCAAATCTGATTTTTCCCTGCCTTAGCTCCACAGAAGCAAGCAGAGTTTTCCCACATTTCCCCCCACGGTGTGATGGAGAGGGAAAAAAGAGACCTGTTGTCTTCTGTTGGATAGATCAAAAATCCTGCTATCACAGTTTTTGTGTGCTGGGATACCACGAATTCAGCGGGAGAACATTCTGGAGGGGGAAAAAATGTCCTCCTACCTACCTTGGCTGCAGATTCCCTAAAATGTACTGTTTAGCATTTAATGGAAGGGGGGAAAAGCAGGGAGAAAATGGCAGTGCATGGCCAGCGTTGCCTCTCCGGGCACGTTTCCACGGGGTTTTCCACAAACTGCTTTCCAGCTGATCCATATTTTGGGTTTGTCCAGGAGGGTTTTCTCCGTGCCCACCACGAGCAGGGGTTTAGCCCTTCTGCCCCCAGATCTCCACCATTCCCATGGCTCAGCGTGGCCCAGGGAACTTGTGCTGCTCTGAGGTCACCCTGTGGGATGGGGAGGCAGATCCCCACCCCATCCCACCAGGGCAGGGGCTTCTCAACACCCCCAGCACCGGGGGCTGCAAAATAAGGCCCCATTCCATAAAAACGGGGCTCGCTCCCTCTGCCCCCTGCTCTGGGCAGGGAACCTCTGCAGCCTGGCCACGGAGCTGGGAGCGGGGCCCTGGGCAGCACCCCAAAAACCCCCGGGGTGGGTGCAGGGGGTCATCCTGGAGGGGTGCTGCAAATGCAGCATCCCCGGGGGCGGGGGGTGGCGTTCGCCAGCTATCTTTGATTCGAGGTGCATTCCCAAGATTTTAGTTAAGTGTAACATAAAACTGTGAAAGTTTAGCAGGGGAAAAGCCTTCCTCCCACCGACCTGGCCGGCCAATCAGGAGGGAGCCCCGCACCTCCCTCACTTCTGACAACTATTTAGCAACCGAGCTCAGCTAAAGTTTCCAAAAAGTTAGAATAACTTCCTCTCTCCAAGACCTCAATTTTTTTACACAACCTCGGTCCTTGAAATCAGAGCCCTTCAAGCAACCTGGAAAACGTTTGGTCAGCAAAAAAAAAAAAAAAAGGAAAAAAAAAGAAAAAAAGAGTCCTCCTGTTTTTCCAAAGGATCTGTCTCAGGAATTTAAAGCACATTTAAGACACACACACACTCACATAACATAAGGAGGGGGGGAAAGGCTCTTCCCCTCCCCTTCTTGCAGAAAGCATGGAAGAAAGCTCCAGTTCTCCTGTTTCCCCTGTGGATAGCTTGGGGACCAGTGAAGAGGAGCTGGAAAGGCAGCCAAAGAGATTTGGCAGGAAGAGAAGATACAGTAAGAAGTCCAGCGAAGATGGCAGCCCCAACCCGGGGAAGAGGGGGAAAAAGTCCAGTCCCAGCTCCCAATCTTACGAAGAACTGCAGAGCCAGAGGATCCTGGCCAATGTCAGAGAGAGGCAGAGGACTCAGTCGCTCAACGAAGCTTTTGCCGCCCTGAGGAAAATCATCCCCACGCTGCCCTCTGACAAACTGAGTAAAATCCAGACGCTCAAGCTGGCGGCGCGGTACATAGACTTCCTCTACCAGGTGCTACAGAGCGACGAGATGGACAGTAAGATGACGAGCTGCAGTTACGTGGCTCACGAGAGGCTCAGTTATGCCTTCTCCGTGTGGAGGATGGAGGGAGCGTGGTCCATGTCGGCCTCCCACTAGCCACCGCCCGGGCCGGGCCAGCCCAAGGGGTAGGTACCCGTTTCTCTTCTCCTGGACCGTGCTCCGGGTCTGTTTCCTTCCCTTTGCCCGGGGAGAGGTGGTGTGGAATGCTGGGGATGCTGATGGGTTTGGGGTCACCGGCGCCGAGGGCGGCGGAGGCACCTCCAGTTCCTCCCGCTCCCCCCGCGCCGGCGGGAATTCAAATAAATGGAGCTTCCAGAAAGGCAAAAATGAGATGTGCCCCAAATTCTGGGGGGGAAAAAAATGTAATAATCAGCATGCTTCTGCTCTGTGGGAATGGGGGAGAGAGAGGGAGCCAGTGTTGAGAGCTGGGTGATGAGGGACAGAGGGGAAACCGTCACCGCGTGAGATTTGCCAGAAAGCGCCGCTTCGGAGAAGGGCTCGGAGAGGAAAAGGTGATGGCCACGACAGGCTGACAAGGGGATCCAAACCAGCTGCTGCCCCGCTCCGTGGGCGCCTGCACCCCAAAAACCCCAGTGCTGAGCCCCATGATGGCCGCATCCCCTCCCAGCTGGGGGCCAGGGGGTCGGCAGGACCCACGCGGGGCTCGGCGACGGCTTCGCCCCAGGTTGTGTTTCTCTTAAAAGAAACGAGCAGCAGATGTCGGCTGCAGTCGTGGGCTGTGCCCCTTCCCCCTCACACAGCAAAAAGCAAACAGAGACAGGAGAAACTCTGCTGAATTTTGGGGGGGTTTGTCCAGTTTCCCTTCCCCAAAGTGCCGGTGAAGCAGCGGCTGGCGTTGGTTTCTTATTTACTCTCCTCACTAAACCCTTCCTCGTCGCTTTCCATTAGCAGGAAACTACTTCCTCTTCAGCTGCCTTTGTAATATTCGGGGAGGGAGGAATAAACAGTCAGAAAGGAGGGAAAAAAAGGGCTTTTAATAACACCCTCATCTCCAGCTAATTAGGCAGAGCAGCTCTGCGTTGTGTCAGCCGGAGTTTGGGTCTGGCCGGGCGCTGTCTGGGGCTCCGTACATAAAACAGAGCCCACAAACCCATTTCACCAGGCAAACACTCCGAGGGGACGTTTCCCCCGCCACCCTGGTGATGTAAAAATGAAATAATTTCATCATGTGCAGGACTGAGGAGGAAAGTTTATCCCAGCCCATTGGCCGGGTTTGTTTAAAGAGGCAAATCCATCTTTGTTCGGGCAGCAGTGAACGGCCCGTTGGAATAAGTAAAATACAGAACCAGGCAAAAAACTTGGTGCAACTGCAGTGCCTCAGTTCAAAAAGCTAAAAAAACGTGAAACCAGGACTTACTAGCGGTGTAAAACAGACTTAAAACCATTTTAGATGTAAGTGCTTCGCTTGCATCCTGAAATAGTTTGGAATTTGCTGCAATTAAGGTGTCCAGGCGCTCTTCTAGTGAGCCCCCAAAATAGGAAATATGTCCCAAAATCGGTTATTCTACCCACTGCATGAGCTGCCTGTTGTTTAGCTTTATTTAAATAGGTAACACTGTTGTTGTGGGGTTTGTGGCCATCGCTGGCATTCCTATTTTTTGCACGCCTTGCCCTGATTTCAACTGCAAAAATCCAAAGCTGAGTGGGTTTTTCGAAAGATAAACCCTCAGTTTATAAAACAGAGAGCCTTTTCCCATGCTAATCTGGCTAAAAAACTGCAGCAAACAGATTTAAAAAAAAAAAAAAATCCCCCCACACAAAAAAACCCCAGGCTTCTTGTCAAAACCAGATGTAAAATGTCCCGAACACATATTTCCTCAGCGGTTTAGATTGGCTGAATAGGAAAGTGCTGGGTTGGAACAATGCATTGATTCTGTTGTTTCCCAAATGATGTGCTGCCATTAGCCAAGGATGGTTGGGAATCTGTTATCTAATACACAACCACTCCTAGCACACGGTACGGGGAGAAACCTGCCTTTTTTAAACCACATTTTAAACCCCCCGTCGATTAAATTATTATTAACATTGCTCTGATGAGGCAGATCTTACAGGTAGGTGCTCAGATTGTCCCTACCCCCCAAAAAATCGTGAGAAAAACCACAATGCAGAACCAAATCCCGGCACGTTTTGGGTTGATTTGGGATAAATCGGAATCCGGTGCCTTCGCCGTAGCCCAACTTCCAAGCCGGTGCTCGGAGGGGGCTCTTGCAGAGGAAGATCCCAAACTTTCCCCCCTTTCCCTGTGCCTGTGTGTGCAGGAACACGCGTGTGGTTGGGCTGTTGAAAAGGTTGTTGACAAATGGCCTGGTGCGGTGCGGTGTCAAATTCGATCCTTTATGGCGACAGAAATTACGGCTGCCAGAAAATAAAAAGGAAACTACAACGAGGTCCTCAAGAAACCCTCGGAAACGGGCAAACTCAGTTGGGTGGTAGGACTTTTTATGGATAAGTGGGGAGCAGCCTGTGCTGCCTCAATGGTCAAAAAAATTCCCCGAGAAAGAGCTGTGTGGATTTGGGATCAGCTCCTGCCTTTCCTGGGGAGTAGGAGCTGCAAGCGTGGGGTGAGCGCCGCTCAGGCTGGGCTGCCATCCTCCCTTTTCCTGAGGTTTTGGGGAGAGAGAAGCAAGGAAAGGTCTCCTCCTTGGAGGGACGCTCGTTCCCCTCTGGCTGCAAGCAAAGTAGAAATCGGAGGAGCAGTTTGATTAGAAAATCAGAGCCTTGGGAACTGGGGAAATGCCACCTGGCCCCTGCGAACGCCAGCAGGTCACTGCTGCTCGCCCCCCATGGCCACGAGAGCTTTTCCTGTTCTGCTCCACGGAATTCCAGACAACCGACTCCGGGAGTTCCAGGAGAAACAGGCGCAGCTTTTGCACCTCCAGGACTGCAGTGGGACGTTTCAGCCGAGCCTTCCTGCCCACTAAATCTCCCCATCCTCACGGCCGGCACCTGCGCCCTGCCCCTTTTGCTTTCGAAACCTTCCACAGGCTCTACACTGAAAAGAATAAATCAGGGAAAAAAGGCAATATATTTGCTGATATTCCTTTTAGCAGGGATAAAACCGTGTCCAGCCGGGATGGCAGGACCAGCACGAAGTGTAAAGGACAGCACAGCCTTGAGTCCCGGACCAGTAAGACCAGTCTGCCCCTTCTTCCCGCTCACTGGGGACGAGCCCTTCGCCTCCCCTGGGCTGGCACTGGCGCTGGTGACCCCTTCCCCACCTTTTCCGTGCTGGAGAAGCCCCGTTTGACGCGTGTGTTCCATCCACAGCCCTCACTCCATCGCCCCTTCAGACTCGCAGGGCTGTTCCCAGTATAAAACACCAGCATCCTATTTCATTTTCTCCTTAAAGAAGCAAACAGATGTTATCTCTGCTGGCCCTGGGAACAAAACCTAATTCTATAGCGTATGAGAGCAGCACAGTGAACTGGGGGTGTAGTGACACTGGAACGAAGCCCTTTTTGTCCCAAAAGCCCCGTGGTTTTTTTTTTTTTTTTTTTTTTTTTTTAATACGCATCCTTCAAAAAATGTAAATAAGTTTCCTTGACAGGAAGGATTGTAAAGTTTGGTATTTACATTAATAGCCTTGTAGCGGCGGGGAGGGGCGGGGGTTTCATCGCAGCGCGTTTAAAAAGCCCAGCAAAATGCATTTGGGATCCTCTGTTTACGTTCGTGTCTTTCCTTGGGAAAGGATAAATCTGTTAGACACCAAGCACGCTGCAGTCAGCCAAAAAACGCTCAGGCTCGGGGAGCTTTGAAAAAGAGGGTGCAAGGGAAATGCTCCGGAGAAGGAGACATGCGGGGAGACAAATCTGCCAGGGGCTAGACGCAAAGAAATGAATTACCCATCAGAAAGAGCTGGAGACACGCATGGCGGAGGGGAAATGCTGGATCGGGTCCGAAGGAGCGCTTAGAAAAGTGGTAAAAACATGTTATTACTTAATCTGCTGGAGGCAGAGCTGCGGTACAAGTCCTATCGGGAGAGATGTGCGTTGAAGGGTCATTAAGGGAACAATCGAGGCAGACATTTCGGCTAAGTAGACCTAATTTGTCTCCAAATTAGTCATCCTCACACCGCTCAGCTCGGCAGAGCAGCGCTAATTTTCAAGGCATCCTCATTAAAACAAAGGGAGAGGCTGAAACGCTTCTCCCCTCACATTCCTTCCTTCGGCGCTTTTTGGGGGCATGATTTCCTGCAGTTGTAGGTAGCAGTGACAAATGAGCCCTGGAGATCACAGCGGGCTCTCACAGAGCCGGGACAGATCCTGGAACCACCGCTGAGATCTCTTTTGGGGACATTTCATGTCACTCTTTCCCCCGGCAATATAATTATTTTTATAGGCGCAGCCCTGAGAATCATTTCCATGTGCTTCAGCACGGCTTTGAAATCTCCGAGCCCAAAACCTCCAGAATTTATGTCTTGCTGGAGAGCTGCAGGAATGGTTTGACGAGGCCACGAACATGGAAAAGGGACGGCACCAGAGCCCCGAAGCACGGAGCGAGCTCGAAATGCCGCCAGGCAATTACAGCTGCTGGGGCAAAGCAGATATTTCGGGGAGCTTTTTCACCCCTCTTCCCAGGTTTTGCAGAAAATTGGGAAGCGGGGGGAAAAAAAGCAGATTGCTCCTTGCAAGCTGCCGATCCCACCAGACACCTCGGTGGGTTGCTCGGAGAGTCACCGCAGCTCCCGATTTCCTTCTTCAGGCAAATTTGGAAGTGAGGAAAGCCAAGAAATCCTCCAGCCGGGTATTAGCAGGCTCCTACTAATTAATGATCAGTTCTCAAGAATTAAAACAGTAGCAATATTTGCCAGGGATTAAAAAAAAAGACCCAAAAACAAAACACCAAACCAACGCTTGGCACCCCGGCATTAATTAGATTTGTAGTTGTGGAAGATGACCACTCAGCAACAGCAACTAATCACACACACAGAGCAAATTAACTCAGCCAGCCCATAAATCAAGGCGAGGCAGCCCTTGCCCTCAGAGCCATCCCTTTAACCACTTCCACACCAGCCCCAGCCCGTCCCCCCAGCCCCAATGCCCTTGTCCTTCTCCTGCCAGCTGTGCAGCAAAACATGGGAATCAGGGCTCCGGGACCCTTCGGGATGTGCTTCTCCTTCTGCCTTAGAGCCGGGATTTGGGGGGTAAAATAGAGGATCCCTCTTTGAATTTTATTCCTGGTCTGCCACGCTTAGAGCCCGAGGTTTTCACTGTTCAGCAGTAAGGAGGGTTTTCCCTCGGGAAGGAGGGGGAAAAACAAATCAGTTTTTCTCTATCACATCAAGGGAATCAGCAGCAGGAATTTGGAGACAGGTTCCTTGCAGGAGGAGGGTGCAAACGGGACAGGGAGGTTTGGTTACCACTGCCATAAAAACGTTAAATAAGCGACAGCAGCTCCTAAACCCTGCTGGTAACAGAGGGCTCAGAGTGGCCATTAGAGCCCTGAATTCTGCAGATTAGATCCCTGAGTTCTCCGGATTAGATCCCTGAATTCTCCAGATTAGATCCCTGAATTCTCCGGATTAGATCCCTCAATTCTCCAGATTAGGTCCCTGAATTCTCCGGATTAGATCCCTGAGTTCTCCAGATTGGATCCCTGATTTCTCCAGATTAGATCCCTGAGTTCTCCAGATTGGATCCCTGAATTCTCCAGGTGGCTCTCCCGAGGTCTGAGCCTTTTGGGTGGGAAAGGTGTTTTGATCTATGACTTCAACACGAGTGCAGGAAAGGCAGTGTGGATTCCTCATTCCCAAACCAGGGCTGGGATCCACCTGGATCCGACCTCTCTGTTATAATTACGTGATTTGGGATTTTTAATTTCTTTTTTTTGCGCCTGTGTTTCAGCAAGGGATGGGATTGAGGCAGATCCGTTCTCCCCCACACCACAAAAGTGGTCAGACACCAAAACAGAAAATAATCCTTGTGCCCTGCACTCTATGGTGAGCGACAGTCCCTCCTCTTCCTCCCATCTCCTCTCCACCTTTTAACCACAGCTTGGAAAACAGCAAAAGGAGGAGGTGGGGGCCAGAGAAGAGACAGATGTCTACGGGTTCAGCTTGATGTATATTTACTGGAAGAGGTCCAGTAAGCCTGGCCTAGCTTTAATTGAATTCCTAATAAGAGAGTTTTGTCTCGTTAGCTGCCACCCCCAAGAAGCATTTCCTTAAGAGATATTAGACCTGCCAAAGTCGTGCTTTAAAATGTATGAAGTGGCTTTTGGGTGAGTTTAGCCACCAGAAATCCTCACGCAGTCATTTATCTGATTATGCCCTCAGTTTTAGCTGTTCAGGCCTCCTTTAAAAATCATATGTTTGTGCTTAAATGTAAACAAACCCAATTGCTCTGCTGAAATGGGGGAATCACGGCTGTGCTGAGCTTCCTATTAAAAAAAATTACTTAATCCAGCTTGGGAAATTCACTAGGGTGGGATAGAGCCAGGGAGAGGCTTTCATAGAAAAACCAGTATTTTTGGGTGGCTGTGGGGGTTTCCCCAAGGCATCCACACTCAGTGTCCCCAAACCAAGCTCCTCAACAAAATTAACCTGCCCGAGGCACAAAAACTCACACTTGAGGCTGACCCTTATGGTGAATTTTAGGCACATCATGGTGGAACTTCTCTGTGTGTTGTGGCTCCTTAGGCAGAATTCCTGTCTGGGAGGGGAAGCTCCAAAACGTGAGGAATAAAACAAAAAGTACTGTGGACCCAGGAGGAAGGCGAACAGGGAGATGCTTCCCAGCAAACAGCTTGGCATTGGAAACCGAGGATAAACCACCTTGTTGAGGACAAGAAAGGAGTTTATAGTTCAATCCAGCTGCACAAAACCCAGCTGGGCCCACCAGAAACCCCGGTGCCATCGCCCCATGGGTTCTGTCAGGACCACGCTTGCCCTGCAGCCCAAAAATCCCACCCTGAACGTGGCCAGGACAGAGATGCAACGAAATTTATTAACGACCCATTAACCAAAGGGGTTTGGATGGGGAAAATAGGTTTCCAATTTGTTCCAGCTGAGCAACTGCCTCCCTGTCCTTTTCATGTGTCCCACCGGGATGCCCAGCACCACCTCCATGCCACAGCCCCACAAAATCCATCCCACAGGCACTTTTTTGCCAATTCTCATGAGTTTGAGACTTTCTTCCCCCAAACACACAGGTGGGCTTGCTCACCAGGCATCGGGGGGCTCCAGAACATGGGGTGGGTGGCAGGAACTGAGCCTGTGCAGGAACATCTGGGAATCTCCCCCATGGAAATTTCCTCGTGAGAAACCAGGGCATAAAACCACATGATAAAAACAGGCCGGATGAGATAATACCGGTTTTTACACAAGCACTCTGCACCCAGCATATCAACCTGTATTTTCTCACATTAGATAGGATGGCTATCCTGCGTATTTTAATTTATTTTGCTTAATTACTTTGCCTGATGAGCCCAGGAGATTTCTGCCAGCACCAAGCCCTTCCTGCTGCACTGACAGCGAGCGCGACGCTCCAGGCGCGGCCCCGCGATCTCCAAAGCTCCCTCCCAGCTCCGTGGGGGTCTGTGCACGGAACAACCCCACATTTTACAAGGGCTTTTTCATCCCTGGCCACGAAAGGGGCTGTTTAAGAGGTTCCTGGGATTGGCAGCACTAAATAGTCTGTTTTATACCAGATGGGGCTGAAATGTTTGCTGTTGGAAGGGAGCCGGAGCGCAGCAGCGCGGCAGTGCTCTCACCTCCATCGCCATGTGATGAGTTTGCACTTGGGTTTTGGGGCAGAGAAGGGGTTCAGGCTTTTGAAACGTTTAAATCAGCTTGTACCTCAAGAAGAGCGGAGATCAGAGATCCCTTTCCAGTGATCCCCTCGGAAACTTTACAACCAAGCAGCCTAATGATCGATATTTCTCGTTACAATGCGCGCAAAGGAGTAACTCACCACTGCTTTCCCTGTTCGTGCCAGGGAAATCGGTGGTGAAAAGCGCCTCAAAAAGACCCTGTCACACCAGAAGTACAATTGCAGGCACCCCCAGGGCACTGCCATGTGCCCAGAGGGCTGAGGATGAGGAACTGGGAGCTCAAAATACGCCGATTTTCAGCGGGGCGGAGTAAATCCGAAAGTTTTCCTCCTCCTAAGCGCTGTTATTTTGTAAACCGGGCGATACTTTCACTCTTGATGAGTGGAAAAAGGCAAAGATTTTAAAGTTGTCGGGGGAAACAGACACGGCTCTGGAAATTGTAGCTATTCTTTAGCTGTGCATATTCGTAGAATCGTAAGATTTTTCAGGCTAATCATGTCAGAACCAATTCATGGAATTGTATGAATTTTCAGGCTAATCATGTCATTATCAAGTCATGGAATCATATGAATTTTCAGGTTAAAATGTCATTATCAATTTATGGAATCATATGATTTTTCAGGCTAATCATGTCAGAAACAATTAATGGAATCATATGAATTTTCAGGCTAAAATGTCATTATCAATTCATGGAATCATATGATATTTCAGGCTAATCATGTCATTATCAATTCATGGAATCATATGAATTTTCAGGCTAAAATGTCATTATCAATTCACGGAATCATATGATTTTTCAGGATTATCATGTCAGAATCAGAGACAAAAACACGGCCTTAAATATGGCAGTTTTGCAAATCTATTCCCCCTTTTTCACACTGGTTTATTGTTCTCATATTTGCCATTACTGGCTCATTTTCTGCTGCAATTAGCGACATTTTCATGCCCACTGCAGTGCCTGAGGAACAAGTCCCAGGGACAATTCTTAGATCTGCCTGCTCATCCCTGCTCCTCCAGAACGTAAACCTCCTGTTTAGGGCATGTGGGGAGCTATTTCCTAATGCCATCATCGCACCAGCTGTGAAATGTATTTTTGTTCCCCAGCGCTGCTTTTCCTTAATCTTTCCCTGAAATGCTACTGCACAGCCTCTCACACGGCTCCAGCCACATTTGTGTTGTTTGAAGATCCAAAAGCTCTTTTTGGAGAGGAAATCCATAGGCTCCCCCCCTCCTTGAATTACTCATCCAATGCTCAGGCTGCCTTGCCGCTCTTCTGTAGCTCAGGCACATCCTCTAAATTGCACATGGGGCTAAAATATTCCAAAACCAGGGGGGTTTGGGTCATTTCTGAAGGAGGGAGAGGAGAAGGTGAAGGTTTCCTGGAGCTCTCGCAGGGAGCCCAGGCCAGGAATCAATGCCTGAAGCTTTTCAGGGGGTCTGGCTGCTGGGACATTTCGGGACCTGGGTGTTTGGAGCTGCTCCATCGAGGTGCAAACAGGGAAAATGAGGCACTCCCAGCTCTGCAGCTGTGGCACAGCCAGGGGAGGGGCTCAGGAGAGTTGCTGGCCCCGTGGTGAGCTTGCTCTTACCCCCACCTCCAGCTGGTTCCCTTCTCCCAGGTGTCTATGAAAGCTGGGAATGCCCCTGCCAGGAATGCCCAACCACCCCCAAGCACAGCTCCAGCCACGTGCAGGCACTGCTGGGACCCCAAACCCTTCACCCTGGTCCCCCCTCAGCCCCTCAGAGCAGGGCAGGAGCCCTGGAGCTGGGGCTCTCCCTGGCTGCCAACATCCCAGCACCACGGAGGGATGCAGGGACACCAGGCTTTACTCCAGCAGGTCCAGGAGGCGTTGGATGGGGCTGGGAGGCAGATGAGGCTGCTCCATTTCCATTCTCTGAGGAAACTAAGAATTTTTTATAAAAAAGCAAGCGAGGATTTGGCAGCAAGCGGAGGGTGGGGACGCCTGCCAAGGCCTGGACAGCTGTACCTTCTTCACTAGCAAGTTGTGTGATCAGCAAGGGCCGTGCTGAGAGCCAAGAGGAGTTACCAGAGCTGCCACATCGCATTTGGCTGATCCTCCCTCTGGGAGACACCTTAAAGAAACAAACCCACCCTAACAGCTCCGCCAGCGTCAGCACAGCAAAACCAGGGGTCACCTCACAGGCTTGGGGGTGTTGTTGTGGTGTTCCTCCCCCTTTCCCCAATTGCAGATCCAAGACCAGGGGACAGGGGAGGAGGAGACTTCTCCAAGGCTGTTTTTCCATTTTCTGCAGCCTGGCTTGCGTACCACAGCCCTGCCTGCCCCTCCCATGCACGGCTGGACCTTCCCCACAGCTTGAAATAACCCAGGAAATTGTGCAAAAGCCGCGGCGGGTCCCGTCCCGCCCGGCTGCAGGGACACCCAGCCCGGCACCTTTGGTGTCCCTGCACTCTAAATCCTAAAGCTTCTGTCTGCTGGGGTCTTCAAAACAGCAGGAGGGTCGCAGCAGAAGGGGGGAGGGAGGTGTGATGGGCTTGGAGGAGATTTGGGGAGCACTGATGTGGCTGCAGACCCCAGGCCGGGGCTGGGGGAGCTCCCCTCCCCTCCCCTCCCAGCAGAGTGGGTGACAAAAGGCTCTCAGATGTCTCCTCAAACAGAAAATTGTTCCCCCTTCTCTTCAAGAGAAAAGCAAGAGATCCGTTTCCAGGTGTTATCCCAGTCCTGCCTGTCCCCTACATCTCCAAGCGCTTCCCAGGCTTGAAGATTTCATTTTAAGCTCATCACTGAAACAACCTCCTGAACTCCAAAGGCTCCCTTCACACAGCCTGCCACGTGTATTCCCATTTCCCTCACAAAGCTCGTCTTCCTCACAAACATCTCCAAAAGATCCTTCCAAGCAACCGTGCTCGCTCCAAAGCTGCTCTGAGGTACCCATTCCCCACACACCCCAGCGGTGCACAAACATTTCTGGCAGCTCTCCCCACCCTGGCAGCCCCAGCAGCAGCAGGTTCCCAGGCTGGGAGATGGGAAAGGTGGAAAACCGCAGGAGCTGCTGACTCAGCACCTGCTGGCACTAGAGGGCAGGATAAACTGCATTAAATGAAGAGTGAGGTGGGGTTGGGGCTGCGTCCAAGGGGAACATCCCCTGTGTGCCTAACAGGGAGCACGTGGAATATCTGGGAGCAGCCAGGAGCTGTCTCACTGCCCAAGGAAAGGAGGAACCAGATTTTGCACTGGGCACATCCCACATCAGTGATCAGCAGGAGAACAGACTCCCAAGTTATTTAATTTAGGGTCAGGGCATGGCATTGGAGGTGCTTCCACCTTGCAGCCACAGCTGCCTTTCTGATAGAAAAATTCTTTTTTATAAAAAAATCCCATTTCTCTGCTGTGTTTCCCTGGGTATGTGATTAAACCTGCCCTGTCCTCCTCTTAACAGGAGACTTTAAATTAGCTCCAAACACAACAAGCACAGGTCTGCTCCATTCCTTTACCAACAGCCACTTCAATAAACAACCCCAGTTTTAAAAGATGACTCCAAGAGGGTCGGGCAGCGCAGTCCTTTCATGAGGGAAAACCCCACAGAGCTGGCAGGCATTGAGAGCAAGGCAATTTGTGGTCTAAACACAAGAAAAAAAACCTCTCAGGCCTCCCAGGTCAGCCCTAATCCTGCAGGACAAGCATCCCTCAGAGCTGCTGGTACCCACAGAAAGCATCTGCCCTTCCCTGAGGGATTGAATTCCTTAAAAATCTAAAGATTGGGGTGCATGAGGAGCAGCTGGGCCCCAGAGAGGCGCTGTGCCCGTGGGGCTCCTGCACAGGCCTAGACCCAGCTGAGACCCCCAAAAACTGCACACAGAGCTGGCCGGACCATCCTGAAAGCTCCTGGGGCAGGGAGAGGAGAGGGGACAAACCCCAAAATCTGAGAGATTCCACAGATTCCTTAGAAAAGAGTCACTTAGTGCTGCTGGGCAGGCAAAATGCAGGGGTTTGGCTGCGATTTGGGAGGGAAAACGTCTCAGGCCTGCTCTGCTGCTCAGGAAAAAGGGGGGGCTCTGTAAATACCCACTGAAAAAGGGGGTTTGAAGCATGGCAAATGCAGAGGTGATGGCTGAGGAAGGATCCCCCGTGTGCTCTGTCCCCCTCTAGCCTGTTTCCCACTGTTTCTGGCAGGGAACAAAAGCGCCGTGGGGTGTTGGGGCCCTTTGCAGCTGATGGCCCTTCTGGGGACACTTTCCACCAGAGCCTCTGGTGAGGGGTGACACCTCCTTTGTGACCATTTGATGGGGTGGCACAAAGGTGGGTTTTGCCCTCCTTGCACCCCCAGCCCACCCTGGGCCCTAAACGAAGGGGCCAGGCCGAACCCACTCCCAGCCCATGCCCACCTCGCCCTGCAATTTTGCCTCAGTTTCCCCTCCCCAAAAAAAAGCAGATGTCAACACGTGCAGTGCCCACCTTGGCACCTCCCTAGCAGGCAGGACCGTGCCAGCACAGAAGGGGTTCACGTGCCACCTTCCAGGCTGGATTTACTTCCAGCCGTTCCTATTCGTTTCGCAGCTTCTCCTCGCAGAGATCTAAAGTGCAGATGTTGCTGCGCCTCAGATTTGGAGAGGGACAAAAACGGAAGGAAAAAGGTTAAGCAGCTCTGTGAGTCACTCCAATACACGACCTACTGTTGATTTAGAAACCTACCTCGGCTGTAAATACAGAATAAGCTTCTCCAAAGTGTTTAACCTCTTGTATTCTGGCCAGAAAAACTAATAAATGAGAGCAAAACATCCCTCCTGAGTCACAGAAGCAACAGAGCTGGAAAACCCTGCCGTGGGGTCAGTACTGAGAATAAAGTGACCCAAAACAAGTGACCTAAGGAGGGAGGGGAAAAACAAAAAATAAAAAAAGAGGTATTAGTGGGGCAGATAATGAGGAGAGCAGGCTGTGCTGCTCTCTGGGATCTGCTCCAGGCAGCAAAGGCGAGGAATAACTTCCCAAACAAGCAGAGAGGGGCTGTGCCATGAATAAAATAAAATAACAGCTCACACCAATAGCAGGACTCTGGTTCCACAGGCAGCCACTCGGTGCTACCCAGACTCTCCCTGGAGCTGCACAGACCCGTCATACCCATTATGATCCCAAATCATTTACCCACAGGCTGCTTTTTTGGGGCTGGGAGGCAAAGGGCATCTCAGCTGGGTAACTGGGGAAGGGCTGGGAGGAGAACTGCGAGTAGGAGAATTAGCTCTGCTGCAGGTCTTGCTGTGTATCAGTGCCAGGGAAGCTCTGGAGAGGGCAGGCTGTGCATGGAAACGTCCTAATTCCAGCTTTGGAAACGTCCTAATTCTAGCTTTGGAAAGCCCTGTGAGTTTTGGAAGGCAGCTGAACCATCCAACACCCCCACACCCCCCTCCAATATCTTGTTGAATCATCTTTTGTCTTCAAAGCAGAGGGTGTAGCAGCGGAAGGAGAGCTTTCCCTGGGATTTGAGGCACTGAGTGGGAGTTGAGAGAAAGGCCAGCATCTGCTGATCTCAGGGTACCACCAGGAGAATTCTGCACCAGGATCCCGAGGAGGTCACTTGGGCCGGAGCCATCCCGAGGCCTCCGGTTCGAGCAGGATCCTGCAAAGTGACCAGGGCAGCCAAGAGGGGCTGGAGAGTCCCAACAACCCCACTGATTACAGGGAAAGCTGATGAGCAAGCACTTCCAGCACAAATCAGGCTCGCCTTCAGTATTTAGGCATGATTTAAATCGGCAGCGCTGTGGTTCACAAACCACCAGAGGTTTCTGTAGGGATGGGGATGCTTTAAATAAAAATAAAAGTCACCATTCCGGTCAGCACACAGATGCAAAACTCAGGGCAGGGAAAGCTGCCTGAGTAGTGCTGATGGATAATTCAGACTCAAATACCTCTTGGAGTAATTTTCCTCCCCATTCCAAAGGCAATTTCCAGCCCTAATCAGACGTGAACTGAGACAGGATTCTAGAACATGTATTTTATTTTAAGCTTGTTTTTGCTAGTTTTGAACTCAGCAAAGATTATGTGCTCAGGCTTTTCCACCTAAAAGCCAAAGGCTGGAACTTTACCCTATTAAAAATGCTAAATTGATTGATAAATTAAGGCATTACATAATCTGTTGGGGCTTTGTGTGAGGGAGGAGCCTTAATCAGTGAGATAAGTGATATTTTGGGAGCTTCCAGGAGTGCTCACACAGGTCAGCCTGTCCTTGCTGGCACTGAGCTGAGCCTGGCACACAGCAAGGAGCCCCAAACCAGGGGAAGGCACAGCACAGAGCCGAGGGATGTGGGAGGTTACAATTCCTCCTGGTGGTTCCAGAGCTGCCCACCCAGCCAGGATGCTCTGTCTGAGCAGCACGGACAGGGTCAAACCCCAGAGAAGGAGCATCACAAAATGTTTTAACCCTCTCTGTGGCACTGCCCGCTCCCTGGCACAGCTTCAAACAGCCAGGACCACCTTCCTCTGACCCATTTTTGGGCAAGGGACAGGGGCTGACGAGCAGACTGAAGCCAAAAAGATTTAGGGTCCCTCCAGAGCTGGGAGTTTTTTGATAGACACCAAGTTTTCTTGAAAATTTTCCTCATCCTTTTGAGAATTCCAGCCTAAACTTGTATCCAACAGCCTTCATCATTTAGTTACTCTTTGGATCTCTTGGAAAAACTAAAACCCCTGACATACAAGACCAACATAAGCAAGGGTAAAGCAGAATTGTCAGGTTCGGAACACACAGCTCAAGTCCAAGCCAAGGCACGAGTTGGTTCAGAGCTCTCCCTACATGTCCTGGGCTGTCCCCACAGATGTGTCTGGTCCCTGGACTAGGCCACAGCTCCTTTTCCTGGGAAGGCAGCCCACAGCCAACAGGATGACTTGGCTGGATCTCATCGGGGGGCCAGGCAGTGAGTCCCCAAAAGTTAGGCCACTCACCCCCAGCCTGTGCACACAGGAGGATCTTTGCATCTGTGGAAAAAGGGAGCAGATCCCCTCAGAGCAGACACGAACCACCAATTCCTGCTGTCAGGGCCTGGCTTGTGTAACCAAGCACTGGAAGGAATAAACCCAGGTCCTTTCACACTCATACATCTTTAAGGTCCCTTCCAACCCAAACCAATCCCTGATTAATGGAGCAGACATGGAAATCAGTTGGATGGTGCGACACTGGAGAGGTCCAAGAGCCTCATCCCCTGGCCGTAAGGCCATCCCAAAAGCAGAGGTGGAACAGCCAAGTGAGGTGATGGGAGCAGAATGAGGGTATCTCTGGAAGGAAAAGCAATGCCAGCAGTTCTCCTTAAGTCTCTGGAGCTGGCACAGTCCTGCCAGCCTCCTTATTCCAGCCCTACCTAGTTTGGGAGCAGCATGCAAACACTTGGAAGGGAAGGAAGAAAGCATTTAATAAGTCTGAAATAATTTGTTACAAATTCATTAGCTATTATTTCAGCTGCGTGACCTCCTGAAGGGACTTTCTAGAGGGCCAGATTATGCAGTCAACTGAAAATATAAATAAGTATGGAAAGGGCAGAGATCACTTTGCTCAGCCAAGCCGTGTGGGATGTCAGGTTCAGTTTCCTGTCGGGTGCATCCGCGCACTTCCAGGAGGGGAGCGTGGCCCAGCATTTGCATTTCTTCTGCCAGCTCCAGGGAAAACCGTGTGCCACGGGAACCAGCCAGTCTCCCTGAAAAAAAAGCTTCATTTCATTCGCTGGTTTCTTGGTGTTGATTTCAATCCCTGCTGCTTTTAGGGAGCCTTTAGCTGGAATGTCTGTCTGTACATTCACACGGGTATTTACTGAGGGGGAAGTGCTGTATTAGGGGTGAAATGTGCAGTGTACGTACAGATACAGATCTTCCCCGTCCCTGGAAGTGTCCCAGGCCAGGCTGGAGGGGGCTTGGAGCAGCCTGGGTTAGTGGAAGGTGTCCCTGCCCATGGCAGGGGATGGAACAAGATGAGCTTGAAGGTCCCTTCCAGCCCAAACCATTTTGTGATTTTATGATACGACGAGGCCCATCTGTGCCTGTGTAAGAACGGCAACGAGAAATTTCAAAAGGGAAACCAAAGCATTTCTAGCAGGCAAAAAGCACACAGAGGAGTGAAAAGTTCTTAAATTAAGTCACCCCAGCCATCCTCCACACCCACGGCGTGTTTAATTAAATCCGGGCTCACGGATGATCTGTGTGCTGTGTGCAGAAGCACGAGCATGTTTCTCCAGACAGAGACAGATCCAAGCTTCCCTCTTCTCTCCCTGCGTTCCATCTGATTCCCTAATAAGCCTCTGAACCCTCATTTCAGTCACCGAATGTAGCACCCGGCCTTCACAAGCATCACAATCAGGTTTCACCTGGAGAATACGAAATGTGGAGAAACATCTCATACTGCAAATATAAACCGTGGGTACAACTCAGTTGTAGAGAGCAGAAAAGCTGTCCAGCATCAACCAGAGGTTCCCATCACCCCTGGAAACATCCAAGGCCAGCTTGGGTGGGGGGCTTGGAACAACCTGGTCTGGTGGAAGGTGTCGCTGCCCATCCCAGAGCACTCGTGAATCCCAGAGGGGAGCAGCAGTGCCAATGCCGTGAATCCCCAGAAATGAGGCCAGGGCCGGAGCACGGAGCCTTTGTTCGGAGCAGATGCTGCGGGGAGCTCGTCCTGCTGCCCCCCAGAGCGGGGATTGCATCAGAGCCGCGGTGACACAGGTTATTATCCCAGCGGGAACCTCGCGGGGGTCACTCGCCGAGGTTCAAACAAGTCCAGCTTTTGCAGCTGGCAAACCTAAACAAGAGCAGCCAGCTGCTGCCGAGCTGAGTCAGCCTGAAAGCGTCCACTTAACCCGTTCCCTTAATCACCCAAACCCCAAAACCCCTGACAACTGCCGACAGCGAAACGCACATCTGCCTTTTGCAGCACGGCAGGCTAGAAAAGACCGTGGAAACCGATTTTTCCAGGGCTTTTTTTTTTTTTCTCTCCTCGGCTGCCGAGTGCACGCTGCTGGGAGCCGGGCTGCTGTGAGTCAGCAGAGCATGTGCTGCATCCCGGCCCAGCCAGCAGGGCAAACAGCACGCATTTTGGTATGAAACATACCAAATTAAATCCTCCGGCAGACACAGCCTGGCCGGCTTGTTTGCTCCTCGAGCAGAGAGGTTCCATCTCTGCCCGCTCCTTCCCCCAAAAAATCGGAACTTGCCCGAGCGGGACTGTTTGTTCCCCTCTGAGGAACAGCAGCAAGGGAGTGATAACTTTGCTTTACCTCTCACGAAGCCATAAAACCCAGAAGTGCGCTGAAAAGGTGACCCGAGAGCTCTGAAGGGGATAATTTATTGATAGCAAAGAAACACGAAGCAGCGGCGCAGACAGCGAGCAGGATAAAGCAAGACTTTAGAAATGATTCGTCAGTCGTTGCATCGGGAATTAAACCCCTCGGGGTGTTCTTTTGAGGGAGTGGAGGCTCTTGGAGCGGAGCAGAGGGTTGGGAAGCTCCCGGCGCTATCCGGGCTGGAAGCGGGTTGCTAAAGAGGTTGTGAGTAAGATGTGGCTCCCTGTCCCCTCCCTCCCCGTGGTTTGCCTGCCCGGCCCGAGCCGCGGAGCAGTTTCGGGGAAGCCCATGAAGCAGTGGCCAGCCCCACGCCCAGTGCGAGGAGTGATGCTGCTCCTGGGAGCCTTGGGAAAATGATTCATGGATGCTCAGAGCCCGGACGGGGCGCGGGGGGGATGCGCCGGCCACGCTGCTGAAGGAGGATGGCAGCATCCAAATCCTCAGGAATAAAGATAAAATATTCCCCCCGAGCAGCCCCGAAGGAGATTCACAGCCACTCGCTCTGCTGCTGCCTGCAGAAAGCCCTGACCCCTCAGGAGCCACCACAGCCCCGGGTGCCCAACTGGAGCAGGCAAACAACATCCGACCCCTCGTTCAGCCAAGAGGTTAGAAACAAAACATACAAAACCACGCCGAAGTGCAACATATTCCGACAAAACCACAACAAAAGTCGGTCCTCTGCACACTGCCAGACCCCTTCAGGCCACAGCAGCAGCCTTACCTGGCCCTCATGCAGAGCTGTGCCCAGGACATCGCCAGAGCTGGAAGGGACCCACAGGGATCATCGAGTCCAACTCCTGGCCCTGCACAGGACACCCCGAGGAGCTGGGCACCCCCAGGGAGCAGAGGCAGCCTCGGGAAAAGGCTGGCAAGGAGAGGAGGAGGAAGAGGAAAGAGAGGGGTAGAGCTGATTATAAACACCAGGGCGGGGAACGGGCTCAGTACCTTAAAGGGCTGGGGCTGAAATCTAGAGGGCTTTGTTTAAGAAACGTGATTTAAGGGTTTTAAACCTGGTTTAAACGGGATATTCTGCGATTCCACGCATGGGCAACGCCATCTGCATGGAAGGCAGCAGCTGTAAAGTTTAGGGAAAGTGAGTGTACTGTGTGATATTTGCATTGAAGGCTGGGAGAAACGTGGGACCCAGGAGAGGTGCGGGACCCAGGGTGGCTTTTCCCAGCCTTGTGCCGTGCTGATGCAGCTGCCAGGCCAAGGAAGAGAAAGAGCCCCGGGGCAGTAGGAGATAAGGAATGCCGAGCCTATCACGCCCATTCAAATTCCAAATCGCTGTCACCATTCCCAGGGCGCCCAAAATGCCAATCCCAAAGACTCACCCCAGCCCCACAAAACCCAGAGCGCCTCATGCCGTGCCAAGGACTCCTTCTCCCAGCAGGATTGTTTGTCACATAAAAATATAGCTCCCCCTTCACGAGGGCAGCACCCTGTAACCCCAGGTATTTTAAAGAGTTGAGCGATTCTTGCCGTAAAAAAAAAGATCAGAGGGGCTTTATTGACTGCAGCAGGGTTAAGCCGGTTTATTCCGAGTGAGAATTTGGCCCCTTGACTTCAAGGAAGCCGTGCTGATTAATCCCAGATGCAGACCTGGCCGGGTACAATCCCTTCCCAAAGTCCTGGGACTGAAGCACCTCCGTTGCTCAGGGCCTGGGTGGTTATCAAGGAACGAGGAACAGCACCTGCCAGGAGGGAAACACTGAGGATGGGGCCAGGGAATTGGGATTGAGGAATTCAGGGACCTTCAGTGCATGGGGAAGGTGCCAGAGTAGCATCCTTTCTCCTGTAAACATCTGGGAATGGCACCTGGGATGGGAGGCCAAAACCTGGGCATTGAGCACAGCAGGCAAGAGGAGATGGGGAATCTTCCTTGTCTTCTTCCCACCGAGGGCTTTTTGTGGTGCTCTGTAAGGATCCGTAAGAGTAAAACCAGGATTAAATCCATCCACGCCTCAGGGAAGCTGCCCCAGCATCTCTTTGGCAGTTTTGAGGAGCAAACACAGCTTCATTCCTGTTCCAGATGCCAAGGAAAAGGGTCTTTTTTCAGCTCTCTTTTCAGCAGTCACCTCCAAGGCTAACTCAGGACAGGCCAGGTTTTGCTTCCCAGAGTTGCAGGCAAGAGTGCCACAATTTTTGCAGGAAAAACTAAAATCCTTTACACGTGTGCCCATGGAGAGGTGGCAAAACTGGGCCAGTGGGGTTGAACACCAGAACAAACCCATTCCAAGGCGGATGCTGATGGGTTTTTGGGTCTGAAACGCAGCGTGGGTGGCACCTACCCCGCCAGGTCACTCATGCAGGGGCATTAAAAATCCCTGGCTATAGGATGCCAATGTCTCTCCCCAAATTTCCCCTGAGGGTCTCCACCTCACATTTGCATCGTGCAGGCCAGGGGCACTCTGAGGGCTGGGCTTTGCGTGCAGAGGAGGCTCGGCAGCTCTGCTGGGAAGAGGGGAATGCCTGGGCTCGCATTCCCTTTCCAAGCCGTGTTTGTGAGGGCCGGCGTCTGGAGCAGGATGGAACCCGAGGATGGATGGGCAGCAGCACACGTACAGCTGTGCACATCTGGCCCGCAGGTGTCCCAGCTGCTCTTTGTCAGGGACATGAAAAGGCACCCCGAGTTCCCAGGGCAATCGTACCTGTCCCGTGGATTGTTCCCAGAAGCCCCCAGAATTCCGTGGATTTTATGTCTCTGTCTTTCAGTGGGTGGCCCCAATTTTTTTTTTTTTTTGCTTGTTTTCCTGTTACTATTTTATTTAAAAGAAGGAGTTTAAACCCTAGATGCTTTTAAAACAGGGGGGGTTTGTTGTTATTAATTCCACTGGCATCAATCCACGCAGCTGAGTCAGTCATAGTGGATGGTTATCATCCTTTCCCTGATTTACTCCCAAGAGTAGATGTTACTGCAGAGCCTTTGTGCTGCACTGATGAAAAATCCTGAGGCTGTTCCTCCTTGTGCTCAGCCACAGACAGAGCCAGACTCGCTCCCAAAATATTTAATCTATGCAAGGGCAGGTAAAGTGGGGAAACGGGTAGGAAAAGTCTCGTCCACGGGGTAGGAAAATCCTGGAGCATCCCACAGGGATGCTGCTGCTCCCGAGGTTTGGGAACTGCAGCTGCAGGCAGGAAAACTGTGAGAGCAGAGGAGCTGCTGGCTGAGTGGGCCAGACCCAAAGAGTTCCCTTGGAAAAAGAAGAAAGCCACAGATGTATATGTTTATTTTTAGAGAAGGTGTTTTTCCTAGGATTTGTGTTATTTTGGCAGGGACGCCGACGGGGAGGAGGAAAGGTTTCCCTTTGGCCAATAATATCTGCTCTCCTAAAACGGGGTGGAGGCAGAAGGGTGTTCTCACAGCCCCCTTCACATCTCAGTTGTGTTTATCCCTGCAGAGGCACACAGGGACCAGAGACCATGTCCCAGGGACTGCCAGCTTGGTCCTAAATTCAATTCCCCCTTAGCCTGCGAGCTCTGGCTGTGCAGGGTGGGATCTGTCGTGGTGAGCACCTCAGCAGAAGCGGATGGGCCACCTCTGACAGCCCAACCCTCCTTCCCTGTTCCCACCCATTCCCACTGCTCTGGCCCCGTTTAGGGTGTGCATTTCAGGCAGTGCCTGCCCGGAATTGCCGGTGCTGGGGCAGCTGGAGCCCGCCTGGAGCCGAGAAGGCCGCGGGATATGGGACTCAGGAGGCAGAGGAAGGTGGGCTGTGGCTGCTCTCAGCCTTGGTGTGAGCCTCAGAGCCGCTCCTTAGGGACACGTGGGTGTCCGTGCAAGTCCTCCTGCCCAGCCCTGAGTCATTCCCTGGAGCTGCACTGGGAGAGCACCTCCTGCCCTGCCTTTTCCCCGCTTTGTTCCATGCCTTTCCCTTGTGGCTTGTGAGTGAGGGACTCACTTGTGGCAGTGGATTCGAGCCGCAGCAAGCGCTGGTGAGCTCTGCTAGCCAGGAGGGCTGCTGGGGGCCATCTCCTGCCCCTCTTTGCCCCCCATCCCTGCTCACTCGCCCTTCCCTGGCTCGGGAGATGCCTCTGGTGTCCCTCAGTGCTTGTTCCTCCGAGCCACCCATGAGGCAGCTCCGATGGTTCTCCCAAACACTGGGGCAGCCCCGCTTTTCCCTGCTCTGGCTGCTCATCCGCAGCTTCTGCCCCTCCGCGCTGCCATTCCAGTGATGTGCTGCCAAAATTTCAGCAAGGGGCTCCCACAAACCTCTCTCCTTCTCCTTCTCCTTCTCCTTCTCCTTCTCCTTCTCCTTCTCCTTCTCCTTCTCCTTCTCCTTCTCCTTCTCCTTCTCCTTCTCCTTCTCCTTCTCCTTCTCCTTCTCCTTCTCCTTCTCCTCCTCCAGCTGCCACCAGCCCCACTCGGCCTGTGGAGGAGTGCAGGCCTGGGGGAAATGTGCCTTTAGCAAGGGGGGTTCTTCCTGTTTAAAGTTATTTTTTGGTGGTGGTTTAGAGCTGTTTTTGTATTTGTTTTAATTTTCTGGCGAGGGGGGGACACCTTGCACCTTGGGGCAAATGTTCCTGAGTGCCCGGAGGTTGCTGGAGGGAGGGAGGACACAACACAGCAACTCTGAGCATCCCAGCAGCAAAAAGCATCGTTCAGCATTCCCTTCTCCTCCTTGTGCTGAGCCCAGCCCCAGGAGACTGATTTCAGCTGGGCTCCAACCTGAAATGCTGAAGAATTGGCTTTTTTGAGGTGTTTCTGACACCTCAAAGGACAGCTTTTTCCATGGGGAATTGTTGAACCCACAGGTAGCAGCCATTGAATTCCTCTCCTTGGTGAGCATCCCTCTCTTCTTCTCAAGGGGTTCATTCCATCCAAGGCCAGGCCAGACAGGGCTTGGAGCAGCCTGGGACAGTGGAAGGTGTCCCTGCCATGGCAGGGGGTGGAACGAGGTGAGCTTTGAGGTCCCTTCCATCCCAAACCATTCTGGGATTCTGTGGACACCAATAACCCTTTCTGCAGCAGTGTGAGGGGGAAAAAAATATTTAAAGCAAAATCACAGAGCCATTTCTGGCAATATGTGAGAGGAGCACTCACAACTGCTCCAAACCTCTTTCAGCCACGGGTGAGGAGCTTTTTAGCCAGTCCCCAGCCTTGTGGCCGTGCTCCATCCTGCTCCAGTGGCTGGGAGCAGACCCAGGCAGGAGGGACCAGGGCTGCTTCTTGTGGCATTGATGCCTTCTCCAGCCACCCAGAAACAGAGACTGGACAGGAGTAAGGGAATAAAGGTCGGGATTTATTTGAAAGCCTTCAAGGCACACCCTGGGGGAGCCAGAGGCTGCCTCCAAAAATGGACCCCAAGATGGACCCCAGGTCATGAGTTCTTCACACCTTTATAGCTTTGGTTCATTCGCATATCAGGGTTAATTCTCCAATTAAAGCCCCAGTTCAATGATGTAATTCCCCTCAGCTTGCTCCCCCCTTAGAGGCTTTGGGTTACACATTTTGGGCCTAGAAGAGCCTGGCTGTCCTTGAAGGCAAAGCCTGGAGAGGCTTTGTTGTGTCTGCCCAGCACGAGAGAGCAGAAATTGCAGGCTACAAGGAACCTCAGAGTTACACTCTAAGCAGTGCAGAATTTGTAAAATATAAAAGTTAAAACCTAAGGCATCAGCATCATCCCTTTAGGATGCTCAGTTTTCCCCAGACAGAGTGGTGTTAGCAGACCACGGGCCTTCCTCAGTGATGGACGAGAGGGTCTGCAGAGGGAGAAACAGCCTCAGGGTGGGGAGAAAAGGCTTCCATCTCCATTTCCTCATGCCACACCCCCATCAAACTGCTCCTGATAACGAACTGGAGGGGCTGCAGAGCACAGGGAGGATGTTTCACCTCCGACCAGCCACATAATCGCCAGATAAATGCCAGATAAACGCCCCAAGCTCTGAAAAGGCTGGGGCGAATCAGAGAGAGGCTTTTAATCAGAGAGAGGCTTTTCCCTGCCTGAGGAAGGGTCCAAGGGGGGCCCCGAGGCTCAGGAAGGAACCTCTGCCGGGGATGTGTCCCGAAACATTTTCCCGGCCGTGAGATGTACATAACTGTGGCTTTCCCTTCATCTGGGAGCCTTCGAGAGCGGGTGGCTGATAAGGGCTCAGAGCAGCGAAGGCAGAGCCAGCAGCCCGAGCCAGGGGATCTGGTTTCAGTCTGTCCATGCCCGCAGCATTCGATGGGATTTCGGCCCTCTCTCCGCCCCCTCGCACGGACGCGATGATCTGAATTCCTTTCTCCGCTGCTTCCTCCCCTCTGAAGCCTCGCAGCCTGGCCCTGCTGCCTTTTCCAGGGCTCCCTCCTTTCCTGGATCGTGGAGGGCTCTGTGCCCTTCAGGGTGGAAATTTATCCCCTAACCCCATCTTTTTAGCCTTTCCTGGTGGGAGACACCCCAAAAATCAAGGGATTCCTGCCGGGTTTAGGTTTTCCTGGCAGGAAACACCCCAAAAATCAAGGGATTTCTTCTGGGTTTAGCTTTTCCTGTCGGGAAACACCCCAAAAATCAAGGGATTCCTGCCAGGTTTAGCCTTCCTTGGTGGGAAACACCCCCAAAATCAAGGGATTTCTTCTGGGTTTTGCCTTTCCTGGTGGGAGAAACCCCAAAAATCAAGGGATTCCTGCTGGGTTTAGCCTTTCCTGGTGCGAAACATCCCAAAAATCAAGGGATTCTTGCCGGGTTTAGGCTTTCCTGGCAGGAAACACCCCAAAAATCAAGGGATTCCTGTCAGGTTTAGCCTTTCCTGGTGGGAAACGCCCCAAAAATCAAGGGATTCCTGCTGGGTTTAGCCTTTCCTGGTGGGAAACACCCCAAAAATCAAGGGATTTCTTCTGGGTTTAGCCTTTCCTGGTGGGAGACACCCCCAAAATCAAGGGAATTCCGCTCTGTTTTAAAGGTGCATTTTTTTTGCACCATCCAAATCATGGAAAGGTTTTACATTTAAGCAAGGACGGGCTTAAATTGAAACAGGTTTATATTTAAATTCAACCAGCTCAAATTTAAATGATTATTAATGATTGTAAAATAATTATTTATAATTTTAAGATGATAAAATGGGATTTTTCCATGCAGAATTTAGGACACGGAGATCCACAGAGATGGGAATCAACCTTTCCAAGGGCTCTGCATGGTCCTTGTTCATCTGTGGGGTGAAAAAATCCCTTAAATTGAACAAGCTTAAATTTAAACGACTAAACTTAAATTCAAATGATGCTTAAATTTAAATGAAAATAATTTTAAATTCATTTTGAACAGTTTGAATTTAAACAAGGCCAGCTTGGACGGGGCTCTGAGCAACCTGGTCTGGTGGAGGGTGTCACTGCCCACAGAATGAGATGAGTTTTAAGCTCCCTTCCAGCCCGAACCACTCTGTGAAGTGGCTAGCATCAATTTTAGCTCCAGGGACAGCTGACAACTCCATGAAATAATTTGGGAACATCCCTCTTGCAGTGATGCTGCGGCAGGTGTAGCTTTGTGCAGGCAATCCACAGGCCAGCGCTGCCCTAATTCCTCCAGCTTTGCTCTAAAAATACTGGGGAATTTATTAAACCGTGCAAAAGCAGGGATGAAACACACGGGGAGAGACTTTTCCCCCTCCTCAGCCACAGCAGAGCCCCCTGGGATGTTTCCGTCATCCCACCTGAGGCACCTGACTGAAGCTCTCCGTGTGTTGTAGCTTGGTTTTTGCTGTGGGAGTTGGGTGCTCCACACAAATCCAGGGTGCTCCACACAAATCCAGGTTCTTTATCTTCACCTCTGGGAAGTTTTACCTCGAGCCCCAGCAGATGAGAAACGGCTGCAGATGTTGTTTCAGGTTGTTGATTTCTCCTTCTCTCTGCCAGCTCTCAGCTCCGGCCGCACATCTGATGCAGCCGAGTCCGAGCGGGCACTGCCCAGCCCTGGGCTGTCCCGGCCTTTCTGTGCCCTTTCCATCATCCAACCATTCTTCACAACGCATTTATTGGTTACTGTTCTGTACCAATTCATTTGCACCTGTCCTAGACATGGAATTTCTACCTCTTTTTCATTCTACCAATCATTTTGTGCAACCACCACCAGAGAAGATGGAGGAGAAGGAGAAGAAGAAGGAGAACAGGGCAATGCTCAAAATCCTCCATCTTAAACCCTTCATCCTCATATTAAAACCCCTAAAATCTACTTTTTTACCTTGTAAAACACTAAACCACTACTCATTTTCACACTCTGGTGGCTTGCAATGATTCTGGCAGTGTTGGTAACTTTTCCCATGGGCTGAGGGCAAAGCCGGTGCCATTCTGGGCTTCTTGCCAGGGGCTGGGACCCCCTTGCTGGGGCTCCTGAGCCCCCAGGGCAGCCCAAGGTGTGCCCTGAGCTCCCAGGGCAGCCAGAGGTGTGTCTTGGATTCCAGCATTTTGCCAAGGGGCATTGAAACTGGATGATCCCTACAGTCCCAAACCATCCTGGGATTCTGTGATTCCACAATTCCGTGGCTCCCAGTGCAGCTCCTGCCAGCCACCACCTTGCCTCCATTCCAGCCCCATCTCCCAGCACTGGAGATCAACCCAAGCCACAATAACTCCGCATGCTCCCTGCCTTTGGTCTCGCAGGAATGCTCAGCCCCAAGCACGGTTGGGAAGGTGATGTGGGGAGGCTCGGAGCTGGGGCCCAACAAACTCCCTGTCCCCCAGCTCCAGGTGGGATGGGGCTCTGTGAGCCAGGCAGTTTGCACGTTGCCTTCCAGCTTTTCCAGCCTCCAACATCATGGGGAAGCGTTTTTGGAGCACGGCTGTTCTCCACTCTCCCCGTACCCTGAAACAGCTGGGCCATTTTGGTTTTGCCCAGAAAACAAAAACAGTGGCAAGAAAGAGGAATCGCCATCGGGCATGGAAAATTTTCAGCTCGAGAGGCCGAAATTTTGGGAGGTTTTCAAGCAGATCACACCCCATGGGATGCTGGGAGGCAAAGCATCCAAACCTGACCACGGATCCTCTGATTGATCCGTGCCGTAGGGCTTTTTAGAGGGATTATTCCCAAAACAGCTGGGAATGATGGTCCCTGAGCTCAGGAATGGGATTTTAGTCATTTTCTAAAGCAGGGGCATCACCTTTTGTGCTGTAACCCAGCATTGCTTGAAGCCACTGGTGGGGCTATTCCAGAGTAATTTTTTACACTAAAAAGAGGAGATGTAGGGAGGAAGAAATTCCTCCCTCTGAGGGTGAGGAGGTCCTGGCACAGGTGACCCAAAGAAGCTGTGGCTGCTTGGAGCACTCTGGGATAATGGGAGGTGTCCCTGCCCATGGCAGGGCTGGAACAGGATGAGCTTTAAGATCTCTCCCAGCCCAAACCACACTGGGGTTCTATGAATGCCACATTTTCCTCACCTTGACGTGTTTGCTCTGTCCCACCTCATTCAGGCCTCACCTCCGAGCAGAAGCAACTCAACATGGGACTTCTCCTTCCCCACTGACCCCGAAATGTGCCTGGGACGTCTTCCCAGCCATTGTGCAGCACCTGAGCAATAAATCCTTCTTAATTAACAGCGTGGATGAGGAGCAGTGATCTCAGTGGTTGTTGCAATTCCAGCTCCTTCCAGCAAAGGGCACGGCTGGGCTCTCAGCTCGGACCCATGCTGCTTTTTACTTCCCCGGGTTGAAGGGAAAGTGGGGAGAAAACAACCCACAAAGCTCCTGGTGATGGAAAATCGGGAGCAGCTGGTGTGGGCTGCACCCCTCACCCCCCTCACGCCCTCCCCAGCCCCAAACACAGGGCAGGAAGGTGGGGCAGCACCCTCCTGCCAGGGATTCAGGCTGCCACAAGCCCACCTGGAGGGAGAGAGGGGCTGGGCCCTGGAGGCAGAGCCTTTTTTTGACATCCTCAACTTCAAAAGAAGTTGGAAAAGCTGCCTTTAAAAAAAAAAAAAAAAAAAAACAACAAACCAGCAAAACCCACCAAAACCAAAAAACCAAACAAACTCCAACGGTTTTCCTGCATTCCACATTTCATTTGCACTCTTGGCCATGTCATGGAAATGATTTCAACCCTTTTGCAACCAAACCCGCCCCAATCCTATATAAGCAAAGGCCTGGGGGACCTGTTGCGAAATTTCCTGCAAGCAGGGCCGTGCTCTTGCTGCCACCTTCCATCGGGCCAGCAGCTCTGTGCTCCTGTGATTTCCCTGCTGGGCTGGGGAACGCTCCTGATGGGGCTGGGAAATGCTCCTAGAGCAGGGAAAAATGGAGCAGCAAGGCCTCAGGCAGAGGAAGCCGCGCTGGGTCTGCACTGTGGCAGTGCATCTCAGCTGGGTTCTGTGTTAGGGTGAGAGAAGTGCTTGGAAATCCCTGAGAAAAGCTTGGAAATCCCAGGAGAAAGCAGTTCCCATCCCTGGAAGTGCTCAAGGCCAGCTTGGATGGGGCTCTGAGGCAGCTGGGCTAGTGGAAGGTGTCCCTGCCCATGGCAGGGGTGGCCCTGGATGCCCAGGGCAGCCTCCACACACGGGCTAGGAGAGGAGGAAAGAGCAGCCCACCAAGGTTTTGGGGGCATTTTCCCTCCTCCTCAGCCCTCCCTTGCCCCTGCAAGACTCAAAGTGCAGCAAGCAGGGGCCAGGTTGCTGACATGAGGATCAGGGGCCAGGCTCAGAGTCTGATACCAAAGTCTGATTTCACAGAATCACGGCACGGTTTGGGTTGGAAGGCACCTCAAAGCCAGTGTGGTTCCAGTCCCTCGGGAGCACAGGATAGGGTGTGGCAGAGCCACTCCAGAGCTCTGGGAAATCTACAGTGCACAGGGTAGGCCTCAGAAGCACAGGATGGGATGAGGCAGAGCCACTCCAGAGCTCTGGGAGATCTACAATGCACAGGGTAGGCCTCAGCATCACAGGGAAGGAAATCTCCCAGTTAGCACCGAGCTGCTGGGACATTCCCAGTTCTCCAGCTGGAGCTGGGAACCAGAAGGAATCAGCGGGAAGGAGATGTCTCAGGGCAGCAGCAGCCAGAGAGGGGGGTCTCAGCCAGGGTTGAAGATGTCAGCTCTGCCCTGGGAGCAGCCTTGTGCTGAGCTCTCCACTCTTGGGTGGCATTTTAAAAATCCCTGGAACTAGACCAGCTTTTTATCTGGTTTTACCTCGTTTTGGTGTCAGCCACATCCAGAGGAGAGCAGGGCACAGCGAAACCTTGTGTCCATCCTCCAACCCCTTCTCCTGCTCGCTGGAAAAACTAAGAATAAAAAAAAACCAACAGGAAATTGCTCCGTGGTATCTTCCTCCTCCCTGGATTTAATTTTCCTTTCCTGGAGCCCTCCCTGGACAGGGAAAGGGCCAGCCTGTCATCTGTCAGACGTGGGCATCCCCAAACCACCGGCAGAGGTGGAGCTTTCCTAAGTGGTCCTGGGCAGCCTGACAAGTCCCCGAGCTCGCCTGCAGAATGTGGTTGTAATTAGATAATTAATAACTTGGAGAGGGAAAGGAAAGGAAATCAGCTAAATGGAAGCTTTCCTCAGTGGGAGGAAATAATTATATCTGCTTTTTGATATCTGAGCTGAGGTGGCTTTGCTGAAGGCAGGAGCAGCACCTCGCCCTGCCCCATGCAGGATGGGGGATCCTGTGGGCACTGCTGGGTCATGGAGTTTGTCCCACAGAATTTTCCCCGTTCTGGAGGTGTTCAGGGCCGGGTTGGAGCGACCTGGGACAGAGGAAGGTGTCCCTGTGGCATTGGCAGGCTCTGAATTTAGGCTGTCTGTCCAGAAGTCTAAGGAATTGTGCTTCTACTTCCACATCTTGCCCTGTGTCTGGATTAACTCCACGCTGCTGGAACCAGGGGCAGGATCCAGCTCGTGGTTACAGACCACAGCCTGGATTTGTAGGGAAAAAGCCCTTCCCACACAGCCCAGCTCAGAAAGATGTCCTGGATTCGGTGTATTTATTTTTCTTCTCTTTTTTTTTCCCCCTTCTCTCCAGACTGTCCAGTGTCTGCAACTGAAGTGGAATTGGGATTTATCCAAGTTTGTAGCTTCTGAAACCTTAAAAACCTCAAGAAAACTGGTCCAAAAGACCCCTCTTGACCTCCCTCGCTCTGAACTCTTGCGGAGCATTTTAGACTGAGCAGCAAAACGGCACCGAAGAGAAGGGGCTGAGACTTTGCAGCATCTCTCCCCACAACGACTGACCAAAGAGAGAAGGAGAAGCAACATTCCTGGTTGTTCATTGTTGTTGGGATTTTGTGTCTGTCTGTCTGTGTGCATTTGGTGTTTTTGTCGCTAATTTTTATATTTTTATTTTTATTTCTGAAGAAAAATCTTAATTCAGGAACACATTTATGAGGCATCTTTGGGTTCGAATTTTACTTCCCCTTAACTGTAATCTTCTTTTTTTTTTTTTCTTTGAAATTCCAAACCTGATTTCTTGTACAGTCATGGCAAAACTGGACCAAGGCTCTCAGAAAAAAACAGGAAAAGAAGGAATAAAGCCCACCATGCCCCCAGCTCCCTGCATGATTTGTTTCAAGTACAGCCTGGATTACAGACTGCCCTCCACACTCTGCCACCTCTCCCTTATTGCTCCATGATTTGCTACCGCTCCTCCCCTTCCCCCTTTTTTAATTTTTTTTTTAAATTTTTTTAATTTTTTTTTTTTTGGTTTTCATTTTCTGTTCCAGTGTATATGTTGCTTATTTGTTTTATTTATTGAGATATTTTTAACGAGCTAAGAGACTGCAATGTCGCTGTGTATACTGCTTCTCTTGCCAATAAAAATAAAGATGTCATGCAGCTACTGGGGCTTTGGGATTTATGTTCTCCACGCCACAGCCCCCAGCAGAGGCTGAGACTCTTCCTTGCACCCCACAATGTTTTGACACTCAGAATTTTGGCTAAAAACCTCTTTCCCAGGGAGTGGGTGATGGGTGTGAGCATCGCTTGTCCGGGCTGATGTCTGTGGGATTTTTTGGCTTGGAATGGACCTTAAAACCGAACACCTTCCACTAGATTGGGATCTGGAAACACGGGGCTAAATTATCCCAAATGACCTTTTCTCCCCATCAACAATGGGAAGGAAAAAAACCCCAAACAACCCAAAAAAAACTCCCTGCTGTCGTGTCGGGGGCCATTAAAAAATAAACCATGTCATTCCATCCAAACCAGCTTCGGGGGAAAAACATTTTAAGGTGCCAAACCCCGACCCTCCGTGCGTGCATCAGATGCATGAATTCCCTGCTCGGTTTCCGAGCCCCGAGGTCGAGTGTTTACTTTAAAACAAGCCTGGCTGCGTGGGGGAAAACCCTTCCCATCCATTAGGAGCTCTCACTTGAACGTGAACGAGGTCTCATTCGGGGCTCTGGGTAGCAGCAGAGCCAAAAGCACCATTTCAGGAGGTGAGTTTGACAGCTGTCAGGCCATGCAGCACACGGAACAGCTCTCCCCGCTCCAGGGAATGTGTGATCCTGCACCACTTACTGCCATGTTGGGCATCTCTAAGGGTTTCTCTCGTGCTTCACCACGAGAAGTGACTAATGCCTTCTCCAGCCACCTAGAAACAGAGACTAGACAAGAGTAAGGGAATAAAGGTCAGTGTTTATTTGAAGGGCCTTCAAGGCACACCCTGGGGAGCCAGAGGCTGCCTCCATAAAATGGACCCCAGGATGGACCCCAGGTCACGAGTTCTTCACACCTTTATAGGTTTGGTTCATTTGCATACCACAGTTAATTCTCCAATTAAAGCCCCAGTTCAATGATGTAATTCCCCTCAGCTTGCTCCCCCCTTAGAGGCTTTGGGTTACACATTTTGGGCCTAGAACAGCCTGGCTGTCCTTGAAGGCAAAGCCTGGAGAGGCTTTGTTGTATCTGCCCAGCACGGGAGAGCAGAAATTCCAGGCTACAAGGAACTTCAGAGTTACACTCTAAGCAGTACAGAAATTGTAAAATATAAAAGTTAAAACCTAAGGCATCATGACGTTTTTCCACCAGAATCCAAGCCCAGCTTTTTTTTTGAGGGCCTGTCCGGGAGCCTGTGGCGCTGCTCTGCTGTGCCCTGAGGTGCCCAGGAGCAGGAGGACGTGGTTGGATTTCCCCAAGGATCTGTGCCATGTGCTTTCCCCGCTGCTGCAGAGGGTCAGGGCTGCTCCCCCCATCCTCCAGTATCGTGGATTTAAGGGTCTCTCATGGCAGATCAAAGCATTTGACCTCTCCCTGCAGCTCCTAACAAAAACCACTGCTCCCAAGCACCTCTGGAACCTCATCCATGAATTCTGGGGATCAGCCGAGACTCCTGTGGGTGGATGGCCTTGGAGAGGGAAATTTGGAGCCTGTAATTAGGATACAACATTTGTTTTTAGGTTGTAACTGTTCAAATGGTCAGGAAAGAGCCGTGCTGTGGGGTTCAGATGGGTGCATTCAGCTCCTGAGGGGAGAACCGAGGCCGTAAAATGATCCAAAAAGTTTGGGAGCTGTGAACTCTCTGGGTGATGGATTTTTAACAGCTATCACACCTGACTCCATGAACATGCAGGCAGACAATTCCATCAGCTGCTGGAAAGGCTTTTTGTGTGCTTGGAGTTCATCTGGCATGAGCTGGGCAGTCAGGAAACCCAGACCCCAAGCTGCAGCTGTGTCCTTGTGGGCAACACAGGGATAGATTTCTATTTTATTTTCCACACATAGGACTCTTTTTCCATGGCATTTATCACCCCTCATTCCCAAGGGGATTGGATTTGTCCTTCCCAATCCCACCTCTGATATCACAGTGCCCTGTGAGAGATTAAGGGATGTCACCAAGGGCTTGTGGGTGGCTTGTGCAGGAGGGGATGGAACCAAGAAATCCCTAAAAGCAGCAGGATCAGATGGGTCCCAACAATGGGATTGCTCCTCCGTGGCACTGCACACACGCACACGTGGGAGCCTGGCTAAACCTTGGTCCTGGATTGCTTGGTCTCTGTGCACATGAAAGGCTACAAAAAAAAAAAACCCACAGCACAAACTATTCCAGCAAACCACAAAGCGAAATATCCGCTGGAAAGAGGCCAAGCACTGAGGTGAGGATGTAACATGCACTGATTTGGGGTTTTTTTTTAAATAATTTTTTACTCAATCTCAGCTCAGCTTAGCGCCTCCAACCCCTCCATTTTCAAAAGGAGGGGAAAAGAGGTTTTTGCACTTTCAGCCAAAGTCCACATGAAAAAAACAATAACTATAAAAAATCCCCAAACAAATCCAACCCCCAAGTCCCACCCCTGGGGATCTCTGTTCTCCCTGGCTTCCCCAAGGCCACCCCCTTTTCACACAACCCAGGAGGGCAGACAGCAAGGAGGGATCGGGAAAGGGGGGAGCGCTGACAGTTTTTCCCAGGGATCCTTGTAAACTTGGAAGCACTGGGACCACCCAGGCACCGTTTCTGGGATGGCAAACTCATCCCCCCCCTCGCAGGGTGACAGCAAAGAGAGGTCAGTGTCACCTCAGCCCGGAGATCTTGGCTGCATCCTGGGGGAAGCTGCATCCCACACAAACCTGGGAGAGGAGGGAGCCTGCGGGCCAGGGGGGCACCCACATGCAGCTGCATGGGCAGGACCAGGATAAATCCTCTGTTTCCTGCTCTTGTGAAGTGCAGTGGCAATGGGACCTGAATCGAGGTGAGGCAGAAAGACAAAAACTGAAAGCAAGAGTGATGGGGAAGTAAAACCCACTTGGGTGTGGCACTTGGGGTTGGGGGTAGCCTTGGCAGTGCTGGGGGAACGGTTGGACTCTGATCTTAGAGGGCTTCTCCAGCCTGAAGGATAAAAACCAGACAAAACATCTCCCAGCAGCTGCTCCAGCAGCAGGTGGGTGGCTGGGAAGCGATGGAAAGCAAGAGGAGAGGCCAGTCCCAGCAGGAGACACAGCCCATCCTTTATCACTCAGACGTGTTCTCTTGGCTTTACATCAAAAAATCACAAATTTATGTCTCATCTTTAAACCTTGGAGCACCAAAGCTGGGCATAAGCTGCTCACCTAAACCCCAAGAAGAAGCAAACACCACAGACTGAGGCCCTGGCACAGCGTGCCCAGAGAATCTGTGGCTGGAATCCCTGGAAGTGTTCAGGGCCAGGTTGGATGGGGTTTGGAGCACCCTGGGCTAGTGGAAGGTGTCCCTGACCATGGCAGGGGGTGGGATGAGGTGATCTTCAACCACCCTTCCAACCCAAACCATTCCCTGGTTCAATGATTCCACCATTGCCAGCATTTTGCCCGTGTTTTAAGGGAATAATTCCAGGTTTTCCAGCTGCACCTTGATGCTTTTTATGGTTTCGATGCCATTCACCTCGCCTTTGTAGTCTCAGAATTTGTTTGGAGCATGGTAAAGTGCACTCAGCCCTTTTATGATTTCCTGTCCTGTTTCGGAGCCCTGCACTGAAAGATTTTAGTTGCCTCCTAAATCTTTTTCCAGAACTCTCCTGTCACTTTAAATGTGGGCCAGCATTTTGTTAGCTTCAAGACTTTGAAATAATATCAAAGTAAACCTCAAAGGAAAATAACGCAGTAAAGGGGGAAGGTTGGGGCTTAATTCATATTTAAATAAAGGTCCTTCGCTTCAGCTTGGGTTACTGTGTAAAATGACTGGGAGCAAATGGAGCTTTTAAAGGCCTTATTCCCCGCAGGGGTCTGCTTTAAAATGATCAGGGAGCCTACCAGGCCCAGGAATGAAATTGCCTTCCCAGGAAAAATTCCCTGCCACTGGGAAGAAAAATCCTTGAAGCTCTCCAGAGCCAAGGTGCACATTTTTCCTCCCTCCCCTCCTGAGCTGTGACCCAGAGCATTGTTTGTGGCTGCTGGGAAGGCAGACAGGATCCTCGGCACAGCCTTCGGAGAAGGAGACGAGGAGCTCGGGATCGATTTGTGTGTCATGGCACGGCTCTTCCTTTCATTTTCTTTCCATTTCCTGGGGCTAACCACACACAGGAACAGGAGATGTTGCCCTTTCCCCCTCCCAAAACTCTGGTTTTCAGGAGAGGAAGGAGGAACTAAGGGCTGGCTTCCAGCAGGCCTCAGCACCTGACAGGGATTTGTGCCGGTGTCAGAATTCCAAGCTGACTGCCCGGCACAGGTACCTCTGCAGGAGCAGCCAAGCACTCGGCTCTCCTGGGCTTTATCTGGGGATCTCCTCCGAAATTCTCCTCTAAGCTCCACATCCTGCTGCAGTGCAGAGCAGCAGTGCTGATGGATTTAGCCTTCCACGTCCCCTCCGCCTTGATTCCCGATTTCCTACTCCAGCCACAGGAGCAGTGGGCGGGGGGGGGACGGCTTTTGCTAACGCCAGCAGCTCCAGATCTGCCAAAACCCCGAACAAAGGCTGTGAGAAAAATATTTCTGCAGGAAGCATTTGCTGAAACATGATTCATCTCTCGAAGATAAGTCGCATTTCTCCCGGCCAACACTTACAAAAGGGTTCGCCTCCCTCATCCCTGCTCCAGCCTGGATGATGGATACGGCCAGAGCATGTGCTCCCAGACGAGGGCTGCGGCTCTCCAGTGGATTTGCTTCCATGCAAGGGTGGTTTGAGGCTGGGGATGTGCGTGGCTCACTCTGGGTGTCCCTCCTTGCCACCGGCTCCGGAAGGGGACTGTCCCCATTCCCGGCTTCACGCCACCACTTCCAGCATCATTGTTTTGCAGCCGGGTGTGACACCCCTGCCTGGTCGCTGCGGCTTTTTCACCAGCTCCTACAGACAATGGGTTCCCTGGGTCATTTGCAGTTCATCACGTCTTTGCAGTTGTCCGGGCACTTAGTCGGAAAAAAAAAACCATCCCTGCTTCGCACATGGCTGGGAGATCCGTAATGGGATTTCCCAACCTCCCTCCGTGCAGAAACCCTCGTTCCGGAGGGGCCCCGCCAGCCCGTGGCTCGCTTCCCCAAATTAGTGACCGGGTTGCCACCCCAGAGCATCCTGCTCTGAGGAGACAGACAACCTGGGCCAGGTAAAACCCAGCAGAGAAATAAATATCCATCAAATCTCGAGCCCCAACCTTCTCACGTGAGGGCTGAGGTGGGGTGAGGTTTGTCCCTCCTGGAGTCACACCACAAAAAAAGAGAAAAAAAAAAAAGCAGCAGGAGTGTGAAGGAAGAGAGAGGTGCAGAGGAAGAGGAGGATTAGCATAAAGTACAGACAGGAAGGGAGGCGAAGACCTGCCTCTCCCAGACCACACATGCAGACCTCAGGGTGGAGACGGACGGCTCCGAGTCCTTTTCCATGCATCCGTGTGGCAGGTGATCGTCTCATTCCTGCTGGACTCTGCTGCTCTGCACCGGCACTTCAGCAGTGCCCTGTTTGTCAGCGCTGCAGTGAAACAGAATTAAATAAATGAGGGCAACATTCTGGTTGCAAACACTGCAGGAGTTGGTGAGAAGGTATTTCATCTTACTAAAAGCTGCTCTTCCCTGCTAGAAATTCACACAATCACAGCACAGTTCAGGTGGGATCTTAGAACTCATCTCATTCCACCCCTGCCATGGGCAGGGACACCTTCCACTGTCCCAGGCTGCTCCAAGCCCCAATGTCCAGCCTGGCCTTGGACACTGCCAGGGATCCAGGGGCAGCCACAGCTTCTGTGGGCAAGCTCCTCAGCACTCCTCAAAATGTCCATCCAATCTAGAGCCCTCACTCCACGCACTCCACAACCTCCTGGGACGAGTGGAACACCAAGACAGCAGCTCAGATGTGCGGGGTGGCTGCAGGACACACCCACAGCCCTGTCAGTGCAGGATGGACATGTCCAGCCCCAGCTGGGAGCAGGCAGCTCTGGCACAGCTCTGCAGCCAGATCTGAGCCCCCTGAAGCTCGTGCTGTGACGTGTTTATACAGCCAGACCCTTTCCCCTTCATTAGTGCTGGGGTCGGGGGGAGCCAAAGGTCAGGCTCGGAGCCGGTGATTTCACTTCCAAACAAAACCTCCGCCCCCTCCACCTTCCTCCTCAAAGGGCTTGGCTCATAAATTTTCCTTTAGTACCACCAAGATGACTTCTTACCCCGACTTTACATTCTCTTTAACAAGAGGGGTATTTCATTCCCCAAAACCAGCTCCTTCTTACCCCGAGCCCCATGGTTTTTGGGAAGCTTTGGCCAGGATCCTGCCCCATGCCTCAACTTACCAAGTGCCAGTCAGGACTGCTGGAAAAATAAAGGTGGCAGAGATGGGAAACCCCACAGTTGTCCCACTGCCTGGTTTTAATGGCTCTGCCACCTGTGTTCCCACAGGATCAGGGCCCCGTTTGACATGCCAGGGGCTGGGAAGTGCCAAACCAAACCCCACTGCCCGAAACACATGTGGTTGCTTTGCTTTGGAGAGAAAACAAGGGAGAAAAAGCAGGAGATGCAGCTGGATCCCAGGCTGGCTGCCTGCACTCATTCATGTCCTAGGAAAGAGCAACCCAAAATGCACGAGACGAAGTGCAAAGCATCATCTGTGTTTCTCCTTGTCCTGGAGCTCTCTGTTTCTGTGCACATCCCTGAGACTACCAGAAAGTTCAGCCCTAGTACTGTTTTACCGATCCTGAAATCTCTTCCAGAACTTTTCCAGCAGTGGCTCTCAGGGTTCTGCCCTCCTGTTTCCAGGGAAGTCTCAGAGCTCAGCCGGCATGGGGAAAGAATTTGCTGATTTAGATCACCTCAGAGCAGGTTAAGAGATTCGGCTGCTCAAATCCTGCCAGTGGGTGATTTTTGAGCTGTGAGGTTCATGTCCAGGTTGGATGGGGCTTGGAGCAACCTGTGATAGTGGAAGGTGTCCCTGCCCATGGCAGGGGCTGGAATGAGATGGGCTTTAAGGTCCCTCCCAACCCAAACCCCAACCATTTCGTAATCTTCCTGCATCAACCTGGCCAGGGTTGCTTTGGCTCTGCTTTTCCAGCCCTCTTGGATTGCTGTCAAGGAAAACTTCCCCCCAGGCTGGGTCATCCCCACCTCCCCATCCCAGCCCAGCGTGAAGGACAGTGCCAGGGGGCTGGTGCCATCGTGTGGATACAGCTGCAATGAAGAGGAGGAGGAGGAGGAGGAGGAGGAGAGGTGGGAGGCAGAATGCCAGGAAAAGGACAAATCCAGCATTGTCCGAGTCAGGGTCTGAAGCAGGTTCCCTCCTAGAGATACCAGTGGGCTTAAGTGCTGCTTCCTCCAGCAGGTGAAGAAAGAGAACAGCACAGGGATGCACCCCCTGCACCACTCGTACCCTACAGCATCTCCTGGTGCCACAGCAGGTCCCCAGAGGGAGCTTTCCCTAAGGAAAGCAGCCCTGGTTGAGATGCAGATCCCTGCCAAAGGCTCAGAAGCTGAAACCACTGTACCTTACTGTGCCTTCCTGCTGGAAACAGGGCTGGAACACAACCCGTGCGTGTGTCATCCCCTCCAGGATCTCCAGGACTGTCTGCTCGACCAACACAAACACAGTCTTGAACCTGGAGGAGAATCAGGCTGTGGATTTTGGCCGCTGGCAGAGGGTGGGTTCTCCACTCTGGGCTTGCATCCTCTCCTGGAAGTCACAGAGTCCCCAACCTCCAGCTCTCTTGCAAAACTTAGGAGCAATCCCAGCCCGGGATAAAAATAAAGGGTCCAGGGGGCCCTGCCACTCTGGGGTCAGCTGACACGGTGGACGTGCAATCAAGTTCCTTCGTGTCATTTTTCCACTGCCTTTTACAGCCTGGAGCTGAACCGGAGCCAAATGACAAGCAGGGGGGATAAGGGATCAGGAGCCTGGGGTTTCCTTTGGGCAGTCAAAATCCCAAGCCAAGCCCTGCTGGCTGGGATGTTCCCATTATCCTGCAGAGCAGACTCCGGTGGGCCCCTTCCCAAACCCCCTTGGCTGTGGTGGAGAGCAACCTGCCCCAACTCCTTCGGACACGTGGCTGGGGGGATGAGCTTGGCTCCCACAGGAAGGGCAGGAATTCTGTGAGGGCCCTGTCCAGGCACTGCCCAGCCTCCCTCTCTCCGACCCCTGCACCTCCCACACGGACTCCAGGCCTGTCCACCCCTGTCACGGTTTTGGCTCCCCCCAAATTCCCACTGCCAAGGCCCTCACAGAGCACTTGCAGAGCGATTTCCCCTCAAAGTCCTGCTGGCTGTGCCAGGATGGCTCTGGAGCAGCTCTGGATCTTGGCTCTGGAGGAGCTGGCCGCTGAGGACCTCCTTGGATGAGGCCCAAGGGATGCACCCGGTGGTCACAGGGCTCAGCCACGAGCCCTCAGTGGCTCTGTGCTGGCACTCACGGGGCAGGAGCACCTGGAGGTGCAGGTGGGATCCCCTGGATCTCCTTTGGTGATCCATCAGGATTCTCAGCGAGCCAGAGCCCTGTCCCAGCCAGGTTTGGCAGCACCTGCATCCTCACTCCAGGAACGCCCCAGCCCCACGGTGCTGTTTCGGATTAAATGGTTCCCGTTGTTGTTGGGGAAACGTATGAATTTCTCCCATATGTCTCTGACCTATAAAATGAACATCCCTCAGAACCGAAAGGTTACTGCCAGCGACGACGTGTTTTCATTTCTGGTCTTTAAGCACATTTCATGGCTTGCCAAGACTTTTTAGGAGGTTAAAACTCGAGGCCTCCACTCAGGAAAGCACTTCCAGCACGTGCCAAGTAGGACTTAGGCGCACGCTTGTGTCTGAGCACATCTCACAGGCCTGTTGTTCGCCCAAACTGGTGCCAAAAATCATCTTCCTCTTCATCAACTCCCCGACTCTCCGATTCTGTCCTCAGCTTTATTCACCTGCAGGTGAAATTTGGCTCCCTGGATTGCAGGGAGCCGCTCATTGTTCAGGGAATGCTGCCTGGGGCTTTGGGAAGAAGTGGAAAAGCCTGGGGAAGTAGAGGTGGGTGGCGCTTTTTTTAAAAGCATGTTTTTAAAATCACAGCAAACTGCAGAAACTTTGTGGAGCAATTCACAACAGCAAAATCAGGGAAAAAAATTAGGAAGGCATATTTCAAGTGCTTCTAAATGAAAATTCTGGCTAAAAATTTTTTTACAATACAAGCCACTCTTCAAGTAAAATATCTAGTTTCAAGCCGACTCAAATACCTCTTTACAAAGAATGTGTCTTCTTTCCTTTTCTTTTTTTTTTTTTTTTCAATTTTGGTTTGCCAGAAATTTCTATCATTTCATTTTTCACCCCAAATCACTATTTCAAGTTTTTGGAGCTTTGCTGCTAGAAAAGTCGAGGCCTGTATATCTAAGCATACCCTGAGAACTGAAAACAGAGCTGGATAAATGACGAGGCAATGCAAAATTCCGACTCTCAAGTCTGTCTTTAAGGACTTGCCAGTCACCCTGGAGGAATTCAAGATACCACTGGTATCAAAGGACACGGGAATCTGTACTCCAGTTCCAGGAAAGAAACATTCCATCATGACAAGGAAAAATACCGGATGGCAACCAGCCCCCTGCGAGCTTCCAGCATTCCTACCTGCACTGCTAAATCCCCAAATCCAGCCTTTCTGTGCTGCCCCTTTTATCTCAGCAGCACGGCTCTCAGTGAGGAGGAAAACCTGCGTTTTAACAGCTTCCCCCACCCCGACCTCCCGGGCTCTGCTCTTGGCATTATCCTCCATCCCATCCCGCTAAGCTGAAATTCCCGTGGCACGTTCCCCCCGGGTTTGCCAGTTTGTGCTCCTGGTTTTTTGCTGGCACGGGGAACAGGTAGCCCCAGAACCACTCTGCGGTGGCTGCAGCCCCAGCTCCCTCTCCCCAGACAAGCACTGCCCTCACATGCAAATTCCAGAGGAAAGGTGGTGCTGGATTTCACAGGAATTGAACCTAAAGGTTTTAGCTCAGCAAGGCAAGGGTCAAACAAATTAATTTGGTGAACCTCCCCCATCAGACCTGTCTCATTCCCTCTCTCCTGCCCCATCCCTGGAAGTGTCCAAGGCCAGGCTGGACAAGGCTTGGAGCAACCTGGACTAGTGAAAGGTGTCCCTGCCCACCTGAGCTGAGCTTTAAGGTCCCTTCCAACCCAAACCATTTGGGATTCCATGCACAGAGCTCACACTGACAAAGCAACCAGAGCTCTTCCACCCACACGGCTCTCACAGAACAAGGTGACCAACAGGGAGGGGGAAAATGCTCAAAACCACTTTTTTTTCATCGTTAAAAAGTTCATCTAATCCTGAAAACAATTAAAGCTGGGGAGGTTTTGATGGGGAGCTGAGAGCAGCAGTAGGGTCACTTGGGGTTTGTTCCTATTGTCAAGTGGCGAAACCATCCTGTTATTTAAGATGTCAAAAGCCTGTGAACCAAACAAACAAAGCCCAAACTTCCCCACATCCGACCACAGCGACACATTGATGGACACCAGGAAAAGGGCTGCAAGCACAAAACAAACAAACCTCCCTGAGAAGGGCTCTGCCAAATTCAAGGGGAAAAGAGGTTACGAGCGTTTGTGGGAAACGCCGCTAAGAGGGAAAGGATAAAAGAGACCAAAAAAAAAAAAAAAAAAAAAAAAAAAGAAAAGAAGGGGAGGAAAGAGCAGAGGGAGAAAAGACTGGGATAGGGCTGTGCCAGTCAGGAGGGATTTGGCCGGATGATGGCTTTACTGCACTGCAGTGTGGAAGACACGCTTTGATTAATTCGAGGAGACTACCCCAAAGTCATCCTCGCAACTCCCAGCGCGCTCATTACGGAGGAGAGGCGGGCAGTGACTCATGCTGGAAACCTCCCGACTTCCAAAGGGGGAAAGGGGAAAAGAAAGAAGAGGAATCTCAGTTCTCAAGCAGACACCAGGGTCCCCGGACCCGTGCTGGGAGAAAGGTCGGGGCCGGCGTGGTGGCACGGAAGGGGCCTTGGAGGGGATGGTCCCAAGGAGGGCTGGCAGAGGAGCCATCCCAAGGGAGGCTGGGGGGCATGGAGAGCGATGGGGGCTCCATCTGCAGGGCTGGGTTTGTCCCAGCACCTCCCTGTGCAGGCAGGACAGCTGTTTGCCCATCCCTGGAGGCAGGGATCTGCCGTCCCAGCAGAGATGCCCTTGGGAACACAGCGAAAAAGCTGCTGCCAGGCGGTGAAACGGGAGGGCAGGAGCTGTGGGATCACTCCGTGTCCCTCCACCAGCACCTGGACCACGGTCTGGCTCCTGGATGGAGCTCCAGGGTGCCTCCCAGCCAGCTCTGCTGGGCCACAGAGGGGCAAACAAAGCCAGAGCCGCCGTGCCAGGGCTCAGGTGCCCTGCTCCCTCCCCTCTGCCTGGGGAGTGCTCAGCCAGGAGGAGATGCACACCCAGAGGTGTTTGCTCAGCAAGGATCAGCGCCAGCTCCCAGGAAACCCCCTGGGATGGCAGCGGAGAAACTGAGGGGGGTCCTTGGCTGGTATTTATTATCCCACCTCAGCTCCCTTCCCATCTACTCATTTTTAACTCTCCGGGTATCTGACAGCACCAGGAACTGAGGCCAGAGCATCAGATTAACAACATCTTTCTTCTCCAGGCTCTTGGCCACGTGTTTGAGTTGGCTCAGCCGGCAAACAAACCCGACACCCTGGAATCTCACAGGCTGGAGACAGAGGTGGGGAGATGGGGACAGCAGGATTAATGCCCTGTGGCCAGTTGTAGTTACATTTTTTTTTAGTTTCTCTTTTTTAGGGAGAGAAACGATTTTATTTTATTTTAAATTTATTTCTTTTTTTTTTTTAAAGACAGGAAGGCGCAGGATGAGACCCCATCACCACCACCCTGGCTCAGCCTGGGGTGTGTCTCACAGGCCCACGCCCCTCTGGCCCTAAGCAGGAACCCGTCTGAGCCCTTCAGGTGGCACCAGTGCTGATTAAAAAGCCACTTCCCTGCACCACCGTGCTCCTCCCTGCCTCCCTGGCTCCATAACCACTAGAGGGGAGTGGAAGGTAACGAGTTGAGGAGACGCTGGTGGCTTGGGAGGTTCTGCAGCTCTGGGTGCCCTCCACACCCAAAGTTCACAGCATCCACATGAGAAGGTTTTCCCCATAACCCCACGGCACCAGCAGGATGCTGGAGCTACCTTCAGCACGGAGGAGCCACGTGGGATGTGAAAATTGTTGTCCAGAGAGAGCTTTGGGATGCTGGATGGGGAACGGAACCTGCTGGGGTTCGTGCATTCGTTCTTTCATTAATTCCTTTATTCCTGGATGGAAAATGCACCAAACCAAGTCTGGAGAGCTGCAGGAACAGCTCCGAGATGCAAAGGTGGGACAGCACAGGGAAGGGGTTAAAGGCACCCTAACCCAGCTGTGTGGGGTCACTGGGGTTGAAGGCATCCCGATCCAAGGTGTGTCTGATTCCTGTGCCTCGGTGCCCTGCCAGGGAAGGGAGGTTGCAGCACCCCACAAGACTGGAGATAAGCATCAAGCTGCCCCTCAAAACTCCTGTTTTCTGGGAGGCCATGGACGTGGAGCAACCCCTGGATGGGAGGAAATGATCCTTCAGGCAAGAGGAAAGCACCACAGCCCCAGGAGAGGATGGGCCTTTCCCCCAGCAGGGAAAGGGTTACTCAGGAGCTGCGAGAGGCCATCCCCACCTTTTCCAGTCCCTTAGCTCACCTTTTCCCGGTGCTATCCAATGGCACAGGCACCACAGGGTTCACTGTGGTCAGCCTTGGCTTCTTCAGGGTCCCAGGTCCCTCCTCAGAGGGGACAGAAAGCCACGGGGTCACCCAAGAACTCCTCTGTCCGTGGGATTCACCAAGAGAGGTTTTGCCTAGTGTATTTATTCTCTGAGGCAGAGCTTGGGCTCCTTGTCCTGCTGGCACCACAGAAATAAATCAGTGAAAAGGTTCCAGTGAACCCGAAATGAAAGGCTTGGGCTGATTAGAGCCAATTCCCATGTGGAGGAAACACGGAGAAATGGCTGAACAACTGAACTTTTTATTTTTTTCCTTCAGTCTGGAAGCCCTTGAGGTGCTTTTTATTTCTCCTCTCCAAATAATTCCATGTGTGTCTCAGTGTGTCCGAGCCAGCCCGAGCAGCAGTCATCAGGAAGTGCTGGGGATGGTGGAGATGCACATTATGTACAGGGAATCCAGTGCCAGGCCTGGGACACCAGGAATATTTCTGGGTTTGCCATTGGGAAAACCCACATTTTACATTTTTACTGCCCTGAGTTCCCAGCCCACAGTGAGGCCATTATTAAAGAGCTATAATACTAAGATATAAACCAAGTTTAGCTGTTCCCTTTGCAGAAATGTGGTGGGCAGGGAGAGTTATCCCATTAATTTGGTATTTTTGTGGCAACGGGAGATGTGGGAGGTTTCCCCTGGAGCATCTTCTTTTCTCCACTAGGAAACAGGTCAATATTTTGCTCGTGTCCATCCATCCATGCGTCCATTTAAGGCTGGGTGGGGCTTGGAGCAGCCTGGGATAATGGGAGGTGTCCCTGCAATGGCAGGGGGTGGGATGGGATGAGGTTTAGGGTCCTTTCCAACCCAAACCATTCTGGGATCCCCTTAGGTCAGTGCAACATTTCATTCATTATCTCCTCCCCCCTCCCAAGTGCAAACGACTCCGTTTATCTCCCGCAGGTGATGGGCTGGGCTCTGTCCAGGGCAGGCAGCTCTCCCTTTTATCTCTCCCGGATCTGTCCGAGCAGCTCTGGAGTCCGTCAGCCCCGTGATATCATCCCTTGGCACAGCCCCTGCCTGCCTGCCTGCTGCCAGGATGGGTCCTGTGAACACTCACCAGGAATTGCAGGGCTCCTGAGGGAAAAGCACTTCTCCTCCTCCTCCTCCTCCTCTCCAGAGAAACAGCCCATCCTTCATCCCTCATCCTTCATCCTTCGTAGCTCATCCTTCTCCCTTCACGTCGGACACCAGGGAGGGAGAGGAGGGAACGCAGGCTGGGGATGAAGAACCACCCCGTGGCTTTTCCAGGGTGACCTCGGTGGCTACGGAAAACAAACAAAGCCGGGGAGGAGGAAGGAGCCGGCTGCGTTCTCTGCCAGTCACTTGATGTTTTAGGGTTTGTTTTTTTCTTAGTCTCTTATTCAGCTCTGCTCGTTGGAAAGGCTTTTCCTTGATGTGCCACGAGTTCTGCAGAGCACGGGGCAGCCAACACCCAGCTGGGGCTGAGCCCGGCCTGGCAGCCTCGGGCTGCTTGCTCAAGCAAACGAGATTTGGGGGATTAACGAGGCCTGGATCTGCCTGCTGGTTTCCTTACCCAGACAGCTCCTGAGCCCATTCCCTGTCCGCCCTGCTCGGCAAGGGCAGCGATCCCGGAAAGATCCGATTTCTGGACATCTCTGGAAAACGGGGAAGGGACACCTTCCACCACCTCAGGTTGCTCCAAGCCCCATCCAGCCTGTCTGGGATGGGGCAGCCACACTCCTTGGAGCTGCCATCCCTCCCAACCCTCCCCATGCAACAGGGAAAGGAAAAAAAACCCCAAACCTCTGAGCACCATAAAGGTTTTATTATAAACAAACCTCTGGGAGCACTTTGGGGTGATTAACATTCCTTAACGAGGAAGGTGGGGGTGCCCAGGGGGAGGGCAGGCACAGCACCCTCCTGAGGGTCCCTCCTAAGCCCCCCGTTGCCACCTGGCAGATTTACTGGCCCCAGCAACGTGGCTCCCACTGATACAGTGAGGAATTGCAGCCTGGGCTGTATTTCCTCATGAATTTCGCTTCCCTGCCAGCAGAGTTCAGGGCCAGGTCAGATTTTATATATATTTGTGTATACAAAATCCATACATCTATAAATACACCTATCTATTTTCCTTGTTCCCAGGTGATTTCCACCTTTCCCCACCTAAAGACTCATTCAGCCTCATCTTCCCTCCCCACCAGCTTTTGTCCTGTTGCCCTGGGTAGGGTTGAAGGAAATAATCCAAAGGCCAAAGCCCACGTCCATCCCCTGCAGGGCAGGGATGCTGCAGGCTGCTGCTTGCTGTGGGTGCCACAGGAGCATTGATCCTGTCCTCACCCCACTTTCAGCCAGGAAACGCTGATTCCACCAAGCCCAGCCTCGGTTTAAGGGGATGGAAAGGGAAGGTGGGTGGCTGGGACTTCAAACAGCCCCGTCCCTCCTCCCACACCTTCACAGGGTCACGAGCAGAGGGTGCCCCAGCATCCTGAATCCCTGCCCCCCGAGCTCCTGCAGTGCTGGTTTAGCTCATCCCTGTATCCACCACCCCGGCAGGATGCTGGGAAGCACAGGCAGGAGGTGTGGAGGCTCCCCAAAATCCCATGCCCGCCTCTGCTCCGAGGGATGCTCCAGGCTGGAGCTGCACAGGGACAGCCTTTAGGGACCAGCAGAGAGGCAAAACTGCAGGAGGAACGTGGAAAACCTTTCCTTCTGAAGCAGGGGCTGCTCCCTGCCACCGCTGCACAGGCTGGGAGAAAGGGGGGGAAGGCAGTTTTTGTCTTTCCTTTCGGATGAAGGAGGGTGGGAACACAGGGAGAACCCCACCCTGAGCTGCAGCACTGCTGCTCCCTCCCCTCCAGGTCAGACACGCGGCTTTGCAGCCCCATTTCACCCACCCTGCTGGGGAGAGGCGACAGGAACAGCTGGAAATCCCCTTTCCCCTCTTCTCGTGTCCAAACCATGGATCCCTCCCGCAGCTTTGCTGCCCCTGCCTCAAATCCTCCTTCCCTGGCCATGGCCAAGCCGCCCTGCTCCAGCAAGAGGCAATCAGGCCCCTTCTTTTAGGACAGCAAAGCCTCAAATGTGTTCCTTGGTGAATTTTGTAATGGATAAAACGTTCCTAGGTGAATTTTATAATGAATAAAACGTTCCTAGGTGAATTTTGTAATGCATAAAGGCTCCTGGCACGGCCACTCCTGAAGGGCTCTCTCCTCTTGTTTTGCCAGAGCTCTGGCAGGAGTCAGGGGGTGCTGGCATTGCCCCTGCTGCCTGAAGGTTTGAGGATGCCAGTCCCAGGGTGCTTTAGGGTTTCCTGGATCCTTCCCATAGGCCCCCCTGTTTCATAGCCGAGAATTCCCGTTCTGCACGGATCACAGGCAGAATCCAGGAGGAGGTGAAGCCCGTGCACACGTGAAGGGGGGTGTCCCAGGCTGCAGGGAGGTCCGGGTGGGCCCTCATGGGAACAGAGCTCATGGAAAATTCCGGATGTAATCCTCCCGGGTTTCCTCTCCCCTGCTGGGAATGAGCCATAGCTGCCTGCTGTGGGATGCACCCCTCACCCAGGGGATTCTCCCCTTGGAGAGGAGGTTTGTCTGGGCACCAAGGGGCTTGGGAAGCTGAATTTCAGCAGTTCTCCCCTTGCAGCCTCAAGGAGAAGCAGTGCTGACATCGCTGCCATGTGGCAGCAGCTTCCCGAGGGGCTGGTTCCTCCCTGGTGTGAGAGGGGCCCTTCCTGGCTGGTGCTTTCCACCCCTGCTGGATCACCCTGCCCTGGATCACCCTGCCCTGGCTCACCCTGCTGGATCACCCTGCCCTGGATCACCCTGTCAGATCACTCTGCCCTGGATCACCCTGCCCTGGATCACCCTGTCAGATCACTCTGCCCTGGATCACCCTGCCCTGGATCACCCTGCCCTGGATCACTCTGCCTTGGATCACCCTGCCAGATCACTCTGCCCTGGATCACCCTGCCCCGGATCACCCTGCCCTGGATCACCCTGCCGGATCACCCTGCCCTGGATCACCCTGCCGGATCACCCTGCCGGATCACCCTGCCCTGGATCACCCTGCCCTGGATCACTCTGCCCTGGATCACCCTGTCCCGGATCACCCTGCCGGATCACCCTGCCGGATCACCCTGCCCTGGATCACCCTGCTCTGGATCACCCTGCCCTGGATCACCCTGCCCTGGATCACCCTGCCCTGCCAGCACGGCACCAGGTGATTTGGAGCTGAGCCTTCCTGCTGTGCCAGGAATGTGATTCCCTTTCCTGGCTGGTGGAGCTGATGGGGCCGGGGTGGAGGGGCTCCCTCACGCAGCACCCCTGCTCTCCAGCTGGTTCAACACGGCCAGGCCACATCCTGCCCCTTCGGATATCCCAAACAGCTCCTCACCTGCAGAAACCTGGAGCACTTCCTTCAGGAGGGGAGGGGAAGGGAAGGATTTGCTGTACCCAGGGCGCTCCAGCCCCTTCACGAAATGGTTTCTTTTTTTAAGATCCCAGAATCCCACAATGGTTTGGGTTGGAAGGGACCTTAAAGCCCATCCCATTCCACCCCCTGCCATGGGCAGGGACATCTCCCATTATCCCAGGGTGCTCCAAGCCCTGTCCAACCTGGCCTTGGGCACTTGCAGGGATGGGGACAATAATCCTGTTAGAAGGGCTGCCGGAGCCTTTGCCTGCCCAAACCCCAGCCCTGAAGCAGGCACACACCTTCTCACCAGAGGCTACCTCCCTAAGCTGCCTTTTTCCCACAGTTCAGAGTTTTACAGCCAGCATTCCTCATTTTCCATGTCATTAATCTCCACAGGCCCTGGCTTCAAGCAGGCAGGAAGCCAAAGGCTGCCAGACAGGTTCCAAGTGCAAGCCGAGTTGTCTGGAAAGGAAGAAAATCCAGCTAAAAGTTGGGAAAGCACTTGAGCCTCCTGTTGGCTCTCCCCAAGCACCCGGCAGGACGAGTGTGGTGCTGCTCAGCCAACAGATGGGTTTGGGGGCAGCCAGGGTGTCTCTTCCCATTCCACTTGGCTTTTCCAGCAACCAGCCAAAATATGCCGTGTTCCTTTGAGCTCACAGCTTTAATCATGCCCAAGGGGGAAGAAAACGTAAAAAAACCAACCCAAAGCAAACCTGGGAGATTATTTTTAAGTTTCTTTAGAAAGATGTTGCTTTGAGAGCTGTCCCTGAGCACTGCCAGCCGAGGCACCTTTCTGGGCATTTCTGCCACAACTTGTCATTTCCTCATTTTGGAAGTTGCTCTGCCGTGAATCTTCCAACTCCCCAAAATCCCAAAGCTGAGGATGAGCGAGGCAAAATCTCTTTCAGATAGGGCAAGGGAGGAGAATAAACCTGTCCTGCAGTAGGAGAAGGGGGAAGAGCAAAAACTCACCTGGACATCTCCAGAGGTACCTTAACCCAGGCTGTCCACGTGGCTCAGCTCTGCTCAGGAGGACCAGAGAATCCCAAAATGGTTTGGGTTGGAAGGTAGCTTAAAGCCCATCCCATCCCATGGGCAGGGACACCTCCCACTGTCCCAGGCTGCTCCAAGCCCCAATGTCCAGCCTGGCCTTGGGCACTGCCAGGGATCCAGGGGCAGCCACAGCTTCTCTGGGCACCCTGTGCCAGGGCCTGCCCACCCTTACAGGGAAGAAGGATGAGGCTCCCCATGGCAGGAATAACATCCATCTCCACCTCTCCTGCAAGGCCTCCGGGTTTTGGCATGAGCTCTGCTCATCCTGCACCCATGCTCAGCACAGGGCACTGCCACTTCAGTGCCTCAGGAAAGGCTGAGGTTGGATATTAGGAAAAATTCCTTCCCTCAAAAGGGAGGCCAGGCATTGGCACAGCTGCCCAGGGCAGGGGTGCAGTCCCCATCCCTGGAGGGATTTAAAAGCCTCATGGATGTGGCACCTGGGGATTGGCAGTGCTGGGGGAATGGTTGGACTCAGTGCTCTCAGAGGGCTTTTCCAACCTCTGTGATTCCACGATAAACCCAAGGCACTGTGTATTCCGGCTGCTGGGAGCCGCCAGGTTCCATGTTTCTGTGTGACCTCCCTGCCTCCAGACAAGGGCAGCACAGTTCAGCTCAGGGAGCAGCACGGCCCTGCCCCAGGAAGGACGGGCTGAGCAGCCCAGCAGCACCGGGAGCCAGGAACCAGGATCCTTGGGAACGAGGGCCCGATCCTGCTGCACCCTGGGGCACCCAATGGAATGTGCAGACACTTCCCTGCCCTGCTTGGACTCCTCTCCCTTCCATCCCCCTCCAAGCCTCCCCACCACAGAGCTGGGAAGCAGCCCTGGGTACTTCAGGCCCAAGTCCTGCCTTTCTCGCCTCACAAAGGGAAGGGAGAAGAATTGTTTTGGAATAACAGTGCAAATCAAATTTCCTGTCGCAGATAAAGGGGAGAGAGGTCAAACACGAGAAGGCTTCAGATGAAAGAGGAATTAGCCTGCAGCCCGCCTGGAATAACTCAATTCCAGTCTCGTTTTCAGCACTCCCAGGCTCTGGCACAGCGCAGGGCCCTGCCGGAGCCCAGCACATCAACCTGGCCAAGGCAATCGGTAATCCCCAGCACGGAGCCGCCTCACCAGCCACAGGCTGTCCCCTGAAACCAGGGAAAGTATCCCAGGGAATCAGGGGCCATCATCCATCAGCCCAGGGAGAGCCAGGCAGGCCTGGATCAGCTTCCAGCCAGAGCTACAGGAAGCCGCTCTGTGGTTTGGGTGTGCAGATATTCCTTCCTCAGCCTCCTCCTCCTCCTCCTCCTCCTCCTCCTCCTCCTCCTCCTCCTCCTTCTCCTCCTCCTCCTCCTCCTCCCAAGCTGCCTCCCCCGGAGCTGGGATTGGGCTCCTGGCTGCCCCATCCTGCAGACATCCCCTAAAACCAGCTGGGGGTGCAGCCCCTCTTCCCTCTGCTCCCCAGGCTTGGCAGGGATCGGGATGGGCTCGGGATGCTCCCAGCAGAGTTCTCCCCCTGCCCCATCTCTGCTTCACCTTCCCTCCCTTTCCCGGGCAGAGTTGTCTCCACCTTTCCCAAATCCATTTTTCATCCCTTTTGGTCCCGCTCTTCCTCCTGCTGCAGCACAGAACAGCTCGGGAGCAGCCCCGGGGCAGCGCTGCCAGGGCTGGGCTGGGCTGGGCTGGGCTGGGCCGGGACCCTCAGCAGAGCTGAGACCTCCTCCTGGATAAATCGGCTCCAGAAATTCCTGCCGCTCACCAGCGGCTGAACCCAGCCGGCTCAAAGGCGGCTGCTAAGCCTGGGCTGGCTGCATTATCCACGGGGATTGGGGGAGGATTGCAGGAATTGCTCTGTGCTGGTGGGGAAAGAGGGAATTTATTTTTATTATTTTTTAGGGTTTTTTTCCCCTTTCAAACTCAAACATGTAATTGAAGAGTGAAATTCTGAAAGCTCGCTCAAGGACTCTGGGTATTTAATCGCCTTTAAAGCCCAGGAACTGCTCCCCATTCCCTTCCTGATTTAATGGGAAACAGGTTTCTTGTTCCTGCAGGCGCTCTGAAGCTGGTGACCATTGGATAATTGTGCCTTGATACAGCACAAATGCACAGTTCTGTCTGCACCCTCATCCTCCGAAATACAGTAAAAAGCCTTTTTTTTTTCCTTTAATTGCACTGAATTTGAAGAATTCCCTGGCCATGGCGGGGGCTGGAACAAGATGATCTTTAAAGTCCCTTTCTGTGATTCTGTGACTCCAAACCTTCCCCCCTTGGGGCAGGGGAATGAATTAATAAAATTGATTCATTTTTATTATTTTTTAATAATAAATTCATTTCATTATGAATTTATTAATTCATTGATTCATGAATTAATTAAAAAAATAGATGCAAACGGCTCAAAAGGCCCATAATAAATCAGATAAAGGGCACCTGTCTGTGGCTGGTGCACACTGATGCTCTGGCTGTGCGATCTACCCTACACAGGAAATGTTTTCCCCACTTTTTGCTGTGCAGGAGTGAGGTTTTGGGGGGGTTTTGTTTCAACCTCCTACACCCCCTTCAGCAGGGAGCAGCTTGGCCAGGCAGAGAAGAGAGAGAGCAACCACCTTGCCTCAAGGCCTGGCCCAAAACATTTCCCTCTGCTACCGAATCATTTAATTTGCTGTAAACGTGGGCAGAGGTTTGCTTTTCCCTCCTGGCCATCCAGAAGTCCCCTCTGTGTGTCCCCCAGGCAGGATCCTTTCCCTCAGAGTTTGGGATTTGCTCCGTTCCTGCTGAGGCCTTCCATTAGTGCAGCCAGGAAATGGGAATGTATTCCCCGTCCTGAGCAGGAATTGGCTTTGCCAGCCTGTGCTGCTGGAAAAAAGGCAGACTGTGCCTTCCCCACAGCCCGGGGAACTGCGTTTTTAGCACCCCCACAATCCTTAAAATGCATCCTCTCTTGCTCTGCCAACAGCCCTGCTGAGGAGCCCTGGATTTCAGGCAGCTCTGGAGGTTTGTTTCCTGAGCAGCTCCTGCAGGAACCGCTTTCCATGCAGGGATTGTTTGCCAGCACTTTCCTTGGACTTTCCTTCCTGCTGCTTTGCTCTAGCTGAGCCCTTGCAGCTCAACCCCCCAGCCCTTGCACTTTCTAACCCGTCTGCATCTGATCCATGGGCTTTCCCAGCTTTCCCTCTCCTTTCCTCTCCCATCCTGCTGCAGGGAGTGAGTGAGGGCCTGGCTACAACCTGCACGCTTTTGGAGCCCTTCCATTCCAAGGCCTGACCACCCTTTCAGGGAAGAAATTTTCCCTAATTCCTCCCCTGGCCCAGGCTGAGGCCGTTCCCTCTGCTCCTGTCCCTGTTCCCTGGGAGCAGAGCCCGACCCCCCCCGGCTGCCCCCTCCTGTCAGGGACTTGTGCAGAGCCACAAGGTCCCCCCTGAGCCTCCTTTTCTCCAGGCTGAGCCCCTTTCCCAGCTCCCTCAGGAGTTCTCCAGCCCCTTCCCAGCTCCGTTCCCTGCCCTGGCCACGCTCCAGCCCCTCAGGGTCCCTCTTGCCATGAACTTTCTCCTGCCTTGGCCCAGCTTTGGCCTTTTCTCCCATACCCAGACAGAAAGCTCTTAAATTCCTGGACGTGACCCTGTTACTGCACCTTTCCATCAATTACCACAGGATTTTCCTCCAGGGAAACAGTGGGAAGCACTTCCCAGCCTCTCCCTGCCAGGAACTCCCAGTCCCTTTGACATCCCCTGGAATTTCACCCCACATGCTATTTTTCCAAGCATTTTCTCTATCCCAGTGACACCGACAAGTCAGATCCAGGCAGGGACAACAAATGAACTCCCAGGTCCCTCAGAGAGCTTCAGAGAATCCCCTAAGAGATCAACCCTGAACCTCACAAATGGAGAAAGGAGAGTTTCCTCTCCACACAGATCCAAATCCCATCATAAATCCAGGACTTTTTGCTGGCACAGACTGAACTCCTGCCCCCCGTGTGCTCAGGTTGTATATTTAATATTGGACCCTGCTCTTCCCCCTGCAGGGCTCCCCCTGCCACAGACACCCAAACAAGCACAGAGCCTTGACTTGCTGCCCAGAGGGAGAAACTGCTTCTTTCTCCTTCAAAAATATTAGGAAAACAAGTGAGATGAAGCACTGGGGCCAGGCATCCATCCCACACCCAGCCACGGGTACACATCGGAGGAGCCAAGAGGGAACCACCTGAAAATCACCTTGGATCACATTCATTGCAGGACAATGCTGTTTTCTTTGGGATTAACAGGTTTCTGGCTGTAAAAATTCCCATGGCTAAAGCAGCACTGAGTTCAACCCTCCCCTCAGGTTTGTGTCCCTGTGCTCACGGTGAGCTCAGAGCATTCCAGGTGAGATTATGGACTGGGATCACATTTGAAACAGCCCCCACCCCTCAAAACCAGGCCTCTGCCTCAGCTGGATCTCCCAGCAGTGGGATTTCACTCCCAGAAATGAGCTTCCCTAGCCAGCCCCTTCCCAACCTTCTGCCCAGAGGAGCCCCGCTGGCTCTGCCCAAGGGAGCTGCAGGTGCCGTCCCAGCCAGGCTGGAAGCCCCAGATCATGGTCCTGAAACAATCATCTCCCACAAGTACAGGCTCCAGGGAGACCTCACAGCCTAAAGGGGCTCCAGGAGAGCTGGAGAGGGACTGGGGACAAGGGATGGAGGGACAGGACAGGGGAATGGCTTCCCACTGCCAGAGGGCAGGGCTGGATGGGATATTGGGAAGGAATTGTTCCCTGGGAGGGTGGGCAGGCCCTGGCACAGGGTGCCCAGAGCAGCTGTGGCTGCCCCTGGATCCCTGGCAGTGCCCAAGGCCAGGCTGGACACTGGGGCTTGGAGCAGCCTGGGACAGTGGGAGGTGTGGAATGGGATGGGACCTCGTGGATCCTTCCAACCCAAACCATTCCATGATCCCCATGAATCGCAGGAGCAGCTTCACTGCTGAGGGAATCGTGCTGATCCCAAATTTTCCCTGTGAGTTCCCCCTGCCCCTCCCACGAGGAGCCCTGCAGAGCCCCTCAACACCAACCTGCTGCTTCTCCCAGGAGCCACTGGAAGGAGCCCAGGACTGGAGTGTGGCCTCTCCCCCCGTGGCCAGAGGACAATTCCAGGTGACACACACGGAGCAGCTGGAATTCAGTGGTTCAGGGGGCTCCAGGGACAACCAGGAAGCCAGTTAGAGGGGAAACACTCTGAAAAAGGCCATGGAAGGTATAAAGGTGAAGCTGCTTCACCTGGAAACTCAGTTTTTGTTTTGCAGGCACTTCTCAACACGCACCTGGGAGCCACAAGGAACTGGTAAGCTCCGGGAACTTTTCCATGGAACACCCCAACACAGACATGGGTGTGTTTTGCCGAAAAAGCCACTCTGGCACCAAGACCCCCATCCAGGACACCAAGAGCCCAGCAGATGAAACGTCCCATCCCAGCAAAGGAAGGAAAGAAGATCAGCAGCAGAAACCCGGGTGGTACTATAATTAACTTTTTTCTTTTATTTACACCACAAGAATAACAAGTTGTCATAATGTGGTACAAAATACTGGACTCCTAATAAAGTTGAAATTGAAGTCGGTACTGTCAGAGAAAGACACCATTGGCCAGTAAAAAAAGAAAACAAGAAGTAAAACAAAATAAAGAGAAAAAGAGAAAAATAAAATAAAAATAAAATAAAACCAAAGAAAGAGAAAACAAGAATGAGAAAAATATTCCAACTCCACCAATTTAAAAGAAAGGACCATCGGAAAATCGAGCAAAAAGAATGCTACCATCACTGAAAGTAGGGTCCATACAAGAAGAGTGAAATTGTGTCTAAATTACAGCGTAAACCGGTAGCTGCTACCAATGGTGACGTCATACTGAGCATGTATAGGTATAAAGTAGAATATAATATAGTTACAACTTTTTGATACTACATATCTGTAATAAGCTCTCGGGTGAATAATGTTTCAACCCCTTCCCCCCCCCTCCCCGCCCCCACTTTTATATATATATTATATATATAAGTTTGTCATCCTCATAAATTGGAAAATAGCGCCTCCACTATGGAGCACAGAAAAAGTGTTAATTTATTTTCTTTCAATAGGATACTTTTCTTTTTTCTTCTTTTTTTCATCATCAATATCAAAGACAAAGTGAAGATGAGCTGAGAACGAGCCCAACTTCGTGACAATGAAGAAACACGTTTTGCCTTTCGCTGTAAAGTCTCGTTTTTAAACCACAGTGTTGCACAGTACACGACTGCTTAAAGTGAAACCGAGCAATAATACATCATGTAAAAGTAATTTCTTAAAAAAGTTAACGCAGCTGTGCTGAAGAGTTAACTCTTTAAAGTCCTCCTCCTCATCCATCCATCCGTCCGTCCGTCCGTCCGTCCGGCTCCTCGGAATGAACGACTCCGTGTGTTGACACAAGGGATGCATCCAACCTCCCCACCCAGCCGAGAAATCAAAGCAAAAACACCAACCCAAAGGGAAATAAAAATAACAATAATAATAACAATAATAATAATAATAATAATAATAATGACACAGGCAGTTTACTTGGTGTGTTCGGCGTAGTTTCCCTAAAAACACTGTTTCCACATAAATACAATAAACTCTATTATTGGTAAGTCACAAGTGCTAGATAAATGTCTTAGTTTTTTTCTTTTCTTCTTAAAATGAGAAATGTTTAAGTAGTCCTTTTTTTTTTCTTTATTTACTCTTTTTAACAATAAAAAGCACAATTTCTTCTCATTAGGTTCAGTAAGACTCCAAAAAAAAAAAAAAAAAAGCATTCCCACTCTCCTTCCTTTGTGTGTAGCTGTGTGGGTGAGTGTGTGTGTGTGACAACAACATCCCAACCTTTAGTCTCCGCAAATGCCACGAGAGGAAAAAAAAAACCAATATAAAACCAAACCAAAACAAAACAAAAACCGACCCAAAAAAACCCCAAACCACCTCTTAAATTTTTTTTTGTTTGTTTTTGTTTTTTTTTTTTCTCTTGTTATCGTTTTCAAAGCTGCCAAGTTTGGCGTGCAAAATCTGTATACAATATAAAGACATGCCAACCTTACAGACCATGCAACCTCAAGATGTAGGAAACTTAAAAAAATATATTCATATATATTTATATATATATTTATATATATCAATGCCCGTAAAAGAACGTGGGCCCAAAAAAGTTTACAAAAGGAAGAATGGAATGAATACATGACCGTGACTAATAAAAAAAGGAATGTTTTGTATCGAAAGTAAAAAAAAAAAAACCAAACCAAACCAACAGAAACCCCAAAAAAAACCAACCCAACAAAAAAAAAAAAACCCCAATGGTTACTTGTGTACTGCAAACTGGGCCTCACTTCACCGTAAAGAGGATTGGAAGATGTTCCTTTTCTTCCCAAGCAGGTACAAAGGATGCCCTGGGCAGCGCGTGCTGGGATGTGGGAGCAGCCCGGGCTCCCGCCCCGCTGGCACGGCCGCCCCCGGCAAAGTCGTCTGAAATGAAGAAGCTTTAATGGCTCAAAAAGGACAAAAGAACCCCTGGAGAGCCTCAAAACGACGGCTCCCTCCCCTCTCTCCGTGCCTGCACCGGCCCCGGAAAGCATCCCCAGGGAAGAGCATCCCCAGGGAAGGTCACACCCCAGGGCAGAGCGTTCCCAGGGAAGAGGGGGATGCTGCAAACAAAATCCACGTCGCCGGGAGTTTGGAGGAGACGAGCTCTGACGGCTCGGGGAAAATCTTTCCATCCCGGCAAAAAGCTGAGGGCAAGGATGGAAAGTAAGGAAGGAGGGAAGGTAGGGAGGAAGGAAGGAAGGAAGGTGGCATCCCAACAAGCTCCTCCGGGTTTTCCAAAGGAACCGGCTCAGCACCGTTGGCCGGTGGCTCCCGGGAACGCAAAAAGGAAGGAAAAAGCTTTGCCTCGACGGGGAGGAGAAATGTCAAAAACCTTCCGGGGAAGAGCTGACAACACAAAGGGAGGTGTAAACAGGGGCACTGCCCACGGCACAGGGAGCAAAACCCCCCGTCAGTCACCAGGTTCGGCAGCCGGATGGATTTGGGATCACAGCAGCAGCGTGGTCGGATGGAGGAAGACCCCAAACCGCAACATCCCCAGGTAGGCAGTGCTCCCACACAGTGGGGGGCTTTAGGGTATGCCAAGGACGGGGCTTTTGGGGTTCTAGGACGTACTTGGGTCTGCACAACTCAAATGCTGTAGTGTCTGGTTCTGAAACTGCGCTAGAAATGGAGGAAGGAAACAAAAGCCTCCTGCATCCGCTCACGCCTGGGGTTACGCTCCCCATTCCTCCCGCCAGCGAGTCCTGAACGGAATGAAAGCAGCTGCTTCGAGGACTGGAAAGAAGAGAAGTTACTGGAAGCGGCCCCAGCAGGATGGCAGGAGGGTGGTTAGGGGGAAGCTGTGCTGGGAAGAGGGATGTGCTGTCCCACGCTGCTGGGAGCAGGCACAGGGCGAGCGCCGGCTCCGCTCCCCATGGCAGGGCTCGTGGCCTCTCCCTCCCGGCCTTCCCGGGAGGCAACCACCTCCTCGGGGTGGGGGGCCAAAAAAAAACCACCTCCAAAACCCCTCCCAGCGCCGGGAAGAAGAAGAAGAGGAGAGCAAAGGAGGGAGAGAGGAGGTGGGGAGTTGGCGGGCGTGTCCGGCGGAGAGAAAACGCCAGCGGTCCCGGAGTGTCCAACGGGACAAGTGTCCCTTGGCGAGGGCAGGCAGCGCCAGGAGCCACGGGCCGGACACAGGCATCGCCCACCGAGTGCTACCAGGTAGGAAAATTCCTTATTTTCTTTACAGAGCTACTACAAGAGAGCTGAGGAAATATACAGTCGGCGGAATCGGTACACAAAAGAGCCCATCACGGTCCCTCCTCCTCCTCCTCCTCCTCCTCCTCAGTAAAACGCGCCCTTTCCCAGAAAAAAATAAACTCTGTTGGTCTACCCACAGTTCCTTACACCTGCAGAAAGCTGCTCACTGTACAAAAGAGTTGAGGAAAAAGGAGAGAAAATTATACAGAAAAAAAAAATAAAATTTAAGACAAAAAAAAAAAAAAGGAAAATCCATGTACAAGCAAGAAAAGAGGGAGGAAGAAAGGTTTAGATGCTATTGCCGTTCGGAAAGGAAACCTGCCAAATGGAAAAGAAATGTCAGAGTCACACAAACAAGGCTTCCGGAGGGTTTCGGGAAATATCCATATAAAAATTAACAGCAAATTCAGCGTCTTTGCTATAAAAAACTCTTTTTTTTCTCGTTTTTGTTAGAAAAGGATCACAACTAAAAACCTTAAATTAAAATACAAATGTTTAGGGTAGTTGCCCAGTGGCTAAAGTGTTGGCTTTCTGAAAAACTTCCCAACCTGTCGCCTGAAAAGTCCTCGAGTTTCAACCTGGATCCTTTCCCAAAAGCACCTTTGACGTTCCAATTCCCAAATCTGTCCCTAGGGAGCTTCCAATGGCTACTGTTAGAGTATGCATTTATTACATATAGTTTTTTCTTTTTTTTTCTATAAATGCATCATAAATATTTTTCTCAATAATTCATAGGAATCCGGTTTCTAAGCTTGGAATACATTTGGAATATACATTATACACATATATATATTTATACCTAACAATTTAAGCAATATCTCATGCTAGTTGCTTTTCATAAAAAGCATTCCAGTCTTAAAACCTGCATTTGTGTCTAATACATGCTTCGACAACCAAATTGATAAGTTCAATTACTAGATAATGTAGAAGAGAGAGAAAACATTTGAAAATTGGTTGTTAAAAATGGTTGAATTTCAAAGACCCAACAGTATTTGCCACTTTTTTGGCAACTACCTTAATTTTTTTTTCCTTTTTTTTTTTTCCTTTTTTCCTTTTTTTTTCTCTGAAACAGCAATGAAAGAAAACAAAACAAATCCAAACTTGTCGACAGTTTTTGGAGACGCTCTGTTCAGCTGATGCCTGCTTCCCACCATCATGCCAGCACAAGCCAAAAAGTCTTCCTTCCTGATGGCAGTCCTTGGCTTTCCCAACCAGAGGAAAAATATTCAGGAACTGCTGTGTTCTTTGTGGTTTATTTTTCTCTTTTTTTTTTTTTTTTTTTTTTTTTTTTGTGTTTTGTTTTTTGTAATTAATTTTTACTTAAGGCATTGTTCCTCAAACTTCAGAAAATCCAGCTGCACCAAATCCATCAATTAAAAAAAAAGGCACAAACTCATCTTCAGATGGCTTTGGAGACAATAAAGCCGACTCCATCTGGGCTACCGTTCCCCCCCTTCTCCTTCCCTTTCCTTTAGGTGGCAGATGAGTCCCTCGTTCCCTGTCCCTCCCCGTTAAAAATTCACCATCATCTCCCAACGTTCCCGTTCCGACAAGAGCTGTCGTTGACTCACAGGCAGGCAAGAGCCATTTCCAAATATCCAAGAAATGAAAGTACACGATGGGTCGAGTGGTTCAAGCGGAGATTGCTCAGTTGTGGGTAATCAACTTTGTAAGCACCAGTTTTACGTTAAGGTTTGTTTGATTTGTGTTGCTGAATCTTTGATTTCTTTATTATTCTCGTGGTTTGTTTGTTTGTTTGTTTGTTTTTTGTTTCTTTGGCAACTCTGCCAAAGACTTCCCGGGCGTCGTTCCTCTTTGCGCTCCCGGTGAGGACCAGAGGAAGAGTGCCCAACGTGTCAGTCCTTTTGCTGCTCTTCACCAGCATTTTTTCGGCAAAAAGAGACTCAAAGATGCGGAGAGATTTGATTTTTTGTGTCGCTTGCTTTGCTTTACACCTGGCTGTCCTTCCGTGTTCGGGAAATAACCGTGACAGGACGCAGGAGTAACAAGAGAAAGCTTCTTGGCAGAGCTTCAAGACGAAGACGAACAGACAGGAGAACTCCAGCTCGAAGGTGGATGCTACAGGGGAGGCTCCTCTTCCATGGGTTCGTCCTCAGGTCTGAGGGATTGCGCAGCCAGGCAGGGTGGGAGAGGGCAGGGAGAGAGAAAAGAGGGTCGGGCATGACATAGCTGGACAATCTGTGGTGCCAAGTCTCACTCCTCATGCTCCCATCACCTTCCCACCCAGCCAGCTGGGATCACCTGGAATTAAACTTGTCACCACAAAGGGCTTTTGGACAATCTGTTTTCACTTGGGCAACGTTAGCATTATCCCCAGCAAAATAAATTCCCTCTCGTGGTCCAAAACCACGCTCGGAGCAGAAGGCTCAGGCACAGAGCTCACGGCTCTGCTGCTCTCCTGCAGCCTGGGAGGACTTTAGGGAATCCACGGAGGACAGGGGATGTGGGGAACGCAGCAGCAGTGGCTGGAAGGAGAGGATTAACCGGGAAGGCTGCTGCTCCTGCCTGGGCAGAGCTGGAAATGTGAGGATGGATGGATGGATGGATGGATGGATGGATGGGTGGATGGATGGATGGGTGGATGGATGGATGGATGGATGGATGGATGGATGGATGGATGGATGGATGGATGGATGGATGGATGGGGTGGTGGGGGGTGGTGGTGGTGGTGGTGGTGGTGGTGGTGGTGGTGGTGGTGGTGGTGGATGGATGGATGGAAAAGCACCGACCTCTTCTCCGCCGGCTTCACGCCCACCGACAGCGATGCCATGGCCGTCACCGTCTCCGCCTCCTCGTTCTCACACTTCTGGGCCTCCACCAGGGAATATCCCACCGTGGAGGCGAAACGCTGCAGGGAATGCCAGTACTTGCCTGGGGGAGAGGTGACAACAGGGCCATCAGGGCACCATTACTGCTCCTGCTTTCCCAAACCCAGCCGCCCGCTCGGAACTGCCCACGGAAGACTCATCTGATCTACACTCTCGCTTCAAGGGCCTTAGGTGCTCAAAAAGTAACTCCTTTTCCACCCCAAATCCCTCAGAAACTTCTAGACCTGAGGATAAATGTGCTTGGAAGTGTCTCTCTGCCAAAAATGCGGGACAGGGAAGGATGCAGTCCAGATCTGGATCCAGCTGCTGATCACGTGGATCCTGCCACGTGCTTTCAGTGGGCAAGTCACCGAAGACTAAGGAAGTCCAAGGTGTATTTAGAACCATTAAAGTTGGAAAAGACCTCCAAGGTCACCAAATCCAAGCTTCAACATTCAATATATTTTTTATGTCAACAGTTTGATACCCTTTTGCTTTGGGAAGAGCACAGGGAAGGCTCCAGAGGAAAGAATTGCCAAAAAAAAAGTTTCAATACAATGATTTTAACCTTCTTGGCTAAATAAACTGAAAATATCAACAACTTCCAGCAAGGCTCATAGAATATCCTTGGAAGGGACCTAGAGGGATCATCGAGTCCAGCTCCTGGCCCTGCTCAGGACATCCCAAGAATCCCAGCCTGTGCCTGAGAGCCTGTTTCACTTCCACACCTTTTTTAATTCATGGCTGCCACAACACCCACCCAGACCTGTGTTACTCAGAGATACTTCATTCCTTTTGAAGAAATAACGCTCCCTCTAAGGGCAGCACGGCCTGTCCTTAGCAGAGACTTTACAGCTTTAATTAGTGTTGGGTTAACAGCTGGACCAGACCATCCCCAAGGTCTTTTCCCACCCAACCCGTGCTCTGATTCTGTAATTCCCCCTCAAGGACCAAAGCCTTGCTGGGAATGGCTCCGTCCCCCGTGACACCAGTTTGTGGCTGCACAAACCCAGTCTGGGGCACAGTGACCGCCAGGAAACTGGGAAATGGGAGCATGGAGCTGGCAGAATGATGGAGAAGCCCAGGGGGTGCCCCCCAGGGAAGCTGCTGGGTTGGCAGGGCTGCACTCACTGTGGATCTCGATGACTTTCTCCATGGAATGCACCGCGTTAGCGTTGGCTCTCTGCTGGAAAACCTTCTCTGGAAGAGGGTCAAGCTGGAGAGAGAGAGGAGCACCAAAGGAATGTTACCACTGAATCCCAGAATGGTTTGGGTGGGAAGGGACATTAAAGCTCATCCCATTCCATCTTCCACTGGTCAGTTCTGCAGTGGGAACATGCCTGTGCCATCCCAGGGAAAGGCCTGACAGCACTGCTGGAGGGACGTTTTAGGATTTATTTGATTTCCTTTAGAAAAAGCCAAGAAGAGGAGACACCTCTGCCCTCCCAGGTTCTCCACGAGTGAATGAATTCATCCCAAACCTCCAAGGTGGGCTGTCCAGAACAAGAGATGTCCACTGCTGTTAACTGTGCTGAAAACAGCACTCAAGGCCCAACCAGGGATGTCCCCCAGCAAAGAACAGCCAGAGTTTAACAGTTAAAAATATCTATGGCAAAGTTTAACTTCTGCTCAAAGCCAAGAGGAGCTGCAGCCAAGACTGCTCTTATGAGCACATGGTAGCCATTCCATAGGTACCTCACGGGATGCTGCATTCCAGATTTAGTAATTACGGATTGCACTTCTTATTAATTCTCTGCTCTAAAAATAGTTCTGCTCCAAACTGGTTTCTGTAGGACATTAAGTGAAGGCAAAAGCATTTCCTGGATGAGCCTTGAAGCAAGAGCTTTCCAAGGCCTCTTGGTTGACACTGAGACAAAGCACGTTCCTGATTCCAGAGCACATTCCTCCTCCTGGAACAACACTCACAAACAGCCTCAGCCTGTGGAAAAGGGAGCAAAACCCTCTGGGTGTGAGGCACCCTGGCTGTTATCACCTTCTTGTTTGAAGGGCAGAGGCTGCTGATGCCCACGATGGGAGAGGGACGGTGGCTTACTGGTCTGGATTGCCATCAGCAGGCCTCGGAATCATGGAGTCGTGGAATGATGTGGGTTGGAAGGGATCTTAGAACTCATCCCATCCCACCCCCTGCCATGGGCAGGGACACCTCCCACTGTCCCAGGCTGCTCCAAGCCCCAGTGTCCAACCTGGCCTTGGACACTGCCAGGGATCCAGGGGCAGCCACAGCTTCTCTGGGCACCCTATGCCAGGGCCTGCCCACCCTCACAGGGAACAATTCCTGCCCAATATCCCATCCATCCCTGCCCTCTGTGATTAAAATGGATTAAAACCATTCCCCCTTCTCCTGTCCCTTCAGGACCTTGTCCAAAGTTCCTGTCCAGCTCTCTTGAAGCCCCTTTAGGCACTGGATGACTTCCTGGGGCCTCCTCCAGGCTGGACAACCCAAACTCTCTCAGACTGCATCCAAGTCTCTCTCCCTGCAGCAAACCCACCTTTGATTCCCGCCGAGGCCCCGTGAGCTTTGCAGCGCTGTGTCAGCCCAGCAGTGCAGGGCCACCCCGCAGCCCCAGCCCCCTCCCCAGCGCAGCCATCAGCTGCACAGCCCAGCTCTGCTTTAATTTCCTGGCCACTTGGAAAAGGAGCCGGCTCCCGCGCGAGGTTTGATCTCCGCCGCCGGGCGCCGATGCTCGGGGGACTGGCACCATTCCCCTCATTTCCTACCGGCCCCGGTGCAGCTCCGGGACGGCTCCTGAGGCAGCCCAGCTCCCTGCAGCCCGGCCTGGCCACAGCTGCCTGTCCATGTGTGTGCAGGCAGCATCCTCCAACACGCCGTACATCAAACCGCATCAAAGGGCCGCGGCACAGAGCTGCGGCCGCTCCCCCCCCCGGCTTCCCTGCCTTCAAAAGGTTCCAGGAAAGACCTGGATAAAACGAGTGTTTCCTGCTTTCTGATGTGTGGGGAAGGCAGGGGATAAAATCCTATCTGCGCAGCCCACCTAGGACAAGTGAGAACAGGTCTGGGTTTAAGCGTGCTGAAGTTTCTTGTAGCTGTGATTGAAATCATCAGCGGTTTTCACCTTTAAGGATCAATATTCCCTCGGCTCAATGGAAGCACTCAGGCAGCTCACGACACACAAGGTACCCTGAGTGCTGAGCTCTCCCCACAGCCTCACACTCCCAACACATCCATGGCTTGGATCAAGCACTTGCTGACCGCCTGTGATCCTAGGAGCACACTGAGCAGGAGGAATGACATCCTCCAGGTGTAATTCCCACTGCTTCCCTTTCAAAGTGCATCCTGCACCCAAAGTTGGATGGAGCCAGAGGAATTGAATTGTCTGTGGTGACACCTTAAAGCAGATGGGTGCTGCAATAAACACCTCACAGAATCCCAGCATGGTTTGGGCTGGAAGGGACCTTAAAGCTCATCCCATTCCACCCCCTGCAAGGGACAGGGACACCTTCCACTATCCCAGGCTGATCCAAACCTCATCCAGGCTGACCTTGGACACTTCCAGTGATCCAGGGGCAGCCACAGCTTCTCTATGAAACCTGTGCCAGTGCCCCACCACTGGAACCCCCCTGCTTCCATGCTGCCTCCCGAGTTTCCAGCTGTCCCGAGGGCTGAGAGCAGGCTGGAGCCATTCCTGCTGCCCAGAGCCTTATCAGAAGTGCCTGGCCAAGCACAAGGAGCAGGATGCTCCCTGGGCACGGGGAGCTGGGATGCTGGATGATGGAAGCAGATGCTTCTGATGAATCCCAGCTGCTTTCTCTCTTGGCCTGGCTACTCCGGCCTCCCCTTTCAGAGCACTTCTCCAACAGGCTGGAAGTCAAACTGCTCCACACCTCCACGCAGATCCAAGCTCCCTCTCCATCTTCCCAGACACCTGATGGTCACTGAACTACAACCCTCCCCAGAAATCAGCTCCCACTGGAGACAGACCCAGCTTCTCTGGTGCTGCACCTTGGCCCAAACTAACCGTACCCACAAACCCACAAACATGGTTTCCAGTTGCACCAGAGGAGGTTTAGGTTGGATATTAGGGAAAACTCCTGCACTGGAAGCCTGTTCAGGCATTGAATCAGGCTGCTCAGGGCAGTGGTGGAGTCACCATCCCTGCAGGGATTTCAAAGATGTGTAGACGCAGCATCTTTCATCCCACTCCCACTAAAAGTGGAGGGAAAAGGCAGAAAAGATGGAGCATCTCAAGTTTTCTCTGTAGGAAAATACCCTGAGCTCTCCAGAATCCAGAATCTTGCTGTACTTCTCTCTTTTGCTCTTGCAACCACCCCCCCAAACCTTTCTGGCCAAGTCCTCCGACACAGCCGAGGCTTTTCCCACACAGCAACGTGCAGAAAACAGAAAATGTAACTGCAAGGAGAAAATCCAGGGGCAAATCATGTCAAGCAAGCTGCCCCACGCAGCAGGCATGGGCTGTGGGACGAGAGAGGGGGAGCAAAGAGAAGGGAAGGCTTTCACAACCAATTCAGAAATTAATTAAAAGGCTTGTTTTCTCAAAGAGCACAAAGCTAATTACTTGGAGCAAGAACAAACCCAAAGAAACCATTCCTAGCTGTTTCACTCATCACACGGACTGCAAAGCACAGGTGGTTTTTAAGCACAAAACAAACACTCTTTAAAGCACCAAGTGTCCGAAGGACACAAAACAATGCCAGAACCTTGGCAGACGGGAGGATGAGATGCCCAAACCCGAGGGGGGAGGAGGTTTTGGGGGTGCCTGTACCTCGTTTCCCAGCAGGGCAGACACACAGGCCTCCGAGGCGTCACAGATGGCAGTGAGGTCGTGGCCACCCTCGAGGGCCAGCACGACGCGGCCCCCGGCCAGGCCCATCAGCTGCTTCGTCAGGTACCCGAAGCCTGCAACGAGGGAACAGAGGAAATGCAGGAGAAGGGCAAAGGTGGCGGCTGGAACCGGGCTCCTGGCGAAGGATCAAAGAATTAGGGAGAGGAATTACATCATATTAAAAACCCACCGGGGATTTGAAAGGGCTCAGCGCATAACACGAGCCAGGCTGGGCTCCGCTGCTCCATTCCAGCCGTGGCTTCCCCGGGATGGAGCCCTGAGGTGCTCCCACCTGGGGGGAGCCCCACCATCCTCCCCTCAGCACCCCTCAGCACCCCGAATGAAACCCAGCAGCCAACATTCCCTTCGGGAGGAGGGGAAGGGGCGGATTCCTGCGTGGTTTGGGAGGCGCGGAGCGGGAGGAAGGGGAATCGGCATGGTTTGGGCTGGGATAGCAGCAGTGCAGTGCCCCAGAGAGATTTAGGTTTGACATCTCGTCCTCAGCAGACGGCTCTTCCCGGCTATAATACGCTATAAAAATTCCAGGGGCACCCGGCACTTTGATCAGATGACACACAATACATTTCTGCCCCCTTTAAACAAAACAGAACCGAGCGGCGAGGATTTGAAAAACGTGTCCTCAAAGCAACCTTCCCCCTTCCAGGAAAAATTAAATTAAAAAAAAAAAAATTAAAAAAAAATCAAAAAACCAAACAAAGGAAAAGGCAGGGAATTTCCAGCCTCCATCCCCGCTCCCTGCTTTCTGCTTTGGAGCGAGCCCCTTTGCGAGACGGCAAATTAACAAATTAACAGGCAGAGAGAAACATCCACTGCTGATCCCACAAGTGGTTTTGTGAGAGGAGCAGAGCATGGCAAATTCAACCAGCAGGTAAAAGACCTTCCCTTCCCCAAGTGTTTCTGGATATCTCAAGGAACTTGTCTCTTGTAAATCTATTTCGCTTTATTCTTATATAAAGTTTATAGGTTCAGCTCCCTTACGAGGTTTTAAAGTTCACTGCAGAGAACAACTTTCCTGGCTGGAGTAAACTCTTAAAAAATAGTAGTAAAACTTTTTTTTGCAAGAAAAACCGTCCTCTGGACGAATTTGAATGAAACAGAGCCAGGTAAACTCCACATAACCTGGGGGTGGGGGAGAATGATTTCAGTGCATCTCCCAAAAACATCCCGGACCCGAAGCAAAAAGGAGATTTTTGTCTCTGTCATTAATTCAAAGGTGGAGAGCAAAAATATTCAGCTCAAAATTTTAATAATGTATCCTGGAGGAAGAAATGGACTTTAGGTAGCAGTGAGAGTGTTTACAGCTGGTATTGGCTTTTTCTGCAATTTTATATTAAAGCCAGCAGAACTCTCTAATTCAGCAGAGATGTGGCTACAAATAAATTACACAATATTCCATATTGAATATTTCAAAGTTGAAATGTGCAACGCTTCAAAAAAAAAAATTATCAAGGCTTCAGCCAGGCCAAAATATGCATTATGAAGAGATAAATGCCATGAGAATTCAAAGAAAAACGAGGGAAGTTTTGCCATTGAAATTAAAGATCTGAAATGAAAGATCTGAAACAGAAAAGCGAAATGCCATGAAGTGAAATCTGGGAATGCTGTCCTTTAACCCAGAGGACAGCAGCAGCAGCAGAGCCCCCACACTTACATTTTGCTGACAGGTTATATCCTCCCAGAGGTGTGGGGTGCCCTTCCACAGCATCGAAACCGGACGACACCAGCACAACGTCGGGGGCAAACTCGTTGGCAATGGGCATCACTACTGTCCTGCAACACAGAAAATCCATGGCACACACGTCAGGGGGGCTCCTGAGCAGAGGCAGGGATGCTTAAACCCTCTCAGCAAACCCATGGCAGCAAAGCCTATCTCCTTCCCCACAAGGCGAGAGCCTGGCTGGAAGAGCTCCTCACACTCTCTGGGATTTCCTCCACCAAGGCCCTCGTGTATGGGGCAGGGAAATGAGTTGCCATCCCTTGTGTTTCCCATTTGGGATCAAATCCTGCTTTACATACATGGGAGCAGGGGTAAAATAAGAGGGCAGCTGGCACAGGCTGCAAAACGACCTGGGAAACTCCACTCCAAGGCATTATCACCATGCCCTCCTTCCAAACATCTCCTTTAGGCTGGCAAAGTGATTCCTTTCTCCCTTGCTGCACTTCTCACTTCCCACAGTGACAGGCTGGGAGTCTCCCATGGGGCAAAACAGCTTTAGAATGCAAATATCCCACCCAAATCCACCTCTCCCAGTGCTGCTTCCCCACCCAAATCCCCCTCTCCCAATGCCAGCTTCCCCTCCTCTGACAGTTTGTTCACTAAAAGATGGATGGAATTGCTCAGCAGCCGTGTCCTGTTGATTGTAGAAGTTGTACTGAAATGAAACAAGGGATCTGCTCCTGGGGTTGCTCACCGAAAAGACCTTTCTGCCCTCTAGTTTCTCTCTGTCCAAACTCCACAATTTGCAAACACTCCATTCCCCACCTCAAGACGCACTTCCCAAATTAGGTTTTTTCCACTGCAACTGCACCTACTGACTGCTGGATGTATCCCCAGGGCAACCTGACCTGTCATTTTCCCACTTCCCCATCCTAGGAGCAGCCACCAGCCAGGATAACTTTCTCCAGCAGGAACTGAGGTTATTTTACCCACATCCCAAAGCACAACCTGTAAATATCTTTGCACACACGAGAACCTCACTTTATTGAGTCGAGTCTTTACGCGATGCTCTAAAAGCAGAGCCCCAGGGGGGCCTGTTCCGTGCTGAGAGGGCTCGAGGGCTCTCAGGATGCTCACAAAAGCTGCCAGCTTTTGCCACAAGGATATTAAACAGCCACGAGGCATCTGCCAGAGTCAGCAGCTTGTGACATCCCGCTGAGCTCGTGCCACCGCCCTCCCTCCGCAGAGTTTATTTTGAACGGGGCATTAACCCCTGCCAGGCACTGAGCAAACCCATCCCCGAGGCTCCACTGCCACCACGGAGCAGGGACAGGCACCCAGACACCGAAACCAAACCCCTCTCACACCTCCCAGCTCTATTATTTCCCCAGCTATTCACCACAGCAACCCCAGAGCCTCCTGCAATCTTCCTGCTGCCGATCTCCGTGCGGAGACACAGAAACCTCTGCGAGGAAAAAGGGGTAAAATCTTCCCTTAATCCACACAAAAATCCCAACAAGGAATCCGAATTTTCTCCTCCAACGACGTGATTGCCCTCTCCATGTCGTCCCTGGGGGGTGATTCCGTCAGGAAGACAAAAGAGCACAGTTCTGGCTGGTGACTTCACAGTTTGGTGGAACCCACAGGCATTTTTAGGAGAAACCACCTCCCTCACCAAGGCCTGAAGCAGCAATTCCAGCGCAAGTGCAGCAGCCGAGGGTTTATTTTCCCTGAGCTTTGAAGCGCTGCTGATATTTGCTGAGCTCTTTCATCCCTAACCCAAGGAAAACTGCTCCAATCATCAGATTTATTTCCCTCCACCCGAGTTACGATGCCATGGGAGCTGCTGGGATCTCCGTGGAAGTGTGGGATCACCAAACCCGCACCCTCTAGGTGCGAAGGATGGTCCATGAGCACTGAGCACCCCACAGGATCGTGGATCCACAGGGATTCTCAGCCACGGGACAGCTCACAGAAGCACAGAAGGGCTGGGAAGGACCTTGAAGACCATCTCGTTCCAGCTGCTGGCACGGGTGTGCAAGGATGCCAAGCTCAGAGGCTGCTGAGGAGCTGGTGACCCGGGGCTGGAGGTGGCTGTGGTTTAGAGGGGCCCTCCTGCAGCACAGCCACAGGGCCCCAGGGCTGACCCCGAACCTGCCAGGGGGAGTTTGAGGGGAGGAAAAGCAGCAGCTGCTGCTCAGAGGTGAATCCATCGCTCCTGGACAGGCGTCAGGAGGAGCTGCTGTGAGGATGTCCAGGGCTTTCCCAGTGCAGGACAGGGTGACCCCACAGCCACCAGCAGTGCCTCCAGCCCCCATCTCCAGCTGGGAGCAGTGACAAGCAGTGCTGTGTGTGCTGGACGTGGCTGCCAGTCCCTCAGAGGTTTAAGGAAGGTGTTCCACATCCCCTGGCTCCTCCTCCAAGAGGTCCAGTCTGTGTCCGTGAGGCTTCCAGGACCTTGAGCACCCAAACAAATCCCTGAATCCTTTTCTTTTCCCCATGGCTCCCACCCAGCCTCTCGAGGGCTGCTCCTGCTTCTGCCCTGCTCCTAAATGCAGTGACACCAGCATTCCAAAGCCCCAGCCCCGGCTCTGTTTGATGCTCTCCATGGATGTAAAACTTGAGCCAGGAGGATCAAAGCCAGCACTCCCTCATTTTGCCTTTTTAATTGTAAAAAAAAAAAAACAAACCAGGACAGAAATCCGGTGTGTTTCCGAGATTCCATCTGTGGACAACGTTTTGGACACATCTCATCCAGCTTTTTGCTGTTTAAATTTTCCCTTGTCCACAGATAAAACCAGCCCCGCCGCTCAGATCCATCCCAGGAAAGCCAAACCCTCCAGAGGAAACAAGGATTAAACTGCAAACAACCCCGTGGCTTTGCCCTGCTGATGAGACCATAAAAAAGCCAGAAATTCAAGTTATTACCCAGGAGATAAGCAGTTCTGCCTGGAATTGGGTCTTTTAAGGAATGGCTGAGGTGGCTGTAAAGTTATTCACTGAGGGGTGAATATTCCTAACACTGAATGCTCATTCAATCCATACAGAATTTTTTTTAAAAAATCAAGGAAGCTGAAATTTCCTAAATTTCAGAGGCTTTGTTTTGCATGCTTAAAACAAATCGAATCCTTTTATTTGCCTGGTTGCAGCTGAGCTGAACAGCTCTACACAAGAGCAAACTGATGGCTGCAACCAGCAAAACCTCCCCATTGTGTTCTGCAATCGCTTGGGAGAGAAGAAAAAAAAATAAACGCAATTTTAGATCTATTTTCCAGAAGGCTGAATGAACAATTTTTAGCCTGGCATTAGCCAATTCCCCAATTAAATGCCTAATAAACCACAGGCAGATGAAACAATCCTACAGAGGATTATTTTGGGCTTTAAATGCTCAATTGCAGCGAGAAAATTGGTGAAACTTAGAAGGCTGAGCACTTTTTATAGAGACTTTTCCCCCACTCTTGGCCATATCTATGTTTTATATGTATTTTTATATATGCTAGGTATATATTTAAATATGTTAAGTGGATATATTTATATTATGCATATGTTTATATACTGATTTGCTTTATATTTTATATATACCATGTATATATTTCTGTATGTGTTATGTAGTTTCATACATGTTATATATTTCATATATAGAAACTAAAAATGTTGTCCACTGCTCCTCAGGCTAACCAGCTTCCCAAAAATTCCAGTCTTTGCTTCTCCATGGTCATTTACCGTGTCAGAAGGGATCAGGAATCTGGGGATGAAATCGGCGTGGGGAGAGCACGAAATTGAAAATACAGCAGGCAAATTCCAGGCAAAACATCATCATCTCCTCCTCCTCCTCCCTGCTCCTGAAATGGGTTATGGATCGAGGGAAAAACCCAAATCCCCCCAAAATTGGTTTCTGAACTTGTTTAATGCTTTTCTGAAAGCAGCAGGAGGAGGGGGAAGCACAGCCCTGGCTTCTCCTTGTGGTTGAGGTGTTTTTCAAATAAAAACGAACGTGGAATCGAGCTGCACGTGGAATTCTGCCTGTGGAGGAGACCTCGGGACAGGGGAAAAATTTCCCAGACACCACACAACTGCTGGGATCATCAGGAAAACTCCCTTGCAGTACATTCGGAGGGAAACTCTTGCGGATAAAACATTTTAATTTCACTAATTGCTGTTCCTGTGTAATAAGGAACCAGCGGAGCCTTCCCGTTTTTCCTGCAGGTCTCTTACCCAGGTTTGCAGGAGGACTGCAACCAGGATCAGGAGGACTGAGAGAGGCAAATGGGATTTCTGTTTGTGTAAAACACGAGGGAAGGACACATCCTGCTCCAAAAAATCCCCTCCGAATTTCACAATGTTTGTTTCTATAACGACGGAACAACAGCGGAGACAGCGGGAACGCTCTGCGGAGCTCAGGACTTTGGGAACGACATGCCCTGCATCCTTCCCATTAAACTGAACCCATTCCTGGCTGATCTCTGCAATCTGGGAGTGCCCGCACGCTCGGGGGGGTGAGCTCAGGGATAGGATCCACACCCGCTGGCCTGAGCTGGGATGTGGAGCTGGGCTGACACCGCCGCTGCTACCGCGGGGTGCAGGAGCTCCAGGCTCCCAGGAAATGCCCCAGATCCCTGGAGCCAGGGCAGCAGTGATTTCAGCCCCGGGTTAGGAAGGCAATGAGTGACAAAGTGCTTGTTCTCACTTCTGATATGTCCCACTGGCATCAAGGACCATCCAGAGGTCAGGAGAGCCTGGGCACCCCAATGCTGGGCATAATATCTAGAGACAGGATGAAACCACTGATGTGAGTTCCCTTCTTTTCTTTTGGATGGAGCAAACCCACACCAAAACAGGTTTTCGGCGTGGGGATGAATGGTTTCCCTGGGATTTATTTATTCCCTCATTTCTCTCCTTTGGAAGGACAATTATCCCAGTTATTTTCGTTTCTCAAATCCACACACCGGCTCATCCTGAAATGCAACAACAGAAAAACGAGGAGCACGTTGCTTATTTAAATCTGCTCCTTTTACACAGAAAAAGGACTTTTTTCCCCTAAAAACAGGCGGGTGTGTGAAGAGTTAAGGCTTAAAAAAAAAAAAGTCTATCAGTATCTTTGCCTAGCTCAAAGGATTTCCACTGATTCCTCTCCAGACTTCAAAGCCTCGCAGTTTGGCATTCGGACTGGTTTGAATTAAAGCTCAGTTCTCCGCTGCGAGTTTCCAAGTTCATGGTGAAAATGCCTCCTGCTTCTGGAGTTCATTATGGCCAATTTTCTTATCTTTTCTTCATCTTCGGTTTGATCCCCAGCAAATGCAACGTGGCATTCGACGGGGTGGAATAACAAGGTGCTGCCTTGAAGGCATGTATTGTCTCAAGGGGCTAAAGCAAGAAAAGAAGGGGGGAAAAATAGGATATATGACCCATTCCCTTCACTTTCTAACTCTCGGGGGACCATAAATTGCAAACTTCAAAGCATTATTTTACATTAAAATCAATAGAAAGATTCGGGGGGTGGTGGTGGTGGGGGGGGAAATTGTTTTTCAAAGGAGCTGGTTAAGATTTAAAAAGGTCACTTGATAATGTATTATCATGGCCAAACTCGGCATGGGATGAAAAAAAGGCTCCTCGTTTAACTTAGGGTTAAACTGAAGGTGTGCACATGGGGCAGGCTCCAGAAGGAGCATCCCAAAAACTCCCCAAAATAAGGGCTGTGACCCAGAGAGCTGCAGTGTCCCAGTGAGCAGACCCCAGGAATGGCTGGCAAAGGCCTCACTGTGCAGCCTTGAGCCTTTTCCATCCTCTTCCATCCTTTTCCATCCCACCCCTGCCATGGGCAGGGACACCTTCCACTATCCCAGGCTGCTCCAAACCTCATCCAGCCTGGCTTTGGGCACTGCCAGGGATCCAGGGGCAGCCCCAGCTTCTCTGGGCACCCTGTGCCAGGGCCTCTCTCGGGTGAATAATATTAAAATCTAAAGCTTATCAAAAGGCAAATTAAGGAGGACGGCACGAGGAGAAAGAAACGCAGCTGAGGTGAAAGATGCTTTTGTGAGAGGGGAAGTTCAGTAGTACCTGAAAGCAGTTAAATATTCCGTGTCTCCCATGGGCGGATCCAGGCCACCAGTAAAGGCCATGTTCACATTGAAACCAACTCCTGCTCCTGTGCCCACCTGGAAAAGGGAAATGGGACTCTTAATGAGCGAATTCTGGCAACACATCTTTGCTGTCTTGATGCTCTGCCAGTTGAATTTGGATTTGGATTCAGTAGGGAGGTGGTAATGAAGTCGATTTTTCCCTGGTCCCCGAAACAAGATGGAAAACAAAACTCCTCCACACTCAAGAGCTTTATGGGAGCTGAGAACCAGTGGTGTTTGACTGCTGCTCACCCAAAAAAAAACCCCACCATCAACTGGACCCTCTTGATGTTTCTGCAGCAGAGTGCTGCATGCAATACCTTTCCATAATTCATTTTCAGCTCAGTTCAGGAGCATGTTTTGTATTTCACCACAGTTGCAACTGGGGGAAAAAGTATATTTTAATCAGAGTGAGCTCCCCCTCTGCTGGAGGAAAATAGGATTCACAGAGAAGGGATTCTGGCTGCTTGAGGGACACGTGGGTGGGAGATGTAAATACATCCCTCTCCTTGCTTGTACTGTCCCCATCTGCCCTGCCTGCAACTACCTGAGAGAAGGGAAAACTGACAAATAAACCAGGAGTTTCCAGCCATTTTTTTGGTTTGTTTTTTGCCAAGAAGGTCTTTGCATATGAAAAAAAATAATTAAGAAGTGAATATTAATGTGTTGCACAGCTGGATAAAATTGCCTGGCTCTTACTGCACATTATTCCTTGTACTGGTGCAAATATTTTTGCTAGAAAAGCACAGGGGTGGGTGTTCATCTATCCACAGTGGGTTATTTATTCATTGTTGGCTCAAATCAAGCTTGGTTTGTATCCTTTCTTTTGTCTGGTCTAAAATGACATGTCTAAAAATGATTCTTTTGGTAAACCAGATTACTAAAAACCAGGAATCAAGGCTGATACAAAGGGCTGTTCCTTCACTACAGCAGTGATGGAGCAGCATCATGTCACATTTAAGTTTCTTTAGAGGTTGAAATGGAAACACTGATGTTTTCTCAATCAGAAAATGTAAAATTGACAGGGGAAGAAGTGTTCAGGTGTCACCTGGAGCGTCTCAGAGCACTCTGTGTATTCTGTAAAATTTCCCTTTGCTAAATCACTTGGCTAAAGCAGGACCACATTTCCTGCCAGCCCATAGGGAAAGGAAGGATGCATCCATCCAGAGCTCAGCTCCCAGCTTCAGCAGCCCAGCGCTCCTGCTGCAGGCTCTGAGGACACCACCAGGAAAGGTGCATTTGCTCCAGCAGCGTCCATGGCTGGTCCTCAAATCCCACAAATTTGGGGTGGGGGTGCAGCTGTGGTGGTGGTGAGCAATGCCTGGGCAGGGCCAGGAGAAAGAAGGGGAGCTGGAGAAGGGGAGGTGGAGAAGGTGGGGTGGAGAAGGGGAGATGGAGAAAGGGGGCTGGAGAAGGGGAGGTGGAAAAGGGGAGGTGGAGAAGGGGAGCTGGAGAAGGGGAGCTGGAGAAGGGGGTTGGAGAAGGGGAGCTGGAGAAGGGGAGCTGGAGAAGGTCGGGTGGAGAAGGGGAGCTGGAGAAGGGGAGCTGGAGAAGGGGAGCTGGAGAAAGGGAGCTGGAGAAGGGGAGCTGGAGAAGGGGAGCTGGAGAAGGGGAGCTGGAGAAGGGGAGCTGGAGAAGGGGAGCTGGAGAAAGGGAGCTGGAGAAGGGGAGCTGGAGAAGGGGAGCTGGAGAAGGGGAGCTGGAGAAAGGGAGCTGGAGAAGGGGAGCTGGAGAAGGTCGGGTGGAGAAGGGGAGCTGGAGAAGGGGAGGTGGAAAAGGGGAGGTGGAGAAGGGGAGCTGGAGAAGGGGGTTGGAGAAGGGGAGCTGGAGAAGGGGGGCTGGAGAAGGGGAGCTGGAGAAGGGGGTTGGAGAAGGGGAGCTGGAGAAGGGGAGCTGGAGAAGGTCGGGTGGAGAAGGGGAGCTGGAGAAGGGGAGCTGGACAGGCTCCATGGCTGTGCCAGGAAAACCGAGCGCGGGCAGTGCAGCCATGGACAATCTGTTCCTTCTGCATCTAAGAAACAACTTCTGCCGAGGAAGGGGAAATCCTGAACGGGACACGGAGTGCTGGGACAGCTGGAACAGGTTGTCCCACAAGGGCTGCAGAGCTTAATTGCAGTGACTCATTTGCTGCTCGTTAGCCAAGCTGTCCCGCCAGCTCCGGCCGGGACACGGTGCCCGCGGCTGTTGGATCACAAGGACCTGGCGCGTCCTTGGATGGCAACACACAAAGCCAGAGGAGCCCTGAGGAGGTGGGAAGAGCTCTCTCCGAGCCTGGCAGGGGCTCCCCGGGGCTCTGGGATCCACGTGCTCACCTCGTCGGGAGCACCGCTGCCCGGGAAGAAGTTGCCGTCGTCGTAGCGATGTAGTGAGATATAAAGGACGTTGGGATCGTTGTAGAAGGCCTGCTGAGTACCATTCCCGTGGTGGACATCCTGCAGGGACAGGAGGATCACAGGAGGGAGGTCAGTCCCTCAGAAGAACACGGATTAGAGGCAGCAGTTTGGGATTTGGAGGGGTTTTCCTTGCTGCTGTGCTTGGTTTTTGGTGCTTCTCCAAGCCGGCTGAAGCGGTTTATGGGGAATGGGAATGACCTGCTTTGCACACCTGGCTTCAGGGGACACTCCTTGTTTATAAACACAGTCCCAAGTGTCTGCCAAACTGAGACGGGTAATTCACCTGGATGGAAAGAACTGGATTCACACCAGTCTCGGGGGATGGAGATACCGGGATATTGGGATATTTGTTGCATCTTTAGTCATTCTGTGGGGTGAGCACTGATACAAATCAAGCTCTGCTGGAGCCAAGTCAAACAACACAACCCATGAGAGATCCCCCACAGAGCAGCTGTGTGGTGCACAAACACAGCCTGGGACAGGACAGGTATGCAAAATGCCCCTCCATGACACGCAAAACAGGTGGGAAGTGAGGAGAAAAAATGTCCACCCAGTAGGTCCAAAAGGAAAAATAAATCCGTTTTAACTTGTGGGTTTAACCCGTGGGTGATTTGTGGCAACAGAATCGAGACTCTTGGCTGATATGCAGTCACTCCAATGCCTTCCCAGCCACACAAATCTATTAAAAAATAAACATCTATACATTGCCACAGCTGAATCCCAAAGGAGCCCTTTCTTTTTATTTGAAAACAGTGGTCCCCTTAAGAACTTTTTCTCTGATTAAAACACTTTTTATTCAATTAAACTCCCAAATTTTGGCTGGCAGACCACAGGCAACAAGTTCTTCACCGACTTACAACGTGTGCCCTTGCAAGAAGAAACCCACCCAGAACAATTTCCACCTGCTGTCCCAAAGGGAAAGAAAGGGGCATTTACTCACCCAGTCCACTATGAGGATTTTGCTCACGTTGAGCCTTTGCTGGAGCAGTTTGGCTGCAATTGCCACGGAGTTAAAATAGCAGAAACCCCTGGAGAGGGGAGACAAGAGGAAAAGAGAGGTGTTAATTATAGATTCCCGTGCTCCCAGTGCATCCATCACCTGGCTGGAACACAGGAGGAAGGAATTCCTTCTGCTCTTGCTCTCCTTTCCTCCCTGGAATCATGAAATGGTTTGGGTGGGAAGGGGCCTTAAAGCTCATCTCATTCCAACCCCCTACCACGGGCAGGGACAGCTTCCACTAGATCCATTTCCCACTGGAAGTGCTGAATTCCAGCTGCAGGCTCTAGGGAAACAGGGAATGTCCCACACCTGCCCAAACCCACTGCAAGAAGAGGCTGTAATGCTGATTCCTGCTAGAAAACACCCCACTGAAAGCACAAAGCAGGATCTTACCCTGCTCCAGAGAATCTGGGGAGCTTTGAGTACCATACATCTCACCTAGCAATAAACAACAATTCCATAGAGATAACCTAACGGAATTCCCTTGGAATTTCCAGCTCTGGATCCCTCATCAAAGGAGCACTGGAGCAGAGATACTCACATGGGTGTGCTCTCCTCTGCGTGGTGGCCCGGGGGCCGGACAACAGCAAATCCATTCTGCACACAAAAAATAAGGAAAGGAAAAGGTCAGAGGGACAAGGATGGATGCAGGGGCTGCAGCCAGAAGCCTTAATCCTGCTTGGGAGCTCTGCAGTCGCTCCTGATGGATTCCTCTCAAGGTCACGGCGCCGGATGATGCTTTCCCTCCTTGTGGAGGGGGGAAAGGCCCTGGGCATGGCACGGCCCCGAGCAGAGCCCTGCACAAGCACAGCCAGGGGTTGTTCTCATACCTTCAGCTCTCCCGTGGCCACCTTGAACACCAGCTCGATGACACAGCCCACGGCCAGGCGAGCGGCGCCCGACGAGTGCACCTCGTTCCAAATGGTGTCACTGTCGACCTGGTGGGGACACGCAGGAAGCAGGTTAGGAGCAGGGAGGGCAGCCAGGAACCACGGGATTAACAACCCCTGTTTGATACAGACGTCACTCACGTGGAGTGTCAGGGCAAGGGGAACGGGTTTAACCTCAAAGGGAGGAGGTTTATTTCGGATATTGGGAAGGAATTCCTCACTGCGAGGGTGGGCAGGCCCTGGCACAGGGTGCCCAGAGAAGCTGTGGCTGCCCCTGGATGCTGGGAAGTGCCCAAGGCCAGGCTGGAGCAACCTGGGATAAAGGAAGGTGTCCCATGGAATCAGATGTTCTCTCAGATCCCTTCCAACCCAAACCGTTCCATGATTCTACGACTCTGTGACCATGGAATCAGCGTTCCTCTTTAACTGCTGCAGCAAGCTGATCCCAGTTGAAATAAAAAGGTTTATGAAATAATTCAGTGATTCTTTAAAATAAAAAAAAAAAAAATCCACAATAAAGAAGGACGTTCAGTGATGGGCATTTAAAAGACAACAGCCCAGGACTGACAGCAGCTTCCCAGGGCAACCACAAGCTCAGCCAACCTTCAGGGCCAGTGCTGACTACACAGATTTGCTTCAACGCCGAATACCTGACAGAACCACCCTATTTCCCCCCTGAAAATGTGCTAATGGGCCACAGGCAAGGCAAGGCACCCCACAGGCATGCCCGTGGGGCTGTCATTCCAGACCATGTCCCACAGGAACGGGACATTCCTCACCGGGAAGGATCGCCAGCTGTTTTTCACGTATTAGTCTGCCCTGAGTGTATTTGTGAAAACAATGGCAAAAGGCAGGGATGGGAAGAAAGAGATTGTTTGTTGTGCCTGGCTCACTGAGCTGTGAGGAGACACAAGTGGCCCCACAGAGGACTGATCCACCTCCTTTCCAGGCAGGCTGAAGCCATGACTGGAAATTATTCCAGCTCTGTGATCACAGATGGTTTCTGGTAGCATCCACCCTGAGGATGCTTTGCAAGCCACAATAACCTAAGAAAGCACTCGGAGAACACCAAAAAGCCTCTGGGGAATGCCACTGCATTGTAGGAAAGCCCTACAGTGACTGCTTGTGGCCCCAGGGCTCCTCTGGAGCCCCCTAAGTTTGGGCAGTAACAAGGGAACAGGAGCACGATGGAGTCTGAGTTACACAGGACAGCTCCAGGAACCCTGGATCAGGACTGCACACGTGCAGGGGAGGGCACTGACCTGAGCAGGTCTCTCCAAAAGCTTTAAAAAAGTGGGAGGAAGACCAGGCTGCTTCTCCTCCCCTGTGAACGGCGCAATAAGGCTCTGTGAGGGTCCCTCTTTGGGCTCCTGTCACTGGATCTGACCATCCACGAGTGTATCTACCCCATCTCTGGGCACATCTAACCCATCTTTGAGCAAATCCAACCCATTTTTCTTGGTCTTTGGAAAAAAACGCCTCAGGAACACCAGCAGGGAAGAGCTCCCCTTCCTGCCTGGATTCAGGGCTCCTTCCATGGATGCAGGATTGCTGAGGGCCCTCTTCACTCCCTGTGAGGCACTAGGGGAAGGGAAATACAAAATACCCAAATTCACGAGTCCTAAGGGGCCAACAGACCCTCAGATGGCTGCTGGGGACAGGTTTTCCCATAAAATAGACAGGATTCAGCTGTGCCAGAGCCAAGCAGTGCAGAGAGCAGGCTCATGCCAGCAGCATTCCAGGAAGAACGAGGAGAGCAAGGCAGAGAGGATTTGCAGTGATATTATTTCTGAAGGAAGAAAACTGAGTACTTAGGAAAAAAGCCTTCTACAAGGAACGTCCACAACGAAACCCAAAGAGTTCTTCCTTCCTCATAACAAAAAATCACAACTTCCTTACAATTATTTCCTTCCTTTAACAAAAACTCGAGATTTTTTTTTTTTATTAATATCCACAATGAGGCTCCTATGCACAGTGTAAATTCCTCCTACTCACACTGTAAATTCCTCCTACTCACACTGTAAACTCTCCTAACCACTAATGTGCAGCTATCTCAGAATTAAATAAGCATTTTACAAAAGATTTCCATTATTCTACTACTTAATTTAGCTGAAAAACTACACAGCCAAGAAATCAAGCACCAGGACAGGTAGCCACAGGTTGTACCAGAGCTCCAGACCCTGCAAAATAAAGGAATTCTGCTCTTCCCTCACAGAGAAAGACACCCCACCGTGTCTCCTCCTGCTCTCAATTAAATAATCCTCACACTCTGACTTGCTAATTAGTTCCTCCTCATTTCCACTCCATGGAAGTCCCTTCCGTGGTCTCTGCTCTGCAAGAACTAACTCTGCTTGCACAGTTTAAAATTGTTGATACACTCTCATCAAAGCCCTTGCACCCAAAAATAGAATCACCTGCTCTGGAGAAGATCAACACCACAAACACCTCTTAGAGATGGAGATACTCAGATATTTTTAGAACACGTGCAGAAAAATGATGCAGGTCTTCGGATATTTTTAGAATGCGAGCAGCAAAAGGCCACACAGAAAAGAAAACACATTTATCAGCTGTCCCAAAATCAAGCCTTGGAGTGCTTTGAGGAATCTGGAAGCAAGTGTGCTGGGATGGTCTTGCAGATTTTCAAAGCTTAAACTCCTTTCTCCAAAACCTTCTTCTCATTATCCTGGATTAGGCAGGGCCGTGGTGCGTGGAAGGCGGACGTCGGAAAGGGGTGTGAGCTGCAGAGGAGTGGAGCTGAGCAGAATTCCCAAGTGATCAGCAGAAATAAATGAGTGGTGTTTCAGTCAGAGCTCACATCTGTTGGTTTCAGTGCTTCTGTGCTTTCTTCCTTTCTTCCTTTCCTGCTAGGACCAGACAGCTGCGGAAGGGAGGAGGTTTGTCAGCCTCGGGAAGGCTTCTTGGGATGAACCAACGAGGAAAAGGAGTTTCCAAGCACCTGGGAACAAATTCACCCTTTTTCTCCTTGATTTCAAGTCAGCGTCAGTGAGTTTTTAATTGAGAGTTTGAAAGGTGGTGTGAGATAAAGGGATTTGCTCTGAGCTGTTTTCCTGCTGCTTCACTCCGAGAGCTCCAGGAGCGTGTGGACGATGCTCTGAGGGGCAGGCTGGGATTGCTGGGCTGTCTGTGCAGGGCCAGGGTCAGATCAATGATCCTTGTGGGTTTCTTCCAGCTCTGGAGATTCTGTGATTCTCTCTCCTGCCCGTCCCTCATCTCACTCGGTGTTGAGGAGAACTCAGGCTGCCCAAGCTCCATCCTCCATCCTGAGGCAAAACAGCTTCTCCCCCCCAAAACTGCCCTGCACCCCCCTCCAGATCCATCCTTCCTTTTCATCTATACCACATCCCCTAAGGAATAGAACCACACCTGATTGCTTGCAGGGAAAGAGCCTGGTTTCAAAGCTTTCCAGCCCATAATTTCAAATACGACACCCTCAGCTCCTGAATTCCAATCATCAGCCATCAGTCAGCTTTACCCTGCTCCAGTAGAAATCCAGGAGAGGACCTGTCCCACATTATTCTACTGATTTTTTAATCTGCTTTTTTTTTTCCTTTCCTTTTGACTTTGTGGCATCGTGTTTGCCTCCTGAAAAATATCTGGGGGGAGGGAAAACCAGGGGGGAATGGCTTCCCACTGAGAGAGGGCAGGGAGAGGTGGGATATTGGGAAGGAATTCATCCCTGTGAGGGTGGAGAGGCCCTGGCCCAGGTTTTGCTGCTGGGATTGCTAAAAGTCTGCACCAAAATTAGCAAATACTCAATACCAAGGGTCTGTGGAGACAACCAAGCAGCAATTCACTGCAAGCACCATCTTTCCTGGGAGCATATCAGGAATACCAGCACTGAGGCACTTCCTGCCCTGATCTGGGATTTAATGCAAGACTTCTGGGCCCGTGCTGGGCTCAGACACTGTCTCTACTTGTTACCATTCAGTCCTCATTTGCAAATGATAATTTTTTTTTTTTTGCTTTGAATGGCATGCCTGACTGCAGGGCAGAGTAAATCCAAACCTTTTAAGCTCTAGCCAAAAATTTGCCATGAATTAGGCGACTGCAGCATATTTACAATACAAAATAAAATATCTCCACGAGTGGCGGTACGAATAAACGACGATTATTCTCTTTTTTTTTCTTTTTTTTTTTTTTTTTTTCTGACGGGATAATTTTCAAAGCAGCGATTTTGCAAAGACTCAGGAAGAAAACAATTTTGTTTCATTTCCATAACAGAATCCAGACCTTGAAAATTCAACCTCACGAGCTACAATTATGCAGCAGAACTACCACTGTGAATTTTCAAACACAATGCCTTTTATTGTCTCTTCTCATTCTTTTCCCCTTCCTGTTCTCTGCGATTTTCTGTCCTGTCACCCTCCACAGAAACTCTGGAGAAGAAAAGTCTGGCTTGAAAGGGAAACTTTTAAGCTTTCAGTCTTCAAAGGAAAACAAGAGAACCTTCAAAACAAGGTATTTGGGTTTTTTTTGGCTTTATGGGAACAAACAACAACAAAAAGTCTGATTATATGGAAATTTGACAGCTGGAAAGTAACGTTCAGCTTTTCCCCGAGGGATGGAGGGGTATTTCAGTCACCTCCTGGAGAATCCATGTGGATTATCCCGGAGCTGGAGAACAAAAGATGCCAAACGCTGTTTCACTCCAGGGCAGCGACGTAGCAAACTTGCTATTTACAGGAATATGTACATTCTCAGATATTCACCATCACTACTTCCTGGCCACATTTCCCACCTGCCATGAGAGGCAGGCAGCTCTGGATGTCCCAGGACTGAAGACAAAGCACCTCCACAGCACGGAGAAAAGCACTTTGGGATGCAAGGGCTGCTTCCAAACACAGCGACCCCTGCTCCATCAAACCTCCCTGCCTGCAAAGTGAGGTTTTTCCTCCCAAAAGCCGGAGCCCAAAGGTGCCTCTGGATGTCACCCGCAGGCTCGGGCTCTCCCAAAGGGCTCCACAATGCTCAGGCTGCCTTTGGAGGAAGGCACGTGAGGCCTCGGCACCCCGGGCAGCCCCTGCTCTGCTCGTGGGCAGCATCTGGCTGCAATTACCCACCCGGCAGAACCAGAGCAACAATCCCCGTTGCCGAGGGGACCGGCAGAACAAACAGGACATTATTTACACATGAAAGGCAGCTACTCACCCCGACACCACCGCAAGGCAGCCGGACAAACATCGACGTTAGGGAACCTGCAGGGGGGGGGGACAAAGAACGCAGCCCGTGAGTCACAAAGGCACAGGTCACCAGATTCTGGGGCCGATTTCGTGGCTGTGCCGCAGCCTCTGAGGGCACAGGAACAACAGACTGGGGGTTTTCTTGCAGTTTTCAGCCAGCAGACACACACACACACACACCAGGGATGCTTGGGCCCCTGCAGAAGCTGTCTGTAATTCACCCATTTTTATGCGAAGTTTGGGTGCTGGCTGATGGTTCAGGACTATACATGAGGAAGATGCCAGCCAGAATCACTCAGCATTGTCTCTCACTTTTACCCCTTCCCACTGAGGGGAGGGGAGGACAGGAAATCATAAAAACACCCCAATTATCACTCGTCTGCAGTTACTAGATTACTTTGGAGAGCACGGGCTTCATAAAAGAGGAGGACAGCAAAACACACCAGTGGCAAGCAAAGGAAAAAAAAACATGTGTTTTGACTGAAATAGCAAAACCAACAAGAAGAATTGGAGAAAAATGGAGAAAACCATCTGCAGGGCTAATTTCGGACCTGTAGGAAATGTAACGTCGCTTTCTGGGCTCGTGTGTGAGCAAATTCTCCTCCATCCAAAATTCTGTGGGGCCCCTGAGCAACCTGGTCTGGTGGGAGGTGTCCCTGCCCACGGAGAGGGTGGAATGGGATGGGCTTTAAGGTCCATTCCCACCCCAACCATTTGGGATTCTGTTGCTGAGAGAGGAGTTAATGCATCTGGACTCATCTGAGCTCCAAGTGAGATGCATTCTTTGATCAGATCCACATGGGAGTTGTTGGATCATCCTGCCTCGGACCTCCTGTCACATCCCTCACTGCTAATCCACCCGTTATTTCTGTATTTATCTTCTTGACAACAGATTAGGATTGCTCCCCACAAATTCAAAGCAGCCCTATTTGCCTGAGTTTCAACTTGTCCAGCAGGTTCCAAGTCTTTCCACTGTCCAAGGAAAGATGGGTTTGTATTTCATATCCTCGGCAGGACAAGGGGGAATGGCTTTAAACTGAAAGAGGGTAGATTTAGATGGGATATTGGGCAGGAATTGTTCCCTGGGAGGGTGGGCAGGCCCTGGCACAGGGTGCCCAGAGAAGCTGGGGCTGCCCCTGGATCCCTGGCAGTGCCCAAGGCCAGGCTGGACATTGGGGCTTGGAGCAGCCTGGGACAGTGGGAGGTGTCCCTGCCATGGCAGGGGTGGGATGGGATGGGCTTTAAGGTCTCTTCCCACCCAAATTGTTCTGGGATTCTGTGATTCCATGAAGGCACATCCCCCTTTTCATCTGCAGAAGCTTAACAAGAAACATCCCGTGTCCTGAAAAGCCTTACAAGCTTTTCCCTTTTAGGCTGAGGTTTCTCAGGCTTTTTTCCTCCTCACAGACCTGTCAAAGGGGAAGAGTTTACACGGAGCCATCAGGCACCTGCCAAGACACTCAGCCCTGACAAACTCCCGTTTGTTTCACACAAAGCTTTGCCCTCAGCCTCCAAACCTGCCCTAAACCCACCCTCTAACGTGTTTAAAAGAACCCCACGGAGCTGGTTTGTAAATTTAGAAGCCTTTTAAGCCCCCAACGGGAGAGGATGGCTGAAGGAGGGGCTTTTACAGGCCTGTTTCCCCTCTCCACAGGGAGCTTTTCCCGGATATCCTCGCTCAGGTCCTGCCCTGTGGAAGCCATCAGGAAAGAAGGGGGTCCTGTGGGCTGGCAGCCAGTGCCACTGTCAGCATCTCGAGGCTGAACTGGTGCCACGTGGGCTTAGGAAACCAGGTCTAAGCCCAGTTAAGAGCTACTGCACATCCCCTTCTCCTGGAGATCCTTGGGGACCAGGCCCGCAGCTCCAGGGCTTTTCTGGGAGTTCTAGCCAAACAGGGAATGTTCTGTACTGGAAAGCCCTCAGGTGTTAGAATTTCTCCTCTCTACGGATTAAACTTGATCTCTACAGACACTTTAAAATGAGTATTTAAGAGAACAGAACTACAGGGGCAGAGGCAGAGCAAGAGCTGCTTCCCCCACAGGTTCTCTACACAAACCATGAAGAATGGTTCAGCAATTTGGGTGTCCCCCCAAAAATACTGCATCTCCAAAGGCATCTGTGGAACTGTTGAGACAGATCGTGCCCAGAGCCAAGGAGGGAGTGGAAAAATATCCCGAGAGAATCTTCTCAGATGCCCCAGGGAAAATTTACCCGCCCTTCCTTCGGGCTGATGGGTTTCTACTCCCAAGCACATGACATCATGAATTCCTGGAAGTTTAGTCCTGATGGAGCCATCATTCAGCTGGAGGTGTCTACTTTTGGGTTCTCTGGCTTTAAAGAGGTGGGAAGTGAGCTATAAATACGGTGCTAATTGCATGTTTAACTACTGGCTAATGGTTTCCCTCTCCAGCAGCTCATGGACACACTGAGCAAAATCTTTCCAGCTCCTTTGCTGTGGCCACTACATCATGCAGGCCACGGAGTTAATCCTCTTTTTATATCATCCAAAGTCAGGCTAATCCCAAAATAAACTTTCTCAACGTCTAGGCTCCAGAGCTGTCTTTTTTTTTTTTTTTTTTTTTTTTTTTTTTTTTTTTTTCTTTTTTTTTTCTTTTTTTTGCCGATCCCCACGTGAAAACTTCCAAAACTGCCCCCCCAGCCTACTGCTGCAAAAAGGCAGGAAGGAGGTGATGATGACTCCACGGAGGTGCTAAAATCCATCTGGTTTGGTTGCTTTGGGGGGGTTGGTTATCTAAAAACCCACCCTTTAGGGTTTTGCTGGGAAAACATCATTTCTTTGGTATTTTTGTCTGTATTTTACAACAGACACGGCCCTGTTTCAGGACAATTCGGTCCCCAGTGAAAGGGATAAACAATCCCACCCCAGATTAAACAAATGCAGAGGCCTCCGCATCTCTCTTGCTGATTATCCATACAAACCTGACAGGGATTTGTTGGTGCCTGTGCAGCTGGCTGGGGGCTGCAGATCCAAATGCTTGGGAGGGACTTCCAGCTCCTCCCCAGCCATGGACAACTTCCTAACACGCAGAGTGTCCAAGGATAAAACAAACTGCCTGAACTATCTTTCCTCCTCAGGAAAACATCCTTTTAGGTTCTGAGGACATCAAAGGAAGGAGGTTTAAGCTATCCAAGGTTTAGGGATCTGCCTGAAGAGAGGGAGCTGGGTTTTGTGGGGACAGATGGAGCTGGGATCAATCCCCTTGGAGCTGCACAAGGCTAAGGCTGGAGGGAGCCCCAGCATCTCACCCTTCACGCTGCTCAGCCAGCAGTGTGGGTGCCAGGGGTCAGGAAGGGGGATTGCCCTAGGAATTCCCTAGGAATGATACCTAGGAGCTTCTTGCTGTCCAGTTTCTGCCTGTTCAGGGGGTTTGTGCCGTAGAGCAGCGTGTGGGCTTCCGAGTGAACCGTCTGCAGCTCCTCCAGCGTCGCCTTCCTGCCACGGATGCACTGAAAGGGGAAGGAGAAGGGTGGTGAAATCACTGCTCAACTGCTCAGCCCTCATCAAAGAGCTTCCCTGCTCCCTCAGCAAGCCAGCAAAACACCGGAACGGCTCCTTGGGTGGAAAAACTCAGGTTTTGGGTTAATCCCTGACTCACAACATTCATTTGCTCGACATAGAAAGTCACCCTCAGATTCATTCAAGATAAAGAAGGAAACTTGGAGACGGGTGCTGGCAGGAGCTGGTGGGGATGAAGGAAAGGTGGCCAGAGAGATAAGGGAGTGTACCCTGCAACGGCAGGGCAGGGCTTGAAGCAAGCCAGCAGGGAATTAAAGGCTGAAATGTAGCATTTTTGGACAAAAAGAAGAGTCTGGCGAGGCTGAAAGTCACCGCTGGCCAGGAGGGAAACACAGCTGGAAAGCAGGTGAAGATCAACAACAGCTCCCGTCGTGAGAGCAACCAAAAGCACCAAGTTAAGCACGGAAATCAAGGAAAAGAAATGTTCCTGAAGGAAATCAGCAGGAAATTAAGGACAGTAATAGTTCCCTGGGATCCTACAGTGAGGAACTCAGACATTAGAGAACATCTAACACCCATTCAGGAGGCCAGGCAATTAGCAATGAGGTCCTTTTGGTCCCAAATAACCCCAAAATTCGATTAAGTGGGTATCCACAGACAGAACCAGCTTTGAAAGGGATGAATGAGGGCAGGACAGGGAAACTTAGGCAATGGCAATGCTGCCACCACGTGGATGTCTTATCTGGTGGCTCGGGAACATTCCCAGCCAGATCCTGACACTGCTGGAATATTTATGCTCTGCGATTCAGCCCCCTCAGATGCTCCAAGAATTGATGAACACGCACTTACAATCCCATTTATCACCACTAATAACTACTCGTTAATTTTGATTATTAATCTCCATTCTTTCCATTTGCATATCTAAGCTTTTTCCCTTCGTTTGCTTGCTCTTAAAAATGTATCAAATAAATCTAATTTAGCCTCTTGTGATGGAATGGTGGTTAGTGCCATCTTCCTACCCCCATTCCTCTTACAGCACTGACCATTATTTATTAAAAAGCATAGAAAAAGTTATTAAAACACAGAAAAATTGTTGCTTTCACTGGAATCATGGAGGGATAACAAATGAGATGGTTACATCATGACTTGCTCTTTTCTTTGGCATAATAATATAACAGTAATAATAATACGGTAATAATAATACGGTAATAATAATAAAATAATTAAAAATAGCAATAATAATACTAAAGTAATAATAATATTATTAATTATACTAGAAGCAACAGTGTGGCCTTTGCTGGTGCTTCCCTTACCTCACACTTGCCCCGCAGCCCCGTCTCCTGGAGCCTGGACCAGATGCTCTGGATCCTGCCCGCGTGCTCGGGGTGGCTGTTGGTGTTTCCACAGGTACACTGGTGCTTCAGCATCAATGTGTCGTACACGAGGCCTGCGCCACAGGGGACAGAATTGCCCTCAGGTTAAAACGAACACCAAAAACTTGCCAGTTGTAGGGGAAAAAAAGAGCGTATTTTGCACTTTGGAGTCAACGGTTCTAGGCCGAAATTGTGTGTTCGACTAGGAGGCACAGGGAACTGGAAATCCAAGCCTGCATCTAGCCCTTCCCATGGAAATCCTCAAGGGATATGAGACTCCAGAAAACAGAATAAAAGCAGTCAGTTTGGGTTTTGGTTTTTTCCTAAGAAAAAGGTTTCTTGTATGAAAGTTGGTCCAAGGGCTGGAGCCCCTCTGCTGGGAGAGCTGGGGGTGCTCAGCCTGAAGAAGGGAAGGCCCCAGGAGGACCTCAGAGCCCCTTCCAGAGTCTAAAGGGGCTCCAGGAGAGCTGGAGAGGGACTTTGGATGGAGGGACAGGACACAAGGAATGGCTTCCCACTGCCAGAGGGCAGGGATGGATGGGATATTGGGAAGGAATTGTTCCCTGGGAGTCCCTGGCAATGTCCAAGGCCAGGCTGGACATTGGGGCTTGGAGCAGCCTGGGACAGTGGAAGGAGTCCCTGCCTGTGGCAGAGATTTAAAATGGGATAGTCTTTCAGGTCCTTTCCAACCCAAGGTTTCCCATGATCTCTATGGACTCCAAAGCCTCTGAAGGCAGCAGCGGCAGGAGCCGGTCCCAGCTCAGTCTGGGAGCTCCAAGGGGCTTGCAGGGATGCAGGAGCAGCCCTGGACACGCAGCTGGAGCTGAGGCTGTGCCCCTGCATGCTCCCAAGGCTGGCTCCAGCTGCAGTCCCACCTCCTGGCAGGGTGTGGGCAGGCTGTGCCACCGGGAATCTTGGCTCCCTGCCCTGGCCCCGGCACTCGCAGGGCTCCAGCCTCAGGGGAGCTGCCTGGCAGCTCCTCGCTCTGCTGTAGGTGAGTGCAGGGGGAAGAAACAGCCCCCAAAAGCCAAACCACGCTGGGTTCGAGGCAGAGAACAGAGCCCTGGTAATCGGCCGCCCGCGGGTCAGCCAAAGTTCACTCGGAGGAGGCTGTGCTGCAAAGCTCTCTCCAGGTCTCCCGTGTTTGATGCACAGCATCAAACACCACCAGCAGCTGCTGGGCCAAGGTGAGCTCAGAATTCACCTGAGGAGAAACTTTCACCCCAGCCTGAGTTTAACTGAACGAGCTCAAGGTCTTAAACTAAAAGAAATTTGATGGGATTTATGGAAGAAACTCTTGGCTGTGAGGGTGGTGAGGCCCTGGCTGTCCCATCCCTAGAAGTGTCCAGGGTCAGGTTGGACAGGGCTTGGAGTAGCCTGGGATAGTGGAAGGTGTCCCTGCCCATGGAACTGGATCACCTTCAAGGTCCCTTCCAACTCAAACCACCCAAGGATTCTCTCCCACCCCAAAGCTGGCAGTTACAGGATCTGGTTCATCACTGATTTCTCCTCTCCCAAGGGTTCAGTGCTAACAGCAGTGTCTCAGTGAAGCCCCTCTGTGCTGCCATCACACATCACTCATCGTTTCTCTTTCCTAGAAACCAGCCCAGTGGAAAAGGGAGCTGTTCCCAGTTCCTTCCTGTGGCTGGGGACACTCACACACTCACACACACACAAAGGGAAGCTCGGCAATTTAAGCTTAAAATACAAAACTACACTGGCTGTCACAAGTTAATTGAAGTGGTGCTGGAAGCAAGACTCTCTTCAGACATAAGAACAATCATTTTTAAAGGTCAGCACTAAAGCAAAACCAACTGGCTTTTCTTGGCAGAACAAACATATGATCTGAGGTTCAGATAATTATATTGCTCTGCACAGGAGAGAATAAATGCCTTCATCAGAAAGGAAAAACCCTTTAATGCAGAACATCAGAATAATTTGTGGGCCCATTTTTGCAGGAGATCAGAGACTGGATAATTGGAGCTATGCAAATTAATGGCCTAACCTGAGGATCCTTATTCAAGTGTGTAGAACAGGGCAGGCACAAGTATTCATTAAAGTCACGGGGGCCGCTCGAGCTAGAGAGGGCAAGTTCAAGGACCGGCTTTCTGGGAGGAAGGAAAATTAAATGTCATGCTTCGGGACATCAAACTGATTGCTGGAAGGATTCAGGAAGGGCATGGCTCTGGCTTTGATGTGGAGTAATGGACATCATGTTTGAGAGCTGCAGTATGTGGCTCCTTCCCCTGCACCTTTGAAGTCTCAGGTGCTGGTCACCAAGAGAGACTTTGGGAAAATAAAATATATATCAGCCCCAGAACTGCCAGCTGTCTGCAGCTAACTCAGGCCAAGGAAAGCAGCAGCTTTCTGTATTATTTCTATATAATATCCCAAACATGAAAGGGAGGAACGACTCCCCTGGCTGTTGGGCAAGGACTGATCTCTTAAGGGCCCCATTCACATCCAGAGCGATCACGGTTGGCTTAGTTAGGGCCATTCAGCGAGGTCTGCTCCCTGCAGCCCTCCCACCAGCCCATCACACCAATTCCAGCCCTCATTCCTCTGCCTCAGGATCAGTCTCCAAAGCAGCCGCTTATCAGCCAGATGGATTTTCCTCGGGAAAAAGCAGCCTGATGCACTTCAGCACTGCTGGCTTCTGAAAAATACCCAAGACTTTAATTTCCTGCCTTCCAAAGAATAGCTCAATCCCGGTGATTAAGCTTCAGCATCCACCTCCAGAAACACAATCTCCGACACGCCGCCCTGGACAACTGCAACAAAACACGAGGCAATTTCACTCTCACACATGCTCAGCAGCTGAAATGCCTTTCCTTCCCTTTCTCCTGCTTCCATGCCCATGGCAGTGGGGCTTTTTTCCCTGCCTCTCTTAAGCAGACAGTGCTGGTTAATTAAACCAGTCCTGCACCTCTTATGAGACCTAGGACTAGCTTTAGGACTAGCACAGAGGTCTTACCTTTATGCTTTGCACTTTAATTAGTGCCAGTGAATGGCTGATTTTATTGTTTTTCCTCCTCCGTTCACCCAGCATAAATGCAGGAAAGGAAAAGTCAAACCCTTGGAATCTTAACCTGGGTAAACGCCATGAAAATGGTATTTTACAGGTGAACAACCTGAAGCATTCCGCACCTCATCACTCTGTGCAGTGCAGGATAGAAGCAGTGTGTGATATTCCACCTCTTATTTTCAGCCACTTTTTTAGTTTTTTCAATCCCTGCCTCTGAGGAAAATAAACCCTGACACGGGAACAGCACCTTTTCCAAGCAGCACAGCTCTCAGATCTGCACTCTTACTGTTGCCTGCAATTTTAAATGAAATTCAGAGGCACAGATCTGAGTCAAACATAGATCCTCTGGTAGGAAATGTTATTTATTGTATGTCCAGAGTCCTGCACGTGATTGATTGGGCAGCTTCGACACTGGTGGAGGAGGAGGGAAGAAAGGGAAGGAAGGAATAATCCCTTCAAGCAGGGCCAAGCTTCCTTGTTTTTAAAGCCCCAAGGTTTGGGGTTAAGTGTATCAGAAGCTCAAGTTTCATCTGCTCTGACCCTGAGCCAGGGGACTTTTCCTCGCACCCTTGGCAAAAGCCAAAATCTATTAATTTTGCAAGAACTGACTGCAGTTAGAAATGCAGCTCTGCTGGAATTCCGGGGTTCAGCATCAATAACAAATACAGACTTTAAAGGGCAAAACCGAGCTGTTCCCTGGGTTTTTCCAGAGCTGACAGCACACGCTTCCCACCCTGCCCGCAGCCAGGAGCTGAGGAACAAAGTCACACTGAACATGCCACTATTACTACACCACCAGGGCCCGAAAATAAACCCGACTCACAGCACTGAGCTGAGTGATGCAAGAAGTGTAGGTTAAAAATGGAATAAAAGCAGAAGTGAAAGGGAAACAACATCATGAGCCGCTCTTATTTGGGCGTTGTGGATTTTTCACCCCCCCCTTTTCCTTTTCCCAGGGAACACATCACGTTGCAAACCGTTCATTCACAAAATAAGAGCCTGACATTTGGGGGAGAAGGCGGACTTCGAAATCAGTCCTCACCACCCAGCACGGGGCTTGAGAAGTCGCACGGAAAATCAACTTTCAGCACTTGCTACGGGTATTGAAGAGGCAGAAAAGATTCTGGAGGAGAAAGGCTGGCTGTCAGGATACAGGAAAAACAATTCGCTTTTTGATTTTAATCTTGCTGGGGAGATCACGGAATCCCGGGAAGGTTTGGGTTGGATGGGACCTCAAAGCCCATCCTGTTCCACCCCTGCCATGGGCAGGGACACCCTCCACTATCCCAGGGTGCTCCAGGCTGGCTGTGAACACTTCCAGGGATGGGGATCAACACCTGTTTGGCACTGGTGCTTTCCACCAGACAAAGGCAGGGCTGCACTCATGGTTTTCCTTCACAGGTAAGCAAACACTCTTTGGTCTCTGTCTCTTCAGGACAACGCGAAATCACCAGCTCACCTCATTCTTCCTGACCTGAGGGCACGGACTCCTGTGCTACAGGAGGAGGGAAGGCTGGCAGGGAGCCGGGAGAGGATAACTTATGGCATGAGGTTATGGAGGCACTGGAGGAGGTGGAGGAAGCAGAGCCAGCGTTGCATTTGGCACTCTGTCTTTCAGGAGCACTGGCTCTCCCTGCCTTGCCTCTAAAGCAGCTCTGCCACAGCCTGGGACTCGCTCTGCCTGCAGACACACAGCTCCAGGGCTGTGCTGCTGCTGCTGCTGCTGCTGCTGTGGGCAGGTTATTTTTGCTCTGGGGAAGGGACATGCAGGACAACAGGGATGACTCAGTCTGCTCCTTGCACAAGGCAGGATGTTATGGAGCACCCAAACGGGGAAGAGACGCGGAGCCCACGCTCATGGATTTGCAGGGACAGGGAAGGAAATCACAGAATTGTCATCATGGAATGGTTTGGGTTGGAAAGGACCTTAAAGCTCATCTTGTGGGCAGGGCAGGGACACCTTCCACTATCCCACAGTGCTCTAAGCCATGTCCAACCTGGCCTTGGGCACTTCCAGGGATCCAGGGGCAGCCACAGCTTCTCTGGGCAACGTTATCACCCTCACAGGGAAGGATTTTCTCCCAATATCCCATCTAACCCCAGTCTAAAGCTATTCCCCCTTTTCCTGTCACTCCATGCCCTTGCAGAACAGCTCAGTGTAAGGCAAACCAGTCGCCCCCAGCCCCCCCAAACCTCACCTGTTGTGAACCTTGGCTTAGTGGGCGGCTCCTGCACGGACATGGGGAAGGTGGCAGAGGCAGGGGAGGACTGTGCCCGGGACAGGGGCCGGTGTCCCCCGAAGGACACGGGCATGCCGGCCGCCTCCAGCGACGCCTGGTAGTTCCTCAGCTGGTGGATCCGCTGCTGCTCCAGGAGCAGGGCTTGCTGTGGGGAAAAGAAGCGGGCAGTTGCTGAAAGGGCCTTCCCAACAGGGTTTCTGAAGGCTGGCGGGCTTGGACTCCTTTTCCTTGTGTGCAGCAAATGAAGATGTGATGTTTCTAGAGCCACCATCCCAGGTGGCTCCAAGCCCCTGTCCAACCCGGCTTTGGACACTTCCAGGGATCCAGGGGCAGCCACAGCTTCCCTGGGCAAATGTAGTTCCTGAGCAACATCCCAGTGACAGTCCTGAAGGACACGGATCATCAGCTCCATTACACTGTGTTACCTTGTTATCGGATTTATCACCTGCAGTCCGCAAGCCTCTGGTGTTCTCCCCCAAAAGTGAGCCTGGCTGGAGGCTCTAGGATCTCTAATTCTGAAGCAGGAACACCCTGCACTTGTCCCCTGTTCCCTTGTGCAGTCTTTCTCTGGAGAAATTAGTTTTAAACCATTAAACCCAAATAAAAACCTCTGCTGGTGGCTAGTGCTCGGAGATGTTGGGATACACTTTTGACTGCCCAAAGGACCAGCCATGGAAGTGGCTCAGTGCCTGCTAACACGATGACTGTGCTTGTGCAGGTGAGCCAGACTCTCCTCCCAGGGAAGGAATCATGGATTTTCCATCGGGCTCCTTACCCAGCCAACCCTCAGGAGCTGCTTCCCCTCAGAGTCTCCCCCTCGGAGCAGCACAAGGCGACTCCCAAGCCCAGACCCACGTCCTACACCACAGCCCGAGGGCCGGACGAGCTCACCTGGCGGAAGAGCAGCTCCTGCTCCGCCTGCCTCTGCCCGGGCTCCAGCTCTGGCTGCGGCTCTGCCTCCTCCTCGTCGCTCTCGATGGGCTCCTGCTTGACCTGCACCACGCTGGCCAGCGCCGGGGCCTCCTTCTGGCCGGCGGCCCGCTCGCCGTAGGGCTCCTCCAGCAGGGCCTGGTGCTCGCGCAGCTCCTCCTCCGTCTCCTCGGGGTGGCTCTCGTGCTGCCGCGCCGGCTCGGCGGGCTTGGATATGATCTGGAAGCAGCGAAGCCGTCAGCAAACCGCGGCTCTCCGCGGGGGAAGCTCACCCTGATCCCCGGGCTCGCGGGAAGGAGCAGCTCTGGGTTGCTCCCCCTCACAACCCAGGCCCGGAGCGACCCAGGGAAAGGTCAGCGCAACCTCGGCATGAAGGGCTCGGAAATTCCCTGTCCCAGGTAGTGACACCCCCTCATTTTCCACTCAACTCTCCCTCTGAAGGAGTAAGAGCCTCTTGTTCCTGCACGCCTCCAGATGCTGCTCCATTCACAAACCCGCAGAGCGACCGTCGAGATGTTCGGCAATTAAATTCTGAAAGACTACGAGAGACACAAACCCTCCAAGCGGGGTTTTGCTGCCTGTTTGCCCAACATCACCTCGAATCACTCCCTGAATTTCATCTGTGAGGCTGAAATAAAGATTACTTGAAAACCTGCACTCTTAAGAGGAAGCTCAGGACACACAGCTGAGAGCAAACCTCAAGAGCAGCATTGTTCTGACCTGACCTCCCTAACCAGACACAGTAAACTCCTCTGAGAGCAGCTCCTAAACCAAAAGGAACAATTTAATTTTCACTGTAATTCACTCAGACTTTCTGTAAGTTCATTGGCAAGATAAAATTCACAGTCCTCTGTCTCAGACTGCTTATGATTTTTATTTGGGATATAAAAAACCACCCCAAATGTGACCTGATTTTAACTCCAGCATAGGAAAACCAATCCATTTCCTCCCTTTCAAAGAGCTCAGGCTGCCCCTGCTCCACAGGCTTATAAAGAAACTGCTGCACTTTGAAAGTTGTCAGGGCAAGGTTTAATGAGGATTAGGTCATTGGTATGGAAAGCAATATTGATTTTAAATCTAATAAAGCTAAATCAAAACATGGTTATTGAACACATGCAGGAGGAGGGATTGTTTGTCAGTAACTTGCTCTTTGAAGAACAGTGGCTCCAACCTGGAATTAAGCCTTTTTTCCTCCCCAAAAGCAGCAAGGAAAGAGCTCTGCCATGTAACTTCAGCAAGGCAGAGGGGCAGGAATGGAGTTAAATCTGGCAAGGGACATGAAGGGCATGAAGAAGGAAATAGAGGAAGACCAGGGGGATCCTGGTCCCACTGCCCTATTTCAGACCATCCTTAAGAATCCCAGGACTCTGACGCCAGAGGAAGAGTCTGGAACAAGGAAAGCTTCCCTTGGTGCAGCAATTACCAGGTTTAGGCAACACTTAAGAAAACTCAGATACACTGAAGTCCATGGGACTCTCATGGGCTGCACTCACAGGTGATGGGACAAGAGGCCATGGGCACAAATTCAAACCCATGGAATTCCTTCTGAACACAATAAAACACTTTTTTTTTTTTCCTGTGCGGGTGGTCAAACACTTGAACAGGTTTTTCATATAGGTTCTGGAGTCTCCATCCTTGGAGATCCTTGGGCAATCTGCTCAAGCAGGGACACTGCCCTCAGTGACCTCAGGAGGTCCCTGCAAAGATTCAGGGGTCAAAACCCCTCAAGGATTTTTGTGAGGTTCCCCTTGCCCCCTGCCAGTTTCATTCCTTACAACACACACTGAATAACCAAACCACATTAAGCTAAAAGTTCTTCCACCAATTTTCTTTAAGCCCTCTTAGGCTTGATGAATATAATCTGTTTTAAAGATAATTAAATCATCACAAACCATCTGCTACTTGTAGGTTTTTTTTTCCTGCTTGGATCGAAGGTCTCAAGCTTTTGAACTTAATACCTTTTGAACTTCTGAACTGCACGAGGCTGGGAAAAATAACTTACGATGCCATTGTCATACCCAATGGGAACGAGAGGCCGTGTAACTCCCTAAAAGTTTTAAATTATTCCTACTCCTTAAAAATGTGAGAATTCAATGAAAAGCACAGTGAAGGTTCAAAAGACCAAGTGATCAATGAGAAGGACATTTCAGACATTCCATCTGCTCTCCCTTTGCACAGGGAATCTCCTGGTCTGTCACCAGCTCCAGCTGCTGCAACCCTGCTCTTAAAGGATGATTTTGCAGGGAAGACACTTTGTCCCCAACACATTCCACTATCTGCATCCCAGGCCCGTTAAAACTCCCCAAACATCTCCAATTTGTGCAGTTGTATGTGCTGGTGCAATTGGAAAACTGGAGGGAATCAAAGTGCAAGGGGCTGGCTGCAAAGGTAGCACCGAGGGTGCTTGTAAATGTATCTGAAATAGTAAACACCAAGCACTGTAAATAACTCCTCTGTCCCTTAATTAGCTCTCTGGCTTCCTCTGCCACGAGGTTACTCCTCTGTTTTCATTCCCAGTGGCCTCTGGCTGTCACAAAGTGCCACCATAAACCTCTGGTAAAGGCACTGCCTCTCCAGCCTCGGGCAGATAACGACTTCACTCTGGAATAAATTACAGCTCTCTAGTGACAAGCATTTTTAAAAGGCTCCATGCAGCTGGCAAGAGCTCTCCTCCACAGCTTCGAAATACAAAGAGCAGAAATTAAACAAAAAAACACAAAACAACAAAAAAACCACGACATAGCAAAGTCAGGTCATAAATATAGGGAAAAGCAAAGAGTTCATCATTCTTCTGTGGAATGTTTCATGAGGGGAAAAAAGCTGCATTTTTTGCTAGTGACATTTCAGCTGCCATTGGATTTGTCCAGCAGATGTGACAAACAGAATCACAGATTCAGTAAGGTTGGAAAAGACCTCCAAGACCATCAAACCCAACCTCTGAGTATCACCAGGCCCATCAATCCATACCAGCTTCTCCAGGACACCTTTCTCCACAGTTCCTGGGACACTGAAGACCTTGAAGGTCCTACTAAACAGGTTAGAGACAGCTATTGACACATCAGAGACCAGGGGAAAAATCATGGAATCCCAGAATGGTTTGGGCTGGATGGGACTCTGATCCCCATCTGTGGGTGGCACAGGAGGAAAACCAGAGGAAGAGAGGAGGCAGGAAGCAAAGGAGGATGTCAGACCAGCTCAGCCCTGACCTTGCCATGATGTGCAGAAGGCAGCAGAAACCTCCTTCTCCTCCCTCTGCAGGAGAAGGACAAACTCAAGGAAGAAACAGAACAACTCTGGACAGCTGGAGACAAGGCTTTGATGAAAACGAGGGAAAAACAGGAAAAAAAAGAGATGATAAAGGCTGAACTCATTCGACTCGACATCACTCTTCCCACGTTCTCTTTGGGTTCCAATTTTTAACTTCTCCAGACTAAGGAGAAACGAGAGATGATAAGGGATGATGGGGAGAGGCCAACTTGGGCACCAGCCATGAAGGGAGCTGGCAGAGCCTTCTGCAGCAGCCAAAGCCTACAGAAATCTCTTGATCTGGCCTTTTTTTCCCCCTGAAGTGATGAGACAGCAGGGGAACAACAACTGTCTGAGGCAGCCTCAGTCCTGCTGCTGGAAGGACCACGGGACTGTGGAGCTGCTGTGCCTGGAGGGGAGGGAACAACCCACCTGCAAGGCTGGATGGGGCTTGGAGCAAAAAACTCTTCTGATATTACAAATCACGGCATCCTTAAGGCTGGAAAAGCCCTCTCAGACCATCAAGTCCAGCCATTCCCCCAGCACTGCCAAACCCAGCCCCAAACCGTGTCCCCAAGTGTCACATCCACACGTTCTCTGAACACTTCCAGGGGTGGAGACTCCACCACTGCCCTGGGCAGCTGTGCCAGTGCCTGACCACCCCTTCAGCAGAGAAATATTTCCTGATAATCCAACCTAAACCTCCCTCCCCTGGCACTTCCCTACGTTTGAACATTAAACATGCAAAAGAGGTGGGATACAGGAGCACAGGCTGACGGTGGAATCTCAGTTCAATGAGAAAAACAGAAAGATCTGGGCTAGAAGGGACCTTAAAGCCCATCCCATCCCACCCCTGCCATGGCAGGGACACCTTCCACTGTCCCAGGCTGCTCCAAGCCCTGCCCAACCTGGCCTTGGACACTTCCAGGGATCCAGGGGCAGCCACAGCTACTCTAATGATTATTCTTACTATTTTTAAGTAAAACAGCGTATTTTTTCTCGGTTGCCTTCCCGGAAACAGCAAGACTTGTTTTGGCTGCAGTCCCCTCAAAAATTTCATCTGCTGCTGACACTTAATAGGGAACATTTAGGGCCAAAATCTCAAAGTTTGGAAAAATCACATGGAATTAAGAAAAGCCTTATTTAGGAGTATATAAATATATAAAATACTTCAGGAGTATTATTTACGGGAAATCCGCAAATAAAAAAATTAACAGGCAGTGCCATTGGTCCTGTTAATAATTAAATAATCTTTTCTTTTATTTTTAGCTGTGCCCTTAACTCTCCTACACACGAGGGTCCTAAAATATCCCCACATCTGGGAAAAGTCTTTTTCCATGTCAGCACTTGGATGCTGTCCCACGGGATAAATCCGCCACACGCATGCAGCGCTAGCACCAAAGTGATTTTAACTCGTGACTCCTATAAATCAAACACTGGGAAGCTGCCCCTCTGCCATCAGTTTAATTAAACCCTCTCTGCTTCTGCTGTGGAGAGAGATGGGTCCCAGCTCTGACAAAGCTGGGATTCAGAGCGCTCCAGTGGCTCTCCAGCTCCTGGGAGGTCCGGGAGAAAGTCTGAATGAGCTCAGCGGATACGTCACGGCCGAGGCTTTGGAAAAGCTTTAGAAACCTTCACGCAAAAAATCCCTCCAGCTGACACCTCCCTGAGCAAAGAACCCTAACTCACTGCCCTGCACCCCACGGCCCTGGTCCCGAGGAGTGTGGGGGGGTCAGGAAACGGGATCCCTCCGGAGCAGCAGCTCCCCAGGGCCCCGTGTGCGGGGCTGAGCCGGGGCCAGGGCTGGCACCCGCGGTGGCAGCGCTCCAGGAGCACGGCACTGACGTCAGGGACTTGTGTAACCACCCTGCCTCAGCCCCAGCCCTAAACACGGCTTTGGGGGTGGCTGGGAGAGCGGGGCGGGGGGGGGCTGTGGCTTCTTTCACTCTTTGATCCAGCCCTCGGTGGTTGTGTTTTCTCACAGGACTGGAACGGTGGAAACATTGGGAGGAAGCTCCGCTGGGAATGAAACCGCCGCGAGCCCAACGGCCGCCTGCCACGGGCTGCTCCTGAGCCCCAAACCTGCTGCTGGAATTGCTGCTTTCCTAAGGAAAGCCACCACTGGGACTCCTTGGGAGGAGTGTTTAGAGAGCCCCAAAGCAGGACAAATCCCAGAATGGACTGGGTGGGAAGGGACCTTAAAGATGATGCAGTTCTACCCCTGCCACGGCAGGGACACCTCCCACTGTCCCAGGCTGCTCCAAGCCCCAATGTCCAACCTGGCCTTGGACACTGCCAGGGACCCAGGGGCAGCCACAGCTTCTCTGGGCACCCTGTGCCAGGGCCTGCCCACCCTCATGGGGAACAATTCCTGCCCAATGTCCCATCCATCCCTGCCCTCTGGCAGTGGGAAGCCATTCCCCTTGTCCTGTCCCTCCATCTCTTGTCCCCAGTCCCTCTCCAGCTCTCCTGGAGCCCCTTTAGGCCGTGGAAGGAGCTCTGAGCTCTCCCTGGAGCCTTCTCTCCTCCAGGCTGAACACCCCTAAGTCTCTCAGCCTTTCAGCAAACACTTCAATAAATCTCAGTAACTTCCCTCACAAATACTTCCTGGTGTTGTCATGCCTGAGAGAGGCCCAGGGATGAGAGGTCCAAGGGTGACAGGTCCAGGGATGAGAGGCCCAGGGATGAGAGGCCCAAGGGTGACAGGTCCAGGGATGAAAGGTCCAGGGACGCTGGAGGTGGAGCCCACCCACACACCCGCACTAGGGACCCCGAAATCGCGCGCTTGAAGCTGCTACAGAGGATAAAAGGCATTGCAAGCTTCGTGCCTACCTTGTTGATGTGCAGCTGCTGCTGCTGGAATTGCTGTTTGTGTTTCTCCAGGAACTGCTGGTGCTGCTGCTGGATCACCAGCTGCTGGAGGGCCTGGGCGTTCTGGGGCAGGGGAGCGGACTGGGTGCGCCCGAGCGGGCGGTGCTGCCGCAGCTTGTGGATCGAAGGGGAGACCCTCTCTCCACCCACCAGGGGCTGTGCGTGCAGGGGCAGTCCTGAAAGATACCAGTCTGAAGATAATATGGAGGAAAAAACAGCAGAGGAGAAACAAGAGGAAGAAGAAAGGAAGGGAGAAAACGGCTGTTGAGTAACGCTGACGGTGACAGTGATACCATGTCAAACCCAGCCACCTCGCCACCTACAGCTGGAGCTGCCTTAAGAGAGAGCAGATCAATTAATTACCACTGCACGGAGCAGTGCTTTGCTTGGTTTGAGTTCTGTGCCTGCCTGGTGACTCAGAGACCCTCTGGAAACATTTCATTTCTTGAAACCAGCAACACCTCACAGACCCTTCCAAGACCTCAGTGTTTAAACCTCACAGCTTGCCTTGGTTTAGGGACTGGTCCCAGGTTCAAGCTGCAGGAACCAGCACTTATCCCTCATGGAGGCTTCCCTGGGTACTCCCTTGATGACGATCAAGGAGTGCATGGCTGCCCTTGGCTGTGCTCTGCTCCACCCACAGGGATGGAAAATCCCTGTGCTAAGCCCCTGGCCAGCTCTGAGCTGGGAAAAGGACTGTTTCAGGAACATGGGAGCAGTCAGGCCTCGGTGTGTCTGCAGCAAGAAGGCAAGTTAGAGGCCAAGGTGACAAAGAGCTGGCACTGTTTCCATCACTGTCCTGTGCAGGCATGCCAGTGAGTTAACGAAAGCCAAAAGGTTATGTTGGGATAATTGGGGTTACTGACACGCCCACAGTGATCTGGGTGTCACTGATGGCTGCCGTGTGAAATACTCCCCAAACTCTGGGAAGGACACATCTTTAGGAAGTGTCCTCTCTCTTCAGCAGTTCTTGGGGTGAGCCAGTTCCTGCCCAGCTCTTGGAAAACACTCCTTCACGCTCTTCTGAGAAATCTGGGACACCAGCTACGCCCACCAAAGCCCAGCCCAAGGGGGGAGGAGCTGAGGATACACCTTTGCTTTCGTTACACCTTGGGATAAAAAGGCATTGCTGGGAACTGCTGCCTCCCTAACAGGGGTAGGGCTGCAGTCACTTGTTTTTGGGCAAGAAGCCCTCTGCTCTCCTCAGGCTTTGGTTTAGGAGAGGATCAAGCTGCCCAGAAGTGTGCAGGCAGCCCAGTGCTGAGGATTAGAAGCACCTTGACATTTGTGTCCCAGGATGTGACCTCCTTTCCCAGCAATTCACAGAACTGCCCTACGTGGAAGGAGCTGACTCATGTGAAAGCTTTCTCTTTTCTTGGAAGACTTAAGGAGTTTCTCCCACTCTCGGCTTTTTTCTGAAAGCAACCACGTGAGAGGCTATTTGATTTCATAAATGGGTGTCTCTACAGATGCTGGTGAGCACACACACAGGTCTGTGTATGGATACAGGGATAACGGGCACAGATGTGCTCCTCCTCCCTGAGAGCACAGCTCCTCCTCCCAAAAGCTCCCATCAGACAGCAGAGCTTGCACAGGATATTTTGGAAGACTACCTTCCTCCAAGGTGGTAGGCAATGGCCAAGGTGCTCCAGGGAAAGCTTTCCAGGAGACACCACATTCATGGAATCCTGGAATGGCTGGGCTTGGGAGGGACCTTAAAACTCATCTCATCCACGCCACGGGCAGGGACACCTTCCACTGTCCCAGGCTGCTCCAAGCCCTGAACACGTTCCATGAGGACTATGGAACATCAGGACATGTACCACAACATGAAGGATGCTACCTGGAGTAACCTGTCCCAAAAGCAATGCCACAACTAAGGAATTCTGGTCTAGCTTCCCAAACTGGCCATGTGCACCCTCCAGCACAGAGAGAGCCATCACAGCTGGGTAATTCTTCTGCAGCTGTCAGGGGACTATCTCCAGAGCTCAAGGCTCTCCAGCAGAATCCTAATAAACTCCACTTTGTTTCCAAGGAATTTCCAAGTATTAACTGCAGCTTGGCAGCCGGTGCACTCAAGGCTTTGGGGAGCACGTGTGAGCTCGCTGTCTCTCAGCTGCTGCCTCTGGAACGTGTGTTTGTCCTTGTTGCTGTGTCCTGACTCCTTCTTCTCCCGAGTGCTGGGCTGTAACACGCTGTACTCGCTCGGGGAACACCGCACGGAGCAGGTGGAGTAGAAGGAATTCGCTTGGAAGCCAACACGGCACGCTGGAAACCGAGGGCAGCGAACACCACGCTCCTCTGCTCCAGCTTCCCCACATCTACGTGCTCCTAAGCTTATCCCAGCCCCGTGGATATTCCTGGGATTTGGATGTACAACCAGCCACGGGCTGCAATGCTTCAGGGGCTGACACCTCCCAAGAACTTCCATTAGAAATGGAAGGAAAACCAACACGTCAGTAACTGAGGCAGAACGTCCTTTGTCCCAGCACCACACACAGGAAACCAGGAACGCATCCCAGTGGGAATGATTGCTTTGGATCCAGCCTATTTATAGCCACAGGCCTTCCCACAGGTAGCTCATTCTGAAACTCCAGCACTGGGAGTGACTCACGGCAATTAACGTCCTGGAAAGGGAACGCACACAAACAAATCCAATCTGCTGGGAGGCAGCTGATTGTGCCACGGCTTTGCTATTTCTATTAATGGTGGAGAGGAAGTGCTTTGATCCCTGATTTTCTAAGTAAGTGCGTGCCTTTCATACCCTCATGGAATAGAAAGCATCCACGGAAAACAGGAATGTTTAAGATGCAATGTTTCTGCCCTCACTTTGATCTGAACTGGTGAGAACTCCAACAAGTAGAGTTTTCAACTTTTACCTACCAACTTCTGCTGTCCTGATGGAATAAGAGCACTTATTGCTATCTCGCCAAAATGAGAGGGGAGATCTGATTTTGGAAAAATCACCACTAATCAATGAATCACCAACATCAACATCCCAAAGCTTTTATGTTCTACCTGCAGGGTGCAGAGGTGATGCAGGACCTAGAGGCTGCCTTGACAACAACCCAACAGATCCCTGCTGGTTCCCTCTCTTTTCCAGGTGCCCGAGTGCTGCCCCCGGAGCGCTCACCTGTGACCAGGGGCGTTTGTGCAGTTGGCTGTTCCAGTAAGACCATGTGCTGCAGGAGAGGGTTATGTGCAGTTCCTCCATCCCTCTCCAACGTTGTAGTGCTCAGGTAGGGAGTGAGGTGAGTGCCAGGGAATAAGGAGATCCGCTGCTGTAAGGCCGGGATTGCGAGCCTCTCTGCGTCCTGCTGGGCCTGTCCTGCCTGCAAATGCACCACAGCACAGGGGTTAGGGGACATGATCCCAACCCCACTGGCATCCCAGAGGCTGATCCCAACCCCAGTGACATCCCAGAGGCCAATCCCAACCCCACTGGCATCCCAGAGGCTGCTCCCAACCCCATGACATCCCAGAGGCCGATCCCAACCCCACTGGCATCCCAGAGGCTGATCCCAACCCCACCGGCATCCCAGAGGCTGCTCCCAACCCCACTGACATCCCAGAGGCCAATCCCAACCCCACTGACATCCCAGAGGCCAATCCCAACCCCACTGACATCCCACAGGCTGATCCCAACCCCACTGACATCCCAGAGGCCAATCCCAACCCCACTGACATCCCAGAGGCTGCTCCCAACCCCACTGACATCCCAGAGGCCGATCCCAACCCCAGTGGCATCCCAGAGGCCAATCCCAACCCCACTGACATCCCAGAGGCTGCTCCCAACCCCACTGACATCCCAGAGGCCAATCCCAACCCCAGTGACATCCCAGAGGCCGATCCCAACCCCACTGACATCCCAGAGGCTGCTCCCAACCCCAGTGACATCCCAGAGGCTGCTCCCAACCCCACTGACATCCCAGAGGCTGCTCCCAACCCCAGTGACATCCCAGAGGCCAATCCCAACCCCACTGGTATCCCAGAGGCTGCTCCCAACCCCACTGACATCCCAGAGGCCAATCCCAACCCCACTGGCATCCCAGAGGCTGATCCCAACCCCACTGACATCCCAGAGGCCAATCCCAACCCCACTGACATCCCAGAGGCCGATCCCGACCCCAGTGACATCCCAGAGGCCGATCCCGACCCCAGTGACATCCCAGAGGCTGCTCCCAACCCCAGTGACATCCCAGAGGCCGATCCCGACCCCACTGACATCCCAGAGGCCAATCCCAACCCCACTGACATCCCAGAGGCCAATCCCAACCCCACTGACATCCCAGAGGCCGATCCCGACCCCAGTGACATCCCAGAGGCCGATCCCGACCCCAGTGACATCCCAGAGGCTGCTCCCAACCCCAGTGACATCCCAGAGGCCGATCCCGACCCCACTGACATCCCAGAGGCCAATCCCAACCCCACTGACATCCCAGAGGCCAATCCCAACCCCACTGACATCCCAGAGGCCGATCCCGACCCCAGTGACATCCCAGAGGCCGATCCCGACCCCAGTGACATCCCAGAGGCTGCTCCCAACCCCACTGACATCCCAGAGGCCGATCCCAACCCCAGGGACATCCCAGAGGCCGATGCCAACCCCACTCACGCTGGAAGGGCCGGTGGCAGGCAGTCCTAGCGTGATGTTGGGCAGGGAGGGCGAGGTGTAGAGCGGGAGCTGCGTCACGGAGCCCTCGCGGTTCACGAGCCTGTGAGCCAGGCTGGTCTGGAAAGGAGAGAGAGAAGGGGGCCCTGGTGAGAGCCCATCCCCAGAGCCCACCAGGACACAGCACAATCATCAGGACAAACACAGCAGGAGGGGACACACAGTCTACAGACAGGGGACCCACCAGGATCATCAAATCCAACTCCTGGCCCTGCACAGACACCCCAACAATCCCACCCTGGGCATCCCTGGGAGCAGTATCCAAACTCTCCTGCAGCTCTGGCAGCCTCGGGGCCGTGCCCATTCCCTGGGGAGCCTGGGCAGTGCCCAGCACCCTCTGGGGGAAGAACCTTTCCCTGATACCCAACCTAACGCTGCCCTGGAACAGCTACGTGCTGTTCCCTTGGTACTTGTCCTTCTCAAGCACTTGCCCTTTTAAAGGTAAAACAGATTACCTTAAAAAAAAAAAATACAAAAGCTTTACAATTGCTGTTTTTCTCTTTAGCAAATAACAGACAATTCATGTTATTTACTAGCGTGTGTTAGCATAAATCAGACTTCAAAATCTCATCCAAAACCCTTAAGGTTGCATTTACGGAGATATTTCCTGATTTTCAGGGTGAAATGCAAGATTTGCTCAGTTATCTTACAGGCGTTTGAAGCAAGAACACTTTAGCAAAAATATCTTTAATTTCCAAACAAGACTGATTTGAAATACGCACTAGAAAGCCCATTATAAAAATTACAATAAAGTGCCTGATTTTCCTGTTAGGAAACCAGCTTTCTGATCACCCTGAAGTCTCTGCGGGTGATTTTCCAACGTAAATAGAATTTAGACTTCAAGAAGACTTCTACAGAAGTCTGTTAAACTCAGGTGGTGTTGTGAAAAAGGGGATTTTGTTTAACTTCACATTCCATTATGGGGCAATCTGTACCTAGGTCATGGCTGTCCCATCCCTAGGATTGCTCAAGGCCAGGTTGTTCCACCCCCTGCCATTGCAGGGACACCTTCCACTATCCCAGGGTGCTCCAAACCCAAAATGCAGCCTGACCTTGGGCACTTCCAGGGATGAGGCAGCCACAGCTTCTCTGGGCAGCCTGTGCCATTTTTTTTTAACAGCCTCGTTGTAAAAAAACTTCATTTTCCTCTCTAATCTAAAGTGACTCTCCATGTGATTATTTGTACCCACACACTTCTCCTTCCAAGTGATTTTTGAGCACTCCTGGCAACTTTGCTTTAATTTAAATTACACAGTGTCAGTGTGCCATTGAAAATAAGATACTTATTGTCAGCAGAGGAATGAAATATTTTACTGATATCATAAATGAAACAAAACTACATCCATTTTCCCTTTGAACAATCAATACTCTGGAGTTGTGCCTCAAAGCCTCTCCTGGGGATTCGATAGAGAAAACAGAGGAGAGAAGAGCACAGCAGCTTGATGCTCTCAGCATATGGGATTTGGCAGCATTATCATCACTTTAAACACGCAGCTCCCGTCTCTGGGCTGTGCACAAATGGGCCTGAATTGCACCCAGCCATTTCTGAATGCACAATTTGCAGCTGTACTCGAGCAGCTTCTGCAGGCTGGTACCCACAAGCGGCAGTGAGCGCTGTGTGCCTTTCTGAGAGGGAAAAACCTTTAAACACAGCATTTCTCAACAGGAGCTGCCTGTTTTGAAGGAGGCAGGGCTGCAGCCTCTCCCCACTGAAGGCACTCAGAGGATGAACGTGGACACCACCTCCCAACAGAGCTGCTGCAAGGGCTGATGCAGCACACTGAGCAGCAGCCAGAAATATTTCCCACTTGGAACAAAACACGAAGCCGGGAACGAAACACAACTTCGTCTTTTCAGAAATATTCCAGTGTTTCTAGACATTGAATGGTGGGAACATGGGAAATCCTGGTCTGCTAGTATTAAAGGAACCTCCAACACTGGAGCTCCCAGGCCATGCAGCTCCTACTGAAGAAGAAGGTTTTAAAGACACCAAACCCCACTTATTTTTTGCCAAATGCAGGCCAACGGATCAGCTGGGATCACATGACATGAATGCTGAAATAAAATTCAGTTATTTTTCTCTGGGAAAGGGAAAGACTTGGGCAGGACAGGGTGGTTTTTTCCAAATCATTTGTGGTGCTTGTGCCCCAGCCCAAGTCAAAAAACTGCAGCATTACAAGCAGTTGATGGAAAAGGCTTTTTCTTGTGGTCAGTGTCCATTTGCTTAGGTGCTGGTGGTCTAGTCCCAGATGATCAGCTCCAATTATTTAGCTGAAAAATCAAATGCAGGAGGAGAGTGCTCCAGCTTCACATTCACCTGCAGCAGCTCACTCTGACTTCATGGAATGGTTTGGGCTGGAAGGGACCTTAAAGACCATCAGGTTCCAACCCCCTGCTCTGGACAGGGACTTGTGGGAAGCTGCCTGCTCTGTTTATGCCACAAAAAACTGTCAAATCCACTAGTTTTTCCATCAGCAGCAACTGGGGATTCGCAGTTTGCTAAGGATAGACAAGACTGACAGCTCCTGGATCAGCAAAACCAAAATTCAGTGCTTGTCCTCCTGGGGCAAAAGTGAAGCCTCCACCTCACACCATCTTAACCTTGACACTAATTACCCAAATCTGTAAGGTTTACTATGGACTGGAGGGGCTGGAATGTGTGCTGGAGAATCTGGCAGGGCAGAGGGTGGAGAAGGAGGCACAGCCCCCCAAATGAAACCCTGTTACACCACATTAGAAGTAAAAATAAAGTGAGAATCTGTACAAAACTAGAAAGCAATAAGGGCTGACATTTGCACCATCAGAAGGCCTTTTCAATCCTAAAGGAATATTTGTGGAGAACAAGCCCAAGCCTGTTTGTGGAGCCCTGGTGTTCAGACAGACTCTATATTCATGGGCAGAACAGCTACTGGATAACAAGAAATGCACCAGTAACATCAGACAACCACACTGGTTTTCTGCAGGCACAGCTTAGAGTGGGAGCCAGCTCACATGGCCCAGACCCCTTGGAAAAGCCAGGATCCAGGATTCCTGAACACAGGAGCTGCTGTGCTCAATCCAACCCCACCTCACCCAGTCCAGCACCCTGCCCTGGACATCCATCGATGCCTTGAGTGATGGGGAACGTTTATGGGATTATAAACCAGCACATGGCACCAAGCTGTCACATCCCCAGCTGTGGAGGAAAAGTTTAAACCCATTCCCTTTAATCCAGTTCTCCAGAACCTCCAGTTCTGGTTTGGCCACATTTAGACCAGCCTACTGCACACAATAAATCCACCCCCTATACAAGAATAAATTCCCCAAACATTAAAATAGTTGCATTTGGCCTTGCTGAATCCCTTTATTTTTACTTTCTCCTCACTACAAAACCACTGCAAGCTACCACAAGCTGCCTGTGAGCTGGTTCAAGCCAGATTTAATAAACAGATAAGGCATCCTGTCAGCCCAGGCTGAGAGGTAATTCCCAAAGTCTGCTCCAAGTCACAAGCCGGGGTTTTCCTTGCGTGTGGTTTAGCCCTAAAACTCTCCTGAAGCTGATGAGTGTGGAAAAGCAGAGGGAAGGAGGGCTCTGTACCTCTGCTTGGATACTCGTGACTGATCCTGCAATTCCGTTCTCGGTGCTGATGTTGTTTGAGCTGTTGTTCGGAGAGCTGGGACCAGATCCAGGAGCACTGTTGCATGCAGAGTCTGAAAAACACATCCAAAACCAACTCTGAACATTAGAAACCATCTCTCTGATGGGATTTAGGCAGATAACAACCCCTCAAGTTTTGTTTTGGACGAAAGCAGCCCTCCTCCTCCTCCCCTTCTTCCCCCTAAACCTTCCCAGGGCTCTTAAAATACCAACAAACACTTTCAGATGGTTCATCCAAGTACCTACTCAGCATATTTAAGTCTTCTCCCCATGGGGATTTCTCTTAGAGTGTATTAATAACTTGAAATATGATTGAAAGATGATAAAAGATGTGGAAGGTTTGAAGAGGTCAGACTGGAGGATGCAGGAGTTGCTCTGTTTTATTTTTCTAGAAGTGTCTCTCTCACCCTCTTTCCCTCTAACCCTAAAGACACCTCCTTGCATCAGACTTCCCTCAGAAGGTCTCTCAGCTGCTGTATGGCACAGGTTAATAATATGGGAAGGTTAATAACATTAAATAACATTAAAAACTTTTCTTTTGAGCTTTCACCATCCCCAAGCATTTGCAGCACGAGAATCTCCCAGCAGCTGCAGTGGCTCAGGCTGCAGCAGGCTCCTTGTTGCTCCAGGAGGAATAAAAGCTAATTATTACAAGGGCCTGGAGGGACAGGACACAGGGAATGGCTTCCCACTGCCAGAGGGCAGGGTTAGATGGGATTTTGGGAAGAAATTGTTCCCTGTTAGGGTGGGCAGGCCCTGGCACAGGGTGCCCAGAGCAGCTGTGGCTGCCCCTGGATCCCTGGCAGTGTCCAAGGCCAGGCCGGAGCAATCTGCTCAAGTGGGAGGTGTCCCACCAGAACCCCCTGCATTCTTCAGGGATTAAACATAATTTCTATTCCCTAAAGCGGGACTGTTTTTAGAACTTATTTTCCATTTAGAAGTCCCCTCTTACCATGACAACTCGGATACTTTTCTAGCAGGCTCCAGGTTGGCTTCTTGAACCATGTCCATGCCAGTGAGAAATAGGAGCTTCCACTGCCATTTCTGAAGGCATTGCTGGGGAAATGGTCAGCCAGCAGAGGCTGACTGATCCCAGGAGCCACGTGCCACACAGCGTTGTATGAGTGAGGGAAATTGGATTTTCGGGTCTGAAAGCCTGCCACAACTCACGGAGGGTTTGGACAACGCTCTCAGGGATGCACAGGCTGGGATTGTTTGGGTGTCCTGTGCAGGGCCAGGGTTTGGACTGGATGATCCTTGTGGGGGCCTTCCAACTCAGAATATTCTATGATTCCACCATTCCTAGCTCTTGAAATCATCCTTCCTCTCAGCAAACAGAGAGGCTCTGACACAGAGAAGCGCTGAGCCACCCCAGGGTCTCCCAAAGCCACCCTGCTGCCTAAAGAGAGCTCCCTCTGAGTTTGATGGAGTGATGATTGCGTGCCTTGGAGCGGGACAAGCCTGGCAAAGCTGCCACTGGGTGGTACTTACCCAGAGACATCCCTAGATGGTGCTAAGAATTAACTTTATGGTAATCTCCTCACGTTCTTTACTCTGCTCTCACTTACAAACCTGACTCCTGGAAGAACAGGACTTTTCAACAAGAAACTGGCAATTGAGCAGTCAGAGTAACAGCTGCATGTATAAAACCCCTGGGTGAAGAACCTTTTCCCATTTTCCATCCTAGCTGACACAGCCCCAGGTGTGTCTCGGGTCACAGGGAGCAGAGATCGGAGCTGCCCCTGGTGAGGAAGCTGCAGATCCGGACGAGGCCTGACCTCAGCCTCCCCCGAGGCTGGACAACCCCAGTGCCCTCAGCTGGGCTCCACCGAGGCACACGAAGGAGCCAGGAATGCACTCTGGAAGAGGAGAGGGGGGGTGAGGAAGTGAGGAATTGTCGCTTACCCGCCGTACCTGTGACGTCCAGCGGGCGCTTCTTGAGCGCCGTCACCACGGGCCCGTCCTTCCTGCGCAGGAGGGGGCTGCTCCTCCTCTCAGCAACCTTCTGCTTTAGTCTGGAGCGCAGCTTCAGGTTGGGCTCAGAGGCTGGGCGGGACAAGGAAACAGAGCTTGGGTTAGGAGTGGCTCAGTGGTGTTTTACTCAGCCTGCAGTTCAGCTGAGTTGAGTGGAGCTGAGTTGAGTTGAGTTGAGTTGAGTTGAGTTGAGTTGAGTGGAGCTGAGTTGAGTTGAGTTGAGTTGAGCTGAGCTGAGCTGAGCTGAGCTGAGTGGAGTTGAGTTGGCTGCAGTCCAGCATTTGCAGGAGGCTAAATTAAATTAGGTCATTTGCTAACAAATATTTGGAACACAGACTTTTTAACCTAACAGACAGGTGCCAGCCCATGCAACATCTGCACTCAACGACAACGGCAGGCATTTGAATTGAAAATGCAATAATCATCCTGCAAAGTCTGCTCTGAACGAGGACACAGACACACAAACTGCTGCTGGCTCATGGGGATTAGTGCAGGGCTTCCCACCTCTGCCCAACCTGCTCCCAGCCCAGCGGCAAACCCAGCTGCTGGGATCCAGGGAGTCAGCAGAGGAACGATGCTGCTGTTGGTTATCTCTGATGTGCTGCTGGAATGGGCAGCTCCACACCCTTGGAGTCATCCGACCCCAGGGCGAGCTGGCTGAGGGAGGGACGCCAGGGCCAGGGGGAAGAAAACGCCAAAATCAAACCCCACAAGCAAAGCAGGTGATTGTCTCCCTGCTGGGTCACCCTCGACTTGCAGACAGATGAGCCCGGAGCCAGTGTCAGCTCAAGGGAAAGGCCATGAGAGCGTGGCCAGGGAGAGCCAGGCCAGGGAGGAGGAGGAGGAGGTTTGTTTATTTGGGAAGCAACTTGGGTTACATCATCGCAGCCCCGCAGTTCAACCCTATCTAAGAGCACATCAGACACTCGGGAAGGTCCGGGCTGCCCAGGGCAGGTGTGGATGCATCCCTGTGACCACAGCCTTGTGTACAGCAGGCTTTTGAGAGCCTCCCTGCAGATCCCCAGCCCTGAGATCCCAAAAAGCCAGGGCAGAGCTCCTGGGAAGCTCCGGCGCCCCTGGGGCCAGGCCGGCGGGTGACAGCGCACGCATTATCGAGTCTCCATCGAGTCCTGAAGCTTTAACTCTAGACTCCTCCTGCGAGGTGATTTCCTCTGGACACTTTCTGACCTCCTGAGTCCTGAGAGAAGTGGCTTTGAGGGCTCCTGACAGAGCTGAGATGTGTGAACCGGCCCCATCCTTTCCCTTCCCCAACCTCCCAAGAACTCCGCCGCTGAATCCCTCTGAACCCCAAATCCTGTGCTCGTTCCATTACCAACCAACACGCTCCAGGGCCAATAATCTACGTTTCTTCAGAAGAATTAAAACTGGGTTTACAAACTGATTTGCATTAATTCAGCCTGGCTGCACCTGATTTCCCTACACCTGGCTTTGACCACCAGGTCACGTCAAAGATCAAGCTCGTCGACGTTAATTGCAGGGCTCAAAAAATCAGAAGGCTGATGAATTCAAGATCAAATGCTTGAAGTTAAGCCATCAAAACAGTGCTTTGATGGAATTTTTGGGAGGAGGAAAAAAAAAAAAGAAAGGAAAGAGCTTTTTCATGAATGCTTTGGACAGAAAAATGCCAGCAAGAGATAAAGGGAGAATTAAAAAAATAAAGTGCTTCCTCAAGATGATGCTTCAAATGCTGAATGAAGTGCATTAGCAAGGGGGGAATTATCTTAGAGAGAGAGAATTTGCATACAAAATGGCAAGGGACTGAATGCAAATCTGCTCCCAGGGCAGTACTGAAGAGTGGACCAGTTTAAACACAAGCTCAGGCTCCAAGCAGCAACTTCTCCAAGTTCTCTTCCAAACAGAAGTTGACTTAGGATTTTAAGAGCAGTCTCTGGGTACACGCCTCCTCCCACATCCTTACACTCACAGCTTTAATTTGTCCCAATTTCTGAGCATTAATAGCTGCCTGGATGCCACACTCATGGCTGGAATGAGATGATCTTCAAGGTCCCTTCCAACAAAACCACTCTGGGATTCTGTGGAAGGGGAAGGTGTCACAGCTGGATGCTGATATATCCATCTTAAATCAAGGAAATCCAAGCCTGTGCCACAGCTCTTGGAAGGATCTGTCCTCTGACAGAGGCAAACATGGCAATAAAAACTGAATTTCAGCCCAAGTTTTATTCCTGGTGTTCAGCTGAGGGATGGCTTCTGCTGGGAACACACAAGTAATTAGGTGCCTTTCAAATATAGAGAAGGAATGGGTTTGAAACACCTTAAAAGTGGGCAGGGAAACGAAAGATTTGGGGTCACAGATCACCCAACACCCCCCACATTTAAAGCCACAATAAAAACCTCCTTCCATATAACAAGAGGTGAACAAACATAGAAAATGACAGCCTTAAAAGAGAAAATACCTCCAGCACAAGGGATTGCCAAAGCAACGTACTGGCATTTGTCAGATTAAGCTATTTTAAGGCAAAATCACTCCATGTTTTCCCCTTGTGCTCCCTCAGCTGGGGGATGGAGTTTCGAAGCACCAAGAGGTCTATTTAAAGCCCTGCTCTGATTCTGCTGTTTATCCCTCAGATATAATCCCAAATCTAACACGGCATCAGGACCCCCGGGAGCATAATCCCTACATGGATTTAATTGGGTGCTCCTGAGCCCAAAGTAGGTGAATCAGAATTCAGCACAGGCAGCACGGCACAGCCTCAAACTCACAGAATTTACATAAAACCTGTTTTATAGTACAAGATGGGAGCTTCCAGCAGAGGCATTTCCAAAGCTCCGACCAAGAATTTGGGCTTATTCAGATGGTTTTTAAACTATTATATAATGAAAATGTTTTTAAGCTGAAGAGAGCTGTGTAAAACAGGAATTTAAAGAACACAGAAGCATCAATACCTGGCAGTCAGTGCAGGTTCAGTGCTGTCTCAGGAACACCAATTCCACTGGAAATCTCCCCAAACTCACCCTGCCAGGCAGTATGCCCAAACAAAGCCTTGCTAACTAGAGTAAATCTAAAAACTGGAGACTAAATTACAAAACCTAAGTTAAAAAATTACTGCTCCTCTACGTCTCCAGGTGAAATATTTAAAACAAATGCCGTGAAATTATCGAAATTCCCCTCCAGCAAACACATGAAGCCCATGCCCAAATCTGAGTCAGCTCCCACAAAGCCAGTGGGATTTCTTAAGCACTGACATACTTAATTTGGCCTATAGTAAGGATTTATACAAAGAATATTTTGTTTTCCACCGAGTAAATTAATAACCAGAACAAAAGCCAAAAGCTTCCCTCGTTTTCACAGGCTCCAGCCCAAGTTACCTCTCTCATACGTCACCGAGTGCAGCAGGACCCATGTAATCCAATTCTTCCAACATTTGTGTCATTCCCATTGGTTTTTTTTCCTAGAACTGCAGCCCCTGAGCTGCTGAACTAATCGGACATTAAGCTTGTGGAAGTCAAAACCCCACCACGTCCTGGGCAGAGTTTGCCCTGTTCCCACTGCCCATCCACATTTGTGGGGTAAAAACAAGCAATGCAGCATGAAAGCCTTGCCCCCAGTCCTTGAACTCCTTCATTTCGGCAGGTGGGGACTTTATTCATTTATTATTATTATTATTAAGGGATGTTATTCATTTATTGTTATTATTATTATTATTATTTTTAAGCTTCAGACTAAGCTTTACCAGTCAGGCAAAAGCCAAAAGAATTATCTTGTCTCCCTTCTAACATTGACGAGAAAACTTCATGAGCAGAGGGAGCTTAAGCTGAAGGAGGGAAAGGTGGGATGGGATATTGGGCAGGAATTGTTCCCTGGGAGGGTGGGCAGGCCCTGGCACAGGGTGCCCAGAGCAGCTGTGGCTGCCCCTGGATCCCTGGCAGTGCCCAAGGCCAGGCTGGACATTGGGGCTTGGAGCAGCCTGGGACAGTGGAAGTGTCCCTGCCCATGGCAGGGTGGGATGGGATGGGCTTTGAGGTCCCCTCCAGCCCAGTCCAGGGATTCTGTGAGCAGTGCAGGCTCCTGGGAAGCAGAGATGGAGCTGGGAGGACAAAGGTGGAGGAGAAGGAAGAGGAGGAAGAGGATGGGTTCCCTGAGTGACTGAGGTCCCCCAGAGGCGACACTAAACCACGAGATTTTGTTTGGTCTCCTACTGGAAGAGGTTTCTCTTTTGGTGCACCACTGACAGCACCCCTCAGGAAGTGTCTCCATGATTCCCCCACCGTTCAGGCTGCAGGAGACCTCTGACATGACCAAGCCCAAGCATCAATCCAGCAGCACCACAAACCGTGTCCCCCAGTGCCACATCCCGTTTTCTGAACACTTCCAGGGATGGAGACTCCACCACTGCCCCCAGCAGCCTGTTCCAGTGCCTGACCACCCGTTCAGAGCAGAGATTTTCCCAAATATCCAGGCGAAATGTTATTTTTGGATCAGACAGCCTGACGCCCTGCACTTGGAGCAGGACAGGGCACTTCCAGCAGGGATTTCTCTGGCAGGTCAGGGCCTCCTCTCAGTGCGTGGGTCTGTGGGAATCCAGGCTTCCATGTGCTGGCTCGAACTGGAGCGACACCCCGTGCCACACAGGGATTGCCTCTGGATTACACTCCCACGTTACACCAGGGCTTCTCACTGGTCTGTTTTCCTCCAAACAACCTTTTGTCCTAAAACAAACCACTCCAAACTCTCCAGTAACCAGAACCAGCTCAGAGGGATATTACACTTTCCTTGACAAACGCAGAGCTGTAATTGTTGACAAATCCTTTCATTTTCCCTTTTATTTCTTCCTAAATGCATCAAGTTCACACCAGTTTCACCTGCTTAGCTGCAAACAATACCCAAACAACTCCAGGTTTCTGCAACACCAACATCATCCCAGGATGCTTTCCTCTCTCAGGCTCCTCCCTTTTGCATGGAGAAAGAACCATGGAGTCACAGAATCATTTAGGTTGGAAAAGCCCTCTGAGACTGAGTGCAATCATTAACGCAGCACTGCCAGACCCACCATGAACCCATTTCTCCCCCAAAAACATCCCACAGGCACATCCACAGTGACTGTCTAGGCAGGAAATTCAGAGATGCACCAGCCAAAGGTGTCCCTGTAAGCTCCCACTCTGGCATTCAGTGGAGAATCCCAGAACAGGCTGGGCTGGAAGGAACCTTAAAGCTCACCCAGTTGCACCCAGCTGTGCTACTGGAGGGGAAGGAAAAGCCAGGATCCAGAGCCTCAGGAGTCCTTCACAAAACAGGGCCCTGAGCAACCTGGCCCAGTGGAAGGTGTCCCTGTCCAGGGCAGGGGGTGGAAGCAGATGAGCTTTGAGGTCCCTTCCAACCCAATCCATTCCAGGATTCCGTGACACAGTCCAGCTCTCCAGGGGATTTAACACAACCTCAAAACAACCAAAAAACCCAAGAGGAAATGCACGTCAAAAAGTGAAATAACTCCCCTTCCATCTGCATGATGGTGGTGGTGTTTCTAAGGAACAGCATCTTTTAATGCATCCACCGCTCGAGTTTCAGGGAGCAGGGAATGCCACCAACAACCTCGTTCCCGGGGAGAAAACCAGGACAGGATTCCTTAGAAATGCAAAAGTGACAAGCTCTGCTAAAACCCACTTCAGCAGCTCCAGGCAAGGTGTTGACAAACAGCTCCTGGGGTTATCAAAACAGGCTGTCCCAACGCAGAGTCTACGATCACTCCGTGAGGATTCTCCAGAGATTCTCCTCAGAGAGCAGCACGTAACCACTGTTACTAAATTTGGGAGGCGCCAACCCTGATCTGGGAGCAGAAAAGGTCCCTTAGAATCTCCCCTCTCAAAAGCTGTCAATAAAACTCCGACACTAAATCCTACACAGAACAAAGGGAACTCCCCAAAAGGGGAAATAAAAATCCTTGTGCTAATCCAGGTATTTAGCAGGAGCAGCATCAACCAAACCCATCTTAGTTAAGTGAAAAAAAAAAAAAAGGAAGAGCCCCAAAGTGCTTGGAGAGAGGGAGCAGAGTGAAATTAATCCCCCAGCCAGGCTAAGAACAGGATTCAAGCAATTAGTAACTGCACCAGGAAAACAATTTTACGCTGAAACCAAACAGCCAAGAAACTGGAACATATTTAGGAAAACAAATCAGAGGGAGTTGGATTTCGGGGCACAGGAGGCATCAGGAGCACGCTGCAGGAGCTGACTGTTCCCCCTGCTGAAGGCTTTCAATCACTCCTAAGAGATGATTCCTGCACATCCTCCCTCTCCCACAACCTGTGACCATCAGGATGCTTGAAATCAGAGTAAAAACATGGAGTATCGGTAAAATGCAGTGAAATGACAAATTCCATGGAATCACGGAATGCTTTGGGCTGGGAGGGACCTTAGAGCTCACCTTGTTCCAACCCCCTGCCATGGGCAGGGACAGCTTCCACTACCCCAGGGTGCTCCAAACCCCATCCAACCTGGCCTGGAGCACTTCCAGGGATCCAGGGGAATATTCATTCTTCCCAAAAATGTCTCAACCTGCAGGACACGCTCCCAGCTCTGCAAACTGGGAGAGATGATCATTCCAACTGCCTTCCCACCGCCCCCTGAGCCGCCCTCTCCCCAGCAACGGTGCTGGTTGGATTCCAGCCCTGGTAATCAGAGCTGTATTGTGATGGGCTCTGTTATTTGAGCTGCAAATATTTAATCAAATTTAATAAAATTGGACTACACGATATGGCGGTTTTAAATTACCAGCACAAAGCCAGAGCGCTGCCTGGTGCCAAAAATCTGAAAAGCTCACCCGTAATAAAGAACTTTATTTAGGATGGGCTCCAGCCTTCCCTGCCTTTTGTTTACACCAGACTGTTCAGGAGCCTTTCTTCTCCAAGCAACTTAACATTCTTGGCACTGGGAATTCTGCAGGATATTGCTGTGCCAGGGCCTGACGTGCTGTTGCGTTGAAAGGAAAATAAAAGAAAACAATGAAAAGAAAAAAAAACCCCAAAAATTCTCCCCTGAACCTTAGAGAAGTGAACTCGTTTGTATCCCACACCAGCGCCCAGGAGATTAACGCTGGTGCCCACAGAGAACAAGCGCCAGCGTTCTGGAAAACCAAAATCAGCTGAACGTCCTCCTGTTGGAAAGCAACAATGGCTTTGGTTGCTTCCACTCTTTAATAATGTGATTAGCTCCATTTATCATCCTTAATTCCCCCTGCCTGACAGCAGGAGCCTGTTCAGCAGGAGCCTCGCTGAGATCCCAGCTCGGGAAGAGGCACAGGGTGAGATGTGCATCCGCTTCCTTCCCCTGCAGGAATTCCCTTCCAGGACACTGGGAGCAAGAAGGGCAATCTCTCCTCAAAGCCACTCTGACAAGGTGCCCCGAGCTGGTGAGCCAGAGGGGTTTGGGAGCCCACTGCTGCTGTGGGAGTGCCAACGGGGTAGGAACAGATCACCTGGCACCACAAGGCATGGAAAGAGCTAAAAATCTCCAGGAATGAGGCTGCCCACAGGTCCTGAGCCTTGGTTTGGTGCCAAGGGATGCTTCCCTGCGTGGAAACACTGTGGATCCCCAGGGCAGCCTGAAGCTCTTCCATTACCCAGAAGCACAGAGGAGAGGATGCCCTGTCCTTCAGCAAATCCAGCCTTCTGGAGTCCTCCCAAAAGGGCACAGTCAAAAGTACCATCCCCAGGGCCACAGGGGCACCTTTTCCAGGGAAAACCCACATCTTGGAGCCCATTTTTGACTGGGCTCCTGCGTGCAGGTGAAGTGTTTGTTACTCAAGAGCCCAAGGGGGAACAGAGACAACTGCACTGAGGGAATCCATCCAGCAGGCCAGGTGCTATGGTCCATAATGAGAAGCTCCCAAAAGGGGAACATTTCTTCACTGAAAGGATGGTCAGGCATTGGAACAGGCTGCCCAGGCCAGTGCTGGAGTCACCACCACCAGAAGTGTTTAAAAAACCTGTGGATGTGGCACTTGGGGCCATGGGTTAGAGGTGGCCTTGGCAGTGCTGGTTAAAGGCTGGATGATCTTAGAGGGCTTTTCCAACCTTAATGATCGTGTGACCTTTCCAGAGCAGCTCTTTTTGCTGTCCTGAAGCGATTCCCAGCAGCACTGCTCCCTGGGAGAGGCTGAGCTCTCCGAGCTGAGCCGTTCCCCGAAGGCAGCCGGGTTGGGAGCCCAGGCTGTGCTGGCTCAGCCATGTGATACGGAGCTGAGGAGCACAGCCAACCCAAACAACCTGGTTTACATAATGCAGGCTTGAGGAGTGACTGACCTGCTCAGCCACCGTGCAGGGAGAAGCCAAACTGAGAGAGAACTGTCTAGGTGTGAACCAAAGCCTCGCAGGAAGCCCCGGCGCTCGGCCTGGCACAAACCTCCTTATTTACCTCAGCTACAAACTCGTACATAAAACACAAATCCCCCAAGAAATGAACTTTTTCTCACTCAGCAAAACACGGGCTGGAGACACGCGGATCTCTGTGCGAGCTCTGGAGTTGGGAAAACATCTCCCAAGCTCTGACACGGCTCCGCCGCCTCCCGCGCTCCTCGCGCAGCCCGGAGCAGCCCCAGGCTCCCGGGAACACCGGGAGTGTAGCGGCAGGAGGAGGGGGAGCAGATGGAGAGGGGGCTCCATACACAGAGCACGGTCTGGAACGCAGCTTTTTGGCCACAGCCCTCGTTTTTCAGGAGAATCAGACCAGCGGGCCGAGCATGATGGTGGGACAGCAGCAGCAGCACGGCCAGGGAAGGGCGGCCCTACCTGTTTTTCTGAGTGGGAAGTCGTCTTTGGAATCGTACATCCCCAGGACCGGGTGGTTGTAGGTGCCGGAGACGCCGCTTTGGGGTGGGGAGCTCTGGTCCAGAGAGCTGTGCTGGGTCTTCCTGCACGGAAGGAAAGAGAAGGAGAGGGGACAAGCTTTACACCGGTGGCACACGGAGGGGACGAGCACAGCTCCTGCCGCCTCAGGGAGCAGGGAACAAGGCACAGGCAAAGCTTCCTCCTCCTGCTGCTCCTAGAAAAAGCCCCACAAAAATCCAATATACAGGAGGGTAATCAACTTTGTTTTCAGTGTAAGGCTCCACCCTGGCTCAGCTCATGCAGGACAAATTCTAAGCCTGTAACCTGGGCTGGGTTTTGCTAAGGCATGTTCCTGAATCCCAGCTCAGGTGGTGTTACCCCCCCCCCCCAACTTCAGCACAAGTGAAGCACTTTCCCCCCTAAAATAAACTCCAGTCCAAGGCCACACAGGTGGCTCCTGCCTCTCCTCCTGCCTGTCCTCCCATCCCAGGAACTCGGCAGAGACAGGGCCAAAGCACTCAGCACCTTTCCAGCTGAACTTCTCCGAGCTGATAATTTATGGCTTTGTTTGAGCAGGCTGCTGGAAGTAAATTACAGTCTGTTTGCTGAGGATATTAAATAATGAATGAGTTTTCTCAGCCTCCTACCAGTTTGTTGGCTGCATCTTTCCTGCTTAATGACTTGTGCCCAGCTTTGCTGTTTCTCAGGAGCTCCACCAGCCTGGGAGAAGTCTCCAGTCAGCAGAGCAGCTCCATCAGCAGAATGACTGATTTAGCCATGCAGGTGGCACTCACTGGGCTCTCACAACTTAACTTTAAATAAATAGAATTTAAACCCTGTACTTCTTCTAAAAACTGAAGGGTTTGGGACAACAGAAAGCAAGCATTTTGTGAAAGAAAAAAAAAAAAGTGAATATTTGCAACTTTATATTGCCTAAAAACCAAGCTGAAAATGTTCTCCTACAAAAGGCTCTTCAAGGAACCAAAACGAGCCATTCCCAGCTGAAAATGGCACAAATTCCTGCGATTTCTCAGGCAGTACCAATCCCTTGAGTGCAAGCTCAGCTCACAAGTTGGCTGTTTGCTGAGATCCAGAGCATCCATTCCACTGCAAGTCAAAGCCTTCAAAAAACAAGGGGCTAATGAAACACCAGGAAAACGCACTGAATTTTCTACATAATTTTACTGCGAAAAGAAAAAAAAAACCTCAGAAATTTTTACTCGAACATCTACTCCAACATTTTCTACTCCCACAGACCTTCGAGTGGGAGGTGTCCCTGCCCATGGCAGGGTGTGGAAGGGGATGGGCTTTAGGCTCCCTTCAAGCCAACCCATTCTGGGATTCTCTGGGAGTATGAATGGTTCCCCCAACGCTCCCTGTTCATATCCCAGATCTCCCTGTACTGCAGTGGCTTTTGGGGCCCTTGCAGGGCTGTGCTTCCTGCTGCCACCCACACCTGCCCCGTGCTGTGCCACATCCCCACCCCTGAATGCCCCCACTCGCCCTTCAGTCTTCACCTGCAACCAGAACAGACCCAAGCCCAAGAGATGTGGCTTTTCCTGCTGGGATCTGCTCATTCCGTGGGAAGGCAGCTCACAGAGATGTTTCACTCCCAGGAATCCTGGACACTGTGATCCAAGAGCCCCGAGCCCCATCGAATCACACAATGACATTTTTGGCTCTTTGTGAGCAACAGATTTTTTTTTTCCTTCCCTCCTTTTTGTTTTTTTTTTTTTTTAAATCATGACCTAAGCAGCACAATCGGGTACATTGAAGCTATTTTCACCACTTTGTTAGGGAATGTGCAGGAATTCAAAGGGCCTGTTTAGATGTGCTCCGGGGCTGCTGAATGACAGATATTGAGCTCTGCAAACAGGAACACATTCCCTGGCTCCAGCACTGGGAGCTGACGCTGCTCCCAGCAGCAGGCACTGGTCTGCGTGCCCCTTCAGGAATTTCGGAGCTCTGGAAGCAGAGGAAATTGGACACTCCACGGAGCTTGCAGGCATTCCTGAAAGCACATCCCTTCATTCGAGGCATGCCCTGTGCCCTGAGCTCCTTCAGACACCCGCGTGCACAGACAGAAAGGCTGGAGGGATGATCTTGGAGGTCTTTTCCGACCCTGAGGATTCCATGTTGTGATAGCTCATCCCTCAGAGGTGCTCACCAAGGGGCCCTGGATATACATTCAGACAGGTGTAGCCAAGCTGGGATGCTCTGGGCTCACACCTGCGGATGCTGGGATCATGGAGGATGATCTGATGTGCAATTCCAGGTACAACTGTACCTCTGTGCCCCCTCACCACGCAAACACTCAGGGACACTCCACTCACGGCTGGTAGCACACGGAGTGGCTGCTTCCCAAGCACTGCTGACAACTGCCCAGGGAAACCACAGGAGCAGGAATTCCTGGGAGCTGCGCTGCCCTGTGGGATCAGAACCCACGGGAGGCACAGTCCAACAGTGCAGCTCCAGAGAACCTCTTCTGCTGTTGCCTAGCACAAAATCCCAGAGTGGTTTGGGCTGGAAGGGACATTAAGGACCACCTTGTTCACCCCGTTCCACTCTCCCAGGTTGCTCCAACCCAGCCTTGAGCATTTCCAGGGATGGGACACCATCCTAGAGGTCTTTTCCAACTCTAACACCTCTGTGATTCCGTGTCAGCAGAACGCTTTTCCTGCCACAGCCACTGACGTCAGACCATCCCAGTGTTCAATACCCTCAGGAGATGTTTCTGGTTTGTTTTTTTTCCAAGCAATGCTTTCCATTTTTGAAAAAAAAAAAAAAAGGAATTCACAAACCTTAATAAGACCGAGGGAAGTGCTTAAAAGCAGGCGTGGTGCTTCGAGAGGCTCTTCCAGCATCTGTTCCCACTTAATTGCCTCGCCTGCTCACAGTGGGAGCGTGGAGTGGATCTCCTGCAAGCCCTGCTCGCGTGTGCTCAACCCAACCACCACCCAACTGCATCACATCACAGCTATGTGGGGACAGCAATGTCTCCAGAGCTCAGCTGGTAACCTATGAGATGCCATATAAATAAAGACTAACATGTCAGGAATTTTAAGGTTGTTTCTCCTCTTGAGGAAAAAACAAAAAAAGAAAATGAAAGAATATATATATTTTTTTAATAGAATGGAAAGAGAAAAATCCCCAACTTCTGCCTTAACAAGCAAAGGGTGCATTTAAAAAATCCTGCACTGCTGCCCTCTTTGAGGGCTCAGCAGCACGACTCAGCACCGAGGCAGAGCTGTGTGAGGCCCCAAGGCTTTGTCCATGCTGGGTTGGAATCAAGAATGCCAACCCTCACCCCACCACGAATCAGATGGAAAACGAGGGGATGGCATAACCCCTGTGTAACACTTTGCTGTCTCTGCCCGCTGGCATCCCTGGAGCATCCCAGGAAAGGGGTGTTTGGATTCTTAAGTGCCACAACAAACCCAGAGCATCCTGAAACCCCAAACACGACATGGCTACAAACCTGCAGCACACCCGGCCTTGCATCAGAGAATCCCAGATGGTTTGGGTGGGAAGGGTCCTTAAATCCCACCCCATCTCACCCCATCCCACCCCTGCCATGGGCAGGGACACCTTCCACTGTCCCAGGCTGCTCCAAGCCCCATCCAGCCTGGCCTGGGACACTGCCAGGGATCCAGGGGCAGCCACAGCTGCTCTGGGCACCCTGAATTGTAGCTGACCTTGTACCCTTCCTGCATTAACTGCTATTTTAACCAACTTTTAAAGAAATGGAGGCTCAGAGCCTTCAACCACCTTTAATGAAATCCCCAAGTCTCAGATTAGATTTTCAGAGATGTATTAAAACTGCTCAATCTCACTTTGCCTCCAATAACATCTGAATTCTTCTGCCAACTCCACTTCAGCATTTCTGTCCTGGCTCAGAGCTGGGATAGATTTCAAATTTCATTTCAGCTTAGTTTCTGGAATTTGGAAACATCTTCTGGCTATGACCTCATCCTCCCTGTACACACGTTCATTTCTTAAGACTTAAAACACTGTCAGTGCCTCAGCTTGAACACGAGCTTCATGGCAAAATGAAATGACTTTTGCAACTCAAAATCTCACGAATTTTAAGGTCACTGAAGCTAACGTCCAAAGCACTTTGGTTTTCTATTTAATGTAGAGAGTGACAAAGTCATAGCAGTGGAAACTTTCAAGGCACACCAAATTTTCTGGTTGTCTTTTGCACAATGAAGAAGTTAATTTCTGAAACTGGAGACCAACAGTTGAATATTTTCAGTTGAAAACAGAGATGTTGGGACAGTTGTGATTTAAAATGCAGGCTGGACCCACTGGATGTTTCCAGTAAGAGCCAAGAAAACAAAACTTCCAACTTTGGGAGATTCAGAAGAGCAGTAAGTGTTAAAGGCTTTAAAATGCAAAGCTTGACTATCCTGAGTTGCAGGAATTCACTGAATCATAGAATATCCTGAGCTGTAAGGGACCCACAAGAATCATTGAATTCCAACTCCTGAACATAAAACATGACTCCTCATTTGACTAAAGTTTGAGGTTTTTAACACCAGGCAGGACCAAATCCTGAGTGAAAAGCTGGAGGACGTGTGAAAGCTGATCTCTGACTGTAGAACCTGTGAGTTTGAATCACTGTGGATCCAGGATGACAGCAAAGACCTCTCTGTGCACACAGAGCACCGTGACCATCACAGCAGACACAGCAGAAAACCACCGGAACCCACTGGAAAACACCTTTTGGGAAGGCACAGCATTCCTGTCACTGCTCTGGCTCATCCCACAGGCACACCAGCTCTGTTCCCTCAGGGAACTGGGGACAAAGGTGGCACTGGCTGAAGCCTGCAGGAAGCCCAGCACCACTTACCCGTACCAGAAGCGAGGGTCGCTGGATATGCAGTGGTTGAGATTCCGGTGGGCCAGAGCCTTCTTCTTGTTTAACACAAATTCCTGCAATTTCATCTTCACTTCTGTGCTTGCCACTGCACCTGGGATTAAAAAAAAAAAAAAAAAAAAAAAAAAAAGCATTAGAAAGGTTATTAAATCAGCTCACACACTTGAGGGAATTTTAAATTTCTAAAAAAGATTCCGAATCGAATCTTTCATTGCCGGCCTGCAAGGAAAGAACTTTGCTTTCAAAGAGAGAAGAACAAAGTGCCTCCAGAAAGAAGCTCTCCCTTTTCATCCCTTCAGCTTGGCATATATTCACAAGTTATGCTTGAAAACACAGATGAAATCGGGCTTATTTCACTAGAAGAGGACGTTACACTTGCACAGAAGCACACTCAGAATAAAGCACTTGTCCGGGGTATCCCAGCTCTCTTTGAACCACAGTGACTTAAGAAAAGGGGTCTTGTGCACCCTCAAGTTGTTAAATGTCACATCTAAAAGCAGGAGGGGAATGAGCCCAATGGCTCATATGTAGGTTTTGTCTTGCAAACTCCTGTAAACAGGGACCTCTTTGTTCCCAAGTCTCTGTGTACACCACGACCGACGCAGGATTTCGTTTCGTGTACGGGCGTGCAAACCTCCCGCTGCAAATGGAAAACCTAACACTGAATAAAAAATAAAACAAAAAAAAAAAAAAAAAAAAAGGAGTCAGTGATTCCGCAGAGCTAAAATGTCAACTGTGTAATCCCCGCTCATGATTCCCTGCACAATGGAGAGCAGGCTGCTTCCCTGCCATGATGGATCCCAGTGATCATCGGGTTGACAGCCCAGACTCCCAGGCAGGGCTCCTGACGGAGAGATGCAGCCCAAGTTTGGCAAGGGAACACGTGGAAAATGATGGTTCATCCACACCGTGGCGTAAGGCAGGAGCTCCAACGGAAAATATCCGGGCTGGGACGAAAGGAAAAGGCCAGGGAAGCTGCCTGCTCTGCTGGGAATAAGAACTTAAAGATCACCCCGTCGTGTTCTTGTCTCCTGCGCCCTGCTGATGACGTGGTGACATCTGACACGCTGGGGGAACAAGCCCTGGGCTCTCCCCGGGAGCAGGGAGCTGCAGCATTCCCACAAGGCCCTGCCTGAAGGTGTAAAACTGCTCAAACACCAAAGCGAGAAAATTCCCTTTTTTTGGAGCCCTGCATTTCTCACCAGCTCTACGAACGCAGGCTTGGCGGAAAGTTCAAGCAAAGAGCTGGAGATAAACCCCTGAGTAGCAGAAGAGGTGACAAATCCGTGCTTAAAAGCCTTCTCTCTCCAAAATGTGTCACCCTTAATCCATCAGCATCCTCAGAACAACCAAACCTGGCTGTGTTCTGGCAGTTTGGGATAAACCTGGTACTGAGAAGACTTGAAGCTCAACATTTTTGGACTGGAAGGTTTACAAAGGCTCCCCTGGAAGGTCTTCCTCCTTTACTGGAAGCTGGAAGGTATCATGGAACCTCAGAGTGCATTGGGTTGGAAGGGACCCTAAGGATCATCTAATTCCCACCCGCTGCCATGGGCAGGGACAACTTCCACTATCCCAGGGTGCTCCAAGCCCCATCCAGCCTGGCCTTGGGCACTTCCAGGGATCCAAGGGCAGCCACAGCTTCTCTGGGAATTCCAGCCCAGCCCCTGCCCACCCTCCCAGGGAACAATTCCTTCCCAATATCCCATCCATCCCTGCCCTCTGGCAGTGGGAAGCCATTCCCTGGGTCCCGTCCCTCCATGCCTTGTCCCCAGTCCCTCTCCAGCTCTCCTGGAGCCCCTTTAGGCCCTGGAAGGGGCTCTGAGCTCTCCCTGGAGCCTTCTCCTCTCCAGGTGAGCACCCCCAGCTCTCCCAGCCTGGCTCCAGAGCAGAGGTGTTAACAAGGGGGGAGAACAAACTCTACCTCTCTCACACTCTCTTCATATTTCAGATCAGGACAATTTTAGCTTCTCTTCACCAAATTCTGTGATGTGAGAAAAATAACTTAAGTGTCCTTAAGAGCCGAGGTGCGATAATGATTCTACACCACAGCACTTCTTAAATAAAAAGTAATTTAAAAATAAAACTGTAGCCATGGGAACAGGATCTTCAACTTCACATCCCCAAATTCGGGGCTTTTTCCTCCACACCTCTGTGTTTCACCCAAAAGATGCTTTGCTCCTATTTTCCAGAGATTCAGGCATTTAAATTCCTTTCCAGATTACTTTAATGAGGATGGGCAGGTATCAGTTCTGAGGAGACGCCCGGCAAAACACGGATCAAACATCCACAGCTGATGGGAGCAGCAGGGGGAAGGGCAAATGCTTAGGGATTCTGAACCTCTGGTCTTTCTAGGACCTAAAAAGGTCTCCCAGACCCCACCCTTTTCCTACTAAAAAAGTTCTCAGAGCTTTGTCTCATTCCCGGTTCCCAGCCAGGATCCCGTCTGCCTTCCACCACTCCTCCCATGATGAAACCAGACCCGAGGAGCTGATGGCACAACTCGAGGTATTTTTTTCCCCCCATTCACTTGCAAAAGAAGCCCGAACAAGCAGCCCCGAGTGTCTCTGATAAGGGACATTGTGAGGCCACAATGATCTCCTCGAGTGCATAATGACACGAAGTGGGGAAGGCACCCACAAGCTGTCACCTCCCGAAAAAAAAAGCTCCTGCTGAATGGAAACGCTTCAAAAAGGGGAGAGCTGAGAACTCAGGCTACGTCTTAAAAGGAGTGAAATTCAGAGCAGCAGAAAGAGAAAAGGAGTGCAGCGTGCATCTGGTGTATTTTATGGGCTTAATATTCTGCCTCCATTAGGAATGCTGCCAAAAATACTTCAAAAAATGTTAAATCAAGGGAAGAGAGGATACGCTTCCTTTTGAAAAACGCTAAAATGGCATTTAGCGAGACAAAAATGAAGATAAAGCAGAGAAATACATTTCTCTCTTCCCCTCGATCCCCCCCAATGAGTCCTCACAAGCTCCCTGTGCCCTCAAGGAGGTTCCTCCAGCTTTCTGCAGCTCTTCCATGGCTCCCATCCACCCGCCACCACCCAAACGAGGGAGCTTTGGCCACTTACTCTCTTTCCCCTTCTCTTTGTTTTTCAGCTGCTGCAGTTTCTGCTCCCGGTGCTGCTTCTCCAGCTCCTGCTCCTGCCGGTGCTGCTCCAACTTCCTCTGGTGCTCCAGCAGCTCCTGCTGATGCTTCATGGCCAGCATCTCCTGCTGCTGCTGCGGAGAAGGGAACAGGGAAAAGGAGCAAATTAACACCATCGGCCTTCCCAGGGCCAAAGCAGAGGCTGCAGGCAGGTGACAAGGACAGTGGAATTCATGGAATTAATTCATGGAAATAAGGACAAGTACGGGCCTTCCTTTTATCTCCATCACCTGTTTTAGACAAAACCCCACTAGGGCACCTTCAGTGTTATTTGTTGTATGGGGAAGTTGTAGAAATTGTGCCCCCCCCATCCCTGGAAGTGTTCCAGGCCTGGTTGGACAGGGCTTGGAGCAACCTGGGATAGTGGAAGGTGTCCTTGCCCATGCCAGGCGGTGGAGCAAGGTGGAATTTAATGTCCCACCTAACTCCAACCACGCTGAGACTCTGTGATTAATTATAAAATAATAAAATAATTACAAAATAACTGCCTCAATATATCAAAAAAATAATCCCCTCAATAATTTCTCCAGGAAGGATTCACCCTGAGCCTCTCGATTCGCCCACATCCGAATGTGAGAATAATCAGGAGACATGCTGTCTAATTGAGGTAATTATTTGCAAAGCTTCCATCACACGTTCAAGGCTGGAAGCACCAAAGGCTCCTGCCCCAGTGCAAATCCCACCATGGGTTCCCAGGTCCCAGCAGCTGGAAGGTGTCGGCGTCCCCACCGATCTCCTGGGCAGCTTGGGGTGCATCCCCCCGTGCCAGAGCACCCTGTTTGGGCACAGAGGGGGTTCCCGTGGGACTGAGGGTGGCATTTTGATGTGCTGTGCCCAAGGACAGCGTGAGGGGATGCCCCATGTCCCGAGAGGCAGCCGGGAGCGCGCCAGGCCGCGGAAAAGCAGGACACAAACAACCCGGCCCGCCAGCCTGCAGAGCTGTGAAGGGATCTCCGTGGGGCTAAAAAAACCGCTTTTTTCTTCAAAAAGCAGAGCAGAAATGACTCTGTCTGATTCCCCAGCTCCCGGGTCGATGGGCACCCTTCCCCAGCAAGGCGCAGGCCGCAGCCGAGCGCGTGGGCCGCGCCTCGGCCTCCTGCAAAGCCCCGGAATGCCGGAGCCCTCCGGAGCCGCCGGAGCACGGCGCCCACCCCGCACTCTTTACGTTGGCAGCTCATAAACCGAGGGATTGACTGGGAGCTGGCAGCCTCCAGCCTCAGAGCCCCGACCTCTCCAGGGCTGCGCTTAATGGGGGCCTGTGCTCGGATGCCACCCACCGCTCCCGAGAAACCCCCGCGGCCGAGAGGGAGCGGGAGCACGGAATTGTGGAATGGTTTGGGTTGGAAGGGGCCTTAGAGATCGCCTCGTTCCGAGGCCCTGCTGTGGGCAGGGTCCCAGCCATGGCTGTTGAGACAGGGAACCTGCTCGCTCCAAGAACATCTCGATCCATCCTTCTCCAGACCCTGGCAGCTCCTGCAGACACAGGACTCCCACCCCACAGGTTTTCCTTCTCCGTGAGCTCATCTTCCTTTTAATCCCTTTAACTGTGATTCTTGAGGAGCCCTGTGCAGGGCCAGGAGTTGGGCTTGATGACCCTTGTGAGCCCTTTCCTGCTGTGGATATTGTAGGATTCTCCTATTAATTCGTAGCATTGCACACTTGCCCCACTCAATGCTTGAGCCACGGCTGCACCACAGATACAAATAAAATCACACCGTTCTATATAAAGATGCAAAAAACCACAATCTAAGAGGTATTTACAATCTGCCTGGCTATCTGCTGGAAACTCTCCATGGAGGAATCCCTGCTGCTGCCTGTTCCAAGCGGGCAGGCTGTTGTAAAACACCGAAAATCCAGTTATTTGCAGCGATTGCACCTATGCTTCCCCTCCTAATTCTATTGAATTATATGTAAACAACCGAAAATCCACACTCAAAAAAAAAAAAACTAGAAAAGGAGGGGAAAAAAAATAGAGGAAACCAGCTATTTTTGTTTTCTAATTAAGCAGCAGCTTCTACTAACACGTCTCCATTTGGGGAAAAGAGTCTCTTTTTCGACTTCCAACAAGTCCACCACATGGTGGGCTTTGAGAACCTCGCCATGGAAAGTATGCAAATGAACAATATTTAATGCACAATATGGTAAAACAGGTTTTGTTATTTTTATGGAATCAGGAGCCTTTTCTCTCCATCTGCAGTCTCCTAGGCTCCACGGGCTCTGCTTCCTGCGATGGTTTACATACATTAGGCTGCTTTAGGAGGAGCTGTGCTTTCACTGACATCTGGAGTGAAACGGGAATGAAAAGCCCAATTTGTAGCTGGATGGTTTAGGGAAGTTTCATTAGGGATGTATTGTCTCTGCTCGTTTTGACCCCAGTTTCCACAAAGCCTATTCTTAATATAGTTTTCCAAATCGTTTCGAAGTTTGAAAAAAGAAAAAATTTTAAAAAATAAAATAATGAAGCCACGTCTCTGATTGTATCCACCAAAAATGAGAAGAAATCACTGTTGGTGTCTGCTGTAGCCTGGGAAAACGAGAGAAGAAAACCCAACCGGGTGTCTTCTCAGGGCATGAATATTTCTCCACACTTACCAAGAACGTTATGGGGAAACAGAAATTTATGTTGGGTATCAGGGAAAGGTTCTTCCCCAGAAGGTGCTGGGCACTGCCCAGGCTCCCCAGGGAATGGGCACGGCCCCGAGGCTGCCAGAGCTCCAGGAGCATTGGGGTGTCAGAAAAAACATCAGAAAAACATCAGTTTCTGGTTCATTTAAAGCAACCGAGGCCAATTTGAACAGGCAGTGCCCACGCAGACCCTGTGTGTTCACCACACGCAGCTGGGGCAGGGGGTTTATTCCCCAACTGCATTTCCCAAACACTGAAATGCCATCACAAAGTTCATTCACTGAGGGAAATCCCTGGATGTGAGACTAACCCAGCCCTGAGTTTGAGGAGCACCGTGTGACAGACACACACGCTGCATCAGGGAGCTCAGAACATCTGAATTAGGTGCTCCTGCCAAAATCAATATTTGTAAATATTCATAACTATGGGGATTCCTGCATATGTTTAATGTCACTGCTCCCACTATTTCTGAAAACTGCACAAATGTTCAACTGTACCTGCAGTTAGTGCTGCTGGTGCTCCTTTAGCATATATTAATATTAATAGAGCTAACAGGGAGAAGGCAGAGCATTTCCAGGTATTTATCCACTGTCGGCCTGCCGAGAGGACTCAGTGATCCAGAGGATTTTGCCATCACACTCCTCAGTTGTCTTCAGTGCTCCAGCTTGTCTGCCTGGGAGGGGGACTGACACCTTATCAGTGGGGAAACTGCCACAGAGAAACCTCTTTTTAAGGGAAAGGCAGCTAAAATGGCTCCCTTTAGTCACGAGAGGTGGGAAGGTAATGCTCCAAAATCCTCCAGCAGCCAGGCAGTGCCCTCCCAGGAAGAGCAGGGTGCTGACAGCAAGATCCCATTTCCCGGAGAGAACCGGGATGTATTTCATGGAGACTTTCACAACCCTTCCTCCAGCTGCCAAACAAGAAGCCAAGCACAGAGATCCTTCCTGCCCCCACCCCCAGCTCAGACTGGCTCCTGGGTGTTTTTAAGAGATATTTTGAATAGCTGCAATTAGTGGAAGGGAGAGCAAAATAATCCATGCCCAGACAGCTCGTGGAGATAAGCACAAGCCTGGGTGAACAGCAGCTGGAACACTTCTGGCTGACAAATATTCCCTGGCATCCAAAGGTGCTGTGTCCAGCTCCCAACTTGTACCTCAATCCACCTGAGATTGGCTCCAGCACAGGGGGTATCAGGGAAGGGATCTTCTGCCACCTGTTCTGGCAAAATTCTACAGCTTGGGGAGCTTAAATCAGGTATTTGAAGTGACCTCGAGCTCAGGATCTTTAAAAATAAAGTAGAGTTGTAGGTGAGGATGAAGAAAAACTCACCAAGAATGCATCAAACCACCCCCCGAAAAATCCTGGGCTACGGGTGGAAGCAAAGCACAGACACTGGGGTTTCTGGGAGGTGGATTTCTGGGAGCACTGCTCTGGGGGGTTGTTTCACAGCGATCCCAACGCTGGCTGGGCTCTCAGCTTCGTGTTCCCCCATCCTGTTTACTGAAGCCTCGGGCTGTGGCTCCGGTTTCAGGATCCGCTCCCTTGGCTCCCTGGCGGCGTGCTTGGGATATCTCCTGGAGCACCAGAGGCCGGGCAGAATAAATCAGCTGTGCTGGGAGACGGGGAGGGGGAACATTGTGGCTCCCAGCAGCAGCCACGACACAAAGATCTGGGAGAACGAGCACCTCTCGTCTCCTTTCTGGGACACGCATCCCGCGTGCCCCCTTCCCGCCAGCGGGCAGCCGGCAATCCCGTGCCAGAAATTCCCATGGGCAGGGAATTTTCCGCAGGGAAACGATCCCTCCCGGCCGACAGCTCCCCGGGCAGGAGGCTGATGTCGGTCAGACACATCCTGCTGAGAACACTGGTGCTCAGGTTTATGGGGCTAAGCCGTCTCCAGGACCGGGAATGACTGTGAGGTTCCCTCGCCGCCAGCTCCAGGTGACAAGATCCTGTGTTTTCACTTGGGCAGCTTCTATGTGGATACGGAATTTTGTATCCCAGACTCCTTCCCACGCCATTACCTCTCCTAAAAGGCCAGAAGCCCTCTATGTCCTGAATACCTGCAAAGGTTCAGCACTGGGAATGCTTCTGTATGAGCCTCTTGCTCCCTGATTCCCACTCCAGCCTAACTTTTCCCTTTCTCCGGAAGCAGAACATCCAACAGCCTTTTCAGAAAGCAGCAAGCTCCAGTTGTAGTATCCAGCACATTCAGCTCCTTCTCCAACTTTCCCCTTTAAAGGTGAGGAAAACTCCTTTGAGTTTGCCTCTGCTGGGTTTTACATGGTTATGGCTGAAGGGGAGGGAATCAGGAGCAGGGAATGCCCATCCCAGCATGGATGGCACTAAATGAATCAGAAAATTTGACTTAAACCAAGCCCTGCAAACCAAAGGACCACATAAATTCCCGTAAAGGAGGAGCCCCAGATGTTTCATGCTAAGTAAGAGAGGAGACCTGGGTCCTTGGAGGAGCAGTTACATCCTCTGTGAATTGTTTTGGGGTGTTTTGGGTATTACAGGAATTCCATGTTTCTGGATGTGAATGGATCAGCAGGGGTGTACATTGACAGGTCAGTATTCCTGGCAAAACAGCAGGATCCAGTGGGCTATTTCATCATTCCTGTCCTGATTCTCTGTGCTCTCTCTGACTACTTTCAAGTGTTTTGTAAGTTCAAAAATAAGACAAAACTGGAGTCGAACATTCAGGTGTGGGAACTGCCAGAATATCCCTTCTGCTGCCGTTTACTTTGGAATTCCCAACTGGCAAAGAACCAATCATGGTGCCCCACACGTACTTTTCTCCAGACAGGGCTGAAGTTCTCATCGTGCTCCTTCCAGCCAACCAGCCGTGGCCCATCTCAGAAGAAACCACCAGGAAACGTTTCTTTCACCGATTTCCAGCAGCTCTGTAAGGACCAGAGCAGACAAACTCCCCTGGATGAGCACTCCAGCTTCACTCCTGACACCACCAACAGTGCTTGGATGGCAGCAAGATGCCTGAATTATCCCAGCCTGCCGCAGGACTCCTTCAGCCCAGAGATGGGGTAAAAGGTGCCCAAGCTGCTCCATGGATTTGTTGACAGAACCCAGCCCTCCGTGTGCAGCTTTGTCCTCATCGCTCTCGGAAAAGATCCCGACTTTGAGGCTGAGGAGAAGTCACCACCCACTCCCTTCAAAGGGAGCAAACACTCTCATCTTCCAAAGGTCTTCCCCAGGGTTGCTTCCATCAGAAGTGAAGTTTTGCAGGATCTAAGGTGTAAGTTTTGGAGTGGGCTCGGTGCACCAGAAAAGCGAGGCGAGGTCACTGAGAAAGGACAGGAAGCCATCTGGAAATAGCGCCAGTTCCAAGGCGCTCGAGTGGTAACGAGGCACAAAATGTTCAGTCTGGTCTTTTACCACCGACTGTACCCAGCTGCAGCTTCCTAAGATGAATAATCCTATCATCCCGGAAACCAGACAGAGGCGGACACCTGGCATCTCCGGGCTTTTTAAGTTCCTCTTGAAAAGGACGCAGGCTGCGAGGAACGGGCGCGCTGCAGAAGAGCCGCACAAAAACGAGCAGAGGAAGCCCCTCCATGCCGGCTGCTGCAGGAAGAGAGCACGGAGCAGACAGGCCCAGGGTCGGGAGCTGGGATATCGGGGGTGAGATGGAAGCCTGCCCTTCCGGAGTGCCAGGGAAGCGGGTGCTGTGCAGGAGCCACGGCGATGCCGGCAGCGTCCCCAGGACGCGGGGAAGGTGCCACAGGGGATCTGGGAGAACCAGAGCTGAAACACGCCCAGCTTTCCCTGCTGAGCAGGAATCAACACGGAGAGGCCACCAAAGAGAAGCTCTGGGCACTGTGAGGGGTATGCTGAGAGCAGCCCCACTAAAGGACGATGTGGGTTGGGCCCAGTGAGCTACCACGGAATCATGGAATGCATTGGGTTGGGTTGGGTTGGGAGGGACCTTAAAGACGATCCAGTTCCACCCCCTGCCACGGGCAGGGATACCTTCCACCACAACCCTGTCCAGCCCAGCCTCGAGCAGCTCCAGGGGTATCCTGCAGGCAAACCTGCCATTCCACGGGCAGGCGGCTCCACATGAAAGCAAGGAGCATTTTCTGCCCTCAGCATCAGCATGACAACTATCAAGTCTAGACATCTTTGGGAAAGAATTACATTTCTTTACAGCACAGCAAAATCTGTCTGGAAGATTCCCTGAAAGATTTTCTCTCTCTGTAACCAAAGGAATGGCCCGAGAGTTTCACCCCGTGTCTCTGAACAAGAGGCTGATCCCTCGGAGGTGTTACCACCCCTCACTCAATGCAGGAATTCATTCTGTCACGGGAAAGAGAACAATTTCAGGATCACTGCACAGCAAACGTCCTCTCAAAGCTCCTTTCCCTGCTGCTGCTTCCCTGCCCATCCCGTCCATGTTGGATGCACAGCCCAGCACTCCCTCTGCCACGGATCCTTTCTCAGATGGTGGGGAAACTGGGAATGGGGTTGCACACCCGCGGGTGAGGATTTCGGGCCCACGAGGAGCTGGGAGGCTCAGCTGCTTCCCTGTGCTGTTATCCCTCCCGCCGACGTGCGTCAGCATCCCCCAGAAGTTTCCGGCTGTGGCTATAAAACAGCCAGAGCTGGGAAGAGCCCTGCTCCAAGCTCGGACTGAGGAGATGAACCACATTCCCCACGACGTCCTTCCCCTGCTGCTGAGCTCACGGCGCCCTCGGTGCCTCTGGCCCTGCCAAAGCGCCCATCCTGCCCCTCTTCCATCGCCCCGCTCCAGCCCTTGACCAGAAGGGCGAACGGAAAAGCTTTTGGTAACTTCCAGATGATCTTGGCTGGGAATGAGTGACTCACAAAGGAAAAAATTCCCCGCCGGTTCCTCCGCAACCAAAGGTCAGGCAGAGCTCACAGCGGGACCTGTGGAGAGGCTTTCCACCATCTCACCCGAGAGCCAGGCTCCTTGTTCCATCCTTGGTTTTGTTTAGCAAGGCAGATTTGAAGGCCATAAATATTGTCTGTCCCACATCTGGCGAGGCACGGAGGAGTGGAAAATCCATCTGGCTGGAGGTGAGTGGCCCCAGGAGAGAGCAGCCACTGCTGGTGCCCCCAGCCCCGGGTTTGGGTAGGCCTGGGCAATCTGCAGAGCTGCTCTGGAGCTGTGGAAGAAGCAGCCTGCCCTGCTCCCTATGGTGTGAAGCCTTCCAAAGGCTCCGCTTATTTTCCCTAAACACGTCAGGCTTTTCACGGAATCGCCACAGAACGGTTTGGGTTGGAAGGGACCTTAAAGCTCATCCCACTCCAACCCCCTGCTGTGGCAGGGACACCTCCCACTAGACCAGTTTGATCCAAGCCCCATCCCTCCTCACTAATTTCTTCTGAGTATCCAATTTAAACTTCTTCTCTTTCAGTTTAAAGCCATTCCCCTTTTTCCCATCTCTCTCTCTCTCCATGCCCGCGTTTTCTCCTTACCCTCCCACTCAGCCCCTGTGCCGAGCTCTGTGTCCATTATAGAGCCCTTCCACAAATAGCTTTTCACTCATTTCCTGGCTCTCTCCAAACTGCACCATCTTGGGGAATCTGGCACTTTCCTGTGAAGGCCGAAACACAACATCTATAAAAGCAAGCACTGGGACACACCAGGGAAAGGATCACATGCTCAGGCAGTCATCGTCTTCTCCTCCTGCACTAGGTCAGATGATTAAAACTGAGCTGATGGAAGCGATTCCAAGCTCTGGAAAAAGCCAAAACTTCAGCTCTCAATAGGAAAAAGTTATCTACTGGGATAGAAAAACAGGCAAGTCATGCCAGCATTTTCCAGGCCAAACTTTGCTCACTTAAGTGTTCTTCACACTCCTGCTTTGTTTGGGGGGTGGGATGGAGGGATGTTCCCCTCTTCCCAGTTCCTGTCAAGTCAGAGCAGTTCCTCTGTTCCCACCAACACCACGGCAATAAAAGGAAATGAAACAACCCCAAACCACAATTTCTCCTGGACCAGCACAGGAATCAGCACTGGAAACAAAGGAGCTGTTTGAAAGCTTCACCAGCTGGGAGAGCTGGGGGTGCTCACCTGGAGAGGAGAAGGCTCCAGGGAGAGCTCAGAGCCCCTTGCAGGGTCTAAAGGGGCTCCAGGAGAGCTGGAGAGGGACTGGGGACAAGGGATGGAGGGACAGGACCCAGGGAATGGCTTCCCACTGCCAGAGGGCAGGGCTGGATGGGATATTGGGAAGGAATTGTTCCCTGGGAGGGTGGGCAGGCCCTGGCACAGGGTGCCCAGAGAAGCTGGGGCTGCCCCTGGATCCCTGGAAGTGCCCAAGGCCAGGCTGGACACTGGGGCTTGGAGCAGCCTGGGATAGTGGAAGGTGTCCACTGTTGGGGTGGGAATTAGATGATCCTTAGGGTCCCTTCCAACCTGAAGCACTTGGGGAGTCTATGAAAGCTTTGCACCTGTTGATTAAAATGGTGGATGCCAGGCTGGAATGGAAAAAGCCAAATTAATCAATTCTAGACAGCAGCAGATACACAAAACAGAGTAAAATGCAGAAATTCTTCCTCCTTCACAGAAGCAGTTTCCAAAGCAATTGTGGGTTTAACATTACCATAGAATCACAGAATGGTCTGGATTGGGAGGGACCCTGAAGCTCATCCCATTCCCAACCCCTGCCATGGGGGTGTTCACACCTGTGCAGACATGGGATTAAAAAAACCAAAAACCCAACTAAATTTCTCCAGAAAGAGCTCTGCATCTTCGCTCAGGACTATTTCTATACCAGATTTCACAGTTCAAGTGCTTCTCCTGCAGAAGATAAATGGGTTTTATTTGCTTTAACATCCCCACCCTGCTTTCTTCATGAGCCATGAAGGAGCTGGGCAGCTCCGAGCCCAAATTTAAAGTTATATATTTTAATTCTCTGGGCACAACAATTGCTTCCCTGCACTCACAGCCACTGGACTGAACACAGTTGCAAGAGTCACCTAAATGTGGGCTGACTTCTGCACACAGAGACAGGCAGGACGTTTCCCCAGAGAAAAAGCACCACAGCCACACGCTGGGGCAGGGTTTGGGGCTATTTCCTCTGTGAGGCATCTCAGGGTTTATTTCAACAAGGTGCTGTCTGATTTTTAAAGCAACTCGGGTCCCACTGACACACTTCCTACTCTCAGAGATCACCTTGCAGGCCACCCTCCTGCACTGGATTATATCATCCCTATTTTAAGGCTCTGTTTAGCCAGGCTTACACACCAGATGAAGAACTTCATTACCCAATGGGCTGGATACACTGTGGCCTCTCAAAATTAGAGCTCAGCTTCCTCCTAACACAGACTTTGAGCAGAGGCAGTCAGAGCTTTAACATAAACGAGAGCAACTATGTTCCTATCAGCAGTGCTTTGAGCCTGGCCATTAAATGGGAACGAGCCTGCCTGAGTTTTCATAGACAAATAACTACAGGCACGGGCAATTAGAAGGGAATAATGCAAATATTTGTCACAGGAGTGGCAAATCCAAAAACATCCCTTCCTCCTCCCCGAGTGCTTGTGCCATCCATGGACAAATGTGTGACTCCAGAAACGTGGGGATACACCAACATTCCACACACACCCCCAGAGATGCACACATGGTGCATCCATGTGTAAATGTATTTACACCCAGGCACCTCCTCACCTCTGCCCTGGCGACAGCACAGAGGACTCACCAAGGGACAGGGGCGTTTGCTGCTCATCCAGCCTCAAACAGGGACACTTCTCACAAACCCCAGCTCCTCTCTGCACTGAGAAGTCTGTAAGTAACACCCCATTAACTTTTAATCCCATCTTCCCCACTCTGACATGCTTTTTGTATTAAAATGAAAGTTATATAAGGTTGAATCGAGGTTGCTTTTCAATATTACATTACGGCTATTTACCATGTGCAGCACTAATCCCCCTTTGAAAAAAGGAGCCTATTAGCAATTCGGGAAGCTTACGTTGCCATAGCAATAGTCCAGCACTGGGAAATATTTATATAATGTCTCATGTTTTCACTCTGCCACAGCCATCTTCCCCACTGGGCTGCCCACCGACCCTGCCTGGCGCTTCCTCCCTGTCCCACGCAGGGCACAGCACCCGCTTGGTGCCTGCTCTGAAGGCCTGTGAGTGTGCAGACCCACCTGCAGGCCCTGCCTCTGCATTCCCTCTTCCCACGCTCCCACCACGGGGTGGGAGTCCACATGCCTGGGGTGCAGCTCGTGCTGATGGCAAACGTCCAGCGAGGAGCTCCCGTGCCACTCCACTCCCAAATGTGTGCCCACAGCAACAGGTAACCTCCTGCGGGGTTCAGTTCCACTGGAGCTTCCCAGCTTGGGGCACTCTTTGTGTCCAGGGAAGGGAACGGAGCTGGGAAGGGGCTGGAGCACTGGGAGCAGCTGAGCTGGGAAAGGGGCTCAGCCTGGAGAAAAGGAGGCTCAGGGGGGACCTCATGGCTCTGGCACAAGTCTCTGACAGGAGGGTGGAGAGCAAGGGACAGGACAAGAGGAAACGGCGTCAAGCTGCGCCGGGGAAAGTTTAGGTTGGAGATCAGGGAAAATACCTTCCCTGAAACGGTGGCCAGGCATTGGAACATGCTCCCCAGGGTAGCAGTGGAGTCACCAGGCATTGCTCAGGTGTGTGGGATGCAGCGTGGTGGTGGGCTGGGCTCCACGATCTTGGAGCACTTTTCCAAGCTCAGCAATTCCCCAGCCCCCTGCTCCCCGGCCGGCCTTACCTTGATGTGCTCGTGCAGCTGCGCCTCGTGCTGCCGGGAGAGCTGCTCGTGCTGCCGCTGGAACTCGGCGATCAGGATCTGCCTCTGGATCTGCTGCTTCTGCTTGAGGGCCAGCAGCTCCTGCTGCAGCTGCTGCTCGCGCAGCGTGGGCTCCGTCACCGGCATGGAGAACTGGTGGTCCAGCCGCAGGTCCATGGGCACCGAGCTCGGCGCCACTTGCAAGGGCAGCGCTGTGCTCACGTCAACTGCGGGGAGAACACAGGGGCAGGGCTCAGTGGGGTCCTCACCCTGCAAAGGCACCCTGGGGAACCACGGAGTGAACCAAGGGCAGCGCTGTGCTCACGTGGGCAGGGCTCAGTGGGGTCCTCACCCAGCAAAGGCACCTCGGGGAACCACGGACTGAACCAAGGGCAGCGCTGCGCTCACATCAGCTACAGGGGAAACAAGGGCAGGGCTGTGGGGTCCTCACCCAGCCCTGAGGAACCACGGACTGAACCAAGGGCAGCGCTGTGCTCACATCAGCTACAGGGGAAACAAGGGCAGGGCTGAGTGGGGTCCTCATCCTGCAAAGGCACCTCGGGGAATCACGGAGTGAACCAAGGGCAGCGCTGCGCTCACATCAGCTACGGGGAAACAAGGGCAGGGGTGTGGGGTCCTCATCCAGCCCTGAGGAACCACGGAGTGAACCAAGGGCAGCACAGGGGAAACAAGGGCAGGGGTGTGGGGTCCTCATCCAGCCCTGAGAACCAGGAGTGAACCAAGGGCAGCACTGTGAAACTCACACCACTCCTTTACCGGCAGCCAAGGACTACAGGAATTCAGGGAACAACGAGTTTTCCTCCAGGCACTGCCTCCCACAAACCCGAGTGTTTGCTACAAGCAAAGAGCATGGCCTGTGACCCGTCTGTGCCTTCAAAACACACACACACCTCCATTCCACCTGCCCAGCATCACTGGAAATGAGGATAAAGATTCATCTGAGACTTCACAGAAAGGATTCATCTTGACTTGTGGTGGATGAGCTGATGGACGGCCCTGGTCAGGACCATGAGGCTCTCCCTTTAAGAAACTTACGCAGGAAACCACCATGTGTTGTGTCATAAATCCCAAACTGGTTTAGCTTGGGAAGCACCTCAAAGCCCATCCAGCCCCACCCCTGTGCCACAGGCAGGGACACCTCCCACTGTCCCAGGGTGCTCCAAGCCCCAATGTCCAGCCTGGCCTTGGACACTGCCAGGGATCCAGGGGCAGCCACAGCTGCTCTGGGCACCCTGTGCCAGGGCTTTGCCACCCTCCCAGGGAACAATTCCTTACCAATATCCAAATATCCAATGTAACTCTACCCTCTGGCAGTGGCAAGCCATTCCCCCTTTGCAATAACTGAACTCAGCTTGTTTCTCCTGAAACAAAAAAAATTACTGCCACCCCATGAATGATTAAAATCTTCCAAACTCCACCTGAGTGACAGTTCTGCCTTTCACAGCTACTCTGTATTTGCAGCATTTGCTCTCTCTGTGTCTCTCTCTCCAGGGCAATCCCTCAGTACCTCTGCTGGGAGCTCTGAATGAACACCAGCTACAGGGTAACAGAGGCGGATCCTTCAGAAACGCTGGCCTTCAGCAAAACTGGAAAATGAAGGCGGGGCTTTTTTCCTCCATGTCCTCCGTCAGGACATTAATCTTATCCATCCCAGGGAAAGAGTTTTCGTAGGGTTTCTCCCAAACACTCTCGTGGAGCAGAGGACCAGCAGCATGTTCACCCCTCCCTGCAGCCGGCTCGGCCAGGGAGGAGGAGGAGGAGTTTCTTTTTTTGATGGAAACATTTTCAGCAAAAGGTCACATTACTGGAAGTGCTGCTATTTTTCAACCCACAAGCTCTTCTCTCCACTTCCCTATTGTTTTCCTTCCTGTGGCCTTTTCTCCGCTCTCCTCTCTCCCCCGCAGGAGCAGAGCGAGGATTCCTTGCCATGGATTCCCCAGCCCCAGCCAGGGATTCTGGAGAGAGCAGCACACTCTCACCTACAGATAACCACTCTAACTCACCTAAACAGTGCATTTGAGGGCTCTGGGGAGACCTCAGAGCCCATTCCAGGGCCTAAAGGGGCTCCAGGAGAGCTGGAGAGGGACTGAGGACAAGGGATGGAGGGACAGGACACAGGGAATGGCATCCCACTGCCAGAGGGCAGGGATGGATGGGATATTGGGAAGGAATTGTTCCCTGGGAGGGTGGGGAGGCCCTGGCACAGGGTGCCCAGAGAAGCTGGGGCTGCCCCTGGATCCCTGGCAGTGTCCAAGGCCAGGCTGGACATTGGGGCTTGGAGCAGCCTGGGACAGTGGGAGGTGTCCCTGCCATGGCAGGGGTGGGATGGGATGAGCTTTAAGCTCCCTTCCAACCCAAACCATTCTGGGATCCCATGTGCTCCCCTGTCCTGTCCCTCCATCCCTTGTCCCCAGTCTCTCTGCAGCTCTCCTGGAGCCCCTTTAGGCCCTGGAAGAGGCTCTAAGGCATCCCTGAATCCTTCTCTTCTCCAAGTGAACACCCCCGAGCCTCCCAAGCATGGAAAAACCAGTCCAGTTTCAGGCAGAAGGAACACCCTGCCACTCGTGAGTGTGCCCTGAGAGCCATTCCTCCTGCTTTCCTCCCTGAAAAGAGCCTAAAGTTGCTGCTCCCCGCTGGAAAATGCCCCGGAGAAAACCTGACCAACCTCCCACTTCCCATCCAAAGGGACTCATCCCGCCACGGCTGCAGGGACGGGGACCACAATTCCCATTGAGGGCTCCGGCAGAGCTGTGTCACCCCTGACTCCCGACTCCAAAGAAGTAGCCGGGAGCTGCTGACGCAGCAGCCGTGCCGAGCCGAGCAGCCTCCCTGGTGCAGGGGCACAGCCCCCCGGCACAAACCCCGCTGTGTTCCCGGAGGGACAGCCGGACACGGCCGCTCCGGGCTCTGCCTCGAGAGCGCGCGGCACAATCGCGGCCGTGACGCGAGCGACGGCACAAAGACGGCATTCAGGGCCGGGATGAGAAATGCCAAAGCCATGAATTAGGAGACAGGATCCTGGTTATGAATAATAAACTATCTCACGGTCTCTCCCTGATTTTTTTTCTTCCCTGCAGGAACAGAAAAACATTAATTTTTTAATTTTCCCCACCCTTGGCACATAGGGAATTATTTTTTTCCCCGTGGTCAAGTTAGCCTGATTTTGATTGCACGGTCATGTTACGATGATTTTTATACTGAGTTAGATCCACTCTGCTGGTGTTTCCCTTCCCAGATAAATAAAACATGGCTGTACATCAAAGCCTGCTTGCATGCTGCACATTAATTAAGACCTAAAGCGCCTCGGTCCCCCTCGGTTGCTGATGGAGATTGGAAATTTGACACCTCGCAGCTTGTCCATGACACACTGAGGGGAGTAACCCGAAAATGAAGTGACAATCCCTGACCTGAAAGCGACGTGCACGTCCTACAAAAAGTATTTGATCATGGAATCAGAATGGTTTGGGATGGAAGGGATCTTAAAGCCCATCCAGTGCCACCCCTGCCGTGGGGGTTCCACTGTCCCAGGCTGCTCCAAGCCCCAATGTCCAGCCTGGCCTTGGACACTGCCAGGGATCCAGGGGCAGCCACAGCTGCTCTGGGAATTCCAGCCCAGCCCCTGCCCACCCTCCCAGGGAACAATTCCTTCCCAAGATCCCATCCAGCCCTGCCCTCTGGCAGTGGGAAGCCATTCCCTGGGTCCTGTCCCTCCATCCCTTGTCCCCAGTCCCTCTCCAGCTCTCCCGGAGCCCCTTTAGGCCCTGCAAGGGGCTCTGAGCTCTCCCTGGATCCTTTTCTTCTCCAGGTGAACACCCCCAGCTCTCCCAGCCTGGCTCCACTGGAAAAATTAAAAACGTTTTACACAAAGGCTGTAGATAAGACATTATTAGGGACGGTGTACAATGAGATTCTGCCACGTTCCAAAATGGAAATAAACTTCTCCATAAGTCCCCAGAGCTTTGGAAGGGATTAGGGGAAGGTGACACTAAACCTGTGAATACACTTTTCAATAAAACTAACATCTATAATTGAATTTCCTTCCCCTTCTCTGATACAGCTTTTTCATGCCGATCTTTAAAGGATGGAAATACAGGATTGAGTCCTGAAAACACACTAAAATGTTAAACCAAAAATTCGGTATGAGAGGCACCAAACGAGTATTTAAATTCAAACCTTGTTTCAGCATAACCTTCACTTAAGGTTAATTTAAAAAATATTCACAGAATCACAGAACCACAGAGGGGTTTTGTTGGAAGGGACCTTAAAGACCATCACATTCCAGCCCCCTGCCATGGGCAGGGACACTTTCCACCAGACATCAAACTCGAGGTTTTTTTTAATCAAATGCTGTTGCTAAAATTACTCTTTCCTTTTTTTTTTTTCTTTCTTGTTCTTCCATTTTTTTTTTATTTTATAATTTAAATTTAAGCAGCACAGAAAACTGCCTCTTACATTTGAAATCCAACATCACCTTCAAAGGGAAAGTGCAGGAAATGCTTTCCCTGAGCTCTCCCTCCCTCCGGCACAGAGCGAGTCCCGCTGAACACAAACAGCTCCTTCCCAGCTCTTCTTCCTTGGGCAACTCCCTTTGGAGAAGGGAAAAAATCCCATCAACCTCCCCAAATCTGCTGCAAAACCCTGGGGATGAGACTCAGGTGAAGGCTGGAGGAAGGAACCAGCTCCCACTCCAGGACACACCCCACCTGCCCATAACAGAGCGAGCCTGGGTGATTCCCAAAATCCCAAGGAAAGAGCATTCCAGCTCCTCCAGGGACTCTCCAGTGCCTGGTGCCCTCCCAAATTGCTGCCCACCAGGAATGAGATGTTCCTGGGGCTGGCTGTGGTTGACCCTCCCCAGCCAGGGCTTTCCAGAGCCCATGGACTCAGTTTCTCCCCCTTTCCCATCCTTTCCGGGCCGGGGCTTTATTCCCAGCTAATGAGTTTGCTGCTTAATTACTGCCGTGCCAGCCGTGCCCTCAGGCCAGGCTCTGCCAAGAGCAGCACGTCAGCCTTTGGGCACCCACAGAAAGCAAACCAAAGCCAGAGGATGTGCTCAGTATCCCAAACTCTTGGCTGCTGCCGTCGGATCATCCCCATCCCGCTGAACCACCCAGCGGGACGCTGGGGAAGCGTGTGCACGGATCTCCCCCTCTCAGCATTGTTCCCAGCTCCTTCACCCCTGGGGAAAAGCAAGAAAATCGTGTGTTTATTCCCTGACTTTATTCCTCAGGGCTGTCCTTGGTGTCCACCAACAGTTTAAAGACATTTAAATACCAAGCTGCTGCCAGCAGGAATGACTCGGGCATGCGGGGAGCGAGACGTTGCCTCCGAATCCTCGGAACACCGTTCCCATCACCCCAATTTTCTTCAGAATCAGCCTGGAAAGGGAGACGAGCAGCTACTGCTGACTCCAAGCACAGCCAAGGGAGCACTTGAGGTGGCTGATTCTGGCAGGAAGATGTGTGTCAGTCGAGCATCACTGGATTATTGTGAATTAAATCCATCCCCCCCAGCAGTGGCCGGAACACCGGGATCCCCTCCACCACCCGGCCGACCCGGGATCATTTTCCAGCAGGGCTCCCCTTTCCCAAATTGCCAAAACTCCCCGAAACACTGCGAGACGGTGAGCTCAGAGCTATAAATAGCACGGAGCTACTGCAGTATGTGACTGCAGTGCCGGGATAAAAGCAGCGGATTCGGCGGGGAAGCGGAACGAAACCACGGCACAGCACCCTCGGAGCTGCTTCCGTCTCCAGCACCGGGCATGTCCCACACACAGGGAGAAATCAACAGAGGAGGGGGGAAACACTGCATTACCAGCTTTACTCAGTTTGTTCTCCAGGAAAGATTGTGCCAAACTGGGCTGGAGGAGCCCCAGAGCTCGTCCCAGAGCAGGTGGTGGAAGCAGGTCATGGCAGGGCAGCTCCCAGGACACCAACATCCTCCAGAGCACATCCCGAGCATCCCGTGGGGGCAGGATGCAGGCAGACTCCTGCCCTGCTCCTCTGTGGATCCACACCATGCCAGGGCAAACTAAAGGACCGTCACAGAATTATGGGATGGCCTGGGTTGGAAGGAACCTTAAAATCACCCGGTTCCAAACTCCTGTGGGGTGGGACAGCAGGAGGAAACAGTTACTTCTGTCCCCACTGAATTCGTACCTCTGTTATCCCATCTCCAAGGACCAGGAGCCCAGGGAGGGTATTTTGGGCTGGAATCTGCCAACAAGCCTGAGCATCAGAGCCCAGCTAGAGCCAAAGGCAGGTGAGCACCCCAGGAATTTTTGGACAGCCCAGGTGGGTGGCTGCAAAGGCAGCCCGGATCCTGTCTGGGAGCACAGGCTGGGAGTAAAGAGCAGCCGAGGTTTCCTACGAGCTCCACGCACGGCGCGGTTCAGCGAGGGCTGGAGTCGCTCCCTCCCTGCTCGGGGAGCGTTTCCTGCTCTGTGAATGGGAACCGAAATTAATCATCCCATCAGCCATGGAAACGCGTCGCGAGGCAGCGCTCCGCAGGCAACAGATGGAGCTTTAAATGTCACTCACTACTCATTCATCGCAAGGAAAACTTCTCCCTCATTACTACCGGGACCTGCAGACACAATAAGGGAGCAGAGATTCTGGATTCCTACCCCAGCCACCTTCCCCGAGCCCAATTCCTCCCCTGAACGGACCTCAGTTTATTAGGAACCTGCATGGAGATCTCGTTCATGAGGATAAGATGCCAAAACTTGAAGAGCAGACCACTTATCCTACTGTCTCCACCTCAGATTTGAAGCATTAAAAAACTGTCTCCTCACCTGAAGAAAAAGAAAACCCACCAAGCTGCAACCACGACAGACAGAAAACAACATTTTCCAGCATTTTGCAAGGAATCCCAGAATGGTTTGGGCTGGAAGGCATCTCGTTCCAACCCCTCTCGCCTCAGAGCAGGACATCAGAGTGTGGAAAATTACAAACTCTCATGGATAAGTATCCAGGGGTATTTCCTTCATGAGAATGTGGAGAGTTCAAGGCCAGCTCCAAACCCCTGATGGCACAGACGCCTCCAAGAGAGATGTCTCCAACAGATGAGCCTGTGCAGGACAGAGCAGCTCCAAAGGGAGACACGCCAGCTTCTCCACCTCCTTTTCAGCCATTATCCTGCTTCATCTCCTTGCTGGTTTCATCAGTGACATCTCTAACAAATGAGAGTCTTGGATGGAGCCAGAGCTTTTTGTGAAATTAAAGATAATGGAATGAAAGGAGTCGGCTCGGACTATTGCTCATTTTCAAACTTCATACAACTGTGGGAAACCTCTCCTGCCACAGTTTCCTTGCACCGAATGGATAAGCAAAACCCACTTGAGTTTCCATTAAAAAAAAAATCTAAATAAATAATAAATAATAAAAGAGAAAACAACAACAATAAATGTATAGCTCTTCTTAAAAGGCTCGGGAAGCTGTGGCTGCCCCTGGATCCCTGGAAGTGCCCAAGGCCAGGTTGGACAGGGCTTGGAGCAGCCTGGGACAGTGGAAGGTGTCCCCGCCCATGGCAGGGGTGGCACTGGATGATGTTTAAAGTTCCTTCCAACCCAAACCATTCTGGGATTCTGGGATTCCTGGGAATGTAATTTCACCTGCCTCTTTGCCTCAGGCATTACCCAGCAACTGAACCTCTTTGATCCATCTGTGTTGCTTTCAGAACAGGAAACTTCTCCCCTCAGCACATCCCCAGGACAAAAATCAGAGTTGAAGGAAGCTCAGCCGCGCTTCTGTAGAGCCAAACCCACGTGGATTTCCCACATGCCTCTCTCTAAACTCACTCTGAGCTTCCTTCAAGGGAAAATGACGCTTTGGAGAAGAGAATTAAACATGGAAGAGATGCAGCAGGAGCCAGAAAGTCTCATCCCAAGATTATACATTAAAAACTTCCCATGAGAAAAAAAAATAATCCACAGGGTTGGAGCAGCATGGGGGAGCTGGGGGATGCCCGGTGAAGGTGGGGTTGGACAAACACTTGGACATTCTCACCAGTCCTCAGGAGTTTTCCCTGGAGCCTCCGGAGGGGTGACCCCTCCAACGGCAGGAATAAAGCCACGGATGAGCCGGTGGCACAGCATGGTTTGGGTTCTTAAAGCCCATCCTATTCCCATCCCCTGCCAAGGGACACCTCCCACTGTCCCAGGCTGCTCCAAGCCTCAATGTCCAGCCTGGCCTTGGGCACTGCCAGGGATCCAGGGGCAGCCACAGCTTCTCTGGGCACCCTGTGCCAGGGCCTGCCCACCCTCACAGCCAACAATTCCTTCCCAATATCCCATCCAGCCCTGCCCTCCCTCAGCTTAAGGCCATTCCCCTTTGTCAAAAGAGAAGGTGAAACAAAATTCTGAGGAGTTACCTGTCCCACTGTATTTCAAACAGCAAATAAATGGTTATTACTATCAGCGGAGTGAGCCACCTTCTGTCACCAGCCAAGGGACTCCCAAGCCCCAAAATGTGCAACACCACCTCCTCCATCATGGCAGAAATAAAGTAAAAGCAGCAAAAGAAACACCTAAACAGCAAATTGTAATAGGAAAGCTATTCCACAGCTCTTGAAAACCCGTAGATTGCTCAAAGGCTGCAGTTTTGAGTAGAAATCCAGACCCTGGTGAAAGAGAAGCCCATCCAAATGGGAAAGTAGCCCACAGCTTCCTGTAGCCCCCTCTGGAAGGGCTTTACTTCCAAATAATGGATGTTCTCAGGTATCAGCTGCACTAGGACCAGGATGTTACTTGGTGTCCATTCACTGCAATGAAGACACACATGAAAATACAAAAAAAAAGTCTTTTAAGAGAGTGTCAAACACAGGCAGTTTCCTAGAGAAATCCAAGTAACCTCCAACCACTCAAACCCCAGGACAGCACAGAGAAATGGCACCAAAGCACCTCTGTATTCTGGCAGAACAGGCAGGGCCTGCCGTGCCTGGATGCACACACCAAAACACACAGCTGAGTTAAGACTTCTCTTTAAAAACCTCCCTTTTTCCTTAAAAAATTTTCCTTTATTTTTCCCCAGGACCCACCAGAGGAACTGAACACGTGAAAACCCACAATCCTGCTACCCAAATCCTACAGCACGGGGCGGATGCTCCCTGCATTCCCCGTGCTAGCAGTGATCCAGGCATGACAAGGTTTCCCCATGTCATGGAATGCTCTCCCCAAACCCAGCTCTCCCTTGGCATTCCTGCCCCGACCACTGACATCAGGCGGCCTTTTAGACACGGCACAAAACCCCAGCACTGCTTCTGCTGAAAACCTGCTCCCCCAACAGAGTCAGAGCCACCCAGGGATCGGCTTTAAGGTCAGTTTTAACACGACAACACAACAAGCTCAATCCAGGCGGGGTTGTAAAGAGATTTAGGTATTTCCCACAAGGAATCTCACAGGGATTCTCCATCTCTACCCTGCTCTGGTGAGAGCCCACCTGCAGAGCTGCCCCAGCCCTGGAACCCCCAGCAGAAGAAGGATGTGAAGCTGCTGGAACAAGTGCAGAGGATGCCAAAGGATGGAGCCCCTCTGCTCTGGAGCCAGCCTGGGAGAGCTGGGGAAGAGAACGGAAACTCCAGGGAGAGCTCAGAGCCCCTTGCAGAGCCTAAAGGGGCTCCAGGAGAGCTGGAGAGGGACTGGGGACAAGGGATGGAGGGACAGGACACAGGGAATGGCTTTAAACTGGAAGAGGGTAGATTTAGATGGGCTATTGGGAAGGAATTGTTCCCTGGGAAGGTTGTGAGGCCCTGGCACAGGGTGCCCAGAGCAGCTGTGGCTGCCCCTGGATCCCTGGCAGTGCCCAAGGCCAGGCTGGACATTGGGGCTTGGAGCAGCCTGGGACAGTGGGAGGTGTCCCTGCCATGGCAGGGGAGAGGAACCAGATGCTCTTTAAGGTCCCTCCCAACCCAGCCCATTCCGTGATCCCTGTGACTCTCTGAATGCTGTTTTCCAACTCATTTTGAACTTGCCCTCCCAAGGGACAAACAGCACAAACACCTCTGTGAATGAACAAAAAGAACAGCTCCCTTTTGTCCCCGGAAGCTTCTAGACTCAAAGCTCTCGTTTCTTTTATGAAAAGCTCAGAGCTGGGTGGTCGCCTGCAGAGAGTGCTGAGCACCTTCCCAAACCACAGCACACCTACACTGCCTCTACTACAACCACAGCAAGAGGGGAGAGAGTCCTCCCTCAGAAATTCCGATAAATTCTGGATTATCTGGCTTAAAAATGCCGTTTCAGCCGTGTAACTTGGACCTAATACAGTGCTTAGGGATTCTGGCAAATTAAATGGTGCCTGCCTCTTTCAAGTGGGAGGCTACAACTCTGCTCCAGCTACGTTCAGGCACCAAACTCCCCTGCCAAGGAGTTGACTGCAGCCTGATCCTTCCACAAAAAGAAACAGGATGCTGTGAGGAGCCCGAAGGTGAGAGACATAAAATATCTATATAAGGATGGAGCTCCTATACGTACCCAAAATAACAGTGACTCACTTTTCAGAGCACTCGGAAAAAGATAAAAGACTCGTTGAAGGAGCTGAGGAGGGTTCAGGGATTCAGCCCAGCGAGGCTTAGGAGGACACCACGGACAAAAGGCACTGGGAAGGTTGGAAGGAAGAGATAAAAAGGACATCCAGGCAGCAGCTGAGGAACAACTGCAGGAGGCAAGCTGGAGAGGAAGGCTTTTGAAACGAGTCTAAGGAGGTTAAATCTGGTTCAGCGGTATCTGGAGGCAAGCAGAGATGGCAGTGGCTTATCTGCTGCCTCCCTGAAGTACTGCACGCCCTGGGTATTAGCAGTAAGTGATGGAAATGGGACATTCAGGTTCGCTTCAACATTCCTGGCTGAGACACTGTGTAAAGAGGCTCCAAAGAAAACAGATAATCACTACCAAAACCTTCTTTAGACGAAACTCCTGCTTGATCCCAATACACAGATAATCCCCCCTCCACCAAGCAAACCACATCAACTGCATTTGGTTTTCAGGCCACTTTAATGAAGCTCTGCACTCCACAGGTTCATCCCTCAAGTTTGGGAGCCCATTCCCCCTAAAGGTTACAGAAACAAGTCATCATCCTTGCAGGGAAAGCCAGACCAGCTGAAACATGCACAGAACAACACTGTGAGTGACAATGCTGCCCCGAGCAGCTGTGGCCACCCCATCCCTGGCAATGTCCGAGGTTGGATGGGGCTCATCCCGTGGGCAGGGACACCTTGCTCTAGCCCAGGCTGCTGTATCCATGTTTGCTGCATGAATCCCAGACCATCTCCCAACATTCCAGAAGCCCACAGGACGCGACGCCTACGAGAGCCCCCCTGCTCCCCCAGCTGATCATCCCAAGGAGCCAACACGGGGAACAGCATTTCCAAAATGCCATTATTACCATTTTTTTGCATATAGAAAGGTCTGCAGGGAGATGGATTCCTGCACACGCCTGTGTCAGAGCACCCCTCCTAACGAGGGAGATAACGAGCCAAACTCCAAGTGCGTTAAACCCTGCGTCAGTGTTTCCATCCCGAAATAAAGCTGCCTTAAACCACTGCAGCCTAATCCTCCCCTGATTTCGCCTGTTTTCGTTCCCATGTTTCCACTTCACAGCCCATTTGCCTCAAGTTTGCCTCGCTCATGGCAGTGGCCTTGAACTGCAGAGAGCCCTGCTTTGGCAGGGACCGTGAGACAGCACCAGCTCCTGGCCACTGATCCCAAGCCCTGGGATATTTCATAAGGATTCGGGGTCCAGAAGTGATGCTTGAAAAATGAGGGAGGGATGAAGCTGCAGAGCCGGACCCTGAGAGGCTGCAGCGTGGCCAGGGCAGGGAATGGAGCTGGGAAGGGGCTGGAGAACTCCTGAGGGGGCTGGGAAAGGGGCTCAGCCTGGAGAAAAGGAGGCTCAGGGGGACCTTGTGGCTCTGCACAAGTCCCTGACAGGAGGGGGCAGCCGGGGGGGGTCAGGCTCTGCTCCCAGGGAACAGGGACAGGAGCAGAGGGAACGGCCTTCAGGGGAGGAATTAGGAGAAATTTCTTCCCAGAAAGAGTGGTCAGGCCTTGGAATGGGCTGCCCAGGGCAGTGGTGGAGTCACCACCCCTGGAAGAGTTCAAGAGCTGTGTGGATGTGGCACTTGGGGACAAGGCTCAGTGGTGGCAGTGCTGGGGGAGCAGCTGGATTCAGGAGGCCTTTCCCAGTCTTGGTGATTCCACAATTCTGTCCTGTGTGAGGATGGATCCATGAGGGACAGACAGAAAAGCCCACGGCTGGCAGATGAAGAGAATTACTTAAAAAGGAAGTTGGGCCCTATTTTTGGAGGAAAAGAATGAACTGTCCCAGCCAGTGCTGCTGGCCACAAGACACTGAGGTGTTCACATCAGCACAGGCAGCTTTAGGTAATAACTGAACTTACAGATCCAACAGAACCAGACAAAGCCGAGCACACCAAGCCCCAAGGAGGAAGAAAGAAGAGGCTGAAGCTCGCTGCAGTCACTTTGATCACCAGTGTGTTTTCAGAGGATGCAAAATTCATTCCTGACCTCAGCCAAACTTTGACTTCCCCGTACGATCATCACTCTGTCAGAAACGCCATCTCAGTATTTTTAGGTGACAGTACACTTGTTTGTACTGTACATTTCTGGTGAGAAAACTTGTTCTATTTTGTAGGTCACCCGGTTCTACCATCTGCCTCCATTTCTGCTTAAGGAAAGTGCTGTCTCTGAAATCCCCAGTGCTGTACATGAACTGGAGGATGTTGGAACCAGCAGCAGCCTGGGTCTGTATCACCCCAGTGGAAATATGGGATACTCCTGGATAATGGAAAAAGGGCTCAGCAAAACCTTGGGGGTGGTCAATGGGATGCCACTCCCCCTTGTCCTGCCACTCAATGTCCTTGTAAAAAGTCCCTCTCCAGCTCTCCTGTAGGCCCAAAAGTTTGGCAATATTCCACAATGACCTTAATAGAAGATAAAAAAAGATGTGAAGTTTATTAGGAAATGAAACCTGGGCTGGGAGGGATCCTTCACTGCAAGGCCTCTCCTCCCACTGCCAGCCCATCTCAGATGCCTCAAGAAGCTTTACCAGCCACCCTGAAAGTGACAAAATAAAGCACCGTGACAACTAGCTGATCCTTGGGAAGGCAAGCACAGAATTATTCAGTAAGGTCCTGGAATTTTATAGCGGATTTGTCCTTGTTTTGGCCATAATCTCACGAGCGATGCCAGCAGCAAACCCACCTGGTGAGTGCAAGATGAAATATCTGCTGCTCGTGGGGATCAGCGCCTCAAAAACCAGCATTTGTGCTGAGATCTGGTTTGCAGTGGCTCCAAGAACCGACAGCTTCAGCTTCCCCTAAAATGCTGCACTCCTTCAGACTGTTGTGCCCAGGGAGGCTGAATCTGCTCACAGGCAAAGGAGAACCCGGAGCCATGGACTGCAAAGGAGCGTGGCATGGTTTGGGTTGGAAGGGCCCTTAAAGCCCATCCCATTCCACTCCCAGGGACAGCTCCCACTATCCCAGGTTGCTCCAGCCTTGCCCAAGCTGGCCTTGGGCACTTGGAAGCCCCACGGGTGTTGATGGTGCTGAATCCACGAAGCAGCTGACACCTTTAAGCTGGGTTTAACCTGCTCATTCTAAGCCAGAAACCTGTCCTCAATACCTGCCATATCCACCCAGGGATGCACAGCCGGGGATTTCGGGTGTAAAGCAGCATTTGGATGGCAACCAGCAGCTAATTCTTAATTCCAAGGTGTAAATAGCACCCTGCATTATGGAACAGCTCCTCCGAGGCTGAAATTCCCATCCCGTGCAAGAACTTCTTTTGTGGGATAAAGAGCAAAGCGCATTCTAAACTGCACAGAAACTTAATATCCACCGTGTTCCAGGACTGTCTGAAACCCCCGCTAAAGCTGCTTTGAAAGGACTGGAATTTGTCTTAATGTTATGGTGATTTTTAAATCACCTGTTAATACTTATTAGTCTGTCGCCTCATGCACCTCACTTAAAAATTCATTTTTCTCTTGAGGAACAGAAGTGTGGTGCAGCTCCTGCACCAGCATCCTGCCCAGCAGCAGTAACTTTGTTAGAACACGTAGCCAGATCTCTACACTGAAGCCCAAATGATTTAAAAATAATAATAAAGAAATAATAAAAATAAAAATTAAAAAAACCCAAAGCAACAAGGGAAAGTATACATTGCTAAGACTCCAAGACACAGTGCAAAAAAACCCCTTTTGTTTGGCAAAAGCCCATGAATATCTGAGTATATAAGTATTTACAAGCTGCAGGAACTTGCTGGGGGTTCAATGATGTGCAGAGAAGTTGCCAAGTAACTGCATTTCCTGCTTCTCTGCTGCAACGAGCCTTTTTCAACCCAGCAAACAGCAGCACAACTCCAAAGCTGCCCCTCTGTGCCAAGGAACACAATTTCTGCTGAAACTAAAGTGAAAACAGAGATTACCCAACAAATACAGGGGGTGTGGGATGTGAGTAACCCTCACAATATCGGCGGTGTATGGCTGGCACCTGCAAGGGAATATTTGGGAAAGGGAGAGGGGAATGGTGTCTTGAATGACCAAAATCCCCTTCAGATTAGGGCAGAGGAGCAGCTTCATCTGCCTGTACCTCCCTGAAATAAAGGGCAGGGTTAGGTGGAATATTGGGAAGGAATTGTTGGCTGTGAGGGTGGGCAGGCCCTGGCACAGGGTGCCCAGAGAAGCTGTGGCTGCCCCTGGATCCCTGGCAGTGCCCAAGGCCAGGCTGGACATTGGGGCTTGGAGCACTCTGACTTCATCAGAGGATGGCTAAAAGCAGGGTGGGTTCATCCCCGTGTTCCCAAACGCAGAAGGAGGGCTGGTTTTGGGGGTGGCTCCCCTCATGCCCGTCGCACCGAGGGAGGTGAAGCGGCTCCTCAGGGACAGGCCGCACGTCTGGCTGCACATGCCAGCAGATGAGGTTTCTTTCTTGGCTGTGCTCACCTAGGACACCCAATACCCCTGTCAACACAGCCAGCACCTTCCCTGCCGTGCCATTCCCACCCCTCGTGCCATTCCCATCCCTCGTCAGCGGCGGGACACGGCCAGATCGTGTGTCCGGGGTCTGAACAGGAGTCAGACCTTCCCCTGTGCTGCCATGCTGGAAAGGAAACTCCAGAGAATTCTAGAATTTCCTTCTCTGCAGTTGTAAGGGTTACTCCATGCCAGCGTGGGGTCACCAAGGTAAAGTCCTCACGGTCCCCAGAGGGATTTTTTTTTTAAATCTATTTACTTATTTGTGAGTAACAGCCTTTCCTTCTGCCTTTTCCACAGTGTTATCTCCTAACCCGGCAGCTCCGATGGGCTTTGAACTCCTGAGGCTTTAGAGACTTTGGTACAAGCACAGCCAGAGATGGAGGAGAGGGATCTGAGCTCTGCTGAGCACTAATTCAAGACATGATAAATCCCTGGGACAGGGATTATACAGGCGTAATACAGATAAATACACATATATGTACATATACAAGTATATACAAATCCCTGGATCAGGGACTTACATCAGAACGTGAAAGGAATTTTATTTTTCCCATCTATAAAAATGTTTGATACCTCCAAGCACCATATCAGACATTTGATACCATGGTTAGGGGTATTTTTTTGATAATATTCCACTTGTGGTGTGCTGGCACAACATCTGGTCAAAGGTTGGGCCTGGTGTTTCCTACCAGGAAAAGCTGGCAGCTTTTTGGACCCTATGGACTATCAAAGGTGGGACAGGGAGACAAGGAGATGTTCCCTCTGGAACATCTGAGCTGTCTTTGAAGCCCAAAACATGATTTGTGAGGTTAAATGCCCTCACACACACAAAAAATTCCACTGGAGTGGCAACCTGGACACCATGGTCTGGCTGAGCTCCAGAGACAGAGCCGGGTGCTGCTCCCAAGATGCTGCTCCCACTAAAAAGCCATTAAGCAGAGGGAGGGGCAGGGTTGGATGGGATATTGGGAAGGAATTGTTCCCTGGGAGGGTGGGCAGGCCCTGGCACAGGATGCCAGAGAAGCTGTGGCTGCCCCTGGATCCCTGGAAATGTCCAAGGCCAGGCTGGACACTGGGGCTTGGAGCAGCCTGGGATAGTGGGAGGTGTCCCTGCCCATGGCAGGGGTGGCACTGGATGGTGTTTGAGACCCCTCCCAAGCCAAACCACCCTGGGATTCTGTGATTTCCGAGGATTTGGAGGTATCCAGTCCCTGTGCTGCTGGAGTCCAGGAGTCAGCCAGCCACGTCTGTCCGAGGGCTGCGGCACATTCCGGGAAGGGAATTCCTGCCTCTCTCTGAGCTGAGTTCTACCAGCAAAACTTTGCTGCTCAGTTCAGCAAAACCCCTGTGACCCACGCTGGGCTGAGGCAGACAGGGCAGGTCTAATGCCACCCTCAGAAATCCCCATTTAAGTGACAGGCACAGCAGCTCCCGGGATTACTGCGGAGGGGCAGGAGTTGGCTGCGCTCGCTGTCCCCTCTCAGTGCGTCACAAACACCTTCACAAACCTGCTGCTGAGCCCCAGGGCTCATCCCAGCCCCTTCTGCCAGCAGAAAACAGACAGAAAATCCCACTGCCCGTCAGAGGAGGGTTTCAGAGACAGAGGGGCAAAACCCCAGCTGAGCCTGGCCTGATCCGAATCGTCGGAGGCCCAGCACTCCCTGGGCAAACACCTCCAACTCTGCCCCGTTAATATTTTTAAAAATAAATTATTGCAACCACTTCATCTGGTTGTCAAAAAAAAAAAGGAAGAAAATGTGTAGTAATTTCCTTCATCTGAGGAACAGTTTGCACACAGGTGGCAGATGACTCCGCAGTGAAAATAAAAAGCCTCCCATGTGTCACTTAAGCAGTGCCCTGACAACTCAGGATCTTCAAGATCATTAATACCATTACAGCGTGACTGTCTACAAGTAGGACTATAAATGGGTCAAGAAAAGCAAGTTTTGATGTAAATTTCACTGTTTGGTCAATCAGTGCAACCTGGAGAAGTCCTGTAGTAGCTTGGGAGTTCTTCTCTCCAACGGAAAAGATCACTGCATTTCATCACAAACTTTAAAAAACATTCAATGTACACAATTCACTGGCAAGAACTGTCAGAGCTTTAAAAAACACCTAGGAAAAGTATCATTAGAACGTGCAGTACATTTATTCTGCATATTACAACTGCAGTTCCAAATCAGTGATTCCAAAGCCTTTCATTAGATCATAAAAAACTTCAGGCCAGCTTATAATGAAATCTCTAATCAAATATGAATGAATCATCTGATATGACACAATTCCTTGAATGAGAAACAGATGGAAAAGTAGTGATGATTAAGTGGTTTAGATCACAAAATATTAGTTAAGCCAAAGGAGGAGATATTTAATCACAGAATCATGGAATGGTCGGGGTTTGAAGGGACCTTAAAGCTCATCCCATTCCAACCCCTGCCATGGGCAGGGACACCTTCCACTGTCCCAGGCTGCTCCAAGCCCCGTCCAACCTGGCCCTGGGCACTTCCAGGGATGGGGAATCCACAGCTTCTGTGGGCGACAAGGAAAGGTCTCTTTAATGAACCATCAGCAATTCCCCAGGGAAGCATCTGGAGACTGCTGCTGTATTTTAGGCATCGCTGCACAAAGCATTCACCTGATATTCCCTCCACTGCCCAGAGACAAAGCAGAGCCAAATATAGCCCTGAAAATCAATATACGCTGGGGAAGAGCCTCCAGGATCTTGATAAATGCGTGTCGTGCTGGAAGAGGAATTCCTAAAATCCTGGGAACGCAGGTGGCTGCTCTTTCCCCGCGGCAGTAAACTACCCCCAGTGAATTCTGGCAGAAAGCACCCCGGGGAGCTCTGCAGCACAGGGCACAGCCTTGGAAAGGGCAGGCAGACAAAGGAGACTCCACTCCTGGGAATAAATAACAAACAGCCCATCCTCATCCTCCAGCCAGTGCTGGCATCCCCCTGTCAGGAGAAGCTGCTGGAAAAGAGGAACAGAGCACAGGGCGCGTGGGACCACTACAGCCCCAGCACGAGCGTCACCTCGAACAGGGGAAGGGACTAAAAATGAAATAAAATCAAAACAACAAAGATCTCACCCCGATTGCCTCTCTGAGCTTGCAAATCCAGGTGGAACACCCGGGGTGGAAACACACACGGCAAAAAAGACACGGCACAGTCGCCTCCAAGATCCCATCTGAGACACACGGAAATTTTCCCCCAAGAAACGCCTCAATCCATGATCAATTTCCATGAAACATTTATCACTCTTCATTCACCTGACAGTGCTGTTATTTTTAGCAAAGCCAGAGGCAATGGGAACAAACTCCTGAATACCCATTTAAGGGAGCCTTTCCACGCCTGCTCGTATCCTGCCACGTCCTCCTTCCCTAAGAAGTCACAAAGTTTTAGCATTCAAAGGCTCTTCCCTTCATCACCTGCTTTTATATAAATCAAAAGCACAAAACAGCCTTTCCTGTGGTAGGGAATCGGTGAGAATTCTTATTTTTGAAAATTACACTTGCTGAAGAGTCAGGACTGAGAGGACCCAGTGAATTCTGGAGCTGATCAGTGTGAATTAATGAACTGAGCAAGGTGGGGGAAGAAGAAAGAAAAATAGCAAGTTGGGGCTTGCAGCAGAGCAAACTTTCCTGCCTTTCATCCAGGAAACCAGCGCTGCATTCACAAGCTTCACATTTAAGTGCTGCTTTCAGCTGTTAAAAGAGGGATAATCATTAATAATTCATCCCAGCTCCTCCAACTGATAACCATTTCCTCGTGGGTAAGAAAGGAGACAGATAAATCATGACAGATAAATACGTTTTCTGAGACAAAAGACAACAAAACCAGAGCTGAGGAGCTGTGGGCTCCCTGCTCTTCCCAACCCACAGGGATCAGGATATTCACATTCTGGGCTCCAGCATAAGATCAGTCCAGGACTGCCCATCCCTGGAAGTGTCCAAGGCCAGGCTGGACATTGGGGCTTGGAGCACCCTGGGATAGTGGAGGTGTCCCTGCCCATGGCAGGGGTAGCATTGGATGAGTTTAAGGTCCTTCCCAACCCAAACCAGTCTGTGATTCTCCAATTTCCAGCTTGGCCACAGGAGTGGTTTCATTCCATGTGGAACATGGATGCTGAAGTTGAGGCCGAGGTGGCCAAAAAGTCATCCCTCTTCCATACAGCTCTGCACATGCACAAAGTGCTCAGAGGGCCATTAAATTATCCTGTGACCAACAAAACATGAGTTTGGGGACAGAATTAGTTCAGAGAAGAGGTTCTGAAGCTTGAACTTCCCTGCTCCTCTGCAGGGAGCTGCCCAGGGCCTCTGGATGTGGCAGCTCCCTCCCCTCTCCTGCCTAAATAACCCCAAATTCACTGACTGCAAAGGGCTTTGAACAGAAGCACAGCAGCTCAGCGAATCCCTGTGGAAAGCTGGGAGCTGGCTGAAGGGCTGTGCAGGGCTTTCCTTGCTGAGGAACGGCTCAGAAGCTGGGCACACTCCAGGAGTGCCTCTAGCAGGTGAAACACTCCTTTCCTTGTCATTGCAGGGGCTACGGTGTGTCCCTTTGGCTTAGGGCTGGAAATGAAAGACAGATATTAATGAATCACAACTATTGCAGGAAATACAATGCTGAGCTGATGTGAACTCTCAAGGCACTAAGCTGCACTAACCTGCAGTTTCTCTGCTCCCTTGGAATCATGGAACGGTTTGGGTGGGAAGGGACCTCAAAGCCCATCTCATTCCCACCTCCTGCCACAGGCAGGGACACCTTCCACTGTCCCAGGCTGCTCCAAGCCTGGCCTTGGACACTTCCAGGGATCCAGAGGCAGCCACAGCTTCTCTGGGAATCTTATCTTACACCAGAGCATCTAAGTGGTGGCAAAATTATCACACCAAGGCTGACAAAAGGAGCTGCAGCTTTTCAACAACCTAACGAGAGGACAGGGTTGAACCTGCTCAGTGCATGGGTGTGACATTGAAATTATTTTCCCTGGAACTCACTTTTGATGATAATTTGGGGGGTTTGGATGGGTTTCTCCCCATCCTGGGCTCCGTGTGTTTATCCATAGTATATATTGGGGTATCTTGAACACTAAAGGAAAGCCTTTCTGAGGGGGAGCTGCTTCTGGGGCATCACAAATCCTCACATTGCTCCTGAGCTGACCCATCCCAGTGTGAACCAGGATAGGATCCTGTCGGGAGCCCAAGTCCTGGGCAGCCTGGGCAGCCCCCTGGACCTGCTTCAGAGCTGCTTGGTGCCTTCCTGGAGGAGGTGCTGAAGGAGGGTTTGAAGGTGGGGAGCACCCCCAGACACGGAGCTGGGAGGGCATCCCCGTCCTCTGAGAGGGGGAATTAACAACAGCCCGGAATTGGGCACTGCTGGAACACCCCTCCTTCCCCTCACACACAGGGATTAATCTCTGGCTGCAAAACCAGGGCACAATATTAGTCCAGAGGCTCGTACCAACCATTTATCCCCACATACATCAACATTATTTTTGCAAATGACTGTGGAAGTGAGAGTGGATAATTAGATCTAGCAAGGAGAAAAAGCATCAGGGAGCTGAAATCTCCCACTTAACGCTCTGTGTTGGAAGGGACCTCGTCCCTTTCCATGGGCAGGGACACCTCCCACTGTCCCAGGCTGCTCCAAGCCCCAATGTCCAACCTGGCCTGGGACACTGCCAGGGATCCAGAGGCAGCCACAGCTTCTCTGGGAAATCTGTACCAGGGCCTCACCAGCCTCTGATTAAAAAAAAAAAAAAAAAAAACAACCCAGAATGAAGGGAAGCAACGTTGCTGGATAAATTTAATTTATTCCTTTTCCTCCCCCGGGCCAAAGGCGCAGCGATCCTCGGGAGCCCGAGGCACAGAGGCAGAGCTATCAGACAGAAGATGATTGTACTCCTGAGCAGGATGTGGGCTGTGGGGGCTTTGTCTTGTTGTACTTCTGCGAGCACCTCAGAAATTCAGAAGCACCAATTACGGCTGATGCGCCTTTGAAAAGGGAAAATGTTTCCCTTCCTCCAATTAATCCTTAATTTATACAGAAAAGAAGATAGAAATAATTTTCACTGCCGATGACTGAACTCGGTTCTACCAAACCAAACTCACTCCCAACAACCATCTCATAAAATTGCTGTAAATATTTCTTGGTTTGCAGCTGAAATGCCCTGCAGGACGGAGGATTTTTAGAACTTTCTCACCATTTCACATCAGAGAAAAACAACTAACAAGGGTCAAACCTCTCCTTCACTTGGTTCGTGGTGAAGGGAAAAACATTTTGGTTTCCTACAAGCACACCGCAGTGATTTTATCTGAAACAGAAATGCAGCATAAAAGCTCATCGACCACTCAAGTTTATTCAACCTGACCCTGACCAGGGCAGGAGAATGTTTTAAACAAAATATCCCAGGACACAATCAAGCCTTTTTTTTTTTCCTTAAGCTGTTTTTTGACACCATTATTTCAGTCATGCCTGAGACTTGGAACACCAGCCCACAATCTCACACACAACTCGTTTTTCCAGAGCAGTGCTTGGTGTTACTTCTCCTTCCTTCTCTCAGAAAGATCTGCAGCAAACTCCTAAAGACAAGAATGATAAAAACCAGATACGGCAATCCCAGAATGGATTGTGTTGGAAAGGACCTCAAAGCCCATCCCATTCCACCCCTGCCATGGCAGGGACACGTCCCACTGTCCCAGGCTGCTCCAAGCCCCAATGTCCAGCCTGGCTTTGGACACTGCCAGGGATCCAGGGGCAGCCACAGCTTCTCTGGGCACCCTGTGCCAGGGCCTGCCCACCCTCCCAGGGAACAATTCCTGCCCAATATCCCATCCATCCCTGCCCTCTGGCAGTGGGAAGCCATTCCCTGTGTCTTGTCCTTCCATCCCTTGTCCCCAGTCCCTCTCCAGCTCTCCTGGAGCCCCTTTAGGCCGCGGATGGGGCTCTGAGCTCTCCCTGGATTGTTCTCTCCTCCAGATGAACACCCCCAGCTCTCCCAGCCTGAGTTCCATTCCCACGGCTCAAATACTGGGAGAACCATCTGACAAAAATGGGGCTGCCCATCTCTCATGCCACCCACTTCACACCAGCACAGCTCCCCAGGGATCCCTGCTTTGCTGTTCTTCCAAAAGCACAGAGGTGAGCCACTAAAAATACCCAAAATGGAGTCCAAACAGCAAGAACTCCCCAAATCCTGGATGACTCCATTAAACAGCCTCATTTCACCTGGGGAAAACCAGCCAGAGCAGACTCTGCCATCAGGTTCCCCAAGCTCTCAACCAGCACCAGCCTTTGGCCTGAAATACCGCAGACAGAAACATTACATTCAGCCAGCAAACAAAATCAACACCAAAATAAGGGGACAGAAGATTCCAAACCATCCCTTGCCCAATCCTGGCCGACGACCCACAGAGGCACGGAATCCACCCCGGCTCAGGAGCGAGGTGAGGGCAGTAAAACCTGTAGGTTGACCTGTGCCACCACAGGGATTTTAAAAGGAGAATCCCTGCGAGGGGTAGGAGAACAGAACCTCCCTTACCTGACGGACACGTTTGGGAGCACGCGGAGGGGACGGGGATTTCTCAGAACCCGAAGCCAGACGCCCGCACCTGGTGAATGACCATCTCTTCCTTTTTCTCCCCAATGCTACAGCTCTACCTCCTTGAAAACTTCCTTCCCCAGATAGGCATTGAATCCACAAAAATCTAGGTTAGGTCACAGCCCACTTTTTTTCTCCCCCTCCCAATGTAGCGAAGTTGTTTTGAATAAACTTCGTTTACATCTTTCCAACTGGCACTACCAGAAGTGCTCAGATCTTCTGCGAGATCTCATCCTTAAGAGAAAAGGGCCTGAGGGCATTTTGGGAGGCAACAGAGAAGGGAAAGTTGGGGGTTTGGGAGATGTGAGCTGCTGCCTGCAGAGCAGATAAAGTTTCCTATATCCTATCACCCCTGGTACAAATATCTGCTTGTACCTGGAAGACAGAAGGGGGAAACACAACAGCCAGCAGCAGATTGTATCCCACAGAATTCCATGCGCTGGGAGCAGAACTTAGGCTTCCATCAGTCGCAGAGCTGCAGCCCTGAGCCTTTACGAGCTCCCCCAGCTCGGTGAGGAGCAGGCAGGACGAGGAGCAGGAGGGCAAGCCCCAGGAGATGCCGTGGCAGGAACATTAGGAGAGGGAGAACAGCAAACAGCCCAGAGCCCGGCGTGACACACTTTGATCAGCCCGGCCCTGGCTCCCTGCTCCTTCTCCCTAACGAGGGCAGCAGCTCCAAAACCTCCTCGGCTCCCTAGTGCTCCTGCTGGGCTGGGGAAGGACTCATTCAGCTGCTGCTCTGTGCTCCTGCCCTCTCCTTCCCAAGGCAAACCAAGCATCCCCCACCTGGCTGGGCTCCCCCCAGCGCCCTGCCAGGCTCCCAGGGCCGCTGTGCTCTGTTCCCAAATCCCACTCTCCCAGCCTGGGAAAGCAGAGGTGTGCAAGTCCTAACAGACTTTGTTCCAGCACTCTGCATTTGCATTCTGCTCTCCCACTCGCACGGCAGAGCTGCAGAGCGTTCTCCTGCACCCCCAGCACAGGAACGAGGTTTAATAGGAATAAACCTTTTTTTTTTCCTTACCAGAGCTGGGCATGTGGTTCACTCGAGGTGGATTCAACAGCTCCACTGGCTGGTCTCTGCCAGAAAGCCCATCTGGAAAGAGGGAGGGGAGAAAAAAATATATAAAATCACATCAACACTTCGGGTAGCTGAGCTATTTTTAGCCATTCCAAGCAGAAAAAATAATCAGTAACCGATTATCGATGCAGAGCAGAAACACAAATCAATGGAAACGAGAACATCCCCAGGAGAGCTAAAGCAGAAAATAAAGGAGGCTCTATCCCGAATTCTGCTCAGGTTCTCCTGGTCTTTGAGCCCAAAACTAGTGCTGATCCCAGCCTGAGGAAATAGGGATGTCAGCTCACAAACCTTACCAGAGAACAGCTAAACTGCCACTCCTTCCTTGCTGGGAGAACTGAGTCAAGACAGAGACGCAGCCCCACGGAGCAAAGTTGAGGAATGGCTGGAATATGCCAGGGAGATGTTAAGGAAAACTGACAAATCACTGCAGGAGATTAAAATGCAGAGACATGCATAACAAGCCCCATTTTGCATAAGTTTGGATCTCAGAAAGGCATTAAAAACATACTTTGTAAATGAGATGCACAAATCCATCTTGCTGAAGCAGTTCCCTGTTTAAAATATTTCCAAGATCGTATCTTGCATCCAGGTAGAGTTAAACAGAACAACCAGTGTTGGAGACTGCCACACCTGAGTTTCTCGTCACCCACTGCCCTCCCAGGAAAGCCGAAGCAAAAAATGCTAAATTATGTTTTCAGTGCAATTATGAGCGCTGGGATACAGAAAATTTATCTCAAACCCATTTGTTCCACCTCTGCCAGTCTGTCTCACTTTTCCCCTCCAACCCCTTCCTGTGCTGCAGCTCGTGATAGGATCAAGCCAAACCCTGTCTGGAGACATCAAAGAAGCCACCCCATCTCTCTCAGGCAAAGGACAGTGTTAGAAAAACGTTAAGATTTGTTTTCTTCTCCCTGTTTTCTCCATTTTTCTGGAGAGAAAGCACAGCTGGGTATTTCTCCATGTCTCACCTGGGTTCACCTCCACTGAGCATGGATTGAAGGGGAAGAGCAAAACATCCCTATTTCAAATATAATGGAGCCATCACAGTCGGTGGAGAGCACAGCCCAGGAAAATTCCCAGTTTTCCTGGGGAGCAGAGAATTTTCAGCTTCTCTGCTGGGCAGTTTCAGATGAAGATGAGCCTTCAGAGGAGAGGAACCCATGGACAAAACAGAGCCCTGCAGCAGCACGTAGGTGCTCTGTGAGACAAATCCAGGTCAATTTCAGGGATTTTTAGCACTTGTTTAACTCTAAGAAATAAAGCATTTTTCCACTGATTAAAAATATGTATTTTTTCCCACTTGTTTAAAAAAAAACCCAAACCCACAAACCAATGCTTCGCTGTCTTTGTTCCAAAATGAGGATTAGATTAATCACAGCAGAACATCCAGGAACATCTTTTAAAGCACTGACACCTGAAACACTCGAAGAAAAACCGAGCGGTGCGAGACCGAGGTTCTGTCCTTGCTGTCCAGATACAGCTCTATAAAATAAAATATTAAATACGAAACCAAAAATAAAGCTCTGAGTCTCTGGAGTCCTCCCTCAGCACAAGGATGTGGAGCTGCTGGAGCAGTGCAGAGGTCAAGCCATGCAATCAGGGTTTGACTCTTCGTACAAGCCACAAACCCTGGGTTGAACACTGAGACAACCCAGACGAGCTACGAAATATTCCCCAGCTCTCTGCTGGCCAAATGGGTCCTAAGCTACCAAAAAGAACTGGTCAGAAAACATCCTCCCAAATTAGTTCTGGGTGAATCAGGCTGATGATTTCCCCAAAACTCTGCAACAAAGTGCTCTGTCCAGCGAGCCTGGAGGGAAGCAGACACCAGCCTGTCTGATTCATGGCTCGAGCCAGGGAACATTTAGTGGAGCTTAATTTCCAGATGGGCATTTCTACTCATTAATTAACAAGATGAAGCCATAATTCATTGATGGAAACTTGAACACGTTGTTTTTATCTTTATCTGTTCCAAAGAGTTGTTTAAGTTATTCAGAAAACATAGCCAGGACAGGTTTGGAAGTAGCTGAGTCTGCAGGATTTAAAGATGTTGAAAATAGCAAAACAAAGGCAAAATGTTTACAAATTCACGCCAGAACAAACCAGAAACATGACAGATAAAAACCCTCAGAAAAGATGAAGCAGCAAAATGAACAATTTCAGAGAACCAGAGAACTGGCAAGGTTGGAAAAGACCTCTGAGATCATCAAGTCCATCCAGGGCAAAATCAAACCAGATGAGGACAGGGAAATACAACTTCACCGCTTAGAAAAGACAAGAAATGAAGAGAAACAGAAGGCTGAAACGTTCAATAAGGTCTTGAAGAAAACTGCAAGCAGCCTGACTACAATTAACTCTGATGAGCTTAAAAATGCAGGGCAGAACTGGGAACGAAGAGGTTATTTAAATAGTTTTCCATGTATTCAGATCTTTCGACCTGATGCAAATCACCCTGGCCTACCTGAATTCCTGGAGGGAAGCGATGAGCAACTAAAAATTACCTTTAAAGGACACCCAAAAAAAATTACCTTTAAAGGATACTCTGGTGTCCTTTAAAAATTCTACAGAGGTGCAGAAGTAAAACTTATGGGGAGACAGGGAGAAAGGCAGGAGCAAGAGGCAGAGAAAATCAGCATTACTGACTCGGATTTGTCCCTCTGGAGCTTGAAATGCAGAATTCAAGCTGAAGAACAGATGGATGGGAGATGACAAAAGAGTAAAACCTTCCCACGGTGATGGCGATAGGAAAAAGTACAACTGCAAACGAGAAATAGCTGGCCAAGCAAGGCCAGGAGGAGGAAAAGCCAGAGGATTTCCCCAAACCAAGCACTCCCCACTCAGTGATGATGCAGGGGATCCAAGTTCCCTCCTGGATGCACCACAGGAGCACGTGCAAGGTCATCCCTCGGGGACACGGCAGCCTCGGTGGCCACGGCTTCAGGTTCAACGCCTGAAGATGAACTGTGGGCAACCAAGAGAGAAACCTCAGAGAGAAGAGTTTTAAAAATGGGACAGAGGGGCTGCAGAGCTCAGTTTTGCCAGCACCAGCCTGGTTCTCCATTGAGAGAAGACAACAGAGTGGTCCAGAGGCATTTTCAGGATGAGCAGTTTTCTGCTAACGCTGCGAGTCTGAGACCACTCGAGCAACTTCTGTCTCCTTTGCTCATAAATCTTCTGGACAGCACCTCACTGCACAACAGCAACCAGGGGCTTCTGAGCAGGCAGGGAAGTCACTGGGAGGGTGGGGAGGTCCTGGCACAGGGTGCTCAGAGAAGCTGTGGCTGCCCCTGGCAGTGTCCCAGGACAGGCTGGACATTGGGGCTTGGAGCAGCCTGGGACAGTGGAAGGTGTCCCTGCCATGGCAGGGGGTGGAATGGAATGAGCTCTGAGGCCCCAAATCACACTCCTTGCCCCTAAGCAAGGCTGCCCAATGTTCCACAAGCCTCCCCCCTGGTCACCAGGCCGTTCAGAGAGCCCAGGCTGTGCCACATGAGAGCCCTGGCAGTGCCCAGTGGCTCCGTGCTGTCTCCACTCCCCGTGTCAGCCCACAGCAATCCCATGGATCTCCTCCAGGCGCAGGAGTGTGGGGTGCTTTTCCTGCTGCTCTTGGTATCCACGTACCACAAGCAGGCTATAAAAAGCCCCCTGCCCTCTGTCCCTGAGCCGGGCTGGGGGCACAGCGTGCACACAGGGCTTCTGTGCCTCCCTTCCCAGCAGGATCTGGGCAGGGTCCCTGGGAGGCTCTGCTCGAACGCTTGCTGCATTTAAAAACCGGATCATGCACTACCCTTGGAGCCTCGGGATGCCAGGCAGCTGAAGCAGGCTGGCAGAGGAATTAAAAAGCCTCCACCCCTGACCCTTAAGCACAGGTCACTGGAGCACCCTGACTTGCATATCAAGCGTGTGTGACAAGTTACAATATTAGCAATGAGAGCGCTAATTACCACGGGCGCGTTATTTATTTGTCTGCTCACTCGAAATTTACGGGGAGGGGGGGAGAAAATAAGAGGAAAAAAAAAAAATCCTTCAACATTTACAAGAAAGCAATTAGGGCAGCAAATGGATTATTTCTCTTTAAACCTATGAGAAAATGCTCAGTGCATATTTCCTCTCTAATTTGTCTGCACTCAAGGAGCTATTTTTGGAAGTCTCCCTAGACTGTATTGTAGCACCACATGTACTGTAATGGCATTTTAATTAGCCCAGAGAGCTGGAAGATGCACTCTGCATCCGAAAGAGAAGCAGCCTAACAAAATGAGAGCATCCTTCCCTTCCCTTCTCGGAGATTTACAGCAGCTATCAAGCCCAAATACCAATTATGGCTTCGGCTGGAACCGACTGCGACTGCTATAAAAACCCAGCGCGCCGCCCCGGCCCGCGGAACTCCACGCAAACAAACGCAGGATTTCAGCACTATTTACTCATCCTTCAAAGGTGGACGGTAAAAATAAAAACGCTGCAGCCACACACAGCCAGAATGGGGGGCAGGAGGAGGGGAGACCAGTGAAAAAGAGATGGATCTGTTGGAGTTATCGAAACGCCCGTTTAGAGGAGAGTTAACGCAGTCCGGTTCGTTTGGGGCTGTTTGGGGGAATTTATTAATTATTAGGGTTACAGCAACTACGGCTAATATTGAAGTGAGCTACCTCAACTTGCCAGGGAGTGACATCGTGCATCACCATCACCAGGATGGTCTGCTATATATACATTTATATATTTATTTTGCCTTCATTCTGACTCTTTGCTGCGGATGCAGTAGAAAGTAGGTCAGGCTGGTGGCCTCCTCAGCTCTGGAAGAGGCTGGCACACCTGGAATAGCAACCCTCCCTCATGCCCTTGACAATCCAGACTGCTCCAGAGACATTCCAGAGCCCAGATATCAGTTCCACTGAAGCCAGGAGCCCACTCCGGCACTTGGCACCTTGCTCGAGAGAACCAGGATGGGGCTCAAGCTTCCTTTTGCATCAGAATCCACACAAACACCTCACAAGAATCTGAAGGTCCTCAGGTGTAACATCTACAGGAGCATGGTACTGCTCTCCTACCCTGGACCTCGTAAAGATAAATCCTGCAGGTCAGTTTGGTTAACATCAAGGTAAAAGCATAAAAGGAAAAATAAAAAGTTCAAGGCCAGGTTGGATGGAGCTCTGAGCAACCTGATCCAGTGAGAGGCACCCCTGGCCATGGCAGGGGCTTGGAACTGGATGGTCTTTAAGGTCCCTTCCAAGCCAAACCCACATCCTGGGATTCTGACGCTCAGCAGCTGCTAACACAAAAAGCAACATTTAATTTATTCCTAGGAAGTTATCCTAGAAGCCAAAATGCCTAAGAAGCGTTTGAACAGGAAGCTGTGGTCCTCAAGGTGTTGACAGGCTGATATCCAAACGACAAGACACCACTTTTCCCTGGAAGCATTGTGTTCCACTTCCTATGCCATTATTTTCCTTAATTCCCTGCAGTGGGAGGATGAAGCAACTCCCACCAAACATGACAATCTTCAGCCTCCTCAGCAGACTCCGATGACTTCACCCGCACACAGCTGAGGAGATGTGTCACTTTGGAAATCCACGGGAACAAAATAATCCTTAAATGTGAGCGAGCAGAGGCTGGGAGTAACCCATCCACCCCACCAGAGAGGGTAACGCTCGCTGGCACAATCCCAGCCAGGAGGAGGAGCTGCCCATTCCAGGAGATTTGATTCCCTCCCCCTTAGGACAGGGAAAGCCAGAACCCCCCCAGAGCCAGCCTTCCCACTGCCCCCCAACAAAGCAGGCCGGGGAGCAAGAATAAAACACACTGAAGGCAGAGAATGTGCACTACAATATCTCATGTCTCTTTTTCCTCCCAAGTGAAAAAACCTCACATATTTAATGCTGGTTTTCATTCCATTTTTCTATAACCGGTTTCAAAATCAGCTCATTTGGTCCATAGGAAACAAGTACGGAAAGCCAGGTAAAATTAGGGCTAAGCTCGAGCACACACCTGAAGCAACAACACCCTGGCACCCTGGACACCGAGAGTGGCTCAAGAAAGACAAAAAAACCCAAGGCATGCACGTCAGACCCACCTGGCAGACACAGCCTCCCACAGAGGTGTGTGGGCCCGTGGAGCAGCGGTGTCCGGACCATTCCCAAAGCAGCTCGGACCCTGCGGCAGGAGCCGGGGTCCCGTCCCTGGGCGCTCTGCTGCCGGCCAGTCCCAGCCCCTTTGGCCTCTCCAGTGCCAGGAAAGGCTGAGCTCTGATTTCCCCCTGGCAGCACCGCCCACGGAGTGACATTCCCAGGCAGGGAGCCCTGTCCCAGACCCGGCTCCATTTCAGGCCGAGCCGTGTCCTGCAGTGTCTCTCCTGTGGACAATGCCAGAAGGCCTCTGCTGGTGGCCATCCCACACCTCCTGCTGGCCAGCGCCAAGCAAACCCCAGCACACAGCTCGGGGCTTCCACTGCCACCATTCCCAGTGTGCCCAGGGCGCTGGGAGACTCGGGGTGGGATCTGCAGGATCCACCACGTCCTGATGTTACATCGGCCCCCGGTGAGACGCTGCCTGCAGGATCAGCCTGGCACCCTGCACAGAACCTCCCCGTTATCCCAGCCTTATCCCACAGAGAGCCAACCAGGATCAACCCCAGGCAGCAGGAAAAGCATCCCTGTCTGCCTGTTCCTGACATAATTTCCTTATCACAAGGCTGGAGCCCCTCTGCTCTGGAGCCAGCCTGGGAGAGCTGGGGAAGAGAAGAGAAGCTCCAAGGAGAGCTCAGAGCCCCTTGCAGGGCCTAAAGGGGCTCCAGGAGAGCTGGAGAGGGACTGGGGACAAGGCCTGGAGGGACAGGACACAGGGAATGGCTTCCCACTGCCAGAGGGCAGGGATGGATGGGATATTGGGAAGGAATTCTTCCCTGTGAGGCCCTGGCACAGGGTGCCCAGAGAAGCTGTGGCTGCCCCTGGATGCCTGGCAGTGCCCAAGGCCAGGTTGGACATTGGGGCTTGGAGTAGCTTGGGATAGTGGGAGGTGTCCCTGCCATGGCAGGGGTGGAGTGGGACGAGCTTTAAGGTCCCTTCCCACCCAGCCCACTCTGGGATTCTGTGATTCCATAATACCTGCTGCTACCCGCCAGCTTTAGGCTGTGTACATCATCTTCATGTCAATTATGTACAGATTTCTAAAATTTGGACTTCAGATATTTTTAAATCCCAGATAAAAAAAAAAAGACTCTCATTTCAAAGCATCTAAAAGTAGATTCCACTTTCACAGACTTGGTGGAACAGAAATTTCCCCACTTGCGACGAAGGAGCCGAGACTCCGCTGCTCATGACTATAAATATATTCATAGATATTTTCCCTGGCACAAAGCACTTCAATTTTAAAGGCAAGAGATTCATCAACTCTTCTGGAGAGCTTCATCCTTTTGCTGCTTTGATTCTGTCAGTGAGCACACGCTCCTGGCAGGAGTGGAGGAGGGCACAATCTGCCACCATCTGCAGGGTGCAATCCATCTGAAAAGGTGACTGTCCTCAAGAAATTAGCATAGTCCAAGCATTTAACTTCGCTCTGGAATATTATGTTCAACCAAAAGGCTCTTTCCAGAGCCGTTCTGCAAAATGTTCCTGCTCCCTGCGTGCTGCTGGGTTTGGGGTTTTTTTTCAGTTTCAATGCAGCCTTTCAACAAAAGAGGATAAAATTTTCCGTCCTTCTTGGGAGGCGAATGGGGTAAAGGCAGGATTCCCCCACCCTCCCGGTTAAATGCTTCTCTGGGAGACCAGCGTTATCAAAGCGAGGTGTTTAATCTGCTGAGACAGGTCCCGTGAACTTGAGCACAGTGAAAAAAGCCAACTCCCCAGGACGGCCGGGGCGTTGGGCGGGAGAGGTGCTGCTGGCAGCCGGCCCTTCCCCAATCACCCGCTATTCCCACCTCATGGATCCCCGGGGCACAGCCACCAACCCGCAGACAGAGCGCCCCTTTGATCCCGACCTGTATTCCAGCAGGTTCCTCAAAACTGATTGCTGATACCAGAACGAAGCAGGGGAAGAGGGGAGGGGGGGAAAAAAAAGAAGCACCTTGAAATTATCTGCGATTGTCAGCAGCGGGAGAGAGGCAAAGCACATCTTCGAGGCAGGAGAGGAGGGTCAATAACCTGCTTAATTTTCCCTTCTCTCCGGGTGAATAAACTGTCAGGAAGAAATCCAGCTGAAAGATAGCCTGGCTCTTCCACAGCTTCAAACGAGGCTCCAGCTCCTGCCCACGCGCTCGCAGGACGCGATGTTCGAGCTAATGAGATGCCACGGGGAGAAGAGGCTTCCTTCCTTCCTTCCTTCCAGGAGGGAACAAACTGTCTGTGATGGGAAGCAAAGAGCGTGGATTGCCTCCCAGCCACGTGCTAAATGGGACTGATCCACACAGGTGATGATTCTGGGCAGGGTCAGGTTGGATATCAGGGAAAGGTTCTTCCCCCAGAGGGTGCTGGGCACTGCCCAGGCTCCCCAGGGAATGGGCACGGCCCCGAGGCTGCCAGAGCTCCAGGAGAGTTTGGGCAGTGCTGCCAGGGATGCCCAGAGTGGGGTTGCTGGGGTGTCTGTGCAGGGCCAGCAGCAGGACTTTGTGGGTCCCTTCCAGCTCTGGAGATTCCATGATTCTATGAACTATTTCCAATGCAGGCTGCATCCAAAGGTTCCGATCCTTTCCAGTGCAGGAAAGGGAAGCGAGGACACTTACTCAGCAACCCCTTACACTCAGGCTAACCCAGGAAACATTCCTGGATGCAGCAGGGGGCAGGGAGAACCGAGGCAAAGGAAACTGAGGCTTGGAGCCCTCCCTGGGCACTGCTGGCAACAGGAACCATCCAGGGTTTCACTGCTGGCCTTAGGAGCTCCCTGAGCACACGGCAGAACTGGAAAGAGCAGAGGGGAAAAAAGGGGGAATTTCTCGTCGAGGAAAATAAATACGGAGACATGGAAACAGGAGAGTCAGCAAACAGATCAGGCCTTGGGTTTGATGGAGCTGTGGGTTCCAGGTGCCTGTCAGGCTCCAAAGGCTTCCAGCCCCAACCCTTCCCAGTGCCCCATCATCCTTTCTGCTACACTCCCCATCTCTCGGGGTGGAAAACTCATCCTCACATGCAATACCACATCCAAGCCTGTAACAGCACAAAATCTGTGGCTCACCAGGGAAAAATCCTTTTGGTCTAATATTTTAAGGACCACAGGCCAGCTGACCGTGCCCATGAGCAGCCTGAACTGCAAGTCACCCTACGCCTGCTGAAGGCGACAATGACACGTTTGTGTGCCACCCTCACCCTCAGACAGGGAGGAAGACAAGGTTTCTCCTTGCTTTGCCCAGATTTCAAGCAGGCGCACGTAAAAAATTGAGTAAGTTTGTGTACAAAGCTTGGACCAGGAATTACTGGCACCCAGAAATCCAGATCCTGTCCCAACACGCTAATTCAGGGTGCTCGAAACAAAACTGGAGATAGTGCTTGGTCAAAACCAAAATCATCAGTTCAACAGCCCTGGAAGCACACAGACAAACAGCAATTAAATCAATCAAGCAATTAAAACCAGTCATGTCCAGAGTGCCCGTATTCCAAGCTTCCAACACTGGCTCCTCATCCTCAAAAGAAACAAACCCCCCAAAAGTGCCAAGCACCAAAGGTTACTTTTAACTGAAGGTAAGAATGTGGAGTCATCCATCAAAAAGACTGTTTTGCTTTCAGATACTCACACTGAGTATTTCTGTGGGAATTACTGCCCTTAAATTAGAGCCATGAAGAAGTTGGACACTTTCCACAGAGAGTTCTGGATGGACATCACCAAACCCCAACCCAAAAGACAGCTCCCAGCACCTACCCTGAGCACCTCCTCTGTTTCATCCTGATGACGGAAAGCAGCAGAAAGCTCCAAGAGAGGAAAATCTCACCAGTGCCACCTGAAACGCACAATCCACAACTCCCTCACGCTGAAAAATCCCCTTTATTCCGGTTCTGTGGCACATAAGGGGTTAACACAAGCTGAAACGCTCATGCAATGCATAATGGGTTTTCCTCACCACAATGGATCATTACTGCATGGCCACCTAATACAGTAATTGTAGATAATACCAGCAGTATGGATTTGCTTTAGTAAAAGCACCTGAAATTGCATTAAACACAGTAACACGAGAATGGCACGTTCTCAATAGGATGTTTCTAATTCCTGGTGTGCAGAGGAGCCACTCCTGTTCCCAAGCCAAGGAGAAGCAAGCCTGGCTCACCACGAGGCCGATCCAAAACCGTGGAATCGCAGAAAAGGCTGGAGAGGCCCTCCAAGATCACTGAGTGCCACCACCAGCTCAGCACCACCACTGAACCCTGACCCTGAGTGCTGCATCTCATGTGCCTTTTGAACTCCTCCAGGGATGGAGCCTTCCTGGGCGTGCTGCCTTCATTTCAGGCAACACATTTTCCTCAATATCCACCCTGAGCCTCCCCTGGCCCAGCCTGAGGCCGTTCCCTCTGCTCCTGTCCCTGTTCCCTGGGAGCAGAGCCCGACCCCCCCCGGCTGCCCCCTCCTGTCAGGGACTTGTGCAGAGCCACAAGGTCCCCCCTGAGCCTCCTTTTCTCCAGGCTGAGCCCCTTTCCCAGCTCCCTCAGGAGTTCTCCAGCTCCTTCCCAGCTCCGTTCCCTGCCCTGGCCACGGTCCAGCCCCTCAGGGTCCCTCTTTTTGTGAGGGACCAAAACGGAACCCACTGGATCCAAGGTGCAGCCCCAACGCTGGACTTCGTGCATGTTCAAAACAACGTGACAAAGGGGAGAAAAGAAATTAGAAGGCATTTTAATGAGAATTATTGCTCGCTCCTTTAGGGCACAGAACTTTTATCCACAAGGTGCAGCTTCCACAGGGGGCTAAACAGCACCAAACACCTCATGGGCTGCACTTCGATAACGCCATGGCTGCCTGGATTGCTCCGGGTCTGTCTGGAGACAGCCTCCACAGGGGATCAGGAATCTCAGGAGCTGCAACACCTGGGGGACCTCGGAGTCCCTGAGGATCCCCCTGAGGGAACCATCAGCATTATGAAATACTTGTTGTGTGTTACAAAAGGAAACAAATGTTCTAAAAAGTACTCGGAGGTCTCCGGATGGAATTGTGAATAGGTGCTTTGGGTGGGAAGGGACTTAAAGCCCATCCCATCCCACCCCTGCCATGGACAAGGACACCTCCCACTATCCCAGGCTGCTCCAAGCCCCAATGTCCAGCCTGGCCTTGGGCACTGCCAGGGATCCAGGGGCAGCCACAGCTCCTCTGGGCACCCTGTGCCAGGGCCTGCCCACCCTCCCAGGGAATAATTCCTTCCCAATATCCCATCTAAATCTACCCTCTTTTAGCTTAAAGCCGTTCCCTGTGTCCTGTCTCTCCATCCCTTGTCCCCAGTCCCTCTGCAGCTCTCCTGGAACCCCTTTAGGCCCTGCAAGAGGCTCTGAGCTCTCCCTGGATTGTTCTCTCCTCCAGGTGAGCACCCCCAGCTCTCCCAGCCTGGCTCCAGAGCAGAGGGGCTCCATCCCTTGGAGCACTTAATCCCATAGCCCAGCACGAGCAGGGAATTAAACCCCACAGGTTAACACAGCAAAGGGATGTTACAGGCAGCACCACCAGCCCACCCGTACCAACAGCAGCGCCATGAAGTGCCACAGTTCCTGGTAAGCACAAAAAACACGGAAACAACCAAAAAAAAAAAAGCCTTGATTTTTCATTTTAACTCATTTTTGTGTCGTTACATTGGTTTTTGCTTCATCACTGCAAGTAGAAAGGCGTAAATTAAGACACTGGGGTTTACTACTTAAGTTACTCCTTAAGGCACCATTTACTCAGAAGCAGTCAGACAAAAAAGGGATGATTTCAAGTTTTGCTTTCTTGTTGTGTTTATGGGTTTTTTCTTAGCCTGGAGTTATTTCTCTCCCATTTCTCACTTAAAGCCATGCCTCCCATAGCCTTCAGTGTGCCCCTACTGAAATCCAGCTGGCACCTCCCAGAAATCCATCAGAATTCCCTTAGAGCCTCTGCAGCCAAGAGGTCCCTGCTTATCATGGGAGGGGAAAAACAGGGCAAACAAGGTGATCAGCAAATGGGGGAGTGGGCCCCACCTAATAAATCTAATAAATGTGGTGGGCCTGGAGAACAGGAGGCTCAGTTTCCCATTCCCTAGAACGAGTGCACACTGCGAGCCTGAACCCATTATCCCACCTGGATGTTATTTACAGTAAGGAACCACAGTGCCTACAAATCTGCTAAACAGCAAATACCTCCATCAGTTTTGGCTGCATCCTCCAGTGTTTTACACCAACAGCGACCTCTGGGTTGCCTTCCCCCAGGCACTGATGGAGAATCCATCGCTGTCCGTGGAATCACACACTGCAGTGCTGCCTTTCGCTGGCCCTGCTCACATTCCCACCCAACCAGCAGCACCAATCAATGGCCTCCCCAAAAAAATCAATCCTGGCCCACATTTCCATCCCCCCCAGCGCCCAGCCAGCGGGAATTGTTCATCCTTTGTGTGCCACGAGCAAAGGAGCAGCTGAAAGCACTCAGCATCCGTCAATCCGGATGAGATTCCCTCAGCGCTGGGCACTCGCTCCTGGAGCTGGAAACGCAGCAAGGCAGAGCTGATCCCAGCGTCACTGCAGCTCTGCACAAGGACTCACCCAGCCCAAAGCCTTTCACAGAGCCAGAGAACATCCTGAAAGGAGCCCACCAGGATCACCCAGCCCAAAGCCTTTCACAGAGCCAGAGAACAATCCTGAAAGGAATCCACAAGGATCATCCAGCCCAGCTCCTGGCCCTGCACAGACACCCCAACAATCCCACCCTGGGCATCCCTGGCAGCACTGTCCAAACTCTCCTGGAGCTCTGGCAGCCTCGGGGCCGTGCCCATTCCCTGGGGAGCCTGGGCAGTGCCCAGCACCCTCTGGGGGAACAACCTTTCCCTGATATCCAGCCTCACCCTGTGGTTTGATCCCTCTCTGCTGCATGCTAAGCCATCGAGTAATGCAAGTAAATCCTCGCTGCTTCCCCTCAAACTCCTCCTCGATACCCAAGGCATGTCCTTGGACAGGTTTTTTTGAACATATTGTTCTCGAGCCATGGTTTAAAATTCACTGTGGCCCTGCATCGCTGTCATCCTGTGCTTCTGTCTCTGGCATACATGAGGTTTGACCTTTTCAGATTTACATTTACAGCGTTCACAATCCTTGTGAGCTTTGCTACAGACAGGAAAAAAAAATGAGTTGAGAGGAATTTCTGGAATGGTGACTGGACTGCTGATGTTTCCTAAGGCAAAACACACACTGCTTCTATTCCAGCTTCCTAATACCCTGGTAAACAAGAGAAAATTGAATGACAAAGGAACCCTAACTAGCTGGAATCTTCTGAAAGATAGAAAACAGACTTCCAGGGCTGCCCACACAAGCGAAGAAGCTTCGGCAGTCGCTGTTCAAGGGTAGCACAAACAATGCTCCAAATGAAGAATGCGGCAGGAAAAAGAAAAAAAAAATGCAGCCCAGCAGCTGGATTTCCAACTGAAGGAAGGAAGGAAAGCCAGGCACTTCCAAAAGCGTCCCAGCACGTACCCAGCCTCACGCTTCTCCCTTTCCTTCGTGCTGCAGATGCCCTGCTTGCTTTCCTGGTGTCCCTAATTGATGTGGATCCCTTCCACCCAGCTGTCCCAGCACCACACAGAGCCTCAGAGTGTTCCCAGGCTGTGGGAAGCCCAGCCTGGAGCAGATCTCCCTCTCCCATCCAGCCCCCAGAGGGAGGCAGGCACGCTTTTCCTAACACATCCATCACTCACAAACGCACGCACAAACCCCAAAGCTCTGGATTTCAACAAGGCTTGGAGTCACAGGTCACAGGGAATGGCTTCCCAGTGCCAGAGGGCAGGGATGGATGGGATCTTGGGAAGGAATTGTTCCCTGGGAGGGTGGGCAGGCCCTGGCACAGGGTGCCCAGAGAAGCTGTGGCTGCCCCTGGATCCCTGGCAGTGTCCAGGGCCAGGCTGGACACTGGGGCTTGGAGCAGCCTGGGATAGTGGAAGGTGTCCCTGCCATGGCAGGGGTGGAACTAAATGAGCTTTAAGTCCCTTTGAACCCAAACCATTCTGGGATTCTGTGATTTGCCAGCATTCCCATCCCGTGAGACCACACGAGAGCAGAAACAGGCTCTTGGATAAGGATGATCAGCCCTGGATAACCATGATCCTCCTCAGACACACAAATTCCTGGGCTTGGCTCGTGAGGGTGCCACAAACTTTGGTTTCCCCAGCCCTAAGTGCCCTTCGGTGCCACAAAACACCCGTGCCCAATTAACCCTTTTGATGTGTCTCATTTTTTAACAGGGAAGACCAAGGGCACGAAGAGGAAAGGCTGAGCTCAAGGAATGGCAGCATTCCCCAAGCCACTTTTCCAGACCCCCTGCCCCAGACCCACCACCCTGCCAGTCTCTGGTCTCCTACCAAATTGTGGAACCATTACAGCTGGAAAAGACCTCTAAGACCAAGCCCAGCCATTCCCCCAGCACTGGTGGCTCCACCACTGAACTGCGTCCCCAGGTGCCACATCCACAGCCTCCAATAACCTCAAAACAAATTCATCTGCCATTTATAATGAACGGGGCAGACCCAAAACATTTTCTGTTTAATCACCTGCCGGAATTTCCAGCACAAGACACCAATGTGCTTTTACAACACCGTCACAGACCAGGAGCATCTGCCTCTGCTTTTAGCCGTATTTTTCCTGGAATACTCCTGCTGTGCACACTCTATCCATCTTGTCCACCATCAATAAAATCCATTGATCAGTGTCAGCTGCCAAAACCCAGCAGAAAGGTAAAGAGAGGATAAGGAGTGGAGAGCTGACTGCAAAGGAGGCAGTTCCTGGGGCAGAGGACATGGGAGTGCTGTCAGAAGGGAGATGGGCAGCACAAACTCTGGGAAAGGCCAAAAGAAGGAGGAAAATAGGACACAGGTGGTTAAAACAACACCTTCCCAGTCCTGCGTGGGGCTAAGAGCTGGATTTCAGCATTGCTTGGGAAGCCCTGCCTGTGATAGGGAGACTTCCCAGTATCCATAAACTTTTGGGCAAAGCAGCCAAAGAAGTGAGAGCCTCAGCAGAGCTTTGTCCCACCAGAGGGGGGATCACCAGGGACCGGCTGGTCCTACACACCCCTGCCCTTCCAAAAACCAGGCAGCAGAGCAGGGCCTGGGTGAGGGTTTCTCTGGAAGTTTGGGATATGATGTGCACACAGCTCTCTCAATCCCAGCTGACAAAACACCCCAGGAAGCAGGAGCAGCTCCTTGAAGTCTCCAAAGGGTGGCTGATTCTGATTCTTTCACCCCAAGAAATTAAAAACTGCAGGGTGCCGAGAAGAGCACAAATTATCAACAGGCTGCCAGGTTGTTTTAGGTCCCTCTTAACTCGTGATTACCACCACCTATTCCATCATCTGGGGCTAAGTGGAGCTCCAAAGAGATGTGTGGGATCAGAGATTAGTTCAGACAGTTTGAATTATTCCCTCCACGCTTGGCAGGAGATGTAGAAGAGAGGGGAGTCTGGGGTGGCATTTTTGAGTTTGTTTGGTGTCCTTCAGCCCGGTCTGTCCTTGATTCAGTTCATTTCCGCTCAAACAAACCCCAACCGTTCACGGGTAGGATCAGCTCCATGGGACACGAAGCTGTGACCACACAGGCAGCTCCACGGCCACGAGTGCTGCAGACACCAGCCCTGCACTTTGCCCCAGCTAACGGGGGAAAACACACCAGGAAAAACAAAAACACACCGGGATGGGGGCACAGAGACGGGGGTTTTCAGAACAGGCCCCAAACCGTGTCCCTGAGTGCCACATCCACACACCTTGTCACTTCCAGGCATGCTGGGTGACTCCACCCCTGCCCTGGGCAGCCTGGTCCAGTGGTGACCACCCCTTCAGGGAAGGAATTTCTCCTCATATCCAATGTCCTAAGCCTGCACTGGCATAACTCGGGGTTGTTCCCTCTGCTCCTGTCCCTGTTCCCTGGGAGCAGAGCCCGACCCCCCCCGGCTGCCCCCTCCTGTCAGGGACTTGTGCAGAGCCACAGGGTCCCCCCTGAGCCTCCTTTTCTCCAGGCTGAGCCCCTTTCCCAGCTCCCTCAGGAGTTCTCCAGCCCCTTCCCAGCTCCCTCAGGAATTCTCCAGCCCCTTCCCAGCTCCGTTCCCTGCCCTGGCCACGCTCCAGCCCCTCAGGGTCTTTCTTGCCACGAGGAGTTCAGAAGTGACCCCAGGACTCGAGGTGGCTCCCGGAGAGGGGGAGCTGAGGCAGCTCCCACCTGGGGCAGCCCCTCAGGCCGGGTTCCCTGAACACCCATCAAAAACCACGAACAAAACTCCCCGAGGCAGAGCTGGTTTTACTTCACGGACTCCACTGGAAACACAAGCTGGTGGGGTTTATTCCACACACACAAAATTATCATCTGTCCTCACAAGCAGATGCTCTGCAGGGAAACCACCAGAAAGGACTCTGAACGTGCAGTTTGGAAACACACAGACCCACGGGGCTCTTGTTTGCCCACGGTTTAGGGATCTCCCCTCTTAAGGAGGCACAGCACCAGCGTGGTGCTGCTGTTCCACCCCTGCCATGGGCAGGGACACCTCCCACTGTCCCAGGCTGCTCCAAGCCCCAGTGTCCAGCCTGGCCTTGGGCACTGCCAGGGATCCAGGGGCAGCCACAGCTGCTCTGGGCACCCTGTGCCAGGGCCTGCCCACCCTCCCAGGGAACAATTCCTGCCCAAGATCCCATCAAAACCTGCCCTCCTTCAGCTTAAGGGCAGATTCCCCTCATCCCATCACTCCATGGCTTTGTGAAAAGTCCCTCTCCAGCTTTCTTGTGAGAATCCTTCCTTTCCCCATCTTGCGCCTGCATCTCATTTCTGCCTCTGTGATAACTTTTTGATTTAAGCAAAACAACTGTGCCTGCAGACCAGCAAGAGGATTAATTAAAACAAAGTCATAATAAGCAACCCCCATCTACATAACAGACTCTTAAAACAAATTAAGACCCACATTTTAAAGTACCAGGAACAAGTCAATCAAAGCTAAGTTTGTATTTCCAAAGGACAAGAGAGCCTTTGCACAACTTCTCAGAAATAAACCATTTTAATTTCAAATCAAAATCCCAGCTAGAAATTCTGGTCATACACACACTGCCCTGAGTTCAAGGAGCATTTGGGAAACACTCTCAGGGATACACAGGGTGGGATTCTTGGGGTGCCTGTGCAGGGCCAGGAGCTGCACTGGATGATCCTTGTGGGCTCCTTCCAGCTCAGGATATTCTGCGATTTAATGATTCAATTTTTCACCAGTTTCTGTCTGCCTAGTCCTTGGGAAGAGCAAGGAGCCAGGCTCCAGCCTGCACTCCAAGAGCACTCCAGCGGCTCCGCTGCCGAAGGGTAAAAGGGTTCTTGAAGCATCTGCAGCTCTCAAAATCAAAGGGAACGTCACTCACTAAACCAGCATAAAAAAGGAGGCCCTGGCCTTTGGATTCTCTGTTAATATTGACAGGCTGGAGCTCAGAAGTGTCACTGGGAAGAGTGAAAGAATAAAGAAAAACCCAACATGAAGACTTTTTGTTGTGAAGAGCTCGAAAAAGTTGAGGAGTAAATCAAAGACTCAGAAAATGGTGAAAAAAAAGCAGAAACATCCCAAAAAAACTTCTAAGTGCAGTCCGAGGTTCCAGAATGACAGCATCCCGGAGCATTTAACAATTTCCACTTAAGTCAAGCTAATAGGAAGATTGAACTTTAATTTCCACTGAATTATTGCCAAAAGCTTTCCTTCAGCTGAGGATGGAAAAAGCATTCTCCCTCCTGCTTTTTCAGCTTGTTCAGGACAGACAGCAAGGAAAGGAGATTCACACAAGGGCATGGAGCAACAGGACAGCAGGAACGGCCTTAAGCTGGAGGAGGGCAGGGATGGATGGGATATTGGGAAGGAATTCCCGACTGGGAGGGTGGGCAGGCCCTGGCACAGGGTGCCCAGAGCAGCTGGGGCTGCCCCTGGATCCCTGCAAGTGCCCAAGGCCAGGCTGGATGGGGCTTGGAGCAGCCTGGGACAGTGGAAGGTGTCCCTGCCTTCCTGTGACAGGCTGCCCTTTTCCTCACTCCTGAGCTTTACCTGCAGCCATCCCCAGTTTCCAAAGGCACTTGTTCACAAACCAAAGGTCAGCAGGGGCTTCACAACAACCCAGCCCCTGCAGCTGCGGCCATTGAGCTTTACAGCTCCATAACTCTGGGCAGGGGAGCAGCATCATCAGTCTGGGCAGCTCCCCAGCTCCTCTCTGGCTTCAGGCTCTGTTCCTGAGGGTTGGGTAGCCTGGAAAAGCAGGGCTAGGTGGCCAAGGATCCATGAAAGCACTGGGGGATTAAGCAGCCACTTGTCCGGCACGGCAAGGTGAGCCAGAAGATGCTAGAAATCCACTTGGGTGCTTCATTAAGCAATTAGAACTCGTTAAATAACCCACAAAGCAGAGCAGAACTTCTGCCCTAGGGATCCACCTGACTCCAGAGGACTCCTCTGTCCTGTCTCCCACCCCAGCTAGGCCAAGGAAGGGCAGCTCCCTGAGGGGCTCCTGAATACAGAGGTGGGAATTGTAACATTGCAAAGAGTTTCTCTTGCCTCACACAAAAGCCCCATGTGCAGGGGGGTGTGGGTGACAAAACACAACGAGAGAAATAGGTCACTTCTTCAAGCCAGTGAGAACAAGATGCTGCCTCCTAAAAGCCCCCAGAAAGGGCAGCTGCAGTTTCTACACACACACACCCAAAACACCTCCTCTGATGTGCCTGTAAACAGGGGCAAGGGACCAGCACAAGATTCCAAACAGAGAAAACACCTTTTTGACACAATCACAGAATCAAAAAAAGCCCTCTGCAATCATCAGATCCCACTGTTCCCCCAGCACTGCCAAGGCCACCACTAAACCATGTCCCCAGGTGCCACATCCGCTTGTCTTTTAAATCCCTCCAGGGATTTGCACTCCACCACCGCCCTGCACAGCTGTGCCAGGGACTGACCACCCTTTCCAGGAAGAAATTTTCCCTAATACCCAACCTAAACCCACCCCGTGCAACTTGAGTCCAAGAGGAGCCCATCTGTGGAAGAGCCTGGGAGTCACTGCTGGACAACTCAGAAGAAGGGACCAGTGTGAGGAATAAAAGGCAGCTGGGCACACGAGGGTCCTCTGCAGCTCCCAGCTGTTTTGGGTCTGCCATGAACTCCCATCCTGCAAACAGGGGATGCAATGACCTGACAAAAAGGGAAAGGTTCTTCCCCCAGGGGTGCTGGGCACTGCCCAGGCTCCCCAGGGAATGGGCACGGCCCTGAGGCTGCCAGAGCTCCAGGAGCGTTTGGGCAGCACTGCCAGGGATGCCCAGGGTGGGGTTGTTGGGGTGTCTGTGCAGGGCCAGGGGTTGGACTGGATGATCCCTGTGGGTCCCTTCCAGCTCAAGATGCTCTGTGAAAACAGCTCCCTCCCGGCTAGTCTGCCTCCAAGGAGTAAAACCAGCCGGGAACAAGATCCCCAAGTGTGGAGAAGGAGGCAGGCAGGCCTGTGAGTGTTCATTTCCATAGGGAAACTCTGAGGTCGTCCAAAACCTGCCAAAATTAACGATCGGAGAGTCCAGAGCAGGAAAAGATGGGTGGAAGGGAAAAACCCTGCGTGCTCTCTAGTGTTTTATCAACATTTATTGACTTATTTTAAAAGCTGGGTGGAACGTGGGGAATTAATAGACCACCATATGCCCATGTGCTGCATCTGCTACAGCGATTTATTCTTATAGTTCTTTTATTACCTTCTTTGGGAACTGAATGGGAGAAGGAACAGCATCCTGACACTTGGAAATTAGCTCGTTTTCACAACTGTCAGCAGGAAAGCAGGAATTAATCCTCTCATTTCAGCCTGAAAAATAGTGAGAGCAAGCCCAACGAAGAAAATAAAAATAAAAATTGTTTCTGTGTTTGTAAGAGGGGGGGAAACAAAAAAGTGCTTGGAAGAGCAGTGGCCTTATTATGCTGGCAAGGCTACAGCCCATGAGATCAATGTTTTGATGAGCACAAGGACTTGTGCCAGAGGGGGACGGGAAGCAGGAGAGGAGACTTCAATGGGCTGAAAGCGTGGAGAGAGGAAGAGACAGGGAAGTGGTTTGGGAATGAATTAGGTCAGGGGTGCGTTTAGGACAAGGGAGAGCAGGGAATGCTTGGCCAGGGACATGGGAACTGTTGAAAGGAGGGTTCTTCGAGGAGGGAAGGAAAGGAGAAGGATCTGCAGTGGACTTTGCACACAACAAGAGAAGCACCACCTGCCCAAGGCAGCCCTCACCAGGAGAGCTCAAAGGGAACCCACAAACCTCAGCCAGCTCCCAGGAACCTGCTCTGCATCCAGCTTGGAGACTCTCTAAGGTACCAGAGACCTGAAGTGAACAGCAGATAAGACTCTTGGGGGATTTGGATGTTTTTTGGGTTTTTAACCCCTCTCCAAAAGCCTTCCTGCTTGATGCAGCAGCAGCATCAAGTCGTGTCCCACCCCAGGGCTGGGTTTGCCAACAGGATTTATTTCTGGGCTTGCAATCCCCCTTGAGCTGGGAGCTGCATTTCGGCACTGCCTTTGCCTGGCTCACGGTCCCATGGCAGTCACAGTTTCTAGGTCAGGAAGAGGCTTTTGTAACAATCATAGGATTTATGGAGTTGGAAGACATCCACAAGGATCATCCAGTCCAGCACCTGGCCCTGCACAGGACAACCCCAAGAATCCCACCCCGTGCATCCCTGAGAGCGCTGCCCAAACGCTCCTGGAGAAATTTTTATTTGACTGAAAAATTCTTGTTAAGAAAAAACAAGAAACTAAAACTCCCAAACAATGAAATGCAAAGATAAACTTGCGTCCCTTCACACAGAAACACTCCTCCACAGCAACTTTGGGCAGAAACCCTGTGCTTCCAACACCGAAACCTCACAGATCAATCCCTCGAAGACGAGCCCAAATCTGTACATTCCAAGACGAATTTATACACCCAGCATCCAGCGGGAGAGGGCTGGGAGGAAAAGAACAGCAACTTCCCACCTCTTCCCTCAAACCACAGGCTCTGCCCCCCAGGAGCTGGACTGCCGGACCCGGCTTGAAGAGGAGCCGCTGGAACGCCCGGGCCCGGCGCTCCAAACTGCGAACAAAGGCGCCCTTAAATGTGGTTTGATTGACGCAAATCAAGAGCCGAGCGGGTGATTCATCGCTGTCAGAGCGCGGCACTCGCACAAAACCTCACACAAAACCCCGGCCCGGGGACCGAGCCCGGGGACCGAGCCGCCGGTGCGCTCCGACCCCCGGCAGCGCGGCCGCGCTCCAAGGCGGGCCCCTCAGGAGCAGGGGAGGGCTTGGGGAGGGCTTGTTCCCCCCTCCTTCCCCCCCTCCCCCCAAAGACATTCCGCGTTTTCCCAGGTGGTAATAAATCTTGGGACGCGAAGGTGTAATTAGCAGCGTGCTGCACCTCCCCACAGCTCGGCGGGGAAGATTAGTGCGTCAAATGAAGTGAAGGAGCTGAGGGATAACCCATGGCCGCACCCCACAGAATTCCTGCTGTTTGACGGACGTGTTCCGACCTTTCTGTGCCCAACCCCAGCCTGCTCCCTCTCTCTCCACACTGAAGACACTTTCCCTCCTCTTTTCCTACCCCATGAGCTTCTCAAGAGCAGGGCCAGGCTGGTTTGGGGCAGGGACACAAACTTCTCCCCCGTGTCATGAGGGGGCCGTCGGAAAGAGCCCCAAACCACGGCTCTTGTGCTGTCCCTGACCTGGTCCCACTTTCCCTGCGCTTCGGGAAGCTCTGCAGAGGGTACCCACGGATGTGGATAAAGCTGGGATCACAGAGCGGGTCAGGCTGGAAAGCAGCATCGTCCTGGAGCACGCTGCACAAGGATCCTTCCATGCTCTGCGTGAATCTCAGCCCAGCTTAACTAAAGAGCTGCAAATTTGTCAGGAACAGCACGGATCACAAATGCCTAGCTCTCCTAGCTGGAAAAGAGTGGGAACTGGGGGAAGAGCTGCTGGGTCACAGGAGGGTCCCTGCCACCAGCAGCAGGCTGGTGCTGCGCTGCTGCAGCTCTCCCACCACACACAAAGAGAGCAAACAAACTTCTACCATAATTAACTCATGAAAATGACACCATTATGCTCCTGCAAACAATTAGGAGACAAAAGAGAATGTACAAGGATCCTGCCAACACCACGAAATAAACTGAAGACATTGTTTCATACTAATTTTCTCATAAACCATTTCAAGACAAACGTGACTGTAGGTAAGAAAATTCCAACAGCCAGGACTTCTGAGGTCACTCTTCAGTCCAAGGAGCACCTTGGGGTGGAAAAGTGGATTTCAGCAGATCAGGGCTGGAAAAGGCTGTCAGGATCTGCCCAGTGGCCTGCACCAAACCTCTGCTCCTCAGCCTTCAGCTCTGCTAGCACAGCCATCCATGCCAAAGCCTCTGGATCCTGAGCTGGCTTTGCTGGAACAAGCTCATGTTTGCACCTGAGCTTCCCAAAGAGAAGTCAGAAATTACTCCCAACATCTCTGCACTGCTGCAGCTGGAGCAGCCTAAGGAGGAGTCATTCCAACAGCTCCAGCATATCAGAACTAACTCCTGAGGGTGAAAATAGAGAGAGAGGGAGCAGAACACCAGGAGAGATTTCTCAGAAACACATTACCACGGAAGAGTGAAGTACACGAAGTTTAATCCCTCGGCGCTGCAGTTGTCACCGCTCCTCAGGTTCTGCCTTAGTCATCGCCGAAAAAAAAAACCCCAAACACGGCTCAAAACCCTGCTGAAGTTTAGCAGTGCCCAGGCAGTCATGGCAGGAGCCTTCCCCCCGGCACTGCTGCCCAGGAATCTGGCAGGATGTGCCTTCAGCTGCGCTCTCCAAACAACAGATCACTTCTTGTTCCGCCGGCCAAACGCGGAGAGGAAGGGATTCTGCAGGCAGGACCCTACAAGCAGCAGCTGCCTGCAAGAGTCAACAGCTGGAAGCTGAGGCAAATTATTTTAAAAATAGAGAGGGCAGCAGGAGATCAACATGTGACGATCAGGACAAGGTGACAGACAAGAGCAAATACTTTCGTTTATAGGATAAATTTCTATAGCTCTCAGGGTTTGGGGCTTAGGAAACTGTCAGCGTGACTAACATCTTTAGGAAGTCCAGAAATGAAATCCTGCCTTGTTTTTGGCTTAATGCAGGAAATCAGCTTTAATGACAACCTACAGTTAGCTCTGGAGTAATTTTCTTTCTGCTTCATTGACATACATGACAAGACTTTGTTAGCAGGGCTAAAATTAAAAACAAAACATTTTTCCCAGCTGCACAGAATGCTTAATGCACACACTGACACCTCAAGAAAAGAGACCGAAAAAATTATTTCAAAGCAATTCCATCACCTTTTTATATTCCAGCTTTTCCTGGTATTTTACCTCAGAAGTTTTGCACTTTGCACAACCACAACCACAGACTTTTCATCAAGAATAACCACTGTACAACTTGTTTTCATGGAATCCCAGAATGGTTTGGGTTGGAAGGGACCTCAAAGCTCATCTTGTTCCATGGGCAGGGACACCTCCCACTGTCCCAGGCTGCTCCAAGCCCCAATGTCCAACCTGGCCTTGGACACTTCAGGGATCCAGGGGCAGCCACAGCTTCTCTGGGCACCCCATGCCAGGGCCTCAGCACCCTCAATGTAAAAAACCCTTCATTTTTAGATCTGATCCAAATCAGTCCTCTTTTAGCTTAAATCCCTTACCCCTTGTCCTATCAATATTTTGCATATCCTGTATTCTTCAGCTATGTTAAACCTTGTGATGACAGCGTTCAAAAATTTCAAATCCATGAAGAATCACCTCAAATTACACTCTGTTAAAAAAGAATCAAGTCATTTAAAAAGAATTTTTAAAAAGCAACGGTTTTAAAAGTTAAATTCTTTTAGGCCACTGAAGTAGTCTGCTGTTTGGTACCCAATACTCCTTCCACGATTTTCCAAGTGGAAGCAGCAGCTCCCAAAGGTTTCATCCTGCCAGGCATCCCTTAAACCTGGTGTGGTTTTTAAAATCTTCCTGCACACAATGTTCCCAAAAAAAAAATGTTCTTACAAGAATCTTTCATCTATTCAGAAGCTTCTTCTAATGATAGGACTTGGATTGTGTGAAATCCTAAAAATATGGAGCCAATTCGGGATCTGTGTTGCCCGATGGGATTGGGTGGTGAGGCACTGTCAGAGGCTTCCCAGGGAAACCGTGGCTGCTCCATCCCTGCAAGTGTCCAAGGCCAGGCTGGATGGGATTTGGAGCACCCTGGGACAGTGGAAGGTGTCCCTGCCCATGGCAAGGGTGGAATGGGATGAGCTTTAAGATCCCTTCCCACCCAACCCAGTCTGGGATTGCCAAATCTGGTTTTTTATCATTCTTGTCACGTGGGTAATTTCCAATAATAATCCAATCTGCAGCAGCAATACGGGTTGGATTTTGCTTTCTTTTAGGAATTTTAAGCAGGAGCAATAGTTGAAAAGCTTCAGAAGAAAAGAAAAATAATAATAAAAAAAACCCCTAAAACATTTTGCTTGAGCCCTTCTGTCCAGCATTGGAGAAGGGAAAGGAGAGGGAAGAGACAAAGAATAAGGAATTATGATTGTGGAAAGAAAATTTGGTTTTGCTAAGCTGTCAGAGTCCTGCTGCAGAGAGAAGTTACCCAAGGAAGTGACCCTGCAGCACAGCAAACCCCTCCCAGGACTCCCCAGCCCACCTCCAGCTGAAACACTCACGTAAAAACCCCCATTATGGTAGAAGTCCCAAATCCTAATTTACAGGAGGTCAGCAAGAGCAGAGCCCTTGCCATGGTCAGCAGTGTTTTCCCCTGGCTCCAAGGAGCTTCTCCTGGAACTCCAGCTCAGGGCACGATGGAGTAACAGGACTTTACTGCCTGTGTAATGAGTGACCAGACCACGAGGGGAACACAGGATGGAGCCATTAAAGCCCAGAGATCACCAAAAATGCCGTGGCTCAAGGCTGCAGTTCCTCCACTCTGCTCTGCTCTGTGTGGCTGAAACCCTCGGTACTGGTTTGTTTGCTTTGTGCCTGCTCTGTCTGATTAAAAACGTGTCAGTCACCCAAATAAAGCAAATATTGCCACCAGCGAGCAGGAACTGTCTGCACAGCTGCCCCCAGTCATGCTCCTGACACGTGGGGCTTTGACTGCCACTCAAAGAACCACCAACTCCAAATATTTACTGTAAAACTGCAAAGAATCTTCTAGATACGTCAGGGATGTGATTCCTGAAGAGCTTTGGCTGATCAGTCATTTACAGCACTTGGGCACCAAGCTGGCATTTAGGGGAAGGAGGGAGCTGGGGGTGCTCACCTGGAGAGGAGAACGATCCAGGGAAAGCTCAGAGCCCCCTCCAGGGCCTAAAGGGGCTCCAGGAGAGCTGGAGAGGGACTGGGGACAAGGGATGGAGGGACAGGACACAGGGGAATGGCTTTAAGCTGAAAGAGGGTAGATTTAGGTGGGGTTTTGGGAAGGAATTGTTCCCTGTGAGGGTGGGCAGGCCCTGGCACAGGGTGCCCAGAGCAGCTGTGGCTGCCCCTGGATCCCTGGCAGTGTCCAAGGCCAGGCTGGACATTGGGGCTTGGAGCAGCCTGGGACAGTGGGAGGTGTCCCTGACATGGCAAGGATGGAATGGGATGGGCTTTAATGTCCCTTCCCACCCAGACCATTCCATAACTCCCTGAAAATCAGTGCAGCAGAGATCCAGGTGAGGAAGGGGCACTTCCCCAAAAAGCTCCCCGAGGAGCAGGGAGCCTCTCGGCCCCCGCTCTGCCCGTGGTGGGAATCGCTGCCTGTTTGCTGAGCAGTTTTCCACCCGGGAAGAACAGCAAGGGCCCGGAGCCGGCCCTGGGAAGCGGCTCTGGAGCTATTTATAGCAGCTCAAGGTGCGCGCTGCCGCTGCCGCCGCCGCTGCAGACAGGGAGCAGCTTGTTTTCCCAGGAATTGATCTGCACGGGCGGATTATATAAACAGTTGTTTCTCGCTCATTTCCACACGGCCGGCATCTCCCGGGGTAGGAACGTGCCTGTCACTACAGCAGCTGCTCGCAGGCAGCAGGGCTGGCAGCAGCTGCGGCGCCCCGAGCGGGCAGCCCTAGGTGAGCTCGGCAAAGATGTTCCAAAAATCCAGCTGCGGGGCCCTCACGTGCAGCTGGATGCAGGCAGAGGAGAGCCATCCTCCCCTGCCACGCGGCCCTGCTGCTGCTCAAAAAGCCCCAAAGCCGATCCTCTCCGTTTCACTCGCCATAAATCCTCCTTTAAGCCTATCTGCACGGGTCTCTTGGACGAGTCCGATGGGAAGCTCCGCATCCAGCTTCTGTTCTGGGGAAAGCCAGTCCAATTTCTTTGAAGGCTATTCCTTCAGTAGTTATCTGCTCCTGGCCCCACAGCGTTCTCCAGTGATTCTATCAGAGCAAATAAAGGCTGGGGAGCTGCTATAAACAGGTAGAGGAGCAATAACCACACGTGTGAGCGCTCTGCTTTATCTGGCACCATCCAGGGCACACCTCATCTCTTTCAGGTTAATCAGATTTTCGGAGCAGGGCCCAAAAGCTGCAGTTTAACTCCACGGTATGAGGAATGTTCCCTGCACAGAGATTCCTTATCGCTTCTCCATTTTAAAATTTAATGACAAACTGGAGGAGAGAGCCAAGGCTGCAGCCTGGTTACTGTACACTGAGAGCTCGGGGCCCTGAAACTCACTTTCATCTACGGCAGAAGCCACTGGAAAAGAGGGGAAAAGCCACCAGCAAGCCTTTGTTTTCCCCTCAGTGAGGTGCCCAGGTTAACTCTGCTGGCTGTGCACTGCAGCAGCAGCACTCACCTAAGGGGGCTGTTGAGCAACGCGCTCCAACCTCTGTCGCAACTGCAGAAGTTAATTCTGAGCATTGCCGGAGAAAATCCATCTCCTCCAGCTGAGGCAGCAGTGTATCACATTAGGGATCCCAAGGTTGCACCTGAGCAGCTGCTTTGAAACCCAGAGGAGCTCAGCTGACCAGCCAGCACCAAAACGGCAGAGCCAGCCTGACAGAAATCCCTGAATACCCATCGCTACACCCTCCGAGCCGGGAAGAGCCTTCCCAAAGAGTCAGAAACCCCTCGGCCTCCAGGCTAACACACCCCACCCACATTCTGCTGCAGCCTCAGCAGGTGAGAAGGCATTTCCCTCCTCACATCTTAACAAGAAGGGCCCAGGAGACCTTTTCCCATTCCTTTAGACACTAAAAAGGCAAGCTCAAGTCAGCCCTGGCCGAATGAATGCAAAATATTGTGTTTAACCAGTGTTGTCCTCACTGCTGGCTACTGCCCCTCTCTGGGGTGGAGACAAGATCATGGAATCACAGAGTGGCGTGGGTTGGGAGGGACCTGCAGGATCACCTCATTCCAGCCCTCCTGCCGTGGACAGGGACGCCACCCAGGTGCTGGTTTCTGCACAGGAGATGCACACATGCCTCGGTACAGATGTGCAGCATCCATATTCAATGTGTGCTTTGCACATACAAGCATATTTAACACCAGCAGAAATTCCCAGTTATCATGGAAACCCCTTCAGCCAGCGCTGCTGCTTCCATTCAGACAGATCCCTGTGCTTTTTGCATGGGCCTGGAGAGCTGGGGTAAGGGGGAAAGGCTCCTTACCCAGAGGGTAGATTTAGATGGGATATTGGGAAGGAATTGTTCCCTGGGAGGGTAGGCAGGCCCTGGCACAGGGTGCCCAAAGAAGCTGTGGCTGCCCCTGGATCCCTGGAAGTGTCCAAGGCCAGGTTGGATGGGGCTTGGAGCAGCCTGGGACAGTGGAAGGTGTCCCTGCTATGTCAGGGTGGAATGGGATGGGCTCTAAGGTCCCTCCCACAGTATGGGAAGCCTGGTATCCCTCACAGCCATCGGGAATATGTGGACCCAACCCCTTCTTCAACAAGGCAGAGATTTACCCGGTGCTAATTCTCCTCGTGCCCACAGAATGCTGTACTGACCTTACAGTCTGCATCTGGACACTCACGGGGCAAGACGCTGGAGAAGCTGGAATGTGGGGGAAAGGTGGCAAGGGGATGGAAGCAAGCCCTCCCTCCCAGCATGGAGGCCACCAGGCAGCAGCTCCCCTGAGCTCCCTTGTCTTTTTAAGGGAAGATTACAAAGGTTTGGAAAGCAGCAGCAGCTGCCTTGGGGTGAGATGTGAAACAATCAGCTTGACTCCGTGCCATGCTCCAGCTCACAGAGAAAACATCATTTGCAGCAGTGGCAGCGAGCCTGCAGGTGAGTGCAGCCCACAGAATTGCTGTTTGGGAAAAAAAACCACCCAAATACAGACAGCTTAGCAGCGGAGATAATGGCATTTCACTCCGCGGGCTTCAGCCACTGTGAAATCTGGGGAAAATGTATTCCACACGTACACTACCTGCTGCCTGAAACCAGCACCAAAATTTCCTCCTGGGCCAGCAGGCTCTGTGTCCAGGATGTTAATTAGTGCTCCTTTCCCTCCTGCCAGGGGATGAGGGCCAGGTAAAGGCTCTGCACTAGTCAGCGTGATTAACCTGCCAAATCCGTGATCGGCTGCCCGTCACGGAGGAGTCACCCAGTTAATTCACAGCTCCAGAAGACACAAACACATTTCATGCCTCCCTGAAGCCAGCCGGCATCAGCTGCCTCCTCCCCGCAGAGCTGACAAGGCTCACGCACTGAAACCCACGGTTCCTCGCAAAACAGACTGGAACAGTAGGATAAATTGAAAAGTCTGCAAGTTAATTTGTATCAGCCTTTAATTACGTTCCTTTCTAGAGGTTTGCCTTTATTATTGTCTGGGTGTCAAGGTTAAATTGAAAGTTATTCCAAGTGCATCCCCCTAATAACAGGCACACCTTTGAGAGCACTTGCCCAGAGAAGCTGTGGCTGCCCCTGGATCCCTGGAAGTGCCCAAGGCCAGGTTGGATGGGACTTGGAGCACTCTGGGATAGTGGGAGGTGTCCCTGCCCATGGAACTGGATGGGCTTTGAGGTCCTTTCCAGCCCAAACCATTCTGGGATTCTATGGAAACCTCCTTTTGGGAAACCTTAGGCTCCAGGAATCGGACTTTAGGCAAGAGTGCTTGTAGGAAGCTGTCACTGCTTTCTGCTGCTGTTGGAACAGTGGGATTTGGGGCCAGGGAAACCCCCGAGAGCAATAATTAAAGCTTAAAAAAAAGTGAATTACAGCAGCTATGCTGGATGAAAACGTTAAATAAGTGACAGAGAAATACACTGCACTTGAAGCCATGCTGGTCTGAAACTGCTCACTGCTCTTCCTTCCTTTTTCACATTCATTTCACTTTTTTAGGGCCTGTTTTCTCTAATTCCTGGTTGGAGAACATCCATTACCTGTCTATTCATGAAACCATCCAGCCAGGACCCACCCAGGCTCGTACCTGGTGCTTTCCCAAGTCCAAGTCAAGTTCAGCATCTCTCTGCCAGCATCCTCCTCCACCAGGCCACCACCATCAGCATCGTGCCTGGACCATCAAGGCAACACAAATACCTAAAGGGACTCTCCAGCGCTTCCAAAAACCCCTGCTGCTGCATGGAATGGAGCAGCACGGGAGAGTTCAGGAATACTGAGGGCAAGGACACGGCTGGAGCAGAGCTGTTGCTGGTTCCCCCCACAGGGGACAGAAATATCCCCATTTGTGTAAATACAGCCTTAGTCAACAGGACGACAAATCCGTACAGAGATAAATGCCACCCGCTGACGTCAGTGCCACAGCAACCTAATCAAAGTACAGCCTTCAGCTATTTTTAAACCCCAGTTAAAGTATTTTTCTTTAAAAAGAAAAAAAAATATTGTTAGAACCCATCTTAAAAAAAAAACAAAAAAACAAACCAAACAAAAAAACCCTTGAAAAATAAAGGTATTTAGCAGTAAAACAGAGCTGAAATGTTTATTTCTCGCTGGTGCTGTGGCCATACAAGCGAAGCTTTACCCGAGCCCGAAACTCGCTGTTCCATCTGATGCGTCAGCGCACTAGAAAGCAAAAGATAAGGATTTGGGAAAGCGAACACATCAGATTGGCACTGGCCTTTGTATTGGAAATTTACCCAGACAGGTTAAAAATAACACGGGGAGCGTTGGGAGCCATGCTGAAGGTCGCCCTCGGCGGAGCTGCTGTTTTTGTAGTGCGACACGTGATGCCATTGCCAGGATTCGTGTCCCACACACGCCGGGATCCCCTGGCTCATGGCAGTGCTCACAGGGGCTGCTCAGGACCAACGCTTCCCTGATGGACCTGCTTTCCTTCTCAGTGACGCTGAGGGGAGTCGTTCCTGCCTGCTGGCTGACATTCCCGTTCTGCATTCCCAGGGCTTTAAGGCCCACGGCAGCAGGGCCCGGTGTCAGCACCACAGCAGTGTTTACACGGAGCTCGGAGCACCCACACCTTTGCAGGAGAGCTGGTCAAACATCCACCATGACCAGCCTGAGGGCATGTTCTCCATGGCGACCATGTCTGGGCTCTCCGTGGTCTCCATTTAGAAAGAAATCCTCAAGGCTGGAAGAGGCCTTCAAGATCACCCAGTCCAAACACCCACACAGCACCACCCTAATCCCCCTAGTGATATCCCCAAGTGTTTCCAGAATGCTTCCAGAGACTCCACCATCTTCATGGGCAACTTATTGCAGTGCCTGACCACTCTTTCAGTGATATATATTTATTTATTTTTCTAATATCCAACCTGAACCTCCCCTGGTGCAACTTGAGGCCACCTCCTCTCATCCTTCCACCTGAGGCACAGCAGAAGAGCCTGACCCCCACTCCACTACAGCCTCTTGTCAGGTACTTGTAGACAGCGATGAGGTCCCCCCTGAGCCTCCTCTTCTCCAGAAGGGGAGTTGGAAAGGAAGCAATTCCGACTGGGAACACCTGATTCTGGACTTCACAGGTGCAAGAGGCTCCGCTGCTTCCTTGCAGCTATAAAGTCTTCTACAAATGCTTCGTGTGGGGGAAAAGTGTCTCCAACAGTTAAATCTTCAATCTAAGCTCAGGCTCCGCAGGGAACTTGCAGAAGTCACTCCTGGGTGTTGGCAGAGCTGAGCAGTGACCACATACAACGAACCCAAGTCCCCTTTCCATGCTGTCCTTGGAAGGAGAGGTGGCACAGGTTGGATGCTGTTGGGAATGGCTGGCAGCACGTGCTCACACTGATCTCTACCCCTTGTTTGCTGGTTTTAGAGGAAGAAACTTGGTGTTTAGGAGGAGCACGAATCTTTCATTCTTCCTTCATCTTGAATGTGCAACTGATTTAAGGGTTTCTTGATGTTACCTGTGCTTAACAAGGGGGTGCCTGGAACAGGTTCTGCTCCCACGGAAAAACTGCATCTCCAGCCCCTGTGACCTCATCCAAGCCCAAACTCCACCAACAAGGTTCTGCTGGGCTTCCGAGCTTCACTGGACAGAAGGAAATAAATCTTCAGCAGCAAAAGCACAAACATCAGCGCAGGAGGATGAAAAACACGAGGGAAGGGAAGAGGAAAATTCCCGTCAGCTCCCACTCGGTGAGATCACACACACGCCTCGACTCGTGAAGATGCACATGAAGACCAAGACAGATGTGCATCGATCCCTCTCCCAACCCAGGGCTTGCCTTATTTAATGGGATACAGCAGAGATAAACCTCCGGGATAAACCAGCGGTGGAAGAATCCATTTCCCCACCAGAGAGAATCAATGATTATCCATTTTCCCTTTTATCCTCCTCGTCACACGGCGAATTGGAGCAAACGAGCTAACTGCAGCTCCCATCTGCTCCCCTCCCAGATGTTCCTCCAGCTCCGGAATCCCCGGCAGAGCCCGCACCAAACCTGTCCTGATGGGATTCTCTTGCCAAATTTAAACATGACAAGCAAAGCAGCTTCCCTCGGAATGCTAAATTTAGTGCAGCTTGACCGTGTAACCCACAGAGCCGGACACGCGGAGGGGCTCTCCCGGGACTCAGCAGTTGTGTCCAGCTCATTTCAAGTTGGGAATACGCTGGCTCGTGGATCTGGAGCAGCACACAGGCTCTAATTACATAAAAGAACACAAGTACAGAATAACAAAGTCTTTAAGCAAGAGCCATGCTGAGAGCTCCGAGGTCCCCCGCAGCACTTTCCCAAATAAAACCCCACATTCGGGGAGGGGGGGAAGGAACACAAAGTGCGTTTACTGTAACACTCGCGGATGAAAAATTGTAATTGCTCTGCCTTGACATCTGGTTTCTATTTCGCTCCCATTCTATCAGGTTACATAACAAACAGATGATGCACCAGAGCCCCGGAGTTCTTCGGCAAGTCTTGTGCGGATTTGGTGTTTACATTCCTCGGCATAAAAATTCAAGCTATGCCACACACACAGGCATGTTCGAGGCAGACAGAGCGCTCCGAGACAAACGAGCAGCCTGCAGAGGAAAAGCAAGGCTGACTGGGGAGTGTGGGCGTGTTGTTCAGAGAAGATTCCGTACGGAGAATCCTCCGCTGTCCCGATCCAGTTCGGGAATTGTGTCTGCACTCGCCGGCGCTCCCGCAGCTGTGCAGACGGCGTTTAGAGGAGCGAGCCACAGGGAACGCACCGAGTTTACAGCCGGGCGAAGCACTCGGGGGAAGCCAGTGCCAAACTTCATGATGCAAACGCAAATTCCACCCTGCCCTGTTATCTAACCCAGTGCGACCTCCGGGGCCTTCCTCCACCTTCTCATTTGGGGTTTGGGTTTTTGTTTTTTTTTTTTTTTTTTTTAAGAAAATGGCACTTTTCGCTCGTTTCTGCTGTCAGGGTGATTCACGGCCTCGAGAGTGCGTGGCCAGTGCCGGACCTCGGGCATCCACGCCGCTGACCCTGTCCCCAGACATCACAGACTTTCTTCTGAGTCAACAGCACATCCTTCCTCGGCAGCAATTCAGGAAGTCGTGCAGTGCTAATAAAGCTGACTCAGCTGAGCACAGGTCCCACAGAATCCCTCTTCCCTCCCCGAAACAGCGGCACGCAGGAATCAACGCACCAAGAGCTGGAAAATCACGGAGCTCGTGATGCTCCGGCGCTTCTCTCTCCAGTTTGATCTGGAATCACCCTGAATTATTCTCAAGTCCAGTATTAATGGGAAATTTTGTTCACAAAGGATTTTCTATGGTTCACACAAACAGCAAGTGTCCCCAAACTTTAAGTCACCCCCAAGCTTCTCCTTGCATCTTTAATTGCCAGCTTGGCCTTCTTTAGCTTCACTTCTTGGGCCAGCAAAAGCACCAGATTGCCAAGCACCAAAACTGCCAGAATTATAAACTCATCTCACATATTATTCTATATTCTGTTCTCATTTTGGGCTCTCTGCTTTGCTTCTTAGAGGCCATAAACACCTCATGCTTGTCACTGTCAGGCAGGCCACTGGTCCAGGTCAACATTCAGCTTCCTCAGGTACAACCCACTCTAGGACTGGATTTATACCTTCAGGAGAGACCAGTTCCCACGGGGACTTGCCAACCTCACCACCACAGGTTATTTCTGAAGGAAGCAAACACGGGACCCTCTCCCAGCTACACCCCAAGGGTGTAAAATGTGTCCTGTAAGAGGGTACAAGATCCCCGTGCTGTGTTTGGGCAACACCTGCCAAGGCTCCCTGCGGACGGGACCTCTCCGAGCAGGAGGTTGCTGACATTTCAGCTGGAGCCAAATATGAAAAGAATAAAAGCCCTGATGGACACTGCTGCAATGCCAGCCCATCTCCAAAGGCCGGTGGCTGGCTTTTCTGCTCACATCATCCTCACACAGATCTGCACTCAGCCACGCGCCGTGGCACCACGATGGCACCAGAAGCAGGGCAGGCATTACTCATGGGCAGGCAAGTGGAAAAATGCCCCAAAACACCAGTTTTCAGGAGGCCTGTTCCTCAGGTACCACAGGTTATCTCTCTGCTGCCAGCTCAGGCAAACACAACAGCGAAAAAAGGACATTTTCCTGCTCAGAGAACCCCTTCTGGCCACGTCTTAACAATTAAGCACCAAGAAAGCAATTAACAGAACTGACTTAGAAGGAACACACAGCACTAGGTGCATTCCCCTCCTTCCCAGGAGGTGTTTTTCACTCTGTTTCCACCCTGGACTAGGTTCCTAGAAAGCCCACAAAGCAGCAGCTTAGGGGAAGAAAGAAAGGAAAAGCAGAAAAATAAAGGCAAAAAATCCAACCAAACAATACCACCTCCCATTACAAAACTCCAACAACTAAAATATTTCAGGTGCCCCAAGGAAATTCCATGGAAACTAAGCACGGAGGACAAGAGCAAGGAGCAGGGGCAGGGTTGCTGTTGCCAACAGCCTAGCACTGAGATCTCAAGGGACAGCAGGACCTAACTTTACACCTACCCACACTTTGCTGCTCTTCTTCAAGCATCCAAATTAATGTGTTTATCCTGCCATTTCACCTCCAGGAGATCTTCAGGTGTCCACGCACTGAAACACATCAGGAGCTAGTCCGTGCTGATGGGATGTTTATAGCTGGTGAAGGAGTTTGTGGATTGTGCTTTGGATACCTCCTCCTGCTGCTGGGGGCAACCCAAAATCAGCACACAAGCCAGTCAAAACAGGTCCTGGAGTGTGCCAAGAGCAGAGCAGGGAACTCAGGGAACACAGGGAGGCTGAAGGATGTGGAGAAGAGATTTAGTTCCATGCTTCCCAACACCTGTCTTTGGAGCAGCAAGTGACACTCTGAGGAGAGGGACTGCAAGACTCTGACTCACTCAGAGGCCAAGATGGAAAAGCTGTTCCTCCAGCACCAAAAATTTTAAGTGCTTATTCATCCCTGCTTGTCATCTGTGAGCAAACTACTCCTCCATTCACTACAGACTGGCAGAATGCAAAGGCGTAGCGCAGGAGCCTTCTCTTTTACTATTATAAATGATGCTATTTTTGCCTTTGAGCCTCCGGTATCACAAATCCCACATCCTTCACACGCCTCACCCCAGCTCCCAGCGCTCTGCCATTGTGTCTTCCCGAGCCGGAGGTGTTTTCCTGCCGTGGCTTCACCTGCTGAGAGCAGAGCCGTGCCACGTGCCCGCTCCGTGTACAACCGCTCATTTAATTAATGAGGGCCAATTAATCCAGAGCCACACGTGGCCAGCGAGCCCCATCCCGTGTGTGCTGCACCCCCTGAGCTTCTGGCACTGATGGCACCTCTGGCTGAGCTGCCACGGCCACGCCGGGCACCGCCGGCCATCCCCAACGCCCTCGTTCTGCCCTCCCAGCTCTTCCCACCAGCACCAAGTTTTCCCTTCTGGAGACAAAACATCAGCACGAGGCTGGGCTGGCACGGCCAAGGGCACTCGGCAGAGGTCAGTGTAAAAGTCCTGAAACCCATTTCTGCAGCTTGAGGAACAGAGACATATCAGCAGCTCCGAGAGGCTGCACAGCGCACCAAGGATCAAGGCATGGCATGCTCAGGGTGATCCCTCGTTAGCTGTCACACCGTTTGTCATCCTGCACCCACAGCAGCACGTCCCGGGCCCAGGACTGAGGGGGAAAACACCTCACACAGCTCAGTCCCATTCTCCCAGCACCTGAAAAGGGGGCTGGAGCTGAAATTACGATTTGGAGACCAGGGACAGCGCAGCTCAAATGCCTCTGACTGCATGAGCCAGGAGATGTGGAAGCTCCGAGTCAGAGATGTTCTAATTAAAGGACTCAGTGGAAGTGGCCAGCAGCCTCCACTAGTTTCAGTTTGGGAGGAGAAACATCCCGGGCAGATTTTTCCTCCCTGCATCTTCCCTGTGCACAAAGGTATCCTTAGTCAGGGAAATCATTAACTTGGAAGAGGCAGAGCGGTAAATAACACGGATCTAAGCAGATAAATCACAAAGAATTTGCCAATACCACGAATATATTAACGAACCGAGATGTTATTAACAACTTGCAAATGTGACAAAAGCAGTGAAGCTCGCAGACACGATGAAAACACAGGCCTGGTGGGAAACAGTAAGAAAAAATATTAGAGGAGCGAATACTGAGCATTCTGCCTCTTTCAGAATCTCTGGAAGCTGTCGGTGAGATGGTATCTTTGCCAGATACAATCTCACCAACAACGGTTCCTAAACGCTACCTACTGCTTCTTACTGCAAAATAAATCCAGTAGAAGGGTTTGGGGGGTGAAAAACCCACTGCAGTCCAAAAGAAACAGTCCCACAGGTGCTTCTTGCAAGAGGAAAAGGAGTTTCTAGCACGACAGGACTCATCTCCCAGCGAGCACAAGTGTGTCTCATACCTCTGCCTGCTCAAGCCACAAATGTTTATGTGCCTAAACCAGCTACTACATCATTATTTCTAAATAAAAACAAGCTCCTTCTGCAGAGCTCCCTGGCTTCAGCAGCCTGAAAAGCCAAACGAGACACCACAGCCATGCACCTTTATCCCAGCTCACCTTCCCCAGCAGGGAGGGCTCATCCCACGGCAGAGCCAGGCTGCTGCCACTACAGAACCCAGCTCTAGGGACTGGTGGCTCCTGAAGGGATTCTCCTGCCTGCCTCTCCTGAAGAGAGCAGCTCCAACAGTCAAGTACAAACCAAACCAGGAAGGAAGTTAGGGATTTTAGAGTCTTCTCTGAACACTTCCAGGACGGTGACTCCACTGAGCAGCCTGTTCCAGTGCTTTACAAGGAAAACATCTGACCTCAGGCACAAAGGAAGTCCAAGCCTCCTCAGTGTGTGATGGGCAGAACCAACCCTCAGCATCCCGTGCCTGATCAGTGGGGGCAGGGGATCTCCAGCCCTGCAGCACCCAGGTCCTGGGGAGAAGGAGAAGCCAAGCACAGCCTGAGCTGAGCTGACACAGCTTCACTGGGCAGCTACGGGTCCGTGTTCACCCCCACATCACCCACTGCCCACAGCAGCCACGCCAGACACCTGAGAGACGGGGAAATGAGCGCCTGAGTGCCATCACCCCACACCAGGCTGTGGAAGAGCCCAGCCCCAGCCCAGCACGGCCCTAAGGAATAAGCTCTGGCCAGTTCAGACAGGAGGAGCCGGGGCAGACGGCTGAGCGGCAGCGCAGCCACATCAGGGGCGCGGGAGCTGCACCGGGCCCGCCGCAGAGCCAAAACACCGCCCTGGCACCCACGCCAACGCCTGCCTCGCCGAGAAAAGAGGGAAAAGCCCACGCAGCCTGCACCCTGACACAGGCACGGGCAGGCAGCTCCAGAAAGCCCCGGTGACACAACCCCACCGCTGCCTTTCCTGCGGCCTCGAGGCCTCGCGGCTCCTCCGGCACCGCCCCGCGCTCCGCAGGCGGGCCATGAACGCACCGACGGGGAAACACCTCCAAACCTCTGCTCTCACCCTAAGCCTCCAGCTCCGAGGGGGAAGAAGGGTAGGGGGGATGTTCTCTGCACACATTCTGCGTTTTGGCCAAAACACGTAAATCTCTTAGTGGATGTTAGCCTGCAGCTCCAGAGAGGAGGAGGAAGGCCAAGGGAACAAGATGAAAAATCCTAGGAAATACAGAGTTTATCAAATCCCCACATCAGGGCGAGAGCAAGCCATGCTCTCCTTCCTGGCAAGGCAAGTCAACTCTGAGCAGACAGTTTCCTCATCAAATAGGTGTTCTACCTCTGGAAGTACTTCCAGACCCAAATCACATCGAGGCCTGCCCTTCCAGGGGCCTCCAGAGTTGATCCATTGGCATCCACAGGCTGGTTGTTTTTCCAGGGACAGAAGGAATACGTGCAGAAGTTTGTGAGGAAACAAACAGTTTGGTTTAGAGCAGCTACAGCTGCTTTCTCAAAATTGGCCAAAATAACTGCTAATTTCATCCACGGGTGGGATATGGAGGAATTTCCCCCCGCCCTTCCACCAGCAGTTTGTGTTTGTATTTAGCTATAGATTAAGAGAATAATAAACAAACAAACCTAAATTTTAGACACATTTCTACATCATTCTTATTCTCAAGCCTGCTCAAGTGCTCCATTTAGAGGCAGGGCAGCTGTGGGGGCAGCGATGCCAGGGGGAGGAGGAACGTGCTCCAGGAAAGCCCAAAGGAGCAGTTTCATCAGGGAGAAACCTCTGGAGCCTGGGAGAACCAGCAGGTTCCATCCCACTCTCTGACTCAGAAGCTGCCTGTGGATCGTCCCAGCCTCGCCAGCAGCTCCCTCAAGCTTCCCTGCAAGAATCCCAGTGCAGAAGGATGACCCATTTCCCAGGTTTCTCACATCCCCCCCACCATTTCCAGCAGCATTCAGCACCCGCTTTGCACAACAGCTGTTCCAGCAAATGGCTTTTGCAGAAAGTTTCTTTCATCTGATGGCTGGAACATCTAAAGATCAAGTCCCTGTTGCCCAATGATTTGGGCAATCGTTCCCAAAACATCACGTTCTTTTGTGCAACTGCTATCCGAAGTTTCCCCAACAAAAACAAATACTGGCACTACCAGTAAAAAGTAATAGAAAAAAAAAAGGAGGAGTGTGAGCAAGCAGCTCGAAAAGGAGCCCCTCACGTGCAGGGAGGTGAAGCAGTGAAAGGAGGGCTGGGAGTCACTGAGCAGAACCCAAAGGAGGGGTTAAGGAGGGGCTTGCAACACGAACTGCAGCAGCTCTGACACCCCAACCAGGCACTCTTGGACTCGACCACTCTGCAGCTGCAAAACTGGCAACCTCTGGCCTACTTTGGGGCATGTTAGAGTCCAACTGTATTTACGCTGACAGAGACAAGCAAAGGTTGTGACGATTTATTGACGCAAGAGCTATTTTGTGCTCCATGCCAGAAATTAATCAGTGGAGGAGGAGGAATTCTCTTTAAGCGCTTTGGTGAGCTGCTAAAAACAACAGGCTGAGGCCTCCCATGGCAAACACCATCAAAAAGAGAGGGAAAAGAAAAAAAAAAGAGAAATTAAAAAGGGCAACTTTCACACAGCAGCTTCGTTAGAAAGACTCAGCAATCAGGCAGTGCCTGAGCTGAACTGCCCTGCATAACTTTCCTTGTGAAAAAGAAAATACACGAGAGGAATAAAGCAGAGCTTTCCCAAACCTCTGTCAACACAACCTGGGGCTGTGTTTGTCCAGATCAACCTGTCTCAAGTATATTTGGGGGAGGCGGAGGTGGTGGTGAAGGTGGGGTGACCCTGTGAGTTGGCTCTACCTGCTGCAATTCCGGGTAAAAAAGAAGGAAAGCAGAGAGGCAACAGTCCCATCATCTCCTTGAAAGGGCTGCTGCACAGAGCTCCACTTTGAAGGGAAAAAATGAAAAGGAAAAGAATCTTTAATGCAGACTGAAGGAACGGCATCAGCCCTACCTGCCAAGAAGACATCACGATAAACCTGTCAAGAGTTACGAGCCTGCAGAACAGGCCTTGCACCTGCTGGAAAGGAAAAAAAAAGGAAGGGAAAAAGCCATCTAATGCCAATCAGATTCTTGCTGCTGGCAGGGAAGAGATGCCAGAGCCCTTCTCCTGGGTTTGGTAAGCTGTGAGGATCACATGCTTTCCCCTGGCAGAGGTTCTGTGAGACCAGTGGCACCTTAGTTAGAATAAAGCAAGTTCTTGGAAGTTTCAGAGATTTTTCCTGAAGTGACAGACGTCAAGGATTCAGTACTTGGATGGACTTGTGGATTTTGGTGTATGGTCTTTTTACTGTTTTGGATGATTTTATGACCAGAGAAGAGACGGTTGGTCTAGTTCAGGCTTTTACGTCTTCCCACAGGAGCAGCTCAAGCATTTTCTAGATCAGGAGTGGAAAAAAAAGTTTAGAACTGTTTCTCTTTATAGGCAGCATAAAATAAAGGTCACGGTTAACAGAGGGGGTTAAGTCTGTTTGAGCAGAAAGTGCAAGTTCTGAATGCCGAGACAGAGGAGCAAAATATAATTCCCAGCGGATCATTTCAACACCAGCAGGCTTTAAGGGTTTCCTGCCTGAAGGATTGTCAGAACCACCACAGCCACCTTTCCAGCAGCAGACACACAAACCACCTGCCCTCCTCAGGTCTCTGAGCAAAGAGCCCGGCCGAGGCAGCGCTGCCCCGCTCCCAATTCGCCATCCGGCTGCGGCGACCGCGCGGCCGAACCAAACAAGGGCATTGATCCGGGGCTATCGATCAGGGGCTGAAGCCTGGCGGCACAAAGGCCCCGCTCTGCAGTTCAGGGACAGCAGCAGCTGCTGAAGGAAAAGTCAGAGCCCACGGAGCAGAGCCCACGGAGCAGCCAGCGCAGAGCCCACGCCCCTCGCCCCTGCGGTTTTACTGCTGCTGGGGTCACGGCAGCTGCCTCGGAGGACACAAAGGCTACCTGAAGCCAAGGCTGGCAAGTTCAAAGCTCCCAAAGCAGAGCTCAGCCCCAGTACAATCTGCCCCATAAAGCTATTTATGTGGTTTGGCAGCACAGCAGCCACAAACAACGTGAGCACACAGATTCCAGGATAGTGGAAAGGGTCAGGATTGATTTTTTTCCAAGCAGGTGATTTCCTTGAATTCGGCTGCGATTTCTCCAACACCCTGGTGCCAGCCCTGCCACAGAGCACAGGGGGTTCCCAGCAGTCCACTCCACTGCAAGCAGCTCTACCTTGCCCATGGCTGGAGGCTCCTCCTGGAGGAGAGGGTGGCACTGGCAAAACACTGCTTGTTCATGGGCAAGTCAACAAAAGAAGTTGTTTTTCGGTGCTGGGATTATTCAGCTCTTGGTACAACCAAAATGACAGGGAAAATAAACCCCCAAAAAAACAACAAAAATTAAAGTAAAATTTACTTTATCAGCCCCCCTAAAAATCCACATCACACACGAGCAGAGGTTGAGAGGGTGTATTAGTGGCTGTTGGCACAATCCTGCCTGTCCTTCCCTCCTTCCCCAGGTATCCACAGGTAGCTGTGGTCAGGCTCCTGTCTCCCCAGGCTGACCTTGCCCAGCCATCCTGGCAAAACCTCCTCACGCTTGGCAGTTCCAGCCTTCAAAACAAAGCTGATGTTGCTACATCAAAGTGCAGCAGGGCAGCTACAAACAGTGATTAAGACTGGCCTGTGGATTCCCTGGAAAAGCCCGGGTTGACAGGGTTCAAAGCAGGATCAGCAGTGCCCCACTGAACCCCAAACACACTCAGGGGCTCCCGAAAATTCCCACAAGAACTGAGGCAGGACGATCTCAGAAAAGCCCACGTGAGGATATTCCTGCATGGAATTCAGCTTCCAGTAGGGGTGAAGTTTAATATCAGCCTCATCCTTCTGAGAGGCTAAAAATCTGCTCCCACACCCAAGCAAATCAGTCCATCAAGCCAAAGGGTGACAGCAATCCCCAGGGGGAACCCCAGTAGCTGCTGAGCATCTCAGAGCAAACCAGGGCACTGCAGGACAAGCAGTGATTTTCCCAGGAACTGATGAAACAACAGGATTTTGGTTTTGGTTATGGAAACAAAAGCTTTAAAAGAGCTGCTGATGCATTCATTTTGGTTTTCTTAAGGGAAGAATAAACTGTGTGCCCCATTTCTCTGCAGTTTGACCACCCCACCTGGCACCTTGAACCTTGCAGGTGTCAAAGCCTTTCTTGCTTAATGGCCTAAATAGAAATAATAAAATTAATAAATAAAAGTGGGGGGAGGAATTCCTGGTATGTGGCAAGGTGTGGGGAGAAAGGGACTCGCAAAGCCTTTCCTGAAGGATGGGAGTTACCAACTCTGTAATTGTTCATTCTCCAGCCAGGCACCTGCTACTCCACGTTCACTCACTCCTGGCTATCCTCTGACTGTGCAGGCAGTTTCTACAGCTGTTAGAGGATGAAAAAAAACACACTAAAAACTACACTAAAATAAGAAATGCCAATGCAATTGTTTCTGCACTCTTCTTCCTGACACAGCACCACAGAATCAGAGAACCACAGAATCTCCAGGATTGGAAGGGACCCTCAAGGATCATGGATCCAGCTCCTGGCCCTGCACAGACACCCCAAAATCTCACCCTGGGCAGCCCTGGCAGTGCTGTCCAAACCCTCCCGGAGCTCTGGCAGCCTCGGGGCCGTGCCCATTCCCTGGGGAGCCTGGGCAGTGCCCAGCACCCTCTCGAGGAAGAACCTTTCCCTAAAATCCAACCTAACCCTGCCCTGACACAGCTCCAGCCGCTCCCTCAGGTCCTACATGGAAACACCTTTGAATAAAAATTAATCTCCAAAGGAGTTTGACCCAGAGCTCTCAAATGTAAGGCCCAGTTTCCCCTTTTGCAGTGAGGGTGAGCAGTACCTGCCAAGCACAGGTAGCCAATAGTAGATTTAAAGGATGCAGTGCCACTTCTGGCTGACATCCCCCTGGAAAGAAAGGCATTTTCTGTCTCTGCTCTCAAATCACTTTCAGAATCAGCGGGGTGACTGAGACAGTCCTTTGCCATCAGCTCTGTCCCAGTTATCCCCATCCAGGACACCCCAACAAGCCTCACTGCTGTGAGAGCCTGGCCCCAAAGGTGACAAGCTGAACAATTTAAAACAAGCCCTGAGAAAATACTCCTTGTTAAGGCCGGTAACAAACTTCATTTGGGGAAGTATGGGCAAACAGGGCAAACTGGGGTTGACCAAAAGTGAGTGACAAAAATGTAGTCACCTCGCAGAAAAAGGTTTGTCTCCTTTCCAAGTGAGACGCAAGATCCCAAGGACTATCTCAACCATTATTACCGAATCACCTGACTTTAAAAGTATGACCTTTTATATATCCTTTTCCTACCCTGTACTTCATTCAAAATAATCCAGAGTTCTCTGCCTCTCATCACAAGTGCCTGCTTCTCATCTTTGCACTGCAGGAAACATCACAGGCTAAAAAACTTACTTTAGAAACAGGCTTTTAAAGAATTCCTAAGTGCAAGAACTGCATTTAAAGAAAAAGCAGAAATGAGAGGAATGTACTTGGCAGGGACACTGACCTAGCAGGAACTTCAACTTGAACCCCAAGTTGAAGCACAAAACAATTCTTCTCTTTTGAGGGTACAATAAAACCCTTGTACAGAAAGTCCCAACTATTTGATGCTCCAGAAAGAGAAAACTTCACAGGTTTAGTGGGAGCAGACTGAAAACTTTCAAGGACCTCAGAATGACACTGTTCCTAGAGGAAATCCAGGACAGGCTCAGCTCCCACGTAGGCAAGGACAGGAAAGCAGGTGGAATAGGTGTTCTGTCGTGGGCTGGGGAAACAAAAGTGAATGGAGGCATGGCCAGTTCCCATCTGCTGGAGTTCTCAGCTCTTCTAACTGAGTTTACTCCACAGCCAACCCCAAAGTTCCCCCCTTCAAAACTGGGGGACCAGACTGCTCAGGGGAACAGCCTCTGAATTCCCAGGGTAGAATAATCCAGTAAAACCAGAGCACCAGACTGGTAAGGGGAAGCAGGGCTCCCTGGAAGTGTCCAAGGTCGGGCTGGACAGGGCTTGGAGCAGCCTGGGATGGTGGGAGGTGTCCCTGCCATGGCAGGGGTGGGATGGGATGGGCTTTAAGGCCCCTTCCCACCCAAACCATTCCATGACTCTGTGACCACATCCAGATGTTCTTCCACAGCCAATATCCTCCTGCTGAAGGAGGGCTGGAATCTACCCCCATGGTCCCTGTGTTTATTTGAAACGATGCTCTTGCCCCCAGATAACTTCCCCAGACAGCCTCATTACTGCCAGAAAGTAGGTCAGTGTCATTTAAAGCCGGCTTGAAATGCATCCCCACAGAAACTTCTTAATCTTTAAAAAGAGAACGCATCAAATATTTATTGGGCGGTGCAAAACGCTGGGAGACGCTCACGGGGAGAGCTCCTGTGTGAGCTGCATGAAATGGCTTTCCATGCCTCACCGAGCCCTGGAGTAGGGGAGGAGAGTGGCTGGGTGCAGATAAAGCCCCGTACAAAAGTCCTTATCTGCCCAGCAAATCGCAGTACGTGACTCCCTAACTCGTTCTCCCGGTGCCATGTGATCCTGGAGCTTTCTGCTTCCTCCGGGAGCTCCTCTCAGCCTTAATGATCCCTGCTGCAGATTTTCCCCTATCAGCCAGGCAGCTCATTCTTAAAACTTCAATATTCCTAATTATCGAACATTCAGCCCTGCAAAATGTAGCTGAAATTTGCATCTCTGCAAGAGTGGCTCTGAAGAAAGGATGGAGCATTTGCATTCAGACTGGTTAATTCCTGCAAGATAACATTTCATAAACAAAATGCTTCATTGAACATGGAGATTTTCAGCTTTTACAAAGGAAAGTGAACTTTAAACAAATACAAATCAGTTGAGTGATTAACTTTAAGTGTTTTGGTTTTTTAAAACTAATCTTTATGTATAACTAGTATCAGCAGAACAATCTTTACTGATTAAAGAAGCGAACGACAGTGAAACTCAAGCCACTGAATATTAAGGAGGGAGGTAGAAGGAGACTGCAAGGAATCATTTAAGGTCAATAAGAGAGGGGAAAAAAAACCCGAACACAAAAAAACCCCTATAAAAAAACCCCACACGACTCACAGCACAGTCAGCCTGGGTAAGGTGAGCACCTCGGGTTACGTAAGGCAAGTTTAAATTGTGGCCAGCGTTAACAGGTTAAGGAGTGAAACTCAACACGCTTTCCCCCGTTCCCCCCCAAGCTTTGTCATAATCCTAAATGTTATCTTAATTAGCCTAATTTTCTTAATTATACTTCGCAGCAACTTGAGCCTTCGCAGCACAATTCCAGCGCTTTTTTTTCCAGCTTTGTTCCAGCGCTGGAAGAGGCGGCGACTCCTCTGCCAAAAGCCAAAGGGCACGTGACGCCTCCCAGCTCGGTCCTGACTGGATCTGCACAGCCTCCTGCTCCCATCACCGCGGGGAAAAGCCAGATCCAGCCCCTTTCCCCACCTCCACCCAGCTGCAGGGAGCTGCTTGTTCCTCTGGACCACACCAGCACGGTGCCCGTGGCTCGAGGGGCACCGGCAGCCCAGGGGCTTCTCCTGCTCCAGTTGTGCACAAGAGCTGCTGGCCCCAACGCCAGACTCGAGAAGGAGACCGTGGAGAGAGCCCAGAAAACAAAGCTCGAGGTCTTTACCCTGTGTCCAGGGCTCAGACTGATTTAGCCAGTGGAAGTTTTCTCCCACCTGGATTATTCTCCTTCTCCGAAAGCTGTTTCTTGTTCCCTGAGGAATCTTACTCCAAACCACAACAAGAGGGGAGGCAGTGATGGGGAAGAAGCCACACTTTTCTTAGCCAGCTTAAATCTCCTCCGTATTCTTCCACCTTTCAGTGAGAAGCCCTCGAAGCCCGATCCTACTCACAAAAGCTTTGCAGAGTGAAACGAAAAATCAAAAAAGCACAGAAAAGAAACCCAACCCAAACCACTTCCATTCATCTGCGCCGCAACAACTTCATGGCACAGCTCCTAAAACATCCCATTAGTGCTGGGCTTGGAGAAGATTAGAGAAGAAAGCTTGAACCCACTGAAGCAAGGCTTAATAGGCTCTCGAGTTAAGCCAGAGCCTTCCCTTAAACAATGCCCATCATTAGGGATAATTACCTGTAGCTGTATAATCACCGTGGCTATGATAACTGACATGAGAAGGCCAGATGTCATCTCTGGCAAGGGTTGGGAAATATTTCTGCTCCTCATTATGCAACTGACTCTTGAAAGAGAAGCGAGCAACAGGAACACCGGGGGTGAGAAGCCACCACGGAACACGGCAGAATTCCAACCCAGCCCTTGGAAATGCAACCAGAGGCAGAACCCAGCACCCAGGAAGGGCACTCGGATGCCCAAGGCCATCCTGCCCAGCTGCCACACCCCAGGGTTTTGGTCAGACCGCCCTTCCCAGCACCATTCTAGACAGGGTTGTTGGAAAAACGAAGCTCAAACTGGTTCTTAGAGCCAAGCCAAAGCAGCAGACCCAGCAGGAAGAGGCAGGAGAAACAAGGGTTGGGTGATGAATTATAAAGGGAAGCAAGACAAACCAGCAGCAGGCTTCCATTGAGTAAGAGCCCAGCCAGGAAGGACATCAGCACTTCCCAAACCTCTGGAGAGCTGCTCCTAAAGGGGCCAAGCAATACCCATGGCTGGGTTTGGGCTGCCGGTGGGTGTTTGAGGTGTCCCACCACCACAGCGAGGGAAAAGCAGGAGGCCACAGCTGCCCAGCCTCACTCCTGAGACAGGAAAGCACTGAAGCAACAATTATCTGTTATCTGAGCTCCTGAAAAACACCACTCTGCATTTGTGTCCCCGGTGAACACCTCCGTGCACTCATACAAACACACTTCAGCTTCCCAACTCCCCATCGTGCCAACAAAGTTTCTAAACCCAAGGCTGCTACATTATGGAAGTAGAGACCACTTTTCTCTTCTTTTCGGTTACTGTGATGATTTTAGAGACTTATAAATTCATTTCAGTTGTGAGGAGAGGGCCAGATCTACCCCTGCTGCCTGTGAACTCCAGCATCCCTATTTATTGCAGGATTTCTTCCCCCACGAATAAGCAGTTCCTTAAATCTTAGGAGCTGTTCTCTGGCTTTTAGCACTTCAGCCTTACTTGTTAACCCAACCCTGATTAAACTGAAGTCACAGAGTAATCTCTCAGAGGCAGAGTTAAGTAAGTCCTTCCACGTGCCCTGCTGTTGTTGGATTATTTGCTTCCCAGCAGCCAGTTCTGCACCATAAACTCAAACAGTCCGACCACAATTAAAATTCCTCTTACACAGCTCTGCCTGCCACAAAAGTTGCCCCAAACTCCCCAAAAACAAATGTATGAGGCACCTTTAAGCTGGAAAGCAGGTAACTGAGCAGCTGCAGAGCCTCCTGACAGACAGAAATGCACCATTTGCTAGTGATGAATCACACCTCCAACTGCAAGACACATTAGGGATAATCCCCCAGCCAGCACTGAGGTGGATCAATTGGCTTTTGTTCCAGCAAAACTGTTCCTTCCTATTAAAAAGTACTTTAAGAGTCAAAGAGTTTTCTTAAATATCACTAAAGGCAGCAGCAGAACCGTGCCCGTTCCTGGGAGGTACAGAGCACATCGTTAACGCTCATCAGCGCCGATTTAACAAATTAAACATCTGGCTAATGACTCAGAAAACACCAACAGTTTGCACTGATGCAACAATTAGAAAGCCAAATTTTGGAACGCTCCTTAGAAACCTGAAATGGTGAAAGTTCCCTGTTAACTCTCGGTAAGAGCAACTTTCCACCCTCACGGCGAAAGCAGCGAAGGGCCCGGGGGTCTGGATGGTCATTCCAGCGTGGTGAAAGGAGTGTCCACACAACAAACCCTGCCCTGGGGTCACTGCTGGCATTCCCAGCGGCCCTGCCCTTACCTGGATGGCTTTGGGAGCTCATTGCTGGCAATGTCTAGTCCTTGGGAGAAGGGATTCGAGACAGATCAGTTTCCACGGGAGTAACAGCAGCCCGAAAGAGCTCCAGTGCTTCACCAATACATAGGAATGGGAAGTGGGGGTTAAATCATGGCCACCTTGTAAAATCCAGGGCACAGTGACATGCTGAGTTGTATGGGAAGTAATCCAAGAGGGTGGCAGAGTATCTTCCAATGGCTTTTAGAATGGGAACCTGCAATTAAAGAAAAAGATGTCAGCGTTAGCAAATTAAGATTAACAACCATTTGAATTGTACATTATATAACCTATTTATCCCGTGAATTAAACTACAGTGCTATTTTAGGCATTAAGGGCTGCAGAGAGAGTAATTTTCAGAGTTGTAAATGTTACTCTGATTAATAACCATAAAGATGCAGATTAATACTTAACATTATTTAGGAAAAACAACAATTAAAAAAAACCAACTTTCTAACGACACGTTCAAGTCTCAGAAACCCAAAATTCCGTGTTACTTCTCATCCTCCAACAGCACCATATGAAGCCACTTCAGTCCAACAGCTTCCATATTTTAAAAGCCATATGTATGAGTGGTAACTGTACTTCACGCATCTGTTCCCCGAAGAAGTCTAAAGAAAAATTCCTCAGTGCCAAGAAGTGGTCTTGGAGCAGGAAGGAAAAAAAACCCACACAACCAATTCCACTCCCACTCTACCCAAGCCTCCAGCAGATTACCGAGGAGCAGCTCCATACTGCCCCAGGGGGAAAAAAAAAAACCCACCATTCCCAATTATTTGAAGCTGCATATTAAAGGGAGGGAGAGAGAACAGAGGGGAAATAACCCCTGGAGTCAGCAAGCCCTGACCCCTGTCCCCCAAAAAATGCAAGTGTAGAAGCAGTAGATACCTTGGCTTGGAGAAACCCCACCTGAGGCACCCACGCTGACCCAGCCAGCGAACCTTACACCAAAACAACCTGCTCAGGCTCAGTTTCAGGGGGGGTCAGGGGTTTTTTGGCACTATACCCAGCGACATCCAGTATTCCCCATCCTTGGGAGTGTTCCAGGCCAGGCTGGACGGGCCTTGGAGCAACCTGGTCTAGTGGAAGGTGTCCCTGCCTGTGGCAGGGGGTGGGATGGGATGGGCTTTGAGATTCCTTTCCACCCAAACCATCCTGGGATTCCTGGACATCCCTGTTTGTATCTCAGGGATTCTGCTGCCAGCCAGCTGACCCAGCTTAAACCCAGCTGTGTCCTTGATGCAGAGCATTCCACAGCCACAGGTGATTTCCCTTCTTGGCACCACCATGGAAGCAGCAGCCCAGCCCTCCTGGGCACCAGGGCCGAGCTCCTCCTGCCTGGCCAGGCATCACCCAGCGCCGGGATGAGGTCACCCTGCTGCCAGCAGCCAGCTCCACCCCATCCCCACGGATCCAGCTGACTCTGCTCACCCCAAACCGCTCCGGCAGCAGATCCCAAGGAGTGGTGCCCTCCAGCAGCGCTGGGGCGGGGGACGGCTGCGATGGGAGCTGCGATGGGAGCTGCTCCTGCCTTGCACAAGGAGCAGCTATCTGTCCACAGCAGGGCTGTGCCACGGCAGTGCTAGCTGTTCCTGGAAGAGCTCTTAGCACGCTCGGCTTTGTGTGCTCCTTTCCAAGAAGCTGAGCCAGGTCTGAGACTTCCAACACCGGCACAGCCGCCCAGGATGGGCTTTCTGAGGTTACTGCCCTGATGGGCATCAAAGTGCCCCGGCAGGCACTGCTGAACACAGCCCCTTCCTCGCCGAGCTTCATTAAAAGCCCTCTTTAATTGGCTCTTTCTCTGCAGCCCAAGTGTCTCAGCACCACCACTCTCCAAGTTCCTCTCTGCCCATCTTGCATTCTTAGAGACCTGGAACGCGTTCCATGGTACGCGTCAAATTCAAGAGAAAATCGCTTAAATGTCATTTCTAACCCCTGCAGGTCTCTGCCATCCCAAATGCTCAAGATGTTCCAGTCCCATTAATCAGCACATCCTGCTAAACAGAGCTGGGTCAGCTTAGACCAGGCATTAGCAAGATACTAACATAATTTATTTCCATTAGAACCAGCAGGTACTGTTGTAGCATAAGCCATCTCAGCTGCAGACAAGAAGGATTTGGAGTGCAGTTACCAGATTTCCGTGTCCTCATTTTCCCAGCACAAGAATGAAAATGTGAGCACGAACAGCGGGAAGTTTCCCAAAGGAAATGGACTGAATCAGTAGCACCAAATCCATTCAACAGCACCATTTAATGGTTTCATCTATTCCCACTTCTGCCCCTGCATCCCTGGAAGTGTCCAAGGCCGGGGGCTTGGAGCACCCTGGGATAGTGGAAGTGTCCCTGCCCATGGCAGGGGGTGGAATGAGATGGGTTTTAATCACTCTGTGACTCCATGATTCTCTCCAGGACACAGCAGTCATGTCCCAAGTGACCTCCCCCCAAACTCTAATTTTCAGGCAGCCCTTGCACTGATCTCAGTGCAGACCCAAGAGCTGCTGCCAGGCCTCCACCTGCAACAATTCTCTTGTAAATTTGTCGTTTTGCCACTGTCCCAAGGAAAACACTCCTTAAACTGAAAGAAGCAAAACACTGTCTGTCCCTATGCCTCAGCTATCTGGAGGTCTGGAGGGTTTTCCAAGCCAATTATCTCGTTGAAAAAAAAAATTAAAAAAAAATAAGATTACAAAGGAAAACAAACCCGAGTTTGTTTAACTTCTACTCCAGTGCCTCCCGGGACAAGGGCGATCACCTCTGGCCTGAGGAACAGCGAGTGCACCCCGAGCATCATTCCAGAGGCACGTTCCCCTCCGGCACGGGCTCAGGGCCGCCTGCCCACTGCCACCCCAGCGTGCAGGAGGAAGCTCAGGCCCCACTGCCTGGGCCAGACGGGTCACAGCAGGGCTCACCCCTGAGTTTTGGGGGGCCGGGGGCACATCAGGCTTTGCTGGGAGCAGAGCCGGGCACGGACAGCGCTGCCGCCGGAGCGCGCCGCGAGCCCCGGGATCACTGCTGGCTACGGGAATTGTCCTGGCAGACAGCAGGCAGGGCCACGGCGGCTGTGCCAGGGCTGGCACTTCCCTGGGCACAGGGCAAAGGGAGGGCTCGGGGCAGCAGCCACAGCCGTGGCAGTGCGGGAAGTGCTGAGCAGAACTGCAGGCTCCAACGAGCAGGCGTATAAAACATGATGGGATCGGGACCGGGATCATCAAGCCTCCTGCCTTGCAGGGGAATTTTCAGAGTCTGGTCACTGCTGGATTTTTAACAAACTCAGGAACGGGAGCACAAGGAACCACCTGTTTATTTCAGCCTGGTTCTGCAGGCTTCCTAAAACCATGGGGCTGGTGCACCAGCAGCTGTATCCTCCCCACATCCCTGGATCCGAGGGTGGCCGTGCTCCGAGCGTGCTGTCAGCTCCCCATCACCGCCCCAAACGAGCCCCTGTACCTGCAGCCTCTGCCAAAGTGCCTTGTTTCTCACTGGTTTGGTGCCCCAGCAAACCACCAACCCCTGCCAGGCACCTGCCCCGGGTTAAAAGTAATTCCAGCTCTTCTCTCACCCCTACGGAAAGCTGTTGGGTTTTTTTACATAAGAATCTTGCAGTTCTGCCACAAGGATGGTTTGTTGACAGGAGGCCTGGAGCAGCTCCCCTGCAAAGACAGGCTGAAAAAGCTGGGGCTCTTCAGCCTGGAGAATAAAAGGCTGTGTGGGGACCTCAAAGCAACATTCCATTACCTGAAGGGGCTATGAGGAAGCTGGAGAGGAACTGCAGTGAGGGGACAAAGGATAATGGTACAAACTGAAAAGAGTGGAAGTTTGGGTTATATATTAAGAACAAACGCTTTACTGTGAGGGTGGGGAGACACTGGCACAGGTTGCCCAAGAAGCTGTGGATGCCCCATCCCTGGAAGTGTCCAAGGCCAGGCTGGATGGGGCTTGGAGCAACCTGGGATAGGGGAAGAGGGGTGGAACAAGATGATCTTTAAGGTGTCTCCCAAGCCCTTATGGTTCTGTGATTCTGTGGCAGTGCTAGTCACAAGCCCAGATGTGCAGAGCCACTGATGACACCACAGAACTTTATTTACACAGAGCTCCATTTTTCACAGCTGTAATTGCTCCCCAGCCCAGATAAGAATCTTGGCCTGGGGCTGAGGTTTCGGGGCTGACTCAGCCGGGCTGCTCCAGGACCAGGAGCTCTGATGGCCTGGCTCCCTCAGACACAACAGCCAGGATCCCTCCTGGGTGAAACAAAGCGATGCTACAAGGGATGCTTCCACATCCTGGCATTCCTCTAGCAGCGCTCCAGCACCGTGGCGTTTGCTCTCCAAAAGCCATGGAAACACCACCACCACCTTCCAAAAGGCATCAGCACCGCTCCTCCTGCCTGGCACGGATTGATTACAGCGAGATCATTGGGTTTTTTTCCCCCAAAATTACCTTCCTCGCTGCGCTCACAAGCAAACAGCCCCGAGCTCGATCCCACGTGCACCAGGGAAGATGCCAGCATCACCCTGATGTCTCCTTGGATTCCTGCTCGCAGCAGGCAGCCTGCAGACAGCCCAGCGCTGCAGCACACGCCGACCTGAAGGGGGGCACAGCCTCTCTCAGAGCTGTATTGATTAAATCTCTCCTTTGACAACAGATCCTGCACTTTAACCAGAGGGGGGGAGAGCTGCCTTTGCTTTTCAGGGCTTGTCTATAAAATACTGCCAATACAGGATCCATACATGAAAAGAGGAGGGAAGGAATAGGCTTAGAGGTGCCTGAAAACAATTCACTGTGACCACAGGAGGATTTACTGCGTCCTTATTTAGAATGATGGAACGGCTTGGGCTGGCAGGGACCTCAAAGCCCATCTCACTCCAAACCCAGGCAGAGACACCTTCCACTAGGCCAGGCTGCTTTGTTTAGAGCAGAGCCAGGGTGAAACAGCCTCCCGAGCTGATCTCCCCTCCGGGCACCACATCTCCCAGCCACCACCTTGCAAGGTGACAAAAAGAGTGGCCCCCACAGCCCTCAGACAACATCCCCTGAGCTCCTGTCTCTCCAGCAGAATACAGCTTTACTGGATCTGCCCCAGGAGAGCAGGTTTCACAAGCACTGCCCACTTCCACAAGTGCTGCTTTCCCTACAGTTTCAGCAATACCCAGGCCTCTTCCAGGAAATGCACTTGCAAACCTCAAGTATCATCAGACCCTCAAAGAGTTCAGAGCCTCCGAGCGGTTTTCTGCCTCTAAACACACACTGTGAGAATAACAGGTAAAATCTACTATCAGCTCAGCGCTCAGCTGGGGCCACAAGAGCAACCAGAATATCAAGGAATAATGGAAAATAAAAACAGAGCAGCGAATTCGCTGCTGCCTTAGCCCAGTTCCTCCAAACCCACGCATATTTTGTGCGGTTCTGGATATCCCCCCTCCTTTTCCAAGTACGCAGTGTAAGAGTTTCAAAAGGGCAAGAAAACCACCACCAGAGGTGTGGTACAAATTCCTCATGCAGGGGAAGCAGATGATAAACCTGCAGCCCAGACAGAGGTGACTTAGAGATATCACAGTGATGCAGAGTCATGATTAATACAGGCAAATCACGGATCATTCTGCTTTCCATCTATTTCTTTCAGAGCCAGAGGTTTTTCCCCTGCTTTTGCTGGGTGAGAAGCTGGGTGGACACAGGAGGGAAGGCCAGGAAACCCATGGGACAAGTCACTGCTGGCTCTCAGGAGTGTTTGAGAAGTGCCACCTTCAGTGACAGCGCATGTCCTGTCGTGAAATGCCTCCCTCTTGGGTGCTGCTGGAGAACGTGGCAATCAAGTACTTTTGAAGACCTTGAAAAACCTTAAAATCTCACCTGGACACCAAGCTACAGTCGCCAAACCAACCCAGCTCTGCTTTGTCCCACACAGAAGTGACAGTCCCATCTCACAAAATAAAAAGTTTGCTCTGTAAAGCTTTCTATATTGCACTGAAAGCACGTCTCAGATTCTTTACAGTTTCCACACCTGCCCTCAGGAAGTTCAGGAAAATACTGGCAGGTGGAAGTGCTGACACAAAACTCAGGAATCCTCATGGAAGGGGGACAGGGAGCACGAGCAGTGTGAGCACTGAAGCCTTCACCACAGTCGGAGCTGTGTAAGTAACAATTAAACAGGAAACCCACCCCGATCCAGCTGTTACCAACAGCTCCTCTCCGCAGGAATACCAGGTACAAACACACCCCGGTGAGGAGGATCCAGACTGACCAGTCCAGCCCTCTTTGCCAGGACATCCCATCTTTGCCAAACCCGTGGTTTCCCTGCAGCCCCAGAACCAGGGGTGCCTGCCTTCAACATCAGCAGCTCAGCACGGCGACTCAAAGGTGCAAAGCGCCTCAGGAACACGGCGAGATCCAGCCAGCACTTCAAGGAACCGGCCCCCGGTGCATTTGTTTAGCAAATGCTGACATTTCCCTGCCAGCCATCACAAGAGGCTCTCTCTCACATGACAGCCCAGAGCCGAACAAACATCGTGCTTCCGCCTCTCCCTGGCACTTCCACTCTCCAGCACACGCACGGCAAAGAGCCACTGCCTGCGTGCCCACACCAAGCACTGCCACCAAGGACTACCCAGCACCCGCTCTGGGCCTCCACAGCTCCTCCAGGAGTCCCTGGCAGCTGCTTTGGAGCCATCCAAAGGCTCCATCCTTATCCTTATCCCAGGCAAGGCCCTGCAATGCAAGCACTGCTAGGCCTGCGCCGAGGCCGCCCTCAGATGCAGCAAGGAAACCAAACCAACAGCAGCCACAAGTGGCAGGACACTGTTCACTAATTGTGAGCTACTTCATTAAGGCAGAACGAATCCGCAGCTGGGTAAAGGTAGCAAACCTAGATGGAAATAATTAATCTAATTACGTGTAACAGAAATTCTCCATAAAAATAATCAAGGAAAATGCTTTCTATAGGTTCCCATCCCTTTGCTTCTTACTGTCAAGTAATGCTCCACAACTAATTTCCAGGGCACGCAGGTTCCCTGAGTAAAGCTGCTTTTGTCAGGCTCTCATCAGCTGTGTCTCAGTCAGGTGCTCACACTGATCTCTGGTGGCAGACCTGTACCTCAGCTCTGGAAATCCAAGCACTGAGACACCAGCCCAAACTGAAAACGTGGTATCTCAGTAGAAGTGAAGGCACCCTGCACCCATTTCTACGTTAAATTAACACAAAACCGACGTTACTGAGCTTGCCCCTGGCAGTGTTTTCCTCACGAAGTCTGAAACTGAGGAAACCCCTCATGGTACTTTTGCAAGTCACCGCCCTGACCAGCACTTAGAGCTGCTCTGAAAACCGAAGGTGCCTCCACAGCCTAAAAACAAAAATCTTCTGGTGGACACCCAAAACCCCAAAAGTTCTGTGCCACTTCTCCTTCCTTGCTAGGAGGGCACGAGAGCATCCACACGATTTCTGCTTCCACGGATTTCACAGCAGTACCACTGGGCAGATCTCTCACCCATTTTTAGACCTTGACAAGTACTGATGTCGAAACCACCGCAGGTATCGCAGACACATAGAGAAGCAAAAACACTCTGGGAACAACCAAGTGCATGAGGAGTGAACCCAAATCCTCCCATGCGTCACCCAAGACTCTGAACAAAAGATCCCGAGCAAATCTGGAAATACCACCTCATGTTCACTCTGTGGGAGCTCCAATTTAAAGTGGCCAACAGCTTGGAAATTATTTTTTTCAGAGTCAAGCAGGAAGAGCTGCAGATTCAGAAAGGCAGGCGACTGTTTGAAACCTGGGACTGTGCAAATCTGCAGGAATACAGAGCCCTCCTTGACTAGCAAGACTCTGGCAGAGGGTCTGAAAGAGCAGGATGCTTCTGAGCTCGATCCAGTTTCTCAGCAAGAGCAGCAAGAACAAGCAGTCTCACAGATGGATCCGCGTGGGAGGGAGAAAGGATAAAAGTCTGCCTCGGGAGCCTGTTCCAGCTGCTACCGGAGCCTTGCAGGAGTCGGCACAAATTGGGCAGAGCTACCTATAAAAATCTACTGTCTTGGCTTTTTCTGAAGCCCTCTTCTTTCCCCATTCCATGTTTTTCCTCCATCCTACTATTTCCACATTCGAAGGAGTCCAAATCAGATAGCTGAAAGCAGTACTTGACAGAAGGTGAATGCAGACTGGGAGTTTATCCCAATTCTTCATTCCTGCCTTGCAGATCACCCTTGCTACACACACTCAGGAGCACAAAAACCAAAACTCCTTTTAAATGCTTGACTGAGAAGTGATGAAAAATGGAATATTCGAGGCCAGGTTGGAACCTGAACCAGTGAGGGGCAGCCCTGCCCATGGCAGGGGGGTGGAACTAGATGGTCTTTCCCTTCCAACCCAAACCCTTCTGCAATTCCACATTCTTTTTATCCAGAATCCCCCCAACAACATTCCCAGTGCCAGGAAGAGGCTGTGTGGCCAGCAGACAGGGAGCTCACCTCACTGGCTGAAAGCAATTCTTCACCTGGGGTTGTTTTTCATCTCCTCAGGTAGGCAAAGGCAGAGAGAAAAACATTTACCTTTTCTCTTCATGTACTTGAGCTGTTCCAGCCACATCTGAACTTCTTGTTCCTTCTGACAAAGCATCAGAATTACTGGTCACTAGCTGTGCCTAACCCATCTGGTCTCCCAGCATAAAATAGCTGAGTACATGTGTCATCAATCACTGTTAATTACTTCATTAACTTGGAATACGAATATTGACTTTTTTTTAAAGAACAAACATTGTTTAAGGTCAGTCTAGTTTTGTTTTTTTTTTTTTTTTGTCTTTTAATTGAATGCTATGTGATTACCAAGAGAAAATAATTTAGTCTGAACACTCAAGCAACCCTGCCACATAACTGGTGCAGGAGACATTTCCCCAAACCCTTTTCTGGAAGGGCCTGTTTGATCCAGAAGCTTCGTGCTGTTCTCCAGAGCCCCGTGCTCACCACACTGCCATTCCCACCTACTGCCCCCGTGGCTCTGGAAGTCCTGACCTTTGTCATGCTCTGGGAAAGAAACGTGCCCCAAGGTCTCCACAAACACGTTGCATCACTGTGGAGTGGACATTTAGCCCTCTGCTGTCAGCTGCAGAACAGTGACACAGAGAGATCACAGCTGGCTGTGCCTTCTTGTCTGCAGCAGATCCAGCACAAAAACCAGACAGGAGCCACCCAGTGCAATGCCAACTTGCCCCTGGAGCATCCCCCTGCTTCAGAGGCTCACTGGGATGGCCTCCTGGCCCCACCGTGAGCCCACCTTCCTGCCAGGCAGAGGGGTCCCTCTCCACCCCTGCTCACGGAGCCTCCTCCAGCCACTCTCGCTGGAGGAGCCACTTTCACTCAGTATTTATTACATTTTTTCATGCCTCAGTTACTGGCTCACTCACTGTGCACTTCCAGAAAGCCATTCTGTTGGAGGGCATCCCCTGTCACTCCTGCCCCCCAGTACCCCCTAACTCTGCCCCCAAACCCGGGCCGTGCTTCCCAGTCTGCAGTGCAGGAATGTGCGCGGCGCACGCGAGCACCTCGGCCTTGGCTGCTGCCCAGCCCGCCAGGCACAGCACACCCTCACCCACAAAAGCTCTGGGAGCCCAAGTTTACATTTCTGTGGGGTTTGTCCCTCCTGTCTGGCACCGAAGGCAAGTAACGATACCAAAACACGGCACTTCCCACAGCCACCCCCCGTTGGCCCCACAGACCCCAGCCCTGAGGGACTGCACGGGATTACGGAACCTCACAGGGTTTGGGTTGGGAGGGACCTGAAAGGGCACCTCATTTCAGCCCCAACGTGTGCTGCCACTCTGCCACCTCTCCTTTCAAAGGGCCTGCTTTCCTACAGCCAGTAAAAATGTCTTACAGCCCAGGAGTGCATTGTGCATTTGTGTTTTACTCAAAGGAACTTTACCTAAATCCAAATTTTACATTTGAGCATAAATAATGCAGCAGAAAGCAAGAAATCACAACTTCACCTTCCAAGTGCAATGTAATTTGTTGAGAAAACCTGCTCTCCTCTCCCCAGCATCATGTGAAAAAGTGATGCTGACCTGTACCCACAGACAGGATCACCCCTCAGGACACACAGCACTCCTGGCTCCCTGCTCAGTCCCCGGCTCCTCTGCCAAAGCTGCTGGGACTCCAGGCCCCAGACTGCTGATAACAGAGCAGGCAGGAATCCCCACGGGAAGCTGAAATAAATAGATGGCTGTATATTCACAGGGCTTCCACGACTTCCAGCTCTAAATCACGACTAACATTTTTGAGCCACATCCACAGCAAGAACAGAAAACCAAGTCAGTCACCACAAACCTCTACGTTCCTCTGCTGTACCCCTCTGAACAGGGTTACATTTCTCATGACCAGCATCACCCTCTAATGACAACTAGAATCTTCAGGCAAATATTTCAGTCTTAAAAGCTGACAAGCAAGAAAAGCAAGGAAGGAACAGCTGGCACTACTCAGATTCCAGGGGGTTTCAGGTTGTTTATTACATATTTATCTGTTTTATAACACCACCAAAGCCAAAAAGGAAGAAAACCCTTTAAGGAAGTACCTGCAGGTTACCTTGATAGACAAATGCCAGCAAACTTTTGGGAACTTCCTTTCCAAGTGTTGCTCCCAACACCACAGTGGTTCCTTAACTCAGTGAGAAGGAAGGGCTCCATTTACTTTAGGATTTACACCACGTTTTATATGGCCCCTTTTGCCTGTTAGCACAATGTGAACACAGCGAGGCAAACTGGAACCATCCTCTGAAATAAGAACACTGGACTGTAAAAGCCCCACAAAACACTGGACACATTTCAAGGACTGACCCAGTACCTGCCACAGAGGCTTTTAAGGCGTGGTTTACAACACTGTCAGTCACCAGCTGGAAAGGGACTTCAACTCTGCATCCCCAAGGAAGCCTCAGAGCCCTAACTTAAGGTTTGAGTTGGGAGGGACCTCAAAGCCCATCCCATTCCCACCCCTGCCATGGGCAGGGACACCTCCCACTGTCCCAGGCTGCTCCAAGCCCCAATGTCCAACCTGGCCTTGGGCACTTCCAGGGATCCAGGGGCAGCCACAGCTGCTCTGGGCACCCTGTGCCAGGGCCTGCCCACCCTCCCAGGGAGCAATTCCTGCCCAATATCCCATCCAGCCCTGCCCTCTGGCAGTGGGAAGCCATTCCCTGGGTCCTGTCCCTCCATCCCTTGTCCCCAGTCCCTCTCCAGCTCTCCTGGAGCCCCTTTAGGCCCTGCAAGGGGCTCTGAGCTCTCCCTGGAGCCTTCTCTTCTCCAGGTGAGCACCCCCAGCTCTCCCAGGCTGGCTCCAGAGTGGCTCCAGCCCTTGGAGCATCTCTGTGCCTCCTCTGGACTCTCTCCAGCAGCTCCACATCCTTCTGCTTTGACCCCAGGGCTGGGGCAGCTCTGCAGGTGGGGTCTCAGCTGAGCAGGGCACAGGGACAGAGTCCCCCCTCCCTTGCTGGTCACACTCCTAGAGATGCAGCTCAGGATAAGGGGTTTGGGATTTCTGGGCTGCAGAGCGCTTTGCTGGGTCATGCTGAGCTTCTCATCCACCAACACCTCCGAGCCCTTAATGGCTTTTCACACTGAACAGCACAGACAGAATATTCCTGCCTGCAACTCGCTTCTCTTTCAGGGTGGTAATGAAGCAAAGTAATTTACACCTGCTTTTGTCCCTCTTCAGCCTTTTAAAACATCAAAGCCCAATCTTCGGGGTCTTTTTTTCACTTTCCTGGTGCTTGGTATTTTGCACCTCTGCATGCTCCTAAATCTCCTCCCGTAACTTATGGCTAACAGCTCCAGCTTCCAGGAGGAATTGCTTGGCTTTCAAGAGAAGCTGCACCAAAGCTCTGCTCTGCAGAATCTCCTCTCACCTGATCACCTCCTGCTTGGGATACTCTGAAATAAATGAACAGGAAAGGATACAAGGTGAAAACAAAACAAACCCAAAGGCTTTGCATGTAAGCGTTAATCTGGATACACCTTGTACCTGACAGGAGGCTGCACTGAGGTGGGGGTTGGTCTTTTCTCCCTGGTAACAAGTGACAGGACAGGATCAGGGGAGGTTAACTCCAGATATTTAGAAAAATTTCTGCATGGAGAGAGTTGTGAGTCCCTGGGCAGTGCTGCAGTCCCCATCCACAGAGGGATTTAAAAGCCACGTGGAGGTGGCACCTGGGGCCATGGGACAGTGGCAGTGCTGGGGGAACGGTTGGATTTGATGATCTTAAAGAACTTTTCCAACCTAAATGATCCTGTGTTTCTATGAACCTAATGATAAACAAGTTGCATTATGGCAGAGGGGAACAAAAATGGCCTGACAGCCAATGCCTGCAGCCACCTGCAGCCCCTTCCTGAAGGAAACCACGCACAGCCACAGCACACTCCGACAGACAAACACCTCCTCTGGATGGCAGGCGGCTGAAAATTTACATTTCAGCACCAGTTTTACATTCAAGCAAAGTGCGGGGCCACTGCAAAGCAAACACGACTCCCATTACCTCAGAGCACTCGGCATGCAAAGCACACTCCAAGGCTGGGGCGGGGGGAAGGAGATTGCAGGAATTTTTTCCTGAAATGGAATGGGGAGATAAGATCGAGTGAAAAGGAGCAGAGGCTGCTGACATATCTAGACTCCCAGAAGCCAGTAAATATGCAAATGGGCTGCCATTTCTGCCAGTAACACTCAGAACCAACTTTGATTCTGCTAAAATATATCGCATTAAACAAGGGAGATAAGCCCAGCACCGAATCCACACAGAGCAGCTCCCTTTGACCAAGACAGCTTTACTTCTCACTGCAGGAAATCCTGAACAAAGCTTCCTATTCAAAGAGTCTTCACTCTGACTATCACAGTGTTTATGAATAACTTTGGCCATTTACCTCCTCGTAGCCTGATTTGCAAGTACTGTTAAAAACTCTCCATAAAGCCATAAACCGCCCTGGAAAAGCTGCATCCAGTACCAGCCACAAATCCTTCCCCAAACCAGGAAAGGGCTTGTTGCCCTGAAGCCACAAACAGCAAATTTCGCACAAGATGTCAGAGAGGAGAAAATAAAGGGTGTATTGAACATGGATCCCCGGAGACAGATTACAGAGCAAGAACTGAAGTTGATGTGACCTGATAGCAGATGATGAACTCAGGAGATGATAAAGGCATTCCCTGGACATCCATCTGTTGCCCTTGGGGTTTGGACAGGCAGAAATATGTGTGTATATATAGATTAAAATATTAAATATAGATATGATTTGTTTTCGTACGTATGAAGTACATACATGTGAAATAAACAGATGCATATTCAAGCACCGGAGGCAAAGCAAGCATCTCTCATTTTCACTCCATTTTCTCTGCCTACCACCTCTGAATCAGCGAGATGAGCTCAAAGGCCAGCGCTGGCTACAGTCTGAGGCAACACATTTTGCACGCTGCTAAGCAGGAGCAAAAGCAGCTCTCCCCTGCCACGGCAGGCACTGAACTCGGCCTCCACAACTGATTCCATTCAGCGAGGCTGCTCCCTGACTGAGGGAAAACAGCACAACCTGCAGCCCTCCTCGACAGCCCTCGGCCGCTCCTCTGAGACTCCAGCACACAGGGAGGAGCAGCGAGAACTTCAGGCAACTGCCAGCGTCAAAAAATAAGCCTGTACCGAAGCTAGGAAGATGTAAAAAATAAAAGCCAGACCTCTGCGGGCTGAATAAGCCTCCCACGTGCGGCACAACACAACAGCAACGATTTCCCCAGCAATGCCAGGCTCTGCAGGGAGATGAAAGCAGGCTCCAGCTCTCCAGGAGCAGGGAGGCCTCCGGAATTCCCAGGGGCAGGAACCCATCCCCAAACCTGTGGCAAGCACAACAGAGAGCAATCCGAGGGGAGATGGCTGGGGAGGGCTCCCAGTGCTGCAGGAAGGTCATGACAAAGCAGGTTTGCTGGCAGGGAGGAGAGAGACAGAAACATGGACGGGGGCTGTGAGGGCCTGCTCCGGGAGAGACGAGCCTCGGGAAGAGGGAATAACCCAGCCCAGGAGCCACCTGAGCTCAGTGCCTGCTCCTTCCACCCCAGGCAGCCCCAGCACCACCCCGGCAGGAGAAGGCCAGGAGCTGTCCCTGTGTGTGCCTCAGATCCACAGCCACGCTCGCTGCTGGCTCCAGCATATGCTCACAATTCCCTTATCCCTGCTCCGAGGCTGCGATAATTCCCATTCTCGCTGCCAGTGCTAGGAAGGAGCCTCAGAGCTATATGCTGAGGCCCTGGAATTTAAATATACGATAACACTGTAAATAAAAGGAAACAAATTCCTTAAGGAAAACCTTTTCACATGCCAGATCAGTTCCCAATAGTAACTGCTCTGCTTTGACAAGAGATAAATATTTACAGTCTGAAACAGAGAACACCTTGTGTTGCAATACTGGAAAGCAAACCTTGTCAGTACTGGTATCCTAAAGAGAGGGTTTTGATATTTAAAAGAAAAAAATTAGACATAAACCCCCAAGCTGAGCACTTAGAAGCACACGCACATTATTGTGCTCATTTACCCCACCAAAACAAAAACCTGAAGGTAGTCACACAGAGAAATTGTCAAACATGCTGAATCCAGAACAGATTTTCTCAAAAGGAGACCTCATCCCCCAGGGAATGTAGACAGTTTACAGCAAAAGTCTAAATTATTGCCAAGAATATGCTGCTTTTTTTTTATTTATTTAAATATAGTCTAAGTTGCTCCTCTTAGACATTCCTCTAGCGAAAGCAGACACTGAAGACTTTTCTTACTGGAGCAAAAAGGCAGCAAGGAGGATCAGATGTCCATATCCAACTCCTTGGACCGGGGCATCCCACACCAGGAACACCCTCGGAAGAGGGAAGAGGAAGCCCAGCAGCTAAAGCCTGAGCTATCTCTGAGCTTCCAGCACGACTCCCAACCTCCAGGCCTGATCAGCTCCTTCCAGCTAGGGAAAGAATGTGGGGAATGTCATTCATACTGGCAACTCGGGGAGATTGAGGCATGGAAAGTGCCCAGTGACTGGATATCCCTGTCCCGAGGAGGGCGGTCAGCCTCGTGCCAGGAGATGCTCTCATTCCTGCACGGCTCAGGTTGCCGGGGCTTGCTGCCATTCCAAACCAGGTAACCACCTCCTGAAACGTGAGTGCTTTTCTCTGCTGCCCTGCCTTTTCCACCGGGACCGGCACGAGGCCAGCCTGGCTGAGCTGTTAGGCTCCAGGATCTCCTATCTGAGGTGCAATTCTCCTCACCCAACTGCTGTTTGGGCTTTTATGGCCCGCTCCCTTTGAAGTGGGGCCGACGGAAGAGTTCAATGTCTACCCGCCGCTCTCAGCTCCCTGACTTCCTTCTCCCCTTCCCAGGGAATCACTGCCCCGTGCAGAACTTCCCTGCTTCAGCCTGGCTGCTGCCGGGGCCAGTGCTGCTCCACGATCCCACCCCTGCAGCCAGCCAAGCCTTATGTTCCGTGCACAAGCTCTCCGTTTGCTCCCCTGCTTCCAGCATCCCTGCACAGCCGTTTATTTTTAGACCAGCATTTTTAGAGCAAAGCCCAGAGGCAGCACACTTTCGGTGCCAAACAGAATTCAGCTGCGACTCTAATGCTGTCAGCTGGCAGGAGGACACGCGGGTTTGGTGGCCACAGAATACTGGTGTGGCTCCATGGCTGCCACTGCTGACCCCTGGGCTTCTCCTGCAGGGCTCTCCCAGCTGCACGCACCACTGGCCCTGGCTGGCCACAAGGCTCAGCCCAATATTGCCACACCATTCCTCTCTCCAGCAAAGGAATTGTTTTTCCCTGTGTGTGCAGCCCTCTGCACGGAGAAGGATCTGATCCCTCCTCTCTTCACACCGGTCCTGCCACGAACCAGGCAAGGATCACAGAACCCCTGAGGCTGGAAAAGAGCTCCAAGATCATCAAATCCAACCTCAGGGCACCGAGTGCCACATCCAGGTGTTTCTTGAGCAGCCCCAGGGATGGTGACTCTGCCACTCCCTGGGCAGCTCCTTCCAAAGCCTGACAACCCTTTCAGGGAAGAAATTCTTCCTGATGCCTACCCTAGAAGTCCAGACAGAGAACTGTGCCGGCCCAGGAGAGCCCAGAGCTTCCCCCTCGGGTCCCACATGAGCATTTATCATTTGGGGTCACCACTCACAGCCAGCTCAGGGCAAAGAGGAGATCCCTGCTGGCTTTACCAGGCGCTGGATCAAGCCCTTAACCACCAACACAGACAAAGAGAAGTGCCCCAATATACAAAGCGAGGCTCCTGCCCAGCTTTGTCACCAGCTTTCTGGGGTCAGAGGTGGTTTTCAAGTTCTAAACACCAATATTTGCCTTCTTTTTATGACGGCTTGTTGTTTTCAGTGCAATTATAGAGTAACAGAATCAGATCCACCAGATACCACCACCACCTTTTCCTGTTGACACAGCACAACCAAAGACACCCAGACACAACAACTGAGATGAACAAGACCGTGTGATCTGTGCAAATCCACCCCAAATCTGCAGGGATGGCTCAGAAAATTGCACAGTTGAAGTCTTTTCTACTCTCAACAGCCCACGGAATGTCCTCATGAACAAGACTGCAGTGACAAGGCCATCTTCTCTGGGGTATAAAGCAGCCAGGGACAGAGCCACACTTTGCCCTGAAATCACATCAAGCCTTTTTGCCCACTGACCCAGAAGTCTCCAGCTTTCCTGCAGGTTGGATAATTCATAACATAAAAACTCAGATTACTTTTCCCTGTCACGAGCTGGTGGTTTTTGCAAAGCTTCAAGCAGGAAGTGTTCTTCCTAATGTTGAATATTTCATTCCCTGCTATGATTAAGCCCATCCTCAAAGGCTCCATCCGAGGCACAGGGAGCAGATGAGGCAGCAGGGATGAACAAGGGGATGAAGAAAAGCCTGAAAAGGAGAGGCAAACACAGCCCCCAAGGAAGCATTTGATACCTACCATGTACAATCAGAATAAATACCCCGTTCTAGTCCTCTCTCTCCTCCTCTGATCATGCTTCCAGGTCAGTGTCTTGTGAGAAGCAGTCCTGACTCAAATGTATCCTTCAGCCCCCACCAGGATCTGACAGCAGGTATCAGTTGTGGAAATGAATAAGTAAAGAACGTTTCCTCCCAACCAAAGCACTGCTGTTTGATTTAAACAGGAAATCTGTCTTGGGTAGGAGAAATGCACAACAGAATCCATATGGAGAGTCATTTATTCTGGGAGGCTCCCATGCATCAGGTAGTGAGGCAGAACTGAAAGGCAAAGGCAGATCACAGTAGCCAGTGGCTGTGCCAGCCCACTGGAAGGACTGGTCACTCAGCAGGACATCCAACACCCCACCCCAACATGCCTGACTCTCCGTGGCCTCTTTCCCTTGCCTTCCCTTCCTCTTCAGCACAGAGCAAGGACAAGACACCAAGTTGGAGTGCTCTCACCACCCAACACACCCGGGCCCTCATGGCCCTGCTGAGTAAGAGAGCAGCAGCCCTAAAAGGTGGAGAACTTGGATGATCCATGCAGCAATTCCCACCCACAGCAGGGCTCAGGATCCAGGGGCTGCTCTGCTGACCAACAGCAGGAAGGGCAGTGTCAGACCAGGCTTTCTGCTTTGCACGGGGAGCAGAGAAGGGCTGAGCTTTGCAACAACCCAACAGAGATCCTGCTCACATTCCTGGAACCATTAAAGATGGAAAAGACCTCCAGGACCATGCCTCAGCCAGGTCTGCTTCTTTCCCTGCCCCTGCAGATGCCCCAGCAGCACAACCCACACTCAAACTGCACCATCTCCCTGGGAAGGCAGCAGCAAACTCTGCTCCACTGTGTTCTTGCCCTCTCCAGCTTCACAAAAGCTGCCAGCCTTCCTCCCCTCCAGCAGGACCTCCCCAGGAAACACGATCCAGTATCCTCGGAGTTATTCCAAAGCATTCTGTGCTGCCTTTTCCCTGAGCAGCCTGAGGGAACACGGCAGGCCTCCCAGCAGGGCACACACCCCCTGTGCCACACCAGGCCCAGCTCCGTGTCACCGTCCCTGCTGACCTCGGCTTGGAGCGCTCCCCTCTCCTGCCTCACCCACAGCACTGGGAACAGGGATTTTATTTCATTGCAAGGCTCTGTTGCCTGCAGAAACGACTCTCTTCACTCCAACAAATGAGTTGCACACATGCAGAGCTGTAAAACATAACCCAGCCCGCAGGAAAGCTCAGGTTTACCCCCGAATTCTTCCTTCAGGACCCCTCCTGATGGACAGTCTGCACACAGCTCTGCCCCTTCCAGTGCTCCCTGGGAATTCCACGCTCTTTGCATCCCTATCTGCCTGCAGTTGGACCCACTGCATCCAAGGTGGGACCAACAGCCCATCTTCCATCTCATCCCACCTCCTTCCAAACCAGTGTTCACAAATACCTGCCCGCTGCCACCGTGTTCCTTCTCCTTGCCCTGAGCTCCCAAGGCTAAAACCCACACACTGCTCCAGTTTGCAGAATCCTCCTTGTTACAAAGCTGTGAATAATGTCATTTTTCTTCACTTCTGTGCACATTAGTTGAGCAGAGAAGCAAATCTCCACACGCACGTGAACCTGCAGCAAAAGGCAGCCCATTTTTTTTTTTGCTCTCCAGGAGAACCACCTGAGTTGAGGATTTCACCAGAATCCACAACAAACAGTAACAAGAACCAGATAACTGTAGCGCCCATGGGGGAAAATGCAACCTCACTCCTTTTCCGAGGATGAATTCCTTGTTTCAGGCTCACATTGAGGAGGACCCTCCCCTTGGAGATAAAGTTTTGTCCAGCACAACCCCAGAACTAACCTGAGCCTTATTCTCCCTGAGCAAATGCAACAGAAGCTGCAGCAGCACACCAGGAAAAGCCAGGCAGGAGAAGGATGTGAAGTGACTGGTGACAGCCCAGTTACGAGCAGCTGCTGCTCCTGCAGGTGAGGGGAACACAAATTCCAGCAGCAAAGCAAGGCTCTCACGTGCACGTGACAAATGGAAGCTCATCTGACACCGAACGAGACACAGCGTACTAACGCTCACAGAATTTAACTGTAATTAAGTCTCGCTGACAGACACCTCATTAAAGCGCCGCTTCTCCAGAAAAATTAATAAAGTGAATTATTTCCTGCGTGTGAAATATCAGGGTTTTTTCGCTCTTCATGAAAGATACATGGAGCTCAGTTCAACTGGATGTCGGTGCTCCCCGGAATGAAGGAGTGACACGCTTAAAAAGACATTTAAAACAACACATGGCTGTGCTGCCAAAACCCAGGCTGAGATGCTCAGCCCCTGCAGGCTATTTTATCCTGTGATGGCAGAAAATAAAACCCTTAAAATACAATTCTTCACCCAGCAGACACAGACAGATAGATAAACAGATAGATGAAATAACTGGTTTGTTATTAGAAAACCAAACTAAATTAAGACAACCTAATCTGGGCCAACTAAAAAAAAAAGAGGATTCTCATGACCCAAAGATCCAGTTTTCAAATGGCAACTTTTTGGGGTTTAAATGCTTCCTATGTGAGGAGCAAAGGTCCAGCCATTGAGGAGAGGGGCAGAGGGCTGAGTGTGCCCAGGCCCAGGAGCCAACACACATTCCTCTGCACTGGGAGATGGCTCTTTGAAGCACATTTTAATCAAACTTCTCTGAGGCAACATCCAGTATGAAAATGAACTACGAAAAATGAAGCTTGATCAAGATGTGCCCAGTAATGAATGCCATGAAAAAGGCCTGAATTTTCAGAGGGGAAGGCCAAGCTGGAATTCCTTGTGAAGGGAAAACCACGGAAGCTTTCCAGGAGATTTTTACAGTCTTTTTCTAATTGTTCCCTTTTTCAACATCATTATGCAACCTCCGTGTGCTTTCCTGCTTCTCTACCCCTCTTTATTTCACCCATTCTCCCCCCCCAACTTCTTCTAAATGCTGTGAGGCAGCTCCTTTAAGACAGCCAGAAATACAGTGCAGATTTTTCTCTCCTCCTCCTCCTCCTCTCAGTTTAAACTGCCCAAATCTTTCCGGTGAAGAAGCATTGCCCAAAATCTGCTCGCTATTCAAGCAGCCCTGGCAATGACAAGCAGCACTTCATGAATCATCTGTTATATATTGCCTTATCAACACGGTCCACTGCAGGAGAAAGTAAACCTGGCCCACTTTGGGGCTGTGCATAACACCATCAAAATGCAAGTGGCATTAATTACAGGAGGGCTCTGAGGAGTTCCCTCATCCAAGGATTCAATATAGGCTATATATATATATATATAGTGTTTTTATATATACATATATATACAGATGAGGCAACATAAATCGAACCAAAATGCTAACAGCCATTTCCTCCCCCACCACACACAGCTTTTACTTTAATATTTTAAAGGACTATTTACCCCTTTTACTGGTTTCCAGTATCGTCACGTTTCTAATTATCTAAGCAGACAGCTTTAGTGCTGCTGCTGTTTGCCAGCTTCAGCTATTTGAGGCAAACACACGTATTTTCATGGGGTTTTCTTCCCCCCAAGCCAGACCTCTAAGCTCAGCAAGTGAGGGGAACCTTGCACTGCTCTGGAGCATTGGCATGCTGGGGAACCTGGAAGAGAGAGAGAAGCTATCCGTGAGGGAAGGGGGCCCAGAACTGAAAAGCCATTGGGAATTCAGTGACAAGCTTCTCTGCCCAGTGAAACACAGCCTTACGAAAGCACAGACTCAAGGGATTCCAGCAGGACTCTGACAACATCTAAACCCACACAGACCAGGTAGCAGGACTGAAACAGATGACAGAAAAGCCATGGGGTAACTGGAAACAAGCTAAAGGTGAACTGGCAGAGCGAGGAAGTAGAATATGACACCACTAAAGAAGCCAGCAAGAAGAATACTTGGCAAATATTTAACAAATGTCATTATCAGTGGCCCAATAACATCTTCAATTAATATTTCCTTGTGGTTTGAGATGAGCTCTGCCATTTGGAACAGGCCAGCAACAGATCCCACTGAGCAAATGAACTCCTCTGTGTGTACTCAACCATGGGTACAAGATGAGGGAAATACAGTCCCAAGGGCTGGGGTTTATATTTTTTACACATAAATATAAATACACAGCACCAAGGAGGACACCAAGGAAGTGCTTTAGCCCCAAGATGAAGCTGGCACAGCTGGGCAGTGAGCGCTGAGGTTCTCCAACCCTGAAGGGAGCATCACTGAACCCACACAGACCCAGGGTGACCTCGACAAAGCACAGGGACAACTGGTTCCAGTGACCTTACAGAGGTACAGCGTGGCACACCAGCATGGCAGGAACGCTGCAAGATGAAGGAAAACTGCCCTGAAATATTTGGTTCTATCCCATCTTACGTATTTACGGGCAAGTTTTAGTCTCAACACTTCACTTGCAATGTGTTTGGGCACTTCGTGTACAGAAAGCCTGCAGCTGCCCCTGATTTGAAACCTGCCAATGAACCTTGAGGACAAGTTTCAGGCACTGCACCAAGCTTCTGGATCACAGACACACCTTAAGCTGGCTTTGGAAGGTCTATTCCCCAGAAAGCACAAAGCATTTGAAAGAGAGATAAAGAGGGCAAACTCAGCTAAACCCACAGGCAGTTTTAACCTTTATTTTGAACAAGGCCTACTCCGAGTCCCTGCAGTGCCACAGGGGATTTAAGGCTGAAGACTCAACTCCAGCTTTCCAGCAGGCTATGAACAGGCAGCTCCTGTGCTTCCACCTCTGCCCATGGGAGGAAGGAATCCTCTCCTGGGAGGGTGGGCAGGCCCTGGCACAGGGTGCCCAGAGAAGCTGTGGCTGCCCCTGGATCCCTGGAAGGGGAGGTTGGACAGGGCTTGGAGCAGCCTGGGACAGTGGAAGGTGTCCCTGCCCAGGCAGGAGGTGGGAGTGGATGGGTTTAAGGACCCTCCCAACCCCAACCATGCCATGATTTTATGGCAGAAGGCCAGGAGAAAACAGGCACTGACCATGGGGGCTGAAGCCACTCGTGCTCAAGCTGCTGCTCTCGAGGAGGGGGCAAACCACAAGGCTGGCACATCACGGGCTGGTGCTGCAAGCAGAACAACCTCACAAGTTGGGCAAAGCCTCCACCCAAAACCATCCCTCAGCTCACACAGGTCCGTGGGACCTGCAAACCTCCCCAGCCAGGTGCTCCAAGGGATCAGGAGGCAGGCTGGAGTTCAGGCCCCTGAAGATTTGGGCAAAACACATTGCTTTAGGACAACCCCCTGCAATCTGCACCTACCTAAATATTTCTCATCAGCTCCTGCTACCAGGTAACTTCTTCAGGAGTTCAGCAGTCTCCAGGTGTCTGTAAACACATCACTCCTAGCTTAAAAAAGTCCCTCATTCTTGTATTTACCTTTTCTTGCATTTGCCTTTTCCTGCTGTTACTGCACTGTTGTTTTTTATCTTTCCTGCATTAATAGGACGTTGCCTGTGAAACAGAAGCATAGCAGAGAGTTGCATCTTCACCAGCACAAAGATTATGCAAGAAACTACTTTTACTGTTTTTATCTACTCACAGAATGGTTTGGGTGAAAAGGGACCTTAAAACCCATCTTGTTCCACCCCCCTGCCATGGGCAGGGTCACCTTCCCCTATCCCAGGTTGCTCCAAGCCCCCTCCAACCTGGCCTTTTTTTATTTTCCTAGTGATTCACCACCAAAAGGCAAGCAAGAAAGTGAAACTAATTCCCACTAAGGAGTTCACCTGCATCCCACAGCAGGATCTTGGCATCCTCCACCCGTTATCTCCCACCCTGGGCTTCTCAAGAGCTTGATCATTCACACCTGGCCGTGTTCCTCTACTTTAGCATAGTCTGTTTAGGAGATGGCACAAACTGCCCAGCAAACATCTCCTCCCAAGGGAATGCAAGCTTTCCGTGCCATACATGTGCTTTCCTTCCATGCCTCCATCCCGCTGAGCAAATGACCAATTCTCCTGGCGTTCTGAGCTGATTTTCAAAATGCTTTTTCTAATCCTTTCTAAAGCTAAGTCCTGAAGCAAAACAAACAAACAAAAAAAAAAAAAACAGGGTGGCCAAGTTAAAATTTTGAAGCTTTAAATATATTTTTTTCCCTAAGTTTAGACCAGCAAGGGCACACAGAGCTTAATATCAACACCGGGAGTCTGTCGGATGCACAGGCTAAAACACGCCATCCAAGGACGAAGGGAAAAAGCAGAGAATCCTGGAAAGCTGCATCTTCCACATTTCACTTTACCCAGAAAATCTGCAGTCGCTAAAACTTACTCTTTCTAACTGGGTGGCATTTTACATTTCCAAATGTAATTGAGTGAGCGTGTTGCCATGGCGACAGCAGGGTTCTGCAATAACTTTGTTGCCTTGTAATTGCTGTATATTTGTATACAAGCAGCTGAGCTTTCTTTAATTCAATGCCCTCAACTCTTCCAGCGAGGCTGCGGAGCGACGACGGCAGCTTTTTTAGGCTGAGAACTCCGAACAGTGGTGCTGGAAACATCAGAAACGATTAAAACTCAGCGCCGCGACCGACCGCATTACACACAGAGAAAAAACCCCACCACGAAACCCTGCCAAGAACCAGATTATTATATAAACTTCAGAGCTCCTTAGCTTTTAAAAATGTTGCCGTTACAACAACAACAACAGCAGCAGCAAGAAAAGAAAGCACAATTCAGATAATTAACTCCAGGTAGATTTGGCACCGAGCGGAGAAGCACTTTGAGGGCAGGCAATAATGCAGCACCAGCCCCATTTATTGACAGGGTTCATAATACCAGTACATCAAAACGTGCTGGCCAGGGGGGATTATCCACTCGCCGTGGCTCCCGGGGCCAAAATAATGCCTGCTCCATCTCCCCGGCCTCCAACCAGCGTTGTGAGGACACCGGGATGCAGCTGTGGGGAAGGAGCACGGCACCGAGCTGCCTGGTGGGAGAGAAGTGGGGAAGACGGGAGAGAGAGAGCCAAAGCCTCGCCGCACGCCCCATACATATCCCAGGGTTTTACAAGGCATTTTCACACCCTGAATCCACCCACACCTTCCCGACACAGATCCCCGCTCCTCGGGAGCGTTTTCAGCGCTGTAATCCAGCCTGGACTATGAGGCAAGGCTGGAAGACGAAATCCGCCGGCACGGGCGTTCGCGGTGGCGAGCCTGATTTCTGCCAATCTGCCAAAACAGCCCGTCGGCAGGCAAAAACCCCACCGAAGGCAGCCCCTTCCCCGGCCGCGGAGTGGGCGCACGGCACAATTACGCAAGTGCTTTGAGCGAAGGACAGGTTCCCTTCCCTTCCGAACCTCCAGCCGCTGCCCAGCACCGACAAATTATTGTTATGTAAACCCGCACCAGCTCCGCGGAGCTGTCAGGGCTCCGGCCAGCACCCCGGGACACCCCATGTGGGGTGGGCAGCATGCCGTGGGGAGAGCGCCGGCACCGCGCAGCATCTTCCCCTGATAAATCCCTGCAGCAAAAAAACCCCACGGGCGGCTGCCGGGCATCACCTCCCTCCGCCAGCCCCGAGCCTCCGCTTTCGCCGCTCCCTCTCGCCCCGTGCCAGCCGAGCCTCGGGGTTCGGAGGGGCACACACGTGGCTGCTCCCCCCTGGAACCCCCAAAACCCCCGCGGCTGCAGCCCCGGAGCTGTCACTGCCTCCTCCGGGCTCCCCGGCAGCGCCGCGCCGCCGAGGGCAGCACCCCCTCTTTTCTCCTGGCAGGCACAAAAAAAAAAAAAAGCCATTTTGGGGCTTTTTTTTTTTTTTTAAATAAGAGGAGGCGGGTGCCGCGGGGCCCTCGGCCGAGCCCGGCAGCCCCGGGGAGCGCGGCGGGAGGACGCAAACTTTCCCCAAGTCCCGCCTTATTCCCAGGACAAGGACAAGGCAAAGGAGGCACGGATGGGGGGGAGAGAGGATGCGAGAACCGACCCCGGGCCGCGGCCCGCCCGGCGCCGCAGGGCCCCGCCGCGGGCGTCGCCCCCGCCGCAGGGCCGCGCCCGCCCCGCCGAGCCGCGGGGCCGGGCCCCCGCACGGCGCTGCCCGCCGCTCACTCACCGCTGCCCGCATCGCCCCGCCGAGCCCCGCACGGACGGACCGAGCCCCTCACGGACGGACCGAGCGCCGCCGCCGCCGCCGGGGGGGGGGGGGGGATGAGGCGGAGCCGCGGCGGCCCGGGAGGGGCGGGGCGTGCGCGCGGGGGGCGGGGCTGGGAGCGCCGCCGGCCCCGCCCGCCCCATTCACAAAAAACGCGGGCCCCGCGCGCGGAGTGGGCGGTGCCGCCGCCCGTCAGGCCCCGCCCCCCCGCGCCCCGCCCACCCCGCCCCTCCCCTGCCGCGCCCGGGCCGGGCGGGTGGCGAGCGGCGGCCCCGCCCCTCCCGGCCAGCGGCGGCCAATCAGCGCGCGGCCCGGGGCGCCGCGCGGCTCAAATCCGCCCGCCACCGGCGCGCGGGCGCCTGCGATTGGCGGAGGGAGCTGCCCGTCACCGCCCCCTGGCGCGGCCCGGGCGCAGCGCGCAGCAGCGGCCCCCGGGAGCGGCCCCGCCGCGCCGCCGGGCGGGGAGAACAGCGGCCTTAAAGGGCCCGCGCCGCGGGCGGCCCGGGCGCGGCGGCGCGGGCGGCGCGGCTCGGGGGCGGCGGAGCGGCGCGTACTGACCTGAGCGGCGGGCAAGGCGGGGAAGCTGCGCGGCGATGGCCCCCCCCCGGCGCGGAGCGCGCCACCGACGGACTCAGCCCGTGACGGGTTCCGCCATCTTGGAAATTTTTTTTAGATGGGGGACTCACGTGGTGCGACCATTTTTCCCCCGCGGCCAATCAGCGGGCGCGGGCTATTTATAGCCGCGCGGGGGGAAGGTAGCCAATCGGGCCCCGCCCCGCGCGCCCCCGGCCACGCCCCGTGGCGCGCGGCCCGTCGCCATGGCGACCGGGGGGCGGGCCGGGGGCCGCCATCTTGGCGCCGAGCCCGCGGCCTCCCCGGGATCGGGATCGAGGATCGGGATCAGGGATCGGGATCGCTGGACCGGCTTTCCGAGCCCACAGCAAATGCAATCCCTGCCGGCTAGACGGCATTGCAATCAAACGTGAAACTCCGTGGGGTTTTGGTTGGTTTTTCCCCTCCCCCCGTCCGGTTTTCCGCAGCCGCGATGGCGCTCCCGAAGGGGCTGTTTGGTTTTATCCCACAGGTACCGTCCGTGAAAGCAAACAGCTGAAGCCAGGGGTGAACGACAGAAAGGGCAGGGCATGGTTCAGCGTCCTTGCCTGAGTTACCGAGAGGGAGTAAATAAATGTAGATTAAACCAAAAAGGAGTTGTCCGGCACGCTTCCCGCTGCCCGTGTTTTGGCGGCGACCGTTCAACATTTAATTGATTTTTTTCAGTTGTGTGTGGAATTACCCCATCGAGCTGACACATCTCGTTTCGCTCACATACTCCGTCCTTTCACCTTGGATTCGCCCGCTGCCCAAAGCTCCCCGGCTGCTGCTCCCAACATTCCAGATGATGGGAAGCAAAACAACATCTGGGGGGACACAATCCCACCTGGGATGCATTATCCCATTATCCCCAGAGCAGCTGGGGCTGCCCCTGGATCCCTGGCAGTGTTCAAGGCCAGGCTGGACAGGGCTTGGAGCAACCCTGGGATGATGGAAAGGAGACTTTCCTGCTGAGCTTCCAAGGAGTTTCTTCCCATGCCCGCCTAAGACAAGCTGAAACATGACGTTCCTTATTCGCAGGCAGCCATCCCAGCATGCTTCTGGTGGGCTTGATTAATTGGCTCTGCCTAAATTGTTTTTAAAACTTCCAGATTTCCCTTAAAGCAAAAAAAAATTTAAAAAAAAAAAAAATGAACTCGTGTGTCGTTCAGCCATCTGGATTTACATAAATTCTGGGACCTGATGGGAATTGCTAACAACTTTGTCCCTCTCTCAAAATCTGCATATATGTAGTAGTGTATATACACTGCTCCTTTTCTCTTTTACCTTTTTTGAGATATTTAGTATTTAAATTTTCATTTGAAAGGGCTGCCCTTATAAAAATCCCTGGCATATTGGTCCAACCCTTAAAATTGCTTTTTTTTTTCATGCTGTGAACAGGCTCCCCAGGGAATGGGCATGGCCTCGAGGCTGCCAGAGCTCCAGGAGAGCTTAGACAACGCTCTCAGGGATGCCCAGGGTGGGATTGCTGGGGTGCCTGAGCAGGGCCAGGAGCTGGGCTGGATGATCCATCAATAATTTCTCCATCCCTGGAAGTGTCCAAGGCCAGCTCGGACGGGGCTTGGAGCAACCTGGAATAGTGGAAGGTGTCCCTGTCCATGGCAGGGGATGGGCTCTGACAGTCCCATCAGCAAAAACATCCCGTTAACTTCAGCTTTCCCTCTTCCTTTATTTTTAAGATAATAATTTATTCCCATCAACTTCCAACCGTTACATTTTGACAGCTCTGTGCTCGAGCACACGGGCAGCATGGCTTGCCCTGGAGCAGGCCTGGAGTTTGGGGATGTTCTCCCTGTGCTCCCCATTTCTCGCCCTCCCTTGTGCTCCCCGTTTCTGCTGCACCTGGGGGGTGATTTGGCCCCAAACCCTTCAAACGTGGCTTACCACCAATATTTTGCCCCAGTGGTCACTGCAGGCTGTGTGACCCTGCTGTGTCCCCCAGCCGAGCTGGGGCTGTGGTGCAGAGCATTCCCCTGGCCACACCAGCTGCCTTCCCCCTCTCGGCTCTGCTGGAGCAGTTTGGAAACAGGAAACGAGAGGAGCAAACTGTGCCCTGGAAGTTGCCATGGAGTGGAAGTTTTACCTTCAGTGTTTGATTGATGCTGTACCTGTGGCTGTGGGTGTGAGTACGTGTCTCTGTTCATACCCAGTCTAGGCTAACCTGTGCATAATGGCAGAAAATTAAACCTTGGTGGTTGCTCGTGTGAGTTTAGACCTCAGAGATGCACGAGGGAAAGGCTCCTTGCTGTATGTTCAACCCAACATATTGGCTATAGCTGGATATAGTCTGTTTTTACTGTAATTGCAGCTGAAAAACTTAACTCAGAAGCCAGTGGAAGCAGAAAATAAAAATCTAAAAAAAAACCTCCAACCCTGGCAGAGCTAATTCATAAAGATTTAAATAAAAAGCAATTACAGAACTTCCCGCCTACCTCCACCTCATCTTTAGCTGAACTCCTTGTTTGTCAGGAATGATTCCATTTTTTCTGTTCTCAAGCAGGAAACAGCCATCACAACACTCCAGCTAATTTCCCTCGCTAGTCACAGGGAGCTGGTGAAAGTAAAGTAGGGTGCTTCAGCTTTCCACTCCAATCCTGCCACTCCACAGCCTAAAAAAAAAGAGGAGGATAAAGTTAGGAAGAGAGCCAGCAGGAACTTCCTCTGGAGCCTAGACACCAGAGATGTGCTGGTGGCACTTGGTTCCGTGGAGAAAGCCAAGCCTAGACACCATTTCCAACCTGGTGATGGCTTCCTCTTCTTCCTCCTGATCCTTCAAACACCACGGCTGACGTCCCTCGGTTTTCCTGTCCCACCCATCACCCTTCTGTGCTTAATCTGCCATTCCCTGTTCCCCGCCTTTCCCACAGCACACTGACTGACTCCCTTCTGCCAGCGAAAGGAAAACCCCATGGAGCCCACCGAACTCACAGCACGGCTCTGATGGGACAGACACTGGTAAATTTACATTTTCCTCCAGCGTACCTTTGACTGTGGAGTTTTGTTCTGTCGTTACTGGGGGTTTTTTTAATCCTGGTGAATTTTGCTTCAGCTGGAACTCCTCCTCCTCCTCTTCTTGCACAGCTCCTTCAGAGATAGACACCTCTGCCTTGCCCTGCTGCAAAATCCATCCCCCTGTGTGCAGTCCTGTGTGGCTCAGAGCGAGCTGTGAGGCAGAATGAGGGGGTCCTCCCCCACTCCTGAGCCCCCCACGCCCGTGTTTGGCTGCAGGAGCCTTTCCCCAGCTCGTCTGCACACCCAACACTTCATCAAGTCTGCAGCACTCAGGGCCTGAAGAGCTGGAATCCCCAAGCAGTGAGAGCCAGCCTCTCAAAAATCTAAGTTAATGCTGTTGTTTTGGGCAAAAGCAAGTCCCTGTCCCCCACTTGGGGGAAAAAACGAGCAAGTGAAGTTCAAAATGAAGGTCACAATGTAAAGTTTGCCTTCTTCTCCACATTTACACTTTATTTTTGCTGATGGAGTTACGTTGGATTGTTACAACAGTCTTTTTGCAATGCACTTTTAAAAGAAAACTCCTTGCTGACGTTTGTTTTTAATATTTTTCTGGATTTGTATAAACTTCCTAGTTGTTTAGCAGCTATGCTCTCAACTATGTTATGGAACATCCTGACTTGGAAGGGATCCACAAGGATTCCTACTGCAGAGAGAAAAATTATTCTGGGGCCATTACAAACCACTGCCCAAAAGTTCTTACCGTGTCATCATCCCTCTAAATTAAACTGAAGAATTAAGAGTATGAAAGAAATCTCTTTTCCCCCCTCAACTGTTTTTTTTTTGGTTCAGTTAATTTTAGTAGCACACTTAAGGCTTAAATTTAGATAAAATGCAGAACTAAGTCTAAAATGAATATGGAATCTTTGTGAAGTCAAGGCAAGAGTAACTGTTGGATACATTAGTTTATCAGTGCTCATTTTCTGATTCTTAATAGTAAAAAACAAGGGAAATGGGTATCAATTTATTGTATTTATTTTCATCCACAGCAGCTGCTGGGAGAAAAATGTGGGGCGTGTCTCTCTATAGTGGGAACCTTAGAGGAAATATTGATCCATTTTTCTATTCTGGCTCTCTCAACCAGAAAAAAAAGAAAAAAAATAGAAGGCATCATCCAGGGTGAAAAACAATTAAAATCTAAATAGAGGATAGAAAAACATGACCAAAAAAACCCACCAGAAATTAAAATATTTGCAGCCTGGCCCCTGGGTGTTGGTTTTACGTGAAGATACTGACTTGCAGCTGAATGACGAGTAGGATATTTTTCTACTGAAATATTGATAGTAGATTACACTAAACCACAAACTATCTCCAGAAAGCCCATCATTTCTAATCCTAATGGTGTTTTCTTTCCCTTGGCTGACTACTACATTCATGAGATGATGGCTTTATTCTATCTGGGGGAAAAACTTTTTACCATACAGCTAAATTAACTTGTCAAAAGACTTCAAACTTCGGAAGCTTTTACAGCTCGATTCAAAGCTATTATTCAGGATTGAATGAGAAGGCTGTGGACTGTAAAAGCTGGCAAAAAAAAAAAAAATTTAAAAAAAAATTCAGCAGCATTCAGGAGTTGAATGGAAAGCTTACTTTTTGTTCAGGTTGTGTGTGTTTCATTGAGCTGTCTCAGAAGAGCTGGATTTTCGTATTTTTAAGGCAAAATGCTTCTTTCTGCTGCTCTGGAAGCTGTGACCCAGTCCGTGCTCTTTCACACACACTTGGTTATATTTAGTTTGTGCCAACCTAAATAAGTGTCAACCAGCTCTCCAGAAATGCGGGGAGCACAAAAGAGAACGGCCAGCAGCTAAATTGAGGCAGAACGAGAACACAATTAGACTTATTTTTATCCTTTTCTTTTAAAATCAGATCACAGACTATCTTACACTCAGCTCCAGCTTTCTCATGCAAATAAAAATGCCTGGCTTCAGGAGGAGCAACTTTTAGATTTTGCAGCCGAGGAGCAGCTGGCAGAGCTTGTGCTCGGAGCCTTTCCTGTCGCGGGTCCAATCTACTTTGGGACAAAGCTGGAATAAAAAGCCAATGGCAGCCCCGGAAGGGAGCCCGGGGCTCTCTGGGAGAGCGTGCAGGCACGTTCAGGATGTGGCAGGACGGGCTCCATGGTGGCCAGCACGGGCAGCGGCCTGGATCCGGCGTGTTCCGAGCCCGGCAGCCAGCCTTAAACACAGCGTGTCCCCGAGGCCTGCGGGGAGCTCCTGCCCCCCACCAGGGACCCAGCGCTCACTCTCCCGTTCAGGAGCTGAATTGGAGTCCCTGCACTGTTGGTGGAGGTGCCCAGGGCTTGCTGCACGTTCGAGCTCAGAGCAAGCAACCACAGAAGGGGGATCCGAGCCCGCATCCCTCTTCTGCCTGGCAGGTTCCTCCTGCTGAGGGACCGTGGCCATGGTGGCACAGGAGAGCGTCCCTCCTGCTGCAGAGACAGGCCACTGAGCAGCGGGGTGGCCAGAGGACAGGGCAGGCAGGATGTTACGTGCTTGGCTGGTACACACAGGGCTCAGGAATGTTTGGGTTCTGGAATATCAGCACAGGATCATGGAATGGTTTGAGTTGGAAGGGACCGTAAAGCTCATCCAGTCCCACCCCACTGCCATGGGCAGGGACACCTTCCACTGTCCCAGGCTGCTCCAAACCCCATCCAACCTGGCCTTGGACACTTCCAGAGACCCAGGGGCAGCCACAGCTTCTCTGGACACCCTGTGCCAAGGCCTCACTGCCCTGGTACTAAAGAATTTCCTTCTGGATCATCTTCCCATGATCTGAGTGTAGGTTTCGAGGGAGCCAGCAGCAGAGCACCAAGGAGTTTTGGAGCTCAGCACTCCAGAAGCCAAGCTCTGGAGAGCACTCAATTGCTGCCTTCATAATAAGGTACCAAGATGACCTCAGGGTTCTGAGCACTCGAGACTACAGTTGCACTGATAGGTGATGTGTGGGGACAGAATTGCACGCACCTTTCCATTTCCCAATTTTTCCCTCCTCTGTTTTGTTCCTCTAAGGGTTGTTTAATCTCATTTCGTGTGGGTCACAGCATTTCCTGAACACCAATACCTATTAAAAGGCACCTGAGCTTTGCATTTGGCAAAACCTCAGATGACCTGTTCTCCCTTTCCTATGGCAAAACCAAAACCGCAGCCAGCTTTGGGCTGGAATCCACTAGAAAGCACTAAAATACCTCAGATTTTCTCTATCTGCTCATCAAGGAGCAAGGAGTTTTTTCCTAATGCAAGCTCCTGAAATGTGGTATCTTAAAAACTCGTGTTCCTTACGAGCACCTTCACCGAGTTCTTAAAAAGCATCACAGCAGAGCAGGAGGTGCCAGCAGAAGTGTCCGGAATAGCAGCAGTGGCATTGAAATCATGAGAGGAATGTCTGAAAAGTCTGAAGGGTTGTACTCAGACCCGGGTGGGACTCTGGAATCTGGCCCTCATTTGCAGATAGGTTGTTTAATAGAAATGTAAGAAGTAAGTGCTGGCCCATTAACGATAAAAATAAAAGTTTAGAATGTATTAGGATGAGAGGTCAGAGGAGACAAAACCTCTGCAGCCCTGGAAATGTCTGTGTGTGTGAGACTGTAAAACACAGGCAGAAAGGAGGGCTACTCCCCTCCTCCAGGATCACTAGGCAAGATCAGGTCTGTGAAAGACCAGGAGGTTCCACAAGGAAAAAAAAAGGAAGAAAAAAGGCAGAGTTCCCGTTCTGAAAGAGAGCAGATCACAGAAACCCCGTAGTGCCCTGGACTAGATCCAAGGGGATGTGTGCACATCGTTGCAGTGGGACTGGTTGGGGATGTTCACACTGTGATCCAAGGAGATGAGGCACATGGACCTTGATTCATCCTTATCAGCAGCTTCTGATCAGGGTCCTGCTGCACATTAAAGACTCAGTTATCAGCAGAGCCTTTGTCTCGTATCAGGACGAGGGGCAGGACGTGTTCTGCTCACACACAGAGACCAAGGAGCAGCAATCACGTGGTGGGAAGTGTGGTGGTCCAAAACTGGGATGTGCCTGTGTGTACCTGGGGAGACAGAAGCTGTTGGGGCTTTTTTCCACTGCTCCTCTGGTCAAGGGAACCGTAGAATCCCAAAATGGTTTGGGTTGGAAGGGACCTCAAAGCTCATCCAGTGCCACCCCCTGCCACGGCAGGGACACCTTCCACTGTCCCAGGCTGCTCCAAGCCCCAATGTCCAGCCTGGCCTTGGACACTTCCAGGGATCCAGGGGCAGCCACAGCTTCTCTGGGCACCCTGTGCCAGGGCCTCCCCACCCTCACAGGGAACAATTCCTTCCTCATGTCTAATCAAAATCTATCCTACTTCAGTGGAAGCCATTCCCCGTGTCCTGTCCCTCCATTCCTTGTCCCAAGTCCCTCTCCCACTCTCTTGGAGCCCCTTTAGGCAATAAAATGGGCTCTAAGCTCTCTCCAGAGCGTTCTCCCTTCTCCAGGGTGAGCACTCCCAGCTTGTCTCCTGTCCTATCTCCAGCACAAGAACACTTTTTATCACCTTGCTTCTGGTAAACCCAGACAGCTCTTTCAGGGGAGTTTACTTCCTAAATTATCCACAGTGCTACAGATGCTCAGCTCTTTATTTTGGTCATATATTTCAAAGAACAGTTTCTCCAGCAAACAGTGCAACAGCTGTGGCCGATAAAACTCCTGGGTGCCATCATTATCCTTTTCCCTGATAGAGACTGTCACAGATTTACCATCGAGTTTTGGCTTGGATACTGGTGCTCTGCAGCCAGCCAAAAATAAAATGGAGCTGGATAGCCTTCACGTGACAGAAGAAGGATCCCCAAGGTTGGAAAGCTCATGGAACTGCGATTGTCAGACCAGAGGAAGGAGCTGTGTCCAGCACAGGTACCAGAACCTAGTTTGGATGTGACAGGGGTCTCCAGTGATACATTCTCCCATGCTTGGCCGTAGGGATCTTGCCACAAGCCTGAGGATTTTGGAAGGTGGACTCCTGTGCCAACGTGAAAGAAGTTCCCTGAAGATCTCTTACATATTCCCAAGCTGAATTCCCAGAGCATCCACCAGTTTGGGGTGCCTCAGTTACCGACTGTCTACAAATCCATCTCTGGAGTCACACTTCAAGCCAGCAGAGAAACGATCCCTGCTCCTGAGGCATCCCATCTTCCGTGGGTTTTAGTGAGCCAGCAGGACAGCCCCCACTGCAGAACAGCAGCCTTACAGTTGGGTTTAAAGAAGCATTTTTGCTCCTCTGGACTTGAGCCCAAAGTCCCGCTTGGAGTAGCTCACATTCACGTCAGCAGAACAACCCCAGCCAAACAGAAAGTTCTTTTTTTTTTTCCTTCTTCCCCTTTAATTAAACTGTTATTATCTCAAATCAAATGTGAGCGTTCTCCTCATTCCAGACTAAGAAAGATCACAGGTGAATGCTGCCAGTGAAATTAAAAACTGACTTGAGACAGCTTTGCTTTAAGCAGAAAGTATCCTTTTTTTTTCTTTTCTGGGTGCCTCTTCACCGAGCCAACGGTTGGAACTGAAGTGGGGCAGGTTTTTAGACTATCAAGTGCAGAAGATGTTTTCTATCTGCATTCCCCCTTCAGAAGAGATAAACCAAGCCTAGAGAAACGAGGATGCTGCAGCTCCTCGTGTCGTGGAGGGGTGATCATGCCCAAAGCACCCCGTTTGCCACAGCTGCTCCCCCCATTCCCAGGGCCACCACGAGCTTTGCTGGCAAAAACAAACCCTCCCTGTTTTGCTCTTTGCTATGAACTGCTTTGCTCATAGCAGGTAGTGGCATTTCCAATGTTACCCATGCCCAGCAAGTCCCAATGCCAGAAGGGCAGCCCTTACACCCAGCCCGGCTGCCTTGAGGTCACAGAAGAATCATTTGTGTTGTAAAAGACATTTGGGATCGCTGAGCCCAGCTGCCAACCCAGCACCAGCACCACGTTCTGCACCAAACCACATCCACACCGTTGCTGAGCACTTCCAGGAGTGGTGGCTCCACCACTGCCCTGGGCAGCCTGTGCCAACCCTTTGCAACCCTTCCCACGAAGAAATATTCCCTTAAATCAAATCTAAACCTCCCCTGGCCCAGCCTGAGGCCGTTCCCTCTGCTCCTGTCCCTGTTCCCTGGGAGCAGAGCCCGACCCCCCCCCGGCTGCCCCCTCCTGTTGGGCAGCTGCAGAATCCTCAGCTCCCACCAGCCCTTAAAAAACCTCTCGTTACAGCCCTCAGCAATTTATTTCCAGCCTGCCTGGGTGTTTTGCAGAGAGTGGGGTACAGAAACCCTGGAGACTGACAGAAAACAACAGAGTTAAAAGAATAGAGTGGAATTACCCATCCCCTGCGCATTAACTGGCTTCAGATGGTACCAGCTTGCTGGTGTTTTTTCTGCCTCTCTGGCAGGGAGTGTTTTATTTGCTTAGTAAAGTTTTCACATGCAATATGCTGTTGCTGTTTTGTTTTGTTTCTGAAATCCCTTACCTATATATTTATTGCAGACAGATATTATACCCTGGCAGTAAAGGAACGCTGCAAAGTGCTAGTTAACTTCTCAGAGCTGCCTGAATAATTCCATAAATACGAGGGGACCGGAATGACAACAATAAAGGGATCTGTACTTTGAACAATAAATATGAACTGGAGCTCTGCTTTGGATTTGAGGCATGCTGCAGCTAATAGGTATTCAGCTTGTGTGGGCCACTGACATTTAAATAAACACATGTGCAGTCCAAGGGGGTTGGCTGCAGAGCCTCTTGTCAATTGAATCCAGCCCTGGGAACACTGAGAGAGTGGTTCAGGATTGCAGGAATTCCACGCTGGGCTCCAGCCCTCGGTGGGATCTCTCCTGAAACCATAAGATGTCCTCCATGGGGAAAAAATAAAGCAAGTGGGGGGACACAATGGGAATGAGGAGAGGGGGGTGGAAACCCCCCCAAAATGTGTGGCTTCAAAGAAATGCTGAAAATATTTATAAGAAAAATGCCTGGCGGGCTGCCTGCTGCAGGCTGAAGGAGAACTCAGCTCCTCAAGCTGAGATAGCTCAGCAACCTTAACAGCATTCCTGCACTGCCTAGGGAAAAAATCACCTCTAACCAGGGCTGTTTCATGTGAATTTGCAGAGCCAGGCCGGAGTGTACTCTGAAAATGCATTCCTGCTGGGAGAGGAGCAGGAAGGATCCTGGACAGCACCTTTGTGCAGCCTCTGGGGCTGCAGAGGCAGCTTTGGCTACAGTGGCAGCAGCTTCCCTGCAAAGGCAGCCCTAAAATCGAGGATTGTTTGGCAGCATCAGACACACAGAGAGGCACAGGTGCACGTGGAGCTCATCCTCTGCACCTCACGCCAAAACGTCTGAAAGGCCTTCAAGTGTCTCCAGCACTTGTTTTGTGTGATTCCCATGAACCTTAAGCATTCATAGCCCACATGTTCTCCCTCAGTATTGCAGAAAACACAATTTCACATCCAGGTGTCACCTTTTCCCTCCCCGGGGCAAGTGAGGGATGACCCAGGAACAAGGAGGGCATCAGCTCTGGGGCTGTCAGCTGCAGATGGAGGGGAGTGTCCAGTTTAGAAAATAAAATGAAATAAAACCAACAACAAAACAAACAAATTAAAAAAAAAAAAGAAAACACCAAAAAAAAATCCAAAGAGGAATTAATTGAGCTGCTTATCACTGAGTTCAACACCGAGCACAGCAGTGGAGGCTGTGCAACAGCATTAGAGATAATTAGAAAACTGGGATGGAAGGAAACCATTCTTTTGGTAGCTGGAATCGTGGCTCCTGGGGAATCCTTTGTGGCCACCAGTGCGTGCAGAATGGGGGCAATTTACTTGATAACCACGTACTCTGGTTTCTCAAAAGCTCCCTCACTGGGGGCGCCTTGGAAATTAATCTCCCCTGGGACTGGAAGAAAGGTTCTCAAGTGGATTCCAAACCGGTAGGAAACAGGAAGGGACAGGTAGGAATAAATGGTTATTTTTCACGGCAGAGGGAATCCCAGCGGAATCCCCAAGCAATTTGGGCTGTGGCATGCGCTGTTCTCGGAGCCTAAAGGATCAGGAAAAGGGGTATTGGAGAAATTTGGAGAGAATAAAAAAAGTAGTGACTTAAAGCAGCGGAAATTAGTGAGAATTAGAAAAAAACTGCAAAGGACTGTGGGACATGGCAATAAAAGAGAGCCCCAGGTGTAGGAACACAAAACCAGGCTGAGCTCACCTTAGCCCCTCCCTCAGTATTTCCACTCAGGAAAGAGAATCCAAAGCAAGCCTCAGTTCACTCCCAAGCAGCGAGCAAAGGAACGGACAGAGTGCAAGGAATTCATGGAATTATGGAATGGTTTGGGGTGGAAGGGACCTCAAAGCCCATCCAGTGCCACCATCCAGGGACACCTCCCACTGTCCCAGGCTGCTCCAAGCCCCAGTGTCCAGCCTGGCCTTGGACACTGCCAGGGATCCAGGGGCAGCCACAGCTGCTCTGGGTACCCTGTGCCAGGGCCTCACAACCTTCCCAGGGAACAATTCCTTCCCAATATCCCATCCATCCCTGCCCTCTGGCAGTGGGAAGCCATTCCCTGTGTCCTGGCACTGCAGGCCCTTGGGAATCAGGAGGTGCGTGGTGGTGGCTCCTTCTAACAGGACCACAGCACTTTTAATGCACGTTACTGAAACAATGCAGGTTAAACACCGAAACAGGGCCCTTTTCCCATGGAAATGCTCCATGGAACAGCCTCTTCCATCAAGCATCCCTTCCCAGGCAGCAGAGACTCGGGCCTGCCCCCGGCCAGCTGCTCCCACGTTTCACAGATTAACTCTGGATCCGGCCCTAATCGGGACAGAAAGGGAAACGCTGAGAGGAGGCTGGCAGAGAATGTCCAGCATGCGTCCCTAATGCAGCCAGGCCTTCCAGAGCAGTTCCTCCAAACAGAGCCCCCAAAAACACCCTGCTGGCAGGAGGATTTGGGCAGGGATGTAACTTCCAAGGCATGCTGCTGGGGTAGGGAAAAGGAGAGTTTGGAGCAAGGGGATTTTTTTTTTCCCCACAACTTCCTTGCTAGAGGACAATCAGGGAGAGAACCTTGTGTGTTAAAGTGTCTGGAAAAGAGTTTAGACAGATAAAACAAACAATAAAGTCACCAGAATCAATTACTTCTCATTAACAAAGTCATTTGTGCCTCATAAAGGAAATTGAAGATTAAATAGTTGAACTTGTAAGCGGTCACCCTAAGCTTGGTTCCTCCTCCCAGATTCTACATTTAAAAAGGGAGGGCACACGGATGGACAGGGACACAGCCCTGGAGAATCAGCATCATCCCTGTAAAGGGAGGTTCTGCCTCACCAAACCTGGGGGTTCTGTGAAGGAGTCGACACCTGGATCAGTTGTTCTGATCTTCCTGGATTTCCCAAAACATTTCCAGTCTTTTTCACTGGGGGCTCTGAGGTGCCCTTGGGATCAGAGGTTTTGTTCCTTGCCCATGGCTCAAGGAAGAGGAGACTAAAAGCAGAATCCCTGGCTGCACAGGGACCTGAAGGGAGAGAGGGAGAGCTCGTGTCAGCGCCTGGAGATGCACAGAGCAGAAAATCAGCAGAGCACCTTGCCAAGCCCACGGCTGGGAGAGCACAGAAAGCACATCTGGGAAAGCAGCTCGAGGGGGAAGAGGCACAGATCTCACTGGGAGCTTGGAAAAACCTGCCCTGAGGGCAAGGCTGAAACAGCTCCTCTCACCTCGGGCTGGAGAGGTGCTCTGACAAGGCCACCACAACCAGCACTGGGGGAATTTTTAGCAAAAGAGGGCTCCTGGGTTTGGGAGAAGCGGGCTCAGGGAGGCTGTGTCTCTGCTCCAGGAGTGGAACACTCACGTGCCAGCAGCAGGAGGGATGGAAACAGCCCTGCCGAGCAGCAGAGCCCTGCCCGGCCACCCCAGACCAGTCTCAGCCCAAAAGAGAGATTTTGCTAAAAGGCCTGTTCCAGAGGACAGGCAAGTTTAAAAACCTGTGTCTTTCTGGAGCATCACAGCTTCCTGGAGCCAGAGCAGACTCTCTCCCTTTGGAGAATGAAGTGCCCAGAGGGGCTGGATTATTTTCCTTCCGTGTTTTACCACACAAGGCAATTCCTTCACTTGTCTGCAGCGACCAGAGAGCTGGAATTATCTCAGCAAGGGGAGCACTTCCCTCAAGAACTGAAGAGAGCCAAATGGCCCCAGAAGATCATTTCAGTCCTGTGAGAAGCTGCCCTAATACCTGCAATACATTTTGGTGATCTACTGCTGCGCCTTGGGTTCTGTTCGAGGAGCTGACTCGTGCTGGGGAGCATTGTGGAGATTTGTTTGCACTCAGCTGAGTTATTGCCAACCAGAAGGCTCTGCTGGGAATCACAGGACTGTATTTCCTGCTGATGGAAAGGTGATAGCACGACACTAACACCAAAACCAAGCCCTTTTGCTCTGATGGGGTGATTGCTGTTATCAGCGTTATCATGCCCACAGGATGAGATGCTGCTCTACAAACCACAGGATCCCAGAAATTAAAAATAAGGCTGTCCACCCTTGAGAGAATTGCTCCTTTCTGTGCTCAGCAAGATAGCAAACCAAATTTAATTCGAATCAGAGTTCCCTCACAGAGTGGCTGCAGCTGAGTGCCTGTGGGAATTCAGGAAATTACGCTGGAAGGGAGAAGGGCTTGAGAATTTGGGGACAAGGAATCAAATCAATCCCTTGTATGGGACTGAGACAAAACAAAGGGGCTGCTAGACTTGGACTTGACAGGCTGGGAGAGCTGGGGGTGTTCACCTGGAGAAGAGAAGGCTCCAGAGAGAGCTCAGAGCCCCTTGCAGGGCCTGAAGGGGCTCCAGGAGAGCTGGAGAGGGACTGGGGACAAGGGATGGAGGGACAGGACCCAGGGAATGGATTCCCACTGCCAGAGGGCAGGGATAAGTGGGATATTGGGAAGGGATTCCTGGCTGGGAGGGTGCTGAGGCCCTGGCACAGGATGCCCAGAGAAGCTGGGGCTGCCCCTGGATCCCTGGCAGTGCCCAAGGCCAGGTTGGAAAATAATCCACCCCTCAGAGCTGCAGCAATCGCAGCTGCTACAGGAGCTCCGAGGCAGAGAAACCTCTTTAGGAGCCGAAAGCTGCAGAGCAGCACTTCCCTCCCAGTTAATTTATTTCCAGCTTTTTTTTTTTTTAAGAGGGATTCTCCTGTGATCAGTTATTCCTTGACAGTTCCCCGCTTTCCGTAGGAAACCGGGCTCCTTCAGCGGTCCCAGCCGGCTCGGCTGAGAAACAGCCCTTCCCTCACAAGTTAATTATAGGAGAGGGCTGAGGGCTGCTCAGCTCCTTCCTCAGGCAGCCAGCACGGCAGGCTTGGCCACAGGAGCCCCCTGGGCAGCCAGCACCGCTCTGGAAGTCGGGAAGAGCAGAGGGATAAATCAGGGGATTCACACGGCAGCGTTGTCCTCCCCGCTCAGCTGAGCTGTTTAACCCCTAGCCACCAGCCCTGGCTGTTTTTCACCAGAGCTTCTGGCCACAAACACTTGTGACCTCAAAAAAAAATCATTTCTAGATTGCCCGAGCAGCAGAAAATGCACACAACCTGTGTGTATCCTGATGTACCTGGACCTCCCTGCTGAGAAGAAAGAGATGGGTTTGCTAAGATTCCATTTACTGCTGAGAACTCCTTCCCCCCAAAAAATTAATTAAAACTACAGCGAGATCCACTGATACCTAAAAATATGGGGGTGAAAAAAATCAGATTTAGCATTAGCATTTTGGTTTTAGCAGTTCAGCACTGAATCCGTAGATTGTTAAAACTCCCAGCAATTGATTCTTTTATTACCAGCTACCTGCTGAGAGCTGCCTGTGTTGATGTTTCACTGACAGCAGAACACTTCCTACCCTGTTATTACCTGAAACCACTTGGAAAAATAACACATCTAGCCGGCTGCCATGAAGACATCCCGGAGATGGGAGCTGCCATGGGCGATGCTGACATTCCAGGGTGCAGTTATGGCACCACGTGGGGTTAAACCATCTGTAATGGTTTAAAACGAGCTCAGTTAATCAGGTCAGAGGTAGCCACAGCACCTTCCCGCAGGTAATGGTGCTTTTTGTAACTAGAGGGTAGAAATGGGGCCTTTATGAACACCCAGCTCACATAATGCTGCTGCCTTTCATCACAGAATGCTTGGGGTTGGAAGCCACCTTAAAATCCATCTCATTGCACCCCCCTGCCATGGGCAGGGACACCTTGCACTATGCCAGGCTGCTCCCAGCCCCAGTGTCCAGCCTGGCCTTGGACATTCCCAGGGATGTTGTCACAGCCTCTTGCTGGCACTTCTCAGCTGGTTATTCCAGCTGCAACCAAAACCCCCCTGTGACATCCCCAGCAAATTGTCACGGCCAAGCGCACTTTGCTGTGGGCCCGATGCAAACTCTCTCCCTCTGAGCAGCCACGTTGCCTTCCCCAGTTCCAACAGCAGCCTCGAGTGAACCCCCTCCTCCACACTGCTTCACAGGCAGCCAGAAATTTTGCTGTGGTTCTCAGGAGAGAAGGCAGCAGACCCTGGAAAGACCAAGGGAAGCAGAAGGTTGAGAAGGTATCAGTGGCAGGGGGGTTTCTCCCTGCTCTTTGTAGTGCTTCCAAGACACCCCAGTTTTTCTCCTTTTGTTGCCTCCCCTGTCACCAACACTAACCCCTGCCTTCCCACCCAGCCCCTGGCCATCAGCAGAGATGGAACAAAGAGCTGGGCTGCCCGTGCCAAGGGCAGTTCCAGTTGCCAGCAGTGCCAAACCCACTGCTGCCTGCACCCTGCCTCAGGAGCAGCACTGGCACAGCCAGCAACAGAGGGAGCTTGGCTTTTCGTGTGTCCAACCAACAGAATGGCTATGTAAAAATATCCTAGGCAAGGGGATGGTGGAGTGTGCCTGGAAATACACATCAAACTACCCAAAAGCTGCAGGGACCCACCGAGACATCGGGGGAGAGGGTTTAGTGCTCCAGACAGCAAAGAGGGGCATTGTGAGAATGGCAGGGAAATGAAAGTGCTGCCTTCTCAGAGGGCAGCCAGAAATGGAGTTTCATTTCAGGAGGTTTGGGGTCTGAGTTTTCCTTTTGTGACCTTCTTTGTGGAAGGGGAGGCAGGCAAGTGCCAGGGCTGAGCCAGGATGGGCTCAAGGATGAGCACCTTGCCCAGCAGCAGAGGAAGCAGACGCTGGGACCATTCCCTCCTCTCTGCCCAACAGGCAACCAGGAGAAGAAAAGCAGGGAGAAAGCAGGTGGGCATCCAGGGAAACCTCCTTGGGCTCCTTGAAGCCAAACTGAGCCCACAAAACACTTCCATATCAGCACAAGAGGGCTCCTGCCCCAACCCCATCAGAATTCCCATTTGCCTGAAGAGTTTCTCACGAGGTGATTCAGCAGAGGTTGTCTCCACAGCTCCCTGGAGACATCCCGGTCCCAGCTGGATCCTCAGGGTGCTCTTCTCTCCAAGAGCTCACCAGTTCTGGCTGTGAAAACACGCTGTGCTGGGTTAAGGGTTGGACTCAGTCCTGGGAGCCTTTTCCAACCTTAACGATTCTGTGATTCTACAAAGACCAGTCCATGAAGGTTCTGCTCCTCTTTTCCATACCTGTAAATCCTGGGGGCTAAAGGAGCAGAAGGAAAGAGCAGAAGAGAGAGCCCAGCTCCCCAGCACCACAGAACTCCCACAAAATCTCTTGCTGCAGGAGGGTGTGAGCACGGAGTAGACACAGAAGTGGCTACAGGCAGGAGAGGGATGGAAAAGCAGTATTTTCCAAAGGGAGCAGGGTGGGAAGGGATGCCATGGCCAGGATTATCCACCTGAGGCAGCCAATGTGGTAAGAACAGCCTGAAGTGGGCTGCAGGGGTGCTGGGCTTTACCAGGCCCACGCTGGGAAGGGGGAGAGCAAGACAAACACTCAGAGTTGACTCGGAATGTGCAACAATTCCTTTGGAGATGGGGGCTTTGGGGTAGAACTCCTGCAAACGGAGAAAGCCATGGACACCTAGAGGTCTGACTCCAGAGGGATGCCTCGAAACAAGGTGGGAGAACAAGGTAAAGGGCAGCCCTCAGTGCTGAAGGGCCAGGGCACAGAGCGACCCCGTGAACTCCAGGAGAGAAACAAGGACTGATGTCTTCAACGGGAAGTGTTGCCCTGCTGAACCGTGGATTGCATGACCTGAACCAGAAGCCAGAGTTCTCCTGTCCTCTCATCCCACTCCAGGCCCATAATTTTATAGGGCCAGCACCCCAGGAAAGAGCTCGAGGTCACACAGGGAAATCATGCACATGCAGGAAGGCAAGAGCAGGGCAGAAAAATAATTTTTAAAAAGGGAAAAACAGGAAAAAACCCAAGTGGCAGTGGTTAATTATTCAGTGTTTCAGCTACCTTCCCCTCAGAAAAGAGGAATTCCTGGTGCAGGAGAACACTCTAAGGAGCAGGAGGAGGGCCTGATCCTCTCAGTGCTGTGGGAAGCCTCTGGAGCCCAGCATCTGATCCCAGCTCAGTGTGGAGGGTCCCAGGTGGGTCCCTGTCCCCTGTTCCATTTCTGGGGGCTGCTTTCAGGCAGGCAGGAGGTGCACAAACCCTGGAGTTCAGCATTCCCCTCCTCCTGTCCCTCAGGGTCAGTGGGACCATCACCTGCACTTCCATTCCTCAAGGGCCCTGAGACTGGCATCCCATTAAGGGAAGGAGGAGCCCTGCAGGCTGGGATTCACTGCTGAGGACCACTGCACAGCCAAAAGATGAGTTAATTGAACTCAGCACCTCAGGCTGGCACCACCAGGAGCTGGGCAGCAGGGGGAAGCCCCTTTCCCATCCTTCCAGCACCGGCTAGAAGTGGAGGAGAGCCACAAGCCACCAGTCCGGGCTGGCTCGGGGTCTGCTGCTCCAAAAAGAACCTGGTGGGATGAGAGACACCAAAGCCACGCTTGCAGCAGCCCCATGAGACAGAGAACCTGTGAAGGGATGGGGATGCTGTGGCATCCTTTGGCTGTAGGGAAAACAGCTCTGAAAACTGCGTGCCCGGAGCAGTTTTCCCTCTCTCCTCCACCCTCTTCTTTCTGGGAGCAGAGCTGGGTTTATTCATCCCCTCTCCATTGATGCTGGCGTGCGTCACCGGCTGCACGGGTGTGGGAGGTGCAAGCGTGCCTCAGTCAAATCCCAGCCTTTCAGCTTAATAACACCTCAGGGGCACGCAGAAAAACAGCAGGGGAAATAAATGATCCAACAATATCAGCTGAAAAGGAAAGGGGGGGAAATAAAAACCAACAAAAAAAAAACCTTCCCCAAAACCTCCGCAGCAGGAGGTGAAGGAAAAACAACGCCTGGAAAAAATACATCAATAAATAATTGAATCTCATTTTCTGTTGCACGAGGCAGATGAATCTCAGAATGGTTTAGGTTGGGAGGGAGCTGAAAGCTCATCCTGTTCTACCTCCTGTCACAGGCAGGGACACCTTCCACTATCCCAAGCTGCTCCAAGCCCCAGTGTCCAACCTGGCCTTTGACACTGCCAGGGATCCAGGGGCAGCCCCAGCTTCTCTGGGCACCCTGTGCCAGGGCCAGCCCCTCTCACAGGCAAAGATTTCTTCCTAAGAAAGAGAATTGTTGCGGATAGATGGTTGATGGTAGGACCCTGGACCAGGGATGCTGAGCAGCAGCAGCAGCAGCAGTCCTGGGGGAAGGTCAGTGCCACCTCACCCCACTCCCCCAAACCCCAGAAACCTGGGCAGGATGACACTTAAACTAAACAAGCCACTTGGCCAGCACTGGCCTCAGGCACCAGAGCTGTGGGGAGCTCCTTTTAGGAGGAAGGTTGGACACCTGGGAAGAGGCTGAAGTGAGAGCTGGGCAACATCAGTGTGGCAGCCCCCAGCCCCAGAGGCACCTCCAAAGGCAGACTCCCCACCACAGGGAATCAGTAAGGTTGGAAACAACCTCCAAGATCGTCAAGTCTGACTTCCAGCATGCCCACCAAACCGTGCTGCAGAGTGCCACATCCACTCATTTTTGAGCCATTCCAAGGATGGTGACTGCACCACTGCCCTGGGCTGCCTGCAGCACGCTTGCTCCCTGATTGTATCCCCCGGAGAGCTGATACACCAGCCCAGGCACAGGAATCAGGTGGACACGTATCCAGGCTGGGGTGAGAAGGGGCATTTTGTCTGCTCGGTTGTTCCAAGTAGCTCCAGTAGATCCCTCGGCAGCCCCTGGATGTGATGGCTGCACTACTGCCAGAGACATCCTGCTGGGCTTGCAGAGCCCGGCACCTTCCCACCCCACAGCAGAGCCAGCCATCCACCTTGCGGTGAACACCCCAAAAATGCAAGTGGTTTGCACTGCTGGAGAAGGAATACAGGGAGTGGAGGACAGGAGACCCATCCTGTGGGATGAGGGAGAGGGTCCCAGTTCCCACACACACAGGATTCCTTTAGAGCAGGATAACGGTGCCCATCCCTAGACAAGGAGTTTTTACACCTGAGTGGCCTCAAGAGGAGCAGCACAGACCCACATCCCCAGCTGGGGAGCCAGGAACGCTGAGTGCAGGAGCCCCTTCATCCCATTACGGTGAACTTTCCCAGGTCCTCAGCCCCAGGAAAAGCTGTGCTTTGACAACAGCACCCAGCAGGGAAGCACAGACCTCAGGGAGGCCTTCAAACGCCTCCACAGCACGACCCTGCTGGCCTTGCCACCGCCCCTCGCTTCCCAGAAGCCTGGCCTCAGGGATAGCTATCCCTGCTGGCACCGGGATGTCGTGGGCTGCCAAAACCACTCCAAAGCAGAGCCCGGGGCTGCCAGGGTGCTGCCACCCCTCCCGTAGCCATGCACGTGCCGCCGGGCGCTGGCTGCCGTGGCACAAGGCGCCCGTGCCGCGCGGCCCACGCTCCGGCAGGCAGATGATGTTTTTCTGAATGCATCCCCATCCATAATGAGACATTACTCACAAGCTGCAGCACAAAATAGAATAATAGCATCTCTCGGGCGTTAGTCATGCTGTAAATGCGTACCTTTCAGAGCAGGAGGGGATTTGATAGGATAATCTTCCAAGAGACACGTAGGAAGCTTTCATTGAGGGACACAGCCCCATTGGCAAATTACAGCTTGCTGCTCTTCGTGCTGCTGCCTGAATGATGCTGCCAGGGGGGGACCAAACGTGGGGCAGGGGGGCCCACGAGCCCCTGGAGAGAGGTTTGGGGCAAGACAACAGGGTCTGGGAGTTTTACCAGCTCCAGGGGCCACAATTCTTTCGGCCCTCGCTGCCAGGCCGTGCCTGCCCGCAGCCACACAAGGGCTTTTTCTTCCCTTTGCCCTGCTCTCCGACTGCAGCATCCTGGGTGGATGCATTCCCTACCCAAACAAACCCCGTGTAGCTGGAGGAGAACACGGGCCGCTGCAGAAGAATAAACTCATTTTGCACATGTGGAGCCAGCCCCCAAAGCTCTGCGAGCAAGGAATGCTGCAGCCTCCCGCAGGCCCCGCGGCCGGGATGCCTTACCAGAAGGGGCTGGGAGCGCTGCAGGGAAGCTGATTAGGCTGGGAGAACGCAGCTTTGTCCCAAAACCACTTCTCTCCCGCCTCTGTTTGGATGACCCCCTGGTAAAAAGCAGGAACCCGCTTGCTGGGAAAGCCCAGCATCCTGAGGGCTGCCCTTCGGGGAGCCCAGCGAGACAAAGTGGCTCGGCAGCGGCCCCGCCACGCTTTGTTTGGGCAAACTCATCGCAAACAACTCATCCCTCGTTCCTTTACCCACGTTTGAGGCACGCTGAAGGCTGCCAAGGAATCTTTCCTGTGTGCTTGAGGAGATGGAGAGGAAATTTGGTTCCCAGTCAGAGGCTCTTAACCAATTTCAGCCGCGGGAGAGGAGCAATTTCGCACAGCAGTGCGGTGGCGTTCCTACAGCCTCCTGCCAGCCCCGGAGAGGCGTCTGGGAGGGATGAACAAACACAGCACCGGGGCTGGGATAAGGCCCAAAGCCTCCTGTCCTGCCCCAGGGAAGAGCCCCTGCACCCTGGCTAAGGAGGGGTTGTTCCTCAAGGCTGCCAGCCCCGGGGCAGCGCCATGGGGCCAGAGCTGGTGGGGCTGCTCCAGCACCTCTCACCCTTCAGCTGGAGGTGCAAAGCTCTGTGAGAAAACACAGCAGCCTCCAGGAGAGCAAAAACCCACCCTGTGCCCTTCCCCAGGTGCTTCTTGTATCAAAAAACCCCCAAAACCATCAAAAAAAAAAAAAAAACCAAAATAGGGTAGAGAAAAGCAAAAAGGGAAGGGAAAGAGTCACACAAGGATGTTGGAGTTCTCCCAGTGAGGACCAATTCCTCAGTCACGGGTAAGATGTGAGCAAGCCTGCACACACCTGTGGGGCAGGGGATGAGCTCTGGGGGCCTCCCAAAGCCCCAGAGGGGGATTAAATCCACCCTGTTTTTGCATAGTGGACCCATAAAAACACTCAGTGCACACCTCAGGCACCCCCTGAGCCTCCAGTGGTGCCTCAAATCACCCCAAAGAAGCAAAAACCTCCCTTTTGCTACGGCAGTGCTACACCTGCTACAACACCAGTGCAAAGGTTTGGACCAGCAGAACCCAAAATACTCCCTCTATGCTTCTTTTGTGCCCAGATGGCAAATTAATTTGGAACAGCAGCAGCTAATTGATGCCACAGAGAATGTAACAGCAGCAACGATGAGCCCTGCACACGTCCCTGGTCCCTGCAGGCACATCAGGCCCCAGTCCCTGCTGCAGGAAGCAGGTGGGAGAGCAACAACTTCCCCTTTAAAGCAAAGCAGGGTGAAAGCAAAAAATGAAAAGGGTACCCTGCACGTTTCCAAGCATGAGACTCCCATACAAATGGTCCCCGCAATGTTTAAACCATTTGGGCTCCTTCCTTATGCTGTTTCTAAGTTTGAAGAATGCCTGCTGGGGATGATTAATATTCCTCCTCCTACACTTACCCGTTACTCCTGACAGCAAAAATTACAACAGGAGCTTCTCTCCATTCAACCCCAGCCCACAGGAACGTGGCTACACGGGGAGAAGCTGCTCATAAAAAAGGGGGAAGGTTTGTGGATGTGCTGCACTGGCGGGCGGGAGAGGTGTGGCTCTCATTCAGCATCCCCGGCGGATGGAAGCTCCCTCACCTCCTCCCCACGGGACGCTTGGCTCGGGCGGCTTTCGGGGGAAAGCAGCAGCAGGCAGCAGCTCGGTGCAGGTCCCTGGCACGGCAGGGATGCCCGCGGGATCCCTCCAGCCCGGCTCGCACCAGTTGCTATGGGCACTGCTGCCTAGGAGCAGAGAGGAGCCACCCCAGAGCCTCCCAGAGCCAGCTTCTCCTTACTCCGCCCGTTCCTGCCCTCAGCCCCGCTCCCCCTGCGCCTTCCGAGCCGCCTGTCAGCAGGGAATGAAGCCTCGTCCGCAGGCAGAGCCCTGCTGGCAGCTGCTTCAGCCCCGGGGGAGAAGGGGCCACGAAAGCTCAGCGTTGGCCACTGAGCGGCCCGAGCAGCCTCTGCGTCCATCCCTGCAGCAGCATCCCACGGGATGCAGGGCGCACATTCGGAGCTCCGTGTTCTCCCCGTGGGCCTGGAACAGCTTGGGGTGTTCCTTTGAAGCTCCCCTTGTCCAACCACCCCCAGTGACACAGGAGCAGCTTTGCCACCCTGGGTCTGGTTTCACAGGGGGTTGTGCTGCACGTGGGGCAGCCTGGAGCCGGCACTGCCACAAGAACCTCACGGGCTTCACCTCAAACGCATTCAAAACCCACCAAAGACTCTTCGAGGTTGTGCAGCATCCTAAAATTGAGTGGGACAGGCCCTCCCTGCCACGCTCAGATGGGTTCTGCCCATCACCTGCCGGCAGGGAACCCCAAGTCAAAGCCCTCAGCTCCCTACAAAAGTGTTTCCCCATCAACTTGGCCCATTTTTGGGGGGGCAGGGATAGTGGTTTGCCCTTCCTTTGTCCTCCTTGCATGGAGGGCTGGGGAAGTCAGTTTTCCACCATGCTGCACCATGTGGCTTGGCTGCAGCAGATCTCCAAATAGCAGAGGGCAGAGTTAGCTCTGAGTCTGGAAAGCTTCAAGGGACATCGTGCAAGAGACACTTACACAACCCTAATGAGCCAGAGACGTCCTCAAGAAAAAAAAAAACCCCTCCAAGAAACCATGTTAATTGCAGGCCTTTCCCTTCAATTAGCTTCCCTCCATTTAAAAGCAGGAACGAGAGATCAGAAATTCCAGGCAAGCCCGAGAAAACTGGTGTTCCACAGCAGCCTGAGCTTGGGATGCAAGCAGGGCTCACCCACCAGCCTCTGCTGCGCTTCTCCACCCATTTTATTTTCCCCCCCGAGCACATTTTTAGGACCCTTGAAAGCCTCCGTGGTTGGAGCACAAAGTGTAACCTCCCTAGGGAGAAAGGGCAGGGCAAGATCCCTCATCAGGAGCGGTGTGATAGGACAAGGAGTGATGGGCTGTGTGTGAAAGAGGGGAAACTGAGGTTAGAAACGGGAAAAAAATCTCCTCTGGGAGGGTGGGCAGGCCCTGGCACAGGGTGCCCAGAGAAGCTGGGGCTGCCCCTGGATCCCTGGCAGTGCCCAAGGCCAGGCTGGACATTGGGGCTTGGAGCAGCCTGGGACAGTGGGAGGTGTCCCTGCCACAGCAGGGGTGGAATGGGATGGGCTTTGAGGTCCCTTCCAACCCAAACTATTCCACAATTCCAAGTGTGGTGCCCCAGGAAGGAGGAGATTCCCCAGCCCCACCACCAGCACGGCATTTGGTTGCCCTCAGCCTCCCGAGGTCTTGAACAAATGGAGTCAATCGGTGCCTCACACCGAGCACCTTCACGGGGCGGGCGCAGAGACAGCGAGGAACAACGGCGTTCCTCTTTAATGAGGATAAAGATCAAAATGAAGTCAATTAAGTCTGCCGCCGCTGACATTTGTCTGAGCACATGAAAATCGGTATAAGCTGAAGCAAGACAAGTTGTTTGAACTCCGTGGGCAGGATTATTTCTCTTTTTTCTTCCCCCCTCCCCGCTCCTTTCAAAATTAGTTTTTCATGATGCATTTCGATTTTGTTTCCCTGCCTTGCTGGTAGGTTCAGGGGACATGTGGGACAGATTCCACTCGACAGTTTGTAAACAGCTGACGTGGGAGGGAGAGGGCACTCGAGTTATTGGAATTGTTTTCATTCAAAAAATTTTGTAAATTAATTCCTCCCCCAAGTGCCTGCTCTAAACAGCGCGGAGCCGCGTTCCTCCCCTCGGAGCGGCGCACGCAGACAGATGTGCCTTCTGTTCCCTCGCAAACATCAAGGCTGCCGCGCTCGCTGCGCAAATGTCAAGGTGCTAATTAGCTGTAGCAGGAGTCAGGCGAGGACAAGGCGCAGCGCGGCGAGAAGGAGCTTCCCGAAGGCTCCTCCGAGCAGCCTCCGGCAGGGACGGGAGCGGGAATTGGGGCTGAGGCGTGCGGGATGCCCGAGGAGGAGCATCCCCAGGCTCGCACACTGCTGGGCCCCTGTGAGCAGGGACAAGGAGCCAGCCTGACTCTGGTGGTGATCCCTGCGTGTCCCTTCCCGCTCAGGATGCTCGGTGATTCCACATCAGCCCGGCCCGCCCTGGGTTTATAATCCCCTTTTCTGCCCCAAACACCGACCCCCTGTTCTCCAGCGTGACACCAACAAATTGGGGGGTTTCCTCCTGTGGCTCAGGGCAGCCAGAGTTGTCACACCCATCACACTTCCACGCACACCCTCCCCTCTCCGTTCCCCCCCTGCCTCTACCACACCGGAATGTCTCAAGCCTCAGGACAGGGATGTCCCTTAAGCCCTCTTTGTTCAGACGGTACCTGCTGACCGCTTAATTACAGAGCGATCGCCACGCGCTAATTACGCGGTAAGCGCCGCTCTCCGCCTGCCTTCCACGGGGCAGCTCCTCCCAGCCCGGCCGCGCCTGGCTGCTGCAGTCCCTTGCCGTGATTACCCCGGTGTTTAATTCGCAGCCCCCGGGTACCAGCACCCACCGGCGGGAGGGCACCTGGGGAAGAGCACCCGGCCACAGCCAGAGCCCTCCTTTCCCAGACTGGTGGCAGGGAGAAGTAATTAAATGTTATTTCTGGCTATTATCGCTTCCCCTGCCTCTGTGAGCAGCTGTCTCCCGGCTCTCTCTCGCGTTCGGAGCTTGCTGGAAGCATCCCTGGACTGCCCTTCCTGCTCTCCGGCAAGCTGCTTTTCCCAAGGACTCCCTCCTGCATTTCCCTGCAGGGAGCACAGAAAGCGCTGCCTCCTCCGCTGACTCATAATCCTCTCCTCAAACATACAGATTATTTAAACATAAGCGGGGATTTCACGCCGGGTTTCGGAATGCCGGGGAATGGAGAGCATTAAAATCCTCCATTTTATCCTCGGCACGCCCAGCCCCAACACCCAGGAGCAGAACCACGGTGCTGGGCGCTGGAGGAACAACCCAGCAAGGGGACGGAGCCCAGCACCTTCCCCTCGGTGGGAAAACACAGACACGGCAGGTCAGCCAGCTGCTGGAGGCAAATCCCAAATCCCTCAGTGGCACTGGGCTGTGGGGTCACCTCTCTGACACCAAAAAAAACCCCTGAGGTTGTACCGTGGTGGCGCAGGGCTGAGCTTGCTCTTTCCTCTCCTTGGCCTCCTGGAAGCCTCGAGAAAGCCACGTTTCAGCCACACCTGGCAGCACAGGGATCCAGAGTCCAGACCCCAAAGAAATGAGCTAATGGGAATGCAAAAAAAAAAAAGGAAAGAAAAGGTACTGGGATATCCCCCAGTTATAAGAGCCAGTCTGACACCAAGCAGCAAATACTCCCCACTGAGCTCCCCAAGCCTCACCCTCCCTGTGAGACCCAGCAGCCCATCTCCACCTCCCTCCCCAGCTGCTCCCACCTTTCCCAGGGAGATATTCCCCTCACACCATCCCAAAAACCCCCACAGGGCTCCCTACCTCTGGTCCTGCAGCGTTAACAGCCCCTGCTGCCACCACAGCCCCCTGCTCTGACACCCAGCACCTCCCCAAGGCCTTGCTGCAGCCCTGCCCTTCCTTTTAAACCTTAAAAAACAGTTTTTAATTGCCACGCGATTACAGCCTGGGCCATAACGAGGCACCTAATTAACCCCTTCCAGGCAGGAGTGAGGCGGGGTGTGCCCACCCTCCTGCTTGGGGGGAGCACCCCGAGCCTGCAGTGCCTTGCTGGTGGTGTCACAGCTGCCCGAGCCCATGGGCCCCGTGGTTTTAGGGTGAAAAGAAGGGAAAAGCATCGGGGAACCTGCAGCCAAGCCCTGCTGCTCTCTGTGGCCACCATCTCACACCCCGCAGCTGCTCTGCTCCAGCACCATCCTCTCCATCCCCTGGGAATTTTCCCCCTGGAAAGGTCTTCCCACAATTAGGCCTGAAAACCCATGGTAAAAGGTTTCCTCACACGTGCTTCGGTCCCTCTTTATTCCATCTCTGCCCTCGTTTGATCCCAGGCATTAGCCCGTCACGGGGAAGCTGCATTCCTTCCCGGAGAGAGGGACAATGTTTATTGCTGACTCTGTGCTTGCCACCTCTGTTTCCTCTGCTGGTGTTTTTCTCTCCCCCAGCAGCTTCAGTGGGGTTTTTACCGCGATTCCTCTGCTTCTCCACCGATCCCTGAGCCCGAAAGTTGACGCCGTGCTCAAAGAAGCCACCCCCCGGCGCATCCCTCCACCCCATCCCCTCACTTCTGGCACGGCGGCACAGCAGCCACCCTCCAATATGGTCATTTTCACCCAGCTCCAAACCCGGCATCTTTATTAGCAGGTGCTAAATTGCTGCTCCAGCTGCTGAATGCTGACAATTAACTCAATTAACATCTAAACAGATGCAATTTTTGAGGAAACGAACAACATTAATAACAACCAAAAGGGGAAAAAGGCTGCAATTACAAATGTGGAAAAAGCCCTGCGCGGCTACAGACGGGCGTGTGCCGCTCCCAGTGTCCCCTGGAGAGCGGTCCGAGCACGGCCCCTCTCTCTCCCGGAGAGCTGGAGAGAATCTCCATCCTTCCTGCCGCTGGATGTGCCAGGGATGCGGCAGAGCCCGCCGAGCTCATCCGTGCTCCGGCATCTCTGCGCTGCTCCAGCATCTCTGCCCTGCTCCAGCATCTCTGTGCTGCTCCAACATCTCTCTCTGTGCTGCTCCAGCATCTCTCTGTGTGCTGCTCCAGCATCTCTCTCTGCACTGCTCCAGCATCTCTGTGCTGCTCCAGCATCTCTCTCTGTGCTGCTCCAGCATCTCTGTGCTGCTCCAGCATCTCTGCGCTGCTCCAGCATCTCTCTCTGCACTGCTCCAGCATCTCTCTCTGCACTGCTCCAGCATCTCTCTCTGCGCTGCTCCAGCTCGGTGACCTTTGCCTGCCAGGAGTGACCTCCTGCCTGAGCTCCGTGCAGGGCGCAGGGACATCTAATGGCAGCAGAACCGCACTGCCAACGGTGCCGCTGGAAAACCATGGCAGCAGCAGCAGCAGCAGCGAGAGAATGGGGTGAAAAAATGCACGTTCCCAGCCTGAGCTGCGGCTGTGTCCCTGCCTGCTCCCAGGTCCTGGGAATGGCTGTGGTGGCTGCCCCGAACTTTCGTGGAAAGGAAGATTTGTCGCTTCCAAAGCGCCTTTATTTTTATATCCACGGCTGCTGCCTGCCAGCTCGAGTCTCCAAACTGCCCTCCTGGTGTGTTCTGCTTGTCACGGAGCAGCTTCCACGGAATCATGGAATGGTTTGGGTGGGAAGGGACCTTAAAGATGACCCCACAGGCAGGGACACCTTCCACTGTCCCAGGCTGCTCCAAGCCCCAGTGTCCAGCCTGGCCTTGGGCACTTCCAGGGATCCAGGGGCAGCCACAGCTTCTCGGGGCACCCTGTGACAGGGCCTGCCCACCCTCCCAGGGAACAATTCCTGCCCAATATCCCATCTGAACGATGAGATTTTGGGCGCTGCTCTTAAGGCAGTGTGTCCTTCCTCAGGGAAGGACGTTCTCAGGAGTCCCAGTTTGGTCACCAGCCGCCCAAAAAGTGCCCCCATGCCTCACTTCCCTTGCTGCTGCCATTCGTGGACCCCTTTTCCCAGCCAGCTGTGCTCCCCACAAACGAGGGACAGAGCCCCTTCCCTGAGGCCCTCTGTGCCCCACAGAGAACGGGGTCAGCAGCGGCAGAGCCCAAAGTGCAGCTCTCTGCTAGGTTTAATGCTCAGATTAAATTTTAAAGAGCATTTAATTGGCAATCACGCTGCTCTCTCCATTTAGGCACCCGGCACCTCCCTGGCCCAGTGCTTTTCCACGGGCAGAGGGGGAAGGAGAGGGTTTGCAAAGAGAGTGGATGGGTCTCCCCCTGAAGCCAATCCCCTCCTCTGGGAGGCTGGAGAAGTTCTGTGTTGATTTGTGAGGGATCTGCCCTGGCTCGTTGGGTTTTGGAGATCGATTGTTTACCTGCATTTGCATCTCGTTCCAGATGTCAGCATGAGGGGAAGTCAGATCCCAGACTCGTGCTTTGCACATTCGTTTTCCTTGCACTCGGGAGGAAAATAAAATGTGCCGGGACAAGCAGGAATGTTCCCTTTCTTTTTCTCCTGTTCCGGCCAATTCTCAAAATTCTGTAATTACCATTTAGGTCAGGGGTTTCTAAAGAAAGCAAACCCCAAATTCCCATGAAAGGAAGGACTGTGGCGTTTCACTCTGCTTGCCAATAAAGCAGGATTTCATCCCAATAATACCTCCCTGGGAAAAGGTTCCACTTGGGCTAAACAGCAAGTGACTTGGCTGAAAAATTTGGGGTTAGTGATACCCCAACAAGCTAGGTGGGGTTATTTCCCTATCCCCAGATTATCCCCATCCTTATTTTGGTGTAAATAGGATCTCTGGAGCGATGCCCTGGGTCCTGTAGCCCACATCACGGCCAGTTGTTGACAAATCCAACCCACTGCTCGCTGCCATCCCCTCGTTTAATTTTTAATTCCCTGTAATTAAGAGGTCTACTGGAAACAGGGCAAACTTGGAGATAAAAACTGTTTGGCAAGGCAGCGGCTTCACCCGGGATTTATCCTGGAAGAAGCAGCTGAAGGAGACTCAGGGCCTTTCCCGATGCAAATGGGAGCATCAGTCTCCATTTAATGTTTATTTAGTCTCCCCTTCAGCTCAAGTGTTATGGACTGGGCTGGCTGCTTGCTAAGTGCACAAAGTGCTGGGGTCCTGCTGCCACATCCTGGGATCTTCAGCAGCATCCCGGGACCGAGGGATCTTCAGCAGCATCCCGGGATCCTCAGCAGCATCCCGAGATCCTCAGCAACACCCTGGGATCTTCAGCAGCATCCTGGGATCTTCAGCAGCACCCTGGGATCTTCAGCAGCATCCCAGGACCGAGGGATCTTCAGCAGCATCCCGGGATCCTCAGCAGCATCCTGGGATCCTCAGCAGCACTCTGGGATCTTCAGCAGCATCCCAGGATCCTCAGCAGCACCCTGGGACCAAGGCATCTTCAGCAGCATCCTGGGATCTTCAGCAGCATCCCAGGATCTTCAGCAGCATCCCAGGACCGAGGGATCTTCAGCAGCATCCCAGGACCAAAGGATTTTCAGCAGCATCCCAGGATCTTCAGCAGCATCCCAGGACTGAGGGATCTTCAGCAGCATCCCTGGATCTTCAGCAGCATCCCGGGATCTTCAGCAGCATCCCGGGATCCTCAGCAGCATCCCGGGACTGAGGGATGCTCTGCAGCTTTTCGGGCAACACGCAGACAAAGCCATGTCTTGGCACCTGTGCTCCAGGTGCTTTTGGGTTTTTTCCCCCACTGGCAGTGGGCAGTGATACCTGTGCAGTTATTGATCACCAGGCAAGGTTTGAGAAGGGATTTTTGGGCCACGAGCCCATCCTAATTTCCCTCTGGATGGGGGAGATGGAGCCTTACACCAAGATTTCCCAAGGCAGGCATCAGCCTCCACCCCAGGCTGGCAAACCCCAGCCCTCCCCAGTTCCCCTGCCACTGGAATATTGACTAATAGTGAGCTGCAGAGCCCTGCAAGGTGAGAAATGCTGCTTGGTGGGTGCTGAAAAAACCCAGGAAACATTGGGATTTTGGGTTTCCAGAGGACAGAAGCAGAAGGAGGTGCTGGGAGGGGGGGGTTCTCCCTGCTGGCCCTACAGGCAGGAGGAGTGGCAGCATCCCTGGCTTTGCCTGGACACAGGGCAGGAGTTCACCTCTGGGGTATCCCAGGCTCAGCCAGACTGCTGGAAAATAAATAAATAAGTAAATAAATAAATTAATGAATAAATGAATAAATGAATAAATGAATAAATAAATAAATAAATAAATAAATAAATGGGATTAAGGAGGGGAGTCTTTTGGGCTGGATAACCCATTGCATGTCGCTGGCTGGGTATGGAGCTCCCCTAAAGCCTCTGTGCCAAGCCTCAGCAGCTTGTGCTGCTCTGAAATCCCAAATTCCACCACGCTGCCTGTGCCAGAGGGGCACCAGGTCACTCCCAAGCCTGTCCCTCACCAGCAAGGGCCCAGGAGGTTCTGTGATGGGGGGACAGTGCCTGGCCTCCACCTTCCCAGCTGCTTTGGGCTGCATGCTCCAGGTGTCCCCCAGCATCTCCTGCTGCAGAGGGGACAGCAGGCACAGAACCCCCTGCCACAATCATCCCCACATTTTTGGGGCTCTCTGGCCATGAAGGAGCCTCCCAAGTAGGGCAGGGCCTGGGCAATCTCTGGCTGGTGTGTGCCTGCTCCCTAACCAGGCTTGTTCACATCCCTGCTTCTGGGAATTGTGTGCAGGCTCTGGGTAAAACGGAGTCTCCAACACAGTGGTCTGCACAAACACCCTGGCAGAACTCCGGTGCTTTTTCCAGCAATCATGGAAGTTGTGCAGGATAGGAGCCAGCTCCCATCTCTTTTAGCATCCACTTATTCCCCACGCCAAAGCTTTTTGGAAACCCTTAACTGGTAGCTTTGAAGCATTTGGAAAAAAATTGGTTTCCCCTCATCATTGATGTACTGTCTCTTTTTTCTGCCAAAACCCACAATTTTTTTTGCCAAAATAAAAACCCACTAGTGTGTGAAAGCAGAGCTCATCCCCCAGGGAGGGCAGAGCTAGCAAGTAAGAGCTGACAGAAATAGAAAAGCTTCCAGGAAATAATATCTCCAGTGCTGTTTTATCTGCTCCATCATCCTGCAGTCAGGAGAGATTTTACCAGGGTCCAGATGAGCCCAATTAAAGCTTTCTGATTTTCACAGGCCTCTCCAGAAAATACCCGGTGTACAGAGGTTACGGAGACCTCGTGGAGGCTGTGCTGGTGCTCACTCCCTCCTCTGGTGACAGTGACAGGCCTGGCTGTGACTTGCTGTGCCCCACACTGGGGCTTGCTCCAGGTCCCCCACTGTCCTCAGGAGCAGGGAGGTGCCCACCAGACCACCAAATACCTGCAAGAAATCCCTCAGCTGTCTGCAGCTCCCTAGGGAGGGACAGCAGGCCTTTCCTGCTGCCAGGTTTGCAGAGCAGGGCTGGTAGGATTGAAATTTGGCTGGAATTTGGGGCTGAGGAAGCAAACCCACTACGGACATCCAGCTCCCCAAGGCCCAGCAGGCCTCACCAAGATTTTTTCACTGAGGGGGCAGAAGGGAAAACCCCAAAACAAAACCCCTTCCACAGGATCAGAGCCGGGGTCACCTCCCCGGTGATTTGAGGACTCCAAGCAAAGGGGTGACTCTGTGGGAGGGGGAGTGGAGCTGTGGGGAGCCTCGCTGCCCTCCTGCCCCGCTGTGGGTGTGCAGGAGGGTGTCCAGCCTGGGGACATCCCGGTCAGCCCAGCAGGTGATGCACATCACCCAGTCCCCCGACACCAGGCCGGGAAATCTCCATCTCCCAGCCTCAATTTTCAATTAACCTTTCCCACAGGGACACCCGCAGGTTTCCAGCTCCTCCCCGAGCAGGGACTGGGAAAAACCTGGCAAGTTCGACTCACAGATGCTGCTGGCCTGACTTTAGAGGGTGCCAAGCGTGGCCCCCCCGTGCCTGGGGCTCAGCCCAGGGGATGAACCCCCTCTCCAGGGCAGCTTTCCACCCTGGAAGAGGCTCTCTGGGGAGCTGGGCAGCAGGTCGGGCTGGGAAAGTCCCGCTAGGCCACGTGTGCTCCTTTATGGCTCCAAAGGGAGCGTTTCTCATTATCTCTCCTCGCAATTTAATTAATCTGCATTCAGTAATGAACCTTGAAATTTCAATTAAAAACATCATTACTAATCAGGACAGGATTCAAAACAGTCGAGGGCTCTCGGTGGCTGCGCAGCCGGCAGGAGGCTGGGGTTTGTGTGCTCCCATCTCTCCATTTTGGACACCCTCGTGCCTCTCCCCTGGGGCTGCCAAACCCCAGGAGACACAGCTGGAACTCGCCTCTCTATGGAAAACCACGGGGCTCCAAAATAAATCCCAAAAACCAGCAGAATAAATAAATATCCCTCCTGCACGGTCCGGCGATTGCAATCTGGGGAAGGGAGATCTGCGCCTCCTCAGCCCATCAGCCAGGCAGCCCCGGCTGGCAGCACATCACAGGAGCCCCAGGAATGTCAGGATAACCTGACCCGAGCGAGGCATCCCTCCCCATGCTCTGAAAGATCCTCCTCGGGCCGGGAGGATGAGGCTGGTCACGCCCTGCTGCTCCCGAGCATCGTCCTTCCAGTGCCAGTGCTGGAACGGCGCTCCCGTGGCTGTAAATCCTCGGGCACGGAGGGAACACAGCCCTTCCTTCCCCGGGCTCCAGTAAAAACTGCAGCCTGGCCATAAATCCGGGGAAAAAATAGCAAAAGGAAGCAAGGTAGGAAGGGGCGAAAGAGGAATGAATCCCGCGTTCTTTAGAATGGGAGAGAATAATAAAAAATATCTGCTGGAAGAGAATAAAATTAACGCTTTTGGTTTGTTTCGGAGGAAAGCTACACCCCCAGCAAGGCTGTAGGAGGGTGAGGAAAGCTCAGGGGGCAGGAGACACAGGGATGCCAAAAGTCCTGGCAGTGCAACCTTCCCAGGGAAAAGCAGAGGAAGGCAAATCTGTGTTTTCCAGCAGCCCCCCCCCAGCTTTTGGGCTGTGGTTTTCATTTTCATTGCACTGCAGGTGTCGTTTCCCCGATCCACGACCCCGCACTGACTGTAGCCCTCTGTAGATCCCAGCAGGCTGAATTATCCCAGCCGGGGGGGATCTGTGGGATGATGCTCCCCTGGTCGCTGGCCCTGCACCAGCCCAAAGCCCTTCCTGACCACCAAACTCCCACGGGGAAGCCCACGCACAGAAACTGCTCCCTGAGGCCCCTGCACAAACAGTCCAGAGCTGCGGACACGGGGAGAGGATGGGAGTCTGAGCACAGCTTTGTGGAGCTCCATCGTCCCAGCTGCCTCTCCGAGGAAATGGAAAAGGGTAAATGGCAACTCTGGGATAAAACCCCTGTTACTCTCTGTGCTGTTCCCGAAGCCTGGCCAGCCTACAGCTGGGATAATTAGATTTAAGTCACAGAGGTAAAACTCACAGGATAAATTATTAATCACAGGTTGTTTGCCCAGGACCGAGTGAGAAAGGAGGGAGCATTCCAAAAGCTGCAGGAGGCAGCAGCTGGGCAGCGTTTCGGCTGCTTTACCCAAAGATGAGGTGCAAGCACGGGCACCCCACAGCTCCAGGATATTCTCCTCATTCCCTGCCCTGCTCCCTGGGCTAAAACTGGGATGGGGACATGTCCCCTTCACGTGCAGTGTATTGCATGGGCCTGGAGTGACAGGACAAGGGGAGTGGCTTTAAGCTGAAGGAGGGGAGGTTAAGCTTGGATTTTGGGGAGGATCCTTCCCTGGGAGGGTGGGCAGGCCCTGGCACAGGGTGCCCAGAGAAGCTGTGGCTGCCCCTGGATCCCTGAAAGTGCCCAAGGCCAGGCTGGACGTTGGAGCTTAGAGCAGCCTGGGATGGTGGGAGGTGTCCCTGCCTATGGCAGGGGTGGGATGGGATGGGCTTTGATGTCCCCTCCCACCCAAAGCACTCCAGGACGACCAGCACGGTCCTGCCGTGTCTATGGAGAGAGCAGGTGCTTCCCCAGCATCTCCCCAAAAATCCTGACCAGCACACACTGAGCATGGTTCAGTCGGTGCCAGGGGGGATCCAAACCCCCCTTGGGGCCCCTCCAGCTGCTTTGTGCCTTTGGCTGTGGCCGTGTTTCCCCAGGGCTTGCCCGCCCTTTCTGTGAGCCTGGCTGGGCTTGGGGCTCAGAGATGTTCCCTGGCACCGAGCGCTGGGGTAATTTTCTGTGGGGCCCACACCCAGGATTATGGCTTTGAAAAAGGAGGAAACACGGGAGCTTGGCTCAAAGGAACACACTAATTACCTGAGCAGGGAAAAAAGAGCCTTTTCTTTCCTGGTAGAAGGCATCTGATAAAAGCCTGAGACCAGTGGTATTTATATTAGCAGATTTTACATCCTCCTTGTGTGTACTTGGACTGTGAGATATAAATCAAAGCAGGGGTTCATTCCAAGAACAGTTTATTTTTATCAGAGAAGTATGTGCTGGCAAACCAGATATTGGTATGTTGATTCTGTTGGTTAGGTGTGATTTATAATAGTTCCTATTGTTTTATGGTGTGTTCCACTTAATTTATCCGACTCGTGGGTTCAGGGTTTTCTTTGTTTTGCTCCATTTAATGTATATTTTCTTATGGGTGGTTTTGCATTTTAGTGGTTGGCTGCAGTCTTGGAGCACTTTAATGCGAAGGAAGAGCCTAAAACCATGAAAACAAATCCTAAATGGGTTTGCAATCAAACATCTCCCTCTCTAAATGGATCCGTGCGAGGTGGGGAGCGAAGCAGCACAGAGTGCTTCTCGATCTCTCAGCAGAGCTGGGGAAGCAGCTGCATCCCTGGGAGCATCCAGAGGTGGAGTTCCCAGGCGGGAAGGGGAGGTAAAACCACAGAGCCATGGAACATCCCGGGCTGGAAGGGCCCCACAGGGATCATCGAGCCCAACTTGTGACCCTGCACATGCCAGGGATCCCAATGTGCTGTGTCCTGGGCCGTGTGCTGGCACTGGCAGGCTCTGGAGCCTTTGTTTGGCTGGTTTGGCACAAGGTTCCATTAAAATTATCATCCCAAACTATTTCCTCACCCAGAGGAAAACCCCGTGGGGTGAAGGGATGTGGCTGAGAGGAGAAGGGTGGGAAGCACCTCCTGCCTCCAGAGCAACCTCACCTGGTGGAAGGTGTCCCTCAGATGATCCTTAACATCCCTTCCAGCCCAATCCACGGCCCTGTGGACAACCAGGAAGGGAGCAGCCCAGGAAAAGGCTGAACCCACAGCTCTGCGTCCAGGTGTGCCCAGCATCCCCTCAGCTCTCCCTGCTGCCCATAACCAGGGTCCTTGGAAAGCTCTGCAGCGGAATTTCAGGAATTTCAGCAATTCCCTAAGCCCGGGCTCTGCTGGCAGCTCCGTGGCAAGGAGAGCGTGCCCTGCGCTGGGCTGCTCCTTCGCTCGCTGCCTGCGGCTGGTAATTAAAGCAGGGAACGGGAGAGAAGATTAAAAAAAAAACCCAATGGAAAAATCACCTTCTCCAAGATTTATGAGAATATAAACTCGGAGCTGAGATGTTCCCATCAGCACCTATGGGGCCCAGGGGACAGCTTTGCCTTAATGCAGAGTCGGATGTTTGTCCCGGTGATGGATTCGGAAGGTGAGCGGGGAGCTCCGAGCTCCAAGAGGAGCACGCGGGAGCCTCGGGGCTCTGATTTCTCCAAAGCCTCTCCAGCTGGTGGGGGGCAGTGATGTCCCCCAGCCCTGGCCAGGGGGCGGCTGGGGAAGGGGCAGGTGGGCAGCAAGGTCTGAGCCACCCCCCAAAGCCACTCCCCAAAGCCATCCCCCAAAACCACCCCTCAAAGCCACCCCCCAAAGCCACCCCTCAAAGCCACCTCCCCAAAACCACCCCCCCAAAGCCACCCCCCAAAACCACCCCCCTAAAGCCACCCCCCAAAACCACCCCCCTAAAGCCACCCCCCAAAAACCACTCCCCAAAACCACCCCCCAAAGCCACCCCCCCAAAGCCACCCCCAAGCCACTCCCCAAAAACCACCCCCCAAAGCCACCCCCCAAAACCACCCCCCAAAACCACCCCCTAAAGCCACCTCCCCATAGCCACCCCCCAAACCACCCCCCAAAGCCACGTGGGCCCCTCTCCCAGCACAGCCTGTCCCACCAGGGAAGGCTGGGGGGTTCTGAGATGCATTTTGGACTCTGCCCTGGCAGGGCTTTGCTGCTGTTCCATGCTCCCTGCTCCCCCTCAAACCCTTTAATTCCAGGGGTCCCTGGTGAAGGCGTCCATCGGGGAGCCCGGCAGGATCGTGGCCCTGCTCTGATGAGGAATTTGTTGCTCACGGAGAGCAAGGAGGAGCAGTGCTTGTGGCTGTGCTGCTCCAAGAACCCCAAAGCCATGGCCAGGAGGAATCCCATCCACGGGCACCCCAGAACCTTTCATCTCTGAACCAAAAGGAAAGGTAACATAAATAAATAAGTAAAACCAGCACCAAGGAGAGTCTTTGGAAGGAATTTTTTCAAAACACAAAAATGGGAACATCCAACCTGAAGGCTCCGTATCCACTCTGGAGCCGAAGCTGCTGCAAACTTTCCATAAAAGCAAGGAGAGCCTTTCCCGTTTTGGGTTTCCAACCCTCCACAGGGAGCCCGCCCGCCCCTCAGAGTGAGCCCCAACTTCAGGGAGCAAAGAGCCACATCCATTCCAGTTAAGGTAATCTCCTGCCTTAATAATTCATGGGCTGCTTTCAGGAGAGCTCGGAGCTCCGAGGAAAGCTGAAAGCCTCTGTGCACATCTGTCAGCAGCACCAATCAGTGCTTACCTCTAGGAGAGAATAAAAATCAGTGAAAGCATTTTGATTAAGCGACGGGGTCACGTCGTGGCTCCTGCCAAGCTACAGGAGTCACATCTGGCTTATTTACACGTTTTTCCTCCCCTAAAGTCACACAGTGAAAGCATAATCCTGAAAAGAAGAGGAAGATCTTAAGATGAAAGCCATGCTACCTGAGAAATACACTTTAAAAATGCACTTTTAACTCTAGAGTGCCTTGTGGAGATTGTTCCCAAGGAGCTGTCCTTCCAGGGAAACCTCTCCCTGGATGGTCTGTGTGCCTGCTTCCATATTGTCCCCCCTCATTACCCTCATTCCACTCTTTACTTGTCCTAATTGCAGTAGTGCTGGTGGATGTTATTCCTGGGAGGGCTTGGATCTGTTGATTCTCCTGGCAGAGCCTGAAAGGCACATCTGGGAGGCTGTGCCATGGCAGAGCTCACGGAGGTTCATCTACAGCCGCTCTTCAGCTTTACTCTTCAAAGATTCATCCCTTGCTGTACAAAGGCCAGGCTGGACAGGGCTTGGAGCAGCCTGGCCCAGTGGAAGGGCTGGGGCAGGGGGTGGAACAGGACGAGCTTTAAGGCCCCTCCCAACACAAACCGGTCGGTGATTCCTGGCTGAGGACACACCTCTGCTGGTGAGAAGGTGTGGGTTTCTCCCCTCCTGGCCCAGACACTCCTCTTTTCGTTTTCTCACCACACCACACCCCTTTTCTTTTCACACACCTTTCCCATTTTACAAGGAGCTCTGGCTTCCAGCAAGGTTTTGTAATGCTTTATGAGCCTGGGCTGATTTAGCAGCATTCTCAGATATGACTGAGGGATGGAGACAGGCATCTGGCTGGGAGAGGGAAAACTCCTGTCAAGCAGCTTCTGGCTGTTTGAGAGGCTGGGCCGAGTGCCCTCGAGACCCAGGCGTGGCCTGACAAACTGTCGGGGCTCTGGGATCCGTATTCCAGGGGTCAGGAAGATCCCAGGTGGCTGTCCCAGAGGATGTTGGCTGTGCAAGGCAAGCAGCCCACAGCTGCAGCAGCCATCGGAGTGGCACGGGCAGAGCAGCCTTTGAAGTTCATGGGAACTCCTCTGAGATCCTCCCAGGAGGCTTTCCCCATCAAGATCCATCTCCCAGAGTCCCTGCCCGAGGACGAATGCCACGCTCCTACAAATCCCCCAGGCTCCCAGCCTCCGAGACCTCGATTGCTGTCTGCTAGCCCCTGATTTCCCAGCCAGCGTGGGATGTGTGGAAGCAGCGCGTCGTGGCACCGGGATTATTGTGTCTAATTACACCAAAAGCCTCCACGAAGCTCTCGGTGTGGCTCTGACTCCGTGTCACACTCACAGACACTGTACTTTTATTTCAGGCAGCAGAGAATAATCCTGCAGTCAATTACTCCCACTTTCGGCCTTTGTGCACTGCCAGGTATTTCAGACGGCATGAAAGACACTCTTAAAATATTCTGAATGACTGCTCCAGGCTGTTGCGAGCAGGCACTTAATACAATGCACGGCAAAAAAAAATAAATCTCTCTTTTCACGGAAGGAGTCAGTGGGCTGCATCCGTGATGAGGCAGGAGCTGATCCTGCACAGCTCTCGGGGCTGGGGAACGAGGGGGCTCAGCACCACGGGTTGGTGCTGCTGGAACAGCACCCACTGACACTGCACAGTTCAGGGCTGCACCAGAGCGGTCAAGTGATGCTCCTTTTCAATTTCACCTGCAGCAGAGGCAGAAAAAGAGCCAGGAGATGAACAAATAGCTCAGAGGCGCCCAGGGCCAGAGTGGGGAGGAGCAGGATCCTGCAGCAGCAGCTCTGATAAACCCTGATTTTTATTTTTCCAGGCAGCTAAAATCACTGACTTCCTCTCCCAGCAAAGGCAAGGAGACACAGACCCCACGCAGGACAAGCAAGGAACAAATGCAGAGGCACAAATGGCTTCTGTTTTAGCAGAAGGTGCAGCTCTAGCTGGCTGCTTTAGCACCTGCACTCCAGCCACGCTGCTGGGAGCCTGCAGAGATGGTGCGGCCACCCCTCTGCAGCCAAATTAACCGAGGCTGCCCGAGCCTCCCGCTCGCTGCTCTCTGCATTGATCCCCACTGCTTCACCACCTGCTGCAGGCACAGATGTCCCAAAGCCGGGATGGGGATGCAGGAGGCTGGGATTGGTCACACAGCAGCTGCTAAACCTCCCCTTTCAGACCCCACACCTTTTCCTATCTGCTCGTGGTGAGGAGAGGGACCGAGCACGTGGGGTCTTGAACCCCAGCCAGGAGCAGGTCTGACCCCAAATTATCCCTCAGCCCCCACCCCCCAAACACACGGTAAGAAATTCCAGAAGGTCAGCAGCAAATGAGGTCTTTCCTTTTGAAAGGAGGTGGGAAATTTCAGGGGCCTTTCAAAGCGGGCAGAAAATGTCTACTTTGAAATGCCTCCTGCCATCACTTGAAAGGAAATGCTGAAGTGTCAGCTCCGTGGCTGGGCGTGCAGATAACCTCTCACGCCATCAAAAACTTCTGACTCCCGCCCCAGGATGCTATAAATAGCTGTGTGCACAATTAGCAGGTTTCAGGCCCATCTACAGAAAATCATAATCCACGTGAAATCGATAGGATCGGCTTTCCCAGCAAAGGTCAGAGGGAAATCAAAGCAGCAGGAGATCCGGCCCCTGGGATGGGTGGCAGTGGCAGCTCTGCAGCTGGCGATGCTCCGGGGTGCCTCTGCTTCTGTGGGGTGATGCTGTGGCTGTGGGTGCAGGGCAGCACCTCCCCAGCAGCCTGCACCACCTCACTGCAGGGGCATGTGTGTTCCTATGATTGGAAATGCACGGCAGCCACCGGGGCTGGGGCTCCCAGCCGTGCATTTCATGTTGTACCCACGCTGCTGTTTGACCAGAGAGGATCTATTAGCTGCCTCTCCAGCTGCCCCAGAGCTGGGATGGCACAGCCAGACAAGGAGTGCTCTCCTTTCTCACCCCTGCAGCACCCAGGACGTGCAGAACTGACTTCGCAAGCCAGAATTTGCTTCAGCCTTAAGTTTGGGGACTAAAAGCACGGATGGAGACTGAATCGTAGAAATACAGAATGGTTTGGGTTGGAAGGGACCTCAAAGCCCATCCCATCCCACCCCTGCCATGAGCAGGGACACCTTCCACTATCCCAGGTTGCTCCAAGCCCCAATGTCCAGCCTGGCTTGGGACACTTCCAGGGATCCAGGGGCAGCCACAGCTGCTCTTTCTGGTGAACCCCAGTGCCAGGCGGCTGGGCCTAAAGGAGTCTCTTTCTGTAGTCATTCCAAGGATGAGCTATGTGGATTTGGCTCAGGAGAGCCTCAGGAATTTATGTGCTTTGAATTCCCTTCTCAGCTCTTTCTGTCTTGCGTCACCAGGTCATAAACCGTGCAGGCAGCGCTGAGCTGATCTGGGTTTGGCAGTGCTGGAGATCCCCTGTGTGATCCAAGAGCACCAGGCCCTCTGGGGCAGCCACAGCCCCTGCAGCCTGGGAACCAGAGCCAGCCTGGCCCTGCAGCTGCACTGGGCCTTGGGCTGACACCAGAGCCCCTGAGGAGAGGCAGCTTCCTCCCACAGGCCATGTTACTGCTGCCGGCCCCTCAGGCCTGCAGACTGTGACCTGCTTGCTCAGGGGACACAGGGATCAGCAGCATGGAGCCATGGAATGGGCTGGGTGGGAAGGGACCTCAAAGCTCATCTTGTTCCACCCCCCTGCCATGGGCACGGACACCTTCCACGATCCCAGGCTGCTCCAAGCCCCAATGTCCAGCCGGGCCTTGGACACTTCCAGGGATCCAGGGGCAGCCACAGCTTCTCTGGGCACCCTGTGCCAGGGCCTCCCCACCCTCCCAGGGAACAACTCCTTCCCAATATCCCATCCATCCTTGCCCTCTGGCAGTGGGAATCCATTCCCTGTGTCCTGTCCCTCCAGCCCTTGTCCCCAGTCCCTCCCCAGCTCTCCTGGAGCCCCTTTAGGCCCTGGAAGGGGCTCTGAGCTCTCCCTGGAGCCTTCCCTTCTCCAGATGAGCACCCCCAGCTCTCCCAGCCTGGCTCCAGAGCAGAGGGGCTCCAGCCCTGGAGCAGGTCCGTGGCCTCCTCTGGACTCACTCCAGCAGCTCCATGTCCTCCTGATGTTGTTCCCCAGGGCTGGGGCAGCTCTGCAGGTGGGGTCTCACCTGAGTGGGGCAGAGAGGCAGAGTCTCCCCCTCTCCTGCTGCCCACGCTGTGGGATCAGCCCAGGACATGGTTGGTTTCTGGAGGCCAGCACATGTGGCCAGGGCATGTCCAGCACCCCCAGGTCCTTCCTGGCAGGGCTGCTCTCAATCCCTTCATCCCCCATCTCCTACTGATGCCTGGGATTGCCCCAAACCCCCGGGGAACTCTCTGCACATGGGAGAGACCAGTGCAGGCCTGGCCTCTTCTTCCTCTCCAGTCTTGGCTGGGCCAGGGAGATGGAGCCTCAGATGTTGAGCAGGAAGGAGAGGGGAGTATTTAGGCAGCTCCTGAGCAGCCTCTGGGGTGTGCTGGCTGGCTCTGGGGTGCGTGATCCAGATGGGAGCGCGTTCCCGACGCGCCGGGCAGGGATCATGGTGGTGGAGGTGGAGGCAGCAGGGGTGACAATGCCTCCAGCATCCAGATGAAACGGGACAGAGCTCAGCCCACACTCTGCTCAGAGTCCATCAGAGCCGTCATTCCGCATGAGAAAAAGAAGGAAAGCGTGTTTAAAATAAAAGGGAATTGTTCCAGAAATGCCTGAGACGGCTGGGACGGGCCTGCCCACCGCGCCAGGCCATTTGAACAGCTCCCTTGCTCTCGGAGCCATGCAGGAGCCCAATTCTGGGCAGAATTCCCCTTTACAAGTGTCACAGAGGGAATTGTTTCCCTGGGAGCTCTCCCGCTGGTTTGACACAGAAAGCCTGGCATGGGCTTTTCAGGAGCAACGCTCATCACTGGAAGCCACTGGGCTTGCGGAGGTGAAAGCCCAAAAGCAGGAGAGAAAAGGCCCTGCCTAGGAAACACATCCGGGTGGGATGATTCCCAGGGCAGGCGATGATTCTTCAAGCTTCCATCCCCCAAAAGCCAGAGGACTTTGCTGTGTCAGCTCCCAGCACTTTGAAGGCAGCGATGTCTGTGCAAAGCTGTTCTCCACCAACCATTCACGTGCTTCATTTTGGGGGGAATGGTCTCTTTTGGTGCTCCAACCACACCAGGTTCACCCTTCTCTTTCCACACCTTTAATCTTCCCACCCTTCCCAATAGGCCGTTTTCCCTTCAAATACCTCCAGCCCCTTCCACCCAAAAATGTATTAACCTAGCGACTAATGAGCAATTAACGCATTAGAACGCTGAATTTGGCTCCTCTTGACATCCCTCACAACAAAAGGCACGTTAGCCTGTCCATTTAAAGGCAGGCTATTATCTCTTTTTCTGCTGCTTGCTGGCTTTTTCTGGTGAACAAAACGAGTGCAGCCTCATTTCTGACCTTGCCGTTTCAGTGGAGCATTGCACGAGAGGGGCAACTCACAATCAGAGGGAGCAGGTGCCTGTTCCCTGGCCAGAAGGAATTACCAGGAGAGACCCGAGCCTTTGATACTCAGAATAAATCATCACTCAGAAAATCGAACGTGGAGGAGCTCACAGAGAGCAAAGAGCAAAACGCTTCTTTCTGGTGTCACAATTGGGCACAGCGATGCCGAGCGCTCCAGGAGCTGCCACCCTCTTGCCAGGAGCTGCTGGGAGGCTCTGGTTGAATGCAGGCCGTGAGGAGGTGTGCAGACTCGTCACGGAGGGCTGGCAAGTGGAAAATGAGGTTCCCTTACTTGTCTGAGGTTTGTCTGGCCGTGGGAAGTCACAAACTTCCCAACACGCCAGTGTTTTGTGTGCCCCGTGCTGGGAGAGGCAGCATGGCAGACTGCTACGGTCATGAGAGTGATCCTTTTCCTAGACCAGACTTGCTCCAAGGGACCTTTCGGTACTCCCAGGATTTGGTTGCTCACTGTTTAAGCCCCTTGGTGGAGTGACAGCGAGCTTCACTTAACACAGCTTCTGCAAGCCACTGGGAGAGTGGGAAGGTGCCCTTTGGAAAAGCACCGATGTGACTTTGCAGCTGAAACCTGCCTTCCAAAAGCCTTTTAAACAACCAACATCTGGAGACAGAGGACACAACACTACAGGCCAGGTCCTCCAGATGTGAGACCTCCAGGTGAGCACCTCGGTGCCCCCTTGCCGAGGGGTGACAGAGGATTCCAGGCAGTGCCTGTGGTTTGTAGAGCAGGAAAAAGGAGGATCGTGCTGTGCATGCCCAGTCCTGTGCTCCTGGATCCCAGGCTGGGAATGTCCATGACAACACGAGGCAAACACAGCAGCAAATACGTAAATACGTGTGTGCTCTGCCGGGCACTGCGCAGACCAGGGAAAAGGTGGAACTGTGGTGGCACTTTCCACTGGAGACTCCTGGAACTCAGGGAAGCCTGATTTTCCATTGTGGGTAGGCTGGGAGCCTGCAAATCTAAAAAGAGTGGGGAAAGCTGCTGTGGGGTACCAATTCTGTTTTAAGTGTTCAGTGTGAGGAGGAGATTTGCCAGTCTGTATATTCCTCCCATTCATCAGCTTGGAAATGTGACCTCTTAAAGGAAAACTTGGAAATGCAATTGCTGTGACAAAAAAAAAAAAAATTAAAAAAAAAAGAGAGGGGGGGAAAATAATGGAAAAAAACAAAACCAAAGAGAAACCAACCAACCAAAAAGAAAATATCACAGAACCATTTATTACCATGAGCCATCTCTTCAAAATGTGGGTGTTCAGCACCTGGCAGCCTATTTTCCAGGGACATACAGCAGCACAAGGCAGGATTGGCTCCGGAGCCACTCGAAGAGAAGTGTCAGGACCAGGCTGCTCAGAAAAAAGGGAGAAGAGAAAGGAGAAAATGACGGGGAAGAATGGCAGGGCGTCTAACACTTTGCATCTAATGCCTCCACATGGCTGCAAGTGCCGTGGCAATTTGGCCCCGATAACACGGATGGAGGGATGTTGCTAACATATTGCTTCCTTGTCAAATGTCTCACTGGTTTTGCAGCCAAGTCTCCTGCCAGCGAGGCCGCAGCAGCGCCTCTCCTCTACTTTCATATGCAAAGAGCTTGTTAACTCAATTGCCAATAAAATTCTAGTGGGTGGAGAGGAGGACATCTGCCTGTCTAGTCCTGTGCTTGCCAACATGGTTCTTTTATTCCTCCAGAAGCCGCGAGCTCCAACTCGAGCTGGTATTTTGACAAGCATTTCTGTTTTCCTGACACAATGGGCAAAGCGGGCACGGATCTCGCGTGCCACTCGGAATATGTTTTCGGCGCCGCGATTCGCATCCCCTCCGCGGAGGCGCAGCTTGGCCAGCGGGGTTTGGTCTGGCATGGAGATGTGCCGCCTCTCCGTCAGCCACGGGCGAGGACAGCGTGGGGAGGGCGCTCTGCGGGGGCCCGGGGTGCTGGGAGAGGCCCTGGAGGAGGGAGGATCAGGGATGGGGATGGTGCCAAGGCACAGGAGTTGTCGCATCGGGAACCGCACGAACCCGTTTGTGTTAGCGACACAACTTTGGGCTGCTGCAACCCCAGGGGCCTGACCGAGCCAGGCTGCAGCCCCCTGAGGGTGCTCCTCCAGAGGAAAGGGGGCTGATGGGGCATCTGTGCTCTTGGCATGGTGGCAAATCTGCCCTCGAGGGAAATTGCAGCTGAAAACGAAAGGTACCCAATGGCTGGAGGTGGCAGCCTGGCCACCAGGAGTGGGCTGGGTGGGCTTCGTTCCCTGGGACTCCTGACCTGGCAACAGGATTCTCCCAGTGCTTCCCAGGCCTAAATTCCAGGTGATCTCTGCTTTCCCGGCTGAGGCTGAGCCACCCCCTCTGCCACGTGGTTCAGCCTGCCAGAGGAGGCCGAGCAGCCGCAGGGATTTCTGTGGGAAAGGCTTCGGCACATCAGACTGTACAGATGGCCAGAGCCAGAGTCTCTCAGGTATCACACAGGGCACAATCGGCTCTCCTCCATCCTCCTCTTCCCCCGCCTCGCCCTGCGTGCCAGCCCTGCTGCCAAGCCTCATAAATTATCCCTCAGCTCTCTGAGCACTGCACCACGGAGGGTGGGGAGCCACGGTCCAACTGCTCCTGCAGCTGCCCAAGGGCATGGCAGCCATGCTGCTGCTCTGCCTTCACCCCCAGAACAGGACCCCTCCCCTGGGGGGGGACCACGCACCTAAAGGACAGCTCATTTCATGCCTTTTAAACCAGATTCCCTTCAGCACAAAAAAGAAAAATAACAGAGAAGTTTCTTATCTCTCTGGGGAATGTCTTGAGACTGGAGCTGTTTTATTATCTGGGTTAGTTTGACATCCGAGAGGAGAAGATTGCGATCTGAAATCTGCAATGAGAAGGGGGTTAGTCAGTGTCCTTCCCCACGTTCATAAATAAATGACCGAGAAGAGATACGTGTCACTTTGTTTTCCTTTATTGGCCTGAAGGTTCATCTGGAGAACAAAAGATCAGGAATTTATTGTCTTGTTAACTGTCTGGAGGCTTTTAATAAGGTGCTGTGTTACTCTGACCATCTTACCATTCTGTAATTTGATTATCCAGACGTTCTGGTTCTTAATTGATAATTAATTTGAATAACGTGCAAAGAATTGAATGATGGAAGGGAGAAGGAGAAGCAGATGGTTGGTCTATGCAGCTAGAAAACATTGAACGGGGGAAAAAACCATGGCATTTGGAGCATAACAATATACTTTGTTCATCTCGGGGAGGAGACAATGGCATATGTTGTGGCTCATGTCTTCAAACTTCTGCCCTGGTAACAGAGAGGAAGGGAAAGATGCAGCACAGGAAGGTGGATGGCAAAGGAGAGGACTGGAGAGCTGGCAGATGTGAAATCTGGCAATGCCTTCCCCAGAAAGGAGAGATCCAGGCCACGCCGTTTGCTGGACGTGGTGCTGGTGGGGACAATCGCAGATTCCAGCTCTCCTTTCATGTGCAAAGTGGCCAGAGACAGGGAGATGCAGAGCTGCAGCAGGAGGGGCCCTGTGGGGTGGTTTGGAAGGGACCTGTGTATTTTATGTTCTCGGGTTAATGCCTTGCCTCCGAGTATGTGATGAAGAAGATCCAGCTCCGGGAAATGGAGAGCAGGGAAAATGGCACTGAAATGCCACCGTTTTCCTTCCCCTCCACAACACCAGTCCCTAGAGCCTCGCTGCCCCTGCCAGCTCCTTATTCCCAGCCTCAGAATTCCCACCAGCCAACAGACCTCTGGGCAGGACGTGGCTGCCAGGGCTCCTGCAAAGGACACCAGTCCCTGCCACAGCCTGCACTCAGGAGCTCACTCCAGGCTCCTGATTGGGCATTTAAGGAGCCATGGCCTCCAGAGCTCTTCCTTCTGGGGATTCTGGCCATCACACAGCTGAGCCTCCCACCACGATGAGCTCTATGGAAGCATCTTTTCCTGGAACCTACACACCCTTTTTTTTTTTTAAATTTTCTTTTTTTTTTTTCTTTCTGAAGGGATGTAACTTCAACGCATTCTTTCCTCCTTCAAGGGCAGGCTATACTTATGGAGACAGCAGAGAGAGTTATGGCTGGAGGTAACTCAGGCTGCCGAGGGAAATAGGAACAAACAAGCCATGTATTTTCTCCCATCCACCCACGGATGTCAGCGGCCCAGAGCCCTTACATCACTGGAAAGATGAATCAGGAGCCCACAGACGCGTTTGCTTTATTCCACGGACAGTGCCACACTGGTTCTGGGTCTGCAAGCAGCCAAGCTCTCTGCAGGCTGCTCTTCCCTTCCTTCCTTCCTCCAAGCTACATCACCTTTTGCACGTGGAGGATGTGCAGGAGAACTTATCCCCACAGCCTTATGTCCAAACCAGTGCTCCATCTCTGTTTGTGAGCTGGGATTTCCAAAGGGGTCCACCCGAGGGGAGCAGGCTGGGAAAGGGATGCCCAAGGTCAAACATCAAACACAATCCATTTTGGCAGGGCCTACAGAAACCATTCCTTCCATTTTTTCCATCTTTCCAACCCCTCCAGTGGAGTAAGGAACCAAAAAAAAAAAAAAAACCTGATTAAAGAGGCTCTCATCGATGCAAATAGATTGCAATGGTTTTTAAAAGAGTTAAATTTGCAGCCTGAACTACTTGGCAGAATCTCTGAAATCATTATTCTTTTATTCATAGCAGTAATAAATAATAATAAACCTAAACATCCCAATGGTCCCCACACCTCCTGCATCTCCCTAGCTGCAGATCTCGAACATGAATAATAATTACAGCTTATCAAATCAGCCCATGATTAGAGACAACAGAAAGACATTTCATATTGTTAACTTCCTCGCACAAGAGGGGAAAAAAAATCAGGTCATGGGGGTATTAAAAATTTATATCATAGCATTTGACTTGACTCGTCTCTTAAAAAGGAAAAAAAAGCCAGCATGTATTATGTATTTAGGCAATTCCTTTTAAACCCTCTCCCGAATGAGCACGAGATAGGCCAATAACTGGAGAGATGGATGGCTCCATCCAGCCCGCGTGCATATTTTATACACACACGCACGTGCAGACACTCAGCGGGCACTCACACCTATATAAAAATCATATACGTACACAGAGAGAGGTGTAAATCTATTTATAGCCCTTAGCTGAAGGCAGATGCAGAGCTAATGTTAAAAAAAAAATCCCTATGCAGAGATAGCATCTTATTTAAATCTGGCAGCTTCAGAAGAGCAACTTTTTTGCCAGTTTTTTGCGGAGTCGCAGCAACCTCAGCAGAGCTTGGTTCATTAGCTGCCTGATTCCTGTTTGTGTTTGCCGCTTGTGTTGTTTGTTTCTCTTTCCTTGGGTCATTTTTCTGGCTTTCGTGGGCCAGAAAATACCTAGACAAGGGAAAAAAGCAAGTCCTTGATGCCGTGGAGCACAGAGGAAGGAGTGGAATAAATCAAGTCGAGCAAGAGGCGGAATTCTCATCTCATCTCTCAGGAGATCAGGAGGTGGAACCAGCTCCTGCTTGGATGCTTTTCAGGACCCACGTCGTGCCCTGTTCACCTGCTGGGGCTGCACATTTGCTCTGGGCAGGGGAGCCCTGCAGAGCCAGGGTCCCTGTGGGCAGGTCCCATCCCATCCCATCCCATCCCATCCCATCCCATCCCATCCCATCCCATCCCATCCCATCCCATCCCATCCCATCCCATCCCATCCCATCCCATCCCATCCCATCCCATCCCATCATCCCATCCCTTTGCCATGCCATCCCATGCCATGCCATGCCATCCCATCCCATCCCATCCCATCCCATCCCATCCCATCCCATCCCATCCCATCCCATCCCATCCCATCCCATCCCATCCCCATCCCATCCCATCCCATCCCCATCCCATCCCATCCCGTCCCCTGTCCTGCCAAAGGTGTGCTCGAGCACCTGCCCAGTTCAAGGGGAAAATGAGCAATTCCAGTCAAAGCTGCCCAAGGCTGCCTGGATTTTGGTGCCTGCTCCAGCTGACGGAAGAAGAAGCCTCCAAATCTCTCTGGATGCCTCCTGGTGCCTCAGGACCTGGCTCAGAGTTTTCTCCAGCCCATTATAAGTGTTCTGAAACCCAACCAGAATCCTCACACCGCTCAGAAAAGTCCTCCCACATGTTTCCATGCAAAAATTCCCTTTTTATGAGAGACGTGGTTCCGTGCCCAAGGGTGTCGGCACCACATCTCTCCAAAATGCTGCTGGAAGTCCTGGAAAGGCAGAGCCCGCAGAGTGCTGCAGCAAATGTCTCTGTGCACATGCCCTGGCACCAGCCTGCTCTTTTCAGGAGAGGTCAGCACATTTACATAGATGCTTTAACAGAGCAGCCGCCAAAATCTCCTCTAAGATGTTTTGAAAGCTTAAAAAACAAAACAAAAAAACCCCAAAACCCTCAAATATATTTTTTTTTTCAACATCTGCAGTCAATGAAAGGAGAGATGCAAATCTGCTGTCATTTGCATGCAAATTTTTTTACATCAAATCAGTGGCAGAATGCACAATAAACACACTTTAAATTGAAATATTCCACGTTCACTTCCTCCTAGCCTTGCCTGCAGCTGGGATTCAATTTTCATGCACGGCTCCACACAGGTGACCGTCCTCCAGCGGCTCTGAAGCCAGGAAGAGTGTGGGAAAGATGGAATTACAGAGGCAAAGTAATTGCAACCAGCTCATGACTCAAAACCCAGCTGTCATGAGAGAGAGTAAAGATGAAGGTTCTTCAGAAATAAATGCTGTTGAAAGAGTCTGTATCTGTCTCAAAGCCTAAAGCATCCTTTATGATAATCACTAACATTTTGATCACAGGGAAATATGATAATCGCTCGCCCCGGAGTCCACGCAATCAGGAATAATAGCAAATATCTGTGTAAGGCTTGTTTGCTGCGGGCTGTGAGCAGCTCAGCCCCTGTACGGCGGCGCTGCAGGGGAGGGCAGTGCTCTCAGCATTCCTGCAGGGCTGGGCCGGGCTGGGCAGCCAGGGAAAGGGGTGGCTTGGGCCGTGTGGGATGTGCCAGGGGCTGGAACGGAGCTGGGCTCCCCCCAGAGCCCACAGCCACCCTTCTGTGTCCCATCGCCAGTTCCTGGCTCCAGGCCTGTGCATTCCCATTGCCCATCCATTCCCATCTCCATCCGCAGCCCTGTATCAAGCCCCAAACCCATCTCCATCCCCATCCCCATCCCCATCCCCATCTCCTTCCTCCACTCCCTCTCCATCCCTTCCGGAGCCTGCTGGTTTCACCAACGTGCTCCAAGCTGTAGCCGATGCTTCACTTTTCCAGCCAGGGAAAACCCTTCCTGCTGTCTGCCCAAAACCCTTCCTGCTGCAGTTTAAACCCTCTCACTCTGGTCACACTTGGTCAGCTGAGTTTTTGTCTCCAGCAGCTCCCAGCTCCCCATGGCACTGCTCATCCATCGGGTCCATCCCGGCTTTCCCAGGGAGCGCCCATTCACCGGCAGGGCAAACCAAAGGCCGCCCTGGGAAATCAATCCTTTGTGTTTTAACAGCCTGAGGCCAGCTGGGAACCCTTTGGATGCCCCTGATGCTGTGGGAGCAGGGCAGGTTGCTGGTGCTGGATTCTGGACACGTGGCTGGAGGGGTGGGAGCGTTTGGAAGTCGCCTGGATCTGTCTCAGCCCCAAAGCTTCACCGTGACTCGCACGCTGTTAAAAGCCACATTTCCCCCCAAATTGCTCTACCCCAGCGAGGCTGCAAAGGCGCCTAGGCCAGCTGGGGAGATCTCCCTGGAAGTTAAGCACTGAATCCGCCTGCCTGTGAGGAATGAAATGCCTTTTGAAATCCTGCCTCGGGCACTTCGGAGCTCCTCCTGAAAGCCCAGGTGACCCTGGACACAGGTCAGTGAAACAGAGCTGCACGCACCTTCCCCTGCTCACTTCTGCACGTGGCAAAGCCTCTGAGCCTGGTGAAGCACAGAGGGCACGCACCCTGGAGAAATCCCAATGAAATTCCCCCCAAAACCCCATTGGTGCTGCCCACTTGCTGAGCCACTGCACATGTATTGTGAGGGGAACTTCTCCAGACTGTCAGAATGGCTGAAAAAAACCCAACCCTAAAAGGGTCCCAAATTGACCTGATTCCTGTTTTTCTGCAAGAGGAACTGCCCGGGATGGAGCAGGGATGAGTGAAGGAGCATTAGCTGTCCCTGTGGGAGTGATGTGCTCTCCTGTGCACTTGCTGCCCAAAGGCTGTTTAAGATACAGAATGCCTGAGCTGCTTTTTTTCTCCTTTTTCTTTTTTCCTCCCGAGAAATTAAAAGCTCTGTTTGAGCCCACCTTATCTGTCAGGAGAGGGGATAATTGGAAATGCCCTGGTGGAGCTGACACATCCGAAGGTGCAGCGAGGAGCGGCAGGAACAGCTCGGAGACACGCACAAACTTAATAAATGTTGGGGGGGAAATCTAATAATCGCTCTGCTGTCTCAACAGCTCTTTAGCTGATGGAAGAGACACTCATTTTTCACCGTGTGTCCACTGTTCTTTAACCCTGTGAGAGCTCCCATAAAACACCCACGCTCCGACGTGTCCTGAGTCAGCAGCACATCTGCCCAAGGTCTCCTTGGCAAACCTCGCCGGCTGCCTCTGGAAAAGCCCAGCAGGCTCAGCCAGCAAATATTTCCTCCCTGGCTTCTGTGCCCAGAGGCTGGAAAAATGCTATTTGTGGCCATCTCCCACCTTTTCTGTTAAAAATAAAGCTTGAGGGCGGCTCGGGGCTCCCTGGAAAATGATCAGGAAAGCGCTGGCGCCAGGAATTTGGAGGGAAGCAGGCAGTGTCCATCTGGTGCTTCACTCCTGGTTCCATTTCCCCTCACATTTGTCGAGCAAGAGTCTCCAAGGCTGAAATGCAGGGTCTGGGTGCAAGGACAGCTGCCCATCACAGCGATCCCATGGGACACGCTGGGCCGAGCCCTTGCTCCGGAGGGGACGTGCCAGCCCGGGCTGTTATTCCGGACGAGGCACCATCAAAGCAATTCCAGCTCTGTTTCCTCATGCACGAGCAGGTTCCCCTGCCCTTTGGCCTCCCGTGGAGTTTGCATTTTATGGTAAAGCTTTTAAAAAGAGGGTTGCACAACCTCGAGCACGGCCCCCGGCTGGCCTGGGGATCTGTACAGAGGCTGTGGAAAATCCCTGGATGGACGTGTGGAGGGCGGGCACGGAGCCACACAGCCTTTCGCACCACTCAGGGAGCCACCCTCCACCACGGATTTGGGGTCACCACAGGGATGTTTTGGCTCAGAGTCCCCAGTCTGTGCACATGCAGGCTCATGGTGGGTGTGCTTCCATGGAATCGTGGAATCACTGATGTTGGAAAAGGCCTCGAGCCCAACCATGAACCAGCACCACCATGTTCACCACTAAACCATGTCCCCAGGTGCCACATCTACTCATTTTCTTAACTCCCCCAAGGAATGGTGACTCCATCCAGGCCCTGCACAATCCCTGCCTGCATCCCCCATGGACAGCAGGGAAGTGTGGAGAAATCCAAGCAGCTGGAGCAGAGAAAAAAAAAAAATCATCTGCCCTTTTCCAGGAAAGGGCTTTGCAACCTGACTGCTCTCGTGTTTGTTTATGAAATGCAGGTCTGGGGAGGAAGTGCCTTGCTGCGGTCACAGGCCGCGTTTCCAGGGTTATCCCGGAGCACAGTGCAGGACAGCAGCCATTCCTCATCCCCATAATTAGAGGGGGCACGTTGGCACAGCAGCATTGAGCAACATCCACGCGCTGTAACATGGTCCGAAGCGAAGGAAGGGCTTTCTCTGCCACCCTGCTCAGCACCCTGCAGCCAGCAGGACTGCGCTGGCAGCACCTTCCCAAGGGATTTAAATATCCCACCCAAACTCAGCCACAGGATGCCCACTGACTGCAGCAGGTCGTCAGCTTTCTGGAATTTGCTTTCCCTGCTCCTCATGGCATCCCAGAGGTAAATTTAAGAACAACCTTCCTCCGCCACCCAGGTTTCCTTGGGTTTCCTTGGGTTTGCTCATCACCGGCAGCAGCTCAAATCCCAGACTCGGACGCCTGGCACGGACTGGTCACCAAGAATTCCAAGGTTCCTCAAACCACCTTCCATGGAATGCTCCACCTCCCCTTCCCTTCCTCCCGCCCCCCCAAAAACCCAGCCCTGAGCCCAGCCACTCCCAGCTCCTCCACAGCCATTTCCCAGGTTCCCAGACTTAACTGTCGAGGCTGCAGACACATTTATTATCTTTTTTTGCCATGCCATCTGGCATTTGTGTATCAGAAGAAGATTATATCTGTGTCAAACAGGGGGAAAAATATCTCTCCCTGTAACAGTTGTAGAAGCAAGGAGGAGAAAAAAAAAAAAAATTAAAAAAAAAAATTAAATCCTGCCGACCATATGGAAGATTTTTTTTCTTAAGTGATCTATCTTGAGCAATTAGGAGGTGTCACAGCCAATCTGCAGGTCCTGGGCTCGCTGGGAGAGGAGCAGGGTGGCAGCGTCGGGCTACCTGAGTCACTCACAGGGCCACTGCCCAAAACAGCCTGGGAACACGAGCTAGCCCCGCTCCTCTCGCGGGATGGGGCAGGAAGGCGAGCGAAAGGAGAGGGAACAAAGCGGGACAGCTTGCGGCACGCCGAGTGAATCAGAGCAATGGCCTTTCTCTGCCTCTCGGGCTTTTATCGCCGCACGTCTTGCGAAAGCAATAGGTGTGAACCCGCCGTGGAGCCCGGCCAGGTTTGCAGTGCCTGCTCCGTGCCTCCCCGTGCCGGGGATCGTGGAAAATTACCGGCTTCTCCTCCCAGGGCTGCCACACGGGCCTTGGCAGGGCCAGGGAAACGGGCTGGCACGGGACCAGGGTGTGCCATGGGCACCGGGGTGTGCCCGTGGGGACCAGGATGTGCCATGGGGACTGGGACATGGGATGGGGACTGGGACGTGGGATGGGGACCGGGACGTGGGATGGGGACCGGGATGTGCCATGGGGACCGGGATGTGCCGTGGGGACCGGGGTGTGCCGTGGGGACCGGGATGTGCCATGGGGACCGGGATGTGCCATGGGTGCCCCTGGCTCGGCAGGGCGGCCACGGTCCCTCCTGGCTGGCCAAGGTGGCTCCATGGTCACCTCCTCGCCAAGAGCATCCTCCACGACGCTCCGGCCGCATCCTCCAGCTGGCGGCTCCAGGGAGGGCAAGCACAGCCAGCACCACCCAGGAAAGGTCCTGGTGGGAAGGTGGGAATAGCAGCAGGGCGTGTGCGGGCCCTCCTCTCCCAGCCCGAGGCTTGCAGTCCCTCGGTGTTAGGAGAGCGGGGGCAGCGCCGTTCTCCAGCCGGGAGAGCGGCTCCCACCACGCCCTGGCAAAGCAGACGGGCTCAGGCCGACACCGCACAGGCAGCCCAGCCCCGTCCTGCTGGGACACGGGGTAAACAAAGGAAATACCACGGAAGCAAACAGCATCACTGCCCAGGGCGCAGCCGGCCGTCTTCCCCCGCTGCTCTCGGGAAAGGCTCCTCACCTCCTCCCTGTTTTCCCCCTTCCACCTTTGGTGCCCTTGCCCCTGGGAACCAGCTCAGCCCGGTGTTTATTCTACTCCCAGCCCCCCAGAATTTCCTCTGGGTTTCACCAGTGCCAAGCAGAGCCTTTCCCTCCTCGCTGGGACTCACAGTGGCCCGGGCAGATGTTTGCTGATGTGGTGGTGAAGCCCCAGCTGCTCTCCGCTCTTCCTGCTGTGAAAGTTTATGCCGTGGAGTTATTTATACCAGGAAATCCAGCTGTGGCCAGAGCTCCTCTGGCAGCTGCCCAGCCCTGGGGGGGTAAGGAGCACCAAAACCCACTGTTCCACCACCCCCACACCGTGCTGACCTCCCTGCCGGGTGCCCTCCCTCTGCCCCCAGCATCCCCCAGATCAGCATTGCTGCAGAACATCCCACAGGGCAGGGGCACGCCCGTGGCTGCCCCCAGAGCCCCTCTCCCCGCCCATCCCACTGCAAACACCCGCGGTGGCATCTCTGCCCTGGGCCCTGTGCCACTGACAACAGCCCGCGGGCCTGAGTCACCCGGAATGTCTCGTTGGGGCTTGACCGTGTCACCCTGGATTTTGGGGAGAGGTGGAAAGCGGCCAAGGCACAGAGAGGCAGCTGAAGAGCAGCAGGATAATTTAAAGGGCTCCAGCCTCCCCTGCTCTGTCCCAGAAACACAGGAGCCTCCAGAATCCCCACCACAGCCCAGCACTGCCCCTGTGCTGACAAGGACACAGAAGTCAGCCAGGTGGGGCAAAAATTTCCCACATGGATGTCTTTTCATTGTAAAAATCCTTCTGGAAATGAAGAATCAGCATGGAAGTCCTGCTACCAAGCCAAGGCTGGTTGTGGTTCATCCTGCACCCAAGGAGAGAAGATCCCTGCTGGAGTGCACCCTGTTAAGGCCCGTCCCTGCAGGTCTGTGGCTGAGGAACGGGGGCTGCCAGCATGGCTCAGCAAAGCTGGTAACAAAACCCTCAAAAATAACTTGTTAGGAAACACGTCCCAGCAGAAGCGTTCCTGAGGTTGCTTGTGGCTTGCTGGCTGAGGCTTCCCCATCCTCCCCAAGGATGCACCTGGAGATGCTCCACGCTCCAAACCTCCACCCTCAGGGTCACTTGGAAAGCTCTTACTCTGGAGAGCAGGACCTGGCCTGGCCCCTCTGCAGAAGCCTCTCCAAACCCCCCCATTCCTCTCGTTGGTTACCATCACGAAAGCCTCCAACATTTCCCATCCCCGGTGTGCTCTGGCAGCCCCAGCAGCGAGTCCCCTGCCCTTCTGCACCCAGGTTCTCCTTTTCCCACCTTGCCCTTTCCTTAGAAAAACCCTCTCCTCTGTAGAGCCCCAAGCTCAAAAGCCCCTGGCCCCAGCTCCTCCAGAGCTCCTCCACCTCTGCAGGTTTGGGCAGGAGGCCTCCTTCCCCACCAGCAGCCTCGCTGTGCACGGGAAACCCCTGCCCTGCACACCCAGGAACTGAGCCCCCAGGCTGTGAGTCCTTGCCCTGCAGAGCTGCTGTTCTGCAGGAAAATAAGGGGATGAGAGAAATGGAGAGGGATGAGGGTAGGATGGATGTCAGCTCGGAAGCATCTGAGTGGAAATGAGAGCTGGCAGTCAGCGAGGATCCCAGGTTTTTATCTGTTACCTGTTTCTTTAGATTTTATTTCTGTTCTGGGGAAACGGAGGGGAAAGAAATGTGTCTGAGGTCAAACAAAACATTTTCTTTTGCTAAAAGGGAAGGATTTCATCTCTGCCTCAGCATTAGAATAATTTCCATTTCAAAAGTGGGCCGTGATTTTGAAATGAAAATTGAGACCGTCCCGTCCCCAAAGGCTGAAGTGGGATGTTTTGACAGACTTTTCTTTTTTTTTTTGCTTTTTTTTTTTTACCTCTAGGGCCCTTTTGCCTGGAATCAATATATCCCTGCAGCGAGCTCTGCATTTGACAGGCAGCAACTCTTCACCAGCTAAAACATCCCCTTAAATCTTCATCAGTCGAGGCCAAGGCGCAGAGGTGCAGCATCCTTGCCGAGGTCCCTCTGCCCTTGGATGCAGCTTCCTCCACCCTCACTGGTTCCTCAAGGATGTCGCCTGGCAATCCTCACGACTCATTAGCACTTAATGCACAGCAAGAGGAGCTGGTACCTATCCCTCCCGTCCAAAATAACCCCCCCCAATGTTTGAAAATAAACGGCAGAAATATGTCCCAGCAGGTGTTACCTCCTCAGTGTTGTCTTGTTTGTAGCCAGTCACAAGACAAACATTCCCACAACATCAGAGGTAAGCAGATGGCACTTATTAATTTACATCGTAAATACACTCCTAATGTGTCCGCCGAGCCGCCGCTGCTGCGGGAGGCGGCTCCACCTATGGAATATCACAGCCCAAACGCTTCACCTGAGACTGCTCCTGTGCATCCCTGCCCCAGCTCCCCGGGAGGAGCAAGCAGCGTGTCCCGCTTCGTGCAGCAGCGCCGGAGGAGTTCCGGAGCGGCCGCCTCGTTCTGCACCCCCCGGGCGAGGAGGCCTCTCCCCACAGCTGCCAGCCGGTCGCCCCAGGCACCAAACCGGAGAAAATTACACCCAAAGTTATTAGAGGCAGCAAGACTGCAGGCAGCATCAACACAGCATATGTCCCGGAGTAAACAGATTGCGCGGAACTTTTCTGACATGCTGAGGGGCCGTCGGTGCCGAAACCACTCTTCCCGAGATGTGGAGCTGCCTGCGGGCAGAGGGACGTGCGCTGGGAAGGGGCTGCGTGTTCCCCTCAGCGTCCAGACCCGCTGCTCTGCCCATGGCCCTCCCAAGGCTCCTGCTGACCCACGGGAACAGGGAGGTTGGAACTGCCCGGAAAATCGGGGAAGGTGCTCCCTTGGCCAAGCCACCCGGCACATCCAGGAATGATTGGGGCTGGATGGAGAATTACCGACACAGATGGGTTCGCACTAAAATAGCTCCATCCCATCTCCCCCTCCCAGCCCTCCCCTTCTCTCTCCTGCAAAGCGACACAGTTGAAAATGGGTGAGTTTTTAATTATTTCAAGATTTTATTTTTTTTTATTAAATTCTGGAAAGAGGCACAAGTACATGGGCAGCAAAGGGAACCCAACGTCGCTGAGGGATCTCAGAGGTGCAGCTTTTGGCTGAGGGTGCTCCTGAGCTGGGGGAGCACCAGCCCACCCTTCTTGCTGTGGACACCGGGACTGCAAAGGGCTGTGGCACTGGAGAAGGAAGGACAACCCAAGGACCGCAGCGTGGCCTCCAACTCCAACCTGCCCAGAGCATCCAGCCTGCCTGGAAATCCCTGTGTGTGTTGCCTAACGCAGGGGCTGATCCCCAAATCCAGCTGCCACCCATTCTGTTTGGAGACCTTGTCACTCAGATCCATACCTGGCTTCAGCCTGGCACAGTGGGATCCAGGTCCTTCCCTGTGCATCCCATACTGAGGATCACAGCAGGATCACAGCAGGATCACAGCAGGCTGGAGCTGGGAATCTCCCCCACCCTGCTCCTGGGCCCCTCGGTGGTTCATGGAGCACACACTCATTTTTGGGGCTCAGGGCATTTCCCACATGTGGCACATGGCAGGGAGCCGGGTGGGTGGCCTGGCAAAGGGCTAATATGGCAACCAGAGGCCTGCAGGAGCAGCTGTGAGGCTGCTGAGGGCCACGCCGGGTCTGGGAGCCACTGCTGCAGGGCTGGCAGGGCCAGTGTGACCCCACCATGGCCACCTTGGGGTGCACCTCTCCTGCCCTGGCAGCCCTTTGGTGGATCCTGCAGCCCTTCCCGAGGGGAGGGATGTGCAGTGGCCCCGCTGCCGGTGTGATCTGCCTTATCTGCTCCCCAGGAGCTGCACCAGGAGCAGTGCCAGGCTGCAGGGTGGCCGTGCAGCTGGCAGGCCACGGGGAGGGAGCTTGTGCAACTCTGCTTATCTCGCAGGCCCCCATGCTGGAAGCTGGATCCTGCCCTGGCTGCCGGGGATTAGTGAGCCCTCAGCTTTGGAGGGATCTCTGCCTGTGTCCCACAGTACCAGGATCAGTGGGAGAACGAGGGGCAGACAGAGCAAAAGTGCCGGATGCCACCACAGCAGACACATGGGCCTGGTGTTCCCAGCCGGGAGCAGGGAGAGCAGCCCAGCTCCTCACACAGCCCCTGTGCTTTGTGCTCCTCTCCCCTGCCTGTCCTGGCTCTCATTCCCAGCCATTCGGCCACAAACCCGTGGCCCCGGGGATGGTGTCCAGCCAAAGCCAGGGAGGTCAGCGTGATGGGAGTGTTGCTCTGAGGCCGCGTCCCCAGCGTCCAAAATGGCTGCGAGCACCGAGGGTAAAAACCCAACCAGAGCACACCAGGAGGCTGTGGTGAGGGGTCTGTGGCATAACGCCATCCCTGCAGGGTTTAAAACCCACGTGCCATCAGATCTGAGCCAGGGGAGCCCCACATCTGCTGCCACACCAGTGCCCCCCTGTCCTGCAGCCACCCCGGAGCCCACAGCGAGGGAGGGCTGGGTCCAGGGGAACATCACCCACACTGCAGAGTCTGCACTGGGGAGAGGAAATCCACTCCAGCTGCCAGCTCTGGCTGATAAGGCAATCTCCTTTCATCTCTTACTGCCTCTCACTCCACCCCTTCATTCCTTTTTTTATTATTTTCTGGTTGCACCCAAAGGCCCGCGCCGCACTGGGAGCGCTGCGTCACACGGACGTCAGGGAGGCAGCCAGGGCCATGATTGTGGGGTTCCTTTCATAACCTGCCTGCCCCGGGGGCTCTCATTAATCCTGATCCACAGATAACAGCCCCACGGAGCGATTGCCAGCACTCCCAAGGGAAGCCACACTGGTTTTTCCGCACAGCCGCCCTGGCGGAGCGGGAACAGGGCAAACACGCTGGGAAAGGAGGCTGGAAAAGGTCAGGCACCAGGCTGGAGGGGCTCCAGGTGTGTGCACAGGCAGCTGGCAGCACCCTGGTGCAGTGGGAGGTGTCCCTGCCCGTGGCAGGGATGGAGAATGAGATGGGCTTTAAGGTCCCTCCCAACCCAAACCCCTCTGTGATCGCTCCAGGGCTGGCACAGCACATTCTGCATCCACCCTGGGACAGAAAAATAATGGATTTGGCCACAAGCCTCTGGCTTGGTCAGTCCTTCTTATTTATCCGTCCCATCCTGCTGGCTCAACTGTGGATATTGAGCATCAGCCCCACCAGGAGACATCAGAGTCATCCCACATCCACACGGCAGTAAGAGGAACAAGTCTGCAATTTTTCCATTTTTCCTTCTTCTTGGAGATCTTTAAAAAAGAAAAGAAAAAAAAATCCTTAAGAGTTTGCCAGCCCTGCCTCCTTCTCCTTCATGCCTGCTCCCAGCTGGAAAACAAGGATTACCTTAGCTGCTGGATTTCTCTTGCTCAAGGAGGGTTATTTGCAATCATTCCTGGCATGGCTTTACATTAAGTGCTGGCCTAGCCCTGGTTTTGGGAAAAGGGCATAAATTCAGGGCTCATTTCGAGCCACAACCCTCATTTTCAGAGCGTGATCCCTCCTTCCTGCATAATAAAAATCCATTCCTTGTCTTGGGGGAGTCCATCGTAGGCAGAGGAGACCAGCGTGGTTTGCACATGGAAAAGAATTACTCTGAGACACCCCTTAAAACACTTTTTTAAATTGATGTGCTCCCAGTCTCCTGTTTGCTGGTGGGTAATTAAGTCAATTAACAAGCATCTATTTATTTATTTCCCTCATTTATGGATGCAAGCAGTTCGGGTAGCAGTTTGTATCGAGGGCCTGCTGCAGCTCGCCCGCCGGCCCATGAATATTCAGGCAATCGCTGCACTCTATCTACAGGACCTGCTCCTCCACCCCCAGGAATCTGGGAATGAGCTCCAGGGTGGCCAGGGATGGGACGGGCTGTCAGCCTGGGGCTGGGTTGGACGGGGCCCTGAGCAGCCTGGTCTGCGGGAAGGTGTCCCTGCCCATGGCAGGGGGCGGAACCCGATGGGCTTTAAGGTCCCTTCCATCCCAAACCAGGCTGGGATTCCACCATTCCAAGTTCCCTCCTAATCTGCATTTTGGCAAAGCCCTCTCAAACTCCTCTTGGGGCTGTTTGTGAGTCCCTCCTGCAGAGCGAGGCTTCAGCATCCTTCCGAAAGCAGCTGAAGTTGGAGGGCAGCCCGGGGATGTTGGAAACCAGCGCCCAGCTGCCCCCAGCCCGCGGGGGAGGCTCGGATCCAACCCCTCACCCCCAGCACGGCCCTTCCTCTCCTCCCCACATCCCTGCGCTTCCCGGACGGCTGGGGCTTCAGGAAGCACCACCAGGCAAGCAGCAGCTCCCCGCCAATTTGTCTCCCTTGGGAGCATCCCTTGGATCTCCGCTGACCCTCCTGGGGGTCTCCCCGGGACCTTTCTGGGGTCCCCCAAAGTTCGGGGCGCCTCGGGGTCACCCCGGACACCGCTGTCCCCATCTCCCATGTGAAACCCGCTCCGCACGCCCAGAGCCAAAGGCTGCGAGCTCAGTGCTGCCCTCGGAGCATCATTTAGTCACGGGGAGCTCCGTATGGGGAGGCCTGGGAGCCCGAGGAAGGGGGATTCGCGGTGTCCGGGCACGGCGTTCATCGGGGCGGGCAGCTCGCAGGGGCTCAGCCGCTGCTGCCTCCTCTCTTGCAGACGCACCGGTTTTGTTGCCGTGTCAGCACCAGGGATGTTCACTCCCTCCCTCGGGTGCCGGAGCCCTGCCGCGCCCAGCACGCTGGTTTTCCAGGATTTGGCGGGGGAAAGGGATGCTCCCAGCCCGGGGAATTGCCGCAGAGGCTCGGGCTGGCCCTGCGTGCCCTGCTCCTGGTGGGAGATGCCATCAGCACCTGGGAGGAGGAGGCTGCAGGAGAAGCATCCATGGTGCCTGCGTGCCGGGGAGAAGGGAGGGCAAGGCTCCTGAGCGCCCTCGCAAAATTCCTTGGGTTTGGGAAATGAGATGAGCAATTAGAGCTGGATTTAGCGCCAGCTCGTTGCAGCTCCGCTGGATGGCTGCGACTTCCCCTCTCCCACTCTTGGAACGAGGGTTTTGGGGTTTTACAGCAGAAATCATCGGAGCTGGGAGTGCAGTCAGGGGTGGAAGAAATCAGGGATGGCAGTGGGTGAGGGAGGGCACAAGTGGGAGGGTCGTCTCCAGGGTGCAGGGAGCTGGAGATTTGGCCAAATCTGGCTGTTGGAGATTTCCAGGGTGGCTGGAGATGGTCAACCTCGTTTCAGAGCTCACAGAAATTTGCCATCCAGTTTTGAGACAACTCAAAAAAGTCCAGCAAAAGTCTCAGAAAAACCCTCCAATTTGCAGCAGAGCAGGAGGTGTCACAATAACAATAAAAATAATAGTAATGATCATTGGATGAAAGTTTGCTGTCATGAACTGGCCGCAGCCCAAAGCTGCCTAATAGACTCAATTTCCCTGTGACAGCCGAGCCAAGGCACCGGAGAAATTCACATCCCATGGCTCTGTTGATAAATAAAAGATCCCTCTAGGGCAGTGCAGAGCTGGGACCTTTCTTCCACCCACGCTACCCCCAGAGAAGCCACACTCAGTTGTTGGTGCCCCTGGATCCCTGGCAGTGTCCAAGGCCAGGTTGGACAAGGCTTGGAGCAGCCTGGGACAGTGGAAGGTGTCCCTGCCCATGGCACTGGATGGGCTTTCAGGTCCTTTCCCACCCACACCAGTGTGGGATTTCAAGGTTCCACAATAATTGCATGCTCTGGGCCCTCCTTTAAATCTTTTTAGAGTCTCTGGAAAGACAACAGATGAAGACATCATTTTCCTGGGCAAATGAAACGATGTGCTTCCCCCCAAGGAAATCACTTCTATTCTGCACCTTTTCCTTAATCCCACACAATTTGAGAGATGGTTGATTTATAGATTTCGGAGGCTCTCTTTCTTCCCACTGCTGCCAGAAGTGAGACAGATCACGCACATCCCACCCTGGCTGAGGTTCCAGCGCGTGTGCTGAGCATTCCCCGTGTCCCCCACGGAGAGGGCACGTGGGGATGAGGGTGTGGAGGGCTCCAAACAGCACCCGGGGCCCCAAAGGAGGTTTGGAGGAGGCATATCCTCACCACAAAAGGGGCACTCGATCCGAATTCCAGCAAGGAGAAGGCAAAAACATGGAGGGAGAGGAGGAATTGGTGCACAGGAGGATGGAAGACGAGGCAGGGTGAGCACAGGGGTTACAATGCGGGGTGGGTGTTTTTGGGGGGTCTTTAAAATCCAGCCCAGATAGGGTCACTCTCACAGTTACTAATAATTACCTCTGTCTGATCTCCTCTCCTCCCAAGCTGCATCCTGGTATTCATCTGGAGAGAAAAAAACCCTAAACCAACCAACCAAAACAAACAAAGAAACAAACAAAAAGCCTGCTCCCCCAGACAAAACAAATAGTAAAAAAAAAACCCAGCTCTCCCCACCCCCCCCAAAAAAACCCCAAAACTCTGACCCCTTCAAAATACAGCACTTGCAAAGAAACAAATAACAAAAAAAAAAATTAAAAACAAACACACACACAAATCCCCCAGAAACCCAGCCCTCCCAAAAAACGCTAGAAAAACCAACACCTCAAAAAAACCCACATCTCCCAAAAAGATCCCCAAACAAACCCACCCTCAAAAAACCCAAAAAAACGAAACAAAAAACCCCAACCCCCCAAAACTCAAAAAATCCATCCTGAAACAAAACACAACAAAATCAAAAAACCCTAGAAACAAACAACCAAACCAACCCAAAATGAAATCAAACCCCACCCCAAAACCCCCTCAAAAATAATAAAAAAACCCTCCTCCAGAAAAAGCCCCACCCCCCAAAATCCCAGAAAAATCTTCAACACCCCGACAAAACAACAGGTTTTGGGTTGAACACGAAAGTCTCTGCAGGGAGGGGAGATGCTGTTCCCCACCTCCCTCCTGAACTTCCCAACAAACTCCCCTGGGGTAGCACCTACCCTTGGCCAAATCTTTTGTGCATGTCCAACACCCCCTGGCTTTATCCCCCTTTCCAGCAGGGCGCTCCCAGCTCCTGGAAAAACCCCTCCCATGGCCATTTCTCGGGGACATCTCGTCCTTCCCGGAGCACGGAGCTCTCCAGGCCCTGCAGGTGCTCGGAGCTGCTGCCCCGCCAGGGTGGAAGGGGCTGCTCCGGGCTCCCGTTCAACAGGCACAGGAAATCATCCTGGTGGATTTCCATCGTCTCCTCTGGCCTTGCCTCTGCTCCAGCTGGGCCTGCCTCTCTTCCAGAGGTGCAGCTGCCTTGGAGGGTCTTGGAGCTGGAGGAGGAGAGGTTTTGGCATCTGTCCCCCCCCTCCCCGTGCTCCCTGCGCTTTCGGGGTTGCTCAGATCGCAGCAAAGGCAAACACGCTTTTCCTGGATCTCCTCCTAGGAGGGGCTCATGGGGAGGGTTTTTGGGGGCCTAAAACTAGAAAGGAAAAATCATTAAAACCCCTAATGAAGCTGGAGGCACCAGCACAGCTGATAACAGGGTCTCCACGGTGCCTGGGGTTTAGGGCGGGTTGGAAGCCAACAGGGCTACAGTCCTGCAGGAAACTCATCCTGCTGCTTCCTCAGCTCCTGCCATGGCTTTGGCTCAAACTCACATTCCTATGGGGAGAGTGGAGACCTTTGGGACGAGCTGGAAATCATAAAATCATGGAATGCTTTAGGTTGGAAAGGATCTTAAGGCATCATCTTGTCCCACCCCCTGCCACAGGCAGGGACACCTTCCACTATCCCAGGTGGGTCCAACCCCATCCAGCCTGGCCTTGGACACTTCCAGGGATGGGGAGTCCACAGCCTGGACTTGCTCCCTGTTTTCCTGGTGCCCAGAAATTCTCTCACAGAAACAATGGACTTTTCCCTTGAACCAGCACTCCTCCCTCAGAGAATTTCCCCAAATGTGCTGCTGCTGGAGAAGGTGCAGAGGCTGGACTGGCAAACACACTGAGGGCTGATACAGGCTGAGCTTGGAGAGGAGAGAGCAGAGCCGTTGGCTTTCAGGGTACAACAAACAGAAATTCCTCTGATATCCACATGTTCCCCAGGGAAAAGAAAAACAGATGTTGGAAACACCCAAAGTCAGAAGAGAACTTCCAGAACAGCCCTTGGAGTGGCTCCAGCAGGGATGGTGGGTGGGGGTATCAGCCTGGAAATTAGGTACAGACCTGGTGACAGGAGTATGTGGGACACATTTCTGGAGGTTTTGAGATCCTGTCTCCTCTTACCTCTGCACCTGTGGGGAGGGAACTCCCGGCACTCCCTCCTTCTCATCCAGCTGGGAGCAGCTGCTGGGGCCTCTCTTCAGTACACTGGGTGCTCCAAGCTTCTTTCTTCATCCTCATGGATGAGCTTTGTGTCTGGCTGCTCCAGGGCTGGATCACAGGGTCAGAGAATCCCAGAATCCCGGAATGGTTTGGGTTGGAAGAGACCTTAAAGCCCATCTCGTTCCAGCCCCCTTCCACCATCCTGCCATGGTCCTTCCTCACACAAGTCCCTGCAAAGGGCCGAGGGATGGACCAGCCAACACTCAGGGAGAAAGGGAAAACCTCCCAGGACTGCTGCCTGCCCCGTGGTGCCCGGAGGAGCCACGGAAAGGAGGGATTACAATAAACCCATAAATCAACCCAGGGCAAGCAGGGAGCATAAACGCCCGGGGGACCCCTGAACACACAGGGAAGTGGACACATAAGCAGAGGCAGGAGTTCTAAGGAATGCCCATTCCTGGGGAAACCCCGCCTCTGGCAGTGGCAGGAGCTTTGTGCAGACTGGGACCAGTGGGATAACTGGGGCACGGAGAAAGGCTGGAGCCTGTGACACACCTGCCTGGCACTGGGGGAGTGGCTGATGCGACAGGGCAGGTCTGTCCCCCTCGCTGGGCATCCCAGCAGGAGCAGCTGCTGGCACACTGCACGATCCCAAACCCCGCTGGAAGGGCCATGGCTCCACGGGCCAACTGGAAGAGGCACTTCTATGGGAAATCCCGGCTCACTGACTGCGGGGGAAGCATGGGGAGTGCCCAGAGCAGCTTTGTCCTCAGCCCCTGGGTGCTCTTTGCCTGGCTGTCAGACAAGGCCACCCCAAGGGCACCTGAGGGACAGGAACTTTGCTTGAAGTCCTTCAGATCCAACCGCTGGGCACTGGGGTTCTCCAGAAAAGAGCTGTGGCTGCCCCTGGATCCCTGGAAGTGTTCCAGGCCAGGCTGGACAGAGCTTGGAGCAGCCTGGGATAGTGGAAGGTGTCCCTGCCCATGGCAGGGGGTGGGACTGGATGGGCTTTAAAGGCCCTTCCAACCCCAACCATTCCATGTACAAACATGTATTTTTGGAGCTGTGCCCACTCCACCATCCTCCCTCCACCCTGTGCTGGATTTAAACCAAAGCAGCATCTGAAATGATTGCCCTGAACCTCCCTCCCAGCTGCAAGCTACATTTTCTGGGCCAGAAACCCCTGACAACCCACTCCCGGAGGGATCCAAGGAAATCTTCAAATGCGATGTGGCAGCCTTTCCTTCCTCCACGACAGGCAGCGCTTCCCGAGGGACGAGCCCCGTATTTATGCCCTCGGCCAGAGGATGCTGGAGCAGTGTGGAGCCGGGGGACAGGCAGCACCTGACTCCATCCTCCATCCTCCTAAATCCCTGGCTCCTCGAAACGCCCCGTCCCTCCAGAGCCCCCTGCAGGGGTGGTGAGGGGCTGGGGCACACGGGGTGAGCTCCAGCCCCCGACAGCCACGGAGGCAGCTCTTCCCCTGCAGCTTTCTGCTCGCTGGAGCGCTGCTGCTGCTCTTGCAGCCAGAAAAGCAATAACATCCCCAGCAATAGATGCCACTCGCGATAGCTCAGGGAGCAGATAAGGCTCCTGGAGATGTGCTATTCCCGTCCAAAGCCTTGGTCACAGTGACCTCCGCAGATGCTTTAAACTCAAGCTGCTTTAAATTCGGGCCTTTGTTTGTTTGTTGTTGCATCCGCTTTTTAAGGAAACTTTCAGCGATCCTAAACCCTGCTCGTGACTGCTGTTCTCTGGTTTCCTTCTTCATTTAACGAGGCAAAGACGGGGTAATTAAAAAAAAAGACCTCCATCTCCCAGCTGACAGAGCAATCCCTCTCCTTCTCCCTCCTGCCCGGAGATGGAAACCAGCCCTTTGATGGGACGTGTTTGCACCTTACAGGCATCCAGCAAATTAAAAAAGAAAATTAAAAAAAATAAAGAAACAGTCAGTTTGCTTCCCACTGAACCCCAAAGCTCGGGCATGTTACTGCTTTGGGGTGCAACGTGGTCCTGCAGCTGAGAGAGAGGGGCTGGGTGGTTTCATGGAGCCCCACATGGAAAAGCTCCCCCATCCCTGTCCCCACACCATTTTTAGCGCAGGAGCTGCAGACGCACACGGCTGCATCCCAAACCCCTCCGTGTAATTACACATCCACGGTTTCTTCTGGGCTTCCGCTTATTTAATCATCCTTTCTCGTCTGCCTCTAATACCCTGAGCTCTGTCAGAGGGCAAAAACACAGCCTTTACATCCAGGAGGACAAGAGTTCCCTGCAACAGCTGCTATATTTAACAGAAAAAAAAAAAAAATACACTGGGTTGCCATGGCAACCCTGGCTTCTAAAAATAGACCTGCCATATCCAGCACCGCCGAGAGCACAGGCAGCGCTGACGGAAGCTGCTTCCACCGAGCGCCGGGGAATGGAGGCAAACTTTTATTCCCCCGCTGGAATCGCCGCGGAGCAAATCCTGGGGGGAAAAAAAAAAAAAAAAATCACGCGAGCCTTTGCTAATTAAAACCTCACGCAAAGGATCCCCACTTCCCCTGGCTCCTGGGATCAGATGGGTGCTTTGGGAATGGGGGGCAGGGCTGGGTGAAGGGATGAAGATGGAATGATGGTGCTGGATGGGGCTGGTTTTCCAGCGGGGGCTCGGAGCGGCCACGGCAGCAGATCTGGCTGGGTTTGGACACCCTCAGGGGCACCCAGCCCTGCCTTGCTTGCTTGAAGTGACCCACAGAGAGCCGTGATGGGGATACAGAGGTTTCCACGTGGCCTTTTCCTCCCCTTCCACCAACAAAACCAGTTCTCTGGGCATTAAACCAGGAGCCTTCTCCTTCCCCGCCGGAACAACGACCCTGTTACCAAAGCACCCCCCAAGCTCCCTGCAGCAAGAGCCAGCTGAGCATCCCCCGAAATCTGATTTAGCAGGGCTGAGCAGTCTCAGCCTGCTTGGGAGCAGCGCTTCCCATGGCGCTCCAGGCCTCCAGCCATCTCCCTAATGCTCCTTGACGTCCCTCGCTCGGCGCCGCTGCCGGAGCGCAGCCCCCCGGCTCTGCTCGCGGGCCGGGGGCTCGGAGTGCCCTCTCCAGCTCTCCCCACGCAGCCCTGCCTTCCAGGAATCCTTCGGCACGGAGGTGCAGGGCTGAGTGCCTGCTGGAGGAGGCACGGCGCTGCTTGACTCCCGCTCTGCTGCCGGGAGGAAGGCGCTGGAGAGGGAGGAAGGGCTCTCCAGGAGGAAAACACTTCACGTTGTTGTAGCAGTCGGGGGGTGTGTGTGTGTGTTCTTTCTCTTTATTTTCTTCCCCCACTTAAGGAACAACAGATTGCCAGACCTGATGGGAACCCAGGGCAATCCAGTGCAATGTTTCCTCTATTCCGTGGTTGATACCAGCAGCCTCGGAGCAGGGTCCAGAGGAGGCAACGAGGATGCTCAAGGAGAGCTGGGGGTGCCCACCTGGAGAAGGTTCCAGAGACACCTCAGAGCCCCTTCCACGCTTAAAGGGGCTCTGGGAGAGCTGGAGAGGGACTTGGGACAAGGGATGGAGTGACAGGACACGGGGGAATGGCTTCCCACTGCCAGATGGGATGTTGGGAAGGAATTGTTCCCTGTGAGGGTAGGGAAGCCCTGGCACAGGGTGCCCAGAGAAGCAGTGACCAGACTCCAGCAGCAGCAGCAGCGGGGGCTCTCCTGGCTCATTGCATCTCCCAGCCGAGGTGGCCACATGGACGTTGCCTCCCCTCCACCTCTGGGTTAGCCATGACACTGGCCCCGCACGAGAGACACCCAAGCCCAGCCCGTGGCCCAAAGCTGGGCAGGATGGAAAGGCCCGTGCAGGTCACTGAGCTGGGCAGTGCCCAGAGGGTGCTGCTGTGCAGGAGGTGCTGCTCTGCCCACATGCACCCCCCAGGCTGGAGCAGGGAAGAGCACGGGAGCATTGCCACGGCCTTGGCAGGGGGGGAAGGGGCCTCGCTCAAGGACTTCAGGTTCTGTTTGCTTCACCCCGCTTCATCCTGACCCACTTCCTGGCCAATCCCAACTTGCCATGAGCTCACTGCAGAGAGGATATAAACCCTGGGTGTTTCTCTGGCTGCCTCCAGCACCTGTGATGTCCTGCCACAGCTCCTGCTCAGCACCTTCCCACAGCCTCCCCATGCCTCTGGAAGCAGAGCACACTTGTCCTCCTCTGCTCTGTGTCATGCCTGGCCCACTTTTACACCTGCCCTGAATCCCTTTCCCCCACTGCAGGGCCCAGAATGGTGTTTCTGTAGCTGATGGCTGAATCAGCATCACAGCAGCCCCTCCTTGTCACTGACAGGGGCAGCAAATTTGTGCTGGAATAAATCCCTACCTCTGCAACAGCATGTGAAAGGAAAGGCTTTAACGGTGAATAAACTCCCAAGCCGGCCCAATGGGAGAGGCAGCGGGTGAGATTTACACTCAATGCCACGGTGTGATGGCAGGGGGTGCAGCTCCTCTGGCTAAGGGCTGAGAGGATGGAGGGAGGGAAGGAGGAAGGGGTGTTTGCTGCTGGGGCTGCTGCTCTCAGAGCAGGGCAGGGAGTTAAGTGCACAGAGCCTGTCGCTGCTAATGGTGGTTGTGTTTAGAGCCTAAACTCACATCAGGGGAAGATGATTTAGAAGGAAATTCTTTAGTATAAGGGCAGCGAGGCCCTGGCACAGGGTGCCCAGAGAAGTTGTGGCTGCCCCTGGATCCCTGGCAGTGCCCAAGGCCAGGCTGGACACTGGGGCTTGGAGCAGCCTGGGACAGTGGGAGGTGTCCCTGCCATGGCAGGGGTGGCACTGGATGAGCTTTAAGGTCCCTTCCAACCCAAACCATTCTGGGATTCTGTGAAATAGATTTCACCAGGGCATCCTTCCCTCCCCAGGAGAGTCTGCGCCTCCCAGCCAGGCCAGGCCACGTGCAGATGTAACAGCAGCCTGCGTGCCCAGGTCCAGCCACGCCGTGCTCACGGTCAGGCAGGTGCTTTCCCAAGGAAACCCAGCACCTGACGGCTCTGCCCCAGCCCCAGCCCGCTGCCATCGGCCACAGGAATGCAGCAACAGCCCTGCACAAGCCCACACAGACTGGTGGAGCACGTGCCTCACACGTGGGCTGGGCTCTGAAGGTGAAATGTGACAGAGGGCATGGAAGGTGCTCAAGATTTACAGCGGTGAGGCAGAACAAACACAGTGAGATGCTTCATTTTGATGTGGATCTGGAGAGATTTACCTCAAAGGCTGAGCTGAGACCCCTAGGAGAAACTCTGTGGGTGGAACATTCCCAGCCCCAAAAAGAACGAGACACATCCCAGCAGAGTCCAGGCAATGACTCCGAACAGGAGGTGAGACCCCAGAATCCTGCATCCCTGGGTGCTCCCCTGTCACAGATCCTCACCTCCCTCCTGAGCTGGCTCTGGTTCGTGCCCTGTCCTTGCAGACATCCCTGATCCTCCAGCCCCACTTCTGGCAGGATAAAACCAAGAAAAATCACAGCAGGACATGTGTTTCATCAGGAATCCATGGAGAAGCCACATTACAAGCCAAGGGACACCTTGGGTACTTTCAATCTGCTGGAAATTATGATTTTTGGCTCCACTGCTGTCCCAGACCACAGAATCCCACACTGGTTTGGGTTGGAAGAGACCTTAAAGCTCAACCTGTTCTATCCCCTGCCATGGGCAAGGACACTTTCCACTATCTCAGGGTGCTCCAAGCCCCAGTGTCCAACCTGGCCCTGGACACTGCCAGGGATCCAGAGGCAGCCACAGCTTCTCTGGGCACCCTGGGCCAGGGCCCCACGGTGCCTTTTCCAGCCTTTCCTCCAACAAAACCTGATACAACCACACTGAATTTTGCCTTGGGTTTCCTTTCTTTGCTCCAAGTTCAGCTGGGTCTCTCTCCAGGAGCCAGGAATTAAGTAGCACAGCTATTCCAAGGTAAATTGCTCTACAATTGCTTTTCCAGAGCAAGAGGGTTGTTTTCTCAGGGCAAATCACTTTTATCCTTGAGCAAAGTGTCAGCAGGAGGAATAGCCAGGGAAAGCTTGGCCGTGCTGCTGTCCTGGAGTTACTACCAGGTAAAAAAAAGGCCAGTGAGTTTCCCCTCTACGGTTTTTGTGGCCAAGTCCTTTAACTTTTCCTTCAGCTCAGCTGAGGATGTCAGAGCTGGGGTTCCCTATAAATCCTCTCAGCCTGGGCTGGGGAGAACAAACCGAAAGGGCACAGAAACCATGGAGCTGCTCCAGCCAGGGAGAAACATCTGTAATTAATGTAGTGGGAAAATTACACGTTTATATGCCCCCCCCCACCCCCCCACCCCAAACACCAGAGCAGACATCCATTTCCTGCAGGGCTGTGGACGCCTGCCAGCCCGCAAATAAATCACAAAGCCACAAAGCCAACAAGGAGGAAAAGAAAGGGGAATTATCACAGAGGATGCAGCAGCCTTTGTACCAGGGAAATCACCAGCGTCGCCACCAGACGTCCATTGTTTATCACTAACGTTCCCTAATGCTTCCCACCATTTGGGACTCACGTGGGGAGGGATGCTCCAGCAGAGCCACGGAGGTCTCCCTGGATTTTGCGAGCTCCAAAGGCACAGCCGAGGGGTGGCTTGGGAGATGGACTGACCTGCCCCGGAGGCGTTTGTGGGACCAAACCCAAACAAACCCACAGCAAACCTGATATTAAAGAGGCTTTGGCATGGGTGAAGAAATGGAATAAACCCAAAGTTGCCGACTTTCCACCAGGAAGAGGGTGTCTTGAGGGCAGGGATGGAGCACTCAATGGTCTGGCAGCCCCTCCAGAGGGACCGTGTCCAGCGATGCTGGAGATTAAAAACAAGAGAACAAACAGTTTCAGCGAGGACTCCCAGTCCTACTCCCACACATTCTTCCTCCCCTCGCCTGTCCCCGTGGAGGTTTAATGGCCTGGGCCCCCACCCCACAGCACACTGCAGTCACTGAGAGCCTCTCCACGGCCTTCCAGCTGCCTTTGGCTCCGGCACCAGGATCATGACAGCAAATTACAGCTTCCCCCGTGGCCCGTGAAGCTGGGCTTTATCAGCACTGGGAGGCTGCAGGAGAAGGTCCATTAGTGGGGTTCTGAAGGGCAGTTCCTGTTTTCCTCGCCACCCAGGGCTTGTTAAATGAGCCACAGGCGGGTGCCCTGCTTCCCAGGACACACTGTGGCTGCAGCAGCCCTGGCAAATGCACGAGCATTCCCAAAGGGAGTTGTTCTTTCCCACTCCAAGCTGAAGCGCTTTAGGGGGCACTCAGAACCATCCTGGGCTGCTCACAGAGAAGCCCCTCCACCACCTCTTTCCCTGCCACAGGAACACTGAATCCCATGGATTGGAAGGGACCCTAAAGATCACCCAGTTCCAACTAGACCATGTTGCTCCCAGCCCCTTCCCACCTGGATGGGGTGGATTTATCTCCCTGAGCCCCCTGATTTCACTGCCTGGCCACCAAACCTCCACCAGAACCAGAGATCCCACAACCAGGGACAGCTGTGATGAAATTCCTCCCCTGTTCCAGGCTTGCCCATCCCAAATCCTCAGCCCTCCTGCTCTTACCCTGCAGTGGGCAAACACAGCTGGCACTTTGCAAAGTCAGGGAATAGAGCAAAATGTTTCCCTGCACCTCAGGCACTCCAGCTTTTCCTTTCCTTCCTTGGCCTGCTTAAAAAACAAAAGAGAGAGGGAGAGAGAAATTGCATTTATTCACACACACACAACAGCGAAACATTTGTTTAGGAGAAAATCTCCCTGGTTCTTGGCTGTTATTCCAGAGGCAGGGAGAGCAGCAGCCCTCCATGTCTGCCTGCTCCTCAGTGACTTGTGCTTTGGTGCTTTGAGCAACACTCCCAGCTCTGATAAAGGTATTAGTGCATTTCTTGGGCTGAATTATAAATTACGAGATGCAAAGCCCTCTGACATGCAAAACAAGACACTCCAGCTCTCAAAGTGCCCCCAGCAGCTCCCCCCGCTCTGCACCAGACAAGGCACCCGAATCACTTGGCTGTGTTTATGAAGGACACATTTTAGGGATCAGGGCAGGAATAGATGTCTCCTGGATGTTATCACTGCACTTTGCTCAGAGCAGTGGCTCCTGCAGCAACGTCCTCAGAGCTAGGCCCAGGGCAAGCTCCCTCTCCAGCTCAGCATGACCAAATGGCATGAGGACATTCGAGATAAACACATCTGGAAGTGGCTCTCCAGCTGCAAAGAAATGCTTGTTAACACACTTTTTTAGGGTAAAAATGGAGCAAAACTAAAATGCAGCGAGCACAGATTTGAGTTTTCATCTGGGGAGGGGAAAGCTGTCCCCAAACCAGAGCACGCCCAGCATTGCAAACAGCAGATTAATCCTTTTTTATTTGTGTTTCCATTTCCTTTTAACCAAAGGAATCACGGCGTTGTTAAAGTTGGGAAAGACCTCCAAGATCACCAAGTCCAACCGTGAATCCAACAGCACTAAACCATTCCCCTGGGCACCACATCCACATGCCTTTTGAATGTTTCCAGGGAAATGCCTCCGTCACTGCCCCGGGCAGCCTGGTCCAATGCCTGCCCCACCTTCCAGTGGGGAGATTTTCCCCAATTTCCTCTTCAAGCCTCACCAGCCGTTCCCTCCTGTCCTGTCCCTGGAGCTCCAGAGCCTTGCCCAGCTCCGTTCCCTTCTCAGGGCGCTCATCCCGGGTGGAACACCAGGAAAGGGAGCTGCACTGCCCCAGGGCAGAGCTTTTCCCTTTCATTTCTACAAACAAACAGGAATTTAAAAAAAAACACCTGCAAAAAACTGGTTTAGGCTAATCCTAAAGTGAAAGTTCAGATTCCTTAGCTGGATTTCAAAAACAAAGTTTGCTTGACCCGAAATGTTTAATTTGACCTAAAAAAGGTTTCAGTTTGCTTTAAGTTTCTTGGAAACTTAGAAATCAGGGGACTGAAGAGCTCATTAAAAAAGAAAAAAAAAAAAAAATAAAGCACTCTCCCAATCAGGGTTTGAGGCAGGTGACAACGATAAGCAGTGATAAAAGAGCAGCAGTCTGTGTTTGCAGAAAATGCCTCAGCTTGCCCATGTGCCCACAAGGGTGCATTAGTTCACATTGTCAAAAGTGCTCTATTTAAAAATAACAATAATAATAATGATAATGATGATGATAATGATGATAATAATGATGACTATGATGATGATGATAATAATAATAATAATAATAATAATATTGTAATATTCCCTCAGCCAAATGGAAAGAGAGGGTGATGGCTGGGCTGGAAATGGAGCCAAGTGTCCCAGCCAGGACAGCTGAAGTGCCCTGATGGGGGGGCCATGTCCCATGTCCTGCTCTTGCCCTGCACCATGGAGTGGAGGCATCGCTGTGGCCACGGGGAGCTCCCACAAAGCAGGACAGCCGGGCTGGCACAGCAGGGTGATGGCTGGGTGATGTCTGTGTAACTCAGGTCACAACAACAAACTGCTTACATAACTTGGGTTATAAGATAGCTATGTAACCTTAATATCAATATAACCCAAATCATGACTTTTTATCAATGGAACTTGAAGAATATTAATATAACCTGAAGCATAACCTTCTATACTTATATCACTAAATCATAGCTTTTACTTATGTAACCTGAATCATAATTTCTATACCTATAACCTGATGCTTATAACCTAAATCATAACTTCTATACCTACAACCTGATGCTTATAACCTGAATCATAACTTTTGATATCCATATAATCTGATATGAATAACTTTTTATACAATGTAATGGCTAGTATGTAGTTAACTGGTTGCTTATATACAGGATAGAGAAAAAGAAAAGAGATAAAAACTTGCCAGGTGTATAGCTTAAGAGATAAATAAATATAGTACTGATGAGAAATTGGCAAGCCAAAGCCAATTATCCACAAAACAAAGAATTTAGGCCGGTTAAGACCAGATAGACTGAAGGGCATCACAACTGCACATGCCTCGAAGACAAAGTTGAAAAGTTGAAGTGTGAAGAAGACTTTAGAAGCCTTCATCAAAGACCCCCAAAGACCCCCAAATTTGGGAAGTGTATGCACAGTGCAAAGAGTTATCTAATAACCATGAGATCACGCTATGTAAATTAGTTCTGGCGTGTATGTGATGATGCTGTAATGACATAGCAACATGAAGCAAAATTTTACTGTATAAATAAACCACAGAACTGACAAAGGCGGGTGAGTTAGGAGGAGAAATCCCCCTCACAAATAAACAAACACTTGCTCCATAGACATCAATCTATGGGGATTTATTCCCAGCCAATCTTTCAGGCACCACGGGCAGTGCCAGCAGCCCTGACCCAGAGGGGAGAGCCAGCACTGCTTTCCCAGGAGCAGCCTGTGCATTAGCATGGCTCTGCCTCATCTCCCGCGCTGCCCTTTGCTTTCAGGGCCTTGCTGTGTCCCAGACATCAGCTCATCGCCTGCCCACTGTCCCTTGTCCAGCAGGATCACCCCAAAATGGCTGTGGGAGTGCAGATGTCTGCCCGTAGTTCCAGCTGACGGGGGGAGCTTGTTGTGCTCAGGTTTAAGGACACTTCAGTAGGGCTTTGGGCCCCTCACGCCTCCATTTCATGCAATCACAGAACCACTAAACTTGGAGAGGACCTCCATCAAGCCCAAAGAGGTGTCCTTTCCTCTGAGAATGGAAACTTCTCTCCATTTGAGGCTTCTCTGACAAACCAGGAGTACATATTCACCCTCGTTAGCAGTTTCTGCTGGTGTGTTTTTCCAGGCCTGCAATGCTCAGTGCCAGTGGCTCCACGCGGAAGCTCCAGCAGGCTCCAAGAGCAGGCTCTGGCCACTGGAATTCTTAGCCCGTGTCTGACCCACGGCTTTCGGGGGCAGGGCCTGAGCCTGTTGTGTCTGAGACCATTGCCCTAAATACTTCCTGCTCGTCTCCGTTTTCCCAGGCATTACAGGATCCCCGTGGGGGGACATTTCACGTTCCCTGCAGCCTGGCTGCAGCACAGCCCAAAAAGCCCGACAAAGCCTCCCGAGAGCAGCAGCTTTCTGTGTGCTGCTACCCTCTGCATCTGAGGGATGCTCCTGAACTTTAGCCTGGCTTTCGCTTCTGGCTCCTCTCCGAGGCCTTTGATCCAAGAAAGCCTCTCGACATGTTCCCCTTGCTCAGCTGGGGAATTCAGCACTGCGGTATCTTGCATTGCAGATTATTTTTAGGGATGATCCAATCGAGACAGATAAAAATAAAGAAACGAGCTGAATCTTTGCTGGAGCAGACTGCAAAATGCTGTGGCTCACCAGAGCCTTGTGGCCAGAGTGGGATTCCTGATCCAAGAGCACATCCAAAAACAGGTCAAGGGTTCATCCACAAAACTCGATGGCTCAGGCTGTGCTGCCGCCAGCACCCAGCAGGACAAAAAACAGAGACCACCACAGATAAACACAGATACCTGCATGCCAAAATACCCAAGTCACATCCAAATTTCATTTCAAAGTCAAGGAAGCATCACCCATAGGTGCGAAGGACATCCTAAGCAACAACAGCCAGCCAGGCTGGTGATGCACTGCTGAATTTCACTGAAAGCTCTTAATAAATGATTATCAGATCTTTAATAAACTCAGCTGGGCTGTGGAACCACAGCCCTCACCGTGTGGCTCTCGACTGGAGAGAAAAGAAGAGCAGCAAGCAGTGAGACATCTCCCTGTGGCATATGCCCAGACTCCAGAAAAGTGCTTGGGGTGAAATTCCAGAGCACAGTGAAGGACAAACACTGATTTTTCCTTTTTTCACTGATGTGAAGGAACAGGATTTGCTCTCAACTGGTCAGTATTGCCTGGGGAAAGAAAGTGAAAAAATAACTACCCCTGCGAGATGACTTGTCTAAACCAGTCACTTAGAGGCATTTATTTTTTAACAAGGGAGTTTTTCCTTTTTTTTTTTTGGTCAGGTTGATTATTGCCAACAGTATTTTAGCATCTGCCGTGCCTGCTGACCTACCACATTTACCCTACTTACACTAATTAAACTTTAATTAAGCTCACTAGATGTTCATCTAACATCAAAAGTAAGGCAAAGGCTTCGCAAAGGGAAGGTCTCGGCGTGGCCGGCCAGGCAGTTTGGGTTTACATCACTTTATTTATCCACCCCTAGCAAAGGGGAGGGGTTTTTAAGCGCAGCTCACTTCTGACCTACTCACCTGACCCTTCCAACACCTGCTCTGCAGTTTTGTTCTGAACCAGCCGCACGAGGACTGGCACTTCTTGGGGTAACAGAGACCTCAAGGGACCGGGGAGTATTTTGGGATGCTCCCGTCAGTCCAGGTACCTCAGGTTTCTCCTCCCAGGCTGCCAGTCAGGTCTTGTATTTCTATTTCTTAAAAAAAAAAAAAAAAAACCAAAAAAAAGGAGCAGAAAGACTTTTCTGCCAGCCCACCCTGGCAGTGCAGGGTGCAGTCTCTGCTCAGTGCACGCACAGCTGTTTTCCAGTCAGCCTCGCTCAAGCAACTCGAGCCAAGTTTCCTGACAAGTCCGCTTTCCTCTCCTCTCCACCTCCAAAATAAATTCCCCTGCATCCCAGGAAACGTGCTGCCACCAGAGGCGTGGGAAGGGCAGGCAGAGGCAGCATCAGGAGCTCCTCGTGGCACCTGGAACACGGGTGTCACATCCCCCCTTGCCAGCCAGGGCTGCATCAACCAGTGGGGGTGAACACAGATCCTGGCCCTCTCCTCAGCTCCAAAGATTCCCAGAATCCTTCAGGCTGGAAAAGACCTCGAAGATCTTCCAAGTCCAACTGTTAACCCAGCCCTGCTTTTCCCTAGTTTCGGCAGGATCAGCTCGGAAAGCAAAAGCCAGCTGCATGTGCACACTTCAAGGATCAGCATCCAGAACTGTCCTCCTGCACAGTTCACTCCAATCTCACCTTCAGCAAAGCCATCCTGGGAAAGCCACTTATTCTAGAGCTATTCCTCTAAAATTGCTTGAGCAATTCTCCCTCTTTTTGCTCTCTCTCTCTCTTTTTTTTTTTTTTTTTTTTTAAGCAAGCAGGAACTTTAAAAAGAAGGTTTTTTGGAAAAGGATATTTTGGCAACAAACGTTTCAGTTTAGTGCTTGGCAGGCACCAAGCGTTTAAGCTTTGAAAAATAAAAATTTGTTCAGAGCTTTGGGGTTTTGCTATTTTTTTGGCCTTTATAAATGAAAGTGCAGGTTGGTGCTGTGAGTGGGGAGGTTCTGACACACACACAAAAAAAACCCACTCCTCAGCATTGGTGGATTTCCAGTGATCGCTACATAAAAAGATCTGAGTCCAAGTCTAAATTCAGGAGGACCACACATGGATGCATGGATTGATTTCCCCTGAATGACAGCTCCCAGGTAGCATTGGAGCGTGTTGGAATCATGGAATGGTTCGGGTTGGAAACTTACCTTAAAGCCCATCCCATTCCAGCCTCTGCCATGGGCAGGGACACCTTCCACTGGACCAGGCTGCTCCAACCTGGCCTGGAACATTCCTAGGGATCCAGGGGCAGCCTGTTTAAGGGTGTTGGGGACCCCCAAGAGCAACCCCTCACTGGTTCCCTCTTCCCTGCAGTGCCACTTGCTGGGCAGCAGATCCCTCAGCTGCCCGTGCCACCCTGCTGGTCCCAAAGCCCTCTGCAATTCCCCGGAATGCCACTGCCTTCGCAGCAGGGATGAGTGAGGGATGATGAGCCTCCTTTGGCTGCTGCGACAGAGAGAGGCTCTAAGCTTTAAAGTGAAAATTCTGCCTCACAAACAAAGCAGAGATGAGATTTATCACTAGGCAGGAACAGGGAAGTCGCTGTTCCAAACAGTAACCACCTATTTATCGTGTTTTACTGCCGGCCCATCCAAGGAAAACTGCTCCTGCTGAATGCTCTGTGCACAAGCAGGGGCTCCTAGTGAGACATCCTGTCTGCTGGCTGAGCCCACAATGGGAAGTCTCCGTGCAGGAATTAAATGGGTGCCTGTGCCACAAAGGCCTGGGCAGACAGGTGCCAATGCCCCTGTTAGCCCTGGGCCTGTGCTGTACAGAACAGGGTAAAAACCTCTTTAAAACCACACCTATCTCAGCAAGCTCCCTTCCTGGGATCCTCTGCTCCCGGGGGGAGGAATGGAAGGCAGAGGGGTAACAAGAGAAACAGAACATTTGGCAAATGCGTACTGAACTTCACACAACAAACCCCTCAGTTCAGGCGGCCCCATCTCTATGGCAACCAAACAGCACAAAAACAAGGCATTAACACCTAAATTTATTAGTGGGCAAGTGCTCAGCTTTTATCATTCCAGGGGTGCATTGCCCTCCCCAGCTCGCTGGGGCTCCTACAGGAGGCGGTTCTGGTTCCAATGCCAGCACAAACATGGGCACCCCTTTCACTGACAGCGGAGCTTTAATCACAGCTTGAAACACAAACGGCAAAACAAAACCAAGGAAGAGAGGCTGTGTGCAGGGGAGTTACCCAATTTCCACTTGACTTTGCGAAACTGTTCAAGGTTTGCAAGTCACGGGCAAGGGGCGAGAGATACCATCCGTCCTGTCCTAACAGCTCCGTGGAGATCTTCATCAGGAGGAGGAATGGGGGCTGTAAACTGGCTCTCCCAAAATAATTTCCAAGCGCCTTGCCTGTATTTTAAATGGGTATTGCAAGCCCTAGGGAAATGTGTAACCCAATCCCCACTGTGCCACAAGGCTCCAGGTGGTGCCACAGGCTCCGGGGGAGGAGCGGGGCTGTTTGGATTTGTTCACTCCAGGAATAAGCAAGGGCTTGGGGATGAAGACGCTGGAAAGCCGCATTTAAACGCTTCCCATTTAAAGCATCCTCCCATTCCCAGGGCCCTGCGTGAATTCCAGTGGCCCCGGGAGCCCAGACCATGCTGGGACGGCTTGGAGAAGATAACAAGGTGTCAGATCTCTCTCTGCAGGTCGGAGTGAGGTGGGGGAACAAAGGCTGTGGCTCAGCCCAAGGCACACTTGCAGCTGTGCTGGGGCTAACAACACTCTGCACATTTAGCTAAGTGCTCGCTGAACTTCCCTCTTCATCTTTGCTCCGGGCTTTGGAATAACCTTCACTAGGAATAAGGATCTGGCTTTCTTGGGGTGGATAGTCTTAAAGAACCTAATCCTGCTCGCTGTCAGAGAGAGGAAATCTCTGCCCAGAGCAGCTGGGGCTGCCCCTGGATCCCTGGAAGTGTCCAAGGCCAGGCTGGACACGGCTTGGAGCAGCCTGGGACAGTGGAAGGTGTCCCTGCCCACGGCAGGGGTGGAACAGGATGGGCTTTAAAGTCTGTTCCAACGCAAACCCATTCCCCCTTCCACCCTGCACAGCTGTTTCCAGGTGAGATGCACCTTGTCCTGGGGCCAGTTCAGACCTACTCACTAAACACTCCGTGTCTCCACACAAGGACAGCAAGGAGAATCCAGGCTACACACGCAGGGAAAACCTCCAGTGGGAAAAGCAACACCGCACTGGGAGACGGTGCCTCGAAAAAAGGCCAAACCCATTCTGTCCTGCAGCAGCCCTCAGGGGGAGTCACAAGAGCACCTCTGCTGCCACCAGGCATGGGCTGGGCCCGTCACTGTGCAGAAGGGCTGATGGCACATCGCTGGTTTCAGCCAGGTGACCGGCACATGCTTGGGATGCCCTCACCACACTCCCAGCAGCAGCAGCAGCAGCAGCCGCGCAGCCCAGCACCAACATCCCCCTCCTCCTGAAAGCACCCTGCCAGCATCTCAGCTGACCAGGGCCCTGCTTCCCCAGCCCTCCAGGCAGCTTGCAAGAAAGCAAATTAACAGGTTGAAACCCTGACAATCTGCTCCTGAAACAAGGTCGCTGAGGATCCCACAAGTCCCTGACTAGCTGGCTTGCTATCAGCTCAAAGGCATTTCAAGAACATTAGCACTGGTGCCAAAAATATCTGGGCTCGTCCCTGCGGCAAAACAGCGGCAGGAGGAGGAGGAGGATGGGATGTGATGGCACTGTCTGAACAGGCAGAGGGATGGGGGGCGGGCAGAGATGGTTGGGGGGTGTTTTTCGGGGTGCCTCCACCACTGGGAAGAGTAAACAAAAGAGTTTTAAAGTCTCCTGTCAGCCAGAACTAACTCTGTCCCCATGAGGGCCCGATGGTTCATAGCTGGACTCGAGGACCTTAAAGCTCTTTTCCTACCTTAATGACTCCACATTTACCTCTGGCAACAGATCTCAGCACACAGCAGCAAAGCCAAGTTGAAATAAACCCCAAGCACGTCCAGTCCCCTACGAAAGACACAACAAAAACTCTTGCTGACATCATGCCCAACTCACCGGTGGTTTTCCTCTACTGGAAACTTTTTTGCCGGCTCCAGTCTCGCCTCACAGTCTTGGCAAAATGAGATACTTTAGGGTTTTACCAGTGAAATAATTGCTGTGGAAAAAAATTCACTGGTCAGAACAACATTCAGCAATCAGGACAAAATTCAACAATTGTAACAAGAACCACACCTGCAAGCTTTAGAACAAACGCAGCTCCAGACAGAGCGGGAATAAGATACCTCATAACCCTCTTTCACAGCTTTCACCATTTTATTTTGGGATTTATTGTCTAAATGAAGCATTTAGAAGCCTCCACACTGAGTCTTGGGGCCTTTTCCCCCAAAGTCCTCCTGGCTCACAGATCCTTGGGTGGAGGATGTGAGCACACAGCAGCTCTGACTGCTCTTGTCGAACACAGCAGCATCTCTGGGCACGGGGGCAAGTGGATTTGAGCTGAAGGAGGGCAAGGATTAGATGGGATATTGGGAAGGAATTGTTCCCTGGGAGGGTGGGGAAGCCCTGGGAGGGTGCCCACAGAAGCTGTGGCTGCCCCTGGATCCCTGGCAGTGTCCAAGGCCAGGCTGGACAGGGCTTGGAGCAACCTGGGATAGTGGGAGGTGTCCCTGCCCATGACTGGATGAGCTTTAAGTTCCCTTCCAACCAATCCATTCTGTGATCTGACTCCTAAACTTCACACCACAGGAGCTCCGTGTTGATGAGCAGAGGCAGGCTGGGGCAGACACAGGTGCTGGGGGCCAGCTCTGAGGAGCCGGTGCCACGCTGAACCCATCAGTGGTGTGAGGAACGAATGGGTGAGCCCCAGGCAGTTTTGGGGCTGTGCTGAGGGCAGGGCAGCGAGGCACGGAGCAGCAGAGCACGGTGACACCGCCGTCCCCAGGGAGGCCCATCAGCCACACGCGGCCCAGAGGTGCCCAGCCCCAGCTCTGGAGGCCGTGGCTGCTGGAGCGTGTTTATTTTAGCCCCGCTTCCCTGCGTGCACACTCCCAGCAGGAGGGGATGTAAACTGGCTCGGCCGTGCCTGCCCAGCCCTCCATCCTCTGCCACGTGCCAAAACTCCTCTGCTCACACTCGCGCGAGGTCACATTTCTTGGCAGGGAGCTCGGCTCCTTCTCCCCTCTCCCTTCCCCCATGCTCCTGGTGAAATATGAAAACAGCCTGCCACCTGCCATTTGCCTGGCCTGCTTCTCTCTGTCTGCCAAAAATTAGCAACATGCCCCAAAATATAATTGGAAACACTGCACCGCACTGCAGGGGTCCCATTGCTGTTGCATAGAAGAGGCTTGACAGAAAGCCAATTTAATTTCTAGATTCCCCGGGCTGTGTGTAGCTGCTAAGTGAGGAGGTAAAAAAAAAAAAAAAAAAAAAAAAAAAAATCCCTTTTATCAGGCCAATTCCTATTAGTAGATTCAGATCTTTTAACAAGCCATGCTGTAGGAATCAGCGAGCTGTCACTGCCAGCAAATTTAGGGCATCGCTTCTTGGAATTGGAGTCATGTGGGAGGTCAAGAGCTAGAGGCCGGCATTCCCAAACTTCAGAGCTGGGAGCTGGGGTGTGCAGGGCAGAGCTGGAGGTGGCAGAGGGTATTTTGTGAGGGCTGGCAGGAACCCCGGCAAGGAAAGCGCCCCGTTCCCCCTCCTCCCCGGCAGAACTTGCGCAAGGCCCCGAGGATGCTGGCAGGAGGGATGTGGAGCTGCCTCCCACACCTCTGCACTCAGGGCAGCTGTGAGAGTGGAGCCCAGGCTGCAGGCCAGCCCCTCAGACCCAGCAGCGATCTGCTTTTTGCAGGAAAAGGGCAGGACAGGCGAGTGAGGAAATACAGGGCACCTCATTCACACCACGCCTTGGCAGAGAGCTCGGCCAGCAGATCTGTGAAGCTGAAAAGCAACATTTCACCCCGAAAGAGCTGTTTACGTTGTCAGGGCTGACTTGCCAGGCTTAGGAAAGAGCTGTGCCAAACTGGCTTATTATTATCTCCCTTCCCCAAAATACTCAGGGCCTGCTCCTTTGTTAGGGGATGTCTGCATCCGTGGAGCTGTGCTGAAATCCGGCCTCCTCGGGGACACCTGTACACACAGGCACTGGGAACTCGGCCACTCTCCCAGCAATAAAGATGGGTAGTGGGAAGGAATTGTTCCCTGGGAGGGTGGGCAGGCCCTGGCACAGGGTGCCCAGAGCAGCTGTGGCTGCCCCTGGATCCCTGGCAGTGTCCCAGGCCAGGCTGGATGGGGCTTGGAGCAGCCTGGGACAGTGGAAGGTGTCCCTGCCCGTGAAAGGGGGTGGGATGGGATGAGCTTTGAGGTCCCTCCCAACCCAAACCATCCTGGGATTCTGTGAAATGAATTGCCAGGCTGGAGCTGGAGCTGGAGCCTCACTGACCTCATGTCACCCCTGGAACTGTGCTCCTCCTCCTTATCCCAAGGCTGTATGGCACACTCGGGTGGGTCCGAACAGGAACAATCCTTCCATCTGCTCTTAGGGAGAAAAGTGCTTAAACCCAAATCACAGCACTACCACATTACACCCCAAATCCTCCCCGGCCAGGTTCCTGGGAGGAGATGCACAGGGATGCTCAGATCGGGCACCCTGGGGACACTCAGGTGTGGCTAAAGCCCAAACAAGACACTGGGACAATGGAATGTCTCTGGGGTGGAGCCTCCCAGCCCATCCCACAGAATCCCAACACCCTGACTGCAAGGGACCCACAGGGATCATCAAGTCCAACCCCTGGCCCTGCACAGGACAGTGCCTGGAATCCCACCCCGTGCCTGGGAATGCTGTGTTTAGGACTGGGATACCCAAACCCCATCACGGATCTGCTGCGTGGGACTGAGGGCTGCCTTAACTTCAGCCTCGGGAGGGAAGGGCAAAAGGGAGCCCTGAGGAAATGGCACATTCCTTCTCATCAGGCTTGATTACTGAATAGGCTTTAACAGATCACGGAATGAAGAATTTGGTTAAATCGAAATAACCGCTTTGAAATCCTTCAAAATGAGAAAATTAGCTCTTTTTTTTTTTTTTTTTTTTTTTTTTGGTATTTGCATGCTATGGAATAATAGGGAGATGACCCCACGTTTCCAAAAACTAAAACACAAAAAAGTCACCACAAAATCCACAGCTGCTCCCCATTTGCAGTAAGTTGTTTGAAACAAAATAAACCAATGCATTTTGCTCCAAGAAACACGCATTAGGCGCTGGCAGCTTGCTTCCCTCATTCCTCTATCCCCAAGCACTTCGAGTGGAAGGAGGGGGAAACCTTGAAGTGATACATGTGTGAGAAGCCCTGAGAACAATAGCTGCTCCCCAGTTGACTCCAGAGCTGTTATTAAACTCGAGGGAGCACAGCTGGAGCAGCACCAGCACCAGGCTCTGAGAGCACCAGCAGAAGTCAGATTTCCACCTACAAATTCCTGGAAGCTCGCAGCCCAAAGAGCAGCACACCCCAGATTCATGTGGGCAGGCTCAGCGGGATGGCACCATGGAGACCTCCCATCCAAGAGCAAAGTATCATCAGGCTAATCCTCACATCAGGATCCTGCTTGGAGTCCAACGTCGCCATTGTGCTTTTAAATTGAGTTTTACTCACAATAAGGTGCAGTCAGTACAAAGAGGCTGCTGTCACACACACCCTGCTCGAGCCCTCAGCTCTTGGGGATGGAAAAGGTCAGGGGAAAAAAAGCAGGGATCCAGCAGGCCATTATAAATCATCCCCCAAACCTATTTCACACCGTGGAAGCAGAGGGGCAGCTCCGATCTCTGCTCTCTGTGGGCAGGGACAGGACCCAGGGAACGGCTGGAGCTGTGCCAGGGGAGTTTGGGATGGAGATCAGGGAAAGGTTCTTCCCCCAGAGGGTGCTGGGCACTGCCCAGGCTCCCCAGGGAATGGGCACGGCCCCGAGGCTGCCAGAGCTCCAGGAGCGTTTGGACAGCGCTGCCAGGGATGCCCAGGGTGGGGTTGCTGGGGTGTCTGTGCGGGGCCAGGGGTTGGATTTGATGATCCTTGAGGGTCCCTTCCAGCTCTGGAGATTCTGTGGTTCTATGAAAGGCAGCAGCTTGTCACTGGCAGCGTATCTGCAGATTACACTGTTAATTTTCAATATCCAAACCACCCACCCACCATTCCAGCCAGGCCTGTTATGAATCTGTATCATCCATTTTCACTTGGGATGTGCAGTCTCAGCGGACAGGGTTGGGAAAATGGGTGATAACCTACAGAGCAAAGCACACAGAAGGCTGAGGGGCTGGGGTGGCAAGGAGGAGCTGGAGCAGAGAACAAATGCTGCAGAAACCAGACCACGGTGTCTGGAATTAGCAGCTCCGTCCATCCCTGGATGTGCCAAAGAGGGTAGAGGAAGTTGAGTGTTGCTGTTTGCAACCAGCTCACAGCTCTTGTCCCTCCTGAAAATGGGGGGAAGGATTGAAGGATGCCTCCTGCTCTGGGGATGGTTCTGAGGGTCCCTTTCTCCAGGCTTTGGGAAATGAAGCTTCCCTTGACACCCACAACTGCAGCGAGCAGCTGTTTCCTCTCGCTCCCTGGGCACGGAGCTGGCCCATGGGAAATTAACACCACGGAAGTTTTCTCTGAGTTTAAAAGCTGGAGATGCCTCCAAATGATGCCTTCAAATGAAGCCCTCACCGGGGGACACCACTAGGGAGAACGAGCAGCCCAGTCCCACAGAGCATCGCCCCAGGCAAAAACCAGAGACAAGGAGAGAACAGAGGGAGGGCTAAACTGCTCTGTTCAGAATCAGATCTTCAGGCATCAGGGGCTCAGAAAAGCGGGTGCAGGAAGGTTTCAGAGGCTGCCAGAGACACGTTTGTACCCCCCCAGCAGGCTGCACCTCTGTGCCCACATTAAACTTCTTTCTGAGGACACACAGAGGAGACGTTTCACGGCATTCACAGCAGACCTCAACTGAGTTGTGCATCAGATACCTCCCAGCTGCCATTGGATCCACGTCCCCGATTCCCAGAGACCCCTGACAAACTCCCAGCCCTGCATTAATGACACCGAGCTCGGCAGCAGGATCTCTCCATCCAGCACAGCAATACCCCCACTCCGAGGTTTTCCTGAATGCAAACTGCTCCGAGTTGAACCTGATGTTCCCAGAAGGGTTTGGGAAGGGACCTTAGAGTTCCAGCCCCTTTCCACTCGACCAGGTTGCTCCAAACCCCATCCAGCCTGGCCTTGGACACTTCCAGGGATGAGGCAAAGGATAGGATTTGGTGTCTCACAAAAGCCCCTCTCCCTGCCAGCTGTGCTCCAGCCCCACAGCCACATCCCATCCCTGCACAGGATACACTTGGCTGCTGAGCACACCCAGTGCACAAGAGCTCATTGCAGCCTGTGGTCATTCAAAAGGGGTCACCAGAGACCTGAACTGCCTGAAGCCAAGGTGTGAGTGATATAAATCAGCTGCCAGGATCAGGCTGTAACTCACCTGAGAGCTCTGGTGGAGCCCAAACAGGAAAATCTTTTTGATTTTTCTGCTCAGGCTGTATCAAAAGAACTTCAAGTGGCAAGTGCAACATCTGAAAGGAGCTTCAGGAGCAACCCTTGGCACTACAAGGAGTTCAGTTCTCTCAGACTGAAATTCTTCCCTGCACAGGTTGCTCAGAGAAGCTGGGGCTGCCCCTGGATCCCTGGAAGTGTCCCAGGCCGGGTTGGACACTGGGGCTTGGAGCAGCCTGGGACAGTGGGAAGTGTCCCTGCCCGTGGCAGGGGGTGGAATGGGATGAGCTTTAAGGTCCCTTCTGACCCAAACCATTCTGTGATTCTCTCATTTGTGTGGGGTTTGATTCTGGACAAGGTCTGCAGCAATGCTCCTCTTGTTCCCACTGCCCTCAGCACTGCAGCTGAGCTCTGACACCCAGGACTTGGCCTAAGCTGGAGAACCTCCAGCTTGGAACTATTCTGGAGACCCTGGGGTAGGGCAATGCTTCTGCTGATGGAGGAGATGACGTGAAGAGGCCCAGAGCTGACTTGAGGCACCACAGGTACCTGTGCCCTGCCACCCTAACCCTGCCACAAGGCAAGAAGTCCCAGGAGCTCTGCTTCCAGCGAGAGCAGGAACCTTTTCACCTGGCATCCCAGCAAAGCTTGTTGCACAGGAAGCCTCGCCAGGCCTCCTGCAACATTTCCTCCAGCCAGGCCTGTCCCCTGCCTTCCCCAGGAAGGAACATTTTGTTCGAAGACAGCTAATGACCCATTTACATCTGCCTATAAAACGATGTTGGGTTGTTTGTCCCTCCCCTCCCAGCGCTCGGCTGCTGCTGGCCTGCAGAGCCTGTCAGGGCTAATTACGTTGGCTTTTCCGTGGAGGGAGTTTTCCCTCTCTCCATGTGTTTTCTGTTCAGAGCACAGCACAGTTTCAGCAGGTTTTTGAAGCTGTTGTTGTTGTTGTTGTTGTTGTTGTTCCTGACAAGAGCTGCTGTTATGAAACGCATCCTCATGGCCCCGCCAAGGCCCCAGCTGAGGCAGAACCAGCTCTGTTTGACGCAGGAGCAAATTGAGACCATTTGGTACTGGGGGGCACTGGACATCTTACTCAGCCTGCGAGGGAGCTGGCAGCAGGGCTGAGCTCCTCCTCCCTCCCCTTCCCTTTCAGCACACTCAGTCATTCCTGCCAAAACACACCGCTTCTCTTCCAATCTTCCCAAATTTTATCCACACGTTAAACCACCTGCTCCCAGCAGCTCCCGGGTCAGTCCCCGAGCCCTGGGGACACAGCGCTGTCCCTCACACCCTTTCGCCAGGGCCGGAGCTCCTGGGATGGCAGCGCAGCCCAGGCCAGGCCCGGAGCCAGCGGGGCAGAGACCTGGCCAGGGATCCAAGGAGCTGCCGAGGGAGCCAAGCTCGGCAGGAGAGCGCCCTGCCTTCCCACACACCGGGGCTGGAGGGCGGGCAGGGCAGGGGCCGCACATTCCCGGCCTGCAGGACCTGCTCCCCACAGCGCCCACAGGGCCCACGCCGAGGCTGCGGGCGGGCTGGGCGCTCCCCGCTCTGCTCCCCAGCGTGGCCGCAGCTCGTTTATCATCGGGGAGAGAGGTGGGAGAGCTGCAGCACAGCTGTGCTCCCGATGTCCCTCACACGGCGCTGCCGGGACACCCCACGCGCCGTGCCAGCACCAGCGGGGCCGGACTGGGGCGGCACGGGAATGTCCGCTGGGCCACGCAGGCGGGATGTGCCTGAGGGGAGAGAAGGGGTGCTCCGGGTGGAGGTGGCCACGCAGGCGGGATGTGCCTGAGGGAAGAGAAGGGGTGCTCCGGGTGGAGGTGGCCACACAGGCGGGATGTGCCTGAGGGGAGAGAAGGGGTGCTCCGGGTGGAAGTGACCACGCAGGCGGGATGTGCCTGAGGGGAGAGAAGGGGTGCTCCGGGTGGAGGTGACCACACAAAGCGCCCCGCAGGCTGCAGAAGGTGAGGGGGTCAGTCAGCGCAGCTGCCTTGCTGTCCTGGCACAAGGGATGCCAGCAAAGCCTCCCCTCCGCTCCCGAAGGTTTAGGACAGCTCAGGGCAGTGGCGGCCCCACAAGAGAGGCTGTTCCTTGTGGGATTCCCTCACAGCCAGCTTAGCCCACAGTGGCTTTGTCCAGCCCCATTACAGAGCTCTGAGCTGCTCCTGGAGAGCTGGGCACCGTGGGCTGACCCCGAGGAGCCCAGGCACTGGTTTAACTGGTGAGGACGCCCTGTTTTACCACACACACCGTCCTGCCAGTCCGAGATGTGAAAAGCCACCCACCCAGGGAACGGTGGCAGCAGCACCTTCCCACCTCTTGGCCATGCCTGGAGAAGACACCAGTGCAAAGGCTGGGTTGAAGATCACTTTCACACCTCTTGGCCTTGCCTGGAGAAGACACCAGTGCAAAGGCTGGGTTGAAAATCACTTTCGCACCTCTTGGCCATGCCTGGAGAAGACACCAGCGCAAAGGCTGGGTTGAAAATCATTTTCGCACATTAACACAATTGGTTTTGCCAGGGAAGAAGGGGAAATAAGGGGGTACATGTATCATCTCTTTAGACATTGCATAATAGCTTCAGATTGAAAGGGAGTAACTTAAATTGGACATTGGGAAGGAGTTCTTCCCTGTGAGGGAGGGGAGTGCCCAGAGTGCCCAGAGAAGCTGTGGCTGCCCCGGATCCCTGGAAGTGTCCAAGGCCAAGCTGGACAGGGCTTGGAGCAGCCTGGGACAGTGGAAGGTGTCCCTGGTGGGATTGAGATGAGCTTTAGGGTCCCTCCCAACCCAAACCATTCTGTGGTTCCATGTTTCTAGGATAAATGAGCTCCAGAAGCCCTCCCTTTTCAGGCAGGACCTGGAGCTGCCCATCCCTGCCTCCTGCCAGGGATGGGAGCAGCTTTCCCTGGACGAAATTCTCAAAGGATGCCCACTAGTTCTCCCCACAGCCGGGAAGCCAGGCCGGCGTTCCGGTGGAAGGCTCGTTCAGGAGGAGGCAGAGTTAAGTGACAAAGCAATCAGGCTTATCAAGGTCCAGCTCGGGGTCTGGGAGGAAACGCGGCCGCCAGAGCACATGCCAATACTGTAAATGCCTTCTGGGGCTGCCTCTGAGGCAGGGTTTGCTTTGGCAGCTGCAAAGCCTGATACAAAACCGTGTCCTCGCTGCACGGATCGCACAGGCTCCAGCAGCAGAGCCCAAGCCTCACCTGGCAGGAATCCACCTGTCTCCAGCCAATCCTTCCACACCAGTGGAGCAGCTGGACCCCGCTGTTTGTTTGTTTGAGACATCTCCCTGGGGCTTCTCCTGCTGAACCTCCAGGATGGTGGGGCCTAGATGCCACGGTGCCACGTGGGTGCCACCAAACCACGTCCTGCAGCAGTTCAGAGAGGTGTGATGGGGTCTCCTGGAGCCACACCTTCCTTGCAGCATCAGCACGGCTTCCTCAGCTTGGATATCCCCAAAACTCAGAAAGGATCAGGCAGTTCAAACGGCTCTAAGGGCAAAAAATGGGAAGAGAGAGGTCTCTGTTTGTCAACAAACCGTGCAAGCAAGTTTTTCCCCCTCTCCTGGCACTTCTTCCACAAAAACATGGCTTTAGAGGGCTAAAAACCAGAACAGAGTGGGTTTGTCTCCTGGTTCACGTGCAGTGGGTGATGGTGACTCCTTGATTAATCAGTACAATGAGAGATTTGGGTTGATAACCAAGTCTGAAGCACATTTGCATCCTTCAGGCAAGAGAGGGATCGCTCTCCTGACCCATCAGCGATGGCATCCCAGAGGTGTCATGCTCAGCAGGATCCTGGATCACAGGATGCTTTTCATTGGAAGGGACCTGAAAGATCATCTCACCTTCCACTACCCCAGGTTGCTCCAAGCCCTGTCCAGCCTGGCCTGGAACACTCCCAGGGATAGAGAGGCACCTTTGGGAGCCCATGGGAAAGTGACGGCAGGAGCCTTTGCTCCATGAGAGCTGGGGACATCACCGTGTACACGATTTGGGGGAGAGGGGCCACTGCCATGCTGTGGCTCATCAGTCCTAAATCTCTACTTGGAAAAGCCCTCTGAGATCACCGAGTCCACCCATTCCCCCAGCACCGCCAAGGCCACCCCAAACCATGTCCCCAGGGGCCACATCCACACACCTTGTCACTTCCAGGGATGGGGACTCCAGCACTGCCCCGGACAGCTCGTTCCAATGCCTGGACACCCTTTCAGGGAAGAAATTTTCCCCAGTATCCAACCTGAACCTTCCCTGATGCTACTTGAGGCCGTTCCCTCTCCTCCTGTCCCTGTTCCCTGGGAGCAGAGCCCGACCCCCCCCGCGGCTGCCCCCTCCTGTCAGGGACTTGTGCAGAGCCACAAGGGCCCCCCTGAGCCTCCTTTTCTCCAGGCTGAGCCCCTTTCCCGGCCACTCCCCATCGGCTTTGAGCATCTCAGGATTTCTCATTTGAGCTGAGATCGCACCCACCGTGCTGCCATTGGTCTCTCGCTCCTCGCTCCCCCCCCCACTCTTCCTCCTGCCGCCCCCACTTCATTCCACATTTTTCACATTTCTGGGGATTGTTTTTCACCTCCCAGCGCTTTCTGGAGCCTGCCCAACAGAAATAAACGCAGCCTGACCATGGCTGGTGGGGCGAGGGGCAGCGGGTTACGCTCTCGGTAAATTTAGCCTCTCACTGACAGATTTATCTTCCTTAATCAGAACCGAGCGTAGTTAGCGAGGTTTGTTTTTGTAGACTGAACTTCCCCAAAGTCAGCGCGCACACACCTCCCCCTCCCTCCCTCCCTCCTCAATTACATAAATGCTTTTAGTTAAGAGCTAATTTCCTGGAGTGTGTGCCAGTGCTCTCTCCACGCAAACAAAGCAAAGACGGCACTGGAAAGGGAGATTATCCTAACAAAAGGTGAGCAGCGAGGTGTCCAAGGGTCTCTTCCCCGCTTCTCCTCCTTCACTTGCACACGGGAGATAAAGCACAGGCGAGGAGCACCTTCCCGGCCTGGAGACCCTGGCACACCGAGGTTCGGCCAGAGCCTCAAACACATCCTCTGATCGGTCAGGAGAGCCGGGCAGACCCCTGGGCTGCTCCATCCCCAGCCGGGCTGCCTGCTCCCGTCCTTTCCTCACCCCGCATCCAGCATCCCGTCCTGCCACAGCTCGGATCAGCACGGGGGGCTGAGCCTGCTTTGGCCCCTCCATCCTCTCCGGTGTGGTCGGAGAGACTCTGGGGACATCCCCCTCCACGGGGCTCCTCCTCTGCAGCTGCCCACGGGCTTGCTTCAGCATTCCCCTTTCGTTCTCCTTCCCACCACGCTATTGATTAACAGCATTCCTGGCATGTGCCAACCCGGAATGTGTTGTAATGACCATTTCTTTCTTCTGTTTCGGCCCAAACAATTGTTTGCACTCAGCTCAGACGCTTTCCCAGCAATTAAGAGCCACGGTGGCTATCGGGAAGGAGAGAAATTCCCTCTGCTAAAAGAGAGATTGCAGCAGAGGGAAGCAACAAGACAGAGGGGAGAGGTGCCCTGACACCTTTTGTGAGATGGAGCCCCGACTCTGTGACATCCCTGATGCAGCCCGGGCCTCTCCCTGGGTGAAACTCCCAAGGAACCACCCCAGATTTCTAGCTTCAGAGCAGGTTGGATTTCTTTTCCTCCTCCCTGCCCTATTTGGGTGAGAAATAATTCTGTATTCAGGACAGAGCAGCTTCTGCTGTGTTTCGGAGCTCAGCCCGCAGCTGCCCAGATGCCCCGGGGTGCTGGGAGCAGTGCTGGGAGCAGTGCTGGGAGGTGAGTGCCCGGCCTGGCTCCCACTGGGGGAGTCTCTGTTGGCTCCTTGGACAGGAGTGGTCACCTGGGGGTGATGCTGAGGCCAGGCTCTGCCAGCCCCAGTTCCAGCTGGGAATCCACGGCGGCGGAGCTGTCGGCACAGCCCAGCTCTGCTGCCAGAGCTCACCTCAGCTGACGTTCCCCACATCTGCCCACCTTCCAGGGGCCCTTCTGGACCCAGCCCTTGTCCCCTGCCTGGACACAGGTCCTGTTTTCCAGAGGGTGAGCTGGGGAAAATAAATTTCAGTGTCTTTTCTTTTTCCTCCTTTTCCTTCAGATGAAAATTCCCCTCATTTCCCCTCGAAAGCCGGCACACGTGGGACTATTTTTACCCGGGTTTATTTTTAGCTCCTCTTCCCTCCGTCGCCTCTCACATGGCTGCACGGGGAGGGATGGCAGCGGCTGCAAGGACGCGTTCTCCCCCTGCAGCTCGGCAGGGCCAGGGGCAAACAGGCGGGCAGCACTGACAGCATGGCCTGGCTCATCAATTCCTGCTCCCAGCCCTGCTCCCAGGGCACGGCGAGCTCCCTCCCACACAGAGCTGCTGCCCCCCTTGCTACAGATACCCCACCCAAACATGTCCCCAGCCCGCTGGTGCTGCCCCGAGGGACCCAGCTCCCTGCTGGCCCTCTCCTTGCTGGCCCCACAGCAAGGCAGCCAGGGGCTGGAGCCAGCTGAAAGCCCTGGGAGCCGGGTTTGGAGCCAAACCAGCAGGGCAGGAACTGGGGCACTGCCTGGCCCCTCTGGGACAGAGGCTGCTGTGCCTGGCCCTGCCTTCAAAGCGAAGCCTGGCAGGCAGGCAGGCGGCTGGGAGAGGGGGATTGGGATGCCCAGGAGCTGCTTTGAGCAGGGAGAAGGCTGCAGGAGCTGGCCCAGAGGATGCTGCGGAACACGGAGTGCTTTTGGTTGGGATGAGCAACGCACAAAGGTCCGGGTTTCACTGTTTAGGGGAATTCAAACACGGCCCGAGCCTCGGTGTGTGCTTTCCCAGAGGGGAATCCCTGCTTCCCAGCAGCAGGACTGACCTCCCCCGTGGCCTGTGTGCTCCATCCAGCAGCACATGGCCTGGGAGCAGCGCTGGGACTGCGGGCATGGAGGGCAAAGGGGAGGCACAGTAGGCTGGGTGCTGCTCCAGAGACTCTCGTGTTCCACAGCCATCACCACCTTCCAGGGCATCTTCCCAAGGCCTCTGCTGAGGAAAACACAGCCTCTCCATCCCGGATCACAGTGTGCCCCGGTGCCCACGGTGCCTGTGCCAGGCTGCAGCAGGCACTGCCAGGTCCCCCGTTACCATGGCAATGCTGCCAAGGTTCACATCTCTTCCTCCATCCCGATTTATCCTGTTGCCTCGCTTCCCCCCCACACTCCAGCCCTCAGGAAGGGTTAGGATGCAGCTCTGCCGTCAGGGCTGTGGTCACATTGCAGGAAGCCCTTGCTCAGGAGTAACGGCCTTGGATCTGCTGTCAGCACGGGGGGAAAGCTGGAATCAGGGAGCAGATACTGATAAATCCTCTGCTGTCTCTCCTCGTTAGACTTAACCACGGGGAAAAGCCCAAAAGGCCTGAAACGATTTTGTTAAGTGACAGGGATGTTTGCGGGTCATTATTTTAAAAGAAAAGCTCCCCGTGCAGAGGGGACAGCTGTAGGTGCAAATCCTCACCAGTGCTGGTCCTCCCACCCACACGGCCCTGCTCTGGGCATCCAGCCCATCCCAGTGTCCAGCACTGGCCACCTGGGCAAGCGGGAATCTCCCCTGGAACATCTCCCCGGGGCCACGGTTCCTTCCCACCCATGTGCTGTTTCATGGAATCACAGAATTTGGCTGGGAAAGACCTCCAAGGGCTTTGAGCCCAACCCTTCATTCCCCCAGCACTGCCAAGGCCACCCCAAACCATGTCCCCAAGTGCCACAGCTACACATCTTTCACACCTTTCCAGGGATGGGGACTCCAGCACTGCCCTGGGCAGCCTGGGTCAATGCCTGACCACCCTTTTGGTGAAGGAATTTTTCCCTAATCTCCAATCTAAACCTCCCCTGGCCCAGGCTGAGGCCGTTCCCTCTCCTCCTGTCCCTGTTCCCTGGGAGCAGAGCCCGACGCCCCCCGGCTGCCCCCTCCTGCCAGGGACTTGTGCAGAGCCACAAGGTCCCCCCTGAGCCTCCTTTCTCCTGGTGGCCTCCATCCAGCTTCTCCATAGCAACATCCAGACATTCAGTATAGATCCTAAAGCTGCCTTTGCTAAATGCCACCTCTCCCTGCCACAGACAAGCATTTTCAGGGAAAATCCCAGCTTGATCCCAGCCTGGGGGGGTTCATTGTGCAATGACAGCAGCTCACCTTTAGCTGGTATTTCCAGGCTCTTTCCTACACTGACATTGCCCCTGATCCTTGCACGCCCGACTCCTCTTAGCCTGTGGTGTGACAGGACAGGGAAGAGGGGCTCCAGGAGAGCCGGAGAGGGACATTGGAGAAGGGCCTGGAGTGACAGGACACAGAAAACGGCTTCCTACTGCCAGAGGGCGGGGATGGATGGGATGTTGGGAAGGAATTCCTCCCTGAACTAAGCAGAGAGCTCAGTCGCTGGGAGCAAATCCCTTATCCAAGCATGGAACCCCGTGGAACTGAGGAGCCGGGGCTTGCATTGCCATCCTGCCCTGCTCAGGGCTTTTCCTCCTCGCCACCCCCGATCCACAGGAGGGGCACTTCAGCTGAGGGTGCTGATGAGCTGGTGTTGGTTCCAGGAAAGGCAAATCCATTTATCAAAGTGCTTACGGCTCCCAGTTCAAGGCGGGCGAAGCACCAATAAATATCGAACGGAGCGAGGGAATCAGACTCCAGAGTAGCTTCATAAATAAAAGGCTATTAAATATATATATATATATCTGCAGATGCTCGTGCCAGCCTCTCTGGAGTCCCAGCCCAGGTCTGAATCACAGCTGAGAGTGCCTGGCTGCATCCCCCTGAGCCAACATCCCAGAGGAGGAAGGTCCAGGGCACACAGAGGGCTGCACAGACGGGGTCACTGGGAAGGGAAGTGCTGTCTGGCAAAGGAACGAGCTGCTAATTTATTGAAATGCTTTGGAAAATAATTGCATTTGGAAGCCTTCAGCTGTCCTGGGTTTGTGCCTTCGTGCAGGACTGGAATTTCAAGAGATGGGACATAAAAGGGAGTGGAAAAGCAAAGAGAGCTTTGAAGCTGGGGCTGGAGAGCACGCGATCAAACGGAGCGAAATTCCCAGCTCCCACTCCGCGCAGGCAAAGCTCTGCAGCTCCCATGGACAAGCAATTAGGGAACAAATCAGCCCTGTTTGCTCTCCCCGAGGTGAGAAATACCTCCACACCTGGCAGCAACTCCTGCTCCCTCAGACAATCCAGTCCCAACAGGCAGCACCCAGGGGTGGGATGGTGGGAGGGAAGAGGGACCACTCCATCCGCTCTCCTGGTGCGTGGGGTGGATACCACATCACAGAAAGGCCACTCCATCCGCTCTCCTGGTGCGTGGGGTGGATCCCACACCACAGAAAGGCCCTGCCCCAGGTGGTGCTCCCATTCCAGGGCTCACCAGTTGTCATCCACATCCTCCCTGAGGGTGCCCTCTGTCCTCCACCCAGCCTGGGACCAGGGGCTGCTTTGGGGAGGGTGGTGGAGGTGCTGAAGTGAATTCCAGCAGAGGTCTGGTCTCCGAGGTACATTGGGCAGATCTGTTTGGGCAGGATCCTTGTGGATCTGGAGGATCCTTGTGGCATAAGCCATGACCAGGAAGATGTGATTCCTACTGTGGTTACAGCAGTGTCAGGGGGCTGCAAGATCAAAAAGAAAAATCAAGCAAACAAGTCCCCAAAGATCAAGAGAGCTGCAGAGTTTTACCTGGATGCTTCAAGAGTTTTGACAGGTTTGGCTCCCGGAGCTCCTGCCCTTGCCCCTCCTTAGCTTGGCTGTGGCTTCCAGGGATGGGGAACAGATCCAGCATGATGAAAAGCAAAGGGCAGAGAGCAGCCCCAGGAAGGGCTGAAGAGGGAATGAGCATGGAATGAGCACAGCTCCAGCCCCATCATCCCGGTCTCTGCTCTGGCAGGGGTTCCCAGGCACTTGCACCGAGGCAAGGGCAGAGGACAGAGGGGGTCACAGCTCCAGCAGCACAAAGAGGGGTTCAGAGCTGTTCCCACTGGGGCTGGCTGGCTTCCCTCCCTGCTCCCAGGGTCTGCTCACTGCCACCATCCCCATCTTCCTCTGGGGCCATCCCCTGGGTGAAGGGCGTCACACAAAGCCAGAGCAATGGCCCTGCCTTGGAGGGCTCCTCTGAAAATCAGCACATTGAGGGAAAAGCCTCCTTGGGGTCCTCTGGTGCCCAGCGGATGGGGCCATCCTGGTCCCGGCACAGAGCTCGTATTCAGGCTCTGCAAACAACAGGGCATTCAGAGGGAATGAAGGGACAGTGAATCCAGAAGCGATGAACAAAAAAAAAAGGGCATCTTTTCACACAATTTGCCTCGAGGAACTCCTTGTCATATGACGTGGCCAAGGGCAGAGACTTGTGGGATCAAACGACTGCTGAGCCAGCCCTGGGTATTGCCATTATTCAAACCAAAAAGTAAATGACGTCAGAGATGGGGAAAAGTCTCTGAGTGTAAGCAGCAGAAATCACTCAGGCTGTTGAAGGACCACCCTGGAGAAGACTTCCCGAGGACAGAACACCTTGGTGGGCATGGATCCTTGGGAGCAGCCTGGATGAAGGCTGCAGGATGTCCTGCAGCTTTCCCTGAAGCTCCTGGCACCCGCTGCTGTGCCAATAAAACCCCTTTGCTAGCCACAGCGGCATCCAGCCCTCTCACCACAAGGATTCTCTCCTTCCAGCCACTCCCGAAGCTTTTCCTTATGCCTGGCTTGGCCCTCCTCTTCATCTCTGCACCTGCCATGCAAGGAGCTGCACCCATCCACTGCTCAGACCACGGAATCACGGAATATGGGTTGGGCTGGGAGGGACCTTCAACCTCACCTCATCCCACCCCCCCTGCCACGGGCAGGGACACCTTCCACTCAACCAGGTGGCTCCAAGCCCCATCCAGCCTGGCCTGGAACACTTCCAGGGATGGAGATTCCACAACCTCTCTGTGCACAGAGGCTTGCCCTGGGGACCTGGAATACAGCAGGTTGCTTCCCTCCTAAACTGCAGAGGGAGAAGGCAGGGAAAGGCTGAGAGCAGAGGAAGAGCTGGTACAGTAAAACATCGCCTCCAAAAACAAACGTGCCAACAACAGCCCCCAAACACCTTCAGTGATGGAAGTTTCCCTATTGGCACTCACAGCCTGTTAATCCTCCCCTCGGGTACTGGTGATGCTGACTCGAGAGCACAGCCTGGGATGCTGTTGGAGCTTTCCTTGCTGGATTGAGCCATCCCTGCACACTCCCAGGCCGAGGCTTTTCCAGCTGCAAAGACAGGGAAGCGAGCGAGGAGGTCACACAGCCCGACCCTGCAGCTCTGTAGGTTTTTTGGGTTTTTTTAAGCTGGTCAGATAAATGCTTTGAGAAGACACTTGGAAGCCATGGCTGCTCTCTCCAGGGAACTATCAGGCTGATTTTCCTTGGCCAGAGCACGGTCCCGGGGTCAGGCTGTCGGCTCCCATTAAGACTGGGACGTGCGTCACTGAATGGGAAGCGCTTGGCGCTGTTGCTGCTCGTTAGATTGCTTTGTGATAAATCTAATCATTAACCTGCTCCACTTGGCCCGGCTGAAGGTGATAAGGCTGGTGCTGCAGCCGTCCCAGGGGAACCCAGACCAAGTGGCTTTCCCAGGAAGGGCAGCTCCAGCATGGCCGTGCCGGGTCTCCCTGTTCCCGTGTCCCAGCGGGATGCACCTGCCCCAGATTTGGACCCAGGTGGAGGGGTTGGGGTAATTAAGGGTAATTAAAGCTTGGCCATGTGTTACTGCCTCACATCTCCTCCTGCAGTCCTGGCAGGGCCTGAGGCTGGGCTCAGCACCACTGGAAACAGAGGTGAGAGCTTCCCCCCTTTTTTAAGGCTCACCCATGGACCAAGCTCCTTGTGACCCCTCCCGTGCCACATCCAGGGGTTGGAACCCCACTGCAGGTGGTACCCAAAGGTGTGACAGGGCTGCTGGGGACCCACGCTGGGACTGAGCCATCCCAGGGTGCCACAATGGGGTCTGGGATGGTGGCTTTCTCCCTGGGATGGTGGCTTTCTCCCTGGAGATGCGGGCTGAAGGTCTGTCTGCTGCTCATGCTTTAACACACCCAGAGCAAGGACTCATCATCATCATCATCATCATCATCACCTACAGAAACTGAGCAGCTCTTCAGACTCCTCTGACCACCTTCTCTGTGTGCACGTGGGTGGGCAGAGAGGTCCAGAGCAGCCACAGTTCCCTCCTCCTCTCACAGGGGCATCCCAGAGGACAGCCAGCCCTTCCCTGGGGTGTGGGAGCATTCTGAGACCTCGGATCATGGCAAACACACGGGGGCTCCGAGGGGAGCAGCACACACCTGGGTGAGGTGGATAATCTGGGCAGATTGCTCTGCACGTCTCCTGAGCAGTTCCCTGGTGTCTCTGCAGCTCCTCTAGCTGCTCAGCTGGACCTGCCCAGCCCAGGTCCTTGCGTCCCATCGGCAGCGAGAGTCTGGCATTAGCGCTTCCCATCTTCCTCTGGCTTCATGAGCTCGTGGATTCATCACAGGGAATTAAGCTGCCCCTGGTTGAGGCATCCCAGAGTAGCTGCTGGAGCCCTTCTGCTCTTCCAGAGCAGGATGGGAAGGGCTTGGCACCACCAGGCCAGGCAGGCAGACCCTCTGCCTGGAAATCTGGCAGCAGCCTCTGCCACCTTCCCAGGCCTGGGCTGCACAGGCCCATCTCCATGGTTCCTGCTGGAGACAGGGGATGGAAAGTAAACACAAACAAGTGTATTCTCCAAGGAATTTAGGGAGCTGGAGCAGGAGGGGTCCTGCTGGGAAACACAGAGCTGCATTTTGAGCCGCTCAAGGGCCAGCAGTGGCTCCCAAAAACCATCAGATCATCGGGTCTTTGCTGAGCCAGGCTGCTGCCTTCTAGCAGCTGAGCTGAATTTTCTCTCCAGCAAGCTGGCTGAAGTTTCAGGCCCTGGATGAACTTGCAGACAGTACTTCGGGAAGACCTTGGGATGGCAGCGTGCCCCTCAAGCCCTGGGTGCAGCAGGATCCCTCGCAGCAGAGAAGACGCTCAGGGTGGAGCCAAAGGCTCTCCTGGGATGCCGTGGTAGTTTCCCATGCCCGGGGCTGTCCCTGGCAGGGTTGATGCCAGCCCCAGCAGCTCTGCCTGTGTTTGCAGCCTGGCACAGCTGGCCCGGGGCTGGTCCAGGCCATGCCAGCGCATCCCAAACCACACACGGAGCTGCAGCCACAGACAGCAGGAGCGGCCTCCCCGCTCCCTCCCAGGCACAAGGGCTGCAAGCGCAGTTCAAAGTTCTCCTCGGTACAAAAACGGGCTTTGAGGGTAATTTGTTGCAGCTTGAAAGCAGCTGAAGTTAATTACAGAGCAATGAAATCTCACACTTTAATATTGCTTCATTCCCCTTGGCTGGGCTGCCGTGGAACGCTGCTCCGTTCCGAGATCCGGACCCAATCCCCAGACAACATCCCAGTTAAAGCAGGGAGAGGCAGGCTGTGGGATGCACGACCCTCGGGAGAAGGGGGGGACAGAGCTGCACCTGGGGGCTCCTATTGGGCACGGTGGTGCTCAGAGCATCCCTAATCCACACCAGGGCACCCCTGGAGCCTCCAGCCCTGTGCTCAGCTCCTGTTTGGGACCCAGGCCTGTGCTCCCAGCCCCGCTCAGGGCTCTCCCCCAGCGCTGCCCTGCGGGGTCCCTGAGCTGTGCTGCTGCCCGGGAAGCCCCTGGCCACAGGCCAGTGCTGGCCAGGTGAGCTCCTGACTCACGGGCTCTTGAGCAAGAGCCCGAGCGCCGTGGCCAAGGGCAGGGCAGGTGTCTGCATCCTCTGCAGGCCTGGGAAAGGCTGCTGGGAGCACGGAGAGCAGCAGCCTGGCCCTGCCTGGGGCTCGGGCTGGCTCTGTCAGGCAGTGGGATGAGCAGGAGTGGTCCTGCTCTCTGGTCACCCCAGGGAAGGTGCTGAGTGTCCTGGATGTCCTGGCGCTCAGGCTGGCTCTGTCAGGCAGCCGGACAAGCAGAAGTCATCCTGTTCTCTGGTCACCCCAAGGAAGGTGCTGAGTGTCCTGGATGTCCTGGGGCTCGGGCTGGCTCTGTCAGGCAGTGGGATGAGCAGGAGTGGTCCTGCTCTCTGGTCACCCCAGGGAAGGTGCTGAGTGTCCAGGAGTGGTCCTGCTCACTGGTCACCCCGGGGAAGGTGCTGAGTGTCCTGGGGCTCGGGCTGGCTCTGACAGCCAGTGAGGAGTCATCCTGCTCTCTGGTCACCCTAGGGAAAATGCTGAGTGTCCAGGAGTGGTCCTGCTCTCTGGTCCCCCCAAGGAAGGTGCTGAGTGTCCTGGATGTCCTGGGACTTGGGCTGGCTCTGTCAGAGCAGCCAGACAAGCAGAAGTCATCCTGCTCTCTGGTCACCCCAGGGAAGGTGCTGAGTGTCCCCCTTGCCCTCATGCCCCTTGGGTGCTTTCTACCTCTCGGGAATGGCACGGAATAAAGCACCAGGGAGCACCAGGGCGGACACAGAGGCCACAGCACTTGCTAGCAGAACCTGCCTAGCCCAGGCAAGGGCCAGAGCTGGCCCGAGCGTGGCCACAGCCGTCACTACACGACACAGGGCACCTCGAAGCCGGAGGGACGGGCATCCCGGGGTCCTTCCTGGCATCAGCAGCCCAAACAGAGCTAAAAGCACAGACCCGAGAGGCCTCCCCAGGCTCCGAGGAGCCGCGGCCGGCCCGGCCCGCCCCACAGCGGTGTCCCAGCGCCGCCAGGCCGCTCAGAGGCACGGGCTGCATTGCCACCTACCGGGATGTGCTGGGAAAGCCCCAGCTTCCCGCCGGGAAGCAGCGGGAAGAGCAGGGCCCCGAGGCTCTGCCCGTGCCTCACACCGCCCTGCAGCGGCAAGGGCTCTGAGGCACCGAGGGGAGAGGGGTTCGTGAGCTCGGAGCCTGCCAGGGAGCACCAGCGTGAGGCAGCCGCTCCTGACCCGGCCCTGAAGAGGCCTCCCAGAAACAGAGACAGGAGAAGGGAATAAAGATAGGTATTTATTTGAAGGGCCTTCAAAGGTACACCCTAGGGAGCCAGAGGCTCCTGCCAAGATGGACCCCAAGAGGGACCCCAAGAGGGACCCCAAGAGGGACGACAGGTCACAAGTTCCTCACACTTTTATAGGTTTGGTTCATTTGCGTATCAGGGTTAATTCTCCAATTAAAGCTTCAGTTTAATGATGTAATTCCCCTCAGCTCACCCCGCTTCAGAGTCTTTGCTTTACACATTTTGGGCCTAGAAGAGCCTGGCTGTCCTTGAAAGCAAAGCCTGGAGAGGCTTTGTTGTGTCTGCCCAGCACGAGAAAGCAGAAATTCCAGGCTACAAGGAACTTCAGAGTTACCCTCCAAGCAGTACAGGATTTGAAAAATATAAAAGTTAAAACCTAAGGCATCATTTTCCCCCTAAGGCATCATGAGCACACCAGGAAAACGCAGTGCCAGGAGGGTCTGCTCACATCCCTGCTCCTGCTGGGAGTTCACAACCCGGACTGTGGCAGGGAGCAGCAATCAGAGCACCAGCTTTGATGCCTCACTGGGAGCCCCTCACCTCCCTGCAGAGTTCTCTTGGCTCACAGCAAACACCCCAGGGAGAAGCCAGAGGGGACTGGAGACCCCTCAGAGCCCATGGTGGCTTTGGTTTCCCTTCCTCACTGAAGGCACAGCCCCTGCCCGTGCCAGCCTGACTTCCAGGACTGCTTCAGCTGCCCACTGAGGGCAACAGGACCCTGATTTTTACCCATATTCAAAGACAAAAGTGGAAATTGATTTCACCAAGTTCCTCCCTCCTTCAGCCTTGAGTCTCTCCTGTAAGCAGAGAAACCAAAACCCAAGAAGCAGCAAATGGAGTCTGTGTCCTAATGGCAAATCCCAGCCCAATTTCTGACACCCTCACCTTCTGTGGAATGAAACCAATCACCTGTGTCTCCCAAAACACCCAGCAGTGACAGGAACATCCTGAGGGCCGACATGGGCCATGCCAGGGCTGCACAGGCCATGCCTGCTCTATCTTAGCACCATTTTGTGGGTTTTTTTGCAGCATCAACTCCATTTATACACCAGAAACTCTCCTGGGAGCTTTGTATCAAAGCACTTGGTTCCCAAGAAGGAGATGGGCTGCCACAGCGATGTTTGGACCAGCCACCTTCCTGTGAAGAAAAGGAAGCAGAAAAGAGGAGCTCGATAAACCCCACTTCCACCCCATTTCCCGGTCTGCAGAGAGGCACTGCTGTGCCACCCTGGCACTGTAACACTGCCCCAGAGCTGGTTCCCCACTTTCTGCCAGAGGACAGCCTGCAGCAGCCAGGGGAGGAACAGCACCACAGAGACCCAAACCATTGCTCTGCCACAGCTCTCGACCCCCAGCCAGGAGACTCACGCTCCCATTTGGAATGCTCACCCTGCAAGAGCCACCAGCAGTTCTTTTTTTTGAAAAAAACCCACCACATCTCCACCTCACACCCCTGTGCAGGGACATGGGTGAGGGCTGGAGGAGCACAGCCCGTGTGCCTCCATCCCCGCATCCACAGTGCCTGAGGCTCCGGGAGCGGGTGCAGGAACGAGGAGCGGTGCCTGCCTCTCCCGGAGGGAAGCGCAGCGCCCGCCGCGTATTCCAGCCCCGGCTGCCTTTGAAGATGCTCGGCGCTGAGCTAATTGAGACAAAGCCTTCTCAGGCACGGAGAATGGGAGGCTCATTTGTAGCTGCAGCTCCTGCTCGGGAGGGTGCGGAGCGCAGCAGGAGAGGTCCCATCAGATAGCAGCAGCCAGGCTGGGCTCCAGCCCCTGCGGAGGAATTCCGCGGCAGCGGGAGGCAGCGCGCCGGGCTGGAGCTCGCTGGGAACACGTGCTTGGCACAAAACAGGGCTTCGAGCTGGGAACCAGGGCAGAACCTGCCGCTGCCATGGCATCCTGCCACCCACAGGTGTAAGAGCCGAGCAGGATCACAGGGAGCAACGCCGTCAGATGGGATCAGTGCTGGCCAGCACGGACGGGAGCTCCCAGGGCCAGGCACTCCCAAGGAGCTTTGGCCAGGAGCACAGTCGTGGAATGGTTTCAGCTGGGAGAGACCTTAGAGCTCTACTCCAATGCACCTGCCATGGCAGGGACACCTTCCACCAGCCCAGGCTGCCCCAAGCCCCAGTGTCCAACTTGGCCTTGGACACTTCCAGGGATCCAGGGGCAGCCCCAGCTGCTCTGGGCACCCTGTGCCAGGGCCTCACCTCCCTCAGGATGTCCCCTCCTGTCACCCTCACATCAAATGCAAGTCAGCAGAAGGCACCCCAGGGAGAAGAGTCCATCCTTTTCTTTGATCCTCAGACCTCCTTTTCCTCCAAGCTCTCCCGGAACACAGATGGCTTTTGGGGTTCCCACTGTGGCTCAGCCCACACTCAACCAGGGCAGGCACGTTTCTGGGGAGCAGCCCGTCAGGTGACACTGTGCCATCCCACCTCCCCTCTGCTTTGGTTGTTTCCACTCACTTCTGCACAACTGATTCATTCTGCTTTTGTAAACAGCACTGGAAGCCAGCTGGGATTTGTTGTGCACCTAAATTCCACTTGCTCAGCAGGCTCTTCCACAGAAGGGATTCGTTCCAGCCTTTGTCTGCGGTGGGGGCACAACAGAACCGAGGCAGCAGGGATCATATCCAAACCTCACTGTTATTGTGGTGCCCAGAGAAGCTGTGGCTGCTCCTGGATCCCTGGAAGTGTCCAAAGCCAGCCTGGATGGAGTTTGGAGCACCCTGGGATAGTGGAAGGTGTCCCTGCCCACTACAGAGGGGTGGGACAGGATGGGCTTTAATGTCCCTTCCAACCCAAACCATTCTGTGGTTCTATAATTAAAACATCAAAGTTTCACCTTGAAGGAGGAAGAAGAAACTTGCTGGACCTCGTAACTGCAGCCCTGGGCTTGATGTCACTGCTGAGGAGCACAGGGACAGGTGAGGAGCCAATTCCTCATGGAGCAGCTCAGCCATGCACAGCTTTCTTCACAGCCTGGATGGTCCCAGCCGAGGGGGCAGCTGTCAGTGGCCATACTGGGAAAGCACAGGCAAGCCCCAGTCACTCACCTCCTCCCTCCTCCCTCCCCTCCTGGGCCACTGCAAAGTGAAGCCAAGGGGGAGCTCCTCGCTGGAGTGACCAATGGAGCCCCAGGGAGAGCTGGCGGTTCTGCCCAGGAATGTGACCCTCCCCAGGGAATCTGCCTTGGGAAAGCAGGCAGAGCCAAGCACGGGACCTGACAGGCAAGAGGCAAACCCCAGGCATCAGCACAGGCAATGGGAATTTGGGATAAGAGGACACACTGCAGATGGTTTCACACACGCACCTACGCACAAGCACGGAGAGGACTTGAGCCGTGTTATCTTCTCCAGTCTAAGTAAGAACTGGAGATGGATTCATCCAACTGGCACAGCACAGCCTCCAAAACCCAAATCTTTACAGCTGGTTTGCTAAGAGACTTTTTTTGAGGTGTTGGAGTGGGAAGGAGGGAAGAGAAAAACACAGAGGAGGGAGGAGAAAAACACAGCTAGCGCTCCTTCCTACAGCAAGGGGAGAGAAAGTTATTTCCTTCACAGATTTAGGTTATAAACAGTTTCAAAGCAGAGGTAAAGCCTGAATAAAATAAAAAGTATGCTTGAGATGCATGTTGTCATACCACAGGGCTCGCCAGCATTGCTTTTCCTGACTGCAATTGAAGTCCTTTACATCCAAAGCTCAGCCCTCTGTGCTGCTGGAGCGGGTGGGGAAGGCTCCTAAAGCTGGCTCTGCACCCCAGTGAGCCCCACAGCAGCTTCCCCAGCTCTACCCGCAGCACAGAACACCTTTCCAGAGCTGGCCTCAGGTTGCACACACACTGCCAAGTGAATTCCAGCACCCGGAGAAGGCGGCAGCACCGGGATGGAGGACACGTGTACAAACAGAGCTGCGCTCTCCAAAGGGATCCCAAAACCACAGCAGGTGTTCCTTTCATCCCCACAGCCCTCAGTGCTCTGGGCAGGTGGAGGGAGGCTCAGGATCTCACTGCAGAGGGGAAGAGAACAGCAGCACTGGCTGGGAGCCCTGAGGGATTCAGGCATCCCTTCCCGGAGGACACACAGACAAGGCATAAAACATGGAAACAAAGAGCTACAGGATCAGCAAAAAGAGCCACATTTCTGTCCCACTGCTCATTCATGCAGCACCCCAGCAGGCCCCCAAGGCTGCTGTTAAAGGACTCTTTTCCACTGGTTTGGATATGGGAAGGGGCACGAGTGAGACTTGGCTGCTGCATTCCCAGGCGCTGCCCTGAATTCGGGCATGGCTGGCAGCACTTTCCCTCAGCCGCTGAAGCAGCGAGCCCCGTGCTGGAAATGCAAAATTAACTGCAGCCTAAATCTGGACAGTGCTGCTTGAACCAATGCCAAGGCGCCTCATTTCTGTGACTAACTAATACCAAATGAATCATTTCTGTAATAAAACCCCTCCAACTTGGACTTTCAGGGACTCGCAAAAATAATAATTACACTTGTCTTTTATACCCAGCAAACATTGGGCTCTACAGTGGAAGCAAAGCAAGAAGCTGTGAGTACAACTGCTGGCAATTACTTTGAGTATTTTTTATAATTTTATGCAGAGACTCTTGCTGTATGAATTGAGATCACTTATTTCTGTCTCTCAGTGAACTTCTTACGCTTTGCTTTGCTGAGGTCCAGTCAGTGCCTTTCAGAACAATGTTGTTCTGAAAACGAACCTCATAAAACACCACACACAACAGAGCAAGAAATTAACTTTGTGAGAGCCAGGAGGGTGGTACAGGTTTAATTTCTCTTGAATCAGCAGAACAACAATAATCCTGGACAATAATGTGCCACAGTCTTGAAGAAGAGATAGTTCAGCTCTGTTGTTAAGCCTGCCCCAGCTCACTTGGCTATCCCACACCAACCATCCAACATCCCCGAGTTCCTCAGGGACAAACAAACCAGAATAAATTGGTTTTCCTTCCTCTGGGAGTCTGCTCCCTTCTGCTAGGGATGTTCTGAGCAGCGTTTTCTTGGCACTGTGCGAGACATGTGGAGCAGGTGTGCTGAAGGTGGCTCCTCTTCCCTCAGGTTCCGTGGTCCATCCTGGCCAGGGCTGCGGCAGGGATGGATTTCATTTCAGCCAGATCCACTTGTCCCCAACATCAGCGTTGTAGCCTGCCTTGTACTTGCGCCCGGGGAGCTGAAGGAAGCAGAAAGTTCAGTCACAACCCTTGGCACTCCCCACACGGAGCTCCGAGGTGCCTGGTGGGATCTACAGAACGTGGAATGCTGCTTTTGCATTGGAACGATCAAACTTACAGAAAAATCGGTCCCTCGGAAAAGAGTGAGCTGTGCAGCTGAAGGGGGGGCTGCAAAAACCACAGTGTCACAGAACAGATGTGAAAATGAGGGCAGGGAGCTCAGCACCATATTCCACCTGGGTTCATCCAGCTCCTCCCCAGCCTGAGTGAGATGGCTCCCCTCACTGGGTCCTGGAGGAGAGGAGCTGGATCTCGTCCCAAAATAGGCACACGCATTATTAAATATATGAAATACTTCGTGCATGAGATACTGAGTTAATTACCACGTTAAATTAAACCGTTCAAATGAAGCTGCACATTTAGCCTTCGAGAGCTGAACTTAACTTCATTAAAGCAAAAGCAATATCTGCCTGTCTTCAGCAGCAAAGCCAGGAACCACTTTCTGACAGAAAAACCCAAAGATTTTTGAAGCATTTATCCAAATTTCAAGGGTACCCTGGGACCTAAGCAAGAGCCTGTGAGTCTCAGTGCTGAGGCAGTGCCCTTTGGAAAGCACTGACCACAACCTGAAACACCAGAGATGGTGAGATCCCAGTTCCAAAAGCAGAATCCATCTCCAGATCATCTATCCTTACCTCCAGGAATGAAAAAGAAACGGAACAGAACATCTTGGAGCTCCAGTACTGGGGCCCATAAGCAAAGCACCAGAAAAAAAAGCCAATGAGTTTGGTGAGAAAGTCTGAAGCCAGCAAAGATGCTGTAATAAAACTCTTCCTCCTTTAAAAATGAGCTATCTGCTGGCAGCCTCTCCAAATAATTAAGCACAGATCATCTGCTCCATCTCCACACAAACACTGGTTTCACACAAGACCCCAGACTTGTCCTGAGATTTTTCCTCTCCAAAAAAACATGTAAGAGTATCCTGTTGGAGAGAGCTGCCCCTGCAGAGAGAAGCAAGATGCAGTCTTGATAAAATCTATACTCAGGCCACAAAAATGAGCTGTTTAATAAAAGATGAAGCCTGTTGTTCTGAGGAAGGGGAGTTGTGTTTTTATTCACTTCAAAGTCGAAAACCAAGGCACTTCTTTGCCTAAAAATCAAGCTGACAGAAGACCTGACCTGCTCCGTGAGACACTCCCCACCCTGCCTTGTCACAAACCGTTTGTGATCAGTTTGTCTGAGGTTTTTCAATTAATGTCTTGTCTAAACATCAGCAGAAACCTCACAGTCCTGTTGAGAGTTCCCCCCACTGAGTGAAGAGGAGATGGGAGATGAAAATAAATGATTTCTACCTCTGCCCCAAGAATTTCCAGCGGTGAGCCAGGGAGGACATGAGACCTGCTGTGACCAGCCTGTGACACAAAAACAGCTCTCCCTGGTCCTCTCCAGGCAGCACATAATTGGCCCTTTGATACTTGAAGAGATTCCCAGATAAGTAGATTATTAAAGCAACAGGAGATCTCTGGGAAAATACAGGAGTTTACAGTTTTGTTTCTGGGCACATCTGCCCTCTTTAAAAAGCTACGGTATCAGCCCCAACAGAATTCAAATCCGTTGTCCAAAACAAATTCCCCGTGTGCCTCTGGTTAAAGACATGCAAGACATCAAAGCAAGCGTTATAATAAGTATTCATCCATAACTCCATCAGTCACAGTGGGCCTTGGCAAAGGCAGGAGAGTTTGGGGATTTGTTACAGCTAAGCTTTCAAAACAGCAAAAACAAAAAACCAAAAAGGGAAGAGGGAAGCAGAGTAAACAAGTCCCACATTACCTAGGAAGTGGGAGGAGGTGAATTGATGTTCTGTGCACGAGCTGCACAAGTGACACAGAGCAATTCCCCAACTGTGCTCTTCCAAATCCCCCATCCCAGAGCTGTGACCATGGGTGAGGGAGCTGCACGCTTTGGAACGGGGCAGGATTTTGCAGGCCATGGCAAAGAGGAGCAGTAGGAGCACCAGGGGAGATCTGGGGGTGCAGGGCAAGGGGCAGGATGAGCTAGGATGAGTTAGGCTGGTGCTCCAAAGTGCACCCAGCTGGAGCTCCCAGGCTGTTCTTGGCCAGCACCAGGGCAGGGATGGGAACAAGCAGCCAGCCCTGAGGCTGCTGGGTTTGTCTAGGCTGGCCAGTCTGGCTGCAAGAGATGATGGAAAGGAGATAGGAAAAAGCTCTGGCTTGCCAGCAGCTGAGACAACAGAGAGGGACTGAATATTCACCCTCTCTTGCAATACAAGATCCCTGGAAGTGTCCCAGGCAAGCTTGGAGCACCCTGGGATAGTGGAAGGTATCCCTATCCGTGGCAGGGGGGCTGAGATGAGCTTTAAGGTCCCTTCCAACCCAAGCCACTCCACAATTTTATGGTAACAGAGATCCCACCAGGCAACCCCAAGAGCTCCCCCACATCCCTGCAGCAGGAGGCAAGGCTGAGCTCCTGCCAGGTCACCAAGGAACAGATTTTTCCACTCCATGGAAATTGAGTGAGAATGAAGCCCTGGCCTGCTGCATTACACTGCACAGAGCCCCAAAGCTGGCAGCGAGCATTATTTCCAGAGGGATGTGATAAAATCCACCACACAGAGCATGAAACTCCCGAAATGAGCTGTACCCAAAGGTAGAGCCAAGCTCGAAGGCATCAAACTGCTCAACTTTAAAAGAGCATTAGGAAGAGAGATGAAAACAAGACCGTCTCATCAGTTAAATTAAGAACCTGCCACAGAAGTGTCTGTCAAGACTATAAACATGATGAAAAGCCCTATAAAGCAGCAGAGGCTGTGCAGGAGCAACAAGCAGCTCCAGCCAGCTGTTTGCTCTGCGCCGTGGCTGCTCCGGATCCTTCTGCACCAGGCACGTGCAGGTAGAGCTCTGGAGAGCTTTAACCACTTGGAAAGGTTGTTTAGGAGCCCGCCTTGTTTTGCAGCCTTTGGGGAACAAGAGGAATCGCCGTTTCTGCCTTCTATTCCTGCGCTGCTCTGTGCTAATGGCCGGGCTGCACAGCTCCAGGAGCTCTATAAATAGCCTGCTTGGAGCAGCGCTGATCAAAGAGCACTTAAAAGCAGAGTCATTACTCGGCGAGCTCGGGCTCATTCATCAATACCCCAAGCTCATCCTTCAGAGGCTGTTTGTAACAGCCATAATAATAGCCCCTTCCATCACTGCTGGGAGCAGATGACTGCTTTTTGCAGGAGAAACCCTCGCTTCCCAACGTTTGGCAGTGCTGTAGGCACACAGCTAAGATCTGAGACAATCTAGGAACGTGGGGCTTCAGATGCTGGCTGGAGCCTGGGAGGGTTTGGTTCCTGATTGCTCCTTCCTATTCCTGCTTTGGTTCCTCTCCACAGAAACCCAAAAGGAGACTGTAGCCAGGTGGGGTCGGTCTCCCCTCCCAAGTGACGAGAGGAAACAGCCTCGAGATGCATCAGGGGACATTGAAACTGGATATTAGGGACAGAATTCCTCATGGAAAGGGCTGTCACCCTTGGCACAGGCTGCCCAGGAGGGATTTAAAAGCCACGTGGATGCAGCACCTGGGGCCATGGGCTGGTGGTGGCCTCGGCAGTGCTGGGTTGAAGCTGGACCCAACGATCCTCTCCAATCCCAATGATGCTGTGCTCCAGAGGAACAGCTAAAGCAGGGAAGGGGGTAATTCCCCCCAACACACATCCAAGGGGTGCAGGGCTTGGTTTCCAAAGGCCTGGCACGGACAGGCGTTTGTTACAGCTTCCCTCCTGCCACTCCTCACTCCAGCAGAACCCTCCGTGCTGCTAACATCCACGACAGCCCAAAACACAAGGGCACCCAAAAGTTTTGCTGGATTGAGGCTAAAACAACTCCAGTCTGCTGGGGTTGTTCCGTGGCTGCTGTCCTGCCCTTCATTCATTCGGAAAACAGACAACAAAAATCCTTTGGGAAGAGAAGTGCCCATAGGAGGATCCTTTACCCACTGCAGAGAAAAGGCAAGGAACTCATCCAAGCCACACAGCACAGTTAAACACCTCAAACTGATACCACTTCACAGCCTCAGATCCATGGAGATGTTACCACTCTATTAAATTATATTCCAATTAATTTTAATTTAACTGAGATCTACCCTGGGGACCACCTTCCTCCACAGGTATGGGACTAAGAGGGGTTTGGGAAACGGGGACGTGCTCCCACATAAAAACGTGTTTCCTTTCACAGGGACAGCCTCTCAAGTTGGAAATGGATTATTTGAATGCCAGTGGGATTTAATTGTCTTTTTGATTTACAGAGGCACCCAGTACCTGGGAGAGCAGGGGCATCACCTAAAGTGAAACAGGCACAACCACCAAGACCAAGATTTGAGACAGTCCCAAGGTCTGTCAGGCTCCTGCCCTACCATTTCTGGGATAGATATCCCTGCCAACTGTCCATGATACCTTTCAGGGAGAGCAGGGTGGAGAAGCTGCCTGTTCCTCAAGAGGGGCTGCTCTCACTCTCTCTCCATATGGACAGGATTGGGGAGAGCAGGGGAGAAGCGGGAAGGTGGGAAGAGAAGTAGACCCAGGCACCCTTGAGCAACAACTCTGCCAGTGCCAGGTTTTTGTTATTCCTCAGGTCCTTTTGGGCTTACTGATACCTAGCCAGGCAACATCTTCTTACTTTAGAAAGGGCTAAAAATACTTTTGCAGAGATAAAACAGAAAAAAACCCCCTTAAATGAAGCCTTTTCTAATTTATAGTGTGTCTGCTTTCATTCCTTCCTGGATTCAAGAGCAGACAGGGCTGGGCATTACAGCTGTCAAACACCTCCTTTAGAACAGAACTAGGAAAGGAGATCTTGATCCTAAAAAGAATGAAAACTTCATCAAGCCAAGAAAAAGATGGCAGGAGAGAGAAAACAGAAGGTTCTATCAAAGACAGCAGCTATGGCAACGATCACAAACACGGAGAAGAAAGATATCCTAAGCTCCCTGCTCCTGCAAAGGCAAGAGTTGATCCTGCTGTTGCTCCAGACTCTGGCTCTCTGAAAGCTCAAGTATTCCTTTTGCAGCTCTTTCAGGAGATTTTTGTGTGAGGAGTTCTCTGCACTCTCAGCAGAGATGGGGAGCTAAGGGACCTGCCAAGCCTCTGCTTGCCAGCAGCCACCTTCAGCCCCACAGCTGCCAGGAGGGGCCAGGGCTGCTCTTGGGCCACCTCAAACCTGGAGAGCCTTGCCCTGATGTCCTCCTCCTCCCTCTGGGGCTGGTAGTGATTTCCCACTGCAAACACATGCCCCTACAGCCCTCTCAGTTATAGGGTGTGCGACAGAGCTGACTCGTGCTGCAGGCCCACCTTCCATCCCTCACAGCTACTGCCCTGCAACCACCTCAAAACTGGAGGATTTCCCCTCCTAAGGCTGCATCCTGATGGAAAAGAGTAATGAAAGGCCTGGGAAAAGAGTGTGGGATTCCCCTCCCCTCCCATCCTGTTCCCTGACACAGGGCTGCAGCCACACATTCCCAAGCCCCAGGGCAGGAGGGAGGAGGATGAGGAGCAGGGTACAAACACAAAGCTTGGCAAGGCAGCTGAGCTGTGCAAGGAGCTGGATTGCACCTCACAGCAGTAGCCAGGCCTTTGATCTGCTCAAGCTCTGCTTGCCTCATCCTCAGTATCCCTGTATTCCAAAAGCAGTCTTCCACCAAGGAAAACGGGGATGGAAGTGAAGTGAGAGCCTTCTCTTACCTTTCCATGGCATAGGAGAAGGAGGAATCACCTCACACTGCCAGAGGGCAGGGATGGATGGGATATTAGGGAGAAATCCCCCCCTGGGAGGGTGGGCAGGCCCTGGCACAGGGTGCCCAGAGCAGCTGTGGCTGCCCCTGGATCCCTGGCAGTGCCCAAGGCCAGGCTGGACACTGGGGCTTGGAGCAGCCTGGGACAGTGGGAGGTGTCCCTGCCCATGGCAGGGGTGGGAATAAGATGAGTTTTAAGGCCCCTTCCAACTCCAAGCGTTCTGTGATTCTTTGATTCTCTGAATTGCAGCAAACAGCTGCACTTTTATGCACACAGCAAAGCAGACACACGTCAGAGGAGCCACCTTCCCCCACTCCAGGAGATGCAGCAGGAGTGTGAAGTACATCAGCACATTATTTAAGTACACTGATTCCATTAAACAGAGCCATTTGTTTGCATCCTGGCTGCAAACACATCTGCCTAAGTGCTCCAGCTCTCCAGCTTCGCAGGGCGCACACGGAGTTTGGAGCAGCATCCCTGGGGATTGTGTGCACTTGGAAGAAAGGCACAGAGATACAGCAGTTGTTAAAGGGAGGGGGGAAAAAAAAAAGAAAGGGTAGTCAAGCCTTTACTAGTCTGACAGTTCCTAAAATAATGTTGCCTCCCTGAAGAATGAACATGCTTATCTCTGATCTACAGAGCCTGACTGAAAGGTTGCTTCTCCCTTGCCAGAAAAGCATCCTCAGAAGTTTCTGAATGCCTGAGCAGAACTGCTGGACCCTGCCAGAGGGCTTTATGGTGTAAGGAGGGCTGCAGAAAGCCACCTCCTCCTCACACATGAAAAGAACCCTTACAGAAGAAATTTAGAGGATATACACAAAAAAAATAGTGAGTTTTGAGTATTCAGAACTGTATGTGGCCACCTCATTATTTTGTGGAAAAGCACACACACTAAAAATCTTGAACTCTGAAGAGTGTTCCCTACTCCTCCTCCTCCTTCTTGGTTGCTTCTAATGAATATTTTTAACAAAACCCAGCTTCTGCCTGGAATTTGTAAATCCCTGAAAAACACCATTATTAGGCAGCATGAATTGTGTGCACGGAGCTCTGAAAAGCACAGCAGTTTGCTGCCTGTTGGAGAGATCAAGGATTTATGAGTAGTTACAGAGGGGAAAAAATCCCCTACGCAAATCATTGTATTTATGTGGTAAACATCATTACCCCAACTTTAAAAGCACGTATTTCTCACGAGGAAAAGTTAAACTTCTGTAATTATCCCGTAATTAAGCCTTTACTTACAAGTCATGTGAGCCTAAACCCTTTATCTTCAAATGCCAAAGTGGCAGCACAGCTGTGACCATCCCTGCACAGACAGGGGCAAGGCAAGGCCTTGTGATTCCCTCTTTACAGACCCAAAAAACCTCACAGCCCAAATCTGGGTGTCTGGAAGCTCATCTGCTCTCTGTGCCTCTTGCTGGATCACCTCTGCACAGCAGCCTTGCCTGAGAAAAAAAATTCATCCCTTCATTTGCTAAACAAAGTTGGAAGGAAAAAAAAACCAAAACCAACAAACCCAGATCTTCAAAGTTTCAACACAGAGAATGCAATCCTCAGAACATGAAACAGCAGGTGGGGCTGGCTCTGTGCTTCCCCTTCCAGTAGCTTATGGAAAACAGGAGAACTCAGCACCTTTTGCCCTGTGCACCATCCCTGAACAGCCCCCAGACCACCGAAGGATTACAAGCATCCAGAAGGGAGAGAAAAGGAGTATTAGCATAGCCTAAATCCAACAGAATACTTTTGAAACGAGCAGCTCCTCCTGGTTCCAAAGGACATTATCACTTTCCACAGCACTTTCCTGAACCAGGGCCTACAAACACGGCTGCAGAAGGGAGATTGTATTTTGGCAATGGTGGTTTTTTTTTTTTTTTTTTTTTGCTCAGCTTCAGCTGTCAACGAACTGGCACAGAGCAGAGCAATCCAAGAGCACAGCTTTCCTTCCCAGGTACCCATATTCCTACTCCTGAGCATCCATCCCCTTTGCTACATCTGCAAGGCAAGCCACAAACTTCTCCTGGCAGCCAGTTATCTGATGAGCCAGGACATTCTCAGTTTCCTGCCAGCACAAAGAGGGATGTGCTGCTGTAAGAGGCAGAGGAAAAAAGGCTTTCAGAAGCCTTACCCCTGGCTCTCAGCACACAGCACCGGGGTCACATCTAGCTGTGTGTCAGGCAGCCTCAGCAATTCCCAGCTCTGCTGCAAAGGGACATCTCAGCCCCAAAAAAAGCCCTCTCATCTCGGGGAAGAAAGGCACTGGCAGTGCAGATGGATGTTGTGTGTTAGAGACAAGCCATGCAGCAGATCCTGCTCAAATCTGTGCTGCACAGCACAGGCGGCTCCCGGAGGGAAGGGCTCCAAAAACCCTGAGCCCGAGCTTGAAGGCTTGGATTTAAGAATGTGACAGCAAGGAGGAGGAAATTCTGAGAGCAATTTCTCGGCTGGACCAGGGAGTTTTCAAACCCGTTAGACAACCTCAGATGCTTTCTGCTGCGTTAACCTTTAGCTTTAGCCCCTTTTACAAGCTGGAAAGGTCACATCTCAAATGAGGCAGAACAGTGTGAACCCCGCAGCCTCTCCACTACACAGCCAGCCGAGGAGGAACAAATTATGTGGAATATTCTGACTATTCCAGAAGAAAACATTGGTAGTTCAGTTTCCAAACAACTCCATGAATCTGTGGCTTACATTTTAATTTCAGTAAGAGACTATATACTACCAGGAAAAGAAAAATGATCGTGCTTTGATCATGCAAATCATGGTTTCTAACAATTTATATTGTATATGTCTCCCTTTGTCTTCAGGAGTGCTTGGAAAATAGTAAGACGCAGTGGCAGAGAAGATTTCAACCCAACTGGAAAGCAGAGGCTCACCTGTAGCTTCGGCCACTCAGTATTAATTATCATCAGCTCCACAACTTCTCTAAGGAGCTTTTCCAATAGCTGGGCCCCAGGCAAGCCCCATGTAGGGGAGAGGACCCCATCCATGCCAGGGAACCACGGAGCAGCAGCAGGGCAGAGCTCCGAGGGGATTGGAAGCTGCTGTCTCCAGAAGCAGCAAGGCAGGAGCTAATTAAAACCCTGTGTGGGAGCCTGCATGAGGTGTACGAGAGCGCTGGGCACAACAGGCTTTGGATGCGTGCCCACGTGCAGAAACACTCTATTTAAAGCAACAGCACTTTGGGGAAGCGAGGCAGCATCCATTCCTCCTCAAAAAAAACACCCCCTCCCTCAGCGCTTGATAAGGAGTCGCCATGGGTTTCCAATTTTCTTGTTTGACTTAAAGGATTATTTTAGATTTCAGAGGTCACAGACTCATCAGGGCACGCGAAACAAAAACAAATGAAAACCATTTATCCTTTAGTCCACAGCTAAAGATCAAAAAAAACCCAAAAAAAAAAAAAAAAGAAAGAGAAAATCAGCTTATGAAACAAACCATTTGCTTCGTTATTCCTCTCGGGGGGAAGCTAGACTTCAAAAAAGGTGGGGATTTGGGCAAAATGCAGAAGTTATGGGTAGGAAAGGGCAGGAGGGCAGCAGCAGGGTGTGCCTGGCAGGGAGGAGCAGCCTGGCTGTGTCCCTGGCTGTGTCCCTGGCTGTCCCCAGCAGCACTCACCGAGCGATACTCGTAGTAGATCCTGTCGTACTCGGTGCCCCCGATGGTGATCTCGGGAACAAAACGTGGGATGGACACGGAATCCAGCACTCCAGACTTGTCCTGGACACTGCGGGGAGAAGGAGCAGTGGGTTACACCCTGCCCCAGCAACAGCAATGGCCAATATTGCACCCAGAGAAGCTGTGGCTGCCCCATCTCTAGAAATGTTCTGAGCCAAGCTGGATGGAGCTTGGAGCAACCTAATCCAGTGGAAGGTGTCCCTGCCCATGGCAGAGGGTAAAACTGGATAAGCTTTGAGGACCCTTCGACCCAAACCATTCTGGGATTCATAATCATCATTCTATGACAAAAGAACTACTTTAATCATAGTTAAATAAAGCTTCCAAAGGTTTGGGCTGTTTTCCAAACATTTATCCTTCTCCTCACAAATCTATGACATATTGCCCCTCATCCTTGCCTCCAGTTTGCTCCTGCTCCACTTTCCTGCTTCTCCATTTCCCCTCCCAGGTTTTTCCTCCTTGGAGATGCTTCACCATTCCTGGGAGCCTTCTCCACGAATCCCCTGTGGCTTTTTAGCTTTCTACAAAAGCAGTGTAAAAGGCAGTGGTTTTATTGAATGCCACACACCACCTTGCTAAATTCCCATCCCAAATGGATCAATGAGGCAATGAGAGGGTCTGGAAGCAGGCAGCGCCTCCAGCATCGTGCCTGGGAATACCTGGAGGAATCCTGCTGCAGCAGGCTCCAGGAATGGATCTCGGGATCCACCAGCAACCCACTCTGCACAGCAGCAGCACTTCAGGTACCCCCGGTGTAAAACGCCCGAGAAGCTGCTAGAAAGCCTCCTGCTGCCTGTGCTTCTCCACGGGCCGACAGTGCCACCTGGATGTGTCCGGGAAAAACACATCCCTCTGCAGCCAGCACTGACCAAACCCCAAACCCAATCCAGACACTCCGCTGAGAAAGGTGCTGTTTTCAGGGAATTAACGTTTCTCCGCAAATAATGACGTGCACATCAAGCACGGGCCCCGAGAAAAGCAAAGTTCGCCATCTTTAAGCAATTGTTTTTACCCCGGGATCATAAATTTTTGGGAGCTTTCCTCCCAGCAATGAAGAGTTTCAACAAGTAAACTGGTTTGCTAACATCCCCTGATATTCACACTGCACATTATCCTACTAGAGACTGATTTGTAAGGAAATACAACAACCCAGTCAAAGCTCAGGTGGGAGAAGGTGAGGATAAATGCCCTTTTCCAAGAGCAGGATCAACCCCAAAGACACTTCCTATAAAGGGCAACATCATTTATCTTCAACAACATTAAATGTGTATTTCACATGCTGGAAGGCACAGAAGTGAGTCCAGGCACATACAGAGCACAACTTCACACACAGAAATCAGGTTTTGGAGCCACCCAGCCCACAGTGAATCCATTCCTTCCTGAATCTCAGCCATTTGGAGAGGACAACTCCCAGGCACAATTAATTTTAGTTATGGCCCAAATGACAAACCTGCTGCCCCAGGAACTTCTTTGCACAAGAAAATGGTGAAAGCTACTGATGGCTTCTCCATGTTCTCTGCACCCTCAGAAATAGTTTGGCATATGAAGTAAAAGCACACCCAAAGACACCTGCCACAACAATGTCTAACCACAAAAACCACAGCCGCTTGCCAGGACTAATTCCCTGCTCAGCAGGAAGCATTCACAGGCACCTTTTATGTTTCTTTCATTTTCTCTCTCTCCCCCAGCAGAAAATTATCACTATTTATTCTTTTCTGACACTCTACCAGACTTTCCTGAGGGAGCTCTCAGCATGCAGCACCTTTACCTTCCAGATTAGGTCACACTTGAAAAGGAACCGAGAGCGTGTAAGCGACTGTGTGGCCCCAAGACTTCTAAGAACATCAATTTTTAGCTCACATAACCCTCTTAACCACGGCTCTTCCCAGTGCTGCACAGGAGTCCCACCTGGAAGCACCCTACAGCAATGGGTATCTCATCTCTTCTCCTAAAGCACCTATTACACACTAATTCCCACGCTTTATCCAGCACAACCATGCACAAGCAGAAGAATCAGGTTTGACACATTCCTGCTTCTTTTCAGAGGAGGAATTTCTGCCTCCCTCACAGGCAGCTCACAGCAGGACACACACCATGAACATCAGAGGCTGGTGAGCCTTGCCAAAGGTGCAAGGTGGGGTAAGGGAAGGAGACTGGATAGAAAAAAAATAAATAAACCAGGCAACCCAACAAAAAAAGCCCCAAGCTTGCATAGCCTGAGCTGCGATTTCTCAACACTTGATGCTGGCACAGTCACAAAAACTCAAGTGGCAAGAGACCTAAATGCACTCACTGGCCTAAGAGCCAACACCACAGAACCATTCAAGATAAATTCTCTGTTGACACATGAAATCAATTTTCCTCCTTCTGCCAAAGGGACAGATTTCCCCATTTGGCCAGGCAGAGCAGGTATGGCATGGCCAAGGTGAGGCACAGCCACTCCCTTGGAGAGCAAACACTCACCACCAACACCAAGAACAAAAAAAAACATTTTCCAAAAAAAGCAGGTCTGCAAGGAAAGGGGAGAAGGTGCAACAGCAGCTCTTCAAACCTATAAAAGCCACTGCAAAGAGGAAATCACAAAAGAAGTGTTCCAACTGAAGCAAAAAGACGGGTGGCAAGGCTTGGAGCAGCCTGGGATAGTGGAAGGTGTCCCTGCCCGTGGCAAGGGGAGGGATGAGATGGGCTTTGAGGTCCCTTCCAACCCAAACCGTTCCCCAGGCTCTGAAAGAGCTGCAGGGACGGATCAGATTTAGCTGTGCACTTGCCTGATGCAACAAGTCAGGCACAGCAAGTTCCCCCCCACCAAGCTGATAAAATAACACAGGCAAGGTTACCCAGCCTGCAGCTCCTCACCCCAAACGGGATTTGTTCTGCAACACGGGTGGCCAGACAAACATCACAGGGAAGGGTTGGGATAAAAACAGGCCTGAGACACTGCAGTGGCAGCAGAGGAGCTCCCGGAGACACTGAAAAAGCCAGAATGGTTTCTGCTGGACTGGGTGCTTGGGGAGGAAGGGAAGATGTGAAGAGCATCCTCTGGAAGAGCCCCGCAGCTTCCAGACACAACTGCAGCCCTCTTTAACCTTTTACCAAGATCCCCCAACCCCGCTGCCAGGGCAAGGCAGAGCACTTAAGGGCACGGCAGGGAGATAAAAGCCATCATTATGCAACTGATTGCCCATGGGTGCGGCTCCGCGGTTTGATTAGCTGCCTGATTTGCATCCATTACTCGGGGGCCCTGCTGGGGGTTCTGTGCATCAGACCCTCCATGAGGGCAATGAAGTTCTCCCCGGCCCTGCTCATCCATCCCGGGCCCCCAAAACACGCAGAGGGTGGAAGGCAGCAGCAGGGCTGACCCAGCCCAACGAGCTGGGAGGGCAGCAAGGGAAGCAACTGCGGATGGAAAACCAAGCAGGGCAGAACTCAGGGTGGATATTGGGGGAAGCTTCCTCACTGGAAGGGTGGTCAGGCACTGGGACAGGCTGCCCAGGGCACCGGTGGGATCTCTGTCCCCAAAAGCATTCCAGAGCCATGTGGCTGCGGCACCCGGGGGCATGGGCTGGTGCTGGGGGAACTCCACGATCCCACAGGGCTTTTCCCACCTGAAGGATCCTAAATATCCGCTGGAACCTCCCAGAACAGCCACGAGAGGGCAGCGTGTGCCAGCACACGAGCAGGCACCGGGAGCCTGCGGGAAAAGCGCTTTCCAAAGGGAAAATTCCCGTGGGCTCGGGATACCTGCACGTCTGTGGGGACCACAAGCTCTTCGCTGCTACCTTGATGCCATGATGATTTTTTGCCTTTTATTTTATACCCCTGTTATGCCTTTTTACAGCTTCTGTATTCTTGGTGTTTTTTGCCTACATTCCTGGACTTGTTAAGCTGAGACGAACTATTTTGGAGGTTTCATAGTTAGGGATCAGAGTGCCCAGAGCCCAAGGTCCTCTCCACAACACATTCTGTAAACTAAGATAGAACCATCCAGGGGAAGGTTCCTTGGAGGGGGGGGGGCTCATTTGAGCCGCTCATTGGGGAATTTATGATAGACATGCTAATTAATAAAACCAGATATATATATATTAATATAGCAGATCTTTTAGGGGTGGGAATTGCAGCGTGCATCGAGGTGCACTCGACCTGGATGTGGTGCACCTAAGGATGCTCAAATAAATACCAAGGTAAAATCCCTTTTCCCCTTCTAACCCTGTTTGCCTCTTGATTTTAAGACCAGGAAAAGGCATCAGCTGGACACTGGAAAAAGAAAAGCACCAGCTTTAAGGTTCATGGACTCACACCTGAGCTGGGCATGGATGTTCCAGCATGCAATTCCAACAGGGAAGGCCTGCACAGCAGGTTTCCTGCACTTCTGGAGTTGCCATGGGAAAAGATGATGTCCAAACACACACATTTGTACAGGGAAGCTCTTACCAGGCTGCCCAAGCCTTTGCCCAGCCTTCCCTCACCCAGCTGAGCGAGGCACGAGCACAAGGCTGGCACAGGATGTGTTGTCACCCCTTTATCAGTGCCCTGATAGCCCAGCACAAGCAAAGATTCACGAGCAAAGCCCAGGAGCTTTTTGGACTCGATGCTCCCTGTGGGTGCCTTCCAGTGCAGGATAATTTATGGCTCTATGGTTTAAACAAGCGGTTTATTGCACTCTGAGATCTTCAACCAACCACGTGTTTTTGCCAAAAGAAGAAATAATTTCGTGTTATCTACAGCGACAAGAGCTTCATGCAGGAGACTCTCTCACCCTCCTCTAGGGCTCAAGGAAAAACAGAGTCCTTAAAGCAAGTTATTCCCTTATAAAGCTGTGAAACAGAATTTTCATACAGTGTCTTAACACCCTGCTCTAATTGCAAGGTTTCCTTCAACTCTCTCCTACTCACCACAATTAATAATCCTTTCCTAATACCTGCACTGGTGTGGAGCTACAGGAAAACAAGCAACTTATTCCCTCTTTCCAAGGAAATCTGATTGTGGTAATTTTGCAGGGCCTAAGTCACCAGATGTTATTCTCCAATTCCTACACAAAGAAACCTCCTCTTTGATACATCAAACGCACCCAAATCATGACTTGTTCCTCTCAGACACCACCCAACACTGCTCCTCTGCAATCTACCTTCACTTCTTGATAGAAAAACCATAGAAAAGGAGAATTAGCTCTATTTTTAGGAGGTATTTGAAGTAACAGCACAGAAAAGTGAAACGCAAGAAATACCACAAGTCTGCAAAAAAAGTTTAACTTACTACTTCAATGCCTGTCACAAAGACACAAACTTAGGGGCAGATATTCAATTTTTAAAAATCCCTGTTTCTATTAACGTGTGAGATGACCAGGAATTAATGAAAATAATGTAACTCTTAAATCTTGTTTTAAAAGCGTAACTATACTGAAATTTCCACCTGTACATTCGATCTGAAGTTGCAGCAAAATGGGGGAGCCTGTCTCACCACTTCTGGTATTAACAGACTTACAAGTGCAGGTATATCCTTTATATTTGTATCTTTATATTTTATATAAATAAAACTGACAAATAAATGGTGCACTCACAAAGAATTATTAAAATCAAATTAAATTCTTTTCCAACATGGCACTTTCCACTGTCTGAGTCTGCTCTCTTCCCATCCAACTGGGCAGACAAGGATCTCTGACAAAAGCCACTCTTAAACTTGCCTGGGTGCTCCAGCCTGCAGCCTCTTACTTCATCCATCAGCAGCAAAAATGCCTCACCACGTTCCAGTGCCAAGCACCAGTATCACAAAATGTAGCCCCACCTTTAAAAACTCCTGGCTTTGACCATTTCCCCAGGGATTTGATGCCCGGAATTGCTCAGTGGCTGGATGACACCATACTTACTGAAGCCTCAAGTGATGGTAGGAAACATCATCTTGCTCCAGCCATGGCCCCTTGTCAAACTTCAGGTACTCAATGTCTTCTATTACCTGCAATCAGAGGAGAAAGCTCACTAAGGGGGGGCTTGATCCAAAAATCAGTGAAATAATCCAAACAGATTACTAAACAAATGGGAAAGGCTTCACTGCTAAAGCTGTAGCAACGAGGCAAATGTTCACAGGTAACACGATCACCTCCCCATTCCATTCCCAGAGGCTGTGGCCCTGCCAGGAGCACCGGACACACACGTGGGGCACCCCTTAACACCCTGTGATTCCAGCTTTGGGTGGCAGGGCATCAGCTGCCTGAGAGAGGTGCCTTGTTTCCAAATTCTTACCTGATCCAAGGCATTCTTCCTGAACCTGCCACTGGGACAGAAAAGCACAGAAAGTACAACCTCACCCCTGAGGGAGAACGAGGAGGAAATGGAGGTAAGCCCACATTTAACTCCCTTTTGGTACAAAACTGAAACCATCACGGCACAGAGGACGCCTGTGTGGTTGTTTTTCTCTCCAGAGAGGCTCAGCAGCACATTCCCTGAGACAGGCAGGGGAGCAGACGTGGCACTGGCCTGGGTGCTGTGAGGTTCACATCACAGAAACAAAGGCAGGTTCCAGGCTGGAACACTCAGCCCTGGAGGGGCTGCACCCATGAGTCCAAGGGCTCAGGATTTCACTGGCCATCAGGACCCACCCGTGCGTGAAAGGAAAGGCAACACTCACAGCTCAGCAGCCAGAACCCTTCAAACAAGCAATGCCAGCTCAGCAAATCATTCCCTCAGCGTCCCCAAGCTTATCAATTCCAGATTGGAGCTTCAGTTGCAGCCCGGCTCCAGCAGAAAACAGATCTTTGCTGCTCCAGGGGGTAATTGCTTATCACACCCGGCTGGCTGGAGCTGAGGGAAGCCTGCCCTGGTGTCAGGAGGATGCACTGCAGGTGCCTGATGAGGTGGAGGCAGCACCTTGGGAGGAGTGGATCGTTACAGCTCCAAACATCCCTTTCCAGAGACCTTTTCCATAGGGAAAGGATGAAGCTGAGGTCATGACCAAGCTCCTCACGGCACATTGTCAATCCACTGACACACAAGCAATGTCAACTCAGCAATGAAGTGACAGAACGACAAAGGAAAAATCATTGTATTCTTTCCATGAAATCCACTGTAATTATTCCCTGCAAGCACTAAATCCCAGCTACTACCACTTAGAAAATGATAACCAAGTGCTGTTACAAAGTAGCCCTGACTATACAGGGCCACTCTTACACCAGCATTATGTTTTCATGGTGAGAAATAATGGTTTGGACACGACTGAATAAACATTTTCGAGGCACAAACTGCTGCAGCACAACTCCAAGATGAGAGGAAGGGAGGTGTATGGTAAGTTAGTTCAAACTGCCATTATTTCTTTCAATTGTTTAATTGAAAACCTGAGCAAAAGCAATTCCCTCTCTACTCCACAGCACAGCTCTGGAAACTCTGCACCCGATAACAGCACTAATCACAGAGTTGCTACAATAGGGCTCAGAATGTGCTACAGGGGAAAAAGCATCTGTATCCAAATTACTTTTGCTCTCTGTTATCATCATCATATCAGATCTCTCTCCCAGCAGCTCTTTAACAACGGCATCCATTTCCCAACCAGGATAGAAGAACAACTTCATTTTTCAGGAATGCCCTGGCACACCCCAAGAATTAGCAGCAAATAGTCAAGGCTTTAAAAAAGAAAATTAAACATACAGCTAACTTTGTATTCCCAGTTTTACCCTCGTGCAAAACCAGTGAGGAACACCCTAATGAAGCTCATTTCAGCACTCATTACCCCTTCAGCCACCACAACCCAAGTTAATTACAACAGGAAACCCCAACTGACCTTATTAAGACACTTTAAAAAAAACCAAAAATCCTTTCTAAGCTGTGTATGCCTGCTCTGAGCAAATCAAAAGTTATTAAACTGCAAGGCCATAAAAAACCTCAGCTCCCAAATCCCCAGGCAAACAGACTGGAGTGAGCTAAGGAGCACTGCTGTCTGTCAAGGGGATACACCTGTGCAAACACACACCTCACAAGCCAAAGCCCTCCTGCCAGCCCTGGTTCCCAAATTTCTGCTCTGTCATCCCAAAGGGAGACTCAATCTCAGCAGAAAAGGGGAAAAAACAATTATTTCAAGCAGAACAAGTACCAGTATCTACCACCAACACCCAGCAATGACAATGACAACATCATGGGCTGGATAATCTTACAGGGTCTTTTCCAACCTTAATCACTCTGTGGTATTGTACTTTAACTTCCAAATAATAATAATAATCCTTCCCCTAGTCCAGATTTGTCCAAGCAAATTAAGGACTCCACTGGTGCATCTGATGACCCTATTTAGAGCAATGACAAGATTGCTGAGCTCGGGAGAGTCACTCCTTGAACAATAAGAGCTTTAGACTGACTTTAAACCCTGATTTACAGGATTAAAATCAAATCTCTAGCAATGGGGTTTACTACAAAAAAAAAAAAAAAGAAATCTAGGGAGGAAACAACCTGCTTTACTCTGACCACTTTGAGATGTGTCCAGAGATGAGGACAGGACAAAAACAGGGATATAACCCCCGACCCAGCCTTCCTTTAATTCACCAAGTACCGTCTTGAAACACCACAGTTCTCAACTTTGATTCTCACTTTTATGTTACCACCCAGAAAAAATAACTGTAATTGCTCTAGATGCTCTATATTCACACCACAACCTCAGCTTCTTTGTTCATTTCAGCCTGATTTTTTTGGTATATTTTTTCTGTTTACCATCTGCTGTTACCCCGAAGCCACCAGCCCTTTTTTAGGGGTATAAACCCACCCTGCCCCACAGGCCTACTGGTTATTAATGACAACCTTTACTATCCAGTGCAGGATAAAAATCCAAAAATCCATCCACAGAATGTGGCACACAATCCTGTTCTTCTAAAGGGAACCAAAAGGCCTAGAGTCAAGCAGCAGTGCACCTGTGTGGGGAGGAGGATGGAGTGTTAATTTTTAGGACCAGAGAAGTCCTTATCAATATTTTCTGCTTCACACCGTGGTATGACCAGAACTCTGGAGGGCTCCTTGGGCAAAAAGGCAATTTTAGTCTGATTAAGGGTCATTTAATTATTAAAATACACATCCTGAGTATGCTAATAAGCTTAATGAGGTACTCAGCTCTCTGCTGAGATCATACTGCACACAATATAGGAGAAGGAGGAGGAGGAGGAGTTTGGGCTGTGTATAAGCAGGGTAGGAATTCCACCTCATCAGGAGGAAGATCCAAAAAGCCCCTGGACACAGCCCAGAGGCAATTCTCCTCTCCCTCCTCCGAAGTAGGGATGATTCCTTGGCAAGCTTCCATTATTATTGTCCAGTTAACATCATATTACTGTTATTAATAGATATCTACCCCTAGAACTGAAACGGGCCCAAAACCTGTCCAGAATCTCAAAAACCTTGGTGCTCCTTCCCTCAGGGAACAGCAGCTACAGAGAAAAGTCAACGATGGTGTACAGCAAAAGGCTTCTGTTATCCCACTAATAATCCTCCACAAGCAGGAAAGTCCACTGAAATAAGGCAAATCTATTAAACTTACTCCCAGGAAAGCAAAACTTACCTTCTCCACATCCTGAGCTGCAGTTGCTGTGTACTGCAGAACTTCACTGCTCTCGCTGCAAAGAACACAGACAATGAATTCCCCTGATAAAACTGCTCTACCCATCCTCCCCCCACTGCAAAAGGAACAGAAATGACTTTAAAAGGCACAAACACCGAACAAGAATCATTGCAATTTTTTAGATTGCTCCCAGCTGCTGCAACAGAATTCCTGTTGCACCTGTGAGCTGCTTCTTTGCTGGTGGAAAGTTGCTTTTAAAGGGCAAATGGCTTGGAAATCTACATCAATTCAGTTCAAAAAAAATTGTAAAACCCACACATATGAATTTGTTTTCATTTAATTAACGTGGATACTCACCCCTACTACAACTGCCCCATCTGCTTGAAAAATCAGTGAAATTTTCAGCCAGTCTAACCCAGAACTTCAGTAACTTTCCTTTTTACAAGTGCACGACTACCTGTGAGTCACTTCAGGAGAAGAATGCTTACATTTATCACTATTTACTCAGGCTGAGCTAGCTGAATGAATACAAATGCGGGCACAGCAGGATCTCTAAGTGTAAAAACATTTTTGAAAGGCAATGTTTCCTGGTTACAAGACAGATTTTTCAATCAGACAGCAGCCTTCAGAGAAGAGGCCCTTGCAGAGCAGAGCCACAACAGGAGCTCCTACATGAACTTTTCGTATCACACACATTCAGCAATCGCTGTTCCCAAACCTGCTCCAGCTGGAAAACCTGGAAGGGCCTGGAATAGCTGCCCAGTGTGGACATTGTATCAAACATCACACAGCAAAGCTCAGGAGCATGGAGAAAAATTTACAGAATCCCAGATGGTTTGGGTGGGACAGGACCTTACAGCCCATCCAGTGCCACCCCTGCCATGGGCAGGGACACCTTCCACCATCCCAGGTTGCTCCAAGCCCTGTCCAGCCTGGCCTGGGACACTTCTAGGGATGGGGCAGGCACCTGGAATAAGAGATATTCTCTTCAGTATCAGCCTTCAGCAGAGCCTGACACCAGCAATTGCATTAAGGACGCCGATCAAAGCCCTTGATCCCATCCCTTGATTTGACTCTGCAGATTATCAGGGCTTCATTAAGAGAAAGCAGCTGCTCAGTGACTCTGCAGATTATTAGAGCTTTCCTTAAGGGAAAACAGCTGCTCAGTGGAAGCAGTGTTGGATATGGAAGGGAACATTAGCAGTCTTAAGGCTCTGCTCCAGGAGAAGAGAAAAAAAAAAATCAAACAGAACCCAGACACTGTCTGTTCCAAATCACCAGGCAGTACCTGCCACAGCACCCAGCTCACAAATCACTACCAACAGAAACATTAGAGACATTCATAACATAGAGTGAAAACATCGATTTTAAAGCAAGTATCTACCATAAACCCCTTTAAGCACCACCAGGCTGCTCCAGGTGAACAGAACAAGGTAACAGGAGTTTTGCCCAGTAACAAACTGCTTTTCAAGAGAACAAGCAAACAAACTCCAACACGGAAAGCGTGCAGGACAAGCTCAGCAATCTGTAACAACTCTTCTTAGCCTGCTTGGACCAGATTTTGGACATTCCCCAGAGTAAGGGAATCAAATTAAGCAAAGAGGTACCAGGCAGGTGTGAACACAGCTCCCTGCACCACTGCCAGCAAACACACAGCTAAAGGCAGCTGTGGCCTCTGCATTTACCCCAGACAGGAGCCACCCTGAGGTGCAGAGGTGCTGGATTCCCACTCTCCCAGCTCCCCCACAGCCAGGGCACAGAGACAAAGATGGATGTGACAAGCTGCTGGGAGCCCATGTGCTGACAGCGTGCCGAGCAGAGGGAGCCTGCCTAACGGGGGCACTGACCGTGTGCACACAGAGGGAAGGAGCTGAAATCACAGCAGGATTCAGGAATCAGCCTCACTGAACACCACGAGAGGTACGTGGGGCTCGGTGTGACCCAACACAAGCAGCAGTTTTCTCCCCAGCAGGAGCTGCAGCAGCTCTGCCCTCGAGGGGGATGCCATTCCCAAGGCTTCCCATCCCCACTCCCCTCTCTCCATTCCAAGAGCCCTGTGCTGAGAGCGGGAGGCAGCTGATCCTAGGTGACACCACAACCCCTGCCTGTGTGAATGACAGGCTCAGTATCGAGTTATCCCCTTCAGCAGCCAGCAGAGCCACCACTGACCCAGCCTGGGAGGCACAGCAAGCACCAGGGGACACAGGCAGGCTGCAAGACACCTGGGAATCCACTCTGACTTCAGTCAGCCTCATGCACACCACAACTCACACAGTTAATTCACTTCATGACCTCTGAGCTTCCCTTCTGGAATTATGAGGGACCAAAATTCTGCTTTTAGATTTTTAGGACGATTTTAATTTTCATGGAGTTCTTTTTATAAGAATTGGGAGAGCTGGGCAAGCTGTTTCACCCCCAGTTTACAGGGCACACGTTTTTGCTTCCCAGCTCGAGGAAGCCAGGGGAGACCAGAGAGAGACAGGTCACAGGGAATGGCTTCCCATTGCCAGAGGGGCAGGGCTGGATGGGATCTTGGGAAGGAATTGTTCCCTGGGAGGGTGGGCAGGCCCTGGCACAGGGTGCCCAGAGAAGCTGTGGCTGCCCCTGGATCCCTGGCAGTGCCCAAGGCCAAGCTGGACATTGGGGCTTGGAGCAGCCTGGGACTGTGGAAGATGTCCCTGCCCATGGCAGGGGGTGGGATGGGATGGGCTTTGAGGTCCTTTCCAACCCAAACCATTCTGGGATTCTGTGACAACTGAAAGGACTTTCTGAGGAGAGAAAAGCTCTAAAGCTTTCCAAAAAGGCCTGAGAACACCTCGTATTGCAGCACCCTCTCCTCAGGTCATGCCAACACACACACAGCTGCAGCTGTGGCATCCTGCACAGCACTCCTGAAGCCTTTTTTCACCTTCCAACACTGGCACCAGGCTCCTGGGATGGCAGAGGGAACTGCACTCCCACACAGCTCTTATGCCATGAATGCAGCACCCCTTCATTAGGGCACATGCTGCACCCTGTGGCACAAGGAGGATTTTTCACACCATTTGTTGATAAGGGCAGAGATTTTAAGGTTCACACCCACTTTCACTCAAAGGCATAAGAGACAAAACATTCTGCTCTGCTCACCTGATCTCTGGTAGGAAGGTCTTCTTGTAAGCATCCTCAATGCTCTGGAGATAGGAAGGAGCCACCTTTTTCTCATATGGCTACAAACAAACAAACAAACAGAAAAAGTTGTGGCATTAACTTTCTTTATTTTCCCACCAGTACAGACTCCAAGGGCTGCTCCACCACCCACTCTGGAATAAGCAGTCAAACATCCAAGGGAACCACAGGCACATCAGTGAAAGTTTCAAGGAATTAAGACATTTGGGGTGTTTGGAATTCCTTGTATGCCATTAAATACCTAGAGCAGCCCTCAGCTTTCCAAGGACTGATTCATGCCTGCTACCTGCACATTCCAGGAAGCTGTAATAATCCCCCAGGAAACAGGAGAAGACTGCCTGAGTCCACCTTTTCCACGAGGAGGCCAATTTGCACCTATTTCCATCGTTTCAGACCAGTGCATGGGCAAGCACCCACCCCAGACTCCTTCTGTGGAATTTCATGGGCACCACCCCTGCTGTTGAACAGCTTGCTTTCCACACAGGGTACTTTTAATGCCACACTTGCAAACCACCAGCAATTTCCCTAATTTACCACGTGTTCCTTCAGTCCAGTCCTGAGATTTAAGCACATTTCCTGCTTGAAATGCTCATCCAAGTTGCCCATTATGTTGGCCCCGCTGGAAGGCTTTGCTTTTCCCACAACAGCATGCTGAATACTGAACACTCCATCTGCCAAAGCAGCAGAATTCCCAAAAACACCATTCCCAAACAAGCCCCACACAAGCTCAGCATTGCCACTGACCCAAAAAGTCACAAGCTACACCAGCCATTTCTGTCTAAAGGTTTCCAAAATGCCACTGACTTTCATGCTCACAAGGGCTAAGAACTCACAGGTTTCCCCAGTACATGAAGAGCTTTCTAACTGAGAATTTCTTCCTATTAAATCAAAGCTTTCTTTTAATCTATCAGGTTTTTCAGCGTTAAACTGCATTTCCCACAGCCTTTGAACAAGGCAAATAGAATTTAATCCTAATAACACATCTGCAAACAGTGACAAGCACACATCTAGATATCAAAGAAAGGGGGAAAAAACCCCAAATTACAAACCCCAAAAGGACCCTGCAGCTTTCCTGACCCAAGAGGAGCTCAATAACGCAGCCATCCAGCAGCAATGTGCTGGATTTCAGGGAGTTCAGTGAAGCTGCTGGTGCCAGGTGACTCCCAGGTGAACCCCAGCACGGGTGTGAAGAAGCAGTCAGCTGGGAAGCAGGAGACAGGGAGCCCAGCTGGGCTGCTGGCACTCAGGAACAACACAGACACCATCTCTAAGTACACTGCAGGCAGCACATCACCTGCCCATGACTCCCCAAGTGGCAGCTACAAAGCCTGGAATGAAATTCACCTGCTCTTAAAACCATTTCTCATTCCAGAAATGACAGCATATTGATGCAGTCACAAAAAAGAGCTGATTTTTGATTTTTTTTTTTAAAGCAAGCATATGAGAATACCCACAGTCATCACCAGCACAAAGATCTCACAGCTCAGAGGACAAGCAGCTCTGCAGAAGCAGAATTCAGCAGCAAACCCCACAGGCATCACCCACATAAGGTGTGATTACAACAGACATTAGCAGGCAGCAATAGTGAGAGGCGAGTAGTAATAAAGGTAAGAGATAAATAAGCAATAATCAGAGATAAAATTACCTTGCCTTTCTCTTGAATCATCTTCTGCACCTCTGGGACAGGCACATCTACATAAATGACCAAGTGAGGTGGCAGAAACTCAGACAGGCTGATCTCCTTGACCTCCTTGTAGTGATCAAGGCCTGTGTAAAACACAAATGAATCACATTCCCCACCTCTGTATTTGCAGTTTTCTGGGCTCTCATAGCAAGTTTAGGGTAGGCTTTTCCTCAAACAGGATTCAGGAATTTTACGGAACAACCAACCCCCAGAGCAAAACAGAAAAACTCAGAAGCTGCATACACAGAGCTAAGAATCTAAACACAGTTGTACCAACGAGGGGGTTTATTCCTGACTCGAGTTTGGAGGAACCTCAGCTCTTCCTCCATCACTCAGAGACAGTGAGCAGCAGTAGCTCTAATCAGGGTGCCTGTTTCCTAAGGATTCTGGTACAATCCAAACTGGGATTTGACATTAAATTGTGGGCTGCTGGGCTTGGCTACCTCAGCAATGCCTCAGGTCACTATAAGCAGCTCTCAAACTCATCCGGCAACTTACAGTAAAACACAAAAAGGCATCTTCCTAAACTTATGCCAAACCAAACAGGAGACTTGGGAGGCAGTCAGGGAAAGTTATCCCACCTCAGGAGCAGCCAAAACAACAGATTTACCAGGAACAGGAGCTCAGTGCCCATAACCCCAAAGCAAATCACTCAGGTTGGGAGAACATCCTCAATCACCTGGTTCACCCACTCTGCTGAGCACTCCACCCACAGCTTCCTTAGCACCTCCAGGAGGGAGATCCCAGGTGATTTCCTCCAGGGTTTGACTCCCTTCACAGTAAAAAAGGGGGCTTTTTCCTTACAAATGAAAGACTTTGTATTGCAAATTGTGCCCTTTATCTTTTGTCCTCTCACTGCCACTGAGAGCAAACTGGCTCCCCCCAGCAGTGCTCCCATCCCTCCCTACCCGTGCTTTTTACACCCCTGCTGTCCTGTCACCCCAACCCAGCCTGCCAGGAGCTGGCCAGCAGCTCTTCAAGCATGACTTCCATTTCATAAAGCCATGATGGCTCTTATCCATCACCTGCACATCCTCCTAGGAATCCTCTGCTTTCCCAGAGGGTTTGCTCCAGCACCTTCCTGCCACCAAGCAGAGGCCTGGAGCCCCCTGGATCCTCCTCCTTTGCCCCTCCTGAGGACAGGGGCAACATCTGGGTGCTGTGAGAGGCCACAGGGCCATCCAAGGCAAGGCTCATTACTGACCCCACACCCAATGCTGCACAAGCACCCCCTGCCCCAAGGGCCTCAGGTCTCCAGCAGCACCTCAGCCTCATTTCCAGGGAAATACAGGAGCCTCTGGCTCACAGGACACCTTGCTGGACACTGGCACAGGATGCCCAGAGCAGCTGTGGCTGCCCCTGGATCCCTGGCAGTGCCCAAGGCCAGGTTGGACACTGGGGCTTGGAGCAGCCTGGGACAGTGGGAGGTGTCCCTGCCATGGCAGGGGTGGGATGGGAGGAACTTTAAGGTCCCTCCCAACCCAGACCATCCCATGATTCTGTGAATGCAGAGATTCCATGTTGTCTAACACAGCAGCAACACCAAAGCCTGGGAGAAAACCTGGAAATCCCACGGCTTGAGGTCAGTCCTTGATGCACAAAACAGCACCACATGAACACCTAAAGGAATCCCACCTTCCAAGCAGGCCTTCCTTGTTTCTGTTTTTACAGTAAGCTACCAGATTTCAGACAGACCACAGCAAGACAGCTCCCTCCAGCCCGTCAGGAACTCACATCTCCTGTGGACGTATCCTTGCTTTAGCATGGCCTCCAGGAACACGAAGTCGCTGTAGGGAGAGCGCTCCAGCACCACGCCTTGCCCTGCACGAGTGACAACAGGCTGGGGGTCAGAACACGGGGAGCTGGGAGGCCCCTGGCAGCCCAGGGCACTCCGTGATGCCGGGAATCCCAACCTGTGCTGAGCAGGTGCTCCAGGGCGTCGGCGTACTGCAGGACACGGTTCCCAAAGAGCCAGGCCTGCAGGCGGTACGAGTGCCCGTCGGCAGCCCGGGGCTCCCTGTAGAACTTCTCCAGGCTGCAGAAGCCATTGAACTTCTCAGGCAGCAGCTTCCCGTCCCCCGAGAGCCTGTCCAGGTAATGGATGTCAGCCTCTGGGAAGTATTTCATTCCTGGCAAAAAAAATAAACCCACGCCCACAGCAGAAATTAGCTGTGCTCACTCACAGCAGAGCCCTCTCCAGCCACCGACCACACAAGGGCTCCTCACACAGCTCCCAGACAGCCCCAACCCCTCTGTCTGTCACAGCACAGGGCAATGAACCCCAAAACTCCGAGCTCTGCCCCTCCCTGGGCACATCCAGCTGGGAAATCCCAGCTCTCCAGGGGCACAGCGAGCTCCTTGGCTCCTTCAGAACCAAAACCCCACAGACCCGACACACATCCCCACCCCAAACCCCACCCACCCACCCTGCCCCTGCCCTCCAGCACCTCCCAAAGAGGAGCCGCAGCTCTGGGGAGCCTCCTCTGCACAAATCCCCAGTTAAACTCCACGAACTCCCCGGGAATCAGCCACAGCAGGACCTACCCAGCTTCTCGGCTATTTGCTGTGCCAGCTTGCCCTTCCCAGAGCACAGGTTGCCCTCCACCGTGAAGACCTTGCTGTGCCCCCTGAACTTCTTGCTGGCCCTCTCTCCCAGCATGTAGGCCAGCCACCCGTACTGCAGCCTCAGCTCGGGGCTGCTGTGAAGCCTTGCCTGGAAAAAAAAAAACCAGCACACGGGAATCAGCAGTCTGGGAGGGCTCCTTCAGCTGGAAATGCAGCTTTTCCAGACACCCCCACGGGCAGGACACGCTCTCACACCGCTGATACCAGGCTGTGGGACCCCAAAAACCCCGCCCGAACCTCACTCTGAGCAGTGCAGTGCCCTCCCTCACACACAAAGGAGATAATTTCTATTTAACGCTCCTTTCCTCGCAGCTCCACTGCCCACAGCCGCAGCCGAAGGTCGCTGCACTCCGCTCTCAGGCATTTCTCCGCCTCTACCAGCTGCAATTCCTGCTTCCCATTCCCATTCCTGCTGGGAATGCCGCTTCCCAAGGGATAGCCCAGCACAGCCCCGCGGAGAGGCACCCGCAGCGGGACGGAGCCCCGGACAGAGCCGTGCCCGGCCAGCCCCGCTCCCCCTCGGCAGGACAGAGCTGAGGAAAGCCCTCACAGCCCCCTCACTAACACCCAGCACAGCGCAGCCCCAGCCCGGGGCCGCACCCGGCCGCCCCAGCGGGTCGGAGCCCAGCCCAGCGCCGCCCCCGCGCCCCGCCCGGCGCTCCCCGCTCACCGGCAGCAGGACGGAGCCCAGCGCGGCGCTGCCTGGCCCGGGGCTCCCCCGCCGGCCCCGGGAGGCCGCGGCCCGGCCGAGCCGGGACACCCACAAGGACATGGCGGAGCCGGGGAGGGCGGCGGCGCGCGGCGATGACGTACGCGGGAGAGGCGGCGCACGGGGATGACGAAGCCGGGGTGGTCACGCCCCTCACAAGGCCGCGCCCCTGGCCCCTCATAAAGGCCACGCCCCCTCATAGAGGCCACGCCCCTAGGCCCTCATAGAGCCACGCCCCTCAGAGAGGCCACGCCCCTAGGCCCTCATAGAGCCACGCCCCTCGTAGAGGCCACGCCCCTAGGCCCCCATAGAGCCACGCCCCTCATAGAGGCCACGCCCCTATGCCCTCATAGAGCCACGCCCCCGGCTCGCCCCCACAGTGGCCACGCCCCCCGCCCCTCACGAAGGCCACGCCCACGGCTCCGTGTGGGCTCTGCTGGGAGAGGGGGAAAGGGGGACAGGGAATAATGGAGTTAAGGAGCAGGTTTGGGATAGGGAACAGCCCCGTTAGGGATAGAGAGCAGGGGGGACAGGGAACAACTGAGTTAGGGGGCAGCTGGGATAGGGAACAGCCCCGTTAGGGATAGAGGGCAGTGGAGTTAGGGAGCAGGTTTGGGGTAGGGGACAGCCCCGTTAGGGACAGGGAATAACCGAGTTAGGGAGCGGGTTTGGGATACGGAACAGCCCCGTTAGGGACAGGGAATAACCGAGTTAGGGAGCAGGTTTGGGACAGGGAACAGCCCCGTTAGGGATAAGGAACAACCGAGTTAGGGAGCAGGTTTGGGATAGGGAACAGCCCCGTTAGGGATAGGGAACAACCGAGTTAGGGAGCAGGTTTGGGATAGGGAACAGCCCCGTTAGGGAAGGGAATAACGAGTTAGGGAGCGGGTTTGGGATAGGAAACAGCCCCGTTAGGGATAGAGAGCAGGGGGGACAGGAAGCAGTGGAGTTAGGGAGCAGGTTTGATAGGGAAGAGCCCTGTTAGGGACAGGGAACAACCGAGTTAGGGAGCAGGTTTGGGATAGGGAACAGCCCCATTAGGGACAGGGAACAACGGAGTTAGGGAGCAGGTTTGGGATAGGGAACAGCCCCGTTAGGGATAGGGAACAACCGAGTTAGGGAGCAGGTTTGGGATAGGGAACAACCGAGTTAGAGAGCAGCTGGGATAGGAAACAGCCCCGTTAGGGATAGAGAGCAGGGGGGACAGGGAACAACCGAGTTAGGGAGCAGGTTTGGGATAGGGAACAGCCCCATTAGGGACAGGGAACAACGGAGTTAGGGAGCAGGTTTGGGATAGGGAACAGCCCCGTTAGGGATAGGGAACAACCGAGTTAGGGAGCAGGTTTGGGATAGGGAACAGCCCCGTTAGGGATAAGGAACAACCGAGTTAGGGAGCAGGTTTGGGATAGGGAACAGCCCCGTTAGGGATAGGGAACAACCGAGTTAGGGAGCAGGTTTGGGATAGGGAACAGCCCCGTTAGGGACAGGGAATAACCGAGTTAGGGAGCGGGTTTGGGATAGGAAACAGCCCCGTTAGGGATAGAGAGCAGGGGGGACAGGAAGCAGTGGAGTTAGGGAGCAGGTTTGATAGGGAAGAGCCCTGTTAGGGACAGGGAACAACCGAGTTAGGGAGCAGGTTTGGGATAGGGAACAGCCCCATTAGGGACAGGGAACAACGGAGTTAGGGAGCAGGTTTGGGATAGGGAACAGCCCCGTTAGGGATAGGGAACAACCGAGTTAGGGAGCAGGTTTGGGATAGGGAACAACCGAGTTAGAGAGCAGCTGGGATAGGAAACAGCCCCGTTAGGGATAGAGAGCAGGGGGGACAGGGAACAACCGAGTTAGGGAGCAGGTTTGGGATAGGAAACAGCCCCGTTAGGGATAGGGAACAACCGAGTTAGGGAGCGGGTTTGGGATAGGGAACAGCCCCGTTAGGGATAGAGAGCAGGGGGGACAGGGAACAACTGAGTTAGGGGGCAGCTGGGATAGGGAACAGCCCTGTTAGGGATAGGGAACAACCGAGTTAGGGAGCAGGTTTGGGATAGGGAACAGCCCCGTTAGGGACAGGGAATAACCGAGTTAGGGAGCGGGTTTGGGATAGGAAACAGCCCCGTTAGGGATAGGGAACAACCGAGTTAGGGAGCAGGTTTGGGATAGGGAACAGCCCCGTTAGGGATAGGGAACAACCGAGTTAGGGAGCAGGTTTGGGATAGGGAACAGCCCCGTTAGGGACAGGGAATAACCGAGTTAGGGAGCGGGTTTGGGATAGGAAACAGCCCCGTTAGGGATAGAGAGCAGGGGGGACAGGAAGCAGTGGAGTTAGGGAGCAGGTTTGATAGGGAAGAGCCCTGTTAGGGACAGGGAACAACCGAGTTAGGGAGCAGGTTTGGGATAGGGAACAGCCCCATTAGGGACAGGGAACAACGGAGTTAGGGAGCAGGTTTGGGATAGGGAACAGCCCCGTTAGGGATAGGGAACAACCGAGTTAGGGAGCAGGTTTGGGATAGGGAACAACCGAGTTAGGGAGCAGCTGGGATAGGAAACAGCCCCGTTAGGGATAGAGAGCAGGGGGGACAGGGAACAACCGAGTTAGGGAGCAGGTTTGGGATAGGGAACAGCCCCGTTAGGGATAGGGAACAACCGAGTTAGGGAGCAGGTTTGGGATAGGGAACAGCCCCGTTAGGGACAGGGAATAACCGAGTTAGGGAGCAGGTTTGGGATAGGGAACAGCCCCGTTAGGGATAGGGAACAACCGAGTTAGGGAGCGGGTTTGGGATAGGGAACAGCCCCGTTAGGGATAGGGAACAACCGAGTTAGGGAGCAGGTTTGGGATAGGGAACAGCCCCGTTAGGGATAGGGAACAACCGAGTTAGGGAGCAGGTTTGGGATAGGGAACAGCCCCGTTAGGGATAGGGAACAACCGAGTTAGGGAGCGGGTTTGGGATACGGAACAGCCCCGTTAGGGATAGAGAGCAGGGGGACAGGGAACAATGGAGTTAGGGAGCAGCTGGGATACGGAACAGCCGGGTTAGGGATAGAGAGCAGGAGGCACAGGGATCAATGGGGTTAAGGAGCAGTTTGGGATAGGGAACAGCCCCGTTAGGGACAGAGAGTAGGGGGAGCAGAGAACTGATGCCATGATGATTTTTTGCCTTTTATTTTATACCCCTGTTATGCCTTTTTACAGCTTCTGTATCCTTAGTGCTTTTTGCCTACATTCCTGGACTTGTTTGTTAAGCTGGGAGACTGAACATTTTAGGGGTTTCGTAGTCAGGGATCAGAGTGCCCAGACCCCAAGGGCCTCTCCAGAACACATTCTGTAAACTAAGATAGAACCATCCAGGGGAAGGTTCCTTGGGATGGGGGCTCACTCGAGCCTCTCATTGGGGAATTTATGATAGATATGCTAATTAATAAACCTATAATGTTATACCAGATCTTTTGCAGTGTGCATCGAGGTGCACTCGACCTGGACGTGGTGCACCTAAGGATGCTTAAATAAATACCAAGGTAAAATCCCTTTTTCCCCTTCTAACCGTGCTTGCCTCTCGATTTTAAGACCAGGAAAAGGCATCAGAACAGCCCGGGTTAGGGAGCGGGCGGGATAGGGAACGGTCCGGGTTAGGGACTGGGGAGAATGGGGAACACCCTGGTTAGGGAACAGGCGGGATATGGAACGGGTGGGATAGGCAGCAGGATAGGGAGTGGAAACAACCGAGTTAGAGGCTGGGCGGGATAAGGGACAGACGGGATGCCTGCGCCGTGTCTGCCCGCAGGTCCCCGCAGGAGGGAGCCTGGGCTACGTCTCTTCCCGATGCCTGCACATCGAGTTCTCCTAATTCCCTCTGCGCCCTGCTTTGGGTGCTTGGCCAGCATCTCCAAGCTTCGAAAAGCAGGCAGAGACGTCCTGCAGTATTCCCCCAGGCGGGAGGTTGGACAGGCTGCCTGTGAGTCTGTGTGCCGCGGGAAGTGAGTGATCCCAGGGGAAACAGGTCCAGCTGCGTGAGTGGGCTCTGGTTCTGCACAAGCACCGGATTTTGGGGTGAGACAGCCCCTTTCCTGCTGCTGCCAGCAGTGCCAGAGGCATCCCTGGAGGGTTCCTGGCTTTCAGGCTTGGAACATGTGCAGTGCCCCAAGCCTGGCCCTGCCTGGCAGGAGATGCCTTTGGAGCCCTTTTTGCTCAAAGCTGCTCTGGGTTTTGCTCCCGGTGGGTGGAAAGAAATCAGGTGGATTTTCCCGGAGAAAAGCTGGCAGTAGGAGAGCGGTGTCAAGCTGCTTTGGAAAGGCTCTGGGATTTGTGGGAGCTGGGAAGGAGCAGTCCAGGGGGAGAGCCCTGGGGGGTTTTGGCCAAACGAGGGACCACGGGTGTCTTCATGGGGACATGGGTCAGGGCAGTGCTGGGGGAACGGCTGGGCTCGATGAGCTCGGATCCTTTCTAGCCTCAGTGATTCTGTGATTCCCAGATCTGGGGGTGTCCCAGGAGCTCTGGGAACTGCTTTCCCACAGCCCTGCTTGCTGCTGGAACACCCGAGAGCTGGATACCTGGGCCTGCTGCAGCCTCCCGTCTCCACTGGATGGAGACACTGGAGGGCAACTCCAGGCCTGAGCTGGATCCTGAGCTGGATCCTCGCCTGCCTAATTTAAAAGCAGCCGGATTCCTGAGTCTGGGAAGGTCATAACCAAGCGTTTGACACGTTTCCCATCAAAGTGACACCAGCTCTGCTGACCTGGCACATTTGTGACTCCTTTAGCGGATTCTGCTCTGCCCCTCGGCGAGAAGCAATCAAGTTTCATATCAAGGATTTATCCCTGGAATTTGCAAACAGCTTAAAAAACCCAACAATCCGCAAAGGATGGGTCTGGGTTTCCTTGACAGCTCTGTCTGCCACTATCCCAGGCTGCTCCAAGCCCTGTCCAACCTGGTCCTTCCAGGGATGGGTCAGCCACAGCTTCTCTGGACAGCCTGTGCCAGGACCTCCCCACAGCGGCTGGGGCTGGTTTTGGGGGGAAAAGAGGAAAAGCTTTGGGCAGCATTAACTCAGGGAAATGCAAAGTGTGAGGGAACAGGCTGGCTTTTCCTGAAGGGGCACCAGCAAGGAGCTCAGGCTCTGGAATGGTGTCCCAAGGACACGATGTTTGCCAGGATTCTGTGTCCCCTGTGGATGACAGCCCGCAGACACGGTGCTTCCCCACGATTCCACGTTCCCTGGGCATGGTGGCCCATGGATGTGCTTCCCAGGATTCAGTGTCACCTGCACATAGGATGGCGGTCTAGAGGCATGGCGTTTCCCAGGATTTGGTGGCCCATGGATGTGCTTCCCAGGATTCAGTGTCACCCGCACATAGGATGGCGGTCTAGAGGCATGGCGTTTCCCAGGATTTGGTGGCCCCTTGGGAATTTGGTGGCCCCTGGGAAGAGTGGCGTGTGGAGATGGTGTTTCCCAGGATTTGACATGCCCTGAGCATTGTGACCCAGGTGTTTTCCTAGGAGTGGGTCTCCTCTTTGGATGGTGGCCCACGGACAGTGTTTCCTAGGGTCCGGTGTCCCCGGGCGCGGGCTGGCGGGGCGTGGCCAGTGTCCCCCGGGCGCGGTGGCCACCCACGGGCGTGGCCAGTGCCGGTGCCCCGGAGCCCCGCCCCGGGCGCGGTCCCGCCGCCGCCGCCGCTGCCGCCGCTCGGGCCGGCGCTGCCGCCGCTGCCCGGGGATGTACGCCGGCAGGAAGAGGAAGAAGCCGGTGCCCAAGAGGTGGGTGCAGCTCGGGTGCTGCCCCCGGACACCCCCGCGGTGGGGCCGGGGGAGGGCGAGCCAAAAGCGGGCAGCGGGAGCCCGGCTGGTTCTGGGCAAGTGGCTGGAGCCGCTCGGGTGCGAGCGCTGGGGGGAGCAAAAGGGAGCAGCATGCTTGGGTTGCTGGGTTTTAATTAGGGTTAATTGGAGCTAACGCTGCGTCGGCTCTGGCGCGCTGGTGGGAAGACAGAAATCCCGAAGATGCTTGTCCTGCATCCCGGTGAGGAAGCTCGCTGGAGAGTTGGAGCTGCTCAGCAGTGATTTGCGGGCTGGGCTATGTTTTGGTGCCCGCCTGCATCAAGCGTGCAGCAATTAGTAACTACCAAAACATCTCAATTTCTTAATTATTAATTACCACGCTGCTCAGGAGCTGTTGCATAACATCCCCCTCGGTGTGTCCCCGGTGTTTCCTGCCTCCCCCGTGCCTTCCCCAGCTCCCAAGTCCCATCAGCCTGTTTTACCTCAGATTTTCCAGGCGTATGGGAAAAAAGAGGTGGATATATATTTCTGGGAGGCTGTGGGGAAGGAGATGGAGGAGCTGAGTCCGAGCCTGGGATGAAAGAGGGAGCATCAACACTTTAAACCCGTGGTGAGGTGACCCTGAGCCTCTCTTGGGGGCTATTTATTTGGGGGTCTTGTTGTGGAAACACGGAGGGTAATTGTTTTACCTTAAACCTGTCTCCTGTTCATCTCGGAGCAGTGATTCCAGCCCTCTGGCATACCAGCCTGAGGGTTTGGGCTGGATTTGTGTGGCTCAGGGTGCGGAAGAAGGTGTCTCTTTGGAGCAGAAGGGCCCTGGTTCCCTGGTTCTGCAAGATCAGCCTTGGGAATTGGGAAGAGATTCTCTTTCTCTGTGACCGGTCAGGTCTTGGAGCAGGATCCTGCTGGGAGAGGCCAGGCGGAGCAGGGCTGGTGGCAGTGGGATGTGCAGCCACCCGGATGGGATGGGATGGGATGGGATGGGATGGGATGGGATGGGATGGGATGGGGAGGATGGGCTGAGGGGCTTCTCCAGTCCCTTTGCAGTTTGCTCAGGGCTTTTTCCTTATTAAAGAAAAAATTATTAATAAAAATTAGGAGACAATAAATCAGCTCAGGCAAATTCCACTGTCGGGAATAATCTCACTCGGTACTTGCCAGCTTGCAGAAGGGATACACTTCCTACTGGGTTCCCGTTCAAAGGGCAGCTGGGGAAAAACAAACCCCAGCAGCAGCACAGCCTTTGCCCCGCTGGGAGCTGAGCTTTCCCTCGGCACACCAGCTTCACCATGAACCCCGTGGCATTCCTTCATAGCCACTGGGCCAAAGGGAAGGGAATTTAAACAGGTTTTACATGTCTAGACCAAGCTTCGCTGTTTCCATGAGGCGTTTTCCTCACTGTCACCTTCCCCCTCTCCAGGCTGGCCCTGGAGCACCCTGCCTGCCGCAGCTGGCACATGCAGGAGCAGAGGTGTTGGGGTGTGCTCCTGGAGCCCTGGGGTCACTTGCTGCTGGCTGTGCCACCCCCTGTGCCTCAGCCAGAGGATTTTCAGTGCCTGGCCAGGCTATCCCAGAGATGCTGTTACACCTCAGTGTTTCACCCACTGCCGTGCTTACCTCCAGTCCCATTTGCTCTTCTTTCTGTCTGTTTGGGGCTGGATTTGGGTGGTGAGTGGCCAGAGGACTTTGAAGGATATCTGAGGAATTTCAGACTAATTTTTTTCACCTTTTTCTTTTTTTTAATCAAAGGAAAGCTATTTTAATTTTCCTCCTTCCTGGTGCATGACTGTGATTTCAAAAGCGCTTGAGCTTTGTAAGAGCCCTGGTGCCAGAGTGTTTGACCCAGCTTGTGTGGACAAGTTTGGAGCTGGGTTGTGCCAGCCTCCCTGCGAGAGGGGATATCCCTCCTGGTACTGCTCTCACAACCCAGCGGGACTGAGCTTTCCTAGGGAAATGCCGCAATTTTCCCTTCATCCTTAGAAGACCCCTCAGTCTCCCTCTGATCTGAAAATTCAACAGGCGCCTCGGTGCATTTCATTTAATGCTCATTTCCTCTGGTGTCACACATGTGAGCAGCCCTGCCAGATGAGATTGGAGAGCGGTGGTGGAGGAGAGAGCTCAAATTGCTGCTAAACACTGGCAGATCCTGTTATCCAGAGCTCCTTCCTGAAGCGAGGGTGCCTGCAGAGAGGGAGTTTGTGGTTAGACAAATTACATCAAACCAAACGAGATGCGTGTTAGGGGATGCCGCCGAGTGAGATACCGAGCTGGGGGGGTGGTCCGAAGGGTTTTTCTTGAGGCTACAGAATTCAGATTGGCATTAAAAAATGGAGGAGACAGGGTGACATCCAAGACTCGTTAAAGTGTTAAAGTTATTAATCTTACTGCTGTGCTGGGATTTCGGCTGGAGTGGGTGGAAGAGCTGCAGCTGATAGCAGTTGGGACCTTGTGTAGGCTTCAGGCAGGGAAGGGCTGCTCTCCTGGGCACTTCCTTCTGCAGGCTGCAGGTTGTTCTCAGGGCCTCAGTTTGGCATCAAATGCTCTTTAGTTTGGAAATGCCCACTGAAAGGGTCAGAAATCAGAATACTGGAAGAAAACAAAACTTTTTACATCAACCTTTTTTTTTTTTTTCCCTTTCAAAGAGAGGGTATTTTCAAAGTGCTGCGCCCTAAACCACCCTTTAAGTCATAGTATCCCAGAATGGTTTGGGTTGGAAGGGACCTTAAAGCTCATCCTGCCCTATGGCTGGTCCTGGATCCCTGGCAGTGTCCCGGGCCAGGCTGGACAGGGCTTGGAGCAGCCTGGGATGGTGGAAGGTGTCCCTGCCCACAACCCCAGTGTGGTGAGCCTCTCCTCTGCCTCTTGCAGCCCCAAACCGCCCCCCGCCGAGGGTGTGAAGTCCAACCCCTCCAAGCGGCACCGGGACCGGCTGAACCAGGAGCTGAACAAGCTGACGGGGCTGCTGCCCTTCCCCGAGGATGTGCGCTCCCGGCTGGATAAACTCTCCATCCTGCGGCTGGCCGTGGGCTACCTGAAGGTGAAGAGCTACCTGATGGGTGAGTGTCCGTGCTGGGAGCAGGGAAAAGCCCCTGGGATCAATCCCCACCACACAGCTCGTGTCCCGCCCCAAGCTTCGGGGTGGAAGGCTGTGTTTCCTGAAGGCGGGATGATGCTGAGTTGTGGGAGCGGAACCTTGGACGTTGATACTGGCAGGAAAATGTCACCATGGATGGAGGGAGCAGCTCGGGGACCTGCCCAGCAGCTGAGACCTCCTGCAAAGTTCCTCCATCTCATTAGCAGCCGTCCTTCATGTCCAAAACCCCTCTTGTGTCCCACTCCCACCAGCCCGTGGAGGAGAAGGGAGAGGTGGGTGCAAGTGTGTCCTGTTGAACAGCAGCATTGCCCTCATCTAACTGGAATGGCAATTTAAAATGAAATAATTAAATAATCGAAAGTTCATAATACAATACATATTACATATTTTATGTTCCATATTCTGTATTTCCTTGTTCATTCCATATTCAGTTTTCTTATATTTCTTCCATATTCCTTCTTCCCCTCTCCCTATTCTTCTTCAACCCCTTATTGTTACAGTATATTTAATAAATTATAACACAGATAGGGTGCAGAACCTGGCTGGGGGCAGTCACCACATTCCCAGGAGTCCCCAGCACGTGCAGGCAGGGATGTGTTCCCTCTGTGGTGACGTGGGCTCTATGGAACGGGTGATGGACCCTGGGGAAGGCAGAACATGTGGGGCAGGAAGGCAGCAGCACTTTTTATATTTAGAGGCTCCCATTGTGTCTTCTCCTTGCTGCAGCCTGGATAAACTTGGCTCCCTTGGCTTTTCCCTCATGCCCACTCCTCTGGGGCCCTCCCAGGGCCCTCTCCAGCTGGGATGCTGGGCTCCAGGAGGAGACTCCTGTGCCAAACTCTCCAGATGGGACCTGTGCCTCCGAGCAGGAGCTGGTTCCCGCTGGATGTGCTCAGCGTGTGCTTCCCGGCGTGAGAGCTGCTCTGGAAAAGCACGTGGCATTCCAGGGGTTCTGGAGCCCCATTCTGCCGGGCCAATTACTCCCATCTGGCCACTTGCCTCTGATTTCCAGCTCCTCCCCCTCGCTCTGCCCTGAAGTTCATCTTGTTTGACTTCAGATCATCCCAGCGATTCATCAGGGTGGGCCTGGGTCCCAGCCGTGCCTGATGAAGGTCACAGCAGCCTGCTCCCGGTGTGTGCTGTCGGGCGTTTTGGGGGACACGGTGGCACCCCTTGTGCTCTGCTTTCTGCCTCAGGTTTGCTGTCCTCTGCTTCGTGCAGGCTCCTCTCCTGCAGCAGGAGAGGGTGGCACCGCCCGGGGAGCATCCCTGTCCTCTCCCCATCCACAGCCCACGCCCGGCCTTATCTCCAGGCGGGAGAGGGATGGGTATTTTGATAGAGCGGTAATTGCCTTATCTCCAGGCAATTGAGAGACCAATTGCACAGTGGGCTCAGGGTGATGCCCTGAGGCTCCCTTTTCTCTTGTGCTGCGTTTCTCCAGCCCTAGAGTGGAGCTTCCCTGTGTTGCCTGCATCTCGTCTGGCTGCTTACACCAGGAGAAATCTCCTCCTTCCAGCCTTCTCCATCTTCTCTGGTATTTCTGAGGTGTGGCTACCGTGTGTTTGGGAACAGGCCTGTGGAATGGGGTGTAGGAAGCCAGGCAGCAGGGTCTGGGCAGTGTTTGGGGTGGGACAGAGCAGAGGACACCCACAGTGGGTTTGGGTGCTGGTATCCACGCCTGCTTCCACAGTGGGATGAGGCAAAGGGACTTGTCCTCTGCGTGGGATCCCGGTTCCCATTGCGGGGCAGTGACTCACTGCATCCTCTTCTGAATCTGCCCTGCTTTTAAATGTTCTTCTCTGTGCTTTAACAAGAAGCCAGACTAATTAGTAGTTTGCTGGAAATGCCAAGCTTGAGGCGCAGAGAGGGAAGTTCTTGGAGCCCCCTCCGTGCCTCCACGGGCTGAGTGAGGGTGTGCACTGTGTAACTCCACTGTGCCCTGGGGCAGACACCGCGGGTGTTGCACAGCTCTCTGCTGCCCGGCATCCCAGTCTTCCCTGTGCAAAACCAGGGGCTCAGGGCTTGGTTTCCTGCAAGCTTTGCCCATCAGGCCCAGCCTATGAGTGCTGCTGGGCAGCGGTGACAGCTCTGGTGCTATCACAGCCTGCCTCTAGGGCGCTTTAAAGGTTTTGTCACTCGCGCAAACAACGACTGAACCTCGCTGCCAGACTTGTGCTGAGCCCTGTCTGCAAACCAATTTGCAGTGGTTGCTACTTGGACCTGTGTCTGACAGTCTCCCAGACAGATCTGGAGTGACTTTGCTGATCCCTGTCTCCTTGAGAGCCAGTGCCCCAGGAGAAAAGCTTGTGTCTGTGTTGCCGACTGCCACCATGCTCTGGGCTCTCTGTGGTGTGACAGGAGCCCCACTTGCTGCAAAGAGGGAGATCTCCTGAAAGCTTGGATGGATTTTAGCACTGAGTGGCTTGGAAAACCTCCAGCTAGCTGGAGAGCCATGGTGGGGTTCGTTTCCTACGGTTCCTCTAACAAAGGAAGCAGATGCTGGGATTGCACATGTGGCTCTGCCAAGGGTGAGCAAGAAAATGGGGCTTAAAATGCTCTGAGGTGGAGACGGTGTGATTAGGGAATGTGCTGCCATGCCCTGTTCCTAGGACGCCAGGCAGGGAGGTCTGCAAGAGAGAGGATTGCAGAGTCCCAGACTGGTTTGGGTTGGAAGTTCATCCGGTCCCACCCCCTGCCATGGGCAGGGACACCTTCCACTATCCCAGGTTGGTCCAAGCCCCAGTGTCCAACCTGGCCTTGGACACTGTCAGGGATGGGGCAGCCACAGCTGCTCTGGGCACCCTGTGCCAGGGCCTCACAACCTTCCCAGGGAAGAATTTCTTCCCAATATCCCACCTAATCCACTCTACTTCAGAACACGTGGAAAACCCTGTCATGGTAGGAGACCACACTCTGGAGTCTGGCAAAACCTGACCTTTCCAACAGCTCCTAGCAAACAGTGAGCAGTGGGGTGCCTCCCCACCCATCTGACCTGGCTGGAGCAGGGGCTTGGCTTAGGAGGACTCACCAGGTCCTTTCCCACCTCTGGTGCTGGTCTCACCAGACCCCTCCCCAGTGCTGCGCTGCAGGGCAGCTGGCAGCAGGTCTCCCTGGGCAATCTGACTGCAATCAGCACTAAATTAGCTTTTTTATTCATCTCCTTGTTTGTTGTTGCCAGTGGCCAGAGCTGCAGGGGTCTGGACCTGAAGTAACTGAGGCAGTGAAAGGAGTCAAGCTCAAATCTGTCCCTGGGCAGGATCCTGCAGGATTGTGTGGGATGAAGGTTTGCAGCAGCAGGCTGGGGAGGCTGGCATGGACCTGGGGATGCCAGCGCTCCCCAGGGCGTTTCTGTGTTCCCAGGAAACGCTGAGTGACTTTTCCTAATAATCTGTGGGTTTGGCATTTGTCTGTTCCACTTGGATGGCACGAGCCTGCTCTGCTTGGCACCATGCCTTTGTTAAACAGCTGAGGCAAAGGTTGGTGCTAATTTGATGGGGTTTGGGATGGGATCCAAGAGGAAAACGGTTGTGCGTGGCTTGGTGTTGCTGGAAGAGCTGGGAGCTCCTGGTTTTTGGATGCCAGGCACCTCTGGAGCCTGTTCAAAGAGAATTGCCCTGGGTGAAGCTTGTCAACTCCCCCTGGTGTAACCCAGTCTGTGAGAGCAGATCTGGCTCTGGGGTTGTCATCAATAACCTTTTATTTTCGGTGCCAAATCCATGCCAGAGGCAAGGGATGTGTTTGAGCCTCCATGGCTGCCTTGCCATGTTTTTCTTTGGGAATGTGACGGGCAGAAAAGGGAAGAGATTAGATGACTTTGCTCCTTTTTCCTTCTTTCTCCTGCTTGAAGTTTTTGCTCCATTGCAGGGCTTAGGAACCTCCTTGCAGAGACAAGAATGCCAGCCCAAAGGGGGAGGATATTGGGGATGTATGGGGCACATCCTGATTCATTGATGCTGGAAACTCTGCTGATCCTGCCTGGCATCTTCCCTGGCTGAGTGAAAGCCTTGCAGTGTTTGGGGATCACACCAGCAGCAGGAAACCTCCTGCAGTGCTCTGGCTGGTCCTGGGGTTCGGGACAGAGCTGGATCTCCCCCTCCTGTTTCAAAAATAACACACAGCCTCTATCCCAGCACTTTGAAAATGGAAGTGATCACCACACTGCTCCAGCAAATGCCTGGGACTTACCTGGTAACTGCACATGGCTTCTGCCATGGTCTTTTTCACAGAATTATGGAGCCATTAAGCTTGGAAAAGAGCTCTGTGATCATCAGGTCCAACCATTAACCCAGCACTGCCAAGCCCACCACTAAGCCACAAGTGCCACATCCACTCGTTAATTCCCGTTAATTGTCAAAGATGCCCTGCAGGAGATTGGAAAAACTGGGCACAAACAGCAAAAGTGCACTGTCCTTTTATCCAGTTATTTCTGTTGCCGTGGGTATGTTACAGCTTGGATACACGCTGGACCTGTTTCCTTTAATCCCAGTGATTCGTGGCCTCAGCTGCTTTGTGTGTGAGTGAGTCTCAACTGCTCCATTAAAGGAGTGTGCTAAATGGGGTGAATTAGCCAGCTCTTAGTACAGCTTGTCACCTGCTTTGTCGTGCCTGGCAGCTGATGGGGTTCTCTTCTTCCTGCCAGCCACTGTTTCCAGTCCACCTTAGCCATGGGCTGTGGATGGTGAGGACTGGGCTGGATGTGAGCACCAGCTGCTCCACACCACCAGTACTTTGGTGGCAGACGCCATCTCTATGAGTTTCCTCCCCTGCCTCCGTGCTCCAGACCTTCTCCCCAGGTCAGGTCATCAGGGTGTGTCCCATGGGAGACAGATTCTGGGGGATTTTTGAGCAGAAGCTGACTGCTCTTTGTTTGAGAGAAGGGGAAGTGAGCACCTTTGATGGGAGATTAAAAGCCCCATGCTAAGATCAGTGGGAGAGTCGAAGAAATTGTGCTGGAAAGCACAAAATGGGTATTTCCTGCTGGATTCTGTAAGCTGCAGCAGCTCTCCCCAGATTTCCCTGCAGATGCTGCTGGTGGACACTGGGAGAGAGCTGGAGACCACGTGCTCTCAGGATGTGCATCCTCTAAAAAAGCTCTCTGCCCTTTTGGAGCTTTATTTTGGAAGAACTTGTTTCTTTTTGAAATCCCCTGCCAGCCTGCCTCGTTTCAATGCCGTAGAGAGGAGTCAGCCCTTCAAAAGAAATCACATTTTAAACGAGAATGGATGTCTCATTTTGAAGTTATTGCACCCCATGGAGTGCAAATTGAAACCATGTGGTCCAGATGGGATGTTTTTCCTAGGGGATCACACAGCAATCATGTGAGGAGGCTTTTTGCTCGGTGTCTCCCTGTTGAATCTCATCTTTCCCAGAGGTCTCACATCCCCTGACCTGGCTGATGCACCTCTGAGGGCACAGGGTGGAAAAAAGCAGGAATTGTGACAGGTGGAGATGCTGCCTGAGCATCTCCAAGGAGCGCTGAAGGTTTTGGGGGAGGAAGAAGTATCCCAGCTCTGTCAGCGATGGAGATGGAGGCTGACCCTGCTCCAGAGCACCCTCTCCACTGCTATTTGTGTCACCTTCTGCAAGACCTGTAGCTAATTACCCTGACCCTCCCTGGATCCCTGCCCTGGATCCCTGCCCTGGCTGCTGACAGCCTCCGTGGGCGGGTGCTTGATGTCACTCAGGCTCCAGGTGTAAATACATCCCAGGGAGGCTCTGACTCCAAATTTGTTTTGTATCCAAACGTGCCAATCCATCAGGGAAAACGCTTTGGCACGTTGATGGTTTGCTGCAGAGCAAAATGTCCCACATCAGCAGTGTCACGTGGAACTTCTTTAGGTTCCAAATCGTTTTGGCTTTGACCTTGGTGTTACCGGGGAAGAAACCAAACAAACCTTTAAAACATTTTGGTGGTGAAGTGAGAGCTTCTACCATGGAGAAAATTTCAATGTACGGGCTGGTTTGAGGTTCTTCCTCACCTCGTACCGCTCCCCAACATCCAGAGGATCTTTTCCCTTGGGATCCAGCACCATCTGACACCCAGGGCTACGATGGGGCAGGCAGTGCTTGCTGCCGGGATGGAGTTACACAGGATATGTGAGTGCTGTCGGACCCCAGGGAGCTGCAGGAGCTGGTGGTGGGGGCAGAGGTGGGGTGGTTCCTACATGGGAGCTGCTTTGAGCTTTCCTGTGAGATTTCTTTGTTGTTGAGCTGACACAAAAACATGCCTTGGAAATCATCCTTTTGCTGGCAGCTGAGCTTGGACTGAGTTTTTCCAATGATAATCAGCAGACAAAGGACCACGCTGGGGGTGTCCCTGGGAGCCTCTGTCCCCATTCCTGTTCCCTGACTGGTTCTGTGTGAGTCCTGTGACACTCAAGGTCCCACAACCAGGGCAGCAGGAGGTTTCATGCTGGCTGCACCCAGGGGTGCTGCCTTGAAGGCATCCAGTGCTGAAGCATGAGGCAGCACCTGAATCAGCCTGGGGAGGTCGTGGCAGCGAGTCCTGGGAGCCAAGAGCTCTCAGGTGTCACTGGGAGTGCCACGGCCACCAACTCTTGATCTGCTTCCAAGCAGCCACAGATGGGAGGGAGAAAACAAATACGGGTGCTTTGGTGGCATCTCAGGTGCTTTGGGAAGGTTTGCCTGTCTTTCTTCAATGCTGAAGGGTGGCAGAGCAGACAGAGCACCCCAGTGGGGTGGCTTGGAGCCAGCTCCAGCTCTGCCGGGCTCTAACCCGAAGCCTCCTGGCTGTGTTGGGTGGTGCTCCCCAGCCTGGGCAGCCCAGAAGCACTCAGCTCCCCTCTTGTCCTTTGCATCTCTGCCTCACACCATGGCAGAAGTGAGGTTTCCCAGAGATGGGATCAAGCAGGGGACATAATGTCTTGGAGGAAGCCTCGGGCAGTTGGGCCTGGCTCTGTAAATGCCAGTTCCTGCTGATGGTCTCACCTTCCTCCACGCTGGGTCCATGGGCATCCCATACCTGCCTGAGCAGCCCTGGGGGAGGAGGAGGAGGGGGAGGCTCCTGGCTTGCCCCTTCCACACTGATTTCCTGCCTTCTCACTCACAGCTACAGCTCCAAAGGTTGGCAACTGCGTGGATCAGCCCGGCGCCCCAGGAGGGGACAGATGGACGGAGCCGCAGGGTGACAGGGAGCTGTTTCCTGAGGGGGAGCTGCTGCTCCAGGTATGGTGCTGTGGCTTGGTCCTTTGGGGTCTCCCCAAGCAGCTCTGGAGCCTGTGGAGCGAGAGGAGACCCTGCCTTGCCCAGAGCTGCTTTGCTGTGATTCCTGCAGGCACCGAATTCCTAGGGACAGAGACCAGTGACACTGCCTGGCTGGGATGTGTCCGGATCCCCATTGCCACCATTCCCTCTCATCCCCACTGCAGTGTGCTGCCCCTTTGATTCTTACAGTTCACAGACACAAGCTCCATCCCAGCTAAGAGGTTCAGGGATCTCATACAGTGGTGTAGGTGTTGATCCCTGAGTGGTTTCCAAGGTGCTGGGTTGGTTCCTTGTCTTCAGCAAAGGCCAAGAGGAGAATGTTGAGAGCTGTGGGACAAAATGTCCTCCAGGAGCTCCTTGCCTTACCTGGGGCATGGTGTGAGCTCCTGAGGGATGAGTTCACAGCCTGCCTGGGATGGGAAAAGCCCAGCTTCAGTTTGCAGGTTGTGGGGGAGAAAAGAAGGGCGGATGGATGTTGGAAAACAGTGGTGGGCAAAAGCAGTGGGAAGCGGGGGCTTCACTTTGTAGAAAGGCCAGCATGTGTCTCGTGAGACAGTGAAGCTCAGAGCACAAGGACAGGGTGAGCCAGCCTCCCACAACACTGCTGGTTTGGGCTGCCACTTGTAAATGGGAGCTGGGAGGGCCTGGCATGGAAAGGTCCCATGGAAAGATCCCATGGAAAGGCTGGTTGCTGAACAAGCATCTGGGCACGTCAGCTTAGGAGCGTGCTGCTCCCTGGGGCTGCAGGGCGAGTCTGTGCAAGGCCTTTAATCATTCCGTGCTCCTGGCATCTCCTGTGCCTGGGCTTTCACAGAATCCCAGAAGGGTTTGGGTGGGAAGGGGCCTTAAAGCCCATCTTGTGATGAGCTGCCATGGCAGGGACACCTTCTACTGTCCCAGGCTGCTCCAAGCCCCAATGTCCAGCCTGGCCTTGGAGACTGCCAGGGATCCAGGGGCAGCCACAGCTTCTCTGGGCACCCTGTGCCAGGGCCTGCCCACCCTCACAGGGAAGGATTCCTTCCCAATATCCCATCTATCCCTGCCCTCCGGCAGCATGAAGCCCTCTTGTCCTATCTCTCCATGCCCTCTCCAGCTCTCTTGTAGGCTTTCTGGGCCTTCAGTCCTCTTCTCCCAACTCTCCAAACACCAGCAGATGGATGCTTGGCTCTCCTTAAATCTGACTTTGGTCGCTGCAGCCCTGTTCCTGCAGAGCCCTACAGGCAGTGTGAGCAGGCCCCCAGCAGGAGCCTCCGTGTGGGATTTTGGTGAGGCAGTGACTCCTGGGAGCTCAGTGTGACTTTTGGCAGTGACTCCTGCACCGCACGAGGTTCCCCACTGTCTGCAAGTGTGACAGGCAGGGAGGGGCAGCTGGATGGCCAGGAGGGAGCCCGTGGCTGCCCCAGTCCCAGCATGGAGCTGCTCCTGAGCACTCTCCAGGGCTTTGGACATGCACCATGTGATGGCAATGTGTTGAGCCATTGGCAGCCCCGGGTGACTGAAGGCATCTGGAGAGCTTATGAGGTGTTGCTGTGACAGAAATCCCCCAGCTGAGCTGTCTGGTGGCTTTTTTTTTTCCTCCCCACAAAGATCATTTTAATCAGATGCTGTGATTTGCAGAAAGCTCTGACTCGGGGTCCCTCAGGGGCTGCAGCACACAGAGGGAAGGGCCTGGTCCCTCAGCAAGCTGGATCTGTGCACTGCGTTTGTTCCATTTAGGGTGTTCTTTTCCTAATTTCTCTCCTTCTATTCACTAATAAATTAAACATATTACAGTCAAGAGCAGGGGGCAAGAATTAAGTTCTAGTGCAGTGCTTTGCTTTTGGGGGAAATCAGCCTGAAATGGTCACCAGAATCATAGAATATCCTGAGCTGGAAGGGACCCACAAGGATCATCGTGTCCAAAGCTGAGCCCCAGAAGAGTGTAGGTATTCCCAGCTGGAGACAAGGAAACTAACTCCAGGTCCCCCATGAAACCTCTCCTGAGCCGGCCCCTCCTGATGCAGGATGCGAGGGGCTTCCCATGAGGGGTTTGGAGAATGTGGTTGGTCCAGCTTGGATCATTGCTCATGCTGGGAACAAAAACCTCCACAGAACTGAGCCTTGCATGGTTACCAGGTGCTGTCCTTCTCTGTGGGGCTCCTCCTTGAGGAGGAAGGTCGCTTTCCCTCCCTGAATGCTGAAGAAGCAGCTGGGGGATTTCATCTTCCAGCCGCTGGATCAAAGCTGGGAGAGTAACTCTGGACTGAACCTTTGCTTTCAGGCACTCAATGGATTTGTCATCGCCGTGACTGGAGATGGCTACATCTTCTACATTTCCCCTACTGTGCAGGACTATCTGGGCTTCCACCAGGTGAGCACCGTGGTTTCCTGGCTGGAAACAGATGGATGCAGTCCTGGTCTGGGGAGGAGGTGCAGGTGGGGAGCAAAGCTTCCCAAAGGGCAGCAGCTCCTGTGGCAGGGGAAGGAGCTGGAGTTTCTGCATTTCCCGTTAAGGACTGAGAGCCAGAGGCAGTGTGAAACATCCATGGAAGGGCTGGGGAACACCAGGAGAACTTCAGCCTAGATAGTCTGGGGAAGAGGCTGGAAAGTTCTGCTTGGCTGTGGTGAGGGAATGCTGGGGAAGCAGGCAGTCCTGAGCAGCCAGGGTTACCTGGACATTGCTGTTTCTACTGCTTCTAGAAAGCTCTGAGCCGTTCCCAAGATTTCCCCTGGCAGATCCCTTTTCCTCCTTCCCCCCGATCCGTCCCTAAAGGAGCGGCCACTCCTGGTCCCCACTCACCGCACAGCACACAGGCCTGGCGGTGTTCGCCTGTTCTTTACACTGAATCCCTGCACTTTTAGTGCCCACCAAGGGAAACCTCCTCTCCTCCAGACACCTCTGCCAGGCTGTCCAGGAGCGGACACTATTCCCTTGTGTCGTTCCAGTCGGATCTCATCTACCAGAGCGTGTACGAGCTGATCCATGCGGACGACAGGGCCGCCTTCCGCCGCCAGCTGCACAGGAGCCCGCTGCCCGCTGCTGACAGTGAGTGCCGGGCTGATCCCTGCGGGAACACTGGGCCTCTGCTCCGGCAGCTCTGAGCCGTGAGCCCGGGGTGTGCAGCACAGCTCGGAAAGCTTCCCTTTCCCTCTGGTTTTCCAGCCTTTCCCGCTGAGCAGCTGCTACTGGCCGGACGCAGCGCCGCGTCCAGCCCCCGGCGCCTCCATGCTGAGAAGCAATCCTTTGTGGAGAGGAGCTTCACCTGCCGCTTCCGCTGCCTGCTGGATAACTCCTCGGGATTCCTGGTAATGCTGGGACACCCCTCTGCTCCCCCTGTGCCCACAGGGTGCTCCCTCCCCCAGAGCCACCCGTGTCTCACAGGGGTGGGAGCACAGCCAGTTCCCACCACCCTGTTTGCTCCACACCCACGTTTTCTAATCCCCTGTAAGGCCTTGAATTTCCATGGGCGCCTGAAGGTCCTTCTTGGGCAGCACAAGTCAGCAGCAGACAAGTCCCCAGTTGCTCTCTTTGCCATTGCAACGCTCCTCCAGCCTCTGTCCATCCTGGAGCTCCGGACCAAGACACTGATGTTCCAGACAAAGCACAAGCTGGACTTCACTCCCATGGCCTGTGATTCCCGGTAAGGCATCTCTCACTTTCCCCATGGCAAAACCCCTGGTGCTGGACCAAAAACTAGGCCTGGTGGAGACAAGGAGCACCTGACCCAGCTGCCATGGCCTGATGCTTTTGTCCCTCTGCTGCAGGCCACCAGTAACACGGGGAGCAGCTCCATGGGGCACCAGCACTTCTTGCCCGCTGTGGTTTAGGGGGTTTTGTGGAACAGGGAACTCCCACCCAGAGTGGGAGTGTGGCCAGTGGGGGATGCATCCCTGGTGTCCTGTGCTGATTCCAGGGGGAAGGTTGTCCTGGGATACACGGAGATGGAGCTGTGCAGGAAGGGCTCCGGATACCAGTTTGTGCACGCGGCCGACATGATGCACTGCGCAGAGCAGCACGTGAGGAGTGAGTGCTGGGGGCTGTTAGGGGAGGGCGTTTGGGGGGTCCCTCAAGCCTCTGGCCTGGCTGTGCTGCTGCTCCTTGGTGCTGTGTGTCCCGGGGCTGGAGTAGCTGTGGTAAAGGCTCTTCGTCCTGGATGAGCTCGGGGAGCTGGCAGAGACATGGCACCCTTCATCTCCCACCGCCCGTCGTGCACGGGCACGAGGCGATGCTCCACCTCGTGGTGTGTTGCACCGAGGAGCTCTGTCTGTGCCAGCTCTCGTGTCCCTGCTGCAGTGATGAAGACGGGGGAGAGCGGGCTGACGGTGTTCCGGCTGCTGACCAAGAGGGGCGGCTGGGTGTGGGTGCAGGCCAACGCACGGCTGGTGTACAAAGGGGACAGGCCCGACTGCATCATCGCCCGCCAGCGAGCCCTGTCGTGAGTATTGCAGGCCCTCTTCACCTTCTCTGGGCGTGGGGGGCTGCCCGAGGCACGCAGGGGCCATGAGGGTGGAGGAAAGGGTAGCTGGGGTCAGCACTTTGCAGCATTCATCCTCCTGCAGTGTGAGTGAATCGGCTCTGAGGAGGTGGTTGTGGACATGCTGCTGCCTGGGAGCAGCAGCCCTTCCCTGAGCCATGCAGACCTCCCCAGAGCCCTCTTGTAGCCGGCCCAATCCAGCCCCCTTTTCCTCTAGAAAAGCCAGGGCAGGGCTGTGAGTTCCCCGCTCCTTGCTGTCAGAAGGGTGATTTTGCCCGGCCTGGAGGAGTTGCTCATGCTGTTTCTATCTCTTTTTTCCCTCCACACCGAAGGAATGAAGAAGGGGAGGAACATCTCCGGAAGAGAAACCTGCAGCTGCCCTTCAGCTTTGCCACGGGGGAAGCAGTGTTGTATGGGAATGACCTTCCTGGGTTCCTGGACTCATTCCAAGCCACGGAGGAGTTGCAGACACGAGCAAACTCCAACTCGGAGCAGCGCTTGGTAGACCCCAACTCCCTGCTTGGGGCCATGATGAAGCAGGATGCATCCATATACAATTGCCACGCTGATAGCGTGCCTCAGTTCTCCTTGCCAGGTTTGATCCCTGAGCCCGACGGGCTGAGCCGGAACGAGGGCATCAGCAATGCCGAGGAGGACAGCGACTCCCTCCTGGTGGTCATCGAAGCCCTCTTTGAGAAGAGCGAGGTGGACGGAAGCGTCTGCCAGAGCCTGGGCGTGGACAACACCGAGCTGCAGCACTGGGAGGAGGCTCTGCTCAGCCTGGGGGCAGAGGAGGAGCTGCCAGCTCAGGGGCTCGGCCAGAGGCCGGGCACCAGGGTGACCTCCTGTGTGGAGCAGATGCTCCTCAGGGAGGGTGCTGGGAAGAGCCTGGACTTCCCACACTGCCGTGAGGAGAACAGTGCTGTGGCTCACTTCCAGCGCTGCTGGGCAGCTGATCCGGCGTTCCCAGCACAGCCCCAGGCACTGGGCACACGGGGAGGCCGAGGGGCTGTGGGCTCTGTAGCCTCCATCGCCTCCGAGGGCAGCTCTGCCCAGCCAGAGCAGCAGCTCCCGTTCAGCCCAGCGGGGCCGGCGGCAGGGACTGTGCTGGGTGTCCCTGTCTCCGGCAGCAAATCCTCGGCAGCGCTTCAGCTGGCAATCCAGGGGTTTCAGGCAGGAGCCACCCCCTCTGCTCCTGTAGATAGCACTGTTCCTGCTGCTCAGAGCCAGCCCGGGTGCCAGCTGCCAGGCTCAAGCTGCCCACCCCTGTTGCACTCTAACACGTTGGTGACACTGTGGCACAATGTCCCCCTCCAGGCAAACCCGGCCAGTTGTCCATCAGAGGCTTGGATGGCCAGAGCTCCGAAGCAGCTGGAGGCTGCAGGAATACACATGGAGTCCCAGACTCTGCCAGCTGGCAGCCCTGAGAGCCCCCTGGGGGCCGGGCTGTGGTTGCCACCCCCCTCCCAGTGTGTTCCTTGCCCTAGCCAGGGCTTGCCCGAGTCCTTGTTCTGCGGGGATGGGAACCTCCGTGCTGCAGAGGCTGCTCTCCCTGCACCAGCATCCTTAGGGGCCAGGCAGCTGCCAGGGCATGGCAGCTTCCCCAGACAGCCCCTGGCAGCCCACGTGGAGCCCAGCTTTTCCTGGGAAGGGGAAGACGCGGTGCTGCGAGAGGACAAGTGGTTCTCCCAGCTGTGGCTCCCGCAGCCTGGGGCAGCCCCTCAGAGGAGCCACGGGGCAGGGCCAGTGCACCACAGCGGGCTCGTGCTGGGCTCTAGCACGGATCCCAGCGCCCAGCAGGCGGGCTGCGTTGTGCTGCCCGAGTGCCAGTATGGAAATAGCCTCTTTAGGCACGAGAGCAACTTCCTGAGGGATGCTTCCAAAGTGCCCCTTCCCCAGCAGCCGGGCGCTTTGCCTTGCCCCGCTGAGAGCCACCCTGGAGTACCCTGCTCCTCACCGGGCTCGGTTCCAAGGTGCTCAGCAGCTCTCCCTGTGAAGGTGGGTGCAGGAGCACCCCCGTGCTCTGGGCAGGGCCCTGGCTGCCCTTCAGTTCCCTGCTCAGCTGGGCAGCCCCTCTGTGCCTGTGAGATCCAGCTCAAGGTGAGGTGCGAGGGCTGCAGGACCTGAGGGGTGCCCAGCTCCTGTGCAGGGAGCGAGGGTCTGCCAGGGGTGCAGCCACACCATCCTTCGTGGGCAGCCTGGTTTGGAGCTCACTGTGAGCCAGGAGCCCCGTCTTGGAAAGCCACCAGCAGCTGTGAGCTCTTCTCATACCTGCCAGGGGTGCCCCGTGCTCCCTGATCTCTGAGGATTTTGTCTTCCGGTGCTGTCAGGCAGTCTAAGATGAGGTGGTTTGGACTTTCTGTTCGCTGAGAAGCCTTTCAGGGAGAGGCAGCTGTGCTGCTGGGGAGGCCTGTGGGCTCTCGGGTGCGAGGAAGGACACTGCTGGCACATCCATGTGCTTGGGGCAGCCTCTTGCAGGTGGAGCTGCTGCCTCGCAGGCAGGCAGCACCGAACTGCTGTTTCCCAACTAAACAGCGTGGTCTCCTCATCCCCTGTGAGTGGACCACCCTTGGTGGGGCTCTTTGGTCTCCTGCATCATCTCTGCCTGCCTGAGCCTCTCTCCCTCCTGTGCTCTCCATCTCCTCCAGAGACCGTCCAAATCCCTTGGAAAAGGTGTTACCAAGCACTTGGAGAAGCTCAGCAGCACTGCAGGGTCTCAGCGGGAGGGGGAGTTGGTGGGAGCGGAGGCACCTCAGGGGTTTGGGCTCTCCAGCAGCCTTCCAGGGGAATTTGGGAGAGGTGGGTACTGGGTGGCTGTGACCTTTCTGGGATGCAGGGTGGGGAAGGTCCAGCCAAAGTGCCCTTGGATTTGTCACTGGCTTATCCTTGCCTTCCTCTCCTGTCCTCCGCAGTGCCATGGGACAGAGGAACAATGGGGGTTCCCCCTGTGGTTTTGCCAAAGCAGCAAGAAGGAAAGGCAGGGAGGGATGCAGTGACCACTGGCTGCCTCTCCATTTCAGACCCACTGGGTGCCCCTCAAACCATTGACTTGCAGCCCAGCACAACCACTTTGTTGAATTCCCTTTCTTTTCTATATTTGTAACCTAAGATGTGAATTAATTGTTGTTTTCTCCAGCATGGGGCCAATTCTCGCAGCTCCATCAGGCAAACCCACAAAAAAAGCAATGACTGGGGTGGGTGGGGTTGATTTGAGACCATGATAGCTTGCCACATTGGGTCAGAGAGATCAGAGTGGTTGGGGATATTCACAGCTTCCCCTTGTGCACCCATCACCCTGTGCCTTGCACACCAGTGTTATTATTTAATATTTACCGAGTGCTTACCAAGCAAATTAAATCAGGTAATTAGTACAGGGCCAGCAGCAAGCTCACATGTCCTGGTGTGGAGTGGCCTCATCTCCCCAGGTGTCTTCCTTTGTGCCCAGCTTTGCTGCAGCTGATGGGGCTTGGGGAAGGTCGAGCTCCTGTCTGCAGGCTGGGAGCAGAGCGATGCTGAAACATGCTGGACCCCTCTGAAGTGTCCTGGAGGAGCACCTAGGATGGGGCAAGGAGTTGACTGGCCATGATCTGGATCCAAAAAGCAGCAGGATGGACTCTGCTGAGAAGCCTCTGTCATCCTGACACCCGTGAGATGGTGCTGGGGTGTGCCAGGGGCTCCCAGTCCTGCAAGAGATGAGCCTTGGGGTGGGGGCTCGGCTGCCTGGGGCCATGACAGACCCCCATGTGCTGTCACTGGTGTCTGAGCTCTCTGTCCCTCGTGGCTGTGCACAGAAAGCCTGCTCTGGTGGCAGCGTCTCATTTTCCGCTCCGTGATTTCTTTGTGCTGCTGGGGGCAGCCGGGAGGTGCTGAGGAGAAAAGAGCTGTTCTGAGCCTCACCCCCTGTGTCTGGCTGTGTATTAAAAGGCGATTTGCTTTGTACACTGCTGATGTTTGTTTTGACCCGAAGCCGTGTCTCTGCATTTCCTCCTCGGGAAAAGCCTGGTGCTGGGTGTGTGACACTCCCCTTGTCACCATCCCCAGCCACTGTGGGCACGCACAGCAGCAGAGGTGTGGCAGTGTCCCCCCTCTGCACCCCCAGACTGCCCTGTGGGCTGTGGGACTCACAGCCAGGGTTACACTCGACACTGACACGTGTGGTTGTTAAGATCCGACTGTTAAAAATTATTAGAGAGAAGCCTCTGCCCAAAATAAGGGGTAAACGCCACCACACGCCAACGTCAATAGTATGGATTTTTATTTAACTGGAAACGCAAGGGGGAGAGAGGAAAAAGATAGGAGGGTGGAGAGAAAGTGACAGAGAAGCAGATGAAGCAGGAAAAAATACCACTATGTAGATTTCAGTGACGTTCTGTTGTTCCTCTTCGAGTCCTCTCGGTGTCTTGCCGAGGTGGTGATTGCTGGCTGCACCCATCGAGTGGTGAAGGGAAGAGTCCAACAAACACCAGGTCCATGGGGTTTATATTATGCTGAGACTACGTGGGAACACCCCCTATAGCTCCCCTGGGGCGGGAGCTTCGCACCAGATAATTTTGTGGATCGCGGGACACTTGGGGAGCCTTGACACCTTCTGAGATGTTGCAGCTGTCCCCAAGTGAGCATGGTTGAATTAATTACGGCCCATCAGTAGCGATGGGTACCTTCATCTTAGGTGTGACTGTCCCCATACTTCGGGACGGAGCCTTCACAGCTGAGCCATTACGTGAGGAGGGACATTGGCACGGTAAAGGCTTACCCCACGTGGCAGGATTTGCCTCTTATCAGCCTCTTCCCTTATCTGCAGAGCCAGTTCATAGCCTCTGCAGCTGCTCTGTGCAGCACTGGCAAAGCGCAGGTGGATTGCTGGAGCCATGAGCACCCGTGGTCCAGTCCCCACCTCTCCATCAACACCTCCATATCCTCACCCACCCATTATCCCACCCACACCCCAAATCCCCCTTCAGCCCCCTCTTCTCACCATAAATCCCCCTACTTCCCCATCACCCCCTACTCCTTCCACTCCATTTCCACACCCCAAATCCCCCTACATCCCCCATCACCCCCTACTCCTTCTGCTCCATTTCCACACCCCAAATCCCCTTACATCCCCCATCACCCACTACTCCTTCCGCTCCATTTCTACACCCCAAATCCCCCTACATCACCCCCTACTCCTTCTGCTCCATTTCCACACCCCAAATCCCCTCCAGCCCCTCATTAACCCCCTCCATCCCTTCTCTCCCTCGCCTCCACCCCACCAGCTCCCACTCCTCCTTCAGCCCCCAAATCCCTCCTCAGCTCCCTCACGCATCAATCCCTGCTCCCAATCCCCCCCGCAGCCCCAAATCCCCCTCCACCCTCCCGTCTCCCGCCTCACCGGGGGCGGGCCGTTCCCATTCCCCTTCCCATTCCCGTTCCCATTCCCGTTCCCACTCTCCCTGCCTCTCTCTCTCCCTGAGGGAGCGGCGGAGCCGGCCGGGCCATGTACGCGGGGCGCAGGCGGAGGAAGCCGCTGCCGCGGGCGTGAGTGAGGGCTAAGGGGGCCGGGAAAGAGCTGAGGGGGGCCGGGGAAGGGCTGAGGGGGGCCGGGGAAGGGCTGAGGGGGCCGGGGAAGGGCTGAGGGGGGCCGGGGAAGGGCTGAGGGGGCCGGGAAGGGCTGAGGGGTCCGGGGAAGGGCCGGGAAGGGCTGAGGGGGCCGGGAAGGGCTGAGGGAGCCGGGAAGGGCTGAGGGGGCCGGGGAAGGGCTGAGGGGGCCGGGGAAGGGCTGAGGGGGTCCGGGAAGGGCTGAGGGAGCCGGGAAGGGCTGAGGGGTCGGGGGAAGGGCTGAGGGGTCCGGGGAAGGGCCGGGAAGGGCTGAACGGGCCGGGAAGGGCTGAGGGGCCGGGCTGAGGGGGTTCCCCTTCCCCGGTAACTCGGCTGTGCCCCGCAGGACGCGGCCGAGCCCGGCAGAAGGCGGCGGCGGCGGCTCCTCCAACCCGTCCAAGCGGCACCGGGAGCGGCTGAACCGGGAGCTGGAGCGGCTGGCGGGGCTGCTGCCCTTCCCTCCCGACGTGGTGGCCGGCCTGGACAAGCTCTCGGTGCTTCGCCTCAGCGCCGGCTTCCTGCGCGCCAGGAGCTTCTTCGGAGGTAAGGGGTGGGCGCCTTTCCTGCCGGGAATTGTGCGGTGTCCCCCCGCTCCCCGAGCGCTGGGATCGCCTCACCCCCTCCCGGGGTGTTGCTGCACCCCTCGGCAATTCCTTTCGCCCCCCTCCACCTCTCCAAAATACTTCGTGTGTTTGTTTCCCTCCACAGGCTATTTTTCACTTAGAATGTTTAGTAGTTTATTTTTTCCAACTAGAGTTTTATGGGGTTTCCCCCACCAAAACCTTGTTTCCTTTCCCTCCCAGAATCGTGCTTTCCCCCCCCCCCTTTAAAATTCTTGGGGCTTCCTCCCCAAATTTCAGGATTTTTGTGTCTTTCGCTCCCCGAATTTTGTGGGATTTTCCCCCCCTCGCATTTTGCGTTTCCTTCCTCGAATTTTGACAGGTTTTCCCCTACTTGAATTCCGAGGGTTTTCCATCCTCGAATGCTTGTGATTCTGACAGCATCGATTTTTTGTTTGTTTGGGGTTTTTTCAACCCCCTTGAAAAAAATTTATTCATTGATTCCCTCTTTCCGCCTCGTATTTTGTGGGATTTCCCTCTCACCCTCCAATTTTGCTGTTGTGGGTTTGTTTTTTTTTTCCCCCTCGAATTTTGGGTTTGGCTTCTTCCCCCTCCCTGTTCCTTGAATTTTGGGGCTCTCTTCCACCCGAACTTTTTGTTTTCCACCTCAAACTTTAGTGGGTTTTTACCTCCTCGAATTTTGTATCTTTCCTGTCTTTACTCCCTGGAATTTTGTTTCCCCCGCCCCCCGAATATTTTGTTCCTTTTTTTTTCCCCTCTCATTCCATCTGGTTTAATTCCAGGGCACTTATTTCCCGCCTGAGGCTGTGGGATGGATGGGGGCCCCCCTCTCTCTCAGCTTCGAGGCAGGTGTGGCAGGGAAGGACCAAAGCTTTCAGATGCAAATAGCGATGGCAGACCGAGTCGAGTAGTTCCTGGGCGCTTTAAAACTAAATAACAATTTAAAAATAATCCTTAAATGGAGCTCTGGGCAAGCTCATCGGCAAAACAATTGATTTTAAGTTACTTTATTTATTTATTTATTTGTTTATCTGTGTATCGGTCCTGCTTGAGCACTCCCTGAAGGCAGATCGAGGGAAAGCCAGGATGAAATCTGGGATGTGCTGCCGTGGATTGTGAGGAGAAAGAGCTGGAGCAGGTCCCAGGTGTTGCCCACGATCGCTGACAGCAATTCACCCAGCAGGGTTGTGCCGGCCGTCCCCAGCCGGAACAGATAAATAATTACTGAGTTATTAATTATTAATGGTTTTTAATGTTACTTCAGCATCTCGGTTTACACATAGCTGATGTGTGGGGAAGTTGGTACGGGCTTAAAGGCCTTGGATTTTTGTAAAGGTGCGTTTTTCCTTGGGACACGAGGATTTTTGTACTTTATGTAGCCCGAAGCGAAGCTGTCCCTGCGGCCCCTCTGCCTGCCTGGGGGCACAGCTGCAGACCTGCAGCTCGGTGACAGGAATCAGAGGATTTGAGGCCGCTCAGTGTTCTGTGGTTTAATCTTTGGAGTGGTTTAGAGATCATCAGGCGCCCGTCTTTGCTAAGCAGGGTTATTTACCCAAACAAACCCTCCCTCAGGCTGTGCTGTGCTGGTGACTCTGCTGTGGCCCTGATGCCAGGTGGTGGCTTTCTGCGGGTCTTTGGAGGAGCGAGGGACAAGAGCATCCTGCCTGTGTTTGCCTGCTGATTCCACTCAGCTTTTTCCCCCCAGATCTCTCCGGTGTAGCAAAGCAGGAAGCAGCTCCGTGCCGGGTGCTTGCCCCGTGTGTTCAGCAGCTCTGGGGCAGGAGGGAGGGATCTTGGCCAGGGTGTCCTCTGTGAGATTCCCGGGTGCCTTTCCCTTCCCCCATTGCCCGACTTTGCAATCCCAAGCTCACACCAGTGCTTCCTTACCATGAAAGAGGTGAGCTTAGGAGGGGGAGCGGGATCACGGCAGGGATGGAGATACTGGGAGAGGTGTCCTGCCAGGGAGCTGGACTCTTAAGGTCCAGCCCATCCCACACCCCATCCTCCTGGAGAAGCAGCACTGACCAGAAGCCAGCACCTGGGCCAGGAGGACCAAAAGGAGCTCAGGTTGGCTTCCAAACTATCCAGGGTCCTATCCAAACATCAGTGCCAGCTCATTTAAAGGCTTGTACCTCCTCCTTTCCCATCCAGCTCTCTTCCCAAACGCCTTGTTTCTTTACCCCCTTGCTGAACAAATATTTTTTAATTCTCGTTCCCCACTCTAACCTTTTTCCCTGCTCTGCTGGAGGCTCTCTCAGCACACGGGGTTCGGTAGAAGTGGGACTGTGAGCAGGGCACCTCCCTGCCCCGGGGTGTGCCAGCAGCTTATCCCGTGGTGCCTGGCAGGGCTGCTCCCCTCTAATCCCTCCCTGTCCCTCCCCTCGGAGCCAGGGCCCAGCAAGCTCTGCTGGCTGGGGAGGAGGGGTCCCTGTCTCTGCTGCCTCCCTCACCTTCTGGAAAGGGGGAGAGAGGGAAAGATGCTCCAGGGGAGGGTTTGCTGTCTGGCTCTGTGTGAGGATTTCTTATGAAAAAAGGAAGATGCCCCGCAGGCACCTTGTCATGTGGCTGTCGGGTGCCATCTGTGTAGCTTGGGCCACTTAAACTCCTGGTGGGAGGTCAATTGGCAGATGTCATGATGGCCGAGGGCTCGCTTTAGAGCAGTGTCTCTGGCAGCTTGTTCCTGCAGCGTGATGACCTGCAGGAAGGTCATCCACGCCGTGCTTCCCGTCCTACAGCCAGCCTGGCCCTTCTGGTGTGTGAGAGGAGCCACTGCTGGGCACTCACTTGCCCCTGGGGGCCAGCTGGGTGTCCCCAGGGTGCCCTGTGCCTGCCCCAGACCCATGACAGCGACTGACCTGTGGGAGCTGATGCTCTGAATCAAGACTAGGGTTTATGAGCTGTAGGAAAAGGTCAGTCCGTGGTGCCAGGAACTGCCTGTTTGAACCCCACAGCAGTGGGCTAACCCTGCCTTGAATCCTCGGGGGTGCAGGTGCATCCTGCCCGGATCTCTGGGCTTGCCAGCAGCCTCTGGGCAGCTCAGGTGCATCACTGGCTGGGGGGAGAGGGGGGGGAAACACCCTGGAATGTGTGGCTATAGGAATGTTTGGCTCCAGAGGGCTCATTGGCTGCACGGTCTGTGATTGTGGATCAGAGAGTTGTTTTGGGCTCTGTGTGGGTTTGAGCTCTGCATGGGGCAATTTTATATGGAAGGTTAAGGTTGCCTGTGCAAAACTTAAGCAGATTTTCTCTCCCATGTATCTTTAAAAGATAACGCTCCTGTGCATGCTGGGGGCTTGGGGATTTTCCCAGAGTCCTGTTAAAATCCTTGGTGGCTGCTGTAGGATGGATGTGGAGCCTCGGGGCTGAGCCTCACCCTTTGAACTGCGATATGAATCCAGAGTGTTATCGCTGGAGCCGTGATGGCCCAAAAAGTGCCTGAGCTGCAGTCAGGTCAGGCTGGAAAAGTGCTTTTAATTATATAATTATTACAGACTACATAACTGTGCCCCTGAAACCTCTGCTTGGGGTGGGGTGTGTGGGACTAAGGCTGCTGTCCCTTCCCTGCTCCGGGGCTGTTTGTCAGGCACTGCAGAGAGCTGCAGCAGCCAAGCCTAAGGGCTGGTTTGAGAAAAGCAAAGCCTTGTCCTGTGATCACTGTGCTCTGTTAATTGCCTAGGTAATGAGCTGAGCTTGGGAGGAGCAAACTGAGCTGGAGGAGTCTTGTGAGTTCCCTTAGGTGGGCAGTTCTCCTGCTGCCTGCTTGCCTTGCCCAGTGCTTTCCCTGACTCCCAGGAAAGCAGCTGGGCTGTCCCAAGGCTCCTGCAAAGGCAGCTAGGGGAGGAGAGCTGGGAAGAAAGTCCAGGCTGAGGTTTTGGGCTGGCTGGGATGATCCTTCCTGGTCTAGTGGAAGGTGTCCCTGTCCAACATCTAGAGTGGAAGCAGATGGTGTTAAGGCCCCTTCCAACCCAAACCATTCTGTGATGGACACTAAAGCTCCCGAGGGAGGTTTCCAGCAGCTCCTGGTGCTGCAGGAGGAAGGGAAATTTGGCAGGTCCTTGTCATCTTTGTCCTTGTTTAAACCCCTGCACGTGCTTCTCCCTTGGAGACCCGAGTGACACAACCAAAAGCTGCGCCTAGGCAAGGCCCCCTCGCTTCTGAAAGCGCAATGAGATCTTTTAAGAGGCCATCCATTATTCACCACGAGTGTTCTTGGAAAGTGGGGGGTCCACACCATTCAGGCAGGGATAAATAATTCATCTGTTTAATGAAATTTTTGCCGGCAGGGAGCTGTGGCAGGTACGAAGTTAAGTAAAACCGCAGTATCCATTATGAATTAACAAATGGGAAGTCAGGAAGCATTTGCCAGTGGCTGGAAAATGGGCTTTGAACAGCTCTGAGGAGAACCCAACTGATGATTCCAGTAAGGCAGGGAGAAGACGGCTCTGTGGCCTGGCGTCAGCACATCTGTGCCCACTGCCCTCACCATTTCCATGGCGTTTTCTACATTTCCAATATTTTCTCTCTTACTAGCAATAAAATGCAGGAAAAAACAATTTTGAGGGGTTATTTGATGTGAGGGGGGTGTACCGAGCAGCAGAGCCACAGGTTCCTCTTCCTGTGAGCATGAAAAAGGTGGAGAAGTGAATGAGAAAGGGAGATCTGGAGAGCCACTCGTGGGAGTAGAGACTTTGCCGTGAGGTAAGACCAGCTCTTCAGGGGATTGGCACAAGTGATGGAAAGAGAGAGGTGGATAAAAGGCAGAAGGCTTGCAGGGAGCACCATTTCCAAAATCCTTCTCTCTCCCCCCTCCACGACCTGCTCAGACCGACAGTGACCATGCAGATGGCCCAGCCCTCTCCTGCAGCTCTTGAAGAGCCAAGAAGCAGTTTGGTTTCCTTCTCCTGCATCAACACCTACCTGGAGCAGGTTTGGGATCGAGTTGTTTCATTTTCCTCCTCCACAGTCAGTGGCTGATGTGAAACTCTGCTCTCAGTGGGAGCTTTTGCCATGTGGAGGAGGGAAGGGGGCGGGAGATATCCCCTCAAAAATGTTAATTCCTGCTCAGTGGTGCAGAGATTTCCCGGGTCTGCAAAGCCCTGGCAGGTTCAGGAGTTCAGTGGCAAACCTGGTAGGCAGCAAGGTGTCCCTGCAGCACCACGTGGAACAGCTTCCCAGGCTGGGCAACCGGGGAAGCACCTGGAGAGGGAGGGAGGGAGGGAGGGAGGAAACCCACCCCTGGTGGCCCCTCCTGCTCTCCTGGTGACAGCACGAGAGCTGCTGAGCACTGAGTGTGAGGGTGGCCGCGGGGCAGGGAGCATCCTCCTCCTGTGGGCAGGGAGCTTGTGCCCCGGAGATGAGAGGGATTTTCTTCCCCTCAGCTAAAAAGGCCTTTTGTGGCCAAATAGCCCTCAGGGCCTGGCAGGAGCTGTTTCTTGGAAGGGATAGCAGGAAAGCTGTGCAAGCCTTGCTGCTCTCCAGTGGCCAGCTTCTGTCTCCTCACCTTTCTCCCTCCAGCAGCAAAGGTGATGCTGGTGGCCAGAGGGAGGAGGCCCAGGGAAAGCCACCTCTCTCCTTTATTCCCCTCTTTTTTCCTGCAAGTGCCCGTCCCCAGTTACGCAAAGGCTGCACCTGGTCTTGCTGCCCCAGGTGAAGGCGAGTGCTGCGCTGGAAGCGCGTCCCACCTTTCCCGGCGCCGGGATGCGGGATGCACGCAGCAGGGAGGCTGTGGCGCTTCCCTGGCTCCTTCTGCTCCGTCAGCCTGATGTGCTGTGACAGTTCTGCTGAATTGCTGACCCCAGGGGCTGCACGGGGCTATTTATGGACAGACAAAGCCGGGGGACACCGGGCAGGACGCCAGCCTGGCAGGGCCGTGGCCAAGAGCCCATCATCCCTGGGGATCCTTGGGTGGCTCGCCTGGTGGGCGAAGTTCATGGGCAAACCTCCACGGGAATTCTGCTTTATCCCTCACACCCTGGCAGCTGGATCCTGTTTGGTGGCAGACATCCCCACCCTCTGCTGTTAACGTGTCCATTCTGGCCCTGATGCTGATGGCAAAGCCTATTCTCAGGCAGCGGTTGGGATCGAGATTTCCTTTTGCGGGGGCAATATCAAACCATTAAACCAGAGCCCTGAGCAGAGGGCAGCACCTTTAGCTGCTCTCCTGTCAGCCAGGTTTATTTTTATCTCTCACCTCCAGCACAGGGGGCTGGGAGCTCACGGAGGAGGACTGGAGACCTTTAATAATTCATAGCCCCCGCATTTTTCTCCCAGCGATTGGAAAAGCGAGTTGCTGGGAGGGCGCTGGCACAAACCTGCTCCATCCACCCCACAGGGCCCTGCCTGGGTGCTGTGGCCACTCTCCTGCTGCTCTGCCTGGTGGCCTGTCCCTCTCTGAGGTTTTGTGCAGGCTCCAACCTGGCCAGGTGACCCCGGGTGGTCCCTCGGGGTGGGGAGGAGTGAGGCCACAGGAGCCTGTGCGCGTCCACCCCAGCTCGCTGTGGGCTTGACCCACACTTGGACAAACACGTGCTGTAACCTCAGGCCTGGTGTCAGCCCATCCCTGGCCAAACAGCTCCTGAAATGGTCTGGGCGGGCTGGGCTCAGGGAATTCCCCAGAGCTCCCAGAAGCAGCGGGGTTGCTGCTGCATCGGGTGTTTTTCTCTAAATATTAGAACCGGGACATGCTTTGCCTTCGGTTACGGAGTTTGGGGCCCGTGCCTGGTGGAAGAACTTTGTCCCCAAAGCCTGGCTCTGGAACATCCATCTTTTGCAGCATCTGAGATCCTTCGGGGTCAGTTCCATGCGGATGGAAGAGCTGAATTTCAGCAGCTGCTTTGGCAGAGCAGAGCCTGTTACAGAGCCTGGTTTTGTTTGTGTGCCGGTGGCTGTTGCCTTCTGACTCACTGTCCAGTTGCTTCCAGGGTCCACTTGATGCTGCCATCGCCTCTGAGCCTGCGGGACACGCAGCCCAGGAGCTGGGAGAGGCAGATCCAAGAGAGCTTTAGCTCCCTCTGTGCGTTGGCAGGCTGCTGCACTGGTGCCTCACGCCTTTCCCCCCGGATCCCAGGGGGAGCAGCTGGTTCACCAGCAGCCAAATGCAGTTTCCCGTCCTCGTGGTGCTGGCAGGAGGCTTCCCAGCTTCCCTGCCAGCTCCTCTGTCCTCCGGACAGGCCTGTCGTGCACTGGCATGTTGTCATCTCACCCTTTAATTGTTATCCCCACCAAAATATCCCCAGGATTTGTTCTCTTGGGGAGTACCGAGCAAAATTTAGGGGCGCATCCTTCGGTCCAGCTGAGTGACAGATTCCCTCATGCGTGTGGATTGTGCACCGACCACTGTCAGATCTCGGGTGTCTGTGTCTGGATCCGTGTGTTTTCCGTGTTGTTTTTCTCCCACTGTGAGCTGTGGCTTGCCTTAATTTGGTTGAGTAAACCCACTGTGTTGCTGAACTGTAACAAGACATTGCTGGCTGAGCTGTATCCTTCCAAATGGCACGTTCCTGATCCTGGAAGAGTGAGATTTGCTGCAATGCCTCCTGCGTAGGGCAGGCTCCTGCTGCTGTTGGCCAGCACGTGCCCGGGTGGGCAGGAAGGCCGTGGTGTGGCCACAAGGCCAGGGCAGTGACTGTCCCCTGAGCTGGGCATTGCTGAGGCTGCACCTTGAATGCTGTGTTCACTTTTGGCCCCTCACAACAAGAAAGACATTGAGGGGCTGGAGTGTGTCCGGGGAAGGGAACAGAGCTGGGGAAAGGTCTGGAGCACAAATCTGATGAGGAACAGCTGAGGGAGCCGGGGGGCTCATCCTGGAGAAAAGGAGGCTTGGGGGGGACCTTCTGGCTCTGCACAACTCCCTGGCAGGAGGGGGCTGGGCCCTGCTTCTAGGGATCAAGGGACAGGACGAGAGGAAATGGCCTCAAGTTGTGCCAGGGCAGGTTTAGTTTGGGTATTGGGAAAAATTGCTTCTCAAAAGAAGTCAGGCACTGGACCAGGCTGCCCAGGGCAGTGGTGGATTCGCTGTCCCAGGAAGTGTTCAGAGGACCTGTGGATGTGGCACCTGGGGACATGGGCTCATGGTGGGCTTGGCAGTGTTGGGGGAATAGTTGGGCTCAATCCTGGCATTTTTTTGCATCTTTAACAATTCCATAATGCTATGATTCTGATGCCTACCCGCTTTAAGGATCCCTGGCTTTAACTGCTTTTTACCTGTAGGTTGTTAAAAGTGGGGCAAAAAAAAAACAACCCAGTCCAAAGCAGTTGAGGGGTGGGGGAACATCCTGTTAAAATCAGCTCTTGTGAGGGGTGAAGAAAAGGGCTGTCACTGCATGGTGGCTTCTCCTGCATTGTCCAGCTCTGCAGCATTCCAGCTGTGGTGGCAGTGTGTTCCTCCTGCGGCACTGATGTCCCTTCCCTTTCCTTGGTGCAGTTGCCCTGAAGAATCCTGGTGCCAAAGAAGCCCAGAGGGATGGAGACTGTGGCACCGGACCAGCTTCGGGCTCGGCAGCAGTGCCAGAGGGTGAGCTGCTCCTACAGGTTAGTGCTCCTCTCCTCACAAATGCTTTCACAGGATCTTCCTCTTGTCCCTCTTCCAGCCCCTTGGAGTTTTACCCCAGAGCCAGGCTGGTGTGTTGCTGATGGCAGGTGATCCGTGATTTCATGGGGTGTAGCTCGCTGTGCTTCTCACTGGGCAGGGGTTTAAGACCTCCGAAGGTGCCTGGGACAGAAACTGTGTTGCTTCTTCCCTGCTTTTCCCATTATTCCTGGAAAAAACTGCCATCTGTAAATAGTCCATATGTAGGGAACATCATGCTGGATTTCTGAGCATGGAGATTCATCTTTTCTGCTTCTGCCCCCTCCTGTGTGAGTGTGCCAGGGGTGTAACGTGGGAACCAAACTGAGCAAGGCATCTGAGTGCAGTTTTCAACATGGGAACACTGATCCTGGCTCGAGGATATTGTCCAAACGCTGGTGAAAACAGGGAAGAAAACATCCTGGAAGTCTCCCCTGATTCTGAGGAGGCAACGTGTGACGCTGAGCACACAGATAGGTGCTGATGTGCTTATCCCTAAAACCCAGGGCAGGTGGGTGTATCCCAGGAGCTCTGGTTTTCCCAGGTGGGCTCCTTTGGTGATGCTGGAGACAGGGCTGGTGGTGCTGCAGCTGCTGTGGTTTATTCAGAGGTGCCACGAGGTCACCTTCTGTCCCCAGACTGGGCGCAGGGAATGGGAAGAGGTCGGGCTCTGGCAGCCCGAGGTCCTGCAAGGACAGAGCTCTGCTGTCCCTGCCTGCCTGGCACAGGCTGTGCCACTGTCCCTGCCTGCCTGGCCATCCTCCAGCACGGGCTGAGCGTGCTGGGCAGCCCCAGCTCCCGTCCAAACGCTCACTCAGCACCAAGTGTCATGACTGTCCTGCCTGAGAGCTCAGTGTCTGGTGAGAGGAGTGCTAAAGCCAGCCTGGATAATAACCAAAAAAACGGGGGGTTTTTGGATATAACTAAACTGCTCAGCAGGGCTTGCTGGGGGTTGATGTCCTGCTCGTCAGCTCCTCCCATAGTTGGGTGCCATCCCTGTAGAGGTACCAAACTGGGTCTTAAAAGCTGTTTCAGCTCTCTCAGGGCTCATCTCATCTCTGTGACCCTGGGTGTGGCAGGAGCTCAGCGTCTGCCTCCATGCCCCCAAGGAAGCATTCCCACATACTTTTAAACATACTTCCACCTGGTCTGTTACCTCTGATGGCTGAGCTTCCTTTGTCTCTTGGTCCACTCTGATTCTTCCTCCTGAAGCTGCTCAAAGGGTTAAAGTGCATTTGGCAGCACTAATTAACCTCTGCAGCAGATTCCCACACACTGAGATCAACCCCAGTAGATAGAGAGAGCGTTTGTGCCTGGAATAAAGGGAAGGGGAGGGGGGGAGAAACACTGACCTGGACAATGAAGCAGGAGTTGGCAGCAACAATAGCTGGACTTGGCTGAGACTGCACGCCAGGCCCTAATTAGTGCTGATGACTGTACATTATGAACTGGGGGAAGCAGGCCAGGCCTGGCTACTGTGGCTTCCCTGCCAGGTTGGTGGTACAGGATGGTTTGGGCTCTGAAAAGCCCTTCCAGAGGGGTCCTGCTGCCAGGGTGTCCCCATGGGGATCTGTTGCCCTTGGGGAGGGGTGGCCGTGTGGTGGTGTCAGGGCAGTGAAAGATCTTCAGCTTCTGGGAAGGTAAACCAGTGATTTTCGTGGGGTTTCAGTGCCTTTGCTCTTAGGCAGCACCACGGGCTTGAAGGTGTCTGCTGGGGTTTTCAGAGCTGGGAAACGGAGCCGCAGGGTGATGTCTGCCAGCTGGGCTCAGGGAATGCTGCCGTGGGCCTGCTCTCAGCCATGGCAGGGGGGTGGCAAGGACTCCCAAGCCCTGGGCTCTGTGCCACAGAGGCTTGCAAGGGTTGGTGCTGTGCCTGCAGCACTTGAGGAGGCTTCCCTGGGCCCTGCCAGTGCCTGTGTCTGCAATGTGCTGCTGCCTGTTGGCTCCTGCCTGCTGCCAGAGAGCAGGGATGGAAAGCCAGGGCTCCTGGAAAGCAGCTGCACTCCCAGACTGGTAGGGAAGCTCCTCTGCCCCTTCTAGTCTTCTCCAGGTGTAAAGGACACTGTCAGCCAGCACCCTGGTCCCTTCTCCTGTGTCCTGTCCTGCCAGCTTGCAGCTTTTAGCTCAGGCAAAACACCCAAATTACTTCCAAAATGTATTAGACTGGTAGGAATAAGCCCCTCTTGAGGAAGACAGAGGCTGTGATCAGCTCAGCCCATTCCTGCCGGGAAGCCCGGTGCTCCCTTGAATACTGACTTTGCAGTCCTGGAGCTTGAGGAGGGGATGGAAGGGCCAGTGAGCTGTGAAATGTGGAAGTGTGTAACATTAAAAATGCAATGGAAACTTCAGATTGACGGCTGCATTTGCTCTTCTCTGTGGGGAGGGCTTGGGGCTCCCAACCTGCGTGGGCAAGCAGCTCTGGGTGTTTGTTTTGTGAAAGCAGAGCACAGCGTTCAGCCCCAAGGGGTGTGGGGTGTGCGTGAGCCAGGTGGGGCTCCGGAGGAAGTGATCTCGGAGGTGGTGACCACAGAGGGATTCTCCAGCCTAAGTCATTCTCTGTTGTATTGGCTGGAAGGAAAATGTGCTCTGGGGTCACCCAGGGATTCTGTGCTTTCCCCCCCAAGTTCAGGCACCAGACTCAGCCTGAATTCCCTGCTGCTTTGGAGGAAATTGGCTTGTCAGAAATCAGATAGTTTTTGCTGCGATTTCAAATCCAAACCCTTATGCTTCAGCTTTTGGCTTTTCCATTTCCACTGGTTAAGGCCCTTTCAACACTGACCACCTTGAGGAGGGAGTGGGCAGTGGAGACAGCACCTTCCTTGGCCTTGCCCCTGGACAGTCCAGGCACACCATGGTCCTTCACCAGGCCACTCCTCTGGCACCTGGGATGGCCACACACGGCTGCCAAGGCCCTCAAGGCTGTTGGAAAGGCTCATTTCCACCAGCATGGACCAGCTCCTGATGGTGTCCACTTGTATCCTGCAAGCAGTTTGGAGGGGTTTTTTATCTGCTCCCTGCACAGGATGAGGATACGTGTCCAAAGCTGAGTCTGAGTGAATGCTCCCAGGATGGAAGCACAGTTTTCCATCAGTCTGGATTAGGATATTCTTGGGCAGCCGTGTGGAAGAGCTGCATGACCTCGGAGTGGCCATCTGTGGTGGCTCAGCTGCCGGCTAGCTGGGCCAGCCAGGCGTTGGGTGACCCGTGTCCTGCTGGAAAAGTGGCATGAGCGTGGCCTGTACCTGCTGATGTCCTCTCTCCCACAGGCACTCAATGGCTTCGTGCTGGTGGTGACTTCAGAAGGGCTGATATTTTACTCCTCGCATACAATCCAGGACTATCTGGGATTTCACCAGGTTGGTGGGACTCTGACCTGCTGCGGGGAGTCGATTTTTCCCTTGGTGGTGCAGAATAGCCCCACGTTCCCTGCAGGGAGGAGGCTCTGCAGGGATCACAGGGTCTCAGGGGGCTGTTTGGGGCTTTTCCTTGGCCTTGGGAATCTGGACCCCAGATGCCAGACATGGTCACTGGTAGGTGCCGAGGGGCTTCATCAGCCCACAGATACTTTCCAGCAGCCACACTGATGGGCCTTCATGGGGTTCATGGCCATGGTGAGCTGTCTGGGGTTCCCTGCCCCGTTTGCCTTGGGCACCCACTCAGATCCTGGTAAATCCCACAAGGCTCCAGCACTTTAGGCACCCAGGTAACTGGGAAGGCACTGGGTTAGATTGACAGGGGAGTGGGACTTGCCTGCAGTCCTTCAGCTGCTGTGGTTTGGTGTCACCCACACACAGCTGTCTGTCCCCAGCACCTGGGGTGGGGAGAACTCCTCCACCTGGGCACAGGGAGCACGCGCCAAGGTGGTGTTCTCTTGGGAATAGTGTAGGGATGGAGCGGCCTTGCTGCTGTTGTGTTCCCAAATCCGTGTTTTCGTCTCGTCTCTTAAGTCAGCACTAGGATTTGGAGTTAGGGGGATGTCACAGGGAAGCTGCGTAGGCTCTCTAGGATTGGGGGAGCAGGGCAGGCCCAACGTGGGCCTTAGAGCCAGGTGTGCTGTCTGTTCCCAGCAGCATCAGTTCTGGGGGAAAGTTTCCAACCTCACTTAGGCAGGACCCATTTGAGCCCTGGGCAAACTGGGCAGGATAAAACCAGCTGGGGCTGTGAGGGGGCTGTTCCCAGGTGGGACACGAGAGCTGGCGCTGGGGACAGGCTGCAGAGCTCACAGGGCTGCAGAGCTCACAGCTGCTGTTTCCCCTCTAGACAGAGGTCATGCACCAGAGCGTCTTCGAGCTGATCCACACCGAGGACCAGCCGGAATTCCGGCGCAACCTCCGCTGGGCCCTCGACCCAGCACACGCTCCCGAGGGGGAGCCTTCTCCAGAAGGTAAAGGCAGGCTGGCATCCTGGGTGGCACGGGGTGTGTAGCTCCCCAGGGATGCTGGCAGCCCGGCTCCCTGCCACCAGGCGCATCCATGTGGCTCAGGCCAAGGCTTCATCCCAGTGTTGTGGCTTTTCCCCAGTTTCTGTGGCTGTGCTCTGCAAGCTGCTGCAGTGCCCAGTGCTGGGGACCTCCAGCCCTCACTGGGGTCAGTCCTGGCTTGATCCTCTCTCAGTCCCTCTCTTCCACAGTGGGGAAGAGTCTTGGCTCTTCTGCTGTCATCTACAAGCCGGATCAGCTGCCCCCAGGGAACTCCTCCTTCCTGGAGAGGAGCTTTGTGTGCCGCTTTCGTTGCCTCCTGGATAATTCCTCCGGCTTCCTGGTGAGTACAGACCCTCCACAGCAGGAGAGGGGCAGGCTCACCATGGGGGTTCATGCCACCACTGGAACAACCCCCTGGAAAGACCCAGTGCTCCTTCCTGCCACGTGCAGCACCTGCCTGTCTCAGCAAGGAGACTTTCCCTGTTTCTCATACGTTCGGCCTGTACCTGCAGCCACTCCCTGTGGGTTTTGTTCCTCTCTTCTCAGAAATGCTGAACCTGGAACAGCTTTTCCCCCACGTGTTTTGCTTGGCTTTTCTGTTAAAAGCATGTCTTAGGATCAAGTAGATGGTGGTCATCCCTCCCTCTCTCTCAAGGTGCGGCTGCCCCTGGATCGCTGGCAGTGTCCAAGGCCAGGTTGGACAGGGCTTGGAGCAGCCTGGGATAATGGAAGGTGCCCTGGCCCATGGCAGGGGGATTGGAATGAGATGATCCTTAAGGCCCATTCCAAGTCCAAACCATGCTGTGATTTGATGATTCTATTTACACCCACTCTGCAGACAGACATCTTGCTTTCCGTGCAGCTCTCCTCCTTCTCTTCCCTCTCCATCCACTTTTCTGCGTGACACTGAGCTTTTCTTCTCTTCCCAGGCTTTAAACCTTCAAGGCAGGCTGAAATTCCTTCATGGGCAGAACAAAAGGTCTGCAGATGGCTCTGCCCTGCCCCCCCAGCTCGCCCTGTTCGCCATCTCCACACCCCTGCAGCCCCCGTCCATCCTGCAGATCCGGACCAAGAACATGATCTTCAGGACGAAGCACAAGCTGGACTTCACGCCCTTGGCGTGTGATCCCAAGTGAGCAGCAGAGCTTCCAGTGCTCCATTCCTGGCACCCCTCCCCAGTGCTGCCTCTGAGCTGGGTGTGCTCTGTGTCTCTCACAGGGGGAAGATGGTCCTGGGCTACACCGAGGCGGAGCTGCGGATGTGTGGCACCGGGTACCAGTTTGTCCACGCTGCTGACACGCTGTACTGCGCTGAGAACCACGTCCGGAGTGAGAGTCCCCTCCCTGGTCACTTGTGCTGATGGCTGGGGCTGCCACTGGGGCAGCTCTGTCCAGCCCTGCTGCTCTTTCCCTGCAGGATGCTTTGTGCTGCTCCTGTCGCTGTGGGGAGCTTGGGGTGGAGCATAGTGAGGGCTGTTCAGCTGGACTGTGTCCCCTGTGCGTGCCAGCTGTTCCTAGCTGGAAGGGGCCATGGTGCAGCCCTCGTGCTTCCTCCTGGCAGTGATGAAGACAGGGGAGAGCGGGCTGACGGTGTTCCGGCTGCTGACCAAGGAGAACCGCTGGAAGTGGGTGCAGGCCAACGCGCGCCTTGTCTACAAGAACGGCAAACCCGAGTACATCGTGGTCACACAGAGACCCCTTGTGTATGTGCTGGGCTGGGATGGGCACAGCCGGGCTTTTTCCGTGCCTCTGGGATGTCCTGGGCAGGGTGGGATGTTGGATTTGTCGTTGCTGCTTGTGCCTTGTAAAGGAGCAGCCGTGGGATGCTGCTCCTGGCGCTGTTCAGCCACGTCCCCCTCTGCAGGGCCACCCAGCAGCGCGGGGTGGTGCTTGTTGTGCTGCAGATGGGTGCTTGGTGTGTGTATTTGTGTGTGGATGCGTGTGCTGGCTGTAGCAGAGGGGCTGTGGCTTGCAGAAGCACTTTTTGGTGTGGGTTTGTGCACGTGTACGCCACAGTGTCCTCTTCCCACCCTGCAGAGATGAAGAAGGAGGAGAGCACCTTCGGAAGCGCTCCATGCATCTTCCCTTTACCTTTGCGACGGGAGAGGCGCTCCTGTACCAAAGCACCCACCCTCTCCCGGGCTTCCCTGATCCCTTCCAGAGCAAAGGGAAACCCAGCAAGTGCAAGAAGCCCTCCTGCAGCCGTGGAGGGCGCTCCCAGAAGAATGGCACTGACCCCAGGTCTCTGCTGGGTGCTGCGATCCCACAGGACAAGGCGGTGTACGCCTCCCACCCGGCTCCCACTCCCAGCCCTTCCTTCAGCAGCACTTCCCACCTCGGGGATGTGTCCTTGCCATGTGCAGGAAGGAATGCCTGGAGTATGGGCACTGCTCCAGTTTCCTCGAGGGGGAACAGCCTCAAAGAGAAGCTGCTGGATTTGCAGCAGGAGGACCCTCTCTTGGCCACCCTGGACTCGCTCTCAATTAAGAGTGATGAGAGCTGTTCCAACAACGAGCTCTTCAGCGCTCTGGAGGGCCTCGGCTTGAACACTGAGGACCTGGAGCTCCTGCTGCTGGACGAGAAAATGGTGATGGTCAACATGGACCCAGACCAGTCCCTGTCCCTGAACCACAGCCTGGTCAGCAACCAGGTTCTCTCCTACACGTCCAGCCCTCTGCTGAAGGAGCACGAGGCAGGGCAGCAGGCCTGTCCACTGCCAGGCACGTCCCCCAGCCCACAGGGCAGCACTGCCCCGTGCCCCACGGCGAGCAGGGACTCGCGGTACCGCCTGGCACAGCGTGCAGGGCAGCCCAGCACGGCCCTGGGCCAGCCCAGCACGGCCCTGGGCCAGCCCCCCGTCCCGCTGTGGGAGCAGCCCCTCGGTGCTGTGCCAGGGCTGCTCCCGGAGCTGCCTGAGCAGCCAGAGCCGTCCAGTGGCTCCCAGTGGAGACCAGCCGGGGAGGAGGCTCTGCTGCACTTCCTCCAGCCAGCGCAGGGCACCCCGTGGGCCGGGACCCCCGGGGCCCAGCAGCTGCAGGGTGGCTTCCCAGCCGTGCAGCCCCTCCAGGAGGATGCCTGCCAGTCTTTCTCCGTGCCCAGCCAGTGCCAGCCCCGCAGCCGGCCGGAGCCCTGTCCCTTGCTGAGGAATGGGGCGTGCGGCCGCGGCCCCGAATCCCCTCGGCGCCCCAGCCCGTGGCAGGACTGTGTCTCCCTGCTCTTGGGGTCTCCAGCTCAGCCTGGCTTTTACGGCCTCAGCCCAGACCTGGTGTGCCAGCAGCGGGGCTGCTTGGGCCCCAGGCCCGCCGTGCCCCCACAGCACTTTGTTACCCTGAAGGGATCGTGCAGCATGGGAGCTGCAGGCACTGGGGACTCCCGGGAGGAGGTGGCTCCATACCCCGGCTTTTTTCCCTCTTCCTGCCAGCTTGTTCCCGAAAAGCAGCTGAGCCCTGTTCCCTCCGTGCCCCAGCACCCTTTCCCCAGCTCAGCTGCTGCAGGGCACTTCGGGAGCATCGGCAACCCTCTGGAGCCTCTGAATTCCTGTGGGACGCACGCCTCTGCGCTGAGCCAGGAGGGCAGGCACAGGGTAAGGGCCTTGCTCCGCTCTGGGGTTCCGTGTTTTCTGTGCTGGGAATGTGCCCGGCCAGTGCTGTTAACCCCCTGCAGAATGCCTCACCAGTGTTCTCTCTCTCCCCTAGCCCCGAAGCGGCTGTGGTTTGCCCAGCTCTCCCAGGGGACTGCCCTGCCAGCCTCAGCCCCTGGCAGAAGTGCTGCCAGATCCTCCTCACGCCTCCAGGGGAGACTTCTGTCTCTAGGAGAGGCTGGAATGGACGAAGCAGGACTGTTCCCTGCGGAAGGAGCTGCCTTCAAGCTGCAGATCACAAACCTTCCCCGCTGCAGTGCACATCCTGCTGGTGCTATTGATGGTGGTTGCTTTGGCTCACCTGGGGATTTTTGCCCTTTTCCCAACTTCCCACCATCCTGCTCCATGTGCTGTTCCTGTGGAGGTGTCCCTGGCCTGGGAAGGGACAGCAGCAGGGCACTGGAGCAAGCTGAGCTGTGGTTGCAGGTCAGCCCAGGAGTGCAACCAAAGCTTTGCATTTACATGCATGATCCAACACGGGTACGAGACTGATGTGTCCAAGAAAAAGAGACAGAAAAGGTTTTCACCTCTGGTATTAAATTTCCTGCCGTCCCAGCTAGGCACGTGTGCCTGTGGCCATGCTGTACAGATAGTGCCTGTTTGATAAGGAGAATGAGCCCTGTATTGTGTTCTCGTGTTGCTCTGGTCCTTCCCCACCCCAGCTTTCCCTGTGTCCCAGGTGTTCCCATTGTTTGGGATCCAGGTTAGGGCTCCTTTAGCAAACACCCTGGCCTTTGCTGTACTGTACAAGACATGCCCAGGTTGGCTGCTAAGCTGGTTTTCTCTGGGTGCTGGCCTCTCAGGTACCTTCAGACTTCCAAGTCTCAAAGTTTTCAGTTAAAACCCAGAAATTTCAGTAAGTAAAGAAAACAAGTGTAATGCTACTTCATTGTAAGTACTGAGAGAGTGATGTTTTCCCACAGAAAAAATCCCCTCATATAACATGAGCTGACAGATTTATTTTTATGCCACTCCAGTGGAGGAAAAAACAGCCTCTTACCATCCCAAAGCAGCATCCCGTGGACTGGGATGCAGAGGTTGTTTAAACAATCAGAAACACAGTGACCCTTTAAGAAACCTGACAAAGCTCATCCCTCCTCCTGCTTTCCCAGCTTTGGGTTCATGTGAATTCCCACTGGTTTTGTTTCAATAAATGGTTTTGGAGTTCCTCCCTGCTGTCCCCCTGGCCAGTGTGTCTCTTCCCAATCTGGAGCATGCCAGGGTTTGCTGGCTGCAGCACTGGAGCCCAGGCCTTGCTGCTGGTGACCTGGGTTGGAAGGGATCCTAAGGAGCACTTGGAGCCTTTGGGATGCACGCAGTCCATCTGCCAGCTCCTGCCGTGGATGCTTGAAAGGAACGGGGAAATTTGACAGAAAAGGGTGAGTGTATTAAAAAAATGTACAATATGTATATCTAATAATAATATATAATAATATATATTTGTCTGTAAAGCTGCATGTAGATATGAGATATAAAATATATGTATTTATAAAGTGTCTGTATATAGTTTCTACTGTGTAATAGAAAACATAATTTTAAGACAAATTAGCTGATTCTTTTCTCCTGCACTGTTGTTTTTCAACCTGGAAATTAGAGAAAACACACAGGTTTGTCTTTCCTAAATGCTGAGTTTTCCAGCATTCCCACCCCTACCCTACCCAGCACCTTCTTTTCCTTAGCAAAACAAGGCAGTTTTGTAACACTTCTGATGGCGATCTGCTGGGAGCATTTGATCTTTTAATAGTTTCTGTGCCCTGCTCTGCTTTTTCCTCCCTGTTCCTTCAGAGGAGCTGGCTCTGGGCAGCACCACCCGTGCCGAGGGGGATGGAAGGACAGCACCAGAGCATCCCTGGGGCTGCAGCTCAGTGACTTCCAGTTGAATCCCAGATGCTGAGCACATCCTGCCTGCTGCCAAACTTCCTCCTGGAGCCAGCTCCTGGATGTGTGGGCAACCATTCCACAAGCAGCTGCCCTGGTGGGTTTCTCCTTTTGGTGCCACACATCTCTGCAGCGCCATGAGCTTCCCCACAGCTCAGGAGGCCTTGGGAGGCCTGCACCCTCCTGGCTGTGCCACCAGGGCTGTGTTCAGTGAGCACGGCCTGGATTTGTCCAGCATTGTGTCTGTGGGGCACAAGCCGTGGTTTCTGTGGAGGGAGGTGCCCTCTGCTCCCAAAGTAGGCCGGCGCATCCATAATTCATGCCCATGTTCATGCTAGCTGCTGCCTGGCCTCCCCTGGGCCTCCTGGCATCGATTTTTGACACACCAGGCTGGCCCAGGGAGCCTGGCTGGAGGAAAACTTCCTGCTGGAGCAAGGGAGCGGCCTCTGTTCATCATCCCAGCATCTGCAGCCTGCCCTGAGCCGTGGTGGTGTAAAAGGGGAGCTGTGCTGTTGTGCTGTGGTTTGCACCTCTGGAGGGAGCACATTCCCATGGGGCACGCTGATCCCCAGGAGCTGGATGAGGCCGAGGAAGGTGTGAGGGAAGGGTATGGAGAGATACAGAACCGTAGAATATCCTGAGTTGGAAGGATCCCAGAACTCCTGGCCCTGTACAGGACAGCTCTGAGAATCCCACAGTGTGCTTGGGTTTGGGGGTGTTTGTGTAGCTCTAAGCTCAGGAAAGGGCAGGAGGAGCTGTGGTGCTCCTTGCAGCAGGGTAGGATGCACATACAGAGGGCAGCAGGAGGAGAGCAGAGGGCATTTATTTGTTTGCCTCTTTCCTTTCCCTTCCTGCCTGCTGTTTTCCCAAAAGGCAGCCAGGATGAGGCCCTGTGAGACACAGCCTGCTGCAGAAGGGGGCTCCTGTCCCAAGCCAGCTGGGAGAGGTGACGTCTGATACTGGCTGCATCCATGAGGCTGGAAGCAGCAGTCCCCAGCCGGCATCAGGGAGGCCGGGATGTCTCCCAGGGCGGCAGAGAACAAGGTAAATATTTCTCTGGAAGCTCAGCCTGGTGTTTGCCCACAGCACCTGCGTGCACCATCCATTATAGATGGGGGCAGGAGCCGCGGGCAGCAGAGCAGAACACGCAGCGATGGCTCCTGCATTAAACAGAGATGAAGGAGGATGTGGGGAGCTGGTGTTTGTTCACACCCAGCCCGGGTCCTCTGCGCTGGCTGCTGCTCAGGGCCAGAGCCGTGCTGAGCTCCTGCTGTGGGCAGAGCAGAGCCTGGCTGGATAGGGATACCTGGGGCAGCAGGTGTGGAGTTAGCCAGTGTGTTCCTGGAGAACGGCTGAGACGCCTTTCACCTCGGTTTGAATTATTAAGAGAAACAATTTGGACAAATCATAAACTCTCTTAATAGGGGGCGCTTCAAAACATCAGTATTGGAACTCCCCCTGCTGAGCTGAGTGGCCAGCCAGCTACACAACCTTCTGTGCCCATGGCTTTCAAGTACAAAGGACTTTAGATAGCAGTCATCTGCCCGAAAAACTTTATTTGTGTATCTTTTTGGTAGGTCCAAAGACTTTCCAATTCTCCAAGCCTGGCTGGAAAGATCTAAAGAATGATGGAGCACGTCAGCCACCATCCTGGAAGGAAGGACCTGCTCATGGCTAAGAGGTACTTTGGAATAATAGAATTGTTGTTATTATCATCATCCTCATCATTATTATTTTACCTGGACTTAGGAGAGTTTGAGATGGATGGGCTGAAACCTTCTGTATTGTTTGATAAATGTGTGTGGCACAAAAAATAATCTCAAGCCATTCTGTGATTCTGAGATTTCACATTAGGTTTAGGAACCTTAAAGCTCATCCTGCTCCTCCCTCCCTGCCACGGGCAGGAACACCTTCCACTGTCCCAGGCTGCTCCAAGCCCTGTCCCAGCCTGGCTTTGGACCCTTCCAGGGATCCAGGGGCAGCCACAGCTTCTGTGGGCACCCTGTGCCAGGGCCTGCCCACCCTCGCAGGGGGGGATTCCTTCCCAGTATCCCTGGTGCTGGAGTCACCTGTGCCTCGTCCCTGAAACGCTGTCTGCTGGCTCCAGCCTCGTATCCCTGTCCCTTCTCCTGCCACAAGGGCTGTTGCTTTGCAGCTGTGAGGACTCCTGCCCTTGCTCACAGATGTGCCATTGTTATTCCATTGCTGATGGCTCCCAGATGTCTTTCTGCAGAGCAGAGACGTGTTCCAGGGCTGTTCTGTGTCACAGTGTCCCATCTCTGCCTTGAATTTCGCCATCCTCCCCAGTCCTTAATTCCCCTTTTCCTGGCCAGCTGTGGCTGCTAAACCCTCAAGTGGTTGCTAAACCCTCAAAGGCATCTAGGAGGATTTCCAAGCTGAACAGGTGCACTGAGTGTCACACCTACCTTGCACAGTGCTCTGTAATGGTGCTGGGTTCCAGCCCCAGCTGCTGCAGCCATCTCTGGTGGGTTTGGCTCTCCAGAGGAGGAAATGTCTTTTTCAAGCTTGCCCAAGAACAGTTTGCACCTCTGAGCTTGCTGCCTCCTCTCAGGATGTTTGATGCCAGAAACCCCCTTGGCTTGAGTTTGAAATATCTTCAGCACTAAAAATCCCAGCCCAGGCTGATGGTGGCCTGGCCACACATGGGGAAGGGAGCTCTCTGGGGAGAGGAAAACCCATTTACACCTTGGCCCTGTGCACAGTCAATAGCTGGGATTACTCTGCAGAGAGCAGAGCCTGGCAGTGAAGGGTCAGACAGATGCAGTGCGAGTTCTGTACACAGAGTGGAGGAGCTCAAAGGTGGATTGAGCTGCACGTCCACCCCGGGGACAGAAGGAACACCCAGCCTGTGAGGCCAGTGCTGTGCCAAGCAGCCTGGGAGATCCTGCTTGTTGCTCAGATCCTGTTGCCTTCCCGTGGGCAGAGTTCTTTGAGCTAACCTGTGGAGCATAACAGACATGTTGGGCTGGACTCTGCTGAGGTGCTGTCCGGATTGCAGTGATCCCGTGTGGCTCAGTTAATCCCAAAGAGAGATCAGCTTCATTTTCCCAGGGTGCCTTTGCATTGGGACAGGAGCCTCTGCTTCTCCTCTCCTGCCCCTGAAGAAGCAGCAGGGTTTATGGGTTTGACCATGGGGTTTACAGATCTGAGCCTGCCCTGAAGTACTTGCCTGCAGCTTATTTTGGAGGTGTTTTCCCAAGGTGTCCGTGTGCCTGTCAGCAGCTGGCTCAGGGACCTTTTCCCAGTGCAGGCAGGAAAGGAGCGCTCCTGGGAGCACGGTGGGGTACGGGTGGTGCAGAGGGACCAGGCGTGGATGGGGGCCCTGCCAAGCACCCTGTGTGAGACAGGGCAAGCTCGGCCTCCTGTCTCCCCTCAGCAGGACTGAAGGTCCTGCAGCGAAGGAGGCTTTGAAGAAACATGGAAGGGAGGCCAGGCAAGGCTGTGGCAAGCTGGGAGAGGAACAGGCCGAGCATTATCCATGCTGGCCGCACTCCCGTGGAGGTAATCTCATAGTTATTTTAGTCTCCAGCTGGGATGCAGCTCTGATCCCAGCTTTTGCAATATCCTGCCAAGCCCAGGCTCCAAATCTGCCCTTGCTGGCTCTGAGCAAGGCGGGACCGCGTGGGGAGAACCTGCCAGCATCAATCGAGGGGAAAGACCTTTACACTGCTCCCTTTTTGTGCCTTGCTGCCCATTTTGGGGCTCCTGGGAAGGGGCTCTGGGCCTTGGGCTTGGTTGTTTGCTTTGGGGCTTTTTGCCCCCTCCATAATACACAGATTTAAAGACAAAACTGGAGCATTTGGATCCATGCCTCCCTGTGCTGAGGAGTTCCTTGCTCCCTAAAACCATCCCATACAAACATGGGAGCTGTCTCTCTTGGGAGATGCTTGGTTTGGGTCTGTGTCCTGGAAATACATGAGAAGGCTGCAGAGAAGCTCAAATTTGAGCTCCTCCCTGTTGATCAGCAGGGCTGGCTGCTCCTCCAGCAGTATTTCTGTGCCATCCTTGGGTCTGGAATAAGTTACAAGGATCCTATCTCTTGGACACACTGGCTGCTTGCCCTGGGTGGGTTCAGCCTCCCTGATAACCTCAGCGGTGCTCCTCGAGCAGCAAAGGCCAGGTTGAATCAGCTGCAACTGCTGCCGGTCCTCAGATCCCACAAGGATTCAAATCCTTGCCCCATTTCAACGGGACAGTGCTTTGGTTTGGTGGGTTCTCGGAGCTGGATCAACACTCTTTGGAGTTTGGTTTGCATCTCTGTTTTCAGGATGGAAAAGGAAAACCCAGGTGCTTTGGGGGAAAAGGGAGGATGGGAAGGCCTCGGTTTAAAGCAAGCTTTGCTTTCCTAGCCAGCTTGTTTAAGGAAGTCTCCACATCCCTTGAAATAGATTAAGTGTGGCTCCAGGGGCCATTGTGGAGAGGCAGCACTGTAAAAATGCAGATTTCAGGGAAAGCCTTATGCACTGTGACAATTTAAAGTACCCCCGAAGGGCGTTCGCTCAGGCAGAAACACACTTTATTTGGAGCACATTATGAATGAGACAGGGGAACAATTTGTTTGCTGGAGATGGGCAGAGGATCAATTAAGCAGAGCAGAGGGCACAGAGCAAGTCAATTTGCAAAAGGGCAAAGCACAGAGGAGGTGGCTACATCCTGTCTGGCTTCCAGGGTGTTCTCTCCGCTGGGGTGGAGCTGGGGAGCCGGGCTTCAGCATCCCAAGTGCCTGTGGCATCCCTGGAGGAGGAGACCTGCCTGCCCTGAGGAGGGGGCTCAATGTGGTGCATTGTGGGCGCTCTTCCAGAGCCAATGGGTATCCCCTTGGCTCTGCTCTTCCCCTTGGTTATCCCGATCTTTGGGCTGGGGGCGTTTCCCAGTGTGTTTGGACAGTGCTGGGACTCAGCTGTGCCGCTCCAGGACCGGCTCTCCGGCGGCTAACAGCTCACTTGGCTGCGTGGAAATACAGGGGAACCAAACCCTGAGCATTTTTGGAGACAGAAAAATCAGTGGTGACAAGTCCATTTGTGGTTTTTGGGTCGAAGGGGAGGGCTGGCTACTTTGGAATTGAATTTATCTTCTTTTTGAAGGGCAGGGACTTTGCTTGGGTAGAAGGCAAAGTGCTCAGAACTACAAAATCTTACTGGATGTGAAAGCCAAATCTTTTAAATAGGGAAAGGAAATAAAGAATGAAGGAGTTTTTTTGGTTTTTTCACAGAGCCTCTCTGAAAGTGGCTGGGGAAAAAAAGCAAGATGGAAGACTTAAAACTCCTTGGGTGTGCACGTTTCCGTGCTCTATGGGACGTGTATGAGTTAACATCACAACCGTGAGGGCCACGTATGTCCTTCTGAACTTCAAATTTCATGACCTCAAAACCTATCCTTAATGGCCAAAAGCATCCTTCTGAATTCTGAGAAACCGTGAATCCAGCTGGGTGCTTACAACTTAATTGGAATATGAGAAGAGAACGTAATTTCACTGTCTAGTGGGGCAACCCAGAATGGCCACGGGGCTCTTTTTTGGTGGGCTTGGCAGTGCTGGGGGAGTGGTTGTGCTCAAGGATCTTAGAGGGCTTTTCCAGCCTCAGTGATTCCCTGATTCTGTGATTCTACTGCCATCCTGTGACACTTGGTGCAGTCCCTGTAACAAGCACAGCCATTCTGCTGCTCCTTATCTTTAAGGACCTGTCCAGAGGGAACTGAGGGTTTCATTCAACACGAAGGGTCCTCAGTTTCCCCCTGTGGCACCAGCCCCTAGCAAGAACCTGCTCATAGTTCTGGGCAAGACAGTGGCATTTTTGTAAAAGGACAGCTCTCCCCACTCCCTGGGAGTGCAGGTCTCCGTGTAGATCCTTCCATGGATGAGAACATGACTGTCATATTATGCTTTGTTCTACATTTGCTGGGATTTCAGTCCCTAAAACTCCTGCTGTCTCCCACAGTGGCTGAGCCTGCCCAGCCCCAGGCACTGTCCCCCGAGCTTCCCTTCCCCTCCATCCTGGTGCTTGTGTGGGTGGAAGCAGCGACCCACAGGCTTCAGGTGGACTCACAGAGAGCAGCACAGCAGCTTGGGGCAGCCCTCCCTCTGGGAGCCACCCGGCGCTGGAGCCCCGTGCTAACGAGCTGTGACACGGGCAAGTCTCCCTGTCTGCACTAGACCCTGGGCAAGCCGCTGCCAGAGGCGATCCCAGACTCTGGGGTTTGTGGATAACCTTGTCAGCAGGCTGGCTGTTCTGCTTGTTTGGGTTCTGTCGCTGTCCTGACACATGGTGACACTGACAGCAGCAACGCCAGACATTTCCCTGCAAGGTGGCTGGGGGAGAGATGGATGTGCCTCGCCACCCAGGCAGCCGAGAATCTCCTCCTAATACCTGACCCAAACCTGCCCTCTGGCACTCTGGAGAGCTGCTTGGGTTTCATGGGAATGAAGAGTTTTGGTGCTTTTGAACCACAGCCTGGGGTGAAGCGTTTCTAGGGGTGACAGGTGCATTCTGTCTCTGTCTCTGCCTTATCTCAGATCATCTCTAAGGTCTGTTCCAACCCTAACCATTCCATGATTCCGAGGTCCCTTTAGCAGGGACAATTCTGATGTGCAGCCAACACCTTGCTCTCTGTGTTTGGAAGATGTGTGTATTATACACAGGACTGGCAGGGCTAGCCAACATTCTCCTTTTAAAAATAAAAGCAGAGAGGAAACTGGGTTTCAAATGCAATGAATGCTCATTTGAGTGTTTGTTGTTTCCAGGAAAAAATGCTGGCATTTTCGTCGAAATAGCCATTTAAAATGTGCTTTGTATTGCAAAGGAATCTGGTTTGGGTTTCTGTGAAGAAATAGGTTTTTATTTATGATGTCTTCGAGATCCTGTGTCCTGAACATGGTGTTTTCCCAAGCTGCAGTTGAAGCCCCTTATGGGTTTTTAATCCTTTGTTTCTGCAGAAGTGGTTTTTTTTTCCCTCCCACCTCACACAGGGTCCCAAAGCCCTTGCTGTGCTTCCCTTGTACTATTTCCTAGAGTTCACGTTGTTCTGGATGTGTTTCAAATCCCTGGGAGCGCATCGTTCCACCCTAGCAGGCAGAGCTGAGCCCCAGACGGGCAGAGCTCTCTGGTTTTTGGCAGCTGGGGTGTCAGCAGGCTGCTCCCTGCAGGAAGCTCTCCCTGCTGTTTCCCAGCAGAGGCAGGAGCCACAGGGTGCCCGTGCTGTACCCACGTAATCTCTCATACTCCATGAAACGCGTGCAGGGGCCTGAGGGAGTGGCACCAGAGTTTGAAACTGATGGGTTGGTTTTTCCCCATCAGCTTCTGCCCTGAGGCAAAGTTCCCTCAGCCCTAAGACCTGCCGTTTCCCTGGGAATGCAGTCAGATCTCCAGGGTTAAATGCCACACATGTGGCTTGGCCTGAAAAATCTCACCAAGGGCATCACCTTCGCTCTGGGGTATTGTTAATTGATTTGATAGCACCTACTCCTCTGGGGTTACCTGTTTGGAAACGGCCAAATGCTCCCTGATGTTGCTCTGGAACAGCCTCTACGAAGCTCTTCCGCTGCTTCCCAGAGCAACACCAGAGGAAAAACAGGGTAAAGGAAAGCTCCAAGCTGCACGAAGCCCTTCTCCCTTCTCTTGAAGGTGGACTGTAAAGACTAGGTGGCCTTTCCCAAGCTTCTGTGTCTTCCTTACATCTATGGCTGAGGAGAACCTTAAAAAGTGGATACAAGAGAAGAAAGCACATGGCCCTCTTGGAAAGAGGGGAATGACGTGAACCATTCATGGCATCTCCCTCTGATTTGATGTGACAGCAGAGCACTCTAAGCGCTGTCTCAGGAAACTGAGTATAGGCAAAATGTCTGCTCCCATCTCCCCCAGCCCGTCCCCTCCAGCTACAGCTGAGATACGCCTGCAATTCACCCACTGTGTTGTGTCTGGCAGAAGGGTCTGTTCTCAAAAGTGTCTAAGACAGCTGGAAATGAACTTCAGTAGTGGCTCAAAAAGTGAGTGAAAACTCAGCTCTTCTGCCTGCTCATTTCAGGCTGGGAAATCAAGAGAAAGCCATTGTGGCCAATTCTGAAACCACGTGCAGCTGTGCCCACAGTATCCCCCCGTTTGGCATCCCGGCTGGTGCGGATGCCTTGTTGAGCAGGTGCCGGCGTTTGGGCTCCTGCTGTTCTGTGCACGCTCTGGTGCTGTTTGTGTGGCGTCCAGAGCCGCTTCAGCAGCAGCGACTCGGCAGCGGCGACTCGGCAGCCCTGCTCGAGGAGACATCGCCGCCCTCCCCACGGCGGCAGCAGCTCCGCGGGCCCAGAGCTCTGTGTCGGGGGGCCTCGGTCACTGCACCGTGGCCTGGGCAGCCGCGGGGGCCCGGGCTGGCCGCCAGCCCTGCCTCTGCCCACTGCCCCTTCTTGGCAGCAGCCAGGGGCTGTGTCCCAGCAGGGCCCCCCTGCCCTCCTTGTCCCCAGCCAGCCCAGCCTGGGCACCTCGGGCTGGTCCCCAGCTCCTGCTGAGGCCCGGCCTCCAGGGCTTCTGCCGCAGGCCTGGGAGACGCTTTGGGGAAGCGCCAGAGCAGCCAGGTGGCAGGAACGAGGCTATGGCTGCCTGGAGGCTGCTTATGGCCTCTGACACCCAATTCCTCAGGCCTTCCCACCGCCCCGGCCCCTCAGGGGCCTCCTGTCCCCTTGGAGCCTCCTGCCACCACTCCCTCACACATCCCCCTCGTGCCTTCCCACTGCCTTGTCCCGTCAGGGACGCTGCAGCACCTCATTCCTTCGTGGCCTCCCACCGCCCCGGCCCCTCGGGCTCTCTCCCAGCCCGGCCAAGCTGCCCGGCAGCGGCGCAGCCCCGACGGAGCTCCAGATGAGCCCGATCGAGAGGCACCTCGGAGCCCTCAGCAATCCAGGCAGCAACGCACGGGCAGGACACAGATGGCGGCTCCTGCCTGGGACAGGGCTTGTGGCCATCTCCAGGCACCAGTCCCGCAGGGATCCTGGCAGCTCCGGCCACTGCCCACCCGCTCTGTCGGCAGCGTTAAGGCTTCAGCACAGACACCAAAGGCCAAGGGGCTTCGGGCCATTTTCCCTTCCACACTGCACGCCCGGGCAGCTTGCTGAGCACCAAGCACCCTTTTTCCCCTCTTCCCCTATGCCCTGCAGACACTGGGCACCAAAAGAAAGCTCCTGGACCTCTGTGCATGACAACAGCTATTTAATATTTCCATACTGACATGAGGTCTTCCCTGCAGGCTCAGGTGGCCTGAGCAGACAGAGCTCCTGCAATTAGTTCTTCACAGACTTACACAAGCTGCCACACAGAGGAGGCTTCCTACTCCCCAGCCTTCTGCAAGTGGTCTTGCACCTTCTGAAACCTGGAGAGTACGGAGCTCTCTGTGCAGCTCTTAAAAGTTGCAGGGTTTGAAGCGCCAAGCTTGAGATGGCAGGGCTGATGTCATGAGTCAGGTCTTGAAGGGCTGAAACAGAGAGGAACAGAGCCATGGTTGGAGCCCGGAGCTGCGGGGACCAGCAGCTGAGGAGAGCCCCCTGCCAGGGCCATCCCAGCCTGCTCTTGCCGTGGCCAGGAGGGAGCAGGGACCGACGGGATCAGCCCGAAGATGCTGGCCACGAATGCCCCACGTGCCCCTGAAAGCTCTCTGTGCTCTGCCCACGCCGCCCCTCGTCCGCACAGGGAGCAGAGCCCTCCGCATGCGGGGCAGGGATTGCAGCTCCCTGCCCAGGGATTGCAGCTCCCCCCGCCAGCCCCCGTGCTGCGCTCACCCTTGTAGACGAGCCAGAGCTCTTCCTGCTGCTTCCTCACGTACCGCCCTGCGATCCCTGGGAAGGCAGAGCCTGTCACGGACCCCGGCCTGGATCCTGCTGTGGCAGGACAGGGAAGGATCCTGGTCCCGTGACTCACCGATGAACCTGACGGCCGCCTCTCGCAGGGGCTCCTGCGGGCTGTCCAGGTACAGCAGAGCCTGGCGCAGGTACTCAGCTGCTCGGCTCCGGTCATCCTCCAGCTGCAGAGAGCGCCAGCAGGAGGGAAGGGTTGGCGCGGGCTCAGCCCCTCGGCCGGGCGCTCCCTGCGGCCAGCCCTGGCCTCCCCTGCCCGCACGGCCCTGAGGCCCGGGCAGCAGCCGCTGGCGCCGGGCTCTGGAGGGGGCCGAGGGCCGGCTGCTGCCCGGGGAGCCGCGGTGCCGCCCCGCGCCACAGCCCAGCCGGGCCGGGGCTGCATCGGCACCCGGCTCGGGGCCAGAGGAGCCTGGAGAAGAGCCCGCGCGGCCCAGGGAAGGGAGCAGCGTGTGGGGCGCAGGCTGGCGCCCCTGGGTGCAGCACTGGGCAGGGGCACAGCTGCCAGCCCCACACACTGAGCACCGGGGGCAGGGAGCTTCTCCAGGCTGCGGCTGGGGCTTCTCCAGGCCGTCCTTACCAGGCACTCGGCAAACTTCCACAGCTGCTGCTTCTTCAGCACCTGCTTCAGACGCCTCCTCTTGAGGAACCTTAGCGCAGAAAGCAGCGTTGCCTGGGAGGCCTGGAGAGCAGCAGAGATCGGGAAATGGCACCACAGCCCAGGGCACAGGGCCCACATCTCCATGCCAAGGCCAGGAGGAGGCTGCAGCCCACCAGGCACCAGGGCAGGAGGCAGCCGAGCCCCCTCCCGGGGGAACCCCGGCAGCCCTCGAGTCCTCACCTCTGCCACGCGCCGGTTCTCGTCATGGCAGTGGAGGAAGAGCGGGAGCAGGCTCTGGCGCACGTGCGCCTTCAGGGGCTTTTTTCCCTTGTCCATTACCAGCTCCATCACCTCTCGGAAGAGGCGAACAGAGAGCAGCTGCACATGGCTGTTGTCCTGTTGGAAAGGAAGAGGAAAAGAACCAGCAAAGGTTTCTCCAGGCCCACCTGGGCGCAGGCCTGAAAAGCCCCAGGGCACACAGTGTCTGGGGAGGAGCCCAGTGGCCATGGCTGGGGGCGCAGAGCCTTACATTGTCAAAGAGGGGCTGGAGCACCTCAGCCAGCTGCAGAGCAGTGGGGCTGGATATTAGGGTGGCTCTGTCCTGGAGTTCATTCAGGAATACAGAGAGGATTAGTGCAACCACCTCTCCATCTGCGTCCTGCAGTAGGTCCATGAGGCTTTGTGTCAGACTCCGGATGCCTTCGGCCTGTGTGGAACACAATGCTGCACAGTGAAGCCATGGACCATGGAATCATAGCATGTCCTGAGCTGGGAGGGACCCACAAGGATCATCGAGTCCAACCCCTGGCCCTGCACAGACACCCCAGCAATCCCACCCTGGGCATCCCTGGCAGTGCTGTCCAAACTCTCCTGGAGCTCTGGCAGCCTCGGGGCCGTGCCCATTCCCTGGGGAGCCTGGGCAGTGCCCCAGCATCCTCTGGGGAAAGAACCTTTCCCTGATACCCAACCTAAACCTCTCCTGACACAGCTCTGGCTCTTCCCTCGAGTGCTGTCGCTGGTCACCAGAGAGCAGAGACTGGTGCTGCCCTTCCCCTTCCCTTGCAAGGAAGCTGCAGATTGCAATGAGGTCTGCCCTCAGCCCCCTCCAGCTGGACCAAGCCAAGTGCCCTCAGACACTCCTCCTGTGGCTTCCCCTCTAGACCCTTCACTATTTTCATGTCCTCCTTTGGACAATCTCTAATAGCTTCATGTCTTTTTTACATTATGGTGCCCAAAATTGTACACAGCACTCGAGGTGAGGCCACAGCAGCCCAGAGCAGAGCAGAACAATCTCATCCCTGGCCTGGCTGGTGATGTTGTGCCTGATGCACCCCAGATGTCCCTCCTGGCTGCCAGGGCACTGCTGACTCCTACTCACAGGATCCCCACAGGTCCCTTTCCTCAGCGCAGCTCTCCAGTCTCTCATTCCCTGCTCTAGATACACAGCCGGGCTGCCTGTGCCAGATGCAGAATCTGGCATCTGCCCTTGTTAAACTTCATAGCATTGGTGATGTCCCAACCCTCAGATTTGTCTCTAGAGGGCCTCTGCCCTCGAGGGGGTCAACAGATCCTCCCAATTTAGTATCGTCAGCAAACCTATTTAGTATTTCTTCAAGTCCTGTGTCCAGGTCATTTATGTCTGGCTGCACCACCAATGCCACTCTGGTGCTGGAACCCCATCCTGCTGCCGCAGGGCCCAGGGACAAAAAGCCTGTCCCGAAGCACCTCGGGCAGCTGAACAGGGAGGCAGGAGAGCTGGGAGCAGCTGCCTCCGCTCCTGAAGCCCAGCCAAGCCCAAGGGACTGCATTCTCCAGCCCCTGGTGCCAGTGCAGCTTCAGCCACTGTACCCTTCTCACCACTGAGGGATCTTTGCTGAGTGCCACGAGGCCTCTGAGCGCCAGGCGACGCTTTTCCCTGGATTCGCTCTGCAGGCGCCTTGAAATGATCTCCAGGACGCTGTCACTCCATTCCCTCATGTCATGGCACTCCAGCACCTGGAAGGCACAGGGCAGTGACAGGGGAGCCGGCCGGCAGGAGCCCGGAACCGCACAGGGCTGGGCCCAGGCAGCTGCGGCTACGAGAGGGCAGAGAGCTGGGAGGCAGCTCAGCGAGGCAGCTCAGGCTCACCTCCACAAGGAATGCCAGGGCGGGCAGATCCCAGCATGGCTCCTCTGTGCTGAGCAGCCCCAGCAGGCGGAGCGCAATGCAGGAACACAAGGGGTTCGAGGCACGGCGCATCTCCCTGGCAGGCAGAAAAAGGCACCACGACCCTGAGCCGGGGGGGCAAACCCCTCCCAGGACTGACTCACAGAGGTCTGGTCTTTCCCCAGCACCCCTGGAAGGGATGTGGGCCCCCTGGGAGGGGGCTGTTCCTGGGCACCCTCCTTGCCCAGCCTTTCCCGGTCAGCTCAGCCGTCCCTCAGTGACGAGGCCCTCTGGCCCACGACCACGGGGACTGTGGAGGGCACCCCGGGCACAGGGCACAAATGTCGGGGGCAGCGGGGCAAAGGGGCTCTCACCTGGCCAGCAGAGCCACTGCATAGGGGTGGGTGTCAGCACAGAGCAGCGTTTCCCAGCCACGCTTGCGCTCCATTGCCACCAGTAAATCCCGACACCGCAGATGGCGGAGCAGGGCCCTGACAGTCTGCACTGCAAACCTGTGTGTAGAGCAAAACCTGGTCACGCTGGGAGCGCTGCCTCCTGCCCTGGGCACTTGGGAGAAATGGGATGGAGCACCTGTTGATGCTGGTGGGAAGGCTGAGTTGCTCCTGGCATCCCTTCCAGAGTGTATTGACCTCCTCTGGCATATCCAATGTGCTGACAAAAACTTGGAAGAGCAGAGCCACGAGGAGGCGGGGGGAATATTCCATAAGTGGCGCTGGGCACCAGGGCAGGCGGAGAATCTCCCAAACCACCCTGGTTGCCTGCAAAGGACAAAGCACCTCGAGACAGCGCTCACTGCCGAGGTGTCCCTGTGGCAGGGCCTGAGCGTGGAAGGGGAGACGCAGGGGGAGCACGGGGCCTGGTGTCCCTGTACCCTCCCCCAGCCCGGGTTTCAGCCCAGTTCCTGAGGCAGGGAGAGGCAGTGGGGGAAGGAGGATGGGGAGCTGCTGGAGCGGCGACCTGGGGGCGAGCCAAGGCCGGTTCCAGAAACTCACAGCCAGGGCAAAGACTCCCGTTTTGTCCCCGTCAGAGGTGCGCGTGCTGTGCAGGGGCCAATCCTCCAGCACACAGAGCAGTGTTGGCAGCACCTTCTCCACTGCTGCTCCTGACGAGGCTATGGTCCTCCACATGCTTGCAGCAGCTCTGTGGGACCAGAACTCCGTGTCAGGAAGATCTCAGCCACAGCACCATGGCCTGGGCAGCTGTGGGGGCCCAGGTGACAGAGCCACAGCACCCTGAGGGGCAGGGAGGGAGCACGGCAGCAGACTGGGGGGCTGACATGCCAGGGCTGGGACACAGGGGGCCTGGTGGGTGCTGGAGCTCTCCAGCTGTCTGTCAGACTCCACTGGCTGTACAGGGCGATGGGCCCTAAGGGCTGGTGAGCCCTGAGCCCTCAAGGCAGGTGGGCCCCATACCTGTCACACCATGGGGCACAGCGCAGGAGGGTCACTGCAACATCAGTGGGGTGTGCCTCCGTCAGCCTCAGGATGTCCATGAAGGTCCTGTCATCTGGAGGTGCACTGGAGGCGAGCCTGTGGTGCGTGCTCCTCACAAAGTCCGGCACCTGGAGGAGGCACAGGGAGAGCGGGAGAGCTGCCAGAGCAGCAGCTTCCCCAGCTTCCTCTGAGGAGTGCTTCCCTTCCCACCACGCTGTGATGGCCTCCAAGGCTGAGGGGGCCCAGCAGACTTGAGGAGCCACACAATTCCTGGAGGGGATCCAGCCCTGGCCACAGGCTGCTTACTTCATTTGGGTGGGAGACAACTGCCTCCCCAAAAAAATCCAGGTTGGGAGCAGAAGCCTTCACGTTTGCCATGCTCTGAGTGGGTGTGATGTCAACGCTGGCCGTGTGGTCAGTGCGATGTCAGGTTCTGCATCCTCCTTCTTCTCCACGCCATGCTGGAGGGTCTCTCCCCTCCACTCTGTCCCACCGAGATCTGTCCCTAAGGGCACATGGAAAAAAAAATGGTTAAGGCCTGGGGACAACGAGGAACAGGGGGGCTGCACGAGGCCTCCTTGCAGCACCACCCTGTCCCATCGCCTGCTCTGCACGCTGTGGCCACCAGCACCCAGCCCGCTGTGGCCTGGCGTGTTACAAAGGGCCCTGTGACACACGGCCACATTCCTTCCCACAGGGCCCACCGTCACAAAGGGCCCTCGCACACAGTGCCACCTGCCCTGGGCCCCCCCCCAGCCCAGCCAGCTGCCCTGCAGCTCTGGAGGAGCTCGGGAGGAATAAAAGTCACGCCGATGTCTCTGACCCCACTGGGACACACGGCTGGCAACAGGCAGGTCTTACCCTCCGTAACTGCTGAGGGACATATGGGAGCCCCAAATTCAGAGTGTTTTGCCCTGGAAGACTCCAAAGGGTGATGACTCTGCACCAAGCAGTGAAAAGGATCCGCTGCCAGCCCATCTTGGTGTTGTACCTATGACCTAGGAAGATCTAGGTTATTACTGCCTGCTTGTTCGCCCTCATTGTAGATGGATGGTTGGTTGATGGGCTGCTGGTGACACTTGAAGCGTGGTGACCCACAGCAGGCATCACAACTCACCCACACAGTGCCCCCTTTTAACTCTGAAGGCAGCAGGTGCCTGCACCACCACTCCAAAGAAACTGCTTGGATCAGGACTGGGATCATGGGGTGGAGCGTGGCAGGAGCTCCCCGTGTCCCCAGCTTTTGCTAAGAAAGTTCAGACCTTCTGGGTCATGTCGTGCTGCAAATGAGGTGACTTTCCTGTGATGTTTTTTCTCTCTTTGTCCTGTAGGATGAGAGGCCTGTGTGGAGGTTGCAATCTGACCCTTTGGGACAAAAAGAAAACCTTGAAGGAGGAGACTGAGGGGAGACCTCATTGGCATCTGCAGCTTCCTCATGAGGGGCAGTGGAGGGACAGCTCTGATCTCTGCTCTCTGTGATCAGTGACAGCACCCAAGTGAATGCCTGGAGCTGTGCCATGGGAGGTTTTGGCTGGATATCAGGGAAAGGTTCTCCCCCCAGAGGGTGCTGGGCACTGCCCAGGCTCCCCAGGGAATGGGCACGGCCCCGAGGCTGCCAGAGCTGCAGGAGCGTTTGGACAGCGCTGCCAGGGATGCCCAGGGTGGGGTTGCTGGGGTGGCTGTGCAGGGCCATCCTCAAAAGAACACATCCCCATGGTGCGGATTCTGCTGGATGAACGTGATCTCTCCATCAATAAACTGATGTTCATGGCCACTGCCTCTCCAGGAACAGACCCTGGCTTTTCAGTCTTATTAAAGTTCACAGAAAGCTTTGCTAAGGACATGTTTTCCCCTCCTTTGGCACTTCCCGGTGCCTCAGTGCTGGCTCCAGGTGGGCACCGACGGCACTACCGGTGCAGCTTGTCAGTGCAGGGCCGCCGTGTGTTCCGCTGGGAAAAACTCCTATTTTACAGCTTGGGCTGCCGTTCAAACCAGCGGGGCGTCCTCCGTATCCAGCCCTGACTCCGGATTGTGCGAACGTGCTTGTCTGTGCGGGGATCCCTGAGAAACTCGTCCTTGGAGATGGCCACTAACTCTCTCCCAGCCAGGAAGCGCCGCCTGTGTCCTGCCCATGTGCTGGAAGATCGGCAGAGGGCAGGGCAATCCCACCGAAGGACGAGCGAGGACAATTCCCAGGAGCCCGTATCCCGCTGCAGTGCCGTGGGTGGCGGATGGGAGGAAGAGGAGGCCGGGGTGCCCAGTGGACCTCCTCCACCTCCTCCCCAGGGGGGTGCAGCAAGCTGGGCAGGGTCCCTGGCGGAAAACAGACACGGTGCCCGTGGAAGTGCTCCTGGAGGTGCCAGAGCTCCTTCTCTCGGCATCCCTTGGGAGACAGGGAGCAAGCTGTCTGCCGCAGCAGGAAGCAGCAGCTGGGATAAGCTCCCTGTTGCCCAGGGGCAAGGTCCACCTGGGGACAGAGGCGTCCATGAACACACCCTCCCTGAGCTCAGCCAGGGCCGGGCGGAGCTGCCTGCGGCTGTGACCAAAAGATGTGTGGCTGGGGACCCCGAGGAGGCCAGCGGTGCCCTCAGGGACCCGGGCTGTGAGAGGGGAGCAGTGAGCGCCTCCAGGGCACAGCTCTGCTTGGGGCAGCCCCTCGGAACGGGGGCTGAGGGGCGCTGCACGGGGGTGGTGGTGCCCATCCCCATGGCTGGTCAGGCCCAGCTCCCTGTGACCTTTTCCTGTGGGGACAGGAGTTTATGGGCTTTTTCGGGGGTGACCTGCTGGTTCAGGAAAGGGGGAAGAGCCAGGCACCCCCTTTCTGTACGGAGGTTCTGCCCGAGCCCAGAGTACCCCCAACACCCGGTACCTTTGCTCCTGTGAAATCCAGGAGCACCTGGGTCACTGAGCTTTGGAAAGGGTCACTGGCTGCCCAAGGCTGACTTGCTCATGTGCTCTCCTGGGTACTCGGCTTTCAGGGGTCCTTGGCACTTGGAATGTGGGTGTGCACAGAGGGGTCTCATCCCCCGGAGATGTTCTTTCCTCTTCCCAGCAGTTGAGCAGCAGAGAAAAGCCCCAACTTTCTCACCCATGGGCTGTAGCCAGAGAAATGAATCAGATGAGTGTCCAGCTGTGCTGCCGGGGTGATGTGCCAGAGAGCCAATTTCTGCCAGGGGCTGGGGGCCAGGCAGGGCTGGGGGAGCTGCACCTTCTGCAGAGGCCTTGGGGAGGGGGAGTGGAAGGCAGAAAAACTGTGAACCCGCAGGCCAGACCGGCAGCCTCCTTCCTGCAGCAACAGCCATACTTGTAAATAGCAGGAAGTATGGAGAAGCAATTGGAGATGAAAAAATAAATAAATCACCGGAGGCAACTGCCCAAGAGTCCGCAGCCCTCTGGAGCACGGCGGGAGCAGAGAGGTGCCCACTGCCCAGCAGGCACCACAAGGGGGGCACAGGGAGCTGCAAACCCACACCTGTGCCTTCTACCTGCTGCATCTGGGGACACCTCAAGTTCTCTCTGGGACAGAACCAGCCCTTTCCCTGGGACACAACCCCGGCATGGGAGGGGAGTGGAGAGGGCCCCTTCCTCCCCAGCTCCAGCAGACAGCAAGGGCAGAAGTGGAAGCAAGCAGAAAGCCTCCAGGGGCCAAATTTGCACCTTGTTTCGCTGCTGGGGGCTGGGGGGTGGGAATTTGGCAGCTCCCCTTCTTTGGAAAGGGTCCAGATGCCTTAGGAGAGAAATTCTTCGCATAGCTTTGCTGTGAAGAAAGTGCTGACCTGTTCGGGGGCGTTTGCTGAGCAAGTGAAGACGAGCCGAAGGCAGCTCGTGAGTGCAGGGAGAAAATGGCCCGGTTTGCTCATCAGCGGGGTTAGGCAGCAGGTCAGGCTCTCTGGGGGAAGCGGAGCCTGGGGACAGGGGCTTTGCGTGCCACAGGGAAGCCCACGAGGATGCCCTGATGCTCCCTGGCTTCACACACCTCCAGAGAGATGATCCGACTGCAGCACAGAGGCTGCTGGTGCCGCACCGTGTGGGCATCAGAGGTGACCCGGCAGCTACATCCACACACTGGTGCCCAGGAAAACCCCACCGTTCCCAGGGGTGAGGCCCAGGGAACACCTGGAGAGCTGGAATCTCAGGGTGGGGATGAGACAGTGGGTCAGGGAGGGGGTGTTTAGCTGTGGTTGGACTTGCAGCTCATCTGGGGATGCAAGGGACTCGCACAGGGCAGTGACCTGCAGTGGCAGAGGGGATTTAAACCAGCAGCCGGCGGCTGGGGGAGAGGCCATGGTGGGACTGGGGTGGGAAGTGCACCTCAGGTTCACCTCTGAACATACCTGCGGGAAAATGAACAGCGCAGCTGCAGTGAAAGATGGGAGGCACATCCAACCTCCTGCAGTGCCAGCAGAGCAGCCGGTGCGTGCCTAAAGCAGCGTCCATTTAGATCAGATACAAGGCGGCATTTTTTTAGGATGAGGCTGCTGGAACACTGGCACAGCTTGCCCACGGAGGTGGTGGGTGCTCCGTCCCTGCTGGGAACATTCAACGCTGGGATAGACGGGGCTCTGAGCAACATGGTCTAGTGGAAGGTGTCCCTGCCCCTGAGATGGGGTTTAAATGTCCCTTCCAACCCAAACCGTGCTGGAATTCTATGATTCCATGGTTCTTTGCCTTGACAACAGAGCAAGGGCAAACCTAAATGTGCTCCCACACCAACAGCAGACACCTAAACCAGCTACTCGGGGATTTTAGAGGAGGCTGTAATGAGGGGACACTTCACTTCAACTTGCAGACTGGATTGAAGTGTCAGGGAATAAGGCATAAGGATAAAACTCTTGAGTGCAGTACCTGGTGCCATTCCCCCAGAAACAGTCTGAGAACCACCAGGAAAAGAAGAGGTGCTATTCTGGATCTGCTTTGAAAATGAGGAAATGTGTCAAAAAAAAAAAAACCAAACCAAAAACAACAAACCAGGCCAATCCCAGAAAAAAAAAAAATTGAGAGTCTGAGTAAAACATGGAGCAAAGAGCAAATAGGGCAATCCAGTAAAGTGCCCACATGGCTGATGGGAAAGAAGAGGGAGTACAGGGAAAAGCAATGCTGAGGAGTGGAAGGTCTCCGAAAAGAACAGGAAAGCTGAAAAAACACATCAAGTCAGATATAAATCGAGAAGCAAGAGGACTAGGAGCAAGCTGGAGGCTTGTCCTACCAAACGTGCTCAAACCAGTGGTGACCAGCTCAGCCAGTCTTCTGCAGGGACTGGGAGGTGGGATGGACACAGTGACAGGGCTTTCCCTGGGGGCATTCACACTCCGCCTCATTCATTTCCCTCAGGGTGGGAAGGGCTCTTAAATTGGAAAAGAAATCCTGGTGGGGTTATCCTGGAGAGACAAGCTAAATGTCCTGGACAGCTTGGAAGTGGCCAGCACCAGGATGGGGACATGGATGGTCAGCAGGAGCATGGTCAGGTCCTGTCCTAGGTGATCCCACTTGAGAGTGGGGATCCTCACAGGAGCAACCCTTCCTTGGGGCCATTCTCCGTGCCCAGAAGAGAGCCTGTGCATCCTGGCACGGCGAACAGGGGCAGAACCTCATCCAGCTGCTGAGCAGCCTGGAGCAGGCCAGTCCTCAGTGGGGAGCTGGGAATTTCCTTTTCCCAGGGAGGGAACAGCTCCTATTTTGAGTCTTGCTGGAGCAAAGGACATTGATTTCTCTTTTTCTCTTCTTTTTTTTTTTTTTTCCAGATGAGTCAAACTCGACCATTCCTCTGCAGAGGAGGTGCCGAGTGCAGCCTGGGAGAGAAGAGGTGACAGCCTCAAGGCTGCGGGGCCAAGCCCCAAGGAAGCAGCGGGAACATGCCAGGATTTCGGGGCTGTTTCCTCTGTGTGACCTGCATGCAGGGAAAGCTCAGGTGTGTTCCAGCACCCACAGCATCCCCGGGGCACTGCTGCTCCCTCATGCTCATGCAGCCATCACCTGCACCGCAGCCTGTGTCCTGTCCACATCCAGCTCCCTGTGAGGCCAGGGACAGCCACGCCAGCCCCAGGCTGTGCCTGCCAGGGTGACAGGGATGCTTTCAGGGCTGTCCCCCAAGTGACAGCCTGGCCTCAGCCCCGTTACTCCCTCCTGGAGCCCTTGCCTTGCCTGGCTGGATTTCAAGGCTCTCTCCCTTGAGCAAGCACCTGTCTGTCAATGCAGGGAGCAGGAGGAGGAACATGTTCTTTCTCTCCAGTTAAGAATGAACTGCTTTTCCAGTGGTCCCTCTGGAAGGGCTGGTGAGGGGAAGCAGGAATCCAGATGCATTTCCCTGCTTTGTGGCTGCTGGCCCCAGCTCACACCCAGCAGGGAAGGCAGTCTGTGATTATTTGATTTTAATTGAATTGAACTGCACTTTGCGGGGGAAACAGGAAGGTGGCAGGGGCACCGTCCATGGAAAGGAGGGAGATGCTGGGAAACCCATCCCAGCCGGGACCTGGAGGCTTTGAATAGCCCCCACTGGCCACAGGAGGGATGTGGAGGGGCTGGAGCTGGCAGCCGGGGTGTTCTAGTGTGGGAGGAGAAGGACTCCTCCCTTGCATGAGCAATTCAGGCATCACAGAAGGCTTCGGGAGCTCTCCCAACCTTCCTGAGTTTGGAACAGCTCTCGTTCCCAGCGAGCCCCAGCCCTGCAGAGGGATGGGGGTTTGGGGCGGGATGAGCAGCGGGATGGGGCATCTCCATCCTCTTCATTGCTGCAGATGCTCCCCGCCCCAGCTCCAGCGGATCCCTCGGAAGCTTTGGGGGGACCAAACCTGCACCCCGCACCTGGGGTGCGGATGCCCCGAGCTCTGAGGTGGCTGCAGAGCCCTGCCCTCCTCCTGTCGCAGCGCTGGCCTGTGACTGCCGAGCGGGAAGGGAAACGAGTGCCATTTCCCACAGCCAGCCGAGAGGCAGGGGACCGAGGGCGAGCCGCTGGGATGAGGCATGCGAGAAGCATCCGCCGCGTCCCCTTTCCCATGGAATGCTTCTCCCGCTCCTTTCTCTGATGTGTGCTGAAGTATCGGTTTTCCTCTGGAGTGGATGAGTCACGGAGAAAGTCGGGAGGGAGCGGGGGCTGCCCGGACGCCCCAGGTGCCCTGTGCGCTGGGAGGGCTGTGTGGGAGGGAGCAGGCACTGCCCGGGGGTGCGGGCAGAGGGCAGGGAAGGTGCGTGTGAACCGGGGAGCTGGGGCTGGCTCCGTCCCTGCCGGGTCCGCACGGGGCTCCCCAGTTCTGGGAAAGGAACGGGGGGGTCCCTCCTTTGGTCGCCCTCAGCCTTCCCCGGGGAGGAGGTCACTGTGTGTAGGGGTGAGCTCCCAGCTGTGCCTCTGCTGAGTGAGTGGCCGTGTCTCTGCCGGCTCCGCAGAGCTCTCACTCGCCCTTCTCTCTCGGCAATTTCATTGACGATGTCCAGCTTGGGAGCGCGCCAGGCCGGCTCTGTCACGTCGTGATCCGCCAGATGGGAGCTCTCCGCGGCGGCCGCTCCGGGATGTGGCCAGGGCCGGGCTCCCCGGGCCAGCAGCTCTGTGCGCGGGGCTCGGGGCTCGGGGCTGGGCCACCTGGAACCTGTCCTGCCCCTGCTGCGCCAGGAGGTGACGGTGTGGCCTCCCTCACCTCCCTGCTGGGCCTCAGCACTCCCTACTGCCCCATCCCATCCTCCCCGCATCCACCGGTGGGCTCCCGATCCCGGAGCGCTTCTGCTGCCAGCCAGGTCTCCAGCGGCCCCTGGAACAGCTCGTGGTCTCTGCAGCCCCCCGCTAACACATCCAGCAGCCAGGCGTGGTGCTCCCAGCCCCGGCACCCCAGCCCGGCTGAGCTCATCCCCCGCCTGCATGGGCAGGTAACGAGCTCCCGGCTCAGCCAAGCCCTTGTGCCTGCCAGCTTTCCTCGCTGGGGGATTATCTGGATTTCCAGTTGTTCCCACTCCCTGCCTGTTCTCCCTGGGTCCTTCCCAAATGCCCACCTTTGTGGGCTGTGCGTGCTTCACCTCTGGAGAGGAGGGATGGTTTTCACGCCATCCCTTGCCACATCCTGGCCAGACGTGTCAGCTGAAGGCAGGGCATGGTGCTGCCCTTTCCTGAGGACATCCTGGCAGGTCCTGGGCCATCAGCAGACACAGACTTCTGAGCCAGAGCAACAGATGTGGCAGCAAGATGCAAAACCAGCTGCTCCCAGTGGTCCCGAGCACTCAGAGCCGGAGGCTGCCCCGGGAGGAAGCGGCTTCAGCACGGACAAATGGCACATCAAAGTGGCAGCACCAGCCACAGCCTCCCCTTGGGGATCGGCCCAGATGGGACAGCCCTGCCTGTCGGTGCTTTTCTGCTCCCTCTGCCTGCTCCAGCCTTTGTTTCCCTGCAGGGACACCCGCCAAATATTGTCCTCCGCCTCCTTGTCCTTCATTGCCCCCCTGACCCAATTCCTCTGTCCCCCACTGCTCCCCAGGCTCCTGGCTCGGCGTGGTGGCAGCGGGACTAAGCAGGTCACCGGAGCCTCTGGACAAGCCGCGTTTCTGGGCGCTGGGGACAGCCCTCGGTGCCCGCTGGCACCCCCGGGGCAGCCGTCCCGCCGGGGCCAGGGGGGACACGGGCCCTGGCCATTCATGCCAGCCCCGGAGCCACTGCCGGGGCCGCAGCAGACGGAGTTTCCAGCCCTTCCTCTCTGCCCGAAGGAGGGAAAACCAGGCCAGCGTCCCGCAGGGTTGCCAGGGTGACATTTTTGGCGGCCGCTGAGCTGGCAGGGGCTGTGTGCCGGGAGCTGGGAGCTGGGGCAGCCCCTCTGTCCCCGCACCGGGCTGCCCCTGCCCGGGGCCACCCGGCAGCGTGGGGCCGCGGGATGCGGGATGCGGGTGGGAGCCAGGCACAGGGGTGGGGGGAGAGCGGGACGCTGGAGGAGCCACGCAGAGATGAAAAATGCCAGAGCTTTGCTGGAGCTGGGAGCCTGCGGGGTAGGAGAGCCTTTTTGGCTGGGGCTTGGGAAGTCTGTGCTGCGAGCTGCAGAGCCACCATGGGAGCACCGCTGGTTTCCATTTGGTCGGCTTTCGAAAGAGCTGCCTCCATTGGCAGCGTGGGTGTCCCCCCTCCCGCGGCGGGCAGTGTTTGTTTGCTTGGGAAAAGATGAGCCTCATTATCTGTCCTGCATGGCTCTCGGACTTTAAAGCTCAGCAGGAGGAGATTTTACGATGGGAAACTGCCCCGGTGTCAGGCAGGCTTTGCATGGAGGTCTGCTGGGGGGCATCCACGGCCCGGCTGTGGCAGTGGGGACAGCACCGGGCCTGAGACACCGGCAAGACAGGAGGGTGGCAGAGGGTGATGCGCTTGAGCGAGCGCAGCCAGGCCAGGCAGAGCCCGGAGGTGCAGCCAGGAGGAAGTGTGGGATGTAATCCTGCTCCGCATTCACCTGCAGCGGCGATAACATCGCTGTGCTCCGTGTGTGGGAAGGTCCGGCCGGGCAGTCAGTGTAGCCCCGAGCGTTTGCGCCTCCCGGCTCCTGCAGCGCTGATAACATTGGAAGGGCCAGAATTCCCCCGTGGAGCCTTCCCGGAGCTGCCCGCAGGCTCTCCCGCCCCACTGGAGCACTTATCCCCCCCGCTCTGATCCAGCCCATATAAAGCCAGGTCACTCTGAACAGGCCTCTGCTATCAGGCAGGATCCCTCTCCATTTTCGAGGAGATTTTTTTTTTTCCAAGCACCATCCTTGCCCCAGGACTCTCCTCCCCCTCGCTCCACGCAGTCCAGGCCCTGCAGCCCATCCACCGCTCCGAAATCCCTGCGCAGAAGGGCAGCCCGGTGACTCAGGGCTGCCACGTGTTGCCTTTTGTGCAGCTCAGGTACTCCAGCCTCCACCTGGAGGGAAGGAATCCAGCTGCGGGAGAAGAAAGGGGCGGTAAATCACTCAGCATCCAGCTGGGAAAGCATAAATTTAAGAGCCCTGACCACGTGAAAACATTCTGCGGCCAAACCAGAGGCAGCTCCGGTGGGTATTCACGGCCCCCAGGCCGGGGTTGCGCTGAGGGGCTGCCTGCCTTTGGCGCCGGTGAAAGATTTACAGCCAAAATTCGGGGAGCGATAGCGTGCCCGTGTGCGAGCGCGGAGCCGAGCAGCTGGATGTTATGGTTTATCCTGCTAGATCCAAACCCTTGCCTCAGACTAAACACGCCTCTGCCATCATTAGTGAATCACTTCTACATCCCCTCGAAGTTTCCAGGGCTTGGGTTTCAGAAGCTTTTTTGCTGCCGCGGGGCACTAAAAAGGAGTTCGGAAGACAAAGCAAGGTGTGGCAGCAAGTTTTGTGGGGATTATCCTGCTGGGATAATCCTGGGGCTGGAGGAAGATGAAAGCTGGGCTATGGCTAGGAGTGAAAGTGGGCAGCAGCCCCAGATTTTTAACCCTTTTCGCGGCACGGGCAGGGTGAGGTGCAGCGCCAGAGCCAGGGCAGCAAGGGCTGCCCCGGGCAGGAGCCCCGGAACCCCCCGGCTCCTCACCCTGCCGAGCTGGGCTGGGTTCGTGGCGCGATGAAGGAGGTGGGATCGTGGAGTTCCCGAGCCCCTCGCACGCCGGGAGGGCGAGCCAAGGGCCAGGAAAGGCGAGCACCGGGTGCCATGCCGGGAGCGCCCGGCCCCGCTCCGTGCCCCCGGGGCTCGGATCAGCGCTCGGAGAGGCGGTGAGCTCAGCTCGCTGATTCACCCCTTCCTTCAAGACCAGACCTGGCCTGCGAGCCGAAGCCCAGGGGCTCGGTGGAGCAGGAGGTGCCGGGGCAGGTCCTGGGGGTGCCCTTTGGGGGTGCGGGTGTTCCCCGGCACCCGGGCAGAGGCGGGATGCTCCTCGGGAGAGATGCTCCTCGGGAGGGCTGCTCCTCGGGGGGCAGAGCTGTGCCCCTCCCGCTCGCCCGTCCCCGAGAGGTGTCCCTGGCCCCCTCCCGGCTGCAGGACACCGACGGCCGTGAGAGCCCCGGCCCCGGGGGCTGGGGGCGGGCTGAGCCCCGGCCCCGACTCATGCGCCCGGGGCGGGCCGGCCCTGCCGCCCCTCCCCTCCCCTCCCCGCCCCCCGGGCCGTGCCGATCCCGCCGCTCCGAGCTGAGCTGAGCCGAGCCGAGCTGAGCTGAGCCGCGCCGCGCTGCCGGCACCGAGCGGGCACCATGCGCACGGGGTGAGCACCGGGGCCGCGGGGGCAGCGGGCCCCTGGAGCCGCCGGGGGTGGAGGGGCACGGGTAGTACGGGAAGCACGGAGCTGCCCTGGAGAGGCGGCACCGGCACCCTGGAGCCGCGGGGGCGGCGGGTCCTCGGTGTGACCGTGGCGGGACCCCAGGGGCACCGGTACCGCAGGGACACCGGGGAAGGTGGGCACCGGGACCAGGGGGCCGCCGGGGTGGGGGCACGGGTAGCGCAGGAAGCCCGGTGTCCCGGGATACGAGAGCACCGGGATCGGAGAGCCTCCGGGGCTGGGGGCACTGGGACGCTGGAGCCGCCGGGGCTGGGGGCACCGGGACCCTGGAGCCGCTGGGGCTGGGGGCACCGGGACCCTGGAGCTGCCGGGGCTGGGGGTCCCCGCTGAGACCACGGGAGGACCTCGGGATGGGGCTGGGGGTCGGGGGGCGCCCCGCATTCGGCAGGACGGGGGCTGACCTCTCCCTTCCCTTCCCGCAGGTGCCCCCCGCCGCGGCTGCTGCTCGGGCTCTTTGTCCTGCTGGCCCCCGCCGCTTCCCAGGAGCCGGGTAACGTGCACGGGATGCTGGGGAGGGGGGGTCCCGTGTCTTGTCCCTGTCCTGAAGCCCCCCATCCCCTGGGAGGCTCTCCTTAGCGGGAATGGGGGCTGGAGTCTCCCCCCGGGCCAAACGCTGCTCCCAGCCGTGGTTCCCGCAGCTGGGGGTGATCCCTTCAATGGCCGCATCCCTCGTGGCCGCCGAGCGCGGGGGGGTCCCGTGTGCTCCATCCCGTCGGCAGCCGGGGATGCTGGGGAGATCCCTGGCTGCAGTTCCCTGGGAGCAGAGCGGTTTGTCAGGTCCGAGCTGGCGGTGGGACAGGCGGGATGGCGCTGCCCCAAAGTGGCCGTGCTCCATGCGCTAGCGGTTTCTCCAGCAGAGACCGGCTGCATGTCCTGGGAAGCCTTGTGAGCGCTCGGGAGCCTCGAGCGGGTGCCCTGGGGATGCAACACCTCCCACACCCTTCTGGGCTTTTCCCTGCCTTCGGGGCTCCCTGTCACGTCCCGCTTCTCAAGCTGCTGGTGCGCCGGGAGAGGGGAATTCAGTGCTGACTCAGCTTTCCAGCCCTTCTTTCCCCACGAGGCGCACGAGCCGGTTCTCCCACTGCCTGCTTTGCTGGTGAACTTTACCTCCCCGACAGGGAAGCTTCCTGCCGGCTGCCAGGCGGGATGAAAGCCCTCCTCCCCTTGCAGCCGGTCTCTGGATGCGTGCCCAGCACCCGGAGGCGGGAACAGCCAGGTCTGACACAGGGAGCCCCCCTCAGATCCCGGGAACCCCAACTGCCAGAGCAGCTGAGCTGCGAGTGGTGATCCAAAACCTAGGACAGGGTGGATTTTCTCCGGGGTAGTGGTCAGGCTGCCTTTGGCTCGTGGCAGCGTGGTGTGAAGCATCACTCATGTCCCTCTCTGCCGTCACAGTCACAGGTTGGGCACCACGTTTCTGTTTGTGGCATCCCCAGGTACAGGCGAGCTGGAAGCCGGCCGTGAAATAGATGGATTATTTACTGGAACAAGGCTCTGTGTCATCTAGGAACAGCTCTGGCACTGCTCTGTGGGCAGCTGGGTCAGCTGTGGAGGGAAGGAGGCGGGCTGGGGCAGCGGGGATGCCCAGCACTCCCAGAGCACGTCTGGGAACACTGGGAGAAGCTCTCCAAGTGCCCCGGGCTGCATTCATGATGCTGCTTTCTGTGGCGTGGGTGCCTCCCCAGGGACCACGGGAACAAAGCTCCCCTTGGAGATCTGCAGAGATGGGAACATGGTTCCCATGTGAAATCCTGAATTGGCTATTTTAGGTCCCTGGAGACTGTCCAGTGCGGCCGAGCCGAGCCGGAGGGCCGGGCGTTGCTTTAGTACTGGGTACTCAGAGTCATCCGTGCCCTTCCCACCCTCTCTCCGTCAGCATCCTTGGGCCCTCAGGGCTGGCCAGGACCCTTTGCTGAGCTGCAGGTGCATCCCCCAGCTCCGAGCAGCCACGCTGGGGGGCTCAGGAGGCTTCCCAGGACGTGCAGAGGGGATGAGTGCCGGGGGAGCGCGGCCGGCGCCGGTCACCGCTGGCAGGGAGGTGCCCGTCTCACCCAGCTGACTTGGCCGTCTCCCAAAGGCAGGCTGCAGATCGGGTTTTAAAGGAATTCAGCGGGTTGGTGTGGCCTTTTTTTTCCCCTTCTTTTCTTTTTTTCTTCTCCCCCTCCTTCCCTTGGTTCAATGTCCAAGGACTGCAGGGCCTGTTCTGCCAGCCCGCCTTTGTGATGGCTCCTGGGGAATGTTTGCTCCAAAGGCTGTCCTGGCATGGAGATAACCCTTCTGTTTATCTGCCTGCCTTGCAAATTTGGGGGCTTAGCTGCCCCAAGCTGGGCTGGCCTCTTATCACTGGATCTCTGGGATTCCTCTGGAAGGGCACGTAGCCACAAGGAATCACACAGGGATGCTGCCATGGGTCTGGTCTGGAGTGTGTGGGGGGAATCACAAGTAGGGCTGTGAGTGTCCCCCAAGCATGGGCTGGGTCAGATGCTGGGGAAATCCCCATTCCCAGGGGGCAAACCTGTGCCAGGTCCCTGGATAGAGGGGGATCAGCTGCCCAGGCCACCCCAATCTGGCAGCAGAGGTGACCAAGCATTGGAACAGACTGCCCAGGGAAGTGATGGAATCATCATCCCTGGAAGTGCTCAAAAAATGTGTAGATGTGGCTCCTGGGGATGTGGTTTAGTGGTGGAACTGTCTGTGCTGGGTTAGTGGTTGGATGTGATGATCTTGGAGGTCTTTTCCAACTGCAATGATTCCGTGATTCTGTGGTCTTCTCTCGCACTGAATTTCTGTGCCTCAGTTTGGGGCTGGGATGAGCCCCAAAAGCAGCCCCAGCTCTCTGCTGTGCTGCTGCTGCTGAGGGTGCAGGCAGCACCCAGGAATCCAAGCTGCCTCCTCCCGCTGTTGTGGACAGCAGGTGCTGGAGCTGCAGGTGGAGAGGCTCATTCCTGAGAATTCCCATCCTCAGTGGGTCGTGGCTGGGATTCCTCACAAGCACGTGGCGCTGTGCAAAGCGATTTACAGCCTGTGACACAACTGCTCTGGCATCGGCACCTGGGGGGGGGTTGACAGGTGGATCAGAGTTTTCCTGGCCTTATTTTAGGAATTTCTTCCAAAGGCTAGGGGGAATTGGGCAGCCCTCGGCATCGGGGGTTTGGCTCGGGCAGGGCTGGCACCTCTCAGCGGCTGAGGTTCCCAGCAGGGGCTGGAGGAACTGGGGAGGATGCTGTGCTCCAGAAGCTCCTCAGGCTCTTCACTTCCTTATCAGCTGGCAGGACTGCTGTTTGCAGAACCTTATCTGTGCCGTGGGAGCTGCTGGGGAGGGGGAGCTGCCCCGGGCTGCCGGCAGCTGGAAGGAGCTGAGGCTGTGGCATCTCCCTGCAGCACCTCTGGGCTCCTGCTCCGTCACCCCTGGCAGGTGGATCCCATCCCTCCTGCCTGTCCCGAGCAGGTGGCAGCAGTGGCCGTGCTTGGATGGTGCTTTGGGGCTGGAATCTGGGTTTAAAAAGACTGAGTATTCCTGCAGAGTGGCTGTGCTCCCAGGCAGTTTTCTCTGCTTCCATTGCAGCACACAACCTTTTCAAGCCCTAATCCTAATTTTTCTGTTACTTCTCCAGCTCCATACCTGAACTTGGTCCATCCACAGCATCTGTTCTCCCAGAGCTCTCGCCCTGGTTTTAGGTTTCTGTGTGGTGTCTGCTGGCCCAGCGTGGCTGTGAGTGGCTGGGAGCTCCCTCCCCAGTGCTGCGTGTCCCTGGAGGGGTGGAGAGCTGAGCTGCTTGTCCCTGTGGCCACTAGAAAACCCTGCCCATACACTCCCATATTCTGGAGAAGCAGGGGTTTTTTTTTGCTCTGAAGAGCAGCCTCTTGGTGACACTGCTCCCTATTTATTTTGGCCTGCAGCTGGACAAACCTCTTCTTCCAGTGTTTATGGCGACAAAACTTGGGTGCTGTTAGACAGCAAATCCCAGCCCTTGCAGAAAACATTTTGCAATCCTGCTTCAAGCGTCATCGCCTGGCTTAAAAAATCCCTGGGCAGAAAAATCTGTGCTGCTGGGAAACTGGCTTTGCTCTTGGAGGGGGGGATGTCACCACTGCTTTATAAGGAGCATGTGGAGCAGGGGGCGAGGACTCATCCAAGGCTGCATCCTCTGGTTAAAGAGAGGGAGAGGGACTTTTTACATGGGCCTGGAGTGACAGGACAAGGGCAAATGGCTTCACACTGATAAGGGGGGAAGGTGGGATGGGATAGTGGGGAGGAATTCTTCCCCGTGAGGCCCTGGCACAGGGTGCCCAGAGAAGCTGTGGCTGCCCCTGGATCCCTGGCAGTGCCCAAGGCCAGGCTGGACATTGGGGCTTGGAGCAGCCTGGGACAGTGGAAGGTGTCCCTGCCCACAGCAGGGGGTGGAACGAGGTGAGATTTAGGGTTCCTTCCAGCCCAACCCATATTCTGTGGCAGGGACACCATATCTCTCCTGCACCCCTCTGGCCTGTCATGACTGTGAGGGATGATGCTCTAAGCCCTGGAATAACAATCCCAGCAAGTGTGCTGCCTTTTTCCCCAAACTCTTGATAATTTACCAAGAAAAGAATTAAGTCTGGCATTTCAGTAGAGAGTTCAAAGTGCTGAAGGGGACATCTGGGATTAAGTATCGATGTGTATCAGCAGCCCAGAGGTATGGGATTAATAAAACATTCTAACGATTCTTCTGGTGTATCTGATGACATTTGGGAAAGCACTGGAGAGGAATCCTTTCCAAGACGGTGCTGCATCTCTCCAGCTGAGTGTGCAGCCTGGAGGCAGTGTCTTGTGTGTTAGAAAGAAATTCTTCCTTCTGAAGGTGCCGTGGCACAGGTACGGACTGATGAGAGATGCTGTGGCTGCCTCATTCCTGGGAGTGCTCAAGGCTGGTTTGGACAGGGCTTGGAGCAACCTGGGACGGTGGGAGGTGTCCCTGCCCATGGCAGGGGGTGGCACTGGATGGGCTTTGAGGTCCCTTCCCAGCCACACCATTCTGTGGAGCCCCACGAGGGATGAGCTCCCGCCACATCCCAGTTTCCCCTGTGCCAGCTGTGGGGTGCTGTCCCTGGCTCCCCGGTCCAGCAGCCGCATTCCTCATCTCTCGGGTACCGACGTGTGCGGAATCCCCTTAAACCCTGGGGGTTGGGAACGAGTCCCTGACTTGGTGGGCGGAGGAAAGTGCGCGGCAGCAGCACGAGTGTGGCTGTGGTGTGGGGCTTGGTTAGCCCGGGGAGCTCCTTGCCAAAGACATCATTGAGGCACAAGGAGCTAAAGAGGGTTAGAAAAGGGTTTGGAAATTTGTACAGCTAACAGGGGCTCTGGCATTGCCTTAGAATGCATTTGAAGCCCCTGGGAGAGACAGAGGGAGAGCTGGAGCAGGCTCGAGAGCAAAAACCTCCACACCTTCGAGGCATGAGCGTGGTTAATCACCCTTGAGGGTGAAGGGGTGGCTCCCACCGGCCAAAGGCGGGTGGCTTTTGCCTGCTAAGGAGTGCTGGGCTGGAGCAGGACACGGACACCGCCGGGGCTGTGGGCTGGGCTGCCGCAGGGTCAGGGCTCCAGAGGCGTGCTGTGCTCCTGGCCCCGACCGGCAGCGCCTTTTGGCAGCAGCGGCCCCGGCGCTGGGGCTTGCTCAGCAAGCAACATCTGCTCCGGAACATCCCGTCTCTTAAAAAGGTGGCTTTTGTGGAATTTTTATTGCTTTTTTTTTTTTTTTTTTTTTTTTGGCATCGTGTCCCAGCCCTTTTCTGAGATGGAAATTGGCCATTAGTGGGTTTTATTGTGTTTTTATTTTATTCCCAAGCTCAGTCTGCTGGTTTCCTCCTCCCCTGGGGACTGCAAGATCTGGCTGTTCCTCTGACCCCATCCCCAGGTTTGTGGGAGGCTGCTCAAACAACCCGGGGTGGGAATAGGAGCCGGGGCACCTGGAATCCAGCATCACCATCCCCGTGCTCTTCCCACTGTCACCACAGGCATAAATCTCCCACAGCCCAGTGGTCCTTGAAGCTATCTCTGAGTTTATAACTCCTAAGTTAGCCACCTGCCTTCCCTCTGGGAAACACGGTAATCAAACCAATTTATTCTTTTCCACCCTCGCCGTTAGTCTGTAACTTAATTGAGTTGGAGACTGTTGACTTTTGGATAAACAGCAACTTTTTGATGACTCCCAGATAAGCTGGTGGTGCTCACTTGGAGGCATGGTGGGAAGGCATCTGTACAGCTTAGTCCTTCCCCTGGGGTCCCAAAATGCTTTCCAGAGGGGCCAGGACCCTTATCCAGGGGACGCAGGACGTGTGGGTGGCACGGAGCCCCAGGACACCTCAGTGATGCCGGCGTCTCCCCACCCGGGTTCCAAACCTGGGGAAATGCCCTGTCCTGCTGAGAGCTGGGGCTCAGGGGGGCACTGATGGGTGGAGTAGAAACCTGGGATGATTTCGGGTGGCACTAAATCCCCTCGGATATCAGGGAGCGGGAGGAAGTCCCAGCCCCTGGCACTGTGGGTGCAGGGAGGTGTGTGCCAGCAGCACGCCTGGCATTTTTGGCTTTTACTGTAGATTCTTGGAATGGTTTGGCTTGGAAGGGACCTCAAGCCCATCTCGTTCCACCCCCTGCCATGGGCAGGGACACCTCCCACTCTCCCAGGTAGCTCAGACTTCAGGCTTTGCTTAAGCAGCTGCTAACTTCTGCAGCTGCTCCGGGCACATCTTTTCAGTGGGGAGATGCCTCTGCCAGGCCGTGACGGTGGAGGGTGTGCGGGGGTCCCGGCATCCCCCCGGGGGATGGGAATGCTCGTGGCATCCTGTGAGATGCCGGGGTGCCAGCCCGGCTCCAGCCAGTCCCTGGTGGCTCCTTCGCCCCCTTCGGCTCAGCCGAAAGAGTTAAGGGAGACACTGGAGAGGGGCCTCCAGAGGCGACTGCTGGAGGTAATAATCTTCCCTGGGCTCTTTTTTCTTTTCCCCTGCTAATTGCGGGGTTGACATCGTCCCCTCTCATGAAAGGCTCTTTTGTCAGCCGCGTTGCTGGGCAAAGCCCGGCCTTGGCAGCAGGTTACAAGCCCCGGGCCGTCTCCTGCGCATCCCTCTGGGCGGCAGGTAGTGAAATGCCTCTTGCAGGGACAGCCAGCTCCCGTCTGAAACAGAACCAAGCACCGAAACAGCCACAAAACCCCTCCTTTCGGCCCACGGGGCCCGACTTTCGCCCGGTTCCACCTCGGCAGCGGAGGGAAAGGTCAGCCCGTCTAGACTCTAATCCGACGAGTGTTGTATTTCTTGGCCCGCGGGTGTCCTAGCAACGGGATTAAAGCCGCGGTGCGGGGCGGCCGCCGGCCGGTCCCGCTCCATCCCAGCGGTCCGGATGTGCCGCTCCGCATGGCCGGGCATCCCGGGAGCTGCGTTGGGCTCCGGCCCCGCTGCCCGCGGCTCCCGGAGCCAAACATCAGCCCAGCGGCAGGGGAGTCGAGGGCGCTGCTGCTGGAACAGGCTCGGGGATGTCTGAGCCACCCCAGGGGCGGGCGGGCCGCTGGGGAAGCGCTGCTGCCCCCAGGCCTGGTGTGGGGATGGCGCTGGAGTGGGATGGGCACAGCAGCACCTTGGGACAGCCCGTGTCGCTGTAAATCCGACTCTCACAGGGGAAATGGGTCTCCTGTGCATCCCCTGCGTCCCCGTGCTCTGACATCCCTCCCAGAGCATCCCTTGCCTCCCAGTGCTCTGGTCTCCCAGAACATCCCCTGTATCCCAGCCCCTGGGTCTCCCAATGCATCCCCTGTATCCCAGTGCTCCGGTCTCCCAGGACATCCCTCCCTCCCGTTCCAGCTGTGCAGAGGTAGCTGTTAACCCCTGACATCCCTCTGGCCCTGGGGTCCGCCACGGTGGCAGCAACGCCGGTAAAAATGTGTCTGTTTGGGTCGGGAGCAGAAATATTTCCCATTTCCTTCATTCAGCTGCTTACTCTTTTTATCTCGCCGCTGCTGCTCAGTCACCTGATGGCCCAGTTTGCCTCCAGGTGTTGCTGGCAGAGCCTCCCTGCCCCTGTCGGGGCCCAGGGCTGCAGCCAGTGCCAGGGTTCAGCACCCAAACATCCGATGGGCAGTTCCCAGCAGCCGGAGCCCCCCACATCCCTGGCACAGCTGCTGGATAACTTTGTCCCGTTTTAAGCCTTGTAAGCCTTTCCTCTGCCTTCCCAGCGGCCCCTTTCCGGCCTTTCTCCTGCCTTATTTTCCCTGCAGAGTGGCCAGCCAGGGTTTCTCCCACGAATCCTCGCTATTCCCCCATCCCGCTGGGCTCTGATACCCCCAAGTGCGGGGTGCAAAGGAGCCAAGAGGAGTTTGAAGAGCAAAGTTTGGGTTAAACCTTTGCTGCTGCGATGGAGAGGAGCCGGGAGCCGGCTCCCAGTGCATCCCCAGCAGCTCCTGGGGGCTCCAGCATCCTTCCAAGGGGGCTGCTGGGCCCAGGGCAGGGCTCTCCCGGGAGCTGCTGGAGCCCTGGGAGCGGCCACAGGCTCTGCCGAGGCAGAGGGCGAGGGGGGTTCGCTGCCTCCAAGCCCAGCAGACAGGCTGCAGCTTGCACAGCTCCTGCCTACGTGGGGGTTTTTTTTCTTCCCCTGCAGCTGGAGCGGGTTAAGTGGGGTTTTAGCGGCGTTTTCTTTTCTCCTGGGTGCTTAAAACAACAATAAATAAAATCCCAGCCCGGCGAGTGACGCTGCTGCTGCTGCTGCTGCAAGGAAGGGAAGAGGTTGCTCTGCTGATTTATGGGGAATTTTTTTCTTTTTTTTTTTTTTTCAACTTTACAGGTCACTGCTAGCATTTGTGGAATTGGCTTTGCTGCAGGAAAAACTGGTTTCCAGCTTTCCCGTTAGGAAGAAACTTCTGCGACCGTGTAATTAAAATGCAGAAGGAAATAAAATAGCAGTATGTGAGTAGCTGCCAGAGGAGCTGGTTGTGGTGCTCGTAGCTGGGTCCTGTGGAGGCTGTGTGTGTCCTCTGCCTTGCTCTGACCTTGGCTGTGCTGCTTGCAGCCTGTGGCAGGAAAAAAAATGGCATTTTCCACTCCCTTTTTCTGAGCTTTCTGGCTCCTGCACCAGCCTGCAAAAGCAGAAAAAAAAAAAAGTCTACATTTTGACCATGGGAATGTTTTAATCCATCCTGAGGCAGTTTCCAGAGGTTTTTTTATCACCTTATCTGGGCTGGGGCCGGCACCAGGCTGAACCCCTGTTAGGCAGGGAATGTTGGGACTGTGACTCCTCCATCCCATAAATGAAAAATTATGGATTTGACTCATCCCCATTCTCATACAGTGGGACAGCAGCAGCCTGCAGGGTCTCATCCTGGGGGTCCTGGCTCCCCAGAACTTTCAAGGTGGGAAGGGAAACTCTGCCTCCATAGGGTTATTTTTTTGTTTCTTTTCTTTTCTTTGCTTGTTTGTTTGTTTCCAGAAAGGATTCACTGCTTAGACTTGGATGTTTGGAAGGTGACTATTTTTTAATCTGGGGTAGCGATGGGGGAAAAGACACCCTGCTTTTTGGGGCACTTTGAACTCCAAGCGTGGCCATTGGGAATGAAACCATCCCAAATCAGGGAATCCCAGAATGGGCTGGAGTGGAAGGGACCTTAAAGCCCATCCCATTCCACCCCCTGCCGTGGGCAGGGACACCTCCCACTATCCCAGGCTGCTCCAAGCCCCAGTGTCCAGCCTGGCCTTGGGCACTGCCAGGGATCCAGGGGCAGCCACAGCTGCTCTGGGCACCCTGTGCCAGGACCTCCCCATCCTCACAGGGAACAATTCCTTCCCAATATCCCATCCAGCCCTGCCCTCTGGCACTGGGAAGCCATTCCCTGTGTCCTGTCCCTCCATTCCTTGTCCCCAGTCCCTCTCCAGCTCTCCTGGAGCCCCTTTAGGCCCTGCAAGGGGCTCTGAGGGCTCCTCCTCTGACAAAACTCAAACCCCAGCCCGGCACGGTCCTGCTGGAGTGAACCTGCTTCAGCAGGGGGTTGGATTTGCTGCTCTCCCGAGGTCCCTTCCCAGGCCAGCGCTCCGGGATGCTCTGAGTGACGTCCCCCGCAAGGCTTGCCCAGCCTTCCCAGCCCGCCCCCCCTTTGAACCCTCTGGTATGTGAATTTCTGCTGGTGTCAGAGGGTCGGCGGCTGCAAAATCCCTCCCGGTTAAAGGGTGGGAATACCAGTGTGTGCAGCTTGGGATAATTACCAGTTGTCAGCAAAACAATAGTGGCATTGTAGGGCAGGAGCAAAGGGAAAGGGCCCCTGTCTTGAGCGTAATGTTACTTTTCTATTTACGTTGCCATAGTCTTTGCTGAGAAATGGCCCTATTCTCTCTAATCCTCCCCTTCAGGCATGCCTGCTGGGCTTTTTTGTGTGGTTTGGGGTTTTTTTTTTAACCCCTTGTCATCCCAGGGAACAGCTTGTGGGTACCCATGTCTGAGGCGCTGTGCTGCAGGGATGTCCTCGGCCCGTGGCAATGTGCCACAGCTTTGCTTTGGGATGCTGGAGCCCGGGGTGGTGCCCGGCTGTGGCATCATCCCTGCACTCAGGAGGGGGCAAACCTGATCTAGAATCTCCATCTTTGTGCAAGCAGGAATCAAATGTACACGCCTCCTTGGTCTTGGCATCTGTCCTGTTACAGGTGGTGAACTTGAGAGCATTAAAGCTATTTATTGACGTCGTATCTTGCTTTAAAACCGAGTGACTTGTAGGGAAAGGGAATAGCTGGTCGAATGCTGGCCCTGGTTGTTGGTTGCAGAGGGATGATGTGTGTTCTGGCTGTGTTCTGGCCTCATCCAGCTCCTGCTGGCTTTCCCCAGTGCTTGCCTGGAGCAGCAAACGATCACCGGCCTGTTTGACCCCTTTACTATCCATCTCCAAGCGTGTTCGGACTTCCTCAAAAGATTAAGCTTCCCTGCCTAAATGCTTGTGGAGACATGGTGGGGAGAGGGGGGTTTCAGCCTTGGCTGACGTCAGGCTGTCATCGCTCACCTTAATTTCAAGGCGTTCCATTGATTTATCTCTCACTGTGGCTTTGGGACGTGCGCAGCCGGGCGGGCTCAAGGCCTGGGTGACACTTTCCCTGTTCCAGTGGCCCCTCATCCAGGCCGTTCATGACCTCAGCATGCACCCCCAAAGGGCCTGCCGGGCACCTCTCCCTGCGGCATGGAGCGCGGTGCCCCGCGGACGGCCCGGGATGGGACACGATGGGATGTGACAACAAAGCAGGACGGCCAAGGTCGGCCGCCTGGTGCACAGGAGACTTTGGAAGGAGCCAACACTTTGGAAATGTTGCCAAAGTCAGCAGCACAGGCGAACTATTGTCTGAGGAGTGCAGAGAGGTGGAAGGACCACGGAGCGGACACGGAGTCTTATTACCAGCACAGCCGGGGGCTTCCAAGCCAAACAAAGTCCCCAGCGCCGCGGGAGGGCAGCGCTGACAAGACTCAGGCTGGTTGGACGAGCTGGAGATTGCAGCTGAAATCCCAAAACAAACCCCCCTCCCAGATCCCCCTTTTCCTGCCCATTCCCTAAGAAAATAGCGTTCCCCGCCACCTGGCCCCGCAGCAAGCGCGCGAGCCCGGAGCCTGTTTGCCGCACGCTGCGCCGAGGCTGAGGTTAATGACCTGCCGGGTGGTTTTCCTCCCCGAAGTTCCATGGCGAGGCTCTGTAAAGCATCCCCGAGCTGGGGCAGCTGCCTCCCGCAGCAGCACGGGCCCTCTGGCACCCAGCATTCCCGGCTGGGGCGGGTGCAGGACGGAGGCTGTTCCACGGGATGGAGGCGGTGACGCTCCCTCGTAGCTTCAGGTATGACATCGCTCGGCAGCTCTTCCGTGTTTTGTTCGGTGGATTGGGGTTTTTAAGCTGTGTTGGTGTTTTCTTCGCTTCTGGAGGTCCTGGAAAACAGCTGGGAATGGGCAACTCCCAGGTTTTGTTGTGTAGGCTTCGAAGTTGGTGCTGGGTTACCTGCTGACAGTGGTTTGTTGCTCCGTGACATTGGAGGCTTAAAATCCTGGCATGGCTGAGGGGCATCCCTGGCTTGGAAAGCTTTGTTTGAGCTCTGGGGACATGTACCCCACCTGGGTGCCTTGTCCTCCTCCCATTTTCAGGTTGGGATGGCGTCGAGTCGGGTCATAAACCCTCCATCCCATTCCTCATCCTGCTACAGAGCATCCGCCCAGAGCCGGGATGCCGCTGCATTGATCTCCCCGTATCCCCGGGGAAATAAATAAGTGCCTGGGAATGGGAATGCGCTTCCTCCCTGTCCCTCAGGGACACAGCAGCCAACCCCCACCCTCCACCAGCTGCCTGTCCCCAGGGTGGTCACGGTGCTGCCAGAGCCCCCTCGGCTCCATGCCGAGGCAGGAATGCCAGGAACTCGATTGAAATTTGGGGCTCCTCGGCTGAGCCAGGACCTCGGTGGGGGGTGAGGAGCGGGGTGAGTCTTCCCCTGTCCAGCGAGCAATTAGTCTGCAAGGTGATTTATTAAGGCGGAGGAGAATGATCCAGGGGGTCGCATTCCTTCCCTCGCCTTCCCTGCCTTATCTCCGGGCTGTCGGCTGGCCCCGGAGGGAGGGGAGTGATGGGAAGCAGAGGCATGGCCCCGGAGGAGGCAGGATGAGGGGCTCTGGGGGCTACAGCTCACCCCAAGCTCACCTTGTGTTCCAGAGACCTCCCTTGGGTTCGGCCGTGCCCCCACACATTGATGGTCCCTCTCTACCACCCATTCTCCTCAGGAAACCTCAGGGGGTGGCCGCAGTCACTCCAGCCCCAATTCTCTGCTGCCTTGTCCGTGTGGATGGGGCAGAGTGGGGCACCAGCACCTCTCGGCTGTGCCTTGTCCAGCCCTGCTCAGTTCAGGAGCAGGAGGAGGATGCAGGTAGGGACAGAGGCACGGCCGCCCTTCCTTCCCTCCCGGCGATATTTGATGGCTCCCCCAGGCAGCTGTGACATTTTCACGGTTTATCTTATCGAGGAGTTCGCCGTGAGGATGTCTCTGGCTCTCCGTGAGTAAATGTTTAGGCACGCTGCGGTCCCGGGGGCTCCGTGGTGTGGCACAGCCAGAGGCAGGGAGGAAACGCTGTCCCGGAGGCAGAGCCTGGCCGGGTGGCACCTGTGTCATTTCTGGCTCGGCCCCTGTGCATCCTTGTCTCCTGCCCATCCCCATCCCCATCCCCGGCTGAGCGCCCGCCCATGGGCTGGGTGCCGCTGCCTCTCCGGGAGCTGTCCCGGCTCGGGAGGTCAGCGGCTCGGGATGCGGGGATGTGGCAACATCCTCGGCGCGCGTCTCCGTGAGGGCCTCTTGGCTGCTGTTTGGGCTCCTAGATGGGGAACGGGTTAGAGTCCCAAATGTATTCAATAGGATTTACAGATACCATCTGCTGCTGACAGCCCCGGAATTTTTCTGCTCAGTGCGCGAGTGTTCCCGCCTCCGGCTTTCTGGCTGTGCTGCTCTCAGGGTTCCTTTCCTTTCCTTTCCTTTCCTTTCCTTTCCTTTCCTTTCCTTTCCTTTCCTTTCCTTTCCTTTCCTTTCCTTTCCTTTCCTTTCCTTTCCTTTCCTTTCCTTTCCTTTCCTTTCCTTTCCTTTCCTTTCCTTTCCTTTCCTTTCCTTTCCTTTCCTTTCCTTTCCTTTCCTTTCCTTTCCTTTCCTTTCCTTTCCTTTCCTTTCCTTTCCTTTCCTTTCCTTTCCTTTCCTTTCCTTTCCTCTTTCCTCTTTCCTCTTTCCTCTTTCCTCTTTCCTCTTTCCTCTTTCCTCTTTCCTCTTTCCTCTTTCCTCTTTCCTCTTTCCTCTTTCCTTTCCCTGGTTCCAGAAGGGCTGTGCCCTGCGGGGGTGCTTCCCTCGGTGCCTCCATCTCCTGGCATTCCAGCGGTTTGTGGTCCCCATGGCTGGAGGTGTGAGCGGCACGAGGAAGCAGCAGCCCGCCCGTGCACCCTCCCAGTCCCTGCCCGGAGCTCTGTGATCCCCGGGATGGCAGATCCTTGGATGGGGCCGGCAAAGTGGGGGTCTCCCGAGGAAGCGTCCGCGCTCTGCTCAGCCTGAGGCTCCCTCTGCTGTCCGTCCGTCCCTCCGCCTGTCTGTCCATCCCCTCGGCTCTCGCTATGCAGGAGGACTTGCTGAGCTGGGATGGGGCAGGCTCCCTGTCCTCTCCCAAAATCCTGCAGGGAGAGCAGCCCCGGAGAGAAACATCGGTGTGCTTGGACCACGGATGAAAGGCTGCAGGTCTGAGTGACAGGCTCTTTGTTCCTACTTTTTATCTATTTTCCCCTCTTTCTTTCCCCTCTTTTTTCATCTCTTTTTAGCCCCATTTTCTCTTTTCAGTTTCCTTTCTTCTCCTCCTTTTTCCCCTCTCTTTTGCCTTTTTTCTTCCATCTCTTTTCCCTTTCTCTTCCTCTCCCCTTCCCCCCTCTTGCCTTGTCCCCCTCTCTTGTCCTCCTTCTCTTCTCCCCACTCTCTTTGCCCCCACCCTCTTCCCCCAATCTCTTTTCTTCCCATCTCCACTCTTTCCCCCCACCTCTAGTTTTCCCTCTCTTTTCCCCCTCTTTTTCCTCCCTCTCTCTTCTGGCCCAGCACTGAGCCCTCAGTGGCTTTTTAGGGCAGCCTGACCCCCCCTTTTCCTGAGGAACCATGCTGCAGCACCAGATGCTGGACAGTTTTGGGAAGATGCAGCCAAGCCTGTTTGGGAGGGAACTGGGACCAGCGTGAGGGTCCAAATTTGCTTTTCAAGAAGCCCAAGGTATGGCAAGCTGGCAGCAGCATCTCCTGGAGTGTGCAAAGTGCTTTTTGGGAGCCTTTAGCCTGGAGGAGGCTAAAACAAGGGGTTTCCCATGCTCTGCCAGCAAGCCAGCTGCCACGGCTTCTCCCTGGGGGAACGCTTCTCCAAAATATTCCACCAGCTGGTGCATTCCTGGTCCCTGCCCGGCTGCTTGCTCAGCGGCAGAGCTGGTTGCACTGGGCCGAGGTGCTCTAGGGCCACCTGTGCCACCAGCCCACCCTCAGGGCACCTATTTTGGAAATCCCTTTTTCAGGGGATGCCCCAGCCCTGGCTCCTTCCCGGGGAGATGTGCAGTGAAACGAAGATCATCGACTTAACGCGGGCGTCCCTCGGGACTGCTGCTCCACTCCGCTGTCATGAGCTGCCTAATCCCAGCAGAAGGGAGAGGCGGGAATTTCTCTGGCTGGGCATCCTGTCTGCACACGCTCGGGGTACCCCAGCAGGGTGCTGCTGCCCAAATCCTCCTGGCAGAGACCAGGCAGCTCATGGGGGACATGTGATGCTCCCCAGTCCGGGAGCTGCGCAGCTCCGGGCGGGGAGGCTGCGGGAGCACCAGAGTTTTCCATCCCGCAGCTGGGAGTGGAAGCAGCAGTCACTCCCAAGGACACGGCAGGGAGGGTCCCGCACCGCACGGTGCCACCGCACCCTGGCCCCGGGGCAGCCGAGCGAGCCGGGCGTGTGGATCCCGTCAGGACACGCCGGGCAGGGCTGGCAGGCACCTGGCTCCTTCCCCGGGCCGACGGGAGCACGGGAGCTCCGGGAGGGGCCCCGTGGAGCCTCTGCCATCCGCAGGAAGCCGTGCCCCGGGCGGGATGGCAGCGGCTGCTCCTGACAGCATCGGTCATGGGGAGAGCGGCTGGCGGCAGCAGCCTGCTCCCACCCATTTCAGGGGAAAACGCGCCCGTCTCGCTTCCAAAGCAGCGTGGGAAGTGTTGCAGAAAGCAGCATGGACATCTGAGCGTTTGTCTCGGTGATTTTCCTGGATGCTTTTGAACGGGAGCACCGGCTCCCGGCGTGCGGAGAGCTCCGCTCTGCGGGACCGTGCTACGGCACACGGTGACTTTTTGGCCAAGGGGAGCCAAAATTGTCACCTCCCCATCAAAATCCTGTCTCAGGGACACTTCTTGAGCCATGGAGGTGACTTGGCTGGTGTCACCACAGCAGTGCAGGCCCTGGCAGTGCTCCATCCCTGCAGGGGACAGGGGCTCGGGGGTCCTCAGAGCAGGGGGCGTCATCACCAGAGCAGATGTGGGAAAACAGGCTGGATAAGTGGATTTGGGGGAGCTTTTCTAAGATGAGGTGAAGAACAACTGAAATTTTTGGGGTGTGGGAGAGCACCAGCGCTGCCCAGGGGAGATTTTCATCCCGGGCTCCAGGAAAACTTGTGATTGGGAAACTTGTGATTGCTCAGACCTGGCTTCGAGGCGCTGCTGCCGCGTGATGCCCGGGGGGGTGGGGAAGCTGCAAGTGCCCCCCTGGCTGTCCTGCAGCAGCACCTGGGGGGTCCTGGCCCTGTAACCGAGCCGGGAAAGCAGCTTTAAACACTTGGCTTTGGGGACTTGTTGCGTTTCCGGCCGGTGGAAATATTGGAAGTGTTTTCTGGGATTTGTTTCCCTCCTCGTTCGGTTTTGCTCTGAGATTGTAGCCTTTTCTCGAGGCCTGTCATGGGATGTCCCACCAAAGCTGGCCATCCCTGAGGACCCCACCACGTACAGCATCCAGAGGATGCTGGTGATTTAACCCGAGCCACCGAGCAGGCAGCAAGGATTTGGGACTTTTCTGGGCAGGCAGGAGTTAAACATCTGGCAGCAGCTGCTGGGACAGGCAGTAGGGTGCGTCTGGAGGCTGGCTGGGCTGTCGGAGGTTTTGGGGGCTCAGGTGGGTCCCCGGGTGGGCGGCGGGGTCCCCGCGGGGCCGTGCCGGCAGCGGGAGGCCGGCGCTGGCGAGGGGAGGGCTTGGCCACCCCGCCCCCTGCTCCGCTCCGGTTTGAAGGGTCGAGCGCCGGAGCCGGGGAGGAGAGAGCGATGTGAGCGCTCCGAGAGCCTGGCCGGGGCAAAGCTCCTGCCTCTTCCCTGCTTTCCTTCCTCCAGCCTCGCCGCTCCGCTCTCGGGAGCAGCGGAGCCCGGCTTCCCTTCCCCATGGCCCCACCTCGCCTGGGCTTTCTGCTGCTCCTGGCTGGCTGCTTCTCCTGCTCCGAAACACAGCTCCCGGACTGGGTTTGGGACGGCACGAACACCACGGGAATCCCAGCGGCTCCCGGCGAGGGAATCCCGGCGTCGGAGCCGCCAATCTCAGCGGCAGCTGCGGCTCCCAGCCCGTCCCCAGGGACGTGGGGTGGCGAGGTGGCGGGGAATGCCACCCCCCCACAGCGGCAGGAGCCGGATCCTGCTCCAGCAGCGCCTGTGGCTGAGGGAACCGCAGCCAAAACCACGGAGCAGTGGGACGGGAACGCCACAGGGCTGCTGGAGAGCACGGCATGGCCAAGCGTCGCTCCTCCCCACAGCACGGCACCTGCCAGCAGCCCCACCGAGGACCCCCAGCTCCGGGGCACAGGGACCAGCGAGCACCTGCAGCTCCTGGGGTCGGGGAACACCAAAGATCCCCAGTTCCTGGGGTCAGCAACCCCCAAGGATCCACAGCTCCGGCAGTCAGGGACCACTGAGGATCTGCAGCTGCTGGGGTCAGGGGCCACTGAGGACCTGCAGGCCCTGAGGATGGGGACCACCGAGGACCCCCAGCTCCTAGGGTCAGGGACCACCGAGGACCCCCAGCTCCTGGGGTCAGGGACCACCGAGGACCCCCAGCTCCTGGGGTCAGGGACCACTGAGGACCCCCAGCTGCTGGGGTTGGGCACCAGCGAGGACCCACATCTCCTGGGGATGATGAGTACCACGGACCTGCAGCTCCTGGGGACAGGACCCACTGAGAATCTGCAGCTCCTGGCAATGAGGAACACCGAGGACACACAGCTCCTGAGGACAGTGACTGATGAGAACCCACAGCTCCTGGGGAACACCGAGAACCCACAGCTCCTGGGGAACACCGAGGACCCACAGCTCCTGAGGATGCTGACCACTGAGGACCCACAGCTCCTGGGGAACACTGAGAACCCACAGATCCTGAGGACAGTGGCCACTGAGAACTCACAGCTCCTGAGGACAGTGACCACTGAGGACCCAGAGCTCGTGGGGAACACTGAGAACCCACAGCTGCTGAGGACGCTGACCACTGAGAACCTGCAGCTCCTGGGGACAGGAACCACTGAGAACCTGCAGCTGGGGACAGGAACCACTGAGAATCTGCAGCTCCTGGGGACAGGAACCACTGAGAATCTGCAGCTCCTGGCAATGAAGAGCACCAAGGACCCGCAGCTCCCAAGGACAGTGACCACCGAGACCCCAGAGCTCCTGGGGACAGGGACTCCTGCAGCAATGGAGACAGAGGTGTCCCTGCAGAGACCAGCGGGTCCCCAGCCAGGTAGTGCCCCCTTTCCTCCCTCACCAGGTGACAGTGCCCGTGAGCGGGCGGTGCTGTTCCAGGACCCCTTGGCACAGCCTCCCCATCACCTCCACGGAGCATCACCGAACCTGTGGCATGGCGCCGGCCACCGGGGGCTGGCTCTGGCCGGCAGGAACGGGAGCCAGAGCCCCCCTCAGCCTGACCAGAGGGTGGATAAGGGTGCGGATCCTCCTGTGGCCGATAACTCTGTCCCTCTGGAGTTCGATTTGCTAACCGCTACCACGCGGCTCTACGGGAGCGGCGGCGTGGGGCTCGCATCCTTCTTTCCGGGACTGATGCCAGTGGCCGGCCGCTGCCAGCCCACCCCAACCCACCTGCCCTTCTGCAGCGTGCTGGGCACCAGCCATGTCCGGTTGCCAAATTACCTCCGGCACGGCAGCGAGGAGGAAATTCGGGCGGCTTTGCATGAGTGGGAGGGGCTGCTTGAGTCGCGGTGCCATCGCTACCTGGAGTGGTTCCTCTGCTTGCTGCTGCTCCCCGGCTGTAGCCCCTTGGTCCCCGTAACCCCCCCGCCATGCCAGGGCTTCTGCGAGGCCGTCAGAGACCTGTGCTGGACTCACTTGGCCGGCGGGCGCCTGCCTCTGCCTTGTGATGCTCTGCCCGAGGAGGATGAAGGGGTTTCTTGTGTCTTTATTAATGCTTCTGCAGGTAACGTGGCCCCTGTGTTGTGTGTCCCCTCCCCAGGCTCACCCAGGCGCTGGGGGACGCTTCTGCCTGGTGCCCATGGGACGCTGCTGAGTCCAAAATCGCTTTCCATACAGCCTTGGCTTTTCCAAACAGAGCCAGCAGGTTCGGGCTCCCCCTGTGAGGCTGAGCATTGCTCCTGGTGAATCACAGCGGCCAGCACAGGGGATGCTCCCCCAGCACATCGTGCTGCCATTCAGGGCCAGTTTCCCAGTGCCATGGGGCTTTGGGGTGTCCATCCCGGCATCGAGGCACTTGCAGAACTGGCAGGAACAGGGCAAGGACCCGGACCCCGTGAGCAGCCAGCCACAGCAGCGTGGTGGTGAGGAGGTTTCACGGTGACCCTTGGCCATGCCCGCACGCTCCCCTTTCCCGGAGCAGCCCTTTGGGGTTAATGATTCACCCGACGGCGGCTAATGTTTGATCCCCGCTGCTTGGAAAAGTGGGAGAGGTTACTTCGCCTCCAGCTTCATCCTTCAGTGGCTGTGACCTTCCTGTGTGTCAGCCAGGGACCCAGACAGGGCAGGGGGGTGAAGGATGGGAGCGAGGGGGTGACTGCTGCTTGGAGAAATGCAGTTGGGATGAAAGCGGGAGCTCCCCCCGCCCGCCAAAGCCTCTGAATGAGGCTGTGTTCCCGTGCCGACCCCTGTGCCCTCGGGGGGTGGCCGGGAGATGCCAAGGAGGAATGCCGAGACTGGGGGCTGGCAAGCCAGGGTCGCCCACAGGGTCCCCTCGGTGTCAAAGAGGCTCTGTTGGCGGGGGAATGCCCCGGGATCGCGGGGGTGCTCGGGGAGGAGGCGCGATCCCATCTGGGACTGCGCTGTGCTTGCTTGGATGGGCGGTGTTAGGAATGAGTGGGGAATGTGGGGTCTGTGGGGCACCCCAGAGAGTGCTGGGGGTCCCCTGAACCCCACCCTGGCAGCCTGGGCCCAGGCCAGCCAGGAAGGTCACGGCAGAGCAGGAGGGTGGCTGGGGGCATCCTGGGGACGTTCCCGATGGCAGAATCGCTGTGTCCAGAGACATCCCCACAGTCATCTCGTGCCAGCACCAAACCCACCCCACACCATCCCTCTCCGTGTTCCACGATGGGTGCTGCCAGACTGCCACGGGGATATGGGCTGCGATATTTGGGCTCTGGATGCCCTTTGGAAAAGGCAGGCATGGCCTGAAAGGTTTGGGGGTGAGAAAGGGCCACTTGGCATTTTTAGGGGAGCAGGCATTTGAAGGGGTCTACCCTTCCCCCTCTGCCCCCCAGTCCCCATCCAGCCTCTGTCACGCAGGAGAAAAGTCCATTTGCTTTGGGAAGTGCTGGCACCCAGCTCCCACCCCAGACTGGGGGCCAGTGGCATGTTGGAGGAGGAGGGAGACTCCCAGAGCCGGCTGCAGCTCCAAGGGGAGAATGGTTGGAAATCACCCTGCTCACAAAAGCCTCTTTCAGCATGTCCCGTCATCCCGAGCCCCGGGGGGCACACAATGACTTGTCTGGCTGCAGGAATTGCAGCTCTGGCTCTTACACCCCTGTAGACCCCCGGGAGGAAGCTCTGGTTTCCTTTTCCCTTAAAGCCGCTGCGAATTTGGCTTCCTCCAGCCGCAGATAAACGCAATGCCTGCATCCTGGCATTCACAGTTGGGGCGAGCTCGTGGGGTGCTGAGCGTGGCGTGGCTCAGGGGTGGGTGACAAGCTGAGAGTCTGGGGGAGCCCCGCTTGCTCACCCCGTCCTTTTTGGTGTAGGGCTGTGCACATCTGGGAGTGAAAGGGCAGGTGAAGGGTCTAGAACTGGTGGAAGACCCGGAGGGAGATTTTCTCCTAGCCAGGTGCTCAGTTTTGGGGTGTCAAGGCTGAGAGGGACTGAGGGCATGGGGAGCAGGGTGGACACGGAGCAGTTTCAGAGCCAGAGTTTCAGAGGATCAGTGGGTCTGGCTCGGGCAGAGTGAAAATTCGCCCCCACCTTTAGTTGGTGGCACTTCTAATGTCCCCCCTGTCATGGGGCTGGCGCTGGCACTGGGGCTTGGCAGCGGGGGGAGCCTGGGAATGCTCCATGTCCCCCAGGCTTTGGAAGAGGCACCCAGGTTTTCATCACCATCCCAAGAGACATGTTTTCCTTTCGGGCTGGGCAAGGCTGGGCCGATTCCTTCTTTCTCTTTTTGGGTTGTTTTTTTTTTTTTGAAGAGCTCTGGAGGACAATGCCTGGCTGCAGAGCTGGGCGGAGGTTCCTGGCTGATCCTCCTGGGTTCAGCCCAGGATACCTCAGGATACACCTTTGCTTTCCCCCCCGCTCCCCATTGCTCCTGTGAAAACCAGGGATGGAACTGGGGACACCGAATTGTGTCAGCTGCTGCTCCTGACTCGGGATCGGGCCAAAAACCAGCGCTGAGCATCCATTCCCAGCGCAGATCCCTCGGCAGTTTCGCAGCCAGGGTGGCTGGGTTTCCTCGCTCCCAGGAAAGGAGAGGTTAAAAAGCACCGGGCGTGCTCACTCCCATGGAGCTGGCACGGGCCCCGCGCGGTTGACATAGGAGAGGAGGAATCCAGCGCCCGGTGTGTGGGCGATGAGGATGTGCTGGCTGCCAGAACAACGGGAGCTGGCGGACGCAGCACTGGCTCGCCCTGACCAGATGTTCAGCTGCGCCGGGCAGGGAGACCGTCTCCAGCAGAACTTCCCTCATTCCCTAATTCTCAATAGGAGTTGGGAAAGGAGGCGACCTCCAAATTGAGAGCATCTGGGAAGCTGAGCTGGCTTGAGCTGCGTTCCCAGGGTGTTGCGAGGGGATGGCTCTCATTTATTCCCAGCTGGGTGACCGTAGGATCTTGTCCCGGGATGACGCGAGGGGTCACCGTGATCTCAGAATGAGTGTGGATGCAACGCTTCCCCGGGGCTCCATGGTGGTTCAGCATCCTGGTGCTCCAGCAGCATCCCCCTCCCCTGGGCAAGACCCCTTTGCTTTTATCCCATCCCAGGGAATACGAGCAGCCTGGCCTAGGGCATTGTGTCCTTGCCCGTGGCAGGGGGATTGGAATGAGATGATCTCTGAGGCCCCTTCCCACCCAAGTCATGCTATGATTCTGCGATGGAGGCCCGGCAGCCTGGAATGGGGGGCATTTGGGAGGCGCATCCCAAAGGTGTGGTGGGAGCAGCTCAAGGTCGCTGCCTTGGCCAACATGGAAACGCTGGGAGGGTGGGCGAAGGGAGCCACTGAGGATGGGGTGTTTGGGGGGCACGGGCAGGGGTGTCCCTGCTGGGAGACCGTGCTTGCCCGGCTGGCTGAGACCATCCCCTGTCCTTCCTCCCTGCAGAGACCCTCAATGCCGAGGTCAGCCTGCTGGAGCTGATCGGGGACCCGCCAACAGAGGAGATCCACAGAATTTACGGCCCCGACAACAACCCTGGCTACGTTTTCGGTCCCAACGCCAACACGGGGCAGGTGGCCCGGTACCACCTGCCGAGCCCTTTCTACCGGGACTTCTCTCTGCTGTTCCACATCCAGCCCACCACGCCCCGGGCCGGCGTGCTCTTTGCCGTCACGGACTCCTCGCAGAGCATCATCTACGTGGGCGTCAAGCTCTCGGAGCTGCGGGCGGGCCAGCAGCAGATCATCTTCTACTACACGGAGCCGGGCTCGCCCAGCTCCTACCCGGCCGCCACCTTCACCGTGCCCACCCTGCTCAACCAGTGGACGCGCTTCGCCATCAGCGTGGAGGAGGAGGAGGTCGTCCTCTACCTGGACTGCGAGGAGCACGAGCGCGTCCACTTCGAGCGTTCCCCAGATGAGATGGAGCTGGAAGAGGGCTCTGGGCTCTTTGTCGCTCAGGCTGGAGGGGCTGACCCGGATAAATACCAGGTAAGAGCTCGGGTCACCCCGAGGAGTGTCTCCCAGAAGCCTGGAGAGATGTGGCACCGCCCGTGCTGGCAGGAGGACGTGGGGTTGCCCTGCAGCTCCCACCATTTGCCTCTTCCCAGCAAACACACAGAGCCTCTCAGATCTCCCCATTGCTTCCAGTACCCAGCTCCTTTGGTGGAGGAGCTGGTTTGGCTGGGAAAATGCCTCTCTTAGATGGAAAAAATGCTTGGGCTAGAGCATATCTTTGCTGGCTGGTGTTGGGCGCTATCTCCAGGAAGACTTTGGAGAGTGAGGAAGGATGTGATAGCTCAGCCCGTGCTTTGAGCAGGGCTCGTGTTCCAGATAAGGTCTGTGGAAAGTGTGGGGAAAATGCCCAGCTGACACGGAAATCCCCTGCAGGACTTGAGGAGAGGAATGTTCAGGTTTATCCTGGGCTGAGCAGGATTTGCCCAGCAACAGGGGCTCTGCTGAGGGGAGCGATGTTTTTCCCGTGGAGTTCTGCAGAGCACGTTTCTGAGCTTAAACATCATCCTGACCGTGCTACCACATTCCCACTGGAATGGCTTTGGACTGGGAAAGCTCCCCCAGGAAGGGGTTAATCATTGATGGACTGCAAACTGGTTTGCACTGGGATTCGAAGAAGAGCAGCTCTTTGCTCTTGAACGTGCTGGGAGGGCCAGGTCACGGCTGTGGAGGAGCTCCTGTGCCCAGCTGGAGGGGTTTGGCACCACATGGAGGGCACAGCAACAGCCGGGAGCCGAGCAGACCCTTCTAGCAGGTGATGCTCCCCAGCTTGCCAAGCCCCGCTCCCACTGCCCGCCCCCGGTTTTCCCGTGGGGAATAGTGGCCGTGGAGGGAAGGAGGCCTTGGCTGGGTGAGAGGGGAGCAGCATCTGACCGCCTCGTGGTGCTTCCATCGCCGTCCAGCCCTGCCTCGCCTTATCTGGAACTAACGGGGCAGCAAGCGGATTAAAACCTGGCCCTGGGTCAAGCCCCAGGATGGACTTGCTGGGAGGCAGCTGGAGGGGTGTCCTGGCACCTCTGCTCCTTCCTGAGCCGCCTCTGTGGCCATGGCAGGACTCCTGGAGGGGCAAAGCCTGCGGGTGACGCAGGAGCCCCTGGGACAGCTCAGGGGGGCAAATGGGGTCTGGCAGGAGGGTTTGTTTGCAGCTGGGTGTGGTACCTGGGGACATGGCTTGGTGGGGGACCTGGCAGTGCTGGGCTATTTGCGCTCGATGGTCCTAGAGGGCTTTTCCAGCCTCCATGATTCCATGATTCTATGGATTCACCGTCCGATCTGTGGTGCTGCTGCCCTCTTTATGGGCACAAAGAGGCTGCAAAGGGCCCCAGAGCCATCCCTCTTGGCACTGCCTCACTTCAGGGCTTGGGACTGGCTTGTTCCCCATGCCTCTGGAGAGCCCCAGGTTTCAGCCTCGCAGCCCCTGCCCAGCACCACCAGCGTGGCTGGACAAGCCACGTGCCAGAGCTGGCACCACGTGGGCTGAGCAGAGGAAGCGGCTAGGACCCGGCCAGGCACCCAGCAGGGCTTTTACAGGGATCTTTTGGCTGTGCTCCTTGTTTTCCCTCTCCCCAGGGCTCCCTGGCCACAGCCGGCTGCCCTGCCCCACGCAAGGACAGCTGGCAGGACCTGCGGCCCACGTGTTGTGTTTCCTGGGATAATCTGCACTTCCCTACTATTTATTTGTGTTTTGCAAGCACTGTGTGCATCCAGGCCACTTGTTTATACAGGAAACCACCACAAATCCCTTCCTAAGGGTGCTGCCTCCAGGCAAAGCCCCGCAGCATCCCAACCTCAGCAGGAGAGCACAAATGGGTACCAGCCCGAACCCCACAGCTCCCACTGCAAGCGGGGTCACCCAGCACATCCCAGAGCCCAGGCTGGGACACAGGGATGCTGTCAGGATGGGAGCCTGCCAAGCTGGGATGCTGCCCATCCGTCTGATCCCAGTGGGGAGGAGCAGGGGACCACACTGGGAAGCAAGCTCAGAGGGAGGAGATGCCTCCCCCTCAGTGTCTCTTCTTTGGGCAAGACACCCAAAATAATATTTGGGCTGGCCTGAAAGCGCAGCGCGCCACGTCCGGGCAAGGAAATGTGGTGGGTTTAGGAAAACATGGATCGAGGGCAGCCACAGTTCAGCTGGGCTGGTTGTGACATAACATGAATGAATTATACGTAGATTAAATTATGCAATAAATACATAGTTTATATGTAATAAAAAACAACATCAATTCCTCTCGCAAGCACTGCCCCCAGCTGGGCAGTGAGCTCTTCCAGCTGCTCACAGTGCTGACAGCAGAGCTTGCTCACCCCTGTTCTCCCGCCTGAGGACGTGGTGGCCCAGTGGCACGGTGGCCTGTCCGTGTCCCCCACCCTCCCGTGGTCTCCTTCCAGGGGGTGATTGCGGATCTGAAGCTCCGAGGGGACCCGCGGGCGGCCGAGCACCAGTGTGAGGAAGAGGAGGATGACGCGGAGGTGAGCGCTGGCAGCACGGCTGGGGCAGCTCGGGGGGGCCCCACCGTGCTCCTGGCTCAGCCCTCACCCCCTCTGCACGGCAAACAGGTCTCCGGGGATTTTGGCAGCGGGATGGAAGGTGGACAGCAGCCCTCGGGCAAGGTGGAGGTGAGTTGCAGGTGTTGCACTCAGGGTGACACCCCGAAATTCCAGTGATGAGGAGGGTGGAGTGCCCTGCGTGGCCGAGGTCCTGGGGTGCCTGATGTGTCCCAGCTCCTGTCCCTCACGGGGAGGCACTGGGAGGTGCCACGGTGTCCTCTCGTTGTTGGCACAGGGTGTCCCAGGGCTGGTGGACGCTGTCCCGGTCACCTCCCCACCCGTGGCGGGGGGCAGCGGCCCGAGGAGTGGCGGGGGGTCCCTGCAGCAAGCCGAGAGGACCAGGGTGGAGGAGACGCTGCGGGTCTCCACGGGAGGTAATTCCAGCAGCTTTCCCCTTCCCTGGGAAGCACAAATGGGGATGTGGTGGTGTGGCCATCCCCAGCCACGCCTGGGTCCTTTCCTTCCCCACAGGCACCGGCCGGAAAGGCGAAAAGGGGGAGAAAGGTGAACGCGGCTTGAAGGGGGACTCAGGGACTGGTGGTGTCGTGGGGCCAGGCAGTGTCAAGGGTCAAAAGGTGGGTGAGAGCTGGTCCCTGGGGCTCGAGGGTGCCGGTGACACCGCTGTGTTTGACACCTGCTCCTCTCTGTTTCTGATCCACAGGGGGAGAAGGGAGACCTGGGCGTCAAGGTGAGCGTGGCTGGGGGAGCTGGCACAGAGCTGTGCTCTGCCCGGGCTGCCACCTCAGGGACCTGCCAGCCACCCCCGCCTCCCTCCCCTCCCCAGGGCAGTGCTGGATTTGGCTACCCTGGCTCTAAGGGACAGAAAGGAGAGCCAGGTGACCCCGGACCACCCGGGACCCTCTCTCGGCACACTGATGGCTCGGTGGTGGAGCAGGTCACCGGCCCCCCCGGGCCACCGGGGAAGGACGGAGCCCCTGGCAGGGACGGCGAGCCTGTGAGTCGATTCCTCCCCTCAGGGTGTCCCCCTGTCCCCCTACCCGACCCACGGCACACTGACCTGTCCCCTCTCTGCCATCCCTAGGGAGATCCTGGCGAGGACGGCAAACCCGTAAGTGGGGCGGGGGGTGGCGGGGTGATGGGGGACAGCCGCCCCCTTGCCTCGCCTCCTGCTGACCCCCCACTGCTCCCCTCTGCAGGGCGAAATGGGGCCCTCAGGGTTCCCCGGGATGCCGGGGGAGCCGGGCCAGAAGGGGGAGAAGGTGAGTGCCGGTGTTGGGGGACAGAACGTGCCCCCGCTTCCTCTCAGCCCCAGCTTGGCTGCACTCCCAAACCGCGCTCTCTCCTCTGTGCCAGGGTGACCCAGGCGTGGGGCCGAGGGGACCCCCTGGCCCACCCGGCCCTCCGGGACCACCGGGACCCTCCTCCAAGAATGACAAGCTGGTGGGTGCCCCCTGGGACACAGGGGTTTGAGGGAGGGGGAGTCCATGAAGCCACAGAGGTGCAGAGTGCTGCCACCAGCGCCTGGGCCAGCCCCAGTGCCAGCGGGTGCCCTGACCTTCCCCTCGTGCTTCTCTCCCAGACCTTCATCGACATGGAGGGCTCTGGCTTCGGTGGTGACCTGGAGAGCCTGAGGGTGAGTGGGGGTGGGTGCCTGGTGTCCTGCCAGCTGGGAATGGGGGGACACCCTCAGCCACGGCCCCCCATGTTTCTTCCAGGGTCCACGAGGGCCGCCCGGTCCCCCAGGGCCTCCTGGCGTTCCTGGCCTGCCAGGGGAGCCGGGACGGTTTGGGATGAACCGCACGGACCTGCCGGGACCACCGGGGCTGCCAGGCAGGGACGGGATCCCCGGGCCCCCGGGGCCAGCGGTAGGTCCATGGGGTGGCCAAGGGGACCCATCCCAGGGCCACCCTGTGGTGCTGGGGGGCTCGGTGCCCACCAGCCCCACGGGGTTTTGCTGTGCTGGAACCAGCTCCTGGCATCTTATAGGGTCCTCAAGGTCCTCCAGGAAGAGATGGGGAGGCCGGGCAGCCGGGGCCCAAAGGAGAGCGGGTGAGTGTCCCCTGTGCCCCAGGAGCCCATCCTGGCTGTCCCGTGGGGCACATCTCTGGGACAACCCAGTTCCTGCGCTGGGAGCACCGAATATTCCACTCCTGCCTGGAGCTGGGCAGCTTCTTCACACCCTCTTCTCCCTCCTTGTCCTTCCCAGGGTGACGTGGGTGACCTCGGCCTCCCTGGCCTGCCGGGACCCAAGGTACTGTGCCTGGGCTGGGGTTTTTTGGGTTCTCCGTTGCAGACTGGAGGCAGGGATGTTGCTGGGGGGGCACCTTGCACAGGAATGGGGAGGGGGTTGCTGCTGTTTGAGTTCCTCCCAGACCAGTGCCACAGCTGGAGGGTGCATGGAGCTGCTGACCCCACAAAGGATGCTCAGGGGGCTCCTGCCTCCCTGCCTCGGCTTTGCTCCAGGCACTGCCACATCGGGAAGTGGGCAGGAAAGCCGAGGGGGCGTTTCGAGACACAAGAGAGTTTGCTTGAGGGGTGCCCACACCCCACCGGAAAACACCCCATCTTCTCTGCATTGCTCTCTCCTGCCTGCTTGCTCCAGCTTCCTTCCACCCTGCATCCCCAAGGGGGGAAGTGAAGGCTTGCTGGGAGCCCCTCGGAGCTGGGATGCTGCCCCTCAGTATGGTCATCCGCTGCAGCCTGAGCTGCGGGCAAAAACCTCAAAAATTAAGGTTTCTTCACCTTAATTCTGAGCTTCTGCAACACCCAGAGGGCAGATGGGGTGGCAGAGGGTGTGAGGTCCAATCCTGTTGTCCCAGGAGTGCCTGCGAGCATCCCTTCCTGGCGCTGGGCTCTGCTGCAGCGCCGGAGCCAGCCGCACGTGCAGAACCATTCCCATTTTTGATTTTAGACGAGCCTCTGGTGGCCGCTGTGGACATTACACGGGCAGCCGGTGGGATGAAGGGCACCCGAGCTGGGCAGTGCCCCCTCCCACAGAGCCCCAAGACGGGGGAGCAGCAGGGAGAGCATCCATGTCCTGCCCCAGAGGGATTTGGGAGGGCATGCTCTGTCTCCTGCTTGCAGGCAGCGACCACCACCCCCTTCCATCTGCCCCCTCCTTGTTCCCTTTGCAGGGCAACAAAGGGGAGCCGGGACCAGCAGGACCCCCAGGAGAAATGGGCTTGGCTGGCCTTCCCGGGCCCATCGGACCCCGAGGGCAGCCTGGGCCCCCCGGCCCCCCGGGCCCCCCGGGGCCGGGCTACGAGGCTGGATTTGTGAGTGGCCACTGCGGGGATGGGGCAGGGCGGGCTGGAGCCGGGGACAGACATGGCTCAGCCCCTTCTCCCCGCGTTTAGGGTGACATGGAGGGCTCAGGGCTGTCATTCACCCCCGGACCCCCTGGACCTGAAGGACCACAGGTAGGGCTGTTCCTGCCCCTCCCCTCCTCCCCATCCTGGAATATTCCCTGCCATTCCCCGATGCCCACGGTCCCCTTGTTGCTTGCAGGGTGTGCCGGGACTGCCGGGGATGAAGGTGAGGACCCCTTCCAGCACCCTCCTGGCTCCATCCATGTAGGATGCCTGCAGGCAGCCTGTAGGGATGCCTCTGACACCTCTTTCCTTGCAGGGAGAGGTCGGCAGCCCTGGACAGCCCGGCTTGCCAGGACCAAAGGTAGGAGCGCTGGGCTATTGGGATGGCTTTGTGCCAGCACCTGAGTGTGCAGGGCACTGGGCACGGCCCTTGGGCTCCCCGACCTGGGGCTGCATCCTACCCTTTCCCCCTCCCACTGCAGGGAGATGCTGGCATGCCTGGTGTGGACGGCCGCCCTGGCCTGGAGGGCTTCCCTGGGCCACAGGTAGGAGCCTCAGCCCCCCGGTTCCAGAAGACTCCCCCAGTCCAGGCAGGGCACCCGTGGTTGCAGCTGCTCCATCCCCAGCAGCCAAAATTCCCCCTCCCTGCTGTGGGACCCAGCCCACCGCGTGCCAGGGGTGCCCACACTCCTTAGGTGTCCCCACCACCTTGCTGCCCCACTGGCCACCACCTCCACCCAAAATCATCGCAGCCTGGCTCGTTGCCTGGAGCTGGAGGCAGAGGTGGCATTGCCTGAAGGATTTTTTGGAGCTGGAGGTGTGAGGGGGTCTCCACCTGTGAGCCAGAGCCCGGCTCCACGTGGTGCTCACTCCTTCCTGCTCCTCTTTCCAGGGACCCAAAGGTGACAAAGGCAGCACCGGTGAGAAGGTGGGTGCCACCAGGCTGGGGATGGGGACAGGGACCAGCCAGTGGTGGCCCTGGGCTGATGGCTCGTGTCTTCCAGGGAGAGCGAGGCCAAGATGGCGTGGGGCTGCCCGGCCCCCCCGGCCCACCTGGTCCCCCCGGACAGGTCATCAGTGTGTCCAGTGAAGATGTAAGTGGTGGCACCTAGCTCTGCAGGGCAGGGGAAGGGGTCTTCCCAGCAGCCATCATGAGGGAGACCTCACCAGGAGCCAAGATCAGGGGGAAAAACCTCATTTTGTCTCTTTTTGCAGAAATCCTTGGTGGCTTTTCCTGGTCCAGAGGTAGGTGCCCTCCTGCCGCCTGTGCCCACCCCTCAGCAGTGCCAGGAGGGCACCCCGTTTTTTGGGAAGAGGGGGTTTGCTCTTAGGAGCATCTCTGCTTCTCTCTGCAGGGCAGACCAGGCCTCGCTGGCTTCCCGGTGAGTCGGTGGCACATCTGGGGACTGCGGGGTGGCCCCGGTGGCCACTGTGGTGGCCGGTCCTGCTGTGCTTTGCTGCAGAGTGGTGGTGGTGGAGGGGGGCTGTGGGGCCTGCCTTTGGTGGGTTGGGAATGACGTGGGCTCCGTGTCCGTCCTGCAGGGTCCAGTGGGACCAAAAGGAGACCAGGGGTCAGCTGGTCCCCAGGGCGCCCCAGGGTTGAAGGTAACTCTTCCAGGCCGCCTGCACCCCATGGGGTGGTCACACTCCTGGTCCCCCAGGCCACCAGGTGACTCCAGCCCCGTCACGGGAGGGAGCCTGGTCCCTCCGTGTCCCCTCCCACCTCCTCTTCTCTTGCAGGGGGAGAAGGGGGAGCCCGGCGTCATCATCAGCCCTGATGGGACTGTGGTCACTGCCAAGGTGAAAGGAGAAAAGGTGGGTGCCTGGCAGGAGCGGGGGCACGTCCCCACGGGATGGGAGCCGGGGGGTCCCGGTGGTGATGCCCTTTCCTTCTCCACTGTTTGCAGGGGGAGCCGGGGCTGCGGGGCCCGATGGGGCCATCGGTAAGTCACCCTCACCATCCTCCTCCTCCTCCTCCTCGTGTCCCAGGGGAGGGATGCGAATGCCCCTAGGCAGAGGGGGTGCCCCCACACCGAGCACCCTCATCCTCGTCTTCTCTCCCTTCCAGGGCCCCCCGGGACGAGCAGGGATGAAGGGAGAGATCGGCTTTCCGGGCAGACCCGTAAGACCTGCTCCCGGTTTGTTTGTGTCCCCGGCCAGCGCCTCCGCCGCGTCCCCCTCCCCATTTGCACGTCCTGCACCCGCTGAGCCCCGAGCCCTGCCGTGTCCCTGCGGGCTGGGGCGGTGCCGGGGTGCCGGAGGTGATGCCAGCGTGTCCCAGCTGACTCCGGAGCGCCGGATGTGACACGGGGGGCTGGCAGGGGGACGGGGACCGGGCTCATTGCGCCGCTCATCCGCAGGGACGTCCCGGCATGAACGGGCTGAAGGGCGAGAAGGGCGACCCAGCAGACGTGCTGGGCTTGCAGGTGAGCACCGAGACCCCCCAGCTGCTGGCCCTGCAGGTGGGGCACACAGCCCGAGGGTCTCCCCGAGGAGCCAAATCCCTTAGGCAGAGGGCACATGTCTCCCTCGCTCAGGGGCTGGTTGCCCCTCTGGGGCAGCGCGTGGTGCCGGTGTCCCTCTCCGTGGTGGGGACTGTCCACTTTGCAGGACCTTGACAAACCTTCTCGCCCCCCACAGGGTCCCCCAGGCCCCCCAGGACCCCCCGGGCCCCCTGGGCCACCCGGCAGCGTAGTCTACAGCAATGGCAATGTGAGTAACAACATGGTCACCGTGCTGGATGTGCCGGGCCTGGGCCCCCCCCGTCCCCTGCCTGCCTGGAGGGCACCGAGGATGCTCTGGTGGCTTCCTGGCAGGGGCTGGCACGTGGGGCTGTCACCAGCATGAGGGGGGGGTCCCCGGGGATGCTGCAGTCTCTGCAGCCGCTTCCTTTGCTTCTCCACAGACCTTCAGCGACTCCAGCCACCCGGCATTCCCTGGTAAGGGGGTGTCCCTCTCCCAGTTTGGGGAGTTTGGGGAACCTCGGCAAGGCAGGGCTGAGGGAAACCCCCTCCCTCCCTGAGAGCTGCAGCTCTGAGATGGTGCCTGTGCCACTCCCCACAGGTTTCCACCAGTTCCCAGGACAAAAGGGAGAGAAAGGTGACACCGGCCCCCCAGGACCCCCAGGTAGGTGACCAGTCCCTGATGGCAGAGGCGGGCAGGGGGTGGCTCCTGCCCATCCCGGCTCCTCTCCTCTCCTCTGCCTCTCTCCACAGGCCACTTTCCCTATGACCCAAGCCACTTCGGTGCCAGCCTGCGGGTAAGCCCTTTGCACACTGGTGGCTGGAGCCCAGCATGATTTGGGGTACCCAGTGTGCCCCAGCTGCTCACCCTGAGGCTGTGCCGTCCCGCAGGGTGACAAGGGGGATGCAGGTCGCAAGGGTGAGAAGGGCGAGCCGGGCAGCACCCCACTCTATGGTCCCGGAGTCTCTGGACTTCCAGGGCCTCCAGGGCCCCAGGGATACCCCGGGCTGCCGGTGAGTACCCCATGGGGCAGGGAGTGAAGGGGGGCACAGGGGGGATGGCATCCCTGCGGGCTTTGCTCCAACAGATGTTCTCTCACTGCCTAGGGGCCCAAGGGGGACAGTATTGTTGGGCCACCGGGGCCTCCAGGACCTCAGGGTCCCCCTGGTATCGGATACGAGGGGCGGCAGGGCCCCCCTGGCCCCCCTGGTCCGCCCGGGCCACCCTCCTTCCCAGGTCCCCACAGACAAGGTGAGTACCTGCTCTGTCTTGTCCTTCCCTGAATCCCCTGTATTCCTGCTTGTATCCCATGCATCCCTCCCTGCACCTCTGCCTTCCTCCCCGCGCTGCATCCCCCTCCATCTCACCCTCCTTCCCCCCCACAGCTGTCAGCATCCCTGGACCCCCGGGACCACCAGGACCCCCTGGACCACCAGGCAGCAGCGGGATGTCCTTGGGGGTGAGTCGGGGCTCTGGGCAGGGGCTGCCCGTGGCACAGGCAGCTGATCCCTGAGCCCCGCTCGGGCTGTGCCCGCAGCTCCGGGCCATGCCCACCTACCAGGCCATGCTGAGCGCCGCGCTGGAGCTGCCCGAGGGCAGCCTTGTCTTCCTGGCTGACCGGCAGGAGCTCTACGTCCGCCTGCGCGGGGGCTTCCGCAGGGTGCTGGTGAGTGGGGGGCCAGGGGCACCCGGCTGGGCTGCACCGCCCTGGGGGCTCAGGGGTCACTCCCGGCGATGCTCCCGGTCCCCCCACCCGTGTGCAAGGAAGTGGAGAGGGGGGCAGCTGGGATCTGATGTGCCTTGCCCTTGCAGCTGGAGGAGCACAACCTGATCCCCAGTTCGGCTCTGGTGAGTCCTCTGTTCCCTGTCCTCCATCCTCATCCCATCCCCGACCATCTCCATGCCCAACCATCTCTATCAATCACCCATCGTCTTCATCCCCTTCCCTGTCCATCCCCAACCATCTCCATCCAGCTCCAACCATCTCCATCCATCCCCAACATCCTCCACCTCCATCCCCACCCCCAGCGGGGGCACCGCTGCCCCCCTCACCCCGTCTCCCCCTCCCCAGGACAACGAGGTGTACGACAAGCCGCCCACCCTCCACTACGCCGGCCCCCAGCCCCGCGGGCCCCTGCACCCCCTGCGCAACCACGTCCCCCCGGCCACCGCCCGTCCCTGGCGTGGGGATGAGGTGGTGGCCAACCAGCACCGCCTGCCCGAGCAGCCCCTGCTCCACCACCAGCATGAGCTCATCAATGGCTACTACGTCCACCGCCGGCCGGATCCCGCCCCCGTGGCCGCCCACGTGCACCAGGACTTCCAGCCCGCCGTGAGTGCCGCGTGCCGGCCGGCGGGAGCCGAGGGTGCCGCCCAAAGCCGCGTCCCTCACGCCCCGCTGTCCCCTCTTGGCAGCTTCACCTGGTGGCCCTGAACACCCCGCTGAGCGGCGGCATGCGCGGCATCCGGGGCGCCGACTTCCAGTGCTTCCAGCAGGCCCGGCAGGTGGGGCTGGCCGGCACCTTCCGCGCCTTCCTCTCCTCGCGCCTGCAGGACCTCTACAGCATCGTGCGCAGGGCCGACCGCGCCGCCGTCCCCATCGTCAACCTCCGGGTAAGCGCCTCCCCATCCCCTTCCCGGCGCTCTCCGAGCTCCGAGGGATCGTGGAATAGGATCACAGAGTGGTTGTAGTTGGGGAAGATCTCTTTAAGGTCATCGAGTCCAACCATTAACCCAGCACTGCCAAGGCCTGGGATGCAGAGCATACCAAAGTTCCCATCCCTCACCAAGCATCCCCTTTCCCAGAGGCTGCTGGGGCTTGGAGCTTCTGGGATGCTCTTGGAGCACAGGCAGGGCTAAACCCCCTCCTCCTCCATCTCCCCCACCCTCCCCACCAGGATGAAGTGCTCTTCAACAACTGGGAAGCCCTTTTCACAGGCAGCGGGGCCCCGCTGCGAGCCGGCGCCCGCATCCTCTCCTTCGACGGCCGGGATGTCCTGCGGGATGCGGGATGGTGAGTGCAGGATCGAGCTGGGGGAAATGGGGTTTGGAGCATGGTGGGGCAGCAGCAGCCCCCCACCTTTCACTCTTCCAGGCCGCAGAAGAGCGTCTGGCACGGCTCGGACGCCAAGGGCCGGCGCTTGCCTGAGAGCTACTGCGAGACGTGGCGGACAGAGGAGCGCACGGTCACTGGGCAGGCTTCCTCCCTGGTCTCTGGAAAACTGCTGGAGCAGGCAGCCAGCAGCTGCCAGCACGCCTTCATCGTCCTCTGCATCGAGAACAGCTTCATGACCGCCGCCAAAAAGTGACACCCGCCCTGGCACCCCCGGAGTCCCCCCGTGTCCCCAGGGAGGGCCGGGCCAGCCTCCACCCCGGCACCCCTGGGCCCCTCAGCCCCCTCCACGCGCCTGCTCTCGCCCCGCAGGGTTTCCTTCTCCCGCAGACCTGAAGCCAAAGAGTATTGCCACGGCCCCTGCCCTGGGTCGGCAGGGGCTCTCAGGTCCCACCCGGGGCAGGGCAGCCATGGGCTGGCGGCCTTCCTCCCCCCTCCTCCTCTCACTCCTCTTCTAACTCCTAATATTTAACCACTTCAGCTTGTTCCCCTCCCTGCTCGGATGCTCTTTTTGGGGTGGCGGGGCGGGAGGATGCTCGGCAGGGAGATTTCAGGGCGGGCTGTCCCCCCCAGAAGCCCCTGGGGGCTCTCTCACCAGCCCCGCACTGTCCTCACCAGGAGCTTGGGGTTGGACCCAAATCCCTGCTGCTGAGGCCACGGGGTCTTCTCCAGCCAAAACCCCAGCATCACCCCCACAGGAGGGTCCTGTGGTGGTGCTGGGGCTCCCCCAGATGCCTCCATCCTCCCCAGGTAAGGCCCATCCCATCATCATCCTCACCTCCACCCCCCAGCCAGCAGAGCTCTGGTGGGGGTTCAGTCTCCCCCATCCCCTCCACACACCCTGGGGACCCCGAGCTGTGCCCCCACAGCCCAGGTACAGCCACGGCCAGCCCAGCACAGGTCCTGGGGTGGCAGGGTGGCCCCGAGGCATGGCCAGCTGTGCCCTTGGCATGTGTTTCTCTGTGTGTGTGCGTGTTGAGCACGTGTGGTACCGAGGGCAGGCACTGCCACCCCCTCTCCCCGTGCCCCCTTTGCTGAGCTCGAATGGCAAAGGCACAGCAAAGCTGGTTGGAATTGGTGTGGGCAAATCCAAGGTGCTAAAAGAAAAAAAAAACCAAAAAAAAAAAGAAGAGAAAAAAGAGAAATTTGTAACTAGCTTTTTTTTGTTATTGTATGGAAATTATTACCATAAAAGCTGTGCGAGTCACACGGCCTCTATTTCTTACAGTCTACTGTATTTTGTGTAATTAATGCAATTTAAAGCCTGTGGATCTTTATATTATTTTTTTTTGTCGTCGGTTGTGTCCTATAAACCATTTTCTAAAGGCACTGAATAAAGAAACATCCTCTTGTAGCCCGGCTCCGTGCCGTGATGGGGACGCAGCGGGATGGGGTCCCCATCCACCCCACAGAATCCTGGCCCCGCTCCGGGTGTGGGGACGGGGAAGGGGCGCAGCCCTGTCCTCAGGGAGCGGAAAACGTGTCCCAAGGGTTCCATCCTCGGCAGGGCAGCGCCCAGGACCAGCAGCGGCACCAAGCAGGTGGTGAGGATGACGATGCTGACCTCGGGAGCCACGGGCCGGCTGCAGCGTGGCGGTGCCAGCGCTCAGGCTCGCACAGTGCCCGCCGCCGGGCTTTTCTCCAGCGCTGGAATCTCCACAGGGAGCTGGCACGGCTCCTTGGCCAGGGCCAGCTCCACCGGCTGCCGGCGGCGGCTGTGCCGGACGCCCACGCCGATGGCCGCCAGCAGGTAGGCCACGGCCAGCAGCGTGAAGTAGCCAAAATAGACGTAGAACTGCAAGAGAGGAGAAGGGAGAACGGCGCTTGGAGCTCTCCCTTCATCCCGCACCGTTCAGGGACCGCCTCCACCCCGGGTGCCCCCCATCCCTACCTGGGGATGCACGGATAAGCCCAGGCCCCTCTTGTCGGCCACGATGACAGTGATGATGGTCTTCAGCACGGTGGCAAAGAAGGTGTTCACCCCGAAGACCAGAGCGCAGAGCTCTTTGGAGAGGGAGGTAGCAATCTGGAAACTGGGAAAAACGGGAGCACTGGTGAGCGCCTGGCATCAAGCTGGCCGCCGGGGTGGAAGCGGGTCCCCAGGAGCACCACGCACATGGCAATGGGCACCAGGAACTGGTGGGAGCCGCGGAACAGGATGTAGGCAGCATAGCACAGCCAGATGTTGGTGGTGGAGTTCATGAGCAGGAGCAATCCCGCCTGGAATGCCGTCACCACTCCGATCACCAGCTCCGACCACAGCGTCCAGCGGATCTTCACGTAGCCAGCAGCAAAGGAGGCGACAGCTCCTGGGGAGGGATGAAGGATGCCGTGAGCGCACCTCGAGGATTCCCTGCCCTACCTAGGCCGGCACCCAGCCCAGTGATCATCACGTCCTCCCCAATGCCAAGCCACCAAGAATTCCACAAGGACCACCCTTCCCAAGGGGTGCAGGGGGATGGAGCGTCCTGCCACGCTCCTGCTGACCCCAGCCATTCCCGGGGGATGCAGCAGGATGTGAGCGTCCCCCCACACCCTGGGGGTGCCCCCACCCCAGGCGAGTTACCCAGCAGCGTGGAGGCAGCGTCCACGCCTCCATTGTACACCCGGCGGTTGTCCGTGCTGGGGGAGATCTCGTTCCAGAGGATGTGCGCGTAGTACAGCATCAGGTAGTACCCGGCCGAGTTGAGGACCCACCACAGGGACCAGAGGCGGAGCTGGGGCTGCCTGGCCAGCGCTCCCAGCTCCCGCAGCATCCGGCACAGCACCATGTCCCGCCAGCCCCGTGCCCGGCCCCCGCCCCCGCTGTCCCCCCCGGCCATCCTGTCCAGCTCGGTGGGCGCAGCCGCGTCGCCGGCCCCCCCCGGCCGGTTGAAGAAGAGGCTGCGCCGGGGCCGCTCAAGGAAGAGGGTGAGGAGGAGGCCGAAGCTGACGAAGCCCAAGGAGACGTAGTTGAGGGTGAGGAAGGGGACGCCGCCCAGGGTGACGCAGAGCTGGCCCAGCACGGAGCTGGTGAAGACCCCCAGGAGCACGGCGGAGCGGGAGTAGCTGGCCATGCGCTGGTAGCGGGACGGGGCCACCAGCGAGAAGATGTAGGAGGAGTAGGCGATGCGGGCGGCCATGGTGATGCCGTAGAAGAACTCCATCATCTGCATGGCCAGGACGGAGGTGCCCAGCACCAGCAGCAGCCAGATGGAGATGTGGCTCAGGCTCTGCAGCACCAGCACGGGCTTGTAGCGCAGGTAGTCCGTCAGCAGGAAGATGGGCACCAGCACGGCCATGTAGGAGTAGGACAGCACCGGCGTGATCACGTTGGTCACCTGCCATGAGGGCACGGCAGGGCTGAGCACCGGGCACATCCCTGGGGACACCCCCCGAGCTGGGGGCTGTGTGGGCACCAGCCACCGGCCCCCACGGCAGCGCCTCCGCGGGGAGGAACGTGACCAGCAGCGCGCCCGGCTGGGGGTCTGGCCGAGCCCCAGCCCCTTCCCGTGCTGGGAACGCAGCGTTCCCACAGACGTAGCAGCCGGCTGGGATCGGGGCCAGCGTCCCTCGGTGGGGAGACGACGACATTGTGGCCCCTCCTCGTCTAACCCCATCGTTGCCAGCGGCCCGGCGGCACACTGTGCTGTCATGGAAAGGTCTCCACAGTGGGATGGGGTGTGGCTTCTCCCAGCCCAGCACCCTCCTGCCACCCCCCAGCCTGCTCAGGTGGTCAGGGGTCACACGCTGCCCCCCAAAATCAGCTGCCAGCCTGGGCACGAGGTTTTATGCCAGGGCAAGTTGAGCCTGGGATTCAGGGACAGGGTGACCTCCCAGCCAAGGGAGACAGGGCCCCACAGCACACCACCCCACCTCCGTCCCCCAAAAGCACCACCACACACCACCATGCCCAGGACATGACACCCCTGTGCACCCCAGAACCACGGCAGCACCAGGAAGGTGACCATGGACGTAAAGGGGGACACCGGGGTGGGGGACCGGGTGCCCACAGCTCACCTCTGCCTTTGTGAAGTTCTTGTCGGCCCCCAGCAGATACGGGGTGATGAAGCTCTCCCCGGGCCGGATCTGTGTCATGAAGCCATAGAAGCAGAGGTAGAAGACTTGCAGCTTCCAGCGCTGGTCTGGCACCGTCTCCGACACCGGCTTTTTGGCAGCATCACTCTTCCTGGGCATGGCTCTGCAGCAGGGCAGCGGCGTTATCCCGGGAGCCATCAGCTACACAGGCTCTGCCGGACCACGCAGCCCCTCTCTGTCCGCAGGCGCTCTCGGATGCATGGAAAACCAGGGCGCTGTGGTTTCTGTGGAAAAAGCAGCACTTGGCACAGGCTCAAAATTCCTCCAGAACTGCAAGGCAAATAAATACCACTACCTTCTCCCCAGGAGGTGTTCTGGGAAGAAGAAAAGCGGCCGTGCGTCTCGCTGTGTGCAGGAGCAGGGGGGGTCATTTCGGGCAGCCCTCGTACGTCACGTGCATCCGGAGCTTGGCTGCACGGAGCATCTGGATCCACAGTGGGGCATCCTCAGCTCCCATCACCTCCTCTTCCTCCCCTTTGAGACTCAGTGGGGTTTTGCCGCTTCCGGGAGCGGCACTTCCCTCTGAGCTACAGAGGCAGAGGGATGCAGACGCCTGTGCCGGGGATGCTCCAGGGGGGGATGGCACGGGAATGTGCTGGCTGTGGAAATGAGTTAATGTGCACACCGGGCACGGGGCCGCCCCTGTTACTCAGTAGCTGGCAGGGCTTCAGCTGAGCCGCAGGCAAGCGCCTGCCCCTTGGCTCTTCCCGGTGGGACACAATGCCCAGCCTGGGGAGAATGCAAAATGCCACGAGATTCACAGTCCGGAGGGGGATTAAAAGCTCAGATCCTGAGGTTTGGCTGCAGGGAAGCTGGCAGTGCCAGGAGACCTGATTAGCGGTCATGGGATGAGGGCAGGGACAGAAGGCCTGGACTGGGAGTCCTCCCAGTGCTCCCCACTCCCACAAGAAGTCACCGAGGTGACTTCTTATGCTATAAAATTCCACGTATGCCAATCCACGCCACGGGAGCAAGGTCTAGAAACCTGATTGCCCTGATAACTGCAGAACAACTAATCACGGTCATTAACAAGTAAGTTCATGGTCCCAGTCTGTCCCACAGGATCACGCACGGTGAAACTGAGGGATAATTCCCCCCCCACGCTGCCAGATAACGCAGGACTAACAGGGACATGAGCCAGCACCGGTGCCGGCAGGGGAAAGCTGGTGGTGACCAAAACCTGCAGGAAGCCGAGCGCCCCTTTGCCCCAGAGAGGACTCACTGCTCCAGCAGCATCCCAAGGGATTTCAGCACCGCTGCCCGAGCACCACCAAAACACCGACGTCCCGGAGCTCATGGCTGGGCAAACAGCCCCCAGCTCCTAAAGAGATCCCCAGGGGCCAAGGCAGGTGCTCGGTCACTCACCGGCCAGCGAGCCCGTCCGGCACTGGCCGGAGCACTGCTGTGGCAGGAAGGGCAAGGGGCAAGGAGCAAGGGCTAAGCCCCGCCAAGTGCCCACCCCAGCACTGCACCGGGGCCACTGCCAGAGCTGCGAGTGCCTGGACTCTGCCCCGGCGCCTTCTTGTCCCCAAGCCGGGCTGTGGGTGTCACCTGCTTGCCACCATGCATGCCACAACCCCTGGGGGATGTTTGCCACCCTCTGCTCCCCATCTCCCGCCGTGTCCATCCAGGAGGGGCACACACCCACATCCCCAGCCCACAGGAAACCATCCACGCTAAATGCAGGCTCCACGAAGCTGCTCCATTCCCAGGAGCGCTAACTCCGTGTCCTCCTGCACATGCAGGGACTCCAGACCAGAACCCGTCTGTCTGCACCCAATTCCCCTTCTCCAGAACATCCCTGGAGCTGCTCTGCTGGAGGTGAGTGGGCACGAGCCCCAGGGAATGCTCCATCCTTCATCCCTAGCACAAGCCAGGGAGCGGAGGGAAGCGGGAGAGACAAAAGAGAGAGGGAGGGAGGGGGAGGGAGCAGAGCTGGCCCGTTATCACCGTGTGAACCTGTTTATCACCGGGTCATCGGGGTGTGACCTTGACAGGGGTGGCTGTCACGCCGCTGTCAGCGAGGGGTCACAGATGACACGGGCAGCCACGGCACCGGGGGGACAGCGCCGGGGTCGGGGCGATGCTCTGCCCGCAGCCCCGGCACCGAGGGGACAGCGCTGGGGTCGGGGCGACGCTCTGCCCGCAGCCCCGGCACCGAGGGGACAGCGCTGGGGTCGGGGCGACGCTCTGCCCGCAGCCCCGGCACCGAGGGGACAGCGCTGGGGTCGGGGCGATGCTCTGCCCGCAGCCCCGGCACCGAGGGGACAGCGCTGGGGTCGGGGCGAGCTCTGCCCGCAGCCCCGGCACCGAGGGGACAGCGCTGGGGTCGGGGCGATGCTCTGCCCGCAGCCCTGTGTCGGTGACACACAGGGGACACGGCCAAGGCACCGCGCGTTCCGTGGGGAGCTGCCACGGCGAACGGCACAGCGCGAGTCCTGGGGACACCTTCCCGAAAAAACAAGGCATGGGAAGCTCCCGAAAGCGCAGCCTCGCCCGCCGTGCGGGCGCCCCTTCGCCTCCCAGCAGGGGACGGGCGCCGCGGGTGGCTCGGGGCAGAGCAGGGTTTTGGGGGGACGCGGCAGAGCAGGGTTTTGGGGGGACGCGGCACCTGCGCACCCTGGAACAGGGGCGGGGGCACCCCCACCCCCAGCACCCGGGGCAATCAGCACTGGCGGCATCCCGGGGACCCGCCGCGCTCGCCAGCCGCCGGGCGACCCCCGCACCCCGCAGCCCGTACCTGGCGCGCGGCGAGCATGGGCGCTGCGGGCCGGGGCCGGACGGGGAGCCGGGGCTGCCCGCTGCCGCCTCGCCCGATCCGCGGTGACCCCGGACAGCGGCGGCGGCAGGAGCAGGAGCAGCAGCAGCAGCAGGAGGAGGAGGAGGCTATGGGGATACCTCGGGAAATGTAGTCGCGCCCCACGTGTGGGGCGGCGCGGGGACTACAAATCCCAGGGTGCAGCGGGCGGCAGGAAGGGGAGGAGCATGCGCAGGAACGGGAAGAGTCCGGGCGGCGCAGGGTTGGCGCTGCCCTGCACTCCTGTGCCCCGTTCCAAAGGCAACAAACCCCCTCCAAAGGCAACAAATCCCCTCCAAAGGCAGCGGCAGGGGCCAAGGTCCCCCTTTCCCGCCCCCCCCAGCCGGGGCCAGCCTCCCGCCCGCCTGCCGCGGCCTCTGGGCCGCCCGCCTGGGCTGCCTCCGCTGGTTTGTGCTGCCCATGGCTGCTTGGGGTTATCTCTGCACCCCGGGTGTTTCCTGCGGGCGGCTTCGTTCCAGTCCGGGCTGTGCCGCATCCCAGAGCGTCCCGAGCTCCCAGAGCTCCCGGAGCTCCCGGTCCCGCCGCCCCGGCCGGCAGCAGCCCCCGGGAGCTGCTCACGGGGTGAGTGCGGCCATCGGGACCCGCGGGGGCCGAGGCGCGGCCCGGCGCTCCTCCCGGCTGGAATAGCACCCGCAGGGGAGGGGCAGCCCCCCGGGATTCGGGCCCCGGGGCCGGTGCCCCATCTGCCGGGAGTTGACGCAGCTTCCGAGGGCATCCTCTGTCTCCCCGCCTCTCCTCGCCCTTTCCCGGCGCTCACCCTGCCAGAAGCAAATGCAAGCTGACAGGGCTCGGCTATTCCGCTGAAATATTTATATGTTCCCGCCTGGAAGTGCGGCAGCAGCATCCCAGACGTCCGGGGACCGTCACACACACCCCCACCCCAAGCCAGCCCCACCCAAGCCAGCCTGTCAGGGGTCCAGGCACCGCCTGGAATTCCCATACAGACTTCCAGCCCTACCCAGCCCCCCAGGTGGTCCTGGGGAGGGTGGCCAGACCACAGCAGGCGTGTCCTCGTCCCTCCCGCGGGCAGGTGGGAGCTGTCCGTGCATCCCTGCTGGCCAGGATGGTGGCAGGGTCAGCTCCCTCCTTAAATGCAGTCGCGCCCGGGGGCAGGAGCTCCGCAGGGTGTGCGTTCGGGATGGTGCTGCTGCTGGGCACCCGGGCAATGCCAGCACCCTGGGGCAGAGTCAGCCTGGGCAGAGTCACCGGGGGCTCCCCCAGCCACCCCAGGGCAGGGGCAGAGCTGGTTCAGGGGCTGGAGCAGGAGCTGGGGAGGAGCAGGTTTAGGGGCAGGAGCAGGGGCTGGAGCAGGAGCTGGGGTAGGGGAGGAGCGGGTTCAGGGGCAGGAGCAGGGGCTGTAACAGGGGGAGGGCAGGGAAGGGGCGGGGGCAGAAGTAGGGACTGAGCAGGAGCTGGGGCAGGGGAGGAGCAGGTCAGGGGCTGCGGCAGGGGCTGTATTTGGGGAGAGGGCAGTGGAGGGGCTGGGGCAGGAGCAGGGGCTAGAGAAGGAGTTGGGGCGGCGGAGGAGCGGGTTTAGAGGCAGGAGCAGAGGCAGGGAGTGGGTCTGGGGCGGGAAGGGCCGGGGCAGGGGCAGGAAGTCGGGGGGCCGGGCAGAGCCGGGGGGCGGCGGGCAGGGCTGGGCGCTCCCGCTCGGCTCCGGCTGCCGCCGCCCCTGAGTCGAGTCCGCCCTGCCGCGCCCCCGCCCTGCCCCAGCCCTCCCTCCGTCCCTCCCTCCGTCCCTCCGGCCGTCCGGACACAGGTAGGGCTCTGTCTTCTCTGGGGAGCGTGTTCTGGGCGCGGGGGGCTCCCGGTGCGGGGCCGGAGGGCTCCCAGTGGGGGGACGCGGGGATCTGTGGTGGGGCAGCGCCGGGGCGAGGCGGCTCCCGCTGCGGCATCGCGCCGGGGAGCGGAGGGCGAGCACCCACTGGCCCTGGGCCCGCGTCCCCCCCGTCCCCCGAGGTGTCCCCGGGAGCTGTCCCCGTGTGCCGCCGCCTCCCCGCCTGGGCGGCTCTGCCAGGCTGCTGGGAGTTTTCGGTCGCTGGCTCCCAGCGCTGGGAGGCTCCCGGGCTGTGCTGAAACAAGCCCAAAGTGCTGTCCCCACCTGGGGACAAGCGGGGGTCTCCAAGGGGGGCGGCTTTCCGACCCCTCCTCACTCGCCGCTGCACGGGCGTGGGTGACGGCGGGGATGCTGCATGGCTTTGGGTGGGAGCATCCCGAGGGGTCCCACGGCGTGTTTCTGAACCCTGGCTGCTGGTTTTTGGGTGCCAGCACCCATGGGGTACCACGAGTGTCGGGCTGGTGGTCATTTATGAGCCCGTGCTCCAGGAGTGGTGGTCACCAAGCAGTGCAAGTGCAGCCCCAGCATCCGTGCTGGGGGGGAGGGAGAAAAAGGGTCCCAGGCCTCCAAACTTCCCCTGTAGCTGGGCAGATCATCTCCTGGGAGCCCGTGTCCCCAGGCTGGACTTTTCGGTCCTTCCTCCAGAATCAGAATGATGACAGAATGCTTTGGGTTGGAAGGGACCCTAAAGACCATCTAATTTTAACCCCCTGCCACCCACTGGATCACTGGGCCGGTTCCTCAGTGCCTGGAGGGAGCAGTGGGTGCCCGGCGCTGGGGTTGCTCCCCACTGGGGTTGCTCCCCTCATCACCTGTGCTCAGGAGGGGTCACTTTATTCAGCTCTCACTCCTGGGACAGCGTTTGTCACCCACCTCCTTTCAGCACCCGGGGTGTGGGTGAGAGCCATCCTGGGGAGGGGTCCGTGCAGCAGTGCAGTCCTGTGCAGCATCCTCTGCATGCTCTGCGCTGCAGCCCAGCCCCCCGGGAATTGCTGCGGGGATTGCCCCCGGTCCTGCAGGCAGCGAGGGCAGGAGGGCAGCTCGGGGCTGTGGTGCCCCTGGTGCTGGGGCTGTGGGGAGATTTCCAGGCTCCCCAGGCCTGGGCGGTTCTTGCTGCCCATCCTCGGGAGAGCAGAGCTGGTGCATCCTGAGGGATGCAGCACGAGGGAGCGGGTGGTCCTGCTGGGAGATCCAGGACACTGCACCCGGCCTTGGTGGGGCTGGCAGGGGCACAGGGATTCCCCACAGGGATAGAGGGGATGCTTAGCAGCCTCCAATGCTGACTCTAAGGAAGCCAGCTGGGGATGGAGAGCCCTGCGGGAGGCAAAGAAGCCACTCAGAACCTCCGTGACCTAGCCCATGCTTTCAAGGAGCATCTCCATAGCGGCCTGTGGGAGGAAGCAAGAGGGAAATCCCCGTCTGAGCTCACTTCAAATGCCCATGGCAGCTCCATGCAGGTGCCAAAACACTGCCAGGCTGCTGGGGTGGGTCGAGCCACACTTGGATCCGTGGGGCCGTGATGTTGGTGGGTACCAATATAACCCCCAGCATCTTCCCCTTCTCTTTTTGGTGACCCCAGGAGAGGCTGGGCTTGTTTTGGGGCCCTGCACAGCGAGGCTGCAGTGCTGCAGCCACCCCTGGGTGGGCCCTTTGCTCCCAGCCCTAGGCAAGGAGCATCATCCTCCATCCTCCTGCCCTGTCCCAGCTCAGTGATGCTTGTGCCCACGGCCGTGGGTTGAAGCTCCCACCTTTCCACGCTGCAGGAATAGATCCGTTGTCACCAGGCTGGCAGGAAAGCTGGCTGCTGGCACCTCTCTGCCTGACTGCAGGGAGGAAAACCTCCTTTCAACACAGGAATTCCCACCTGTCCCCAAGGGGCTGTTTTCTGTCAAGGAGGGCATTTGGGGTTTTCCTGCCGGCTGGTTCCCCCTGTTTTGGGGAAAGCCCAGCAAGTCTTGGCACACCAATCAGTGGGGATCCCATGGGAGCTACGGATGGGTGGTGGGTTCCTAAATGAAACAAGGACTCAGGAGAGCAGGAATCAAGAGCTTTCCCCCCAGAAGAGCAAAACAGAGCTTTAAATTTTCCACCTTATTTTTTTGAATTGTGTTTTCCCTTTGGCGGACCCCAAACATTGTCCTGTTTGCTGGGCAGGCTTTGTGGTGGGACATGTGGAAGAGAAATGCCGTTCCCCGCGTGGGGGGGCCTGCCTTTCCAACCCCATTTGGAACCCCCAGCCCATCACTGGGGTCTCATGGCGTGTCCCTCTCCCTGCCCTTGCCAGGGCAGTGTTGGCACCATGCTCACCAAGCTGCTGGGTGCACACAGTGGGGAAAACCCAGCAGGGAGCAGAGGAGGAGAAAGGATCTGCATGGGAGGGCAGCCAGCCAGCTCCTGACGGGAAAGGGTTAATCCTGGAGCTCCAGCTCTGGTATCCTATTGCTGGCTGCTTTGGGTAAAAGCTTTTTTGGCTCTGTTTCAAGGGCATCAGGCTGGAGGATGACTCATGCATCCCTGCCACCAAGGAGCAAACCCCCTTGTCCCTACCTTCCCAGCACAAGGTGATGATTTCCTGAAAATCCAAGTGCCTTAGAGGACTCTGGTCAGCTGGGTGGACTCTGGTCAGAGGGTTGGGACAAGCTCCGTCTGGGACCTGCTTGTCCTGAGGGAATTGTGGTGTGATGTCTCTGGCCTGGGTTCAAGCACTTGTGTGGGTGTCCTCAGGATGGGGACCTGCTGTGGGGGACACCTTGTTTGGAGGGTGCTTGTGCCCCGTAGCTGACCCTGCTCCCTTTATTCCACAGGGAAAGAGCCCCCCATCCAGCTGCAGCTCCGCCCTCCCCACGCCGCCAGATGTGCCTCCACGTTGTGCTGCGCCCGGACCCCACTCTGGAGGTGAGGAGGCAGGAATGGCCCCACCACAGGCCTGGGGCTGCCCAGGGGACCCTTGGCATGATGGTGGCATGTCCCCCCCGGCACAGGTCACGCAGGCTGGTGGCCATTCCAGGCTGGACACTGCTGTGGGCGTGGGGTCACAGCCATGGGCGTGGGGACATTATCACTGTGGGCACCACCACGGAGCAGTCCCCTTCTATCCAGGTGATGGTCTGTGATGAGGTCCCTGCTTCCCACTGTGCTCTGAAAAGGATAAAAATGAGGCTTTTTTGGTGCTGGCAGTGGGTGAGGGCATCCAGGGAACATCTCCTTGTGTGCAGGCACAAGATGGAGGGCTTGGAAAGAGTTTTGAGGTTCCAGGCTGTAATTATTTCGTGCCAGGCAGCCTAGTCTATCTCTGGAGTGACCCTGCTCGGGGCGGCAGCTGGACCAGAGACCTCCAGAGATGCTCACTCGCTCTGTGCCTTTCCTTAAGATACAAAAACAATTCCCTATTTAAAGGCTTTTATTGGACTGATAACAGGAATGGCATGATAACAGGAGGGCATGATAACATGAGCCCAGGGTGTCTGGGAAATGAAGCCCTTCCCTGGGACAGTGTGATTCCAAGGGGCAGGCAAACCTGTTTGTGGTGATTTCCTCTGTAACTCAGTTTCCCCACCTGGAAAACAGGTTTTTCAGGGGTTCCCCCAGGAAAACTTTGGGATTTTCCCCAAATCTCCCCTCCAGGGCATGGGGATGGATGAGTGAGGGACCTGAAGTTCTCTGTTTTGACTGCGTATCTTGAGTGGCCCTGGTCCCCGGGGACACACCAGTGTCTCACCCTCTGTCCCAGGCTATTCCCTCAGATGTGCAGTGGGGCTGCCCCAGGCTCTTCTGGCCGTCCTCACTCCTCCATCCGAGGTGCAGGGTGCAATCCAAGCCCAGATGCCTCTCATCCCAGCCTGCACCTTTCCCATCCTCTCCCTGGGCTGCAGCCTCCTCCTCCCAAGCGCTTCTGAGAGCTCTCGTGCCTGTCCTCATCCGCTCGCCCACCTCGGAGTTTTCTGAGCAGGGCTGACAATATCTGGCGAGACATTTGTCCCTTGCCAGCACACAGGAGGCGTTTTCCAGCCCTGAAGTGAGGGGAGAGAGGACACAAGAAAGAAAGGAGGAGAGGATAAAAAAACACAGCCCAGAAGAATGAAGGGTGGCACGAAATTTGGTGACCTTCTCGCTCTCCATGGCCTCTGGAGCAGAAGGAGAATGAGTTGGAGAGGGTTGGCTGCTTGTGGATGGCCCCGGGAGCAGGACTGGGCTGTGTCCTCGGGCTGACCTCTGGTTTGGGGCCCTTTGGGCAGAAACACCTCTCTGAGGGACACGGGGTGAGTGTGGCCAGGGGTGATGTCCCTGCTGGGATCTGCTGTGGGGCTCAGTGCCAACCCCGTGAGTGCTTTGACATCGGCACCTTATCATTCCCAGTCCTTCTGGGATTGTCTGTGTTTTGGAGAGAGCATGTTTGGCTCTGCAGATCCCATCCTGGGACCTGGAATAACCCACTCCAGTGGACCTAATCCTCCTCCAGTGGTGCAGAAGGACCAGGGATTCCACGGTGGGTACTCCACCTCATCCCAGTGGCTGCTCCTCCGGCTTCCTACGCCCACCAGGGACCTCTCAGTCTTGAAGAAGCCTCAGCCCTTCATGGCTGGGGAGCGCTTTGGAAGTTTTAAGAGCTCACCGGATGTGCTTTTCCCCACAGAGGTGCCAGCTGCCGTGTCTCCCTGCACGGGGCACGTAAGGCTTAGCTTGCCATGACCTAAATGTCTGCTTGTCCCCAAACCAGGTCTCCACCAGGTACCCAAACTCCTGGTGCCTCCTCCACCCTCGGGGATGCTGGGATCCCTCTGGGTGTGCTGGATGCTGCCGGGTTTGCCGGAGGAGGGAGGAAAAGGTGGAATGTTGAGCTTGCCCCCCCTTGCCAACCGATTTGTCCTCTAGGAGATTAGTCCCTTCCTTGGCTTATGGGGGGATTTGTGGCTGCTCCATCTGCTCGAGCCCAGCAGGTCAGCGGGTGCCAGGGAGGAGCATCCTGAGCCCAGCTGCTGTTTGCACTCCCAGGCATCCCAGGGAAAGGCTTGCACCCTTCTTTTAGGCATTTCTGACTGTGTCTGTTGGAAAGGAGCAAAAACCCCTGGAGCTAGGCAGGTGAAAGTCATGCTTGTAATGGGGTTTAGACCCGAGACTGTTTGTTGGTGGAGCTGGTGAAAACCATGTAGACTAATGTCAGTGCTTTTAAGCTGCTTTTTAGGCTGGTGGAAAGCCTTGAGGATGCTCCAGGATCTCCCCTTTCAGCCAGGATCGTTGCAGGGAGATGATTTCCCCTTAAATCCACTTGGCCTTTGGGAAAGCAGGCAGGCAGGTGGGGAGAAGAGCATCTCACTGCCAGGGATTTGGGGGGGCAGTGGGGGTGTTTGCTGGCTCACAGGTACTTTTAGAGCCCGGTTTTCCCAAGGGGAGAACTGGGAGGCAGTAGGGGCGACACAGGGCTCTCTCTTCTGCCGCTCCATCGCTCCTGTCTCGTCACCAGTGGGAGGTGGTGGGTAGCGAGGAGGCTGGAGGTGAGCTGGGGAAGAGCTCGTGACAAGTGGGCTTAGGGAGGCTGGATTTATAGGGACTGACTGAACTAGGTTTGTGGAAGCTTGGGGGGGCTGCTGGGGCGCTGCTGAGTGCCATCCTGCTCCCGGGGTGTGGAGGCCACGGGGCACAGGAGCCTTTGCCTGTGCCCAGATCCCAGCCCGGGGCAGGTCTGGTGTGCTGCTGGACCCGGGAATGTGCTCCCTGCCAGGCTGCCCCGTTCTCCTAGGGTGTGGGGCCCTGCCAGGCCCCCCCAGCTCCCAGGAAGCACCAGCTTCTCTTCTAACGTGGCAGGGGAGATTTGGGCAGTGGGGATGAGCTGCTGAGATGCCAACACCGCGGCCCCCCAGTTCACCCACCCCTGTGGAGCCCGGGGGCCACCGGTTCCAGCCCCCCATTCCCGTTCTCCTTCCCTTGGCCGGGAACACCGATGGAGGCTGCCAGGTGTCAGCTCGGAAATCTCTTAACTTTCCCTCGTCTCCGCAAATGGACAATGTCTCCGCTCATTAGGTGCCCGCCCAGGGGGCAGATGTCAGCTCTGCTCACGGCTCTTCCCGGCTCATCTCTGCCCGGGCTGCCGGCGGCTCCGCGGCGCTCAGCTCCCATCACATCACCGGGCTCTGCCCGCGGGGCCGCCCCTCTGCCGGCCCGGCCGCGCCTGCCCTGCGACCCCCACGCCGGGCCCACCGCCTCCCCCTCCTCACCAGCCGCCTTTGCCAGGGTTTTTGGTCAAAAGGCTGGAAAATCGCGGGCGCCGGTGAGAGGCGCGCGCGTGTGCGCGGAGCTGGAATTGGTTTTCCTTGCACAGGCAGCGCCCGGGAGGAGAAGGCTGCTCTGGAGGCTGCCCTTTGAGGCTGATGCATCCCGACAGCTTGTTCACTGGGACATTAAAATCGTTGCCTTGTCTGCGGAGAGCAGCCGGGCAGGCGGATGATGGGAACACAGGTCAGGGGAGGATCCCTCTCTCCAGCGGTGCCGAGAACCCCGGAACGGAGCGGAGCCGGCGATGCAGGGGCTGCTGCATCCCCAGTGGAGGGAAGGGGAGCTCCCTCTGACACAGAGGGGGCTGGCAGCCCAGGGGGACAACGCAGATGGAGCCATGTCGCTGATATTCCTGTCTGTGGGGTGTCCTACAGATCAGGGGTTGGTGGTGTGGTGGGAGAACATCCCCATCCCGTCCCCATCTCATCTCATTCCATCCCATCCTCTATCCTGCCCCATCCCATCATATCCTGTCTCATCCCCATCTCATCCCATCCCAGCCATTCCTGTCCCACCCCATTCTCACCTCACCTCATTCCATCCCATCTCATCCCAGCCGTTTCCATCCCTCACCACTGCACAGCCTGTCTTCCAAAAGACCTTGAATTTTCCCTGGAGGGTCACAGCAAAGCCAGAGGGCCTCTCCAAGCTCTCCATGCTCTCTGCAGAGCTTGCACCTCACACAGGTGCCCCATGGTCCCAAACATCCCAAGGAAGGTTCCTGATGGGCACAAACAGCCAAAGACTCTCCGGTGAGGGGAAGCTGAAGTCCTGCGTTTGCAGGAGAGGCAGGATGGGTGTTGGAGCAGGCTTTGGTGTTTTCGGGAAAGGGGAGGGGTTCGGAGTGGGGGATACAGTATTTGGGATGGTAGGATAGGGCATCCTGCACTGCCTGAGCAAAGCAGGGAGTTTTCACAGCCCTGTGGGACCAGGCATGGGACCTGCTCCCACATGGAAGTACCATCAGCTCCCCTTGGAGGCTGGGCCTGAGCAGGGAGCCTCACTCAGCTCCTTCCCCTTGGCATCCTGCTGACGGCCCCTCTTTGGACTAGCTTTGTCCATGTCTTTGTGCTTCCTCCATTCCCATCCCAGACTAAATTTTGAGCCCCCTGGAATGAGGTGGCCGAGGACTCCAGCGCAGTGGGGCCATCAAGCTGCAGGTGCTGCCGAGCCCCTGGATCTCTGTGGCCTCACTGGGATGAGTTAAGGGCAGTGAAATGCTGTCGTCTCCAGAGGCTGATTTTTGGGATTGGCCACATCGGTGCATTGGAATTCCTTGCATCCTCAGGTGCTTTTATGTGGGAGCAGTAGGTGGGATTTTGCTGGGATCTGGGCACTCTACTGTTCAGAAGTCACTCCTTCAGCATCCCGAGTGATCCTTGTGAGCATTCCTGACCAAATTTCCAGCTGGGACGTAGTCCATGAGATGTGGCAGGCGAGCTGGCCACGCAGGGACGGAGTCGTGCTCTCCACTGCCATGGATCAGGAGGTGGAAAGCTTTTGGTGGGAGAAGCTTACTAGTGCCTCTCCTGGCACCAGTGCATGCTTCACTGGAGAGAACAACCAGGACAGAAATGTGATTGACTCCCTTGCTTGTTCTGTCAGGGCAGCCAGGAGGTGCAGGGGCTTTGGCCGTGCTGGAGAGAGGATTTGGGAGGTGATGGCAGGGGTGATAGTCCCCCTACAGCCCAAATGTTGCCTGTCCATTTCATGGTGCTTTTTAACACACTTCAGTGGAGATGACCTGATGGCAGAGAGCACCTCGTGGGTGTGCACCAGTGCCTGCTGCACTGGCTGGGACCTCACCTGCAGCTTGGTGGGGGAAGGGGTGGGACACAACAAGGGGCAGAACTGCTGAGAGATGGACCCATCTTGGCTTAAGAAAACTGCTAACAAATTCCTTAATGCTGCGTTCCCTGGATGCTAAGCCTTGCCTTGGGATAAACTCAAACCTAGGACCCGGAAGATGAGTGCAAATCTTTTCCCCCGTGAATTTGTGGGGTTTGAGTTGATGATTTGTGCCCACACTGGCTCTGGGAAGAAGGATTGGGGTTTCATTGCAAGCCCTTGTCCTTCCAGTATCCTAAATCCTTGCCTCAGCCCGCTTTTCATGGGTATGTTGATGAAACTGGTGCCATGATGAGGGTTTTCCCTTCTTTTTAGCAGTCCTGGAATCAGTGACTAGCAATGTGTACTGATTGGAATAAAACAATTACCTAGGACTCCTCTGATTCGCCCCTGTGCTCCCCTGTTCCCTGTGCTGCCCTTGGCCACGGCAGCAGTGCTGGGAGGATGCTCTTGTGGGTTCTGGGTGCGGGGGGTGCCTGGGCTCCTCAGGGTGCTGAGATGTGCTGTATTCCAGATCCTTCCCTGCCTCCTGCGCTGCTGACCCCCAGCTCCACAGGATCCCCGACCTGTCCCCGCGGGTCCTCCAACGGTGAGTCAGGGTTCGGGGGTTCCATCCTTTCCAGTGCTTTAGTTTTGGCCAGAGCCCACGGGACAGGATGTCGCCATTGCAGCATTTACTGGGATTTAAATTTTATCTGGCTTGTGGAGAGGAGGGAAGTCCCTCAGGGTCCTTCCTGGGACCTGTGCTGCTTGCAGGTGACAGCAGCTGGGGCTGCAGCCGCTACCTTGGCGGACGTGGAGAGACCTACTGAGGGAAGAAATGCAAATCCTGAGGACAGCTGGTTGCTGAGAGAGGCTGTGCATGCTCCATCCTTGGAGGTTTTCAACCCCCAAGGGGATAAAGCCCTGGGCAGCCCGCTCTAATCTTAGTGCTGACGCTGCTATGAGCATCAGCAGGACTGAAGACTGACCTCAGGAGGTCCCAGGGGCTCCCCTCCCACTGACAGGCTCCTTCCCACGGCAGGGAAGTGCCCAGGTCGCTGGGGATGAGCACAGAGGCTGCTGAGTCACTGGGAAGAGGAAGGTTTTCCCTGTTAACACACAAGGTGCCCCAGCACAGTAAGAGCAGCACCAGCTCCAAGCAAGGGGTCTGCAACTCACCCACCCTGCTGCCCAGGGAGCGTTTTGGGCGGTGGAGAGGTTTTCCTGCCCTCTGGCACTGGGTTTATTAGTGGCTGAGGCTGCTCCATTGATTGTATTGACGGGTAGTGCATGCCCCAGTTAACTGATTGGGAGCAGCAGCAGAAATGCAGCTGGCACCCGGCACCCATGGCGCTGAAACGTGCAGGGCTCTTTCCATCACCCTTGGATTCCTGCAGGAAGCAGACCCCTGGCTCCACAGCTGGGCAGGACCACAGGCAGGTGACCACAGAGGAGGACCGCTGGGCTGTGGTCACCTAGGGGGTCTCTCTGCCATCCCAGGGATCCCCTCCCCACAGGATGATTTCCTGTGGTCGGTGGATGCTGAGGATCTACCCAAACCCGTTTGCCGTGTAGAGAAAAAGATGAGTAATGCTTGCCTACCCCAAACACAACCTGGAGGTGGTGCTCCTGATCGTTTTCCCCCGACCCCTCAGCCCAGTCTGTGTTTTATTTCTCTCTGAGGTTCACATTAAGCAGCTTTAGTCTGTCCTCTGTGCCGTGCCTTAACCTCTGCCATGTCCTGGTCTGCAGGCTCGTGCCGTGGACTGCTGGGTTCCCCCCTGCGCTCAGCATGCCCTTTTCTGGTGCAGCAAGACCCTCCCAGGAATCACTCTGGAGCTCGAGGCCGTCCTGCAGGGTAAGGTAAGGTCCTTTCCAAGTCATACAATCCCAGAACGGTTCACACTGGAAGGGACCTTAAAGCTCACCTTGTTCCACAGGCACACCTTCCACAGGCCCCGTCCAACCTGGCCTCGAACACTTCCAGGGATGGGGCAGCCGCAGCTTCTCTGGGCAAATCCTGGGAGGAGGGGTCTTTGCAGGTGCCTTAGGCTGTAAAACACCTGCAGGGAGGGTGCTGGGGCCTCTCTCCCACATCCGTGCAGGTCTCCCGTGCCGCTGTCTCTGCCCTCGCCGCCTGCTTTCCGCCACGCTGGCCATTCCATTAAAACCAGCGGAAGAGCTAAGCTGGGAAGTGCAGAGACGGGGTGATTTTCATCAGCCACTCTGCTTTTGTGACTAAAATAGATCCGCAGTGGCCCCAGGCCATCGTGTTGTCCCAGGCATTGAGTGGCACGAATGGATGGCGGGGCAGCGTTTTCCATTAGCGGAGAGGAGGACACGTGTCTCCGAGGGAGAAGACAGCTCCATAAAGCAGAAATGTTCTAGCGACAGACAAACCCATTTCTCTTGTCTCCCATTCCTTTTACAAGTGTCACTTATCCCTGTTTTCTGCACGGAAAATGCTGGGAGAGGCCAGCCAGAGCAAACAGCCTGCACCTGCACCATGAGGGTGTGCTTTGGATAGGAGGATGGAGGTTTCCCAGGGGAGCTGCAGGTGACCCAGTCAGGTGCAGCGAGGGGAGAACTTGCAAAAAAAAACCTGTGAGGAAGTTTATCCATGGCCTCTGGTGATGTGGTGGTTACTGGTTGTGGCTGGTCTGAGGTTTCTGCCATCACCTGTCCAGTGTTCTACTCTCTGGCTTTAGTGAAGACACTTTTCTGCAATAATGGGTGATTAAGGCATCATTTGGGTGAACATCATGACATCCCACAGGTCCCACCTCCCTCCCTCCAGGAAGGTCTCTGACATAATTTTTCTGCCTTCTCATGCTCCCTGTCCACCACCCCATCCCTTCTCCCAGCTGTGTGTCCCAGCCCCTCTCCCACATCCACAGGAGGGAGAGGAGCCTGGTGCCTGTCTCTGTCCAAGCCCTCCTCAAGGCCGTGTCTTGGAGCTCTTGCCCTGTGGGATTCCATCCTCGGAACTCAAGGCTGATCCTGTGTGTGTGGTACTGTGACTTTTTAATAGAGAAACTGCAGGTGGGAGAGACACCTGGAAGAGCACAAGGTGGGATGCTGGGGGCAGGGCCAGCAGTTGGACTCGATGATCCTGGTGGATCCCTTCCAACTCAGGATATTCTGGGACTTCACACTGGAAAAACTGCTGCTGCTCCATCTCCCACCCAGGTGATGGGATAAGTGGTCACAGCTGGTGCTAGAAGATGGATGGAGATTCCATGGGGTTAGCAGTGTGCTCAGGTGGGAATGCTGATCCTGGAGATGCTGTGGGGTGGGAATTTTCCATCCCAGCAAGGGAAATGGCTGTGACAGGAGGCTGCAGGGCAGGGATGGGGACGTGCCCGCCAGTGCCAAGCCATTTCCCAGTTTGACCCTTCTGCTCAATCTGCACTTGAAGGTGAACGAGCAGAGCTCACCCATCGATCCGGGCTGGGCCGATCAGCGCCATGCCCTGCGGAGAGCTCGGCCCCCAGCGCCAGCTCCCTCTCTCCCCCTTTGTTTCCTGCCTCCCCTTCACGCCCTTCCAAAGCCATCAGTCAGAGCGCAGCACCCCGGGCCGCCGACCTTGCTGGGGGCCAGGGGGACAACATATAGGTCCCTGCAGAGAGCTGTGCTGCTGTCTGAGGGGCTCCTGCCAGCTGCCACTGCCGCCTCTGCGCTGCCGGTAAGCCTGGCATCCGCCCGCCAGCGGCTCGGGGGAGCGGGGAGGCACGGGACGAGGCAGAGGGGTTGGTGCCCATCGTGCCAGGAGCCACGTTTGCCACAGGCAGTGACGTTATCCGCTGAGCCAAGCACTGGGTCTCCTGGTTTAAGGGCTCTGCCGTCTTCATGTGGGCAAAATACAACTTGAAGCGTCTCTTAATCTTTGGCTGTAATGTCATATGACCTGGCAAAGTCTATTTTTTTATCTATTGGGAAGCAAAACTTGGTCTGAGGTTGGAAACTTAGAACTTGTCTTGGCTAATAAGTAAAAAGGTCGGGTTTTGGGGGGGAAGAAGATGATGCACCTTCGCCTCGCGTCTTCCGTGCTTTAGCCACAGATTTTTTCCCTGCAGCTGAAAATAACAAACCATTTTAATCTAAGTATTGCTTGTTCTGATCTTTTAATCCAGCTTGCTTTCTATCGGCACAGCAGCCTGAAATGATTTATCCGCCTGCCTCTCTATTATATAATTATTGGGAAGATTACTGGGGAGCCAGCTTTAGTCTCGCTGGGGAAGGAGGAGGGGGCTGGAATGCTTTGGCTTGGAATCCCTTCTCGTCCCATGGGCAGGGACACCTTCCACTATCCTGGGGTGCTTAGGTTTCCTCTCTTGTGGCCATCAGAAAACGTGGGAGGGGGAAGCGGCGAGCTGGGCGCTTTGGGCTGTGTCCGTAGTTTGCACTGGAGTGTGGGAAGTTTCTCCCTCAATGTGAATTTGTTGGAATTGAGTGCCCCATGGTCCGGCTGGTAGCCGGAGGAGCGCGACCCTCTGAGCTGGAAAGGATTTGGGTGAAACCCTGCACTTTTCTACACTGTTTGGGGCCTTTTATGGCTGTACTCGTGGTTTTGGGAACAATGCGGTGAGGTGGTCTGGCCTTGGGAAGAGCCTGGAATTAGGGGCTGTGCTCCTGATGCTTCCAGTCCTTGTGCAGAGCCGTGGAGGGGGAACATTTGCAAGGAAGAACCAGCAGCTGGGACGTGGTGGTGATGCCAGGAAGGGCTGGAGGTGGCCATGGCTGTTTCACCAAGCTCAGCTGGTTCTCCCAGGAGCCTTAGGTGCCACCACTGGATAAGAAGGGCTCGAGCCCCTGGGCGATGGGGTGGCTGGGGACAGCTGCTCTGCAGAAGTGGCATCCAAGGGCAGATGCCCGAGGTAGACTTGGCTGCAGCTTTCAGGTGAACAGGTGTATCCCTGGCGTGGAAGGATGGCACAGCCAAGGGTTGGCGCAGCCAGGTGGAGACTTGGGTTGCCAGAAAAATGCACGAGCGATGGGCTTGAGCTTTGATGGACAAAACGTGAGGATGTCCGGGGCTCCAAAAACTCCTTTTCCCTTCCCCAGACTGAATGTCTGGACACCAATGGGCTGGTACCTGCCCTGGCTACCGAGGGAAGGATGGGAGGTGCTGGTCCTGTGGACCATGGCCAGCTGGGATGTGGTGGCTCAGAACTGGGACAAGGGGACACCGCCAGCACCAGTCAGTCAGATACTGGGAGCAGTGGCTTGGCTTTCCTTGCTCCACAGGGTCTTGGGCACGATTTTGGGGTCCCCAGAATCGTGCTGCATTTTGGGCTGGGTGAGTGTCTGTGGGGGGACATTGAAACACCCTGTGGGCCACACCTGGCGTGGCCATGGGCTGGTGGGAGCAGGCGGTGCCCACTCAGAGTGTGCCACGCTCCCTGCACTGCTCTTGGTCCTGCTTCCCAGAAAGCTGTTCCAGCAGCCTGCAAAGGAGCAGACTCGTCATCTCTTGGAGCAGTTGTTTGGTGCGTCAGCCAGGAGGGCAGCAGAGGATGGGAGCAGCTGAGGAGGGGTCAGGAGCAACATGGGGGCACGAGAGCATCTGGTTTGGGTGATGGAGCAGTTGTAACACATCCCCTTCCCCCAGGGAGCCAGCTGAACTCTGGGACGTGCAGGCAGGGCTTCAGCCTGGTCCTTCCCACCGTGCTGCTGCCTCTGGGATGGAGGCTTTAGCACAGCCCTCCTGTCCCTCCCGGAGGCTCCAGCCTCGCACTGGGTGTGCAGGTACCCTATAAAACGTGCCCCAATTTCCCCCTGCACACGGGCAGCGCACCGGAGCTCATCTCGTGCAGAGAGCCTTTCTCCTTCATGTTGGAAGCGTTGGCTGGTTCGCCCTCATCGCCTTGAGGCATCCAGATTTGCTCAGTGGCCTTTAAAAAAAAAAAAAAAAAAAAAAAAAAAAAAAAGCCCATGAAATGACAAGAACATCAGCAGTGGGTGCATCCCCCTTGCCAGCAAACCCAGGGATTTGGGAGAAAATAGGTCACGTGCCCTTCATCCCGTGCCACGTGGTGGACCTCCCAGGGCCAATGAGGTTGGGAGCCCTTCTGCGCCGAACAGCGGAATAAGGGAAAAAAAAAAAATCACTGGGATTTTTTTTTCCCCCCTGTAGCATTTTTCATCCTTTCCAAACGTGAAAAGACTGGCCATCTGTCTGGATCCCCCTCCCGCCAAAGCGGCACGAAAGCGGCTCTTTGGGAAAGGTAAGGAGATTTAAAAGGTTGTCCTGGTGGAAGACCACCCGCCACGGGCAACTTTTCCCACCAGCGTAAGGCAGGGAAGAATCCTGGAATGAGCCGGGTCCCGGGCTCCGCTGTGGGTTGGGAGAGCTTTGACTGTTCAGGAGCAGTTTTAAGGGAATCTCTCGTGGAGGAAATTTAAGTCTGTGGCAGCATGAGGCGGGATTATGGGAGACATCAGCGCGCGAGCAACGGGATTCCCTTAAGTTGGCGGCTGCTCCCCGAGTCTCTCCTGGGAGAAATTTCCAAATTATTGTTGGGAAGTTATTTTGCCGAATTTTTTGTTTGTTCCTTTTTGCAAAAAAAAAAAAAATTTTTTTTGCCAAATATTTTTTGCGAGTTAAATTTGACAAATCTTCCTGCGAATTTGCTTTGCAAAATCGGCGTTCTCGGGGCGTGTGCTTTATTTTAGTTAAATTCCATTTTACCCGTGCCCGGCAGCCAGTGCCAAAGATTGTCTCCCTGGGTAGGGAAGCGTCCACCTCTTCCTTAACCAGGATATCCAGCTATTCCTAAATTCCGTGATTTGCAGCTCGGGCTTTGGACATTGTCATTTGTATGCGCGCTTGGGTGGGAATGGCACAAATGGAATTGCCTTCAAGAAACGGATACTGAAATAACTGGGATATTAGTCATGTCTTAGTGTGGCAGCATAAGAAAGCCCCCAACCCTGATTCATTTGATTTTTACCTTCCGTTGTTTTGTTTTGTTTGGCTTTAAGTATTTTTAATTTTTACTTCCACTGTATTTCCAGATTTTTAATAGTTTTATTTCAGATTCCATTCCATTTCCAGTAGTTTAAAAAAAAATATTCCTAATTCCATTCCACGTCCATTAATTTTTAATGTTGTAAATATTTTTATTACTTAATTCCATCCTATTTCCCTTCATTTTTTTTTCCTTTTGTCAGGGAAATTTGATTTGGAGGGAGGAATCCCTTTTATTATGATGCTCGCTTTGTTTTCTGTTTGCCCTCAGATACCCACTTTCCTCAGGGTGTCGAAATTTCTTCCTGGTGCCATCATGTTTCTGTTGCATTTTCCTTGGTTTCATCATCATTTTTTAAGTAGAAAAGTGAAATATTAGTGGCAAAGGTTCTAGAGGACTTAAAAGCTGTTGAGATGAATCCCAAAATATCATCTCTGTCCTATAAAGGGAAAATACTCTTGGATATGTTTTTCTCAAAATCTGAGTTTTCTGGGATAATGCAATTTGAATGTGAACCATCTTAGAGAATCTGATTTTATTAATTGGAAATCACGTCCGTCTATAAAAATAGACCAGAAACAGTGGCTCAAGGACGCTGTGTTTAAGGTTCCATAAAATGATTGACCTTTGTTTTGACAGATGCAAGGACAGATGCTGGGCTGCATTTTGATACAGAAACCCAACCCTGAATTAAAAAAAAAACCCAAAACCCAGGCGTGCTTTCCTAATAGCTGGGGTTTTGCTCTTAATACAGAATTCCAGAATAACTCGGTAATATTTGCGAAGCTCTTAATCTCAGACTTTCCCCTTTCTTTTAGGGATTAATTTATATATAAATGTTTTCAGCGTTCTCAGACACAAAAGCAAATTTTTCTTCTTGGGAAATAACTGTAGGAAATGTTCTCTTAATCTTGCTGAATTAAGAGGACGTTTATTCCTCCGAAGAAAAATGGTCATTTTGAGGTGGGGACAAAAGGCTGCTGCTCAAGGCGGAGGGAAAAATCTCTTTATAAGTGCTTCCAACGTTATTTTAACGCCTTCAAAATGGCAGTGGAGAAGAGGAATGCCGTCAGGATCGGTGGTGGATGGAGCAAACCCCCTCGGTGGTGGCCAGCTCCCTTTTGGGGTGGCCAGAGGGCGCAGGGAGCTGCTCACCCCCCACCCTGAGGGATGCTCCCCTGGGTACCAGCCAGCGGTGCTGCTTTGGTGGTCCCAGGATGGCTTTTCTCGGGGGATCAATTGTTTTTTCCAGGCAGCCTCTCGGAAAATGGGTGTTTGCTGTGGAGCAGGCGGAGAGGGCACCTTGCCGGCGGCGTGGCCCCCCGTGCCGGGGGGGCACACGCCCGGCACACGGGGACGAGCTCCATCCCGGTGGTGGCGGAGCCCTGGGAGCCCCGGCTGCGGTCCGTGTGTGCCTGGGGAGAGCAGGGCACGGTCCCCAAACCCGCGGGGTGACCCCTCTGCCCTCCGCTCCTGCAGCGTGAGGGTGGGTGGCAGCCCCATGACCGGAGTCTGCCGGTTCTCTGCAGTGCTTTTTGGCCGGCTGGGTTGGGAGGGGAATTTGGAGGCTTCCCCCGTCGGTGAGGGCTGTCTCCATCCGCTGAGCTTCCTCCCAGCTTCCCGCTGGACGCATCCATCCTGGTGCTGCGATCACACACACGGATCTGGTTTAATTTATTTAATTTGGGGGTTGCTAAGTGAGCTGGCAGCGGGCAGTGGGTGCACCCTGATGCCACCAAACCCTCTCCACTCCATGGATGCAGCTCTGGAGCTGGAGGCCACCCACGGCAGAGGCAGGTTGTGCTATCAGAGGCGCATCCCCCACGGATTTTGACAGAGACCCACAGCCCTGCAGGGATGCAGCCACTGCGGTGGCTGTGCCCTCGCTGCCAGGGCCGGGTCTGGGGACAGGGGCAGCCGTGACCCCGTCTCCAGCAGCCCCAATTCCCAGGGGAGCCAGTTCACCCGTTCCCGGGCTGGGGTTTGGCTCAGCGTTGAGACCCGAGGTTACAGAGGACCTACCACAGGGAGAAGGGGAGAGGAGAGGCGGCTCTCCTTGATTCTAATCGGGGCTGAGGTTTAGCTGAAGTGAAAACAGATCGGGAGTGACAGTTTTGGAGCCTGCTGTCAGGGTCTGAGCGCAGCGCGCCGGCGATCCACCCCCGGATGCCGAGGGCCCCCGTCCTCCTCCTCCTCCTCCTCCTCGCCAGCCGGAGCCGGGAGAGCCAGCACCATGTGGGATGGGGACAGAGCAGCCCGGCACGGCCACCACACAGCCCTGTCACAGCGCCCTGCATCCTCCGGGCTGGGGACAGTGTTAGGGACACGGCCCCGTGGTGGCCACCGGCGTGGGATCAGTGGCTGCTTGGCAAGGGAGGGATGGGGTCAGTCTGCGTCCCCACCCATCCCCTTGGGCTGCCGGGCTGCTTCTCCAGGGCCGGCAGAGACAAGAGTCTCCCTTCCCATGTCTCTGATCATCAAAGAGCATCTACAGCCAGGGGTGAAAGTCATGGGTTTGGGCTTGTGGACAAAGAGCACTGGATCCAGCCGGGATTGATGGGACCAGTGTTGTTGTGACTCCCCCGGTCACCCTTGCTTGGTCCCCACGTGTTTTCTGTGCTGTACCTAATCTGTCCCTTCCGTCCCCAGCATGGCAGCTGGGGGGATTGGGAAAAGCTGTTCCCCCATCCCTGGATCAGGAGGGGCTGGTATCTGCCCCAGGTGCTTTGAGAAGTTGGGTGGCATTCTGAGAGCAGCCCCAGCCCCCCATCTTTCTGTCCACCAGCACCTGGCCAGACCCCTCCGGGGCAGCCCGTGTGCTCCAAACCTCGTCCCTGTTTCCAGGGATTAGAGAAATGGAGATGGGATGAGATGAAGCAGTAGATTGCTTCGCTCTCAGGATGAAGGGATTTGTGGACTGCCCCCAGATCAGTGGATTGAAAATGGAGGGAAGTAGATTGAAAATGGAGGGAAATTATTGGGATGATGCTGCCTGTGGGATTAAAGCCAGGGCAGCCGGCAGGCTCTGGAGGAGGAGGAGGGGAATGAGGGGGGTCATGGGATGGCTGCTGCTGAGCGCTGTGGAGAGATGCTCCTGGTTGCATCTCATCTGTTTCAGAGGATGCACTGGAAGGTGGGCGTTTTCTGCTTTCCCAGGTCCCTGGAGGGGTTCTCCTCTCAGCTGTCCCCCCAGCTGCAAGGATGTTGGGAATGTGCCCGGAGCTCTTTGCAGTGCTGTGCCTCTCATTTCCAGAATGCTGTGGAGGACAGACTGCTTGTCCCTGGAGGCCCACACACCTCCCTGTGGTCTCTCCTTCTTTGTGAGCATCCAGCATGGGTCTGTGGCCATGAGCATCCTTTCTGGGAAGCCCTTTGGGTTCCCCTGAGAAATGGCATCTAAAATCTGGCACTTAGGGGGCTGATATTTGACTGTCTCGTGCCTTGGGTTGTGTTTCCAGCTGTGCTGGCTCCTTCAGGGCAAGATATGAGTCCTTTGGGGCTAATGCACGACCCTGGCAGAGCATTCCTGGGGCATCTCCTGCTGCAAGGTGGCACCTCCTTGCTTCCATTCCTTGGCCTTTGGCTGGGGGAAAAATGCCTGAATTGGGTGCAGTGGGCTCAGTGTCAGGGTTGTAAGTGTGGCTGTCGAATCGAGATGAGCTTTGTTTGCCAGCACAGGAATGTTTGGAAGATTTGAACAAGGATAACTGGCAGCATGGCATGGCTGTGGAGAAGCTCTTTTCCTGCATCTTCTTCAGTGCAGCTTAAGCCCCTCACTCCAGAGCCTGTGTCCCTCTGCCCTCTGTGCTGCAGAGCCCTGGTTCCTCCAGCCCTTCCCCACGGGGCCGTGTTTGCTGGCCCCAGGGCTCTGGGGTGGCTCTCTGCTGGCTGGATCTCCTGTGAAGAGCCACTTCACCATTCCTGGTTTCCTCCTTCTGATCCTGCAGGTCAGCTTGTCACTCCCAGCCACTTGGAGGTGGATGGGGAGCATTTCCTCTGTTCTGTGCACGTAATTGCACACAGTTAAGTTCAGTCCTTTGCCTTGCAGAATTCCATCTTATTTTCTTCACATTGCCAAGCTCATTTTGGCTTCTTGCTCTGCCCTCCAAGAGCTTCTCCCACGTGGGTCATCACCTGGCATTTTAACAGGAATATCCCTGATCAATGTTTTGGGTGGTTTTAGGGCATTTCCCAGCCATTTTCCAGTGGTTTCACCCAGCTCCTTTCACACCCCACAGTGACTCCCCTCTCCGGCGGGCTCGGTCTGGCCGCCCTCTGCAGTGCTGCTCCTGGTGCTTCCCGAGTCCCACTGGCACGTTCAGGGACATGGACACGGAGCGTGGCACTGAAGCAGTCGCTCTCCTGGTCTCTGCAGTGCCAGGCGATGACGTTTGAGGTTTGGGATGCTTTCCCCTGGCTCGGCTGCTGCAGCAGAACCCGCCCTGCTCTGCAGTGCCGAGCCCCGCGGCGGGGTCTGTGCTGCTGGCTCTGCCTCCCTCGGCCCGCTGGGGCACCTGGCATCAGCCAACACCCAGATGGACCATCAGCAGCTCCCATGGGTGCTCCCAGCCTCTCCAAAATAATGGCTTGGGCGTGGAGGGACAGCCAGTATTTCAGGGAAAAGCTGTAATGGATTGCTGTTACCTATCCTTTAATCTACTGGCAGACCAAAGGAGAAAGAGCGATGTTCCTTGTCCCACGAAATGTTGTTTCCTTGGCACTCGGGGTCTTGCTAAAGGCTCACGGACTTCTGAGGGTGCTCTTGGTCACTGAGTTGTGGTGGACCCAGCTGCAAAGAGCTTTGGCTTTTGTCACCTCGTAGGGGGAGATTTCTGATGCACTCACACAGTGTGACACTCACTGAAAATACTGTTTTTCCTGGCAAGTTGTTGCAAAAGGAACTAACAGGGTGATTTGGAAGTGGCTGAATTAAAGCACGACGTTCCCATCCCCTCCCTGCTCACCCCAACCTTCCACAATCAGCTTTAATTAAACAAATTGAATGAGGACCCATTATTCTTCTAATAACTCTTAATAATTCTAGTAACCTTGTTGTGGTGGTTGAACAGGTTCAAGCCTCTGGTTTTGCTCAGGGTCCCACAATCAAAAGAGCCCTGAAACCAGCCCAAACAAGGTTTTCTGGCTTTCTTAAGGACATCTAATATCCTGCTCCTAGCACGTTGCATGTCCCTCACTGGTCTGTGTCTGACCTCTGCTTGCAACACTGCAGCAGCTCGTGTGAGTGAATGGGAATTCTGCATCCTGTAGATCTCTGCAGATACATCTCTCAGGTACCTGAATTTCCTCTAAACCTGGAAATTAACACAAACCTCAAGGCTGTGTCTCCCACAAATGTATCAGGGCACAGAGATCGGTTCTGTCATCCTGCTGGTCTGTTGCAGGGGGGAAAGTGATGTTCCAGACCATCATCCTGGGGAGGCTGGCAGGGAAAAGCTGCAGTTTCATCCACTGATCTATCTTCACACAAAAGATTGCGATAATGGCACTGCCATTTGTTCGTGACAGAATGAGTCATTTTCCCTGTGCTGGGATCACCTTGGTGGAGAACAGTTCCTGAGCCCACGAGTGGGGTGCACCAGATCAAGGAGAAAACCAGGAAATCAGCTGGGAATTTCCTGGAGGGGAGGGGAGGGCAGGTGTTTGGCTGGGATGTGGCTGAGCTCACTGCAGTGTGACTGTGCTGGAGCTCTGCGTCATCCTATCAGTGCAGACGTTCAGAACAAGAGGAAATGGCCTCAGGTTGTGCCCAGGGAGGCTCAGATGGGATATTAGGAAAAATTTCTTAATGGAAAGGGTGGTCAGGCACTGGCACAGCTGCCCAGGGCAGTGGTGGAGTCACCATCCCTGGAAGTGTTCAAAAGGCACGTGGATGTGGCAGCTGGGGACAGGGTTTAGTGGCGGGCTGGACAGTGCTGGGGAAACAGTTGGACTCGATGGTCTCAGAGGTCTTTTCCAACCTAAGTGATTCTGTGAGGCTGTGATCTCAGCTGGAGGGGAGCAGGGAAATGGGAGCAGGTGACTGAGAAAGAAGCCTCCAGAGATGCCTGCTGTGAGGGGCAGAGCAGGACATTTGTGTCCTGTGAGGCTTGGAAAGATCACGGGCAGGGGAGAGGCAGGAATATCCTGCTGCCTGACGTACCAGGAGGGCACGGGGCGTCTTTTTTGGTTAGAGATATCTAAAATATTTCCACTGAAGCTGGAGAGTAGAGAGGAGGAAGGGGCAACCAAAATGACTACAGCTGTGGAAAATGGCAGCAGCTGGAATTGCAGCTTTGTTCCCAAGTGGCATTTGGTGTCACTCATGTGGATGGTGCTTCCACCCTCCCACAGCTTCATCTCCCGACAGCCCGTCGGTGGCTGATGCATTTCCATTAAGGGAATGCTTGGCTTTGGGGTTCCGCCTGTTTTTTCCTCCTTCCACCCCCGTCCTGACCTGGCCAGACTGCGCCGTCGTCATAATCCCGAGCTGGCTGCATTGCTGAGCTTCCCAGCCACTAAAACACCACGCTGGAAATCGCCGGATTAGGTCTTAATGGCAGGATCAAGTCAGCAGGAGATGAGTGGGGAGAAAGCTCCTGCTTACGCAGGTGGACGGGCAGCCCTCCTCGAGAAAACGGGCTAGAAAGCCTAAAATCTCAGAAAAACATCCTCTTTCCTGGCCTCTCTGGCTTTTCTCTGCTTTTAACACATCCATCATTTTCCAAGGGTCAGAAAAGCCTGGTCTGAGTTTTGTGAAGACGATATTGAGAGGTCAGAGGTGTTTAAGTATTTCCTCCCTCTCAGGGGAAAACGCTGTCTTGGGTGGTGGACGTTCTGTCCCGGATGTTAAGTCCCAGCACTGAGTTCTGCCACCCCCACTGGAAATCCTGGCAGTGGGATGTCGTAGTGTGCTGGAGGATGCAGAGGGTTCGTGGCTGTCTTTAACAGCTGTGCTGGTGGGGCTCCTGGAGCACCAGGGAGCCTGGGAAGCCTGGTGGGTGTTTTCCAGGGTGGCATTACCACGGAGCAACCGAGGTGCTCCAGGGTGGGGCCTTGGGGGTGGTCCTTTGGGAAGGTGGGATCAGGCCCTGCCCACCCTGCTCTTTACCTGCACAGGTCATCAAGGGCTCTTGGCCAGCAGGGCTCTGAGGTGTTGGATTTTATCAGCCTGCACTGACCAGGAGAGGCTGTGGCTGCCCCTGGATCCCTGGCAGTGCCCAAGGCCAGGCTGGACACTGGGGCTTGGAGCAGCCTGGGACAGTGGAAGGTGTCCCTGCCATGGCAGGGGTGGAACGAGATGGGCTTTAAGGTCCCTTCCAACCCAAGTAATTTTGTGATTCTGTGATACACCTGCAAGAAAGTGGGGTTTTCTGGAGGCCCTGTGATGTGTGAGGGGGGAGATGGAGACTTTCTCCTTTGTGTTTGCTTGGTGGTGCCTGTGCACCTCCCACCCAAACCTTTCAGGGAGGGGGTGAGTTGTGCTGCTGGGCCATCTTTTTTGCGCAGAGTTGTCCTGTCTGTTTGTTTTGGGACAGCTTGAACAAAACATTGCAATGCCCCCCAAAAAATAACTCTAGGAAGCAAAGGCTTGCTCACATGGGGCTTGTGCACCCAGCAAGCCCCAGGAGTGCACGGCAGGAGGAAGAGGAGGAGGACAGGAGCTGGCTTCACCAAGCACGGAGCCAGCGATGTCCCCCAGCCCCTGCAGGGATTTGGGCTCTGCTCGAGCTCAGCTGAGCCCCCTGCCATCAGGGATAGCATCCCTGATAGGGTATCAGAGGCATGATTCCGTGGATCCCAGCACCTGCTTTTCCAGCTCCTGCACGGAAGCTGGGCTGGAGACCAAGGTCCAGCCCAGAGCTCCACTTCCCTCCTCCTGTTCTGCTTCATGTGCCATCTCCTGTGTGGGAGATGATCGTGTTATTAAATTAATTTAATACATGGTATTCAGATTTCCCCTAATTGGAAGGGAATGGCTCAAATTTTAGGGATGTGACAGTATTTGTGAGGTATCAGCAAGCATAAACACAAGAGTGCCAGCTGAGGCAATTGCTCCAACCTCTAAAAAATGGGAAAGGAGAAAATTTGGAGTATCTACGTTTGCATGTGGGGAAGAGGAGTCTTCCTCCAGTTCTGGGTTTTCATTTGCCTTCCTATTCCTTGGTCTCTGGCGCCTGAGCTGCTTTTTCAGACACGAGGGATTCCTGCTAGATTAAGGAAATTCCCCAGATTCAATATATTTGAACCGAGGAAGAACCAGATTGCTCTGAGAACTGGTGATGTTTCCCCCAGGCACTCTTGCAATTACAAGGCCTAATTATTGTGGAAGCGTTGTCCAGCTTTGGGGCAGATCTCCCCTCGCTGTGGTGCAAAAACTTTTGGCTGCTCCCCATGCGTGGAAGGAGGATGCTCCAGTCCTCACCTGTGGGTGCCCAGGTGTGATGCTTGGCAGAGCCTGGCTCAGCTCGCTGTGCAGGTTCCCTTTTGGGGCCAAGCTTGGCACTTCTGTCTCCTAATTCCGTGTCTTTGACCTCTGCGGGGCTGCACCTGCTTTGCACTGGGCTGGAGCTGGGCTCTGGATCTGCTCTGTCCATTGGGCTGGATGGAATGGTGTCCTCAGGGCTTTCGAGGGGGTGGACAAAGGAGCCATTTCAAAGCTGCGGTGAACAGGGCAGAACACGATGGGGGAGAGGAAGGGTCCGAGATGGGTCCCTCTCTCCAGGCAGGGAATGCTCTGAAGTGCTCAAAATGGCGTTTTGGGGGATAATTTTTCCCAGCCCTTTGTCCACGAAGAATGAGGGCTGTGGGGGGAGGCCTGTGCCCAGAGTAAATGCTTCGGCTCTATTGTTGCCATCCCTTCCACTGAGCTCTTGAGCCCCCTATAAAACACTTACCTTTCACTACTATGATTAAGAAAAGGCCAATGTAGCTTTCCCGCTCACTGGAGCATGAAGCGTGTTTAATTTAATAATGCTGATAAATCTTAAAGCCAGGAGCATTTGGCTAACACATGACCCACTTTTTCAATCAATTGGAAGCATTTACATAACGGCCTGATGCAGGGTTCCTCCTGCGAGGGACGTGGAGCTGGGGATGGCTCCTGCCACAGGACCAGGGGGAATGGCTTTAGACTGAAAGAGGGGAGGATTGGGTGAGACTTTAGGAAGAAAATCTCCCCTGTGAGGGTGGTGAGGCCCTGGCACAGGGTGCTCAGAGAAGCTGTGGCTGCCCCTGGATCCCTGGCAGTGTCCAAGGCCAGGTTGGATGGGGCTTGGAGCAGCCTGGGACAGTGGAAGGTGTCCCTGCCCATGGCAGGGGTGGAATGGGGTATCTTAGGTTCCCTTCCCACCCAAACCATTCCACGATCCTGTGATGTCTCTGGTGCAGCAGTTTGTCTCCTGGCACTTGGTGAGCACTGGAGATGCTGACCTCCACCCACCAGCTTGTTGAACCTTTTTGGCATTGCCTGCCATGCACAGGAGTCAGCCTGGCCTTAACCAACACAGCCAGTTACTCTTTTCCTTCACTGCTCACCTTGCAGTGGGCTCAGTCTTGAAAATTCCTGATCTGGCCTGTTCTGCTACAGTCTCTCAGCCCATTCCCATTACTTTGGTCTCCAAGGTCATCACCTTCTTCCTCAGAAATATTCTCCTCCTCCCCACCCTTAAAAGCACCTTTTGGCTTGACAGAGAATAACAGCATGGTTTGGGCTGGAAGGGCCCTCAAAGTTCATGCCATTCCACCCCCTGCCATGGGCAGGGACACCTTCCACAATCCCAGATTATTCCAAGCCCTGTCCAACCTGGCCTGGGACACTGCCAGGGATGGGGAGTCCACAACTTCTCAGGGCAGCCTGTGCCAGTGAAACTGTTTTGGTGTTCAACACATTTCATTTCTTACCCTTCTTGTGAGGACTCCATCCTTTTTCTCCATTTGTGACATCCAGCAGCCCCAAGCCCCGCGTTTGCACGTAGGTCATAAGCAACCTCATTCCCAGTGAGCCAGTGTCCTTTAGCTTCAGGGAATTCTATCTCCCTGCAAACCACGTGGGTTTATCCATTTTGGGTTTCATAATAACCTCTGGAAGAGGTTTTGCATCAAACCCATCTCTCAGCCACGGTCTGTGTGCGTTGCTGCTGTTTATTCATCCCGACTTGCGTTAAAGCAGCACTTGAGAACTTGTTTATCTCCTGCTTTTTTTGCTCACGTAAGTCCCTGTCTGAGCAGGGGGAAATGCCAGATGCTTGTGAGCAGGATGAAAAATCTCCCGTCTGATACAGACTGAGGGATTAAGTAACGTGAGGGAGAATCACTCCCTATCCTTCAGCACTGCACGTAGAGGGATGCTGGCACCTCCCTCTGGGATAGGGCTGCTCTCCCCGGGCTCTGGGCTGTAGGGACATTTCATGTGCCACGTCCTCATGCAGAGACGCTCCTAAGGGCATCAGGAATGGAAAATGAAGGATTAGTTGCCATTCTGTGGTTTTTATTTCTTCCCCCCTACTTGCCTTCAAAACGTCGGTGGCCCCTCTAGAGGGCAGAGGAGGAAAGAGAGAGAATGGGAAGGGAAAACAACATGGTTTTGTTAGATATGTGTGACAGGAACGGCTGGAAGTGGCATGCTCCTCACTCTGCCCAGCTGGGGTGCTCTCAGGTCAGGATGTGTGGCAGCCAGGATGCCAGTTCTTCCCCTTCAGTGCTCCTGGGGTCAGACAGGTAATTCCTGGTCACTGAAAAAGTGCCTTGTGGTTTTCTGCATGCCCATTTATGCCGGAAATGGTCAACTTTGGTTTGCTAGATAGGTGCTGTGGGTCTTCTAAAGCCCTGCTGCAGCCTCTGGCCCTTGGCCACGGCCAGGAGCCTGTTGTAAGAGCAGGCATTCCCCGCTGTGTCCCCAGGTGATCCGGCCGTGGTGCTGCCTGTGCCGGGGCTGCTCTCCCAGCTAACGCCCGTCTCCCGTCCCCCGGTAGGAAATGGAGTCCAAGGTGTCCGAAGGCGGCCTGAACGTCACCCTCACCATCCGGCTGCTGATGCACGGCAAGGTAAGGGGCTCCCGCCGAGGGGCTGCTCCCACAGACCCCGCTCCCGCCTGTCCAGCCCCACACACAGCGTCCCAGCCCCACATACAGCGTCCCAGCCCCGGGAATAGCCCGGGGGGAGGGTGGCACGGTGCTCCTGCTCCCTCTCATTCCTGCCCCTCAACCCCGTCCTTCTGCTGGAGAGGGACAGTGTCCACCAGGTCTTTACTTCATTGTGGGGTTGGGCTGGATTCTCATCGCGTTTTCTAATGTCAGCTCCTCTGTTTCTGGCTTTTTCTCTGTGTAGGAAGTTGGGAGCATCATTGGGAAGGTAAGGATGCCTTTTAATGTACCTTTGATGCTGTTGCCTGCACCTGTGGTGTGGTAGACGCTGTAGTCACCTCTTCCCTGTGATGTCCTGAGAAGGTTGGGGTGTCTGAGCTAGTTGCTGCATTTGTGAGCCAGAAATTAGGGGAGACCCACAGAGGGGTCAAAGAGCATTCCCCTAAAAACCCCACCAAACTATTCCCAGCTGCTTCACTGGGTGATGGCTGAGGGTGTACAGTCATGTTGCTCTGAAGTTTTAATCAAATAGCTTTCTTAAAAGATAGTAAAAATGCCACACAGATCCATTTAAATTATGTTTTAAGTAATTCTGTAGCCCCCATCTCTGAGGCCAGAGGGCTCCATTTATTTGCCTTGTACAGAAAAGCTTCCTGAGGGGCTCTGGTGTTTCCACAGTGGTTTGGAAAGTCCTGGCTATACAGGATTAGGGGTTCTGTGGGTGGTTTTAAAACAAAGGTTTATGGTGGCAAAGATTTGCAGCCTGAACACATTTTCCCTGTAGGCTTGTGCCTTATTTTTCCATCAGCCTGTCCAACACTGGGAAGATTCACAGTTGTGAATTCGTATGTAAATATTTGATGATTTACATGCTCAGCTCTTCAGCTGACCCTCACGTGGGGATGCAGGGCCAGGCATCACAGCTCCCATGTTTTTGGTTCCACGTTGCCATGTATTAGGGAGATACGTTTGGTAGGGTTGTTTTAAAGGTGGAAGTCTTGAATTGTCAGTAATGGCTTGGTTTTCCCTCTTGTTTCAGAAAGGAGAGACCGTGAAGAAGATGCGTGAGGAGGTGAGCAGCCTGCTCTGGATGATTTGAGGAGGGAGGGAGTGCAGAGTGGCCAGAGCTGCACGTTGCCCAGAGTGGCCAGAGCTGCACGTTGCCCTGTGTGATATGTGCAGTAATTCCCAGTCAGGACAAGTGAGCCAGCTGTCCCCAGAGCTCCATGGACCAGTTTTCTCCCTTCACACTCAGACTCCTATCACATTTTCCAGAGTCAAGAATTTGCTCTTAATGGAGCATTGAAATGAAGTCACCTGTAAGATGCTTTGAGTTTGTCCAGGGTCTTTGTGCCTGCAGCTCCCAGGGAGTTGTCAGGGCAGCAAGGAAAACTCTTCTTTTCACAGGCAATGATCCCATGAGCTGGTCTTGCCTTGATCCCATGGGTTTCCTTTGAAGTACAACACTGGAAACCCTTTCTGAGGGTTGGGATAGGGCAGGGCTGGAATCACTGCAGAGGAGGGGTGGGAGTTTGGAAGGTTAGATGGAATGCTGTGAGGCTGGCACAGGTACCAGGCTGAGAGGGGACCTGACCTGGTTGCTTGGCTGTGGCTATTCCAGGACTCCTCTTCTCTTTCCAGAGCGGGGCAAGGATCAATATCTCGGAGGGGAACTGCCCTGAGCGGATTGTGACCATCACTGGCCCCACCGATGCCATCTTCAAGGCTTTTGCCATGATCGCCTACAAATTTGAGGAGGTGAGAAATGTGAGCCAGCCCACGGCTGGGGCCAGCAGTGCCTGGTTGGATTTGCTTAACTGGGACATGGCCTCAGCCCAGAACCTTGCAGACATCTCTAACTAGGGCGGGTCTGGAGCACAAGTCTGATGGGGGGCAGCTGAGAGAGCTGGGGGGCTCAGCCTGGAGAAAAGGAGCCTCAGGAGGCACCTTCTCCCTCTCTGCAGCCACTTGGAAGGAGGGTGTACCCAGTTAGGGGTCAGTCTCTTCTCCCAGGTAACAAGTGACAGGACCAGAGGAAATTACCTCAGGTTTAGGTTGGATATTAGGGAAAATTTCTTCACTGAAAGCTCGGTCAGGCCTTGGAACAGGCTGCCCAGGGCAGTGGTGATCACCATCCCTGGAAGTGTTCAAAAGGGAACACCTCAGTCCCCTGACCACAGCGTGTGTGGATGTGGCACACGGGGCCTGGGGGTGGCTCTGGGCGGGTAGCCAGGGCTGATGTGCCGCCCTTTCCCTTCCCAAGGACATAACCAACTCCATGAGCAACAGCACCGCCACCAGCAAACCTCCGGTGACGCTGCGGCTGGTGGTGCCCGCCAGCCAGTGCGGCTCCCTGATCGGCAAGGGCGGCTCCAAGATCAAGGAGATCCGAGAGGTAAGGCAGCTTTCACTTCACCATTGCACTTCAGTGCAGCTCCTCGGAGCTGATCCGCGGCCGAGGGGGAGCTGCCGTGGAAAAGGGGATCCCTGTGCTGCACCGTTGCTTCTCGGGATAGTGTGGCTGATGTAGGAGCAGCATCCCATGGAACGCCACGTGCCGGGCTCTGGGTGAAGGCGTTCAGCTGTGAGATTTCTCCTTCCTCTCTCTTTCTGTCTCCAGTCCACAGGTGCTCAGGTCCAAGTGGCGGGGGACATGCTGCCCAACTCCACGGAGCGGGCGGTGACAATTTCGGGGACCCCCGACGCAATTATCCAGTGTGTCAAACAGATCTGTGTGGTGATGCTGGAGGTACAGTCTGTAACAAAGCGGGTAAAGTACATACGGAAAAAAACCCCAGCTGGCCCAACGGGAGCGCTGGGAGCTGTGGAGCGTGTCTCTCTCGTCCCCTTCACCACGCGTTGTCGGACCACTCTCATTTCCTGGTAGCTCCGTTGGAAACACACCCCGTGTCTTTTCCCCGCCATTGTCCCTTGTTCCTAGAGTCCCACACTGGAAGCCTGTCTGGTCGGGTGCCCCGAAGGAGGTGGTTTGTGTCAGAGCAGGGGGTGGCTCCAGGACAGAGGGGTGCCAGCAGTCTGGGACAGCCTGGCCTGGTGTCCCAGCACACCCAGGGTGCCGTGGGAAGGAGATGGGGGCTGCAGCCGCTGCTCCAAGCACCTGGTCTCCTCTGCACAGGGGTCATGGTGCCCCACGAAGACCACAGCCAGAAGGAGGAGGAGGAGGAGGCCAGAGCATCCCCTACCCTGGGGGAGCTGGAACTGGGAGCACAGAGCTGTGTTCCAGTGAGGCACAGTGGGAATGGTAGTGAGGAAGGCTGGTGGAGGGCAGGGACTGTAGGGCACATGGATATATGTCCAAGGTGCCATTTTCTGGGACAAACGCTGACAAGCAGAGCTCGAAGATCTCTGCCATGGAGAGATGCTGCTGTACCAATGGCTGGAGATGACCTCAGCCACATGCCCCACGTCCACACCTGCCACCTCAGATGGGAGAAGCTCCAGGAGGAAAGGGACACAGGATGGTGACACATTCCACTGCTGGTGCATCCCAGAGACGGACAAAGCAGGGGCACTCTGCCTGGCTGCACAGCCCTTTCCTGGCAGGGAGGAGCACGTTTCCCACTGGAAAGTCTTCAGATGGGTATGGCAAGGCTTGGTGAAGGTGAAGCAAAGCCAAATGGAGGCATCTTCGGCTTGGCAGCAGCACATCTCAGGAGGGATGCCAGGAGCCACATTAGCCATCCCTGCTGGCTGTGATGCTCAGGCAGCTGCACAGCTGCCAGAGGAATTTTAGGCACCCGATGACCCCAGGTCATGGACTGCAGCAGAGATCAGCCTGAGGTGATGCTTGGCAGGTGTGTTAAAAAGTCTTTCTCACAAAGCAAGATGTGCTGCTCCTCTGCACAGCTCAGCAGTGGGGAAGAGAAAAACCCACGAGTCGTCTTGCAGTCTGAAATCTGGAAAGTGCCCTGAGTTTAACAGCTCACAGAGATGTTCCGTATCACCTTTCAGTCTTAAACAGATAATCCTGGCTCGTCCCCTCCAAGATTTGTAATGCAATAAAAGAACAAGTAGGTTTGGGATGTTGGAGATGTGCTTTGATCAGCTTTCCCACAGACAGGAGGATTTAGATAATGCTGCTGGCCTACAAGTAGACATCTAAAGAATGTACAGGAAAGAAAAGGAATTTTCCATGAGATAGTGTAATTTCTATTGCCTGTCCTTATATAGCTGTCACTGAGTTGTTTAATTTTGGGTAGAAGCAGGAGGAGAGCTGAAATCTCTCCTGATCCCTAAAAACCTCCACGTGGTTCCCTATGGCCTGCAAGTTGTGTTCAGGAGAAAACCAGGAGGGAGAACATGGGTGAGCAGCTCCTGTGCATCACACTAGCAGCTGACTCACTGCAGCTCTGCCCAGACCTTCCAGGGACCCGACAGAGAGGAGCGAGACCACGGAATCACTGAATGGTGTGGGCTGGAAGGGACCTTAAAGGCCATCTAGTTCCAACGCCCTGCCATGTGCAGGGACACCTCTCACCCGACCACAGGTCCTTGGAGCACCCACGTCCCAGCTCGGACGGCGAGGGACCGCACCAAGGCCTGAAGGTGACCCTGTTCCGGCGGTGAGGAAGATGAGGGCAGCCGAAGAGCTTGAGCATGGTGCCAGGTCGCTCGGAGGGGCTGTACCCCCCATCTTGCTGCTCGAGGCTCTCCTGAGGGTTCCCAGAGCCTAGACCACGCGACGCGGTGTGCACAGAGCAGAGCGAAGCTGAGGGAGGCAGCGAAGGTCCAGGGAGCCGTTGAGGGGCCCGTGCCATGGCAGGGGATCTCCCGTGCCCCAGGTTGTCCCTGTTGCCCATGGAACACCTCTTTCCCCCGTGTGCTCCTGTCCAGAAACGCGGTGTTGCCTGGTGCGGGTGTTGCTGGTGGCGGCCCCGGGGCCGTGCTCCGTTAGGTGCTCTCTAACGCTCTTTTTGCCGCCGTTTCAGGAAAGCTGTTCTAATGTTCTCTCTCCCTCTCCTTATCCCTTTTCCTAGTCCCCACCAAAAGGTGCCACCATTCCCTACCGCCCAAAGCCCGCCTCCACCCCTGTCATTTTTGCAGGTGGTCAGGTAAGAGCCGACCCGCTTGCAGCCTCCACTGCCAACCTCAGCCTTTTACTGCAGCACCAGCCGCTGCCCGTTAGTGCACTCAGGTTTCTTGCCTTCTGACTTGCATGGTGTCATCCCATCCGTTGTGTGCCACGGCAGCTGGGCTGAAAGCTCTTGGCTTAGCTCCTGTGATGGATGCTGTAGGATGAGGGGAAGGGGAAGGGAAGGGCCAGACAGGGGTGCCAGCTCCGTGTCAGGGTGTTGCACAAGGGAGAGGCTGGAATTAGACCCGAGTTCAGTATTTGTCAGTTGGGTGAGAAGGAGAGGATTAGGAAAGCACTGTTGAACAAGAGGCTGCCACTGCTCTCTGGCACTTCCAGCCCAATTAAAAGTACCTTTGTGTAGCTGTAATTGATCCGAGGTGGGAAGGGTTTGTCACAGCTGCTCCCAGGCTGTGCTGAGCCTCTGCTCAGGGGAAGAGCCATGTCCCCATCCCTGGTTTGGGTGCTGCTTCCCTCTGTAGCAGAGCCAGCATTGTGTCACCCTGGTGACACTGCAGCCTTGCAGACACCACCTGCTATTTCCAGCAGCGAGCCTTGGGGTGGCTTTTCCTTTGTGAGATAACCATCACACGGATGAGCTGGAGGTTATTCTGCAAACGAAAACCAGCAGGAGCAAGAGCAACTGAGCACGTGGCTGTTTCTAAAGAGGGAACCTGCACCGTTGCTTTCTCCACCTCATCTCCTGGCCTCACCTGGTGACCGAGGGCCTGCCCATAGATGCCACCATGTCCCTCACATCCAGCAGGGGATGTACCTTCCTTCCCAGGAGCTTCAGCAGCCAGGCAGGGCCAGCACCACAGAGCCACAGCTTATGCCACTCAGAGCAGCTCTACACAAGTTATTTCATTTCTCTCCAACCATAATAAATAGAAGGACAAACTAAGAACAGGAGCAAAGCCCAGAGCACAGGCTATTTCAGGCTGAATTAGTCATTGCCAGGATCAGGAGTGTGTCACTCCATCTGAGCAGCCGTTCTGGAAAAGAGCTTTGAGTCCAGCTGCCTGGTGAACTGATCTTTTCAAAAGGGAGAGTGAGATGGAGGCAGCAATTCTCCTGCTGGCAAACGGTCGGTGTCTTGGACAGAAGTAATGTCACGGGAAGAAGCAACTGTCTCTGAAGGGGGAGCTCTTCCCAAGGCTGGGAGCCCTTTGGCTGTGCCCGCGGGGTGGCACGGGGCGGGTGGGCAGAGCACAGCTGGTGTCAGTGGGGTCAGGTGTTTGGGGTGGGATGCACTTCCAGGAGCTCAGCAGGCTCAGGGATGTAGCGGCCAAAGGGACCAGCCCTCCACAGGCAAGGTCAGAGTTGAGTTGCATCTGTCCAAGACACCTTCCTGCCCTCAATTACCTTTTTTGACTCAATTTTTCTAATCAAAAACCAATGGCCAAATTAAACCACCAGGACGGGCAGCTCTTCAGCCTCTGCCGTGTCTCCATTGCGCTGGGATGCTGGTGGGCACTGGGACAGCCATTTTCCCTTTTCCTCCTCCATGATTTTGGGGGTCTCCTTCACACAAAGCACTTTGCTCTTTGCAAACGACGTGGCAAATTTGCAGGAGGTTCCAAGGCTTTTTCCTTTCGTTTTTCTTGGCATTCTTTACTCTCCCTTTTCAAAGTGTTCTCCATCTCTTTTGTCATTTCTTTCAGAATCATCTGAACAATGTGTCAACCAGTGAGATACATTTTGCTAGCTGGTTAAGTCCTAAATACTGGGCTCTCTAGTGTCTGGCTCTTCACCCACATTGGTGCTTATTTTGGGGTTATTTACAAACAAAAAGAGAGAGGATTGCTACAAAGGATGGGAAAAACACACAGACCCATTTGCCTGGCAGATACTGCATGGATTTATCAATTACAGCTGCTGAAAGGCATCGCAGTGCAGGCAGCCCTGGCCTCGATGCCTTTCCAATGCCCCAGCAGAGCACTGGAATGCACTGGGTGGATGTAAAGCATCCCCTGGGAGTTGTGCACCTGGAAATAGGGAGAGGCTCACGGCGCTGGCTTGCTTTTTGGGATCACGCTTGGGTGTGAAGGGCGGCGGTGATGTCACTGTGCACCTGCTACACGGGCACTTCTGGTTATCAGAGACTTGCAGGAGGGTTTGGGTTGGAAGGGACACTAAAGATCACCCACTTCCAACCCCCCTGCCACTGATCCTTGCTTTGTGTACAGCAAAGACCAGCCGCAGCCTGATATTCCCGCTCCATGCAATGCTGGCACCTAGAAAGAGCTCTTTCTTTCCTTCTGAAAAAGCCAAACTGAGCCCGAGCCCTTGAAGTCAGGTAGCTCAGCATGCTCTGGGTTGGATGGGAGGTGGAACATCTCCCTCCTGCCCCAAGGATTTGCTGCCCCAGGGAATTTAATGTGGCACAGGGCGGGTCCCAGCAGAGGGATGGAGTTCTCTCCCCATGTCCAGCCAGCCCTGGTGACATCTTTGTTTTTCCTTTGCAGGCCTATACAATTCAGGGACAATACGCTATTCCACACCCGGATGTGAGTTTTACCCTAATTTTTCTTATACCCTTTTCTGTCACCTGCATGCTACTGTTAATTCACATAATATTAATATTAGCCAATAATATTAATAGCATATTTTCAAAGTAACTGGCCGTGTGTAGTATCTGTAATACCTCAAGTAGCCTTTTAACCTGTTAGCACTAAACTTTATTACTTCTGAGGACTTGGCCTGATGCTAAATTGTTTGCATTGTTCAGTGCTATCCCTTTGTTCTGAGAGAAACCATACTCTATGCATTTTGTGCCTCAAAATGATCAAAATAAGAAAAAAAACAAAAAAAAAAGAAAAAATAATACTTAAAATGCTTGTGAGCCAAGGGCATATTTAGCTGCTGAGTGCCTTGGTGGGGTGGGAAGAAGCCAGAGCTCTGGGGGTTTTGTGCTTGAAGCCTGGGCAGGGACGTGCCTTTCTGAGGGGATGCTCCTTTGGGTGACTTGGAAACTGGGCAGCAACCGCTCCCCGTGTCTCCCAGAGGGATGGGGAAGGTGTGTGCTGCTGGATCTCGCCTTGCTGAGGGCCCCCTGACCAACATGCTCTCCCTGGCTTTGGTGGCTGCCTCACTGCTGCCGGTGGCTGTCACCCACGGTGGGGCCATGGGACAGCCCCCACTTCCCCTCGGGCTCCTTGGTGCAGACAGGAGCTGCTCTGAGCTGCTCTGGCAGGGGTTTGCTGGTGCTGGGATCCCCTGGGCTCCCGTGCCTGTGGGGGATCAGGGGGCACATGTAGGGATCATCAGCAGGAATGTGTGCGCCTGAAATTGCCAAGGGAAATAGCAAATAAGTCTGTTCAAAGGATTTCTTTGAGCAAAGCAGAGAAGCTCTGCGATGCCAGCAGCTCAGCTTCTGGGGCGGTCACGGCTCTTGGAAAAAGCAGGGGCTTTCTGAATGTGTTTCCAAGTGGATAAAAGACCCATTGAGTCCCATTGTGGAGGGTCCCTCCTGCTGCGAGTCAGGGGTCTGCAGTGAGGCTGAGGATGTGGCAGTGGGTGGAAAGCCTTCTCCAGCCATCCCACCCATGGGAAGGGGTTGGTGCAGCTCAGCATTCCCCTTCCCAGTGGTGCATTGGGTACTAAATAATGTAATTACTTTTTCCATGGTTGAGAAGATGGCAAGGCTGTTTGACACCACAAATGCCTGCTCCACTTGGGAACATTTGGGAGCTGTAGGCTGGATTTTCATCCTAAGAGAAGTGGTTTCACTGGAATTAGAGGAGTCCAGACTTTGGCTTTCCATGTGACACCAGTATGTGTGTACTTTGAACAGCCTGCTGTGATGGTTGGTAAGAAATAGTTCTAATGATGTACTCCTTGCTTTTGCTCCATAAGCAGAATATAACTAAATAACCTGTGTATTGAGGGTAGATCAATGCAGTCTTTATCCCAGTTTTTCTTTGCGAGTGGTGCCAACAGCTTAGTGTTTTCCCTGTTCCTATAATCCTCTGGTTGTCAGGATTAAAATACATTTGCTGGCTGCACTCTGCCCCACTCCCAGCAGATCTCCTGAGAAAAGTTGTTGGTTCAGGGGCCAATCATCCCATCCTTACTCTAAGGGTGTTCTCTCAGTGACTGGTCATTTTAAACAGTGTTCAGTGCAGAATCCAGTCCAGAATGGTTTTGGGGCATTTTAAACACGTTTTAGGTGTCTGTGTTTAGTGGCTGCCTTTTGCAAAGCGGGCAGACTTCAGAATGCCCAGCATGTGCTCCTGCCTTGATTTTCTCCCCTGGAAAAAAGCACTAGGACAGGGAAGCTTTGGCTCATGAAGGGCCTCAGCAGTGCTTGGGTGTTTGCAGGCTGTTTGGGATGTGACCTGTAGCTGCCTGCCTTCCTGAAAGCTGTGGGACCATAGAATCACTGAATGGGTTGGGTTGGAAGGGCCCTTAAAACTCCTCTCACTCCAAACTCCTGCCATGGGCAGGGACACCTTCCACTATCCCAGGGTGCTCCAGGCTCTATCCAGCCTGGCCTTGGACACTTCCAGGCGTGGGACAGCCACAGCTTCTCTGGGCACCCTGTGCCGGGGCCTCAGAGAGAAGAATTTCTCCCCAATATCCCATCTATCCCTGCCCTCTGTCAGTGTGAAGCCATTCCCTGTGTCCTGTCACTCCGGGCCCTTGTCCCCAGTCCCTCTCCAGCTCTCTTGGAGCCCTTCAGGCCCTTGGAGCATCTCCGTGACCTCCTCTGGACTCGCTCCAACAGATCCATGTCCTTCCCGTGCTGGAGGCCCCAGAGCTGGATGCGGTACCTCAGGTACAGTCTCACCAGAGCAGAGGGGGACAATCCCCTCCCTCGACCGTGGAAGATGAATGGGAAGAGATGGACGTAGCAGCTTTTCCTGTGACACCTGGGTGCAGCCACCTTCTCCTCTCCTGGGCTTGTTTATTGCTCTAACTGCAGGGGCTGCCTAAGTACCACAATCCACACCGGATCAGTATTAGAAAGGATCTTGGTGTCTCCCCTACCTGGCAAAGCAGGACCTCTGTCCCAGGCCACGGTTGGAGCCCACAGGGCAAAGAGGTTTCATCTGGAGTCCTGCCAGTGGGACCAGGTGTCACAAGGAATTCCAGAAACAGGGTGCAGCTCCAGAGAACAGGATAGTTCTGAGGTTAAAAAGCAGTGAATGCTGAAGTCCTGCTCCCTGCAGGAGCAGTGGCATGCCCAGTGTTATCTGGAGACAGCTGTGTTGTGGCAGGCACCCATTGTGTCACACCTTTGGCTGAAAGAAGCCAAATGCAGCCAAAATAAGCACAGAGGTGTGCGGGCACCTCTCTCTGTGGAGTGGCGAGACCTCTCCCCTGAGCAGGCAGAGGCTGGATGTCCTCACGTCTCTCCAGGCAGGACAGGGATCCCAGGGGTACCTGTCCAGGGATTTGCAGGTGTTCCACCCCTTCCTGCTGCCTCCCTCCAGCCTCCCCCAGTGTGCGCAGCCCCCCGGGTCAGCTCTTCCCAGCATTTCCCCCTCACCACTGCCAGCCAGACCTCCCTGCTCTCCCTCCCCAGCCCTGCTGCAGCAGCAAGGAGGTGTTGGAGTCTTGTTGTCCCCCAAAACATTGAAATTGTAACTCCTGCCTCCCCATTGCCAGGGATAATGGGCAAAACAAGCAGTTTGAGTTTGGGGGGTGATGCTATGCTGGCAGCTCCCGGAGCACCTGTGAAAGTGGGAGGTGATAAAGAGCCTTCCTCCTGCTCACTGCCAGACTCCAGCCCAGTTTAGTTTGTTTTCTTTTCCTGTCTTTTTGGTTTTTCGGTTTGTTTGGTTGTTGTTTTTTTTTTTTAATTTGGAGCAGTAAAACCGAGCACAAAATGTATTCCAAACAAACAAACACCTCTCTGTAAAACCACTTCCTGACCAGGCAGCAAAACCTGCCCAGCACAACAAGGGATACAAGGATCTGAAATACCTACTGGTCATGGCTGAAGCCCATAATTCCCCGTATTCCTAACGAGCTGGCATTTAGAAACGCAGTTTATCCATCTCCCAGAGGCACTTCCCATCGGAGGCACAGCACAAGGACATGTGCTGGGGGAACAAGTGGTGACAATGCAGCTCTGGTGGCACAAAGAGGGTCTCTGGGTGCTGGTTGTGACACCCACCCGCTGGCCCTGCGCCGAGGCAGAGGAGCTGAACTAAGAATGGGCTTCTTGCTGGTATCGTACTTCAGACCCTGACCAAGCACTTCTGCCAAAGATTTGGGCTTTATTGCACTATACCCAGGCCAAGTCCTTTCTGCTAATGTTTTTGCCATGTCTCACCATGGCTTCCTGGTTTGGTTTTTTTTTGGGTTTTTTTTTTGTTTTTCTTACTTTTCAGTTTATTTTCCTTTTTTTTTTTCACCCCCCTTCCATTATAATTTTGTTCTTGCTTTTCGGTGTGACTTGTTGTACTCTATGACAATAACCTTCTTAGCTCTAATGTCCCTCCTACCCCTCAGCAGTTGACCAAGCTCCACCAGTTGGCTATGCAGCAAACCCCCTTTACTCCCCTTGGACAGACCACCCCCGCTTTCCCTGGTACGTACCCACACGCCCTTTCAAGATATCCTTCTCTTACCTGTAGAGTTTCTCTCTCTTTCTAAACTCTTGCTGTTTAATGGAAATGAGCAGGGCGAGTAAAAAGTCACAATACCCATGGGGAGAGGCGAACGAGAGGCTTGGCGGATGTTTTGGGGGTCACGGTGCTCAAGGGCGAGCTCTCAGCCTGGGCTTTCCCAGCAGAGGCTGTGAGCACCGTCCCTCCCTCCCTCCCTGAGCATCCCCTGCCCCGCGCCGCTCCGGACTCCGGCGGGACATCCGCGCTTTCCCGGCGGGAGCGGCGCGGGGCCGGCCGGGGGTGCTGCCTCGGGGAGCGGTGCTGAGCAGGCAGGACGGCACCCCCGCAGTGGGAAGGAGTCGTGGCCGGAGGGAGGACAGCCGGCCCCGGCGTGGCCCGAGCCTTGTCCTCAAGGCTGGCATGCTCCCGGTGACCTGGGAAGCAGATAGAGCACAGGGGATGGAGATACTTAAAGTACCGCTTGGAAATGACTTTTCTGACAGTATGTTCATCATATTTTGAGCTTCCTAGATGAAGTGACATTGCTTATCTCCTCGAAGGCAAAAGCATTAAACCTGTTTCTTCTTTGCTCTTCAGGAGAAAAGCTGCCCTTACATTCCTCCGAAGAAGCTCAAAATCTGATGGGCCAGTCATCAGGTAAAACACAAAGCTAGAGGGAAGTAAGCAGGCTGTGGTTGGAATATATTCCGTCAATAGGACTGTGCCGTTGTTGTGCTCCGAGAGGAACCATGGTATTCATGGAGAAGACAGCAGGTTTTCGTGGTGGGCAGGGAGAGATCGGGCAGCACCGTTCTCCTTGGTGCAGCATGCCGAAGGAAAAGTGGCTGGGCTTTATTGCCTGGGTTTGTGATCTTTGTGTGTGACTGCTGCAGAACCACAGAATACCCTGAGTTGGAAGGGACCCACAAGGACCATCCAGTCCAGCTCCTGGCCCTGCACAGACACCCCAACCATCCCATCCTGGGCATCCCTGAGAGTGTTGTCAAAACGCTTCTTGGGCTCTGGCAGCCTCGGGGCTGTGCCCATTCCCTGGGGAGCCTGGGGAGTGCCCCAGCACCCTCTGGGGGAACAACCTTTCCCTGATATCCAACCTAAACCCTCCCCTGGCACAGCTTCATGCTGTTCCCTGGGGTGCTGCCCCTGGGCACAGAGAGCAGAGATCGGAGCTGCCCCTCAGGTGTGGTGAGGTCTCCCTCAATGCCGTCTGCGTCACGGGAAGATAGCAGAGTCATCACCCTTATTCCTGCATTTAATTTTGCATAAACTTTGCTCAGAAACAGCAGAACAGTGCCGGTGGGAGCAGCCATGACGTGCAGCTCTAGCCATCTCCGAGCCGTTCAGGGTGAGTTGCAATTTTAGTGGGACAGGACTCCCCGAGGAGCCAAAGCCGTGGCTGCAGCCTTGGAGACATTTTGCTGTCAGATGTCCCACGTTCATCCGTACGTGTGGAACGCATTTGTCTTTTGTTTCCTACCACTGCAGAGAGGAGCTGTCCCGAGAGCTGGAGGCTCACGGGCAGTATGAACCAGACCTGGGACACACAGCCATCCCATGCATGCCTCAAAGGTCTGGGGGCATCACCTAACAATGAAAGCAAGCATAGCCCAAGTCAACAGACCCCACAGGACAACAGAAATACAGATTTCATGACGCTGACCCATGCAGCCTTGTTTTCTGCATGCCCCCTTTGCCCTTTGCAGTCACCCAAGGCATTAATCCTTCCCTGACACCCTCGTTACAGCCTCAAGGACTACTTGTGCATATGGGAGAGGGAGGATCTAGAGTGCTGAAATAAACAGTCTCCAGGTCATGGAGAAGGATGTGGCCATTCCTTAAAGGCTGTGTGATGCAGGGATGGTGCAGTACCATGGCACCAGGTGGCCCACGGGCTGTCAGCAGCATCCATATCATCTGAGTGCAGGATGGAGGGTGCTGCCTATGAGTCTGAGGAGCTTAGCTTGTATTCCCTAAGATCCCTGGATGCCTCAGCGCTGCTCAGAGCCCTCAGTGGTGCTCTGCTCCCTTCAGAAGACATTTTCTGCCATACCCAGGCTGCTGCTGAGCTGAGCCTTGTAACGCATGGCCAAGGGACAGGGCCACCCTCACCAGAGGGATGTGTCTGTGATAGGTGCAGTCCACCTCGCCCCAGACTGTGAGGAGGCTCAGAGTACAGGACAGTGCAGGTGAAGCGTGTGCTGTAAAGCCACCATTGAGCATTGCCTGTGGTGTAATACCTGTTTTGTGCAGGTTTTGGCATTAGTACCCCTGGCAGGGGTGAAGGACAGCAGAGGGCTGCCTACTGGAGGATCTGCATCCTCATTCCCTGCATTTCCTCTCCTCTCTGTGCTCCCAAGGGAAAAATCTGCTGAGGAGACCTCCTGCAGGCAGGTGTCAGAGAGGTGTGTCTGGGAAGCTGCATTCAGGCAAGCACTGGAATCACAAAGTCACAGAATCACAGAATGGTTTGGCTTGGAAGGGCCATTAAAGCCCATCTTGTTCCACCCTGTGCCATGGGCAGGGACACCTTCCACTATCCCAGGCTGCACTAAATCCCATCTGTCCTGGCCCTGAGCACTTCCAGGGATGGGGCAGCCACAACTTCTCTGGACAACCAGTGCCAGGGCCTCCCCACCCTCATTTCCTGACATCCTAAGATCATGCATGAGCACATCAGAGATACCCAGAGCTCCTCTCCCTCTGTGCTGAGGCCCTCCATGGAAATACGTGAGGAATTGGGTGCTGCCGCTGCCTTGTTTTGCAGGAGCCCTGCACTCCCAGTGTCCTGTGCTTCTTCATTCTGCTCCTCCTTAACCACCCTCTTTCCATGGACACAGATCTGGCAGTCTCTGCTGCTCTTACAAGCCTTCATCAGTGGTTTATATTATAAGGACAAGGTTGTTTTTTCCAGTTACTACAAATTCCTGTCAGCCACCAGACAGCTTCTTTCTTGCAGATTTGACATAGGACGTCCCTGCTTCGGCACTGAGGTGCTTTAATATGGAAAACCATGGGAGAGGCAGGCTTTGACCTAGGAGCACTACAGCATGGTGTCCTCTTACCTCACACAGGGTATCCTGCTGGCTCCAGCCATTCCCAGCATGGAGGAGAGAGCTCTCCCTGATCCAGGAGAGGCTGGGAGGAAGCACGCCGCTGCCTTCGCTCCTCACTGTGTAATTTTGGAGGGAAGCAGGATCTAAATCTCCATACTGTTCATCTTGCTTTCCCTTGGGAATAAGAGGGACAGCCAGTCCTGGGTCCAGCTAGGTTGCATGTCTTAGCAGTCTGGCTTAAATTCAGTGTGAGGGTCTATGGGGCTCTAGCTTGCAAAGGACTTGTGCTGCCGGATCCCGTGGGGACACCGGTGTTTGGGGCACCAAGCTGCTGTCACACCCCAGCAGCTCAGTGCTGCTGCATCCAGGGAGGGCCGGAGGGTGCATGGACAGCATTCCTGCAGGGCTGGTGGGTGTCCCATGCTGTCTGCTGCTGTGTGGGAAGGTGTTTCACCAACCTCTCTTCGGTGATGCTGGAACCTTGCACCCTCCTCTGAAGCCATTCCCAGTGGGAGGATGAAGGGTGGGAAGCGAGGCACTCGTGGGATGCAGGGAAGGTGACACCCAGCTCCAGCAGAGTCAGGTAGTGACCGTCTTCCTCCTCCTTGTCCCGGAGTGTGTGATCCCCTTCCCCTCCCAGCCCGGAGCAGGACGCAGCCTTGGCAGTGTTGCAGGAAAGCAGCGGAGCTCCGTCGTGTTGCCTGTGCCAGCTCTAACCTTGTTCCCTTGCATCTGCCCAGGTTTGGATGCCAGTCCCCCGGCCAGTACTCATGAACTCACCATTCCCAATGATGTAAGTACATCCAAGTGCTTCCTTGGCATGCCCGTGTGTGCGTGTGTGTGTACACATATATGTATATATATACATACATATATCTATATATATATAAGCTGCAGCCACTTGGCTTTCTTAAATATATTTAGAGATGCCCCTTCCCCGTGTTCCCTCATCCATGTGCAGTCCATTGGGGATCAACCTGCAGCACAAAGTGCCCGTTGGACTTTACCCCGTCAGTAGCTTCCCTAGGTACAATCCTTAATGCTCCATTTCCCTTTCCAAGTGAACTCAGTGCTCATGAAACATGCCCAGTTGACAGCACTGGGAAAGGGAGAGAGCTCCCATGCCAGCCCTGATTAAACTCTTAATTGCTTAATCAGGCTGTGGCGGGTCTGAGATGATGTCCCAGCTCAAGGGCAGTGGCTGGGCGGTGGGTGGTGGGGAGGAGGAGGTAAGTAAATAACATTTCTGATGCCACAAAGTGTCACACGAGTGTCTGAAGGACCGTGCGTCTCATCTCAGTGCTGCTGGCAGGCAGCTTGGGGGTCTGGTAGATGGGAGCCCTGTGCTGAAGTGGGTGTTGGACTGGGATATTTGCCGGGCGGAGGCTGGAGCCATGCTGGGCAGGGCTGCTCAGCGGGGAGGAGGTGGGATGGAGAGCACGACACAGCCAGCACTGGATCCATGTGTCTCACTTGCTTCTGGACTGGTTCTAATGGATTATGACCCAGTCTGTGCTCAAATCATGAGGGCAAGCAGGGGAATTACATCCAATCTCTGTTCCCATCTCCATCACTGACAAGCACCTTCAGCCCATCCTCATCAGGAGTCTCTGGCAGCTGTTGCTACCTCTCCCTGCTGTTCACCGGCAGCCGGCAGTGCCAGGGAAGGGCAGCGATCAGGGCACCTCTGCCAAGCCCTCTGTCCACCCGAGAGACGTGGCAGTGCAAGAGCCCCTGAGCACCTGCTGGCTGAAACCCTTGGAGATGCTTGGCCCTGGAGGGATCTGCAGAGGAGCCAGTGGGGACTGATCTCAGATCTGCTCCTGTTCACCCAGCAAGGATCTCTCTCCAGGAGGCTGCAGGGAGCTCTGCAAGCACTCCAGAGGTTCCGACAGCCACGTCTGCTGAGCATGGAGGACCATAGCAAGGAAGGCATCTTTAGAAATGTAAACAGACCCCTTGCAGAAGGACTCACATGGGAGGAAAGGATGCCAGGAGACCTCTGAGAACTGAGGAGCACTTGGAGCATTCACTCGCCAGAGACCCAGCTCTCACCAGACCTGGCAGGCATTAAGAGGTCATCACCTGCATCTTGAAAAACTCCTCCTTAGCTCTCCCCACTGCTGTTTCAAAGGCTTTTAAACACCCACTGCCACCTTCTCGGGAAGCAGAGGACAGGTCTGGGTTCCTTTAGGAGTCACCAGGCACGTTTTAGTGGTGTAGCCTGCAGGTGTGCTGCAGTTGAAGGAAATCTGACGGTACCCATCTTGCTGCTCCTCCAACTGTCAGGAGAAACTTGAACTCTGTTCAGCTTGGGTGTAGCTCAGCATCTGCCTAAACAGTTTGGTTCCTTGGGTCTCCCCAGCAGATTTTCATTTGCTGAAGCATCTTGGAGTTATTTCTGTGCTGTGAAGACCAGGATGGGCTTAACACCCCCCACTGAGACTGTGGATACCCTTCCAGCATATATTCAGGTCCGTGTGGGATAAACCACCATGACAGCCCCATGGTCTGACCAAAGGATCAGGGAACATTTGGAGGAGTAATCGTCTCCACTTATACCGTGGCAGAAATCCAGCAGCTGCCAAGATGAACATCCCATGTGTAAAATGCCCTTGGAAAAGAACTCAGATGGCCAAAAAGGGCGTGCAGAGCACCTCATGCCTGTGTTGGTCAAGCTGGATATCCCCATACATGTTACCAAGCTTTGGAGATGTTTTGAGGGAGATGCACAAATGAGCAAAGACCATTGAGGAAGTTCACACCACTGAGGACTATCGAAGAAATTCAAGGGATGAACAGTTGAGGAAATTGGCTCTGATTTTTTCCCAAGAGTATGAAAGACGTGCTTTTAGGTAGGGTCCACCTTTCCAGCGGGTGCCACAGCCGCGTGGTGCTCTCCTGTGCCCGCTGGCGAGCCGCTGGATTGCACCAAAGAGCTAGAGGGGGTAGCAGAGGCACTGAGGGTGTCCCAGTGGGATAGAAGAAATATGGGATGGGGTCACTGCACCAGCTGATGAGGGGGCTCCTGGGGCTGGCCTGTCCCCAGGGTAGGCCGCGGGCTTGTTTCCTTCTAGTAACATGTCCAAACCACCTCTGGGTTTGCTGTGACTGCCAAGGGGATGAGTACTTGCAAAACACTGACCATTTATTAAACCATGACAATTATTATTACTGAAACGAGCTCTCCTTGAAGCCCTCTCAGATGCTGGGCACCATGTGCAGATAATGGAGATTCTTCCCCCCAAGGAGCAGAGCAGGGAAGGTCTCTGGATGTGTCCTTGGAGGACGGTGTTCACACGCAGGTGGGATTCACCCCGGGCTGTCCCTCTCCTGTTTTCATGAGCATTAAGGTCACTCTTGTCCCAGGTGTGCTCGCGTCCCGCCGGTGACTGCCAGAGCTGCCGCTTCTCAGACGTTCCCTCCGTGCTTTCTTTCCTAGCTAATAGGCTGCATAATCGGACGCCAAGGGACCAAAATCAATGAAATTCGGCAGATGTCGGGAGCGCAGATCAAAATCGCCAACGCCACGGAAGGGTCATCGGAGCGCCAAATTACCATCACAGGAACCCCTGCAAACATCAGCCTTGCGCAGTACCTCATCAACGCCAGGTGAGACCCCCCGCCGACCTCCGCCGCCTCCCGCCACGGCCCATCCCGTCCCGCCACGGGCTGCCCGAGGCTGGCTGGGATGGATGGTGTCTTGCTGAGACCTCTGAGCGGGGACCAGACGTCGCCAGCAGGACATCTCCCCCCAGCTGGCGCTTTGGCTGGGGACCGGGAGCCGCCGCGCTGCCGGCGGAGTGGCCGCGGGTTGTGCTGGGCCCTGCCCACCCGCCACCCTCGCCCAAGGATTTTGCTCGCGGGTGGGCAAACTTGCCGCCGTCTTTGCCTGCGGACGAGGCAGGGGACGGGGACAGGAACGGAGCTGAGCCGGTGGCAGGGAGGCATCACTTGGGACCCGCTTGCTGGGATCCCGGCATCGCTCGCTGCCTCTTCCACGCGCTTCCAGGCCTCCCAAAGGCTTTCCTCCATTCAGTGAAAACAATCAGTCCAATAAACGCAAGACATGGGAACGGCCTGACTGCTTCCTTTTCATCATGAAAAGCTTGGCACTGCAGGACTTCACAGGGGCCGAGGGTTCCCAGCGCTGCCGCCAGCTGTGGGGAGACGCTGCCCGTGCCGTGGCAGCCGGGGCCAGCAGGGGCCTGCGAGGGGAGCTGGGCTGGGGCCCTGCTCCGAGCAGGCAGCGAGCCGTGCCCAGGGTGCTCCCTCGGGCCTGTTTGCCTGTGAATGTGGACTTGTGGAGAGCGGGTTTGAGGGGATACAGGACCTTTCTGATAGCCTTGGCCTGGCAGAGCCCCGCGGACCGGCCCGTGGGCCTGGGCAGGACAGGCCGCGCCGCCCCGCCGCCAGCCCGGGACGCGCAAAGGAGGGAGGCCGCCGGCAGGGCCCGAGGACGGGGGGCTGCTGGCGGCCACTGTGACGCTTGCTGGGGTGCGGGCTGGGAGCACCAGTGAGGTCTGTATGTGCTTTCTCCTCCCCGCACCCAACCCCCCTGAACCCCGACCCGCAGCAGACCCCGCCATCCCATCCCGCCCCGCTCCCCCGCTGCCCATGCCCGCGGCATCGCTCCCCTGCTCGGCTGAGGGACGGGGCATGGCCGAGCCGCTGCCCCGCAGATCCCTGCCAATCCCACCCCCATTCCCTGAGACAGGAGAGAGAAAGAAAAGAAAAAGAAGCGGCTCTTGGTTGCTGGGAAGGGCTGGCTGAGCTGCCCCTGTGCAGCGGTGCCCTGGTGGGGCGGCAGGATGGGGCTCAGCCTCTCCCACAGCTGCCAAAGCAGAGCAGAGCGCAGCAGCCGGGGGAGCTGCCACAGCCGCCTGTCCCCCGTGGGAGGGATGCTGCTGGAAGAGAAGCTGTGCTCTGGGATGACTCCTGCCAGCACCTCTGGTGGGTGACACCCCTGCCCCGACACGATGACGGCGAAGGGCACCCACCTGGCCGCAGCGGGGAGAGGGGAAGGCAGCCAGCCCCTACGCCGGCTCTGTGCTCCATTCCCTGCGCCCTCCACGGGGGACCCCCAGGCCACCCAGTGATGCTCTGCCCTCCCCGACTACGCGGGGCGCGGGCAAGAGGAGGAGCGCTGCCCCGCAGGGTCTTCGTTTTCTTTTCTGCTCCGGTGATTAAGCGCTTGTTTTTTGTCTCCCCCCCACCCCTCTCTCTGCCCCTGTCTATTCTAGGCTGACGTCTGAGGTCACTGGAATGGGCGCACTCTAATTTCCACCCACCATCCTCCACTCCGCACCACCCGACCCTCTCCAGCCACCGGCACTCCACCCAGCCTGTACTGCCTGTACATTTACCGTCTTCCCTTTGCCTCCACAGATACTCTTTTCTTTACTAACGAATATATATATATATATATATAAAAACACACATGCGCATATGCACACACCGGAACGATTCTTTACGAGCTCTTTACTCTGTGCTCCCGAGGCTGCTCCCAAACTCTTTGGTTATGGTCCTTGTTTTCAGCGTTACGGTGTTAATTCTTCATCTGCTTTTTGGGGACGAGGGAGGGGGGAGGGGGGCGTTGGTTTTTTTCTCCCACTGGCGAGACTCCAGGAGCTGACGGGGTCTCTAGTGTCAGTCTAGCGTAGCTACCTACACGTTTGAGTTGACATTGGCGGTACTTTCTGTAGCCCATGGACATGCGTGATGCCACCCAGAGCTGTGCGTGCTTCAGATGACTTAACTTCTCTCACCCTCCTTCCTCTGGTGCTCCCTTTTGCTTGTCCTGGCTCACCTTGGCCACCTCACGTCCCTGCCCTCGGGGTAAGGGCGTAGTTTTCACCCTGTGTTATTTGGGAAGCGGAAGCCAAGCACGGGCTCACCTGCAGGCTTCTCTTTTGGAACATGGCATGGTCCAGACAAGCCCTTTTTCCTGCTAAACTAAGGGAATCACACACACACACACACACACACACATACACACAAATGCTCATTTTTTTTAACTAACGAGCACCTGGAAGTGGGAAGAACTCAGCTGTATGGGATTCACACCCCCAGGGGCCTTTGAAAGCACTCTTTTGGCAATCCCCCACGAGCAAAACCTTTGGACGATAGCTCAGGAAGCTCTGTGAGCCGGCTGTGTTTGTCGTTGTTTGTGTTCAATAAATGTCTGTGCAGCTCTGGTACTGATGGGCTCCGACTGTTCTTCTCCTGGGTCGCCCCAACAATTCCAGCCCCATCCTTCCCTCTGCATCCTTCCACACCTTTTTAGCTGCTTGGAGGGAAGGTGGGGGTTGTATGCAAGAGTTCTTCATTACTATTTCATTTTTATTTTCATTTTAATTTTTATATTTTTATTTTTATCTTTATTATTATTTTTATTTGTATTTTTATTATTGCTATTACTATTACTACAATTATTACTTATCATCACCATCATTTTTTTTTTAATTTCATTTTTTTTAGAGAAGGTCCCTATGAGCGATGCACTTCCTGAGTGATTCCATGCTTTCTGTTTGGTTTTTTTTTTTTCCAAAAAGAGAGTATTTGGCTTGCATAATCCTTTAGTTTTCCCTAAGATTAATTTGTAAGTTATGGTGTGACAAACCACCATCTCTCACTGCCCCCTTGTCTGGACGGATCTGCCATGTCTGTGCCCCACACCCTACCCTGAGACCCTCTCTGCCCAGCCCTGCCTTCTGCTTCCAGGCTTTTCTTCTCTCTCCTGCCTCTCCAACAGGGAAACGTACGTTTTCCGTCTGTTAATTCCTGACTGTCCCTTGTCCCAGATGGCAAATGAGGGGACCATGATACACCATGTCCCCAGACAGCTGAAGCAGCCACACGGTACATTTTTGCAGTGTCCCACATGGGAAATGCATTGTTTTTCCAGGTGACCCCCAAGGCTTCATGGCCTTTCCCTGTATTCCACCCTCAGTACCGGCAGGCACCGCTGGCAGCTTCCCACCCTCTCCTGCCAGGATGCTGGGCCACTTCTCCTCCTGTCTCCAGCCCTGCCGGCTCAGCACTCTCACGGGGCACTGCCAGGGATCCCGGGCGATGCATCCATGGAGCCAAGGATGGGCAGGGGGTTATGGGCTCCAGCTGGGACGGGAGCAGAGCCCAGGAGCCCGCAAAGGTGAAGGTGCTGCTGCTGAGTGTCGGGGTTTGCTCTGCCCAGGTGTCCCAAACCTGTGCATGCCCAGCTCTCTGAAGCATTCCAAGCCTCTGTGGTTAAAGGTGCTCCCGGATCCTCCACAAGGTGCTTTGCTGCCTGTCTCCAAGCCCTTGCCCTGCTCTCCCTGGCACTTCGGGTTCAGCTGTGCCTTTTGGGTGGCCCAGCAGCCACACAGGCTCAAGAACATGCCCTGATTGCCCATCCAGAGGAGCACAGGTGCTGTGGCGAGTGCTGAGGGGCTCAGGTAGCCTCTGCTGGCACCTCCCCACGTACCTGTGCTGATGCTGAGGATGGAGGGAGGCAGGCACCAAACTGGGCCCCCTTCAAGTCGCCAAAGGGCCAGCAAAGCATGGAACCACCTGCCAGGGTGGCGAGTCAGCTGTGGGCAAGGGGCACTCCTCATCTTCTGTTCCTCACTCTGCTTTAGACCAAGAGTATTTCCTGTTGGAAGAATGAAATACCCGTGTGTGAGACCCAGTGAAAACAACCACCCCGCTGGCCTGGGGGCTGAGCTGCAGCAAAAGCTCTACATCCCACTGCCAGCACCCTCCATGGCAGCCTGGGGTGCTGCCCCCTCGGAGGGGGATGGTGCCTGGAGGGAGCCAGCCCATCCTGCCCTTCTCAGCCGCTCCTTAAGGCTGTAGGACAAGCCAGAGAACGAGAAGAGCTTCTTCACGAGGTGCTGGAGGCACAGCAGCAGCAGAATCACGTTGACCAAGACCAAGAAATCCATCCCAGGCCGACAAGGATGTGAGGTTCGGACACCTGGGAAGGCTGGGGAGTGTGACAGTATCCTGGACACGGACGTGGCTTTGCACGGTGCCTGCAGATCATGGCTGCCCTGAATTCCTCTGCTCTGCGTGTGCTCCCTGCGCCGCTCCCCACCTCCACTGAGACAGCGCTGCCCAAAATAGCAAATGCCAGATTGGGTCTGCCAGATGCAGCCGAGCTCAGAGGCTGCTGGAGAGGGGGAGCAGACTGCAGCAGTACCTCTGTGCCCATCCCCATGCCAGCAAGCCCACGGATAACACCCCGCTCTGGGTTCCATCCCCATCCCAGCCTACTGCCAGGCATCCATCACTCAGCCAGGCTGCGGAAAAGCCACCCCAGGAATCGGTGGTGAGGGAGAAGAGGCTGGATATGAGCGTTGCTCTGGCATCAGGTGGGTGTCCAAGATGTCGTGTCAAGGCTTGTGCTGCCACAAGGGCCTGTGCTTATGGGAGTGCTCCAGGGAATGCTGGATGCGGCCACAGCTGGGGACAAGGGACTGTCCAAGCACCTGGGTCACCTCGCAGGAGCTCTGCACAGTCACAGAATCACAGAATATCCTCAGCTGGAAGGGATCCACCAGGATCATCGAGTCCAGCTCCTGATCCTGCACAGGACAACCCACAGCATCCCTCCTTTTGGCATTCCCTTTGACTTTGCAACTTCTCTTTGGGGGTCACATTGCCAAGGTTATTTTGCAAATTACAAAAAAAAAAAAAAAAAAGGATGAAACTGCAGTGTTATTTGGGAATCAGCTTATCCATCATCATCTGGGCTTGAGCGAGGTTTGGAGACAGAGGTGCTGAAACCATTGCAGCATCCCCTGGGAGCGCGTTGATGACAACAAGGATAACAACAAAATCACAAGGAATGTTTCAAACTCAGCTTTGATTTCTTTGGGATGACTCAAAAGGAGATTTGCTGTTTTCTTTGGAAGGAGCCTGGGTGTTTTGCTTTGATTTGTGATAGGTCTTGGGTTTCCATTTTGGGTGGACTTAAAATACTCTGATGATGCATCCACAGCCACACCACCAGGGAAAATCTCTAATATTGGAGTGAATATTCAACACTAGGTGAACGTCCCAGTTAACCAACAGAATAGCTTTAATACTTTGCTTTTCTCTCCCAAAACAATGCATGTTATCCAGCCAGAATGATTCAACATTTCTGGAATGAGTTGTTTAGGGGGAAATTTTGACTTTGACTTGAAAGTATTGGTCCAATGCCTCCCCCTGCCCCTGGAGTGTGGGGGGTCTCCATCAGAGAGGGGCCAGTTGAGGTCTGCACTGAAGGTCCCCACTCCCCCTGCATATCCTTGTCGTGCTCCCAAAATTGTTTGGAGTATTTTTTCCTCCTTAGACCGTATTTGCAAATCTAGTACAAAATAAGGCTGGAAAAAATAGACCATTTCCCCTAAGGGAAAGTGACTTTCACCGGGAAGGCTGTTTAAATTTCATAGTCTCTTTGAGCTGTTGTTCTGGCGTTTGTTATGTATCCACGCTAGTCACTTTTAATTATGCTAATTCCCAGCTTATGCTCCATTAGCAAGGGTAATTTCCTGCCTCCGGTGCCGGCCGAGGTAGAGTTTCTGGGGGATCTCCGCGTGGTGTGGCAGGGATGAACGCTGAATCCCCTTTTCTCCTTGGCCGCAGGGATGTCAGGCATCTCCGCAACCCTGCCTGGCTGCTGTCCCAGCCCCGGGGGGGTTCCGGGGCGCAGCCCTGGGCGCCTCGGGCTGGTCACTAGATGTCCCCATTGCCCAGCTTTTCACGGATGCTGCTCCCGCCGGGACGCGGGCGGCACCGGAATGTGCGGCGCTTCCAGCCGCTGCTCCAGCGGCGCGCAGAGGACATCCCGCGCTGCTGGAAAGGGACTGGGCTTTTGTGTGCGTGTCCCTGACTCTGGCGGCGGGCAGGGACATCCAGCGAGCGGGGCACGGGCACCGCGTCCCTCTGCGGGAAGGGGCCCGTCACTGCTGGCACCTGCCTGGAGCCAGCCCAGCCCGCACGGCCAAGGACGTGTGCGAGCACCTCCTTGGCCACGGGTGGCACAAGCCACCCCCTCATGCTGGCCCGAGCCCAATCGGGCTGGCAGAAGGACGAGGTTTCGCTGGAGAGGTCCCAGGGGTCTCCATCCCCGTGGTCCCCAGGGTGGCATTCCCAAGCTGGCTGCTCTGTGCCGTGGCTGGCAGCAGGAGCCTGCAGCTGGAGGAATGACTGCAGAAAGGTCACGGTCTCCGTGCAGTGCCCCTGCTCCCGTGCTGGGTGTTACAGGGAGCCGGGGCTCTGCCGAGAGGGATATTTTTGCTCTCCCTTCAAACAGAATGCAGCTGCGGATCCTGATCCTGATGTGCTGTGCAGTGCAGCGAGCCCCAGGCCCCCGGCCAAAGGGGAACGTGGCAGTGACTTTTAGGAAGTACTGAATGTACCAGATGTGCAACTCCCTCCACTCCAGATGTGCGGGCCCCCTCCCACTCTGCCCCAGCGCCCTTGTCCTGCAAAGAGGAAGATGAGACTCTGGATCGCTCCGAAAGCATCCCACAGGCCGAATCCAGCCAAGTGCAAAGCCTGGCTAGCTCTGGATTCCCACACTCGTGTTCAGGCAGTTTAACCGCAGCGATGTCTCTTCCCAGAAATGATGATCAAGTCCGCTTTGCACATGGGGAACAAAACCAGCCAGGAGATGGGGACAAGGATGGAGCAACGGGAGGAGGTTTCGGGTCTGAGCCCCACACTGAACCGTGGCCTGTGGCTGATTGAAGACACACGTGCTGTTTCCAGAAGGAACTGCTTTGATCCCAAAAGGATAGGCTGGGATGTGCATGAGGACTGGAATATTTGAAGCACATATGGAATGCTGTGTGCTGGTTCCCTGCAGGCAGTGTCACCACTTGTCCCTGGAGAGAGCCTCTGTCTGAGAGCATCTGTGTCTGGATCAAACAGGAGATGAGCAGCGCTTGGCTCTGGAGCTTGGCTCTGGAGCGTGTCCGGGTTAGGTTGTGTCCATGGGACTGGGTGGCACGGGATGCCCCGTGGGAGCACGGGCACAGCGGGGGTGTGAGATGCCCTGTGGAATGCAGGCACGCTGGTGATGGGCCAGCAGCCAGCATGGCCAGGCACACAGGGCACAGAGGGATGGGGCAGCACCACTCCAGAACTCAGGACTGCGTGCACAGCTTGGGATCAAACCACCACGGATAGCCAACAGGACTTCCCAAGTGCAAAGGGCAGCAGGCCATGATGTGTTCACCCAAAAGCAGTCAATTAGCGGTGTGGGGTTTTTTTTGGTGGGAGGACATGGCAGTGATGTAACCTGAGGCTGCTGCTGCAGCTGCTGCTGTGGTTTTCCCAAGGGATGCTGCTGTGTGCCACCAAGCACGCAGCCATGCTCCCGAATCTCTTACAGGAGCGCTGCAGAGGCACTGTCAGTAAAAAGCCAGTTAAAAATGCAAACCCAACACACCAGAGAAACCGCCATCTCTGTGCTTAAAACAAATTTTCAGTCGTGGACTAAAATTTATTCTTGCCACAAATAGATCTCCGCTCTGCGTATTTCAGGTTGAAACATGGTGATTTCCAGAGGCACGGGGTGGTGCAGTGCAGCGCCAGGCAGAGGTTGTGGGGGGATGTGTGCCCTTCCCCAGTGCTCCTCTCTCGGCTGCCCATCACCCCCAGCACAGCAGTGCCCTTGCCCATCACCCCCAAATCTTGCTGATGGGGTCCAGCAGAACCAGCCCTCCGCAGTGACCATCCCCGCAGCCATGGGTTTGTAGGGCAGAGAAAGGGCAGATCCTCAGCCCGGCAACAGCCTCAGTGTGTTCAGAGGGCTTCTCTGGAGCTGCCAAAGAGCTGCTCTCAGCCCTTAGTGAGAGCCCATGAGGCAAACACAGCACGCCCGGGCTCACCTGGCAGCCCAGCTCACACTGGATGTGTTTTGGTGTGAGCCCCCATGGAAAAAAGGGGAGGTTTATCGTGGTGTAGCAGAGCTCCATGTGGGCATGGCTCCTCCAGCTTGGCTTTTGGGGTGTGGGTGATTTCAGCATCGCGCTGGAGATTGCTGGGGGTGTTGTGGCAGCCTCACGTTCGCATGGCCCGGGAGGCCAGGAGGCACCAGAGCCTTGGCTGGGCCCTGACCATCTCCCTTGCTTGCCCCCCAGCTCTGCAGACCCTGACCCCCACGGGAGGAACACCTTCACCGCCTGACCGGAGCGCCGGAGCCGACGTGGTGCCAGCGGCTGATGCTTGAGCCCCCTCCAAAGACGCTGCCGGCTTCCCGCGAGCTTCTCCCGCTCCTTCGTGGCGCCCTTGGGGCCAGCTGCCCAAACCCCCCTGCCCATGGCTGCCCAGACCCCGCTCCTCAGCCGGGGCAGGGGCCAGCAGCGGGCTCAGGGGGGCTGGGGCAGCAGCTCTCAGGAGGACAGCAGCTTGCAGCCAGCGTGCGGCGGTACCCACTGCGAGCCAGCGCTCCCCACCGCCCCCCTCTGCGCTTCCTCATCGCCCCTCACACCCCTGCCGCTTTGCAATGTATTTCGTGGCTTATCTGTGTCATTGCAATAAAGCTTTTGTTGCTTGAGGTGCCCTCCGTGGTGAGTGGGAGGAGGCTGGGGAGCCGTGGTTTGGGCAGTGGGGCGTCCACAGGGAGAGGGGCGGGGTGCTGGGGGTGTCCCAGTCGCACAGAAGCCTCAGTGCCCCCAGGATGGTTCATGGGGAAACTCAGCCCGTGAAGCAAACCGTGGCTTGGAAAATGGGCCTCAGAGCCCTGGCTCCACTCAGCGTCAGGAAATGATCCCACATGGGAGCGGGGCTGCCAGGAGGGAGGGGGAACGGGACAGGGGGAGCACTGCAAAGAGAATCCAGCGCGTTCCCGAAAGGTGGCGACGACCGGGATTCATTATCCATCGGGAGACATGTTTATAGCAAGTCTGAGTCACTGCCGGGCCCAGGGAGCAGCCCAGCAATCCAGGGCTGCCAGCCATCCTGATGGGATACAGGCTCCCCATGCAGCCCCACACAATGGCAGCTCTCAAACCAGCCCCACCAGCCCGCCACGTGCCAGCCCTGCTGGACCTTGGAGCAGCTCTGGCGCTATTTTTGGACACATTGGGTATGGTTTATCTCTGGGATGCTTCCTTTCTGCTCGAGAAGAGAAGCCAGAGCGCTGCCCCAGCTCTGCACGTTGCCCTGATGCAGTGAGGGTCTCCATCTCCAGCCCATCCAGCCCTGGGCTTGACACACATCCAGGAGAGGCCAGCACTGCCTGCCCAGACCTCTGCCCTATGTGGAAACAAAGGCAAAAATGCCGTATTGACCTTTTTTCTCCATTTGGAATTATATTTTCCAAGTGCACATCACCCCTGCTCCTGTTTGGCCCTGCAAAGGGGCTGTTGGCAGGAGGGCAGGGCAGTTCACCCTTCTCTTCACCCTTGCTCAACCCCTGCTCCCCAGGGAGCAGCAGACCCAAATCTCTATGGAAGCTGGAAGTCATCCTCCCCTTGTTTGTGCCACCCCTGACAGGCCCTTGGCTGCGGTGCCCAGCCCTGCTCCCTGACAAGCCAAAAAAGCCAACCACAACGTACAGCTCCAGGCCTGCCACCCATTTTGACTAAAAACCAGGTTTTCTGGGTTTCTCCTGACCAGGAATTGGTTGAATGCTTTCACTTGGAGAAAAGGCCCTGTTGCTGTTCCCGCCCCGTTCCCAGAGCAGCAGCGCCATGGGGACCCTCCCGAAGCGGGGTGTCACTGACTGAGAGCGATGCTCTGGGAATCGCAGATCAGGGCTCCTTTCCCACCTCCTTGCAAGCCCTGGGCCGTCCACGAGGCACCTTCCATGGCCTTTGCTGAGCTGGGAGAGACTTTCCCAGAGCCAGAGACGGCCCCAGGCGGGAGCAGCCCTGGGGAAGGAGTCAGTGTGCGCAAACACCCCCAAAGGTTGTTGAGTCCAGCCACCCCAGCACAGGGCTTGAATCCCTGCCCGGGCTGGAGAGGTGGGATGCAGAGGGATGTGAACCACCTGCAGGCACTGCCTTGACCTTTGCAGGACTCATCAGTTGCAGGAGGAAGCTTCGGTGCCCCACTGAAGGCATTTAAGGCTGCAGAGGCCCCACACCCCTGTCCCTTGCATCCAGCCCTTTGTGCAGGCTGCAGCTCCATGGCTTCCTGCTGAGAGGGTGAGTGTTTGGAGATTAAAACAGCCTGTTTACCTTTGGCTGTGCCTCTAAAACATTAACAGAGCCGTGGGGGGAGATGCTTATCTTTACACCCTGCTGGGATTCCCCTGGCTGCAGCTGGGGCTGGGATCTGCTGCATGGAGCAGGAGAAACAGGCTTGAGGAGAGCAATCACAGAACCACCGGGTGCTTTGGGTTGGGAGGGTCCTTAAAGCCCATCCCATCCCACCCCTGCCATGGCAGGGACAGCTTCCACTGTCCCAGGATGCTCCCAGCCCCATCCAACCTGGCCTTGGATACTGCCAGGGATCCAGGGGCAGCCACAGCTTCTCTGGGCACCTTGTACCAGGGCCTCAGCACCCTCACACATAAGAATTCCTTCCATAAATCCAACCAAAGCCTGCCTTCAGTTTAAAGCCATTCCCCCTTCTCCATGGGTGGATGGTTTGTGTTTGCTCCTCACTGTCTGTGAAAGATCCAAGGAGGATGCTGGGCTCTGCTTGGAGTGGGCTGGGAAGGCATTCTTGCCAGGAAGGGTGGCTGATTTGTTTTATCCTTCTAGGAAAAGGCAGCAGCTGGCTCTGGCTGTGGCTGTGGGGGGCAGGGAGCTGCCTTGCTGCATCCCAGGACTGCTCTGCAAGGGCACGGCTACACCCGGGGCCTGGGCGGCTGCTGGGGTGCTAAAAGCAACCCGTGTAAACATGCGTGCCTCGTAAAAATGGAGCAGGGACAGCCCGGCGAGGGGCTACCGGGAGTCTGCTAGACACGTGCGAGCTCCTGGGTTGGGGGGGATCATCCCGGTGGAAAACCATGAGATGGGACGGGAAGGGAAGGGAGGGGAAGGGGCTGGGTGTGCGCGGCGCTGTGCCGGGAAGCCCCAGAGGGCAGCCAGCAAGGAACGCGCCTCTCTGCCCGTCCCAAGGCGCTGGCGTCTGATGCCGGCACCCACACGGCTGCAGGCAGGGGGGCTGCAGTCCCTGGCAGAGGATTTCAGCCCCTGTGGCTCCTCCCGGCGCCGTTCGGGAGCGGAGGCAGGGCCGGGTCCCGCTGTTCCTCGAGCGCCCGGGGCCTGCCCGCCTCAGGGAGCGTGGGCCCAGCCCGGCAGGCACGATCCGATCCCGGGAAATGGCCCAAGCCACGCCTCGCAGCGCCGAGGAATGGAAAGTATTCCCTGATCGGCTGCCGGGCGCGTTGGTGCGTGTTTTTCCAGCCGTTTTTCCTGGATGTGCCCCGTGAGGGGAGGCTCCTCTGTGCCCTGTCCCTCCAGCGATGCCCCCAGGGATGGAGGTGCAATGTCCCAGGAGCAGGAAGACAGGGCAGGTGCTGCTGATCTTTCTGCTTTGGGCCAGTTCTGTTCCCAAACCACGATGCTCCCAACTCCCCAAACCCCACTCTTTGGGCTGTTTCTATTTTCTGAGTGTAAATGGAGGCGGGGGGGAAGCCCTGGCAGTGAATTTTGCTGCCCTCCTCCAAGCCTCCACTCTGGGAGACAGAAAGAGAGTGTGGGGAGGCCCTTGCTGGTATCCCGAATGTGTGATGTCCCGGCGTCCTGTGGCTCCCCTGCGACTCGAGGATCCCTGCAAGCGCCGGGGTGGCCCAGGAAAAGGATCCCGAAAGCGTTATCTCCTCTCCTCCAGCTCCCACGCCGCATCCGCAACCTCCCCTCTCATTCGACCCTCTCATCTTTCCTAAGAAGCTGAGCCAAGCTTTCCCACAGACCCAGACAGCTATTAGGGAAATATTATTACCAGATGGTTTGGTTTTTTCCATAAGAACAGAGGCTGGCGTGAGGTAATGGGGAAAACATTAACCCAGCACGCACCATCCTGGGTGTGGGGACATGGATCTGCCGCTGGAGCTGTGCTGTGTCCTGGCTGTGCCAGCATGGAAGGGGTCTGCAGGGTGGGCTGGAGGGGGACGCTCACACCCTGCGTGTGCCGGATGGATGGGAGCTGGAAATCCCCGCTGGAGTGGCGGTGACCCCCTGAGGTGGCTCGGGAAGGGAAGAGTGTATCCCCAAATGGTGCTGGAGGGGAGGGAAGGCTCCCCCGGCCAGCTCGGACGCAGCTGGCAAGCAGCAGAGCAGGGAAGTTCGTGCCGGGTCAGTGGTTCAGAGAAGCACCAGGTCCCAGCTGGGCTGCGTCTTCCGGGGTGGCTTCGAGCCCTTGGCAGGGGAAGGTGCCAAGGGGCCGCTTCGTAGGAACACCAAGGGATTTGGAAGATGGGCTGTCTCTTCCACTGGGTGTTTTTGCAGGTGGGTGGATGCCAGACCCTCCTCTGGCACTGCCTAGGCCCACTCTGTGCCATGGTGGGATTCTCCCAAGGCACCTCTGGGAGAGGTGACGTTTTCTTGCTCAAAGGGGTTTCTCTGCTGCCTCCTTCTGCAGAGATCCCCTGTGGGAAGCTGGAGTATCATGTGCAGAAGCACCACAAGCCACACTCTTTCCAGTGGGGTTTGTGGTTGGCACGGGACTGAGCGTGGAGGTGGGGGGGACACCTGGGGGTCCTGCAGCCACTCTGGGGAGGTGCAGCCCCTGGTAGCCAGGCACAGGGAAACATCCATCATCCCAAACATTTCCATCACTGGGTGCCCACGTCCCCAGGGGGAAGGTGATGAAGATGATGCTGGCAGGGCACTGGTGTGGTTACAGCCAGGGACATTTCGGTGCTCCCTAACTGCGGCATCTCCTAGCACCATGGCAGAGGACAAAGTAGCCCCAGCTGCAACCTGGCACTCGGCCCTTCCCTGCTTTCCAAAGCACCCTTTGCTTCTGTGTGTGCTGATGGGTTCACTCCTGGCTTTCCCCAGGGGAATTAATTTCAGCTCCTTTCCATATTTCCTATAGAAGCACGATTTTCCATTTCCAAGTAGACCTGATAAAAGGGAAGAAAAGGTTACATCAAAGAGTTAATGTCAGGAAAACAGAGCAAACTCATTCTTTTCTCAATTTCTGGGAGGAGAAAAAGCAAAAATTCTGTCCCAAGTGCACTTTTTTGTTTCCCCCAGCACCCAGTTTGGTCTGGAATTAGACTGGAATTTTATTGCAGTGCTGTGGGCTGGGACTGGGGAAGGGGAACACCCATTCCCTGGGGAACTTTGGCACCCTGGAGGGGCTTCCCTTGCCCATCCTGATGGCACTCCCGAGGGAGGCTGATAGATGGAGAAGGTCCCCTGCTCCTGCAGGGGGGACAGAGCCAAAGGGCTCGATTTCCCTGGCCTCATCTGAAGAGGAAGGGAAAGGGGATGTCCTTCACAGGCATGTGTCCTTGGATTCCGAGACACGATGGCATGCTGCTCGTCCTAGTCACTTGGGAATGGGTTTTCTTCCTGCAAAACTAGCCCACGCTTTTCCAAGGAAATGGCTGTTCAATGTCCCGGGGACACTGCTGGCTGTGGTTTAGCACCACAGACCTGGAAAAGACAAGGATTGAAAACGCTGGACACCGCTCCAATCCAGCGGTCCGGTCAGATGCTCCTGGGACATCGCACCTGATGACAGCCCTGGGGGGCCAGGCTGGGTTCCAGGCAGGGATTGGGGTCCTCAGCAGGGTGGGAGGAGCTCCCCAGGGCACACGGGGCTTGACAGGCTGCAGCTGCTCGGAGCCTCGGTCAGCAGCGCCTTGCACAGGCCGTACCATGATCATCAAGTCTTGGCTGACACAGCCAGCTGGCCTCCAGCTTGCTCCAGCTCTGCGGAGCTGCTCCCGAGATGGGTTTGCTTTTCCCTGCCCACAGGGAGCAGGAGGTCAGCTCTTCTTCTGCTTGGGATAATCCCCTGTGAGGGAAGGGGAGAGAGGAAGGGAGAAAGCTAAAAGGAAATGACTCTGCTGAGCTGATGCATGAGGACAGGTCCCTTCCCAGCAACCCCTTTCTGGAAGCTGCTGGCTGGTTTTCAAAATCCCAGGAGAGTAGTTCCCTTGTGGGAGCCTGAGGAGGTGTGTTGGAAAGTCAGATCAGGTCTGATCCCCATGAAGTGTCAGGCAGCAGCACTTGTCCCTGGGCGTGCTTGCTCTCTGGGAGAGCATCTTCTGTAGGTTTGAGATGTGAAAATTTGCCTGGCGGTGTCCTCATCTCCTGGTGCAGCTCACACACTGCAGTGCCAGGGCAGTGGTTGCACTCGATGATCCTTGATGGTCCCTTCCAACTCAGCTTATTCTGTGATTCTGTGAATCCGCGTTGGAGAGGAAAAAGGTGCACAAAGTTTTTTTTGGGTTCACAAGGTTTCAGTTCAGCGCAGTCTGCTGATTATTCTCCACTGATTTTGGACGCTGTTTGTCCAGAGAGTCATTATTTGATGCATTTCCCTCGACAGAGTGGACAGGCTCCTCCACTGTTGTAACCAGTGGAGCTTCTGGGTTCTTTTGAGTTGTCTCAACTTGGGGCACCTTCGACAACCAAACCTGCAGCGTTTCCTGCTGACCATGCACACGAAGCTGCTGTCTGATGACAGGCAGGGTGACAGAGGTGGCAGCAGCCCTCCCTGCGTGGTCCCACGGCGTGCCAGGTCTCCTGCAGCCTTCGTGCCACCAGTCTGGGTGTAAACAGCTTGTGCCAGCTGGGTTTGTGCTGTCACCTCCTTGCTCTTTGGAGCCATCAACTTTTTATGTGATGACAGCTTTTGGGGCCTGCCTGTGCTTTTGGGGGCAAGGTGCAGCTGCAGCTGTACCAGGGTCAGTCCTCAGGGATTTCACCTCTCCCCCTGTAGCAATGAATGCTCCCACTGTGATGGGGGGGTTTAGCAGGATCTGGGACTTCTGCAGGACTGTCTCCAGTTCTGGCCGTAAAGAGCAGATGGTCAATACCACCTTGGGGTGCCTTGCTGTAGAGGTCCTCAGCCTTTCCTGCCATCTTACAGAGTGGGGAGATGCTCATCTCCAGATATCCCTGAGGACTTGTGCTCCTGCTTTACCTCCTGGCCTTGACAGCTTTGACCCTGTTCCTGACTCCCTGCTCTGAGCATGGCCCTGGGGAGAAGGGTTGTTCCCAGTCTGGGGTGTTTCTGTGGGTTTCTCCTCAGGACAAGGCTCTCCTGTTCCTGACTGTTTTGAGCCGAAAGCCCTGAAAGTCAGGGAAGAAAGCGCTTCTCCGAAAATGTTGTGCCTCCCTGGTGCCCCCGTGCCTGGCACAGCTTCAGCTCTGCCATGCCGTGGGGACTCCCGTGGGACAGCCCAGACCAGCTCTCGTGCAGGTTGGGATGTGATGGGAATGCCTGTCCCCCTGGCCCAGCCTTCTTGGCCCCTGGGCTGAGAGGGAAGCGCTGTCAGGTGCCCCAAGCCCCCTGCCCCAGCGAGCAGGCTGAGCCCCAGCGCTGGCACAGGCTGCTCCAGGGCTCCCTGCGAGGCTTGTGGAGCTCCCAGGCACCACTGGCCAGGCTGCCACCGCAGGTACAGTGACATCCATAAAAAGGGCAAGGAGAAATGCTTCCTAAGTTTGACTCACAGCTGACAGCCCCTGATCCCTCCCTCCGTCCTCAGGCTGGAGAAGTCTCCTCCTCACCCTTACCCTCCTGCCTTCTCTTCCTCCCACGGAAACCAAGGGGAAAGCGGTAAAAAAAAAAAAAATCTTCAGCGACTCCTGCCTCCGGACCGTGGCCTCGCTCAGCTGCTGGGTTCTCCTTCTCTGCTTTTTTCCTTGGATCCAGCTCGATGGTAATCTGAACCAAGAAACATGAGGCTGCGAGACTTTCTGCTCACTCTGCTGCTCCCGGCCGGCTTCCTGTGGGGGGGCTCATGTGCTCAGCGCCCAGAAATCATCTCAAACGCAGAAGGTAAGCCTGGAATGCTTTCCAGGGTGGTATTCCTTCCTGGGATCAGCACCGAAGCCTGACTGCTGTTTCCCTCCGGGGCGGATGCCTCTGCTGCTGACACACTGCACATTTCTCGGGACGTTTGGGCTCACTGAGGAAAGCGGTTTGGGATTAGAAAGGATCTGCAAGAAGTACCCGTTTTCGTGGGTTTTGGCTCTTTTTCCTTGGCTGTGTCTGATCAGGAGTTACCAGTAGCAGTGGGATGCAGGAGAGGGGGATAACAGAGGCTGATACCAGTCCAGCTTTCTGAACTATTCTGGGCTTGACACTGGCTCTTAAGGGAAGTTTTTGTTATTGCTCTTTCCTAAAATTATATTTTTCACAGTATGTGTCATGAAATTTTTGCTTTCTTATTGCATTAATTGCTAAAATGGTTTCAGTTTCCTGAGTGGTTCCTGCAGCTGCATGTTTCTTGGTATAATAAGTAGTATAGGTCTTGCAAAGATATCCTTTGAATGGAAACGGGGAAGAAAGTGTAGGAAAGTGTTAAATGCCACAAAATTACGTCTTCTGAAAAAGTACTCTTGCTTACTCTTGATGCCAAGGGGGGTAGGATGTGAAAGCATTGCCCTTAGCCCAGATCCCAGGAGCCTGCTAGAAGGGAACCAGGGTGGGATGGGGAGGCGATGCAGCAGGACCGCCGGCCAATTCCTGCCTCTCCGCTTCTTCCCAGACTGCCCTGTGGACCTGTTCTTCGTCCTGGACACCTCAGAGAGTGTTGCCCTGAGGGTGAAGCCCTTTGGGGACCTGGTTACCCAAGTGAAAGATTTCACCAACCGGTTCATTGATAAGCTGACCCAGAGGTACATCTCCCGGGGTTTATCCGGGCTGCTTTAGGGATGGAGCCTGCTGCCAGGTGGGATGCTGAGATCCCCCTGCGTGTCTGTCCACAGAAGGAAAGAAGGAGAGCAGCGATGCTGGGGAGGGGGATGGGAGCCTCTCCTCCCTCTCCCGGTCCTCAGCTGCTTTGTTTTGGCTCTGTCTGTGCTGACAGCAGCAGCGTGGCTTTAGCAGGGCTGCCTGCACCCAGCCTCGGGAACGGCTGGAGCGGCAGCCCCGGCAGCCCAACCCCACCCTCTCCGGGTTACTGTGGTTACTGTGCGGTGCCAAAGCAATGCTGGTCCCTGTGCTCAGGCCCAGAACCAGCCGGGTGCGTGGGTGGCAGCAGGACACCTCTGGGGTTAAACCCTGCACTCACAGGCACCCTGCAGAGCAAACCCCCCCTTGCCACTGGTGTGCCCCAGCTTTGGGTGCCCCTTACCCACCCCATTCCCTAGGTCTGTATCTGCCTCCTCCTCATCCACCTCTGCAGCCACTAACCCAGGTCTGACCCTGGCTTTCCCAAGGAGAGGCCACCCAGGGATGCCCAGGAGCCCCAAAGCTCCCAGATCCCAGCGGGGGTGGTGCTGGGCTTGCCTGAAGGCAGGAGATCCAGGGATGCACAGCAGCACCACTGGGGCACCGTGGGTCTTGCTGAGCTCCCCGGGGCAGCAGGAGATGTGTGCTGGTGCCCAGAGGGGCACCATGTGGAGGTCCCAGTGCTGCACCAGCTGGAGGGGCAATGCCCTGTCTCAGGATGGGTAGGAGGGAGTTGTCAGCTCGCCTGTCCATTGCCCAGGCAGGAGAGTTATCTCACAAGGCTTTGGGTGAGCCTTGTGCTTGGGAACAGCCTGCCAGGCCTCCATCAGTGCAGCATCCCTCTCCCCTGTGCAAGGCTCTGGGCTCGGTCCAGAGGCAGCTGCCTGCAGTGGGATGGAGGGAACAGCAGGCTCAGGTGGCTTTGGGAAAGGTCCTGCTGGGTGGAGAGAAGGTGTGCAACACCACTCCCTTGGGATTGGTCCCACTTCCTGAAAAAGAAACCATATCCCTTTGGGATTGGTCCCCATATCCTGACAAGACCTTTTGTGGGGCAGTGGCCAAAGCACAGGCGATGCCTCTGTCCCAGGGAGTCGCAGGTGTTGGATGTGTCAGTGCGTGGGACAGGGCTTCAGCGCACTCACACTCACCCTTCCCTGAGTCAGAGCATCCTTCCCAGGGAGGCATTCCTCCCTGATTTTAACACATCTGGCAGTGGAGAACTGCTGCATGTGGTGTTTCAGTGGCCACCTGCCTTGCACACACACACCTGGCTGGCTGGCTCGGCACCTCCTGCCCAGCTCCAGCCCCTGGCACCTCTTCCAGAAGCCTCTGCCTAAGCTGTTTGATCCCTGCAGATGCCCACCCACTGCACCGCTTTGCCCTTCCACACTCGGGACAAGCTGCTTGGGGGTCCTGTGCTGTGCTTTGCGTGGGAAGCTTTTCAGGAGAGCGGGGAGCCCTGGCCAATCCCCGTTTTGCAGAGGATTTGCATTTTCTGTGCTGGGGCGAGCGAGGTGACCCCCGTGCCCCGGTGTGTCTGCTCAGGTACTACCGCTGCGACCGCAACCTGGTGTGGAACGCGGGAGCGCTGCACTACAGCGACGAGGTGGTGCTCATCAAGGGCCTGACGCCGATGCCCAGCGGGCAGAGCGAGCTCAAGAACCGCGTGTCCGCCGTCAACTACATCGGGAAGGGCACCTACACCGACTGCGCCATAAAGCGCGGCATCGAGGAGCTGCTCATCGGGTCAGGCAGCGGGGCCGCGCCGGGCAGAGGGGGCGGGGTGGGAGCTTCCAGGTTAGGACATCCCTGTGCATTGTGCAGAGCTGTCCCCGGGCTGGGAAGAGAGGTCACAGCATGGGCACGGGGCTGGCCTTTTGCTCCAGCTTTGCTGGGATGAGGCACGCCCTGACCACAGGATGGGGCACTGTCTGGGGCCAGTGTCCTCAGGTGTCCGAACCAGCTAAATCCTTTCCGTGTTAAATCCTGTGTTTAAACCCTTCCAGGGGTTCCCATCACAAGGAGAATAAATACCTGATCGTGGTGACCGATGGACACCCCTTGGAAGGTTACAAGGAGCCCTGTGGAGGCCTGGATGATGCTGCCAACGAAGCCAAACTCTTGGGGATCAAAGTGTTCTCTGTTGCCATCTCCCCCAACCACCTGGTAGGGACCACACAGCAGGGATGCTCCCAGCAGGGCGTCCACAGTGGGACCCTGGGACCCCCAGTGTGATGAAGGAGGGGCACTCAGAGCCTGCACAGGTCTCACCCTGCCCTCCCCACCCCCAGGACCAGCGGCTGAACATCATCGCCACGGACCACGCCTACCGCCGCAACTTCACCGCCACCAGCCTGAAGCCCACCCGGGAGATCGATGTGGAGGAGACCATCAACACCATCATCGACATGATTGTGAGTACTGCCCACCCCCTCCCCAGCCCACCCCCTCCCCAGGCTCACCCGTCCCTCTCAAACCTCTTCTCTTTGCTTCCTTGTCTTGCAGAAACTGAACACGGAGCAGTCGGTGAGTGTCCCCCTGTGACTGAGCCTGTCCCCCATGGCTAAGGGGGGCTTGGTGGCACAGCCCTGCCCTGCAGGCAGCCCCTGCCAGCCTGGGAAGCCCCCCCACAAGTGGGGTGCAGCCTGACCCTGCTGCTGCCCCCTCCTCTAATGCTGTTTCCTCCTTCCCTCTGTGCAGTGCTGCTCCTTCGAGTGCCAGGTGAGTCAGGCTTTTGAGGGCCCTGTCCCCTTCCCTCTCATCCCTGTGGTCCCAGGCTGTGCCTCGGGCTGGTCTAACCCATAGCTCTGTCCTGCAGCCTCCCCGAGGGCCCCCTGGACCTGCTGGTGACCCAGGCCATGAGGTGAGGGGCTGGTTGTGTCTGTGCTGTGGGACTGGGGCAGTGGGATAGGCTCACTGGGGGTGCTCAGAGACTTGGAATCATTATCAGAGGACCATGAAGGTTGGAAAAGGCCTCCAAGATCACCTGTGGGGTGTGGACCCACACCATGCTCCCATGTGGCCAGCATGCTCCCCATATCCATGGAGCATTTCTTCTCCCATCCTCCCTGCTCTCCTTTCAACAGCTCATCATTCTATTCCTGGGGATGATGAACTAACTGTGTTTCTGTCCTGTATTGCAGGGAGAACGAGGCAAGCCAGGTCTTCCCGGCCAGAAAGGAGAGGCTGGAGACCCAGTAAGTGAAGGACCAACCCTGGTGACTCTGCACAGGGGCTGTTTTCTGGCTGCTTCTGGCTGGACCTCTTGGGCGCATCCTCAGCAGCATCACCCTGTTTCCATGGGGTGTGCAGTGGGGTGGCTCCTCCTCTTGCTACAAGGCTTCCTTGTTCCTCACCCAAAATAGCCATCCCTGCTGCAGGACGCGTCTCTGACTCATGTGTGCCAGCCCAGGGCTGGACTCTGGGCTCCCTCCCGCGTCCTCTGACACAACAAGCACAGCAGTGTTACAGGGAAACCTTTGGTAAATAACCTAAGAGCATGAGGAAACCATTTCCCTCCTCCTCCCTCTTTTATTTTACTAGGCACACGTGGTTTTGGGAGGCACACTTCTCCCACGCACGTGAGCATGCAGTTACCCATCTCGTGCACTCCCACACTGGAAACCCCATGCCATGCATTCTTCCTTCCCAAGGGTTTTCTGCCCTTCCCTTTCATCCCAAGTGATGTGTCCCCAAGCGCCCAGTTTCCCTCACCTCCACAAAGACCTGGAGATGGTGGCAGTGAAGGCAGGTCCTCTTGGCCCTCTGCAATGATCCCATGCTCCCAGACCAGGAAAACAAGGAGCAGAGTTACGGGAGAGGCTCCTGTGTGAGAGAAGGGCAGCTGAGCCCCACATCAGGGATCTGGGGGGATGCTGTCCCATGGTGGTGACTGTATCTGCCCCGTAACACTGTGTTTCTGTCCTCCAGGGCAGGCCAGGAGACATGGGACCTGCTGGCTACCAAGGAATGAAGGTATGTGGGGCTGCAGGCTCACAGAGGTGGTTCAGAGGTGGGCCAGGGGCTTTGTGCTGCAAGTGTTCTCACCCTCCCATTTGCCTCTCTCCTTTCCTCTCTAGGGTGACAAAGGAAGCCGAGGAGAGAAGGTGAGGACGGTGGGGATGTTTGGGGGGGAGATCCCTGTGTCCCCCTGCGTGGTTGTCCTGGGCTGGCCCTGCACTTGCGTGGTGTTGGGGCCCATTGTGTGCCCCTGCAGCCACCCCTCCTGCTGGCACTGCCTGAGCCAGGAGCGGGGATCCAGCAGGGTCCAGCGGTGTGCAGAGGAGTGGTGAATGCCTGCACCCTCAGACTGAGCTGGTGTGGGGACTGCCCTGTGCTGGAGGGACGGATCTGCTCTGCATGGGGGTCTGACACCTCTCTCCTTCCCTCTGCAGGGCTCAAGAGGAGCCAAAGGAGCCAAGGTCAGCCTCTGCTTTTGCACCATTTTTTTCTGTTTGACGTCTGGGTGGCATTGGGAATTTGGGAATCACTTCATGGTCCTTGTTCTCTGTTCCAGGGCGAGAAAGGCAGGCGTGGAATTGATGGCATCGATGGCATGAAGGTGAATCTCTGTTCCACAGCACCTTGCTTGGCCTGAGCACATCTGCCTTTTGCCCCTCCAAAACCATTGTGGGGTCTAGGGATGAGGCCTGTGGGGCAGTGGAGCTCCCTCCCTGCAGGGCCAGCCATCTGCCAGCCAGGGATGGTGCTGGAATGGCCCTTCCAGGAGTCTGAGATGAGGGATGGGGTCTTCCCATGAGTGTCACTCACTGGGGACCCCTGATTTGTCTGGCTGACAGGGTGAAGCTGGATATCCCGGATTACCTGGCTGCAAAGGCTCACCTGGATTCGACGTAGGTACCCTGTGGGTGCCCCTTGCATGCAGATGAACAGCTCTGCCATGATGGTGTGTGGCAACAGGGAATTGCTTGGAAATGTGCAATGCTTTTCCCAGGCATGGCACCTCGGGGGTGACCCTGGGGCAGTCTGCCTCGTCCTTGCCTGGAAGCTGTCCCCTGCTGCCCAGGGCTGCCTGGGATGCAGCTCTGGAAAACATTATCCTGGCATTGCAATTCTCCAGTTTGCCTGCTTTTTCCATGCTCCTGGGATGACACATTTGTGGTGGGACCAGTGTCACTGTGGTCCAGCCACAGCAGCCCAAAGCCACCTTTTCTGCCATTTTCCTCTGAGCTTCAGAAGTGTTTCAGCAGTGTGGGTGCAGCATTGCTTGCATGGCTCCATGGTGCAGGAGTCCCTTCTGGCCATGTCCCTCCTGCCCATCCCAGCAGGGAGCTGCCTGCCAGGCTGCTGGGATGCTCAGTCCATGCCCAGTTTCCTGTAGATGGTGTCACCAGCTGAGGTTTCAGTGATGCTGCCTTGAATTTCAACAGGGAGCTCAAGGCCCGCCCGGACCAAAGGGAGATCCCGGTGCTTTTGGACCCAAGGGAGCAAAGGTAAGTTGCTCTGCCCAGCCTCACACAGAGGAGGGATGCTGGGACCCCTCTTCTGCAGGAGGGAGAGGTGGAAATTCTTGTACTGCTTGGGGCGAGCCTCTCACAGAATCAGAATGGCTTGGATGGGAAGGGACCATAAAGCTCATCTCGTTCCACCTCCTGCCATGGGCAGGGACACCTTCTGCTAGACCAGGCTGCTCCAAGCCCTGTCCAACCTGGCCTCTTCACTAGAGGGTGGCCCCCATCACCCACAGGGTGCCCAAGGCTCCTGGGTGCCCACAAGCCTGGCACAAGCATCCCTGAGATACCAGGGGAGTGCTGTGAAAGGGTGGCTTTCACTGGGAGTGGAGTGGGGAGGGATCTGCTGGCGTGGGGAAACACTAAGCCCTGAAAGAGGCTTGGGGTGCACTGTGGCTCCTGAGAGCCTCTGTGCTGTGGGAGCTGAAATCCACTGCTGGATGCAGTCTTGATGGTGCCTTGTGTTCTCGTGAAGGGGGAGCCTGGGAATGACGGAAAGCCTGGCCGACAAGGGATTCCCGGCAATCCTGGAGAGAAGGTGGGTGAAGAAGTGTCTGAACGTGCTCTGCTCTCTGTGAGAGGGAGAGGACCCCTGCTCCAGCGTGGGCTTTGAAGCAGAGCTTGCCCAAAGTTCTGCAAGCATGCAGGGCTTTGCTCCAGAACTGTCTGACTTCTCCTTTGCCTCCCTGTGCCTTGCAGGGCGCTCCTGGGAACCAGGGTGAGCCTGGACCAGCAGGAGAGACTGGTGACGAGGTGAGTTCTCTACCTGTGATGCCCCCGTGTGTGCTTGCTGGCCATCCCCACCCCCTGACCACCCGTCTTGTTTCTCCACAGGGTGCTCCAGGTGAGGATGGTCCTCCTGGAGAACGGGTAAGTGAGGGCACCTCTGCCAGGCATCCCACCGGGGCACAGGCTGGGGCTGGTACCCTCTGGAAGAGGAGGGGGGAACCTGGGGCTGAGCCTGCTCAGAGGTGGGCAGTGAGGGAGGGCTTTGCCCTGCTGGGAGAAGGCCCTGACTTTGAGATGCCACCCTCTCTTTGCAGGGCAGCAATGGAGAGAGAGGAGCCCCGGGCTCGCCGGGTGACCGCGGGCCGAGAGGAGAGCTGGTAACTGTACCCACAGGGCAGCCTTCAGTGTCTGCTTGCAGGCGGGGGCATGCTTGGAAGCCAGGGGCTGGGAATAGGTGTCCAGGGGCGAGCTCCACCCGCCTGTGGGCCAGCAGGCAAGCTCAGTGCCTTGACCTGCCAGTTTGGGAGTGACCTGCTGTAGTCCCCCAGAAACTGCCCCTTCATGCTGGCAGGTAATCACCAAACAGCCAAAGCCCAGAGGAGAGCATGCCCAGCAAGCCAAGAGCAGGTGAACAGCTGTCAATTCCTTCCTCACAGCTGGAAAACTAGTTAATGGATAGGAAAGAATCAGGTGTCCTCCTCCAGGTGCTCAGGGGCTGCGTGGGCTGCTGGTGGCTCAGGCAGGAGGGCACAGGTACCATCAGCAGCAGGGCAGCACGAGTGGGTGTGGATGGAAGGGGGAACACTCTTCCCTCCCCTTTTGAGTGGGAGTCAGTAGGAAAGTATGTTTCCAGCCTGCTGGGGTGAATCATCAAGCGTGAGCGTGGGAGGGACAGGCAGGAGCCCTCCACAGGCCAGGACAAACATGTGGCAAGCGACAGCCATGCCGCACGTCACAGGGAGGGGCAAGGGGAGCTCTGCACAGGCTGGGGGTGCTGGGAGCTGGGGCATCCCACAGCAGCATCCCATGTCCCCATCCACCGTCATGGCACTCATCCCCTGTCCCTGCAGCGAGGACAGCCGGGACCCAGCACCAGCTTGGAGCGGGGAGAGGTCTGCCGTGGGGAGGGGCAGCTCTGGCAGGGGGCTTCTGGCAGCCTCCCCCTTCCTGTTTACTGCTGAGGGAGTGTCGGGGCTGCGCACGGGGTGTGCGGGGCAGATGTGCGGGAGATGAAGGCGCGCCAGTGTCCTGCAGTTAAATTGTTCAGCAGACGATGGGCTGCTTCCTTCCAACTTGGAGTCCAAGCACGAGGCTGTGTAACCTCGCCAGAAACGCCTCGGGGCCATTTGGAAGTTGTGTTTTGTATTTGCTGTTTGGCTTATGCATCTGGAGGCTTCAAGGTTGCAAACAACAGCTTTGGGTCACCAACCTCTCAACCACTTCCCTCAAATTCCCCTCTCCTCTGCCTCCCTCACTTGCTCGCTCCTGGCCATGGGTCTGGCCGGGAAGGTGCTGCAGAGCCAGCCTGGGTTTGGCAGGCACACTGCCCTGCTGGGATGCAGCTCTGCTTGACCAGTGGAGGTCTGTTGGGTGAAAGGGAACTGAGCCCTGTCCGTGGGGTATTTCCTTCTATGGGAACTGCTGGGGTGCAAAGCCACTGAGACTCGGGTTTTTTGGGCCCTCCTGGGCTGTCAGCTCTCTGCAAACAGCCCTGGCTCAGGGTTCTGTGTTAGCAAAGGAGGGGGGACAACACTGGCGGTGAGAGGTGAGGGTGTCTCTCTCTTCATCTGTGGCTCAGGTGATTTCCCATGGAAATCCCCTAGCTCCACAGGGATGGCAGGCTGGAGGAAGGATGCTGCTATCCTGGAAGCTGTGCTCCTCTCCATGCAGACTGCCCAGGGCAGGAGCTGCTCTAGAAGAGCAGCCATGGGTGCAGAGTGTGGCTAGTTTGGGTCCAGGGCCAGGTCTGTGTGTCTGCAGAAGATGAATCTCCTCATGCTTTTGCTTTTCTGGCACAAAGTGGGCTGAAAAATGTCTCCTAGAGGCAAGCTTCACAAGGCCTCCCTCTTAGGGCTATCCTCTTGGATTCGAGGTGGCCGCACTAGCCTGTCTTTATCTCCTTGCATCTCTGACAGCTCCCTACTCAATTCCCAAATCTGCCTCAAGCCCCTGCCTGTTTGGATGACTGCATTTCCACCCCGCTGTGGGTGCTGCACCCCTGCTCCCCATTGCACACAGGTCCCTTTGCACCCACGGCTGCTGCTCTTTGTGCTTCTCATGCCCTCTGTGTGTGCTTGCAGGGAGAGCCCGGCCCACCTGGTGACCAAGGGCGGGAAGGACCCCCCGGACCACCTGGCGACCAGGTAAGAGCTGGTTTAACCTTCTGGATCCGAGATGGAAGTGGTTGGGGTGCCAGGGAGAGTGGGATGGGGGGGTTTAACTGATGCCACAGCATCCTGGGGCAACTTCTCAGCATCTTCCAGGCCAGGAAGCAAAGCTGGTGAAGAAGGGCAGGGATTTCTGTGAGAACCCAGGATATGAACAGGACTAAAAGAATGGAGACTTTGGGTGCTGGGCTGTGGGCAGAACAACCTGCACACCATTTCCCAATCCCATGGAAACAGATGTCAACACATCTGACAGAACTGGAAACTGGCAAGAGCAAGCTGCAGCCACGCACAAAATGTTCAGGCCTGGGGCCAGAAGCTGCTCACCTTAGTCAGGGGTGTCAGTGAGACATCTTGTGTCAGTGAGGATATCCTGATGTGGCCTCAGCTGTGTCCCAGCCTGGTGGGATGGATCCTGCTTCCAGCCAGCCTTTCCTGTTAGGAAGAGGAGAAAGAATGGTCTCCCTGCTCTCACTGAGCCCGTGGGCCACCAGTTTTCCCTCCCCACCACTGGACTTGGTTCAAACCCCTGTCAGAGAAGGAAGCATCACAAAAGCAGCTCCGGTGCCTCCCCAGGCCAGAGGCTGCCCCAGCGTTCCCACCACTCCAGGGAGATTTGAAAAGCAGTTGTGCAGTGAGGATGATTTTTCCATGAGCTGAGGAAGAATGCTCATGTTTGGCCAAATTAAAAATAAATGCGTAATTAGGTTCGGGTAAGAGTGGGCCCTTGGCAAGCACAAGTATTTTTCAAGCCGTGTTATCTGCAAGCTCTGGACTTTGGAGTGTGTTTCTCTTGGCAAGGGGAAGGCGCTCCCGCTAACCTGTGACTCCCTTTAATCCCGTTTCTATCCAAGAGGAGCTAAAGGCCAGCGTGCTCTCTTCCTGATCCTCATGGACAGGTTTGGTGGCCCTTCTGTCTTCCTGGCTGTGGTGCCCATCCCTTCTGTCGGGTCCTTGTCGCTCCCAGAGAAGCAGTGGACAAGATTTCCTCACCCAAATCCTGCATCATCCATCATAAACTCCTCTGGGGCCGTGAGGGATTGGCGCTGTGCTGCTGCAGTGAGGATGAGTGGCCAGCGTGAGCCAAGGGTGCCGTGGCTCCAGCCTTGGCTGGCGTGAAGGATCACAAGTTCCTGTCCCTCCTTCCAAGATTTCTCTCTTCTGGGCTTTTGTGCAGAAATAAGGTCACATGCCTCGGAGCAGTTCAGTGCTCTGCACTGTGCAGTTTTGAGATTTCTGCATCCACAAGGACACCTTTCCTTGGAAGAAGGGTGTGTACGGTGTGCACAGATGTTTGTCACCAGCTCTCTGCCTCCCTCTGTCCTCTGCCTTGCCTGGGGCTGGTTGCACACCCAGCTTCACACGAAATTCTGCCTGAACATTGGGACCTGTGGGCCAGCCCAGCCGTTGTCCACCATCATATCCCACGTCCTGCAAAGCAAACCCTGCAAAGGGCTGTGGGCACTGAGCAGAAGGTGGAGGGGCTCCCTTGGGCATCTGTGGAGCTCTCAGAGCAAAGAGCCCTCCTCCTGCCTCCTCTCCTCTCTCGTGCTGTCTCTGGCCAGCCCTGCAGCTGGCAGAGCGAGCGGCCACTGCCCAGGTGGGATGTGGCAGAGTGACAGCTTTGGTCTGTTCCAGCACACGCTGCCAGGGCTCTGCAGTTTCCTGAGGACAGAAACTCCCCAGAGCCAGCCTGGCTGTGACCCAGACACGTCCAAGCCTTGAGGCACAGGGAGGTTTGTGTCACCCTCAGGGTGGTGTGCTTGCACCAAGGACTGTCCTCCAGGAGCACCTCTGTCACAGCCACTGAGATGCCACTGTGCCACCCAGCTGTGCTTTGATGCTGGAAAGCATCAGCCTGCCCTCCCTGGTCCTCTTCCCACCAGGTGCTCTGCTCCTGGGGTGAGCTCTGAAGGAGAGGGATGCCTTCGGGTGCCTCGGCTGCCACTGAAAGCACATGATGTCCGGCCCATACCTGCAGTGTCACACCTTGGCCCAGAAAGCTTTCTGGTTTGGTTCATGCTCAGCAGGGATCTGCCTCCCACAGGGTTTTGCAGAGAAAATGGCATAAGGAAACGTGAGAAGGTGTGAGGAAAAGGAGGAGCCAGGCACAGCTCCTGAAGCACCTCCCCACCAGCATTAACCCCCATCAAGAGGTCCTTTCTTGGGCTGGCCAAGGTGGAGTTGACTCACCGATGGGCACCTCCACCCATCAAATCACAAAATGAAGGGACCAAGCGCCTCAGGCAGGAGCGGCAGCAAGAGAAACCCCCCTTGAGAGAGCTCTCTGTGTTTCCCTAGGGTGAGCCCGGACCCCCAGGACCCAAAGGCTACAGGGGAGATGACGGCCCCCCCGGCAGTGAGGTCAGTGCTGCTTCATCACCACTTCTGCGGGGAGGGGGTGCAGGGAAGAGCAGGAGGTGCTGCCCCTTAGGCTTTCCCCAAATCCCATGGATACTGGAACCCTATTGAACCCGTTGGTACAGGCTCCAGTGCTTCCCAGCAGACACAGCAAGGTGTTTCCGTGGGTCCCTAAGGCCACAACTGCCTTTTCCCCCACCTCCCACAGGTCATTCCTTGGAGAGGTTATAGCCACACCGCAAACCACACAGCTTCCCATCACAGGAGCTGGGGTAGATGCTCACTGGGGCTAGCCACCTGAATCTGCCACAACGTTTGATCCCCAGGGCAGGGAGCAAATGGAGCCCCAAGCACAGCTGTTGGCTTTCACAGAAATCCTAGAACAGTTTGGGTTGGGACAGACCTTAAAGCTCATCCTGTTCCACCCCCTGCCCTGGGCAGGGACACCTTCCACTATCCCAGGCTGCTCCAAGCCCTGTCCAACCTGGCTTGGCACACTTCAGGGATGGGGTAGCCACAGTTTCTTTGGGCAACCTGTGCCAGGGCCTCCCCACCCCCTGAGTAAAGAACTTTTTCCTCACATTTAATCTAAATCCTCACATTGCTCTTGTATAAGCAGAACACCTCCACAGTGGGCTCGTGTTGGTAGCTGGTTGCCTCAGAAGTCATTGTCTTCCCAGCTCAGATGATTATGTACAATGCTTGATTGCTTCTTCTGCCCCTTCCAGGGCCCAAAGGGATTGCCTGGAGCACCTGGGCTGCCTGGAGACCCTGGGCTGATGGGAGAAAGGGTGAGTGGTGCTGCTGGGGAGATACGCTGTGTGAGGAGAGCAGGATCCTGCTGCTGTGCTATCTGAGGGGTCCACTTTTCTTTATCTCACCTATGTCTGCCTTCCTTTCCAGGGGGAGGATGGTCCTCCTGGGAATGGCACAATTGGATTCACGGGTGCCCCAGTAAGTTTTTTGTGCTGCCTTGAAACTGTAATACCATTATGTCTACTTGTCCAACCTAACACGCTTCCTCTTCTCCATCCCCAGGGGCAGCCAGGAGACAGAGGCAACCCTGGCATTAACGTAAGTTAACAGCCACACAGGATTTGCCCTTGGTGGTGGTGTGGCACTTGGAGCTTCTCCATCAGCTGCATGGTGGAATGGGCTCCCCAAAGCAACCTGCTCCTCCAAAACCCTCTTCTCCCTCTGCCCACCTCTCCCTGCAGTGGATGCTTCCAGTGGAAGTGTCCTGCTGTGGCTGTAACACCCAAGGGCAGCAGCCTGGGCTGGGTGCTCTCTGAAGCAGTCCCAGAGCCAGAGTCTGGGGTTGGGAGTGTCACCCAGGGGAGCTGGATGATGCCATGCTGGGGGCTTGATTTAGTGCTGGGTTAATGGTTGGACTCAATCTTAGAGGTCTTTTCCAACTGAAACGATTCCATGAATCTGTAGCGGTGAAAGCCACCTAAGATCTCTCTATCAAGAGCAGTGAAATCTGGTGCTGGGGAGCCCATGTGCTGCCCTCCACCCCTGTCCCAAGCCAGCTTCCACAAGGTCACCACATGCCAGCACCAACTTCTGACAACAGCCAGCCACACAGCAGTCTCATCCATGCTGTTTTTCAGGGAACAAAAGGCTATGTCGGACCTAAAGGTGATGAAGGAGAAGCTGGCGACCCTGGCAATGATGTGAGTAACCTGTGCAATGCTGAGCTCTCTTTCCCTGTGAGCACAGTGCAGGAGCCTTGGGCAATGATGGGCCAGAGCCCATCAGACTTTGTAAATCTTTGAGCACCCTCTGCCTCTGAGCAGTGACTGATGGATGGCAAGGGGAGCTCTCCAGGTCTTCATTTTGTGGTGTTCTACAGCTGGCAAACCTCCACATTTGTTAGGCTGAGGCGGGCATCACCTCTGCATGGCTTTGTATGCTTCCAGGTGGCACTGGTGATCTGAGCTGCATCGCTGCCCCATGGAGGCAGATTTCCCCAGTGTCCCTTCCAAGTCCTCATTTAGTTGGGAACAGCAACGTGAGATATCACTTCAGCGGTGAAGCAGGGCTCATCAGACCTCTGAAGGGAAAGGTGCTGCCCCCTGACACACACAGATTTATGGGTTTTGGTTTTGTTTTCATTCCAGAACCTGACGCCTGGGCCCAGCGGCATCAAAGGAGCAAAGGGCCACAGGGGACGTGAAGGTCCCCCGGTAAGTAAGGACCCTGGCAGGGTTGGCCCCAATGGCATCCATTCATCCCTCCATCCATCCCTCCATCCCCTGGGTGCTCTAGGAGCAACACCAAGCCATGGCACACATTGTGTGTCCTCACTGCCTTCCCACCTGGGTGTGCATGGCACATGTGGAACTGGATCTCCTCCTTCCACCTCCGTGCAGCACCAGGGCATCCTGCAAACAAGCAGATGTCCCTGCTCCAAGCCCAGTGCAGGGGCCAGCAACTGGGAAGCCAAGAGGCTTTTCCCAACTCTGCATTGCTTGGCAAGGTATCATCAGAGTATACCACTGATAGGACTGACTGCTCCCATAACTCCTCTGTGTTTCTGTCTAACAGGGACCACCAGGACCCGTGGGCCCTCCAGGACCAGATGTGAGTGGGACAGGATTGGGGTGCTGCTTGCTGGCCTGGTCTGTGCATTACTTTTGCTGTTAATCAAACATTTCTTTTCCTCTGTTTTCAGGAATGTGAAATCTTGGACATCATCATGAAGATGTGCTGTGAGTATCCCTGTACCTCTCCTCCCACCCTGTTTAGTACCTTGCTAGGCAGGAGGCAGCTGAGTTTTCCCTGTTCCCAGGCAGGGGAATGCCATCCATGGGCATCTCTCCCCTTTCATGAGTCACAATTAAGTCCCCTGGATCCAGGGACCTCCAGCTCTCTCTCTAGAGTAGCTCATACAACTGTGTCTCACTTGTACGTGGTGCAGACTGGTTTGTCTGTGGTTCTGTGCAGGGAAAATATGAGCAAAGTTGTGTAAAATTGATTGGCCCATTTTGCAATGTTCTTTTTTCCCCAATATCATGGTCTAATATTCCCCCCTGGGGGGCCTGTTTTGGGGTGTCCTGCCATGGGGAGAAGCAGCACACGTGCTACAGAGGATTTCTGGCCCATGGCCAGTAAGGAAGTGCTGGAAGGACACAGGGTACTTGGGGAGCTGACTTTGAGCTCTATACTCTGGTGATTTACTTAGCTTTTATTTTCATTTAAATAAGAATGCATCAGCATGTGCAGAAACAAAGCTGTGCTGTGTGTGGTGCTCCAGGTCAGGGCATCACAACCTGAAACAGGAGAGAATCTGGGTATTTCAAGTGGGAGGGAAACCTCCATGAGCTTGGATTGTCCAGGCCAGGTGTCTGTGGGTTTGAAGAGACACAAACCTGCAGTCTGCTTTAGGGTGTGAAAAACCCTTTTGTCAAGCATTTTAATGTTCTCTCTTTCTCTCCCTTCTCCTCTAGCTTGCTGCGGTGAGTGTTACTTGGCAAAGTTGCTCTGCAAACATTTGCTAGTCCTTCTCCTTCCTTGCACCCCTCCCTTTCCCTGCTCCTTGCCTTCTGTTATGGAGATGCAGTGAGAGCCTGTGAGACAGAACCAGGCATGAGCCAGGCAGGGGAGGCCAGGAAGCAATCCCTGAGGGTGCCACACGGATTAGAGGCTGATGTGGCTTAGTCCTGCAACTGGAAAACAGTTGTCAAGGTGCCCTGTGCCAGCAGGGTGGATTTTCTCCACCCTTTTTGCAGTTGGGATGTCTGTTCTGGGCACACTGTGGATCCAGCTCTGTTCCTCTTCCTTCCAAATCCTGTGCTGGTCAGCAGAGGAATGTGCTGGGCTTTCTTCCCTGATGCTGCCCTGATAGGTTGGGTTTGCAGTCCAAAAGCTTGAAGGGAGAGCCAAGGGCACATGATGTTCTTCAGCTGTGAGAAAGAGGGGAGCAAGCTGAGTCAGCCTCCTCCAGCCAGCCCACCAGTGTCACCTCTGTCCTGCTGGGCTGGGTGAATGGAAGAAGTGAGAAGGCTTATGAGGAAATGGGTTATGGAATAATTACTGGGTGGTTTAAGGGTACTCACAGCCTGGAAATGCTGCATGTCTTAATAGGGAGCAAATGCACATGGAAAAGTTTGTAAACTGGCTCTCAAGTCTCCTATGCAGCTATTTTTCTGCATTTTTTTACCCCGTGCTTTGGGGGCGGATGGGGCACAGGCACCCAGCTGGGCAGGGCTGCAGCAGGCATCAGCTGCTTCCTTTGGAAATGCCTCCCTGCAAAACGTGTCCCTCTGCTCCTGTGCCTTGCTCCAGAGTGCACCTGTGGTCCTGTCGACCTCCTGTTTGTGTTGGACAGCTCGGAGAGCATTGGCCTGCAGAACTTCCAGATTGCCAAGGACTTCATCATCAAAGTCATCGACCGCCTGAGCAAGGACGAGCGGGTCAAGGTGAGATTTCCACTGAGTGCTGTGATATCCTTGTGTGCACTCACTTATTTTTCACTGTAAGCAGGAAAATGGGGAGGTGCCTCCACTCCAAAAAGCCTCCACCAGGCTTGGCTTCAAGCTGGGGGTGGGTCTTCCCAAATCCCTAAAGTGGTGGAGATTAGACAGCAGTTTGTTGTCCCAAAATAAACATTTCATTCTTTCTGGGAAAAGAGACTCTGTTTCCTCCGTGTCCCAGAGCAGATGGCTCATGGAGCATTCAGTCAGCCTGAGCAATCAGTGTCTCAGTCTCTACCTTATTCTGATGAGCATTTCAGGTGTCTGGAGTGTGTTGGAAGTCTCTGATGTCCAGCCCCCACGCTTGAGTTTAGGTCACCACTTAAGCACTCTACTCAAAATGACCCTTGCAGCCCAAACCCAGCAATGCTGTTCTCGTAGTGAGTCTTTCAGTCTGAAGAGGGACACAAATGCTTGCTCTCCTTCTTACTGTTCTCTGGTAACCTGCTGTGTGCTTTATTTACCTCTGTGATTTTGAAGGGCTGTTGGGAATCCAGACTTTCCTGAAGGTATATCCAGCCAAATCTAAAGCACATAATCCATGAAGACACCACAACCTGCTGTTGAATACTTGTGTGGTGGGCGTACATGGGGGTTTTTTGGATGGCAAAGAGCCAATAATAAGCAGAAAAGCTAGAGCTGGGCAGCAAAACTGCTGTGTTGGAGGAAAACCAGGAGTCTTGAAAACAGATCTCTCATGGAACCATAGAATTCCCTGAGTTGGAAGGGACCCAAGGATTGAGTCCATCTCCTGACTCTGCACACAGGACAATTCCAAGAATTCCACCATGTGCCTGAGAGTCCAGTGGCTGCTGTTGAGACCACTGAGCTGTGAGATCTAGATTTGGGTCTCCTTTCACTCACTGACTCACCAAATTGGTCCCAACATGCATCCACTCCTGGTGGGGCTCTGCCTGCCTAGAGTAAAGCAGAGGAGAAACATCAGAGCCTGCCACGAAGGCGTTCAGGAGAAGCCATCAGCTGGATTCTGAGCCTCTGGGTTCCCCTGAGGTATCTGCCCCTAACTGGTTTCTGTTCTGTCCCACAGTTTGAAGCTGGCGAGTCCCGTGTGGGTGTTGTGCAGTACAGCCACGACAACACGCAGGAGCTGGTGGCCATGGGAGATGCCAACATTGACAACATTGGGGCGCTCAAGCAGTGAGTCTGTGGGGTCTGACCCAGGGACCCCCATCACCCCCTGTCCTCCATCTGCAGGCCAGCAGCTCCTGCAGCTGCAATGATCTAAATGCCCTTTAGCGGAAGGTAGTGGGAGGTGGCATCGTAAGTGGTGCTGAGGCTAAGGAGCTTGCCAGTTTTCCACCCAAATCCCCGTGCAGGGGTGTCTGCCTGCTCACAGGCTGTGTCCTGGCTCCTCCAGTACCCATGGCAGGCTCACTGGCATCTGTCCTTGCAGGGCAGTCAAGAACCTGCAGTGGATCGCCGGGGGCACCTACACGGGGGAGGCCCTGCAGTTCACCAAGGACAACCTGCTGCGGAGGTTCACGTCCGACAAGCGCGTGGCCATCGTCATCACGGACGGGCGCTCCGACACCCTGCGGGACCCCACCCCGCTCAACTCCCTCTGCGACGTCACCCCGGTAAGGGCCCGGGGGCTGCCAGGCAGCACAGCCCAGGCTCTCTGCGCCTCTCCGTGTCCTTGTGACGCCAGGCTAGGGCCCGGGACACAGGGGCCACTCGAAGCACTCCCACAAGGTGACATGCATCCACAGTTATGAGTGCATTAGATGATGAATGCATCCAGTGATGGACTCGAACTTCCCCGCAGGTGGTTTCCCTTGGGATAGGTGACATTTTCCGGAACCCTCCAAATCCAGATCACCTGAATGACATCGCTTGTTTAAGCAGACCGACCAGGCCGGGACTGTCCATTCAAAGGGACAACTATGCCGAGCTCCTGGATGACACCTTCTTGCAGAACATCACTTCATATGTCTGCCAAGGTGGGTGAAAGGCAGTGGCTGGAGGCAATGGGAAAGGTGATGAGGGATGCAGGATGCTCTCTGTTGTGTCCCCCCAGTCATGCTGTTAAGCAGGGGTGAGGGAAGAGAACAGAGATCAAATTTAGTTAAATACAGGACAAGGGCATCTCATGTCTCAGAATACTTGGTGATCAGGTCCACGTCCTCACCTGCTGCAGGACATGTCTGTCCACACCATTTTTGATGCACATTTATAGCCTTTGCACAGGTGGCAAAGGTGGGTGTTCACCTTCTGCAGGTGATCATCTGTCCCTTTTGTGGCTCTGTGAGACAAACAGTTTTCCTGGGTGAGCTGGTGGCATTAATCTCTCTTATTTTCTTAACAGAGAAGAAATGTCCTGACTACACCTGCCCAAGTGAGTATTGACTCCTCATGCCACACTGAGGGACTGTGGGTGCTGTGTTGGGGGAAGTGGCAGTTTGTGTTTTTGGGGATGCACCTCTTGCAGTGGGAAGGTTCCTGGGCTGGAGAGGTGAGCAAGATCTGTCAGACACTCTCGGGGTCTCGCTCATACACACACACACACCAGCCCAAAGCAGCTGAGGAAAACCCTAGGTGGTTGTTCCCCTGGCATCTCAAACCTAGAGAGGAGTCTGTGAGAGATCGTGGCCCTCCCAGGTTTTAGCAACTGACCTCATTACCTGCTTCCACTATCCAGTGGTGGGAGCATGAGCAAAATCAGCTCCGTGGCAGGGATATTGGAGAGAAGTGCTTGAAAACTGAGTACAGGGAGGGTTTTAATGGAGTTCACCTCCAAGTCAGAAGCATATTCAGTCCTCAGAATTTGCGTGGAAAGAAGTGAGGCAAGGAGGAGTACGAAGTGGTTCCCCAGACACGCAAGGAGAGCCACTGTATTTAAACAAGAGTCACTAGTTTATCTCAGCTGAATAAACACCTGGGAATGCAGCCTATCCTAAACCAATAAAAGAAGGAATGAATGGGTGAAAGGACAAGTGTAGGGCAGCACTGGGGCAGGGGGAAGAAAGCTAGTAAGAGTGGAGATTTCCCAAATCTGACAAGGCAGGAAGCCTGTGAGAGCCAGTGACTTCATCGGCTTTCTGTGGAAGAGGCAGGAGGAGAGCCAAAGTGTAACGAGCCCTGGACCTTTCCCCTTGCAGTCACCTTCACGGGGCCAGCAGACATCACGCTGCTGGTGGACAGCTCCACCAGCGTGGGGAGCAAGAACTTTGAGACCACCAAGAAGTTTGTGAAGCGGCTGGCGGGGCGGTTCCTGGAGGCCGGCAAGCCCGCCGACGACTCCGTGCGCATCTCGGTGGTGCAGTACAGCGGCCGGAACCAGCAGAAGGTGGAAGCTCAGTTCCTGTACAACTACACAGTCATTGCCAAGGCCATCGACAACATGGAGTTTATGAACGACGCCACGGACGTGAACTCTGCCTTGCAGTTCATCACAGAGATGTACCGGCGCTCCGCCCGCGCCGCGGCCAGGAAGAGGGTGCTGGTGTTTTCTGATGGACACTCCCAAGGGATCACCGCGAGGGCCATCGAGAGGGCTGTGCAGGACGCACAGAAGGCTAACATCGAGATCTACGTGCTGGCAGTGGGCAGCCAAGCCAACGAGCCCAACATCCGTGTCCTGGTCACGGGGAAGAGCGCGGATTACGACGTGGCCTATGGGGAGCGGCACCTTTTCCGCGTGCCTGACTACACCTCTCTGCTGCGTGGTGTCTTCTACCAAACTGTCTCCAGGAAGATAGCTGTTGACTGAGCATCTGGGTGGGTTTCTACCAAGGCCATAGCTGCTTCTGTCTCACCTAAAAAGGAAAACCAACAAAGCAAAAAAAAAAAAATTTAACGGTATTCTTGACCAAGCTGAGGAATTTCCATCTATGCAGATAACCATAGTGCCACAGCCTGGCTGTACATAGTCCCCTCCCTTCTCCCTCTGCTTCGTCATCTGTGTCTCTTCTCTGTTAGCCTCAAATTCCCTCACTGCCCATGATTGCCCTCCTTCCCCACAGCAGGAAAACACGAGCACACCTAGCAATAAGCCATCAGAACACAAATACCAACCTCATCCCACTGTGTTTTTGCCAAGAAAGAATCAGGACAAGGACTTTTGTACCACTAAGATCTAGCCTGGTCTCTTAAGGCTGATTATGCTCTTTTTAGCTACTTTTTTTTGTCGTTGTTGTTCATTTCCTTCTCTCTTTCATACATCAGTTGAGCACTTGCCCAGCTCACGATGATCCTAACCTAATGCTGTGCTTCAAGTGAAATATTCACACTTCAGCAAGCTTTGAGGGGGGATCGTTGTCACAGCTGGCAGGTTTGGTTCACATCTCCCATGCCTGGGGAGGAGGGAGGGCTGGACTGCACTACCCAAGCTGTGTGCAAGCATCTCTGACCTCCAGGGCCAGGGGATGGGACACTCACTTCCCAGGGCTGGGGTCAAGGTGGGTGGTGGAACATCCCTTGGCACTGGCACTCCCATTCAGGGCAGAGAGGCTGGGCACCAACCAAAGGAAGGACGGGCAGCAGCCTTTGGGGAGGGGGGAAACCCTAAAAGAAGCTACATAACTGCACTCCTTCACTTACTGATCTCATGGTCCTACAGTGAAACCAGGAACCTCATGAATAACCTGATGACTTGTTTTATGGTTCAAGCTCCATTCTGGAAAATCTCTCTGAGCCCAGTTAGTGGGATATTTTTTTTTAATTTTTTAAAAATTTTTTTTATTTTAAAAGAGCCTAGCTGACTGATTCCCAGCGAGCTCTCTTGGAGTACTGTTTCTAATGGACCACCTAGGAGTTAGGCACCTGGGCCCTAGGGAAACCCACTAACTGCACTATATATTGAATTAAGGCCTCATCCTCAGCCCAGTGATGTCAAGGGAAAGGCTGCCATCATCTCCCAGGGTCTTTGACTCACAGTCTACAGATATATTGACAAAGGTGCTATCACTTATGTGGGTGATGTGGGCCCTTGGTGTTTACACAGTTGTTTCCGGGACCACACTGAAAATGCGGTTTGTCTGGGTGAGATTTTGTTTCAGCGCTTCCATTGGTGCTCTTGCTATGAATTCATGCACTTCAGAGAAACCAACAGCGACTGCCAGGTATCGGCACCCCAAACTCTTTACTTTGTATCCAAAACCCCATTGTACCAGTTAGTTTTATTTTATGCCTGTGTTTTACTAAAATTGTCCACTTTGGAAATTTGTCAAATAAATTGTTTTCCACAGTCTCTTTGGGAGTTTGTCCGACTTGACTTCCTCCTTCCCAGATCTTGATTTTACATCCTAAGAGATCTCTAAAAGGTCCTTGGGGAAACTCCCAGGCCCACACCTCTGTGTCCCGGGGGTTGTCACAGCTTTTCACTGTGGATTCATGCAGAATTCCCCAGACAGCGGGGACATTCAGCAGGACATTGTCTCATGTCCTCCTCTTAGTCATGCTGCCTCCGCCTCCGTGGAGATGCTTGTTGGGCTCCCTGCAGCTCTGAGGACACCTCACTCACAGCTGGAAAGTCTGAGGAGCAGCTCTGGGGCGGCTCTGCGGGTGGCAGCTGTTTGTGTCAGATCTCCTGCTCTCCTCTCCATGGAAAGTCAGGAAAAAATGCCTTCACATTTGCCCTAAGAAAGGCGGTTTTTGTTACAGCTCAAGAAGTCCCTATTAATGGCTTGCCACAGTCCTTGGCAGGAGTCAGGCATGGAGGAACATGATAGGGACAAGCCCTTGGGCTACACATTTGTGGCTAGGGATGCCCAGCCCTCAGGGTGAGCTGCTGCCAGCAGGAAGGGGTGGGAAAAGGGGGCTTCTGTCCCTCCCCTGCTGTATGTTCCCCCTCACATCCCACCTGGCCCATGTCCAATGCAGGGATGCAAAAGGCACCCGGAAAAAGATCTCCCTGTCTTTGGGCTGGTTTACAGCTTTTTGCTAAGAAAGGTAGGTGGCAGGAAGGATCTTTCCTGCTTCTGTTCATTTTCTCCCTCCACTCCTAACCATGCCCTAGCATTTTCCCTCTGCAGAAAGGAAAATAAGATCCCAAACCAGCGAAAAGTGTCAGATTCTGAGCCTCAATGCTGGAGTGTTTGTCAGTTTTCCCCATGAGAAGAATCTATGTGTTGCCTTTAAATTCCAATTTGCCCAGAAGAAACACAATTTTAACAAGAACCGGGTGGCAAGCTGGCTTTCCCAGAAGACAGGGACCAGCAGGAATTTTTCAGAAGTGCTCAGCACCTTGTGTTTAGCAGTATTACCCAGTCTCTCCCCACTGCTGTGCACTGCTCAGGTAGGACTGTGGAAGCCCTGCCAGGTGTTTGGGACAAAGCTGGCTCCAATACGCTGGACTTATTTTGTCTTCCATTTCTGGTGGTATTCACTCCCCTCTTTTCAGTCTCAATTTTTGTGCTTCCATTACAGGGAAGGTCAAAAATGCCTCTGCCTGCGGGCCTGCTTTGTTAAACTTCAGATGTTCTCCAGATGTTCAGCAAGGGGGGTTTATGTAACAACAACAGAATTTGGGCCACATTTCTCTGTTTTCCTCTGACTAAATGCTCCTCGTTTGAGGCAACGCTGATTCACAGCCCTTCATGGGAAGGTGATGGCTGGGGAAGGACGGGATTGCTGAGACTGCTTTACCAGTGTGGTAGGACTCCTAAAACACATACCCAGCTGCTCTGGGGTGATTTTGAACTGCATTTTTAAGAGCCTTTCCTGTGCCTACGACTTTCCCAAGGAGCAGAGATCCATTGCCTTGCCTCTCCTAGATGTGACAGCCAAATAACTGAGTGTTCAAATGCCTCCTGCTCCTCTGTGGTTTGGGGCTTGCTTTAGCTTGTATTCCCAAGCATGTTTTAGTTTAAGGTTTGCATTTTTTAGTCCAATTGCATGGCTTTTCCCCTTAGAAGAAGTAATATTTTATAAGGAGAAAGAATCGTGGACAAACACTAGAGGAAAGACTGTAACCTATTAAGAAATACAGAAATATGGGGTTGACGCATAGAATTAATTCTCAGCAAACTCAAGGCCATGGAGGAAGACCATTCCCTCCCTGCCCCCAGCACACACTATCATCATCATCCTCCTCCCTCTTCAGGAAAAGGATTTAGGAAGCTGATGGCCTCCCATAAGGTTGCATGGGATGAAGCAGTATCACCAAAGCATGGTGTGGCTCTGGGAGACTTTTACAATTTAGTAACAATTTAGTTTTTGCTCATTCCCATCCATAATTAGGTCCCTTAGATTTAATAATGGGACTAATATCTAATATTAGATAATAATGGGACTAAATATGTTGCTATGGTCTGGCTAGGCTGAGAAGACTTTAATTAGAAGAACAATTAATTTTTTTTTTATCTACACTTAACAGTGCCTTCCCTGGTTTGTCCATAGCTAAGCCTACAGGCAAACATAGATGCTCTACCAGAGTCTTTCCACTCAAAATTTCTCCTCATTGTTTATAGGGAGTTCAGGTTGAATCCACAGTGTCTGTTTTCCGTGCTTTTCCACAGAAAACATATATTGTATCAGCAGAGATTCTGGAGGTGTGGCAGGAGGGGGACTGCAGCCAGGTGGTCCTCACCAGGAAGGTGAGATGCACTTCTGAACACAGTAAGGGGCACTGTTTAATTTCTATTTCCTTATTTTTCTTGTTTCTTTTAGTTTCTTACAGGTGTGGTCATCCCTGTCACACATGGAAACTGCAGCAGTGCTCCCAGGAGCACACTGGGACAATGACACAGCCCTTCCAGTGAGGACTGGGGATGCATGGAATGACCTGTCCCCCTGGAGTATTGCTGCAGCCCTTACAGCTGCCCACGGCCTGGGCAGAGCAGCGCTCCTGGTCCCATCCATCTCTGCAGACACCAGCAGGAGACACTTCTCAGCTTTGTCATCCACTGCTGGAGTTTAATATCCAAGCTGCTGAACCAGACAAAAACACAGCTGGGGTGTCTCTTCTTGATGGTAATATATTAAAAAGGGAAAATGGAAAGAAATAGCAGAAGCTGGAGGCAAAGCAGACCCTTCCTACCCTTTACCTCATATATCTAGAGAAATTTTTTTTTCTGTTTTCTTCACTTTTGGTTATGGCACTTTATAGAATCATAGAATCATAGGACAGTTTGGGTTGGAAGGGACCCTGGCAACTGTTTTGTTCCAAACCCCTGCTGTGGGCAAGGACACTTCCTACTAGACCAGATTGCTCCAAGCCCCATCCAGCCCTTGAACACTTCCAGGGATGGGGTGTAGATAACTCCTCTTCTTTGTTCTGGATGCGGCTAAAGGTCTTGGGAGATAAACTGTTTCTTGAGATGAATTTCCTAGAAGGGAAAAGCCGTGCAAGGAACTTGGGGCCATCTATTGTTACATCATCATCTGATTTGACTGCACAAAGCTGTAGCAGTCCTGATACAGCCACAGACTTCAGCCTCTGCCTGAGAACTTTTCTTTTTTTCATAATCTACTGGCCACATAAAAGATGCTGCCTCATCAAACTCAGGTTTCTTTAGTCACCAAGAATACGGCATGAGGAGATCATTAAGCCCTTTTCTACCTTTAAGGCAGGTTTTACCCCACACAGAGACCGTGTTCCTCCTTCCCTGATGGAGTTATTTATCAGCTGAGGTCTCTTACTTGTGTTTTCTTTTTTCTCTCATGACCTGACACTCAGTTCTTGTTTTAGGTGTCAGAAGCCTGCAGTAGCACAACAAAGTCAGGCTATGGCAGAAAGTCCAAAGATTTGTTCCTTAATCTTGAGATCTCTACCCATCAGAAAGGTGGTATAGTGACATGGAAAAGCCATTCCATGGAGCAGATTAAAAACCCAAACTAGACTTCTGGCAAGAAAAACCTCAAGACATTTGTTTTGCACAGTTGTCCTGGAGACTGGGAAGGGATTAAGTCACAAATTGTCTGTGCACAGGCAGCTTTGAAACAACCTTTGAGGAAGACAACCTCTGTTTTACATGTGGATCAGTAGAACGCAGCTGGAATTATCCTCAAGCTCCTGCCAGCCAGCAGCAAATAATTTTTGAAGCTGAAATCTGACCTGTTATCCTGGAAAATATGAGCCTCAGAGAGCTCCCAGTCACAGAGGCGAGCCCAGGAGAGACTTGGCAAGAGGAAATAAATAGCATCCTTCTGCAGAATCAAGCTGAGGAGGAGAGACAGCCTGCCAGACCTTGTGGTGCCCAAATCCCTCAGATGTGCCCTTCCTGGAAGAGGTTGGATGGGGCTTGGATCAACCTGGTCTAGTGGAAGGTGTCCCTGCTTATGTCATGGGGGGTTGGAACAAGATGAGATTTAAGGTCTCTTCCAGTCCAAACCATGGAGTCAGTTCTTTCTCAGGATCATCCCTGCATCTGCTTCATTTTTTCCTTTCATTGAGGATGCTGCCTGCTGGCTGCCAGGCCGAAAATCACTAGAAGTTGGTAGTTTCATTGCTAATTCCTCCTTGCCCTTTGCAAGACGGGTAATGCTCTTTGACGTCATTCCTGCTTTCCAGAAACAAGCTTTAGTAGTGTTAGGAGTGGGGGGATTAATTCCTGCTGGCACATTAGACCTCAAATGCTGGTGCACACCAGAAGGGGAATTCTGCCATGTCAGAAATGCCTCTTCTGCAGTGAGACCAAACCGAACCAGCCCACCTGCGTGGCTCATGCTGCAATCCAGCGACGCCAAGGCCTGCCCTGGCAGCCAAAGTCTTTGCCACAGAGGGCAGCCAAGGTTTCAAGGCATGTCCTGCATGTAAAAATACATTTGCATTCTATAGGAGCGCCCTTGGCCTCTGCTGGTGCTGCCTCGGGCCTGGCCTGAGGCAGGGCAGCACAGGCCGCAGGCAGTGTAGGCCTGAGCAGGCCATTTTGGAAGCAGGCCTCTCCTCATGGCACAGGCCTGGTGTAACAAGGCCCTAAAGATCCTTAAATGTCATTCTAAGGTTGCCCCCTTCAGTTTTTCTCTGTCTTTCTTTTCTTCTGTCCTCACAACCAAATGCCCATTCCCCTCAACTAGCATTTTTCATGGCTTGAGAGAAAGCAAAGCAAGCAGGGCAGGAGTAAGTAGGAATAACCTAGGCCCACAGTTTTCAGTGCTCCAAAAGCAGGGGGGAAGGTGCATCTGTCAGACCCTGGCTGGTGTTTCGTTCCTGGCTTGGCCCTAGAAAGCAGTTCAAACCTTCATAAACATGGAAGTGCTTGTCTATAGCTTCTGAAATCCCTGCAAATCCCTCTCTTGCCCTAAAATAATCCAAACCCTCAGGAGCTGCAACGTTTGCTCTTTCATCTGAGTCGTGCTTACTTCTGTATAAATGGGAAGTTCAGCCTGGATTATTTCTCTGGATTTCTGATAGCACCACCGGTGGCAAAAACATCCCTGCACACCAAACTATGTTTTGGTTAACATGAGGGCTGAACACAGTTACACACAGTATCTTCCACAGGACTTGAAGTCCTTGAGATTTTTCAAGGCAGCTTGTAAAACCAGCATGTTGCTTTTCTGGGGCAGGCCTGTCCCGGATAAATCCCGGGCCATGAGCTGCACACTGCCGTTTTTCCTGGCTCTGAGAGCCAGAAGCACTGGGCACGTACTGAACAGGACACAGCCCAGGGCGGCTGGATGAGCCCCATCTGGAGCTCCACAGCTCCTTTGAAAAGTGTGTCAAAAGGGGTCTGGCATGCAGGGGAAATGAGAACATGTGGCAGATTACTGTGCCTGAAACAAGCCGTCCCCACAGCAGCCCGGCATGTGCCTCGAGGCGCCGCAGGGTCCTGCTGGAAGTGCCACTTACTGCTAGGCAGGAGCAGCCTGGCCTTGCACAGGTTTCTCTCTGCAGCAGCCCTGGGCCTCACAGCTGCTGGGGAATGTTCAAAGAAGGGACTCCACCATGAGGATGGGGAAGGAGAAGCTGACTGAGGAGCACCTGAGGTCACTTGGTTTGTTCAGCTGGAGAAGGGGTGACTGAGAGGAGACTGAGGGGAGACTGAGGGGAGACTGAGGGGAGACCTCGATGCGATCTGCAGCTTCCTCATGAGGGGCAGTGGAGGGGCAGCCCTGATCTCTGCTCTCTGTGATCAGTGACAGGACTGAGGGAACAGCTGGAGCTGCATCAGGAGAGGGTTAGGTTGGATTAGGAAAAGGTTCTTCTCCCAGAGGATGGTGGAGCCAGGAACAGGCTCTCCAGGGAATGGGCACAGCCCCAGGGCTGCCAGAGCTTCAGGAGTGTTTGGACAACGCTCCTAGGTACAGGGTGGGATTGTCATGGTGTCTGTGCAGGGCCAGGGTTTGAAGTCGATGATCCTTGTGGGTCCCTTCCAGCTCAGGATGTTCTGTGACTCTGTGATTCTATCAAACCCAAGTTGAGTGGCTCCTCTCCTCATCATCACAAGGGGATTTAGGATTTCCTGCAAATTCAGGGTTCCTTGGTTTCACATGGTATGGTTTTTTTGCAGGGCCTGGGAAGCCCCTTATGGATGTGGCAAGACATGGCCAAAAACCACTGTGATGGTAGATGCTCCATGACTGAATGGTGAGTCAACCATGGCATGATTCAGGCATTGCCACATCCCAGGATCTGCCTCATATACTTTAAACAAGGTGGTTGACAAAGATATTTGAGTAAAATTTGTTGTTTGTGATGTCTGGTGGGTTGTTAGGTAAAGACAAGAGCTGGCAAAGTATTTTGGGAGATATTTTGTTGGTGGGATGCTGCAAAGCGAAGAAATTACAAGTTTGCCCAAGACCAAGACTGTAGGGGGCGTGGGAACTGAACCTCTCTCCATTGATTCCTGAATGCAACAGATTGCGTAAAAGCAGGGCCAAGAAGTGAACATGTCTGGAGTAAAATTATCCAGAGCTGTATCAGACAGGTCAGAGGATGACAAACTGGTCCATACAAGTCACCAGTTAGGCAGGGTGGCTGTTTCAGAAGTGAATGGCTGCTTAGGATCCCAAGAGCTCACGCCACCCTTCAGCTCTTGTGGAGTGTTACGTATTAGGGTGGGGAGGCCGTGGCACAGGATGCCCAGAGAAGCTGTGGCTGCCCCTGGATCCCTGGGCTTGGAGCAGCCTGGGATAGTGGAAGGTGTCCCTGCCCATGGCAGGGGGTGGGAATGAGATGGGCCTTAAGGTCCCTCCCAACACAAACCATTCTGAGATTCTCTGATTCTGTAATTTTTATGCTATTTTTCATAAGCTTGCATAGTTGAATCAAGCCTGTGACCATTTTGTCTCCAGTTTGTTTTCAGGCCCGTGACTGTGATAGCCAGATTAGAAGCACGTGTTCACTGTGCAGTTGTGAAATTGAAACTGAAGTGCTCAGTTGACCCCCAAAAGTCTCTTTTTGTTGCATTAATGACTGCTTGTTCAACACTAGATAGGACACACATGCTGCATCAGTAAAAATAGATTTATTGCTGAGCACAATTTTTTTCCAGGAAATTTGCATCAAAATGGTCCAAAAAGACCCTCGAGTTCTATTAAAACATTTGAAATGCAGTCTTAGATGTTAATCATTCAACAAATCAGAGCCTGCTAGCTTTTACTGATACCTTAAGAGAAATTTAATAATCAAGTAATTTTAACAGGACAAGAGGTAACAGGCACCAACTGAAACACAGGAAATTCCACCTGAACACAAGGAAACATGTTTTTTTACAATAAGGGTGGTCAGACACTGGACCTGGTTGCCCAGAGATGTCGTGTGCTTTCCATCTGTGGAGATGCTCAAACCCTGGACACTGTCCTGGGCATCCTGCTCTGGCTGACCCTGCTCGAGCCAGGGCTTTGGACCTGCCAGCCTCGACCATTTAGCTGTGACCCTGCTGGTCCCCACATCACCAGAGGCAACAGAAAGTCCTCCCTGCAGAGTCCTGGCTTAGTCAGGGCTTCAGAGGGTTTCAGGGTTTCACTCTGCAGTCCCAAAGCACTGCACAAAGCAAAGGAAAATTTTAGAGGGATCGTCTCCCCTTTAGAGTGCATCTCCTTGACTCAGAAAGGACTTGGAAAGTGTGGGTTAATGGTTATAAGCTTAAAAATGGTTCCTGACTTCTTATTTCAAGGTAATCCTGCTGGATTTGGGACCACCCCTGCTTCAGAGCAACCAGAGCCAGGCTTCAGGGGCTGGGCATCCCCTTGCTTACTATTTCCCAGTGTCTTTGTGTTTCTGGTCACCAGGCTGTATCTGGGAATGGTGGAGGAGTGGCAGGGGACATCTGCATGGTTTTTGTCTGTGTGAAAGAGCAGCAGTTACAGAAAGTGCAGGATCTTGTGCCTACTTTGCTGCTTAGTCATCCTGCAGTAACTGTGACTTGGCAGCTGGTCTTATCCCATCCCTTACAAATGTTTCCATTTATGGCTGGGATTTTTTATTTCCCTTTGCCTCCAATGGCCACACAGCTGGAAGGCCTCCAAAAGGGAGAAGCCATGGGTTTACATCAGGAGAAACCAGCTGTGTATATTCGTACCTTAAGATTGAAGCCTGTCTCACAGGAACACGCCACCCAGGATGCTCCAGGGATTCCTTAAGGGATCGCTTTGACCAGAAGTGGGTGCTGTGCCTGTCTGGTGGCAGGAGCACAGATGTCATTGTGGTTGTCAATATTTTCCTTGCCCAGGGCTCAGATAAGCTGGGAAGGAGAGAGCTGCAGCCATGTGACCTGGTTGTCCCTGTGAGCAGCTGGGTGCCGTGCCTGGTCCTGCCAGGGACACAGGAGAAGGGGTGGCCATGAGAGAGCAGATGCTGGAGACCCTCGGGGCTGTGCCCATCCTGAATGGCTCCTGAGTGCTCCTTGCTGGCCTCCGGGAAGAGAGGATCTGGTCACAGGGACTCAACATGTGGGATCCAGGTCCCCTCCAGGCGTTACAGATGTGCAGGTTTACGCTGCTCTGGAAGCCAATGGAAAAAAGCATTCCGGGCTTATGAAGAGCTTTAGGGCAGATAAAGCAGAGTCGTGACCCAAGCCGGAAAAGGGATGTGCCTGCTGCGAGCTTAGTGCTGTGCCTAGAACTGGAGCCTCTGGGGGAATGGCACTGGGATGTTGCACCCCATCTCGTGACTTGTCTTGTGCCAGTTCCCCACGTCCTGCCCACATGGAGAGCATGGATCAGTGGCCTCAGAACAACTGAGGAAAAAGCTCAAATAATTTTCCTCACCCAGGGCACCAGATTGGAAAAATAACTTATCTTTCATTTAAGGCCAGATTCCAGCAAGGCACTGAAAACCCTGTACTTTTTGCTCCTGCTCCATCTATTTTTGTGGGAATTTAGTGTGTGAAAGAGGTGGCTGCAGGCGGGGGTTAGATTCCTCTCCCAGCCCTCCTTTTTTTTACAGAAAGGGTGCAAAGATGGGAGCACTGACCTGGCAGCCTCCTCAGGTTACGGATAACCTCACCATGTCTGAATTGTTTCCTTTCAAACCTTTGGCTGGGTTCTGGATATTCTGTAGAAACACGAGAATTCTGGAGAAACCTTCTGCAAACAGAACATCGATTTTTTTCCATCCAAAATGGCCTAATCTCTGCCAGAGCTGATTCTTCCACAATTAAAGTATTCAGCTCTCCTGAACAGGGAGTCATCATGGGAAGAACAAACACGGTGTTATTGCCAGGACCTGCTGAGGGAAGTCCTGTCTACACCTCTTGTTATGACAAGGATTCAAGAACAGAAGATCAGAGCCATTTAAAACCATCCCATCACAGTGTAGAATCCCTCACCTTCATCCCTAATCCCCAAGTCATCCCTTTCCTAAGAGCTCGTGTCCTACCCAGTCCTTTCTCCACCCAAACAGGGAGAAGAACAGGAGAGAAGCTCAGAAAGGAGGGAGACCCCAAAGTGCTCCCCCCAAATCAGAAGCCGCACTGGGATGGGTCCTGTGCCAAGCACCTTCCTGATGGCCTGGATCTGGGACCTTCACCTCCCAGGGATGGAAAGTCCAACTGGCAATTTAGGGGGTACAAGGAGCTGCTGATGGGGCACTAGTGGGGAATCTTGGTTGGGAGGCAGCACTGAAACTGCCCCCAGAGAGAGGACAGTGACCCCACCACCACGCAGGGAGAACCCCAACACTTAGCGCAGGGAAATGGGGAGCTATGATGGAGCTGGGGCATTGGAGTGAGTGGGATGCAGCTGATGGCTCATGAGAGCAGGCTCCTGGAACACACGGTGTCCTGTGCAGGGCAGAAAATCTTTTGGAGGGACAAGTGGAGGGATATGTGGAGCAGTGGGTCAATCCTGCTGTTCTGAGGGGCAGCCCCATGGAGTGACAGGGCATGGAGACTGCAGTAGGTGAATATCCAAGTGGTGGATGTGTTCTGGGATGTCTGTTCTGCACAGGGAAGGAATGGAGGTTATTACAGGCCCTCCACAGGGGCACAGAGTGGAGATTGTCTCCTATGTGTGTTTAAACTTGTAACACCTTCTTAATTTTTGGTGTGTTGTAGGGTGAGGGACCATCCCACCCAGATGGTCCATGAGGAAAGGTAGCACCTGTAGAGTGGATCTGTTAAGGGTGTGATGATGATAAATGACTTTGTCATGAAGGAATGATGCAAACATATCCAAATGGCAGCTCTTACATACATACTCTCCCGAAATGTGGACTTCGGGCTGCATGAAAGCAACTTCCATTTCTGGCAAAGGACTCTTAAGTCACACAATGCTGTTGAAACTGGGCCTGGGGCTGGGGCTGCTCACGGGTGTCAGCAGCTCTAAGGCAGCAAAGCCAGGCTGTAATCTTTGCTGGCGCTTCTGGTTCAGGTCCTGTGTTCTCCAGCCAGGGATTTTCTTGGTGGCTGCAGCATCTACTCCCAAGGCTGCTGAGGGGCAAAGACAGACCTGGCACCTCCTGTGCTCCCACACCTCTTCCCAAAGATTTCAAGAGCAAAGCCCTGGACCAAAGGCAAGCTTGCTGTTTGCTCCCAGAGGCAAATCAGGACAGAGGCTTTGCCAAACCCAGCTGCTCTGTCCTGCTGCCAGCCCTCCGTCCTCCTCCAAGGAGGTGTCTGTCCACCGTGGGCTCTCGATGGGATCCAAGTGTTCTTGATGAGAGGCCTGGAGAGCTTAATCATCCCTGGTCTGGGGTTTTCTGTCAAGCACTCCTACAGCCTTCAATTATCTGGATTCCCCAGAGGGGATGTGGGAGGCTGATTTCCCCACAGGGCTTCCAGTGGCTCCTGCAAGTCCTTCCTTCCCCCATCCCTGCTCCAGCATCCCTTCTCACTGTGCTTGTCCTTGTGCCTTCCCGAGGGTGGGGTCTGCTGGATCCTATCTCAGTCACGGACTCACCTTTTCTCTCTTTGTGTCTGACAGAGATGATCTGAGCAGACAGGCCGTGGGCTCTGCCTTGGAGGCAGTGAGGTGCGCAAAGGTGAACCTGGGCTGCTCCTGGGGATGCTCACGTTGGCCTGAGCTCACACAAGTTCGGCTGTTAAACCTTGAAGCTTCTTCTCCTGGGAGCAGGTGAGCCTGCCACAACCACTACCACAGGTTTAGGAGAGGCAATAATTGTTTACTTCATGACTTCATGGCAGAGTACATTTTTATTCATTTACAGTAGTTTTGCTGCTGTCTGAAGATGTGGGTAATGCCAAGCCTTTTGGGACCCTTTAGAGTGGTGCAGAGGAACTCTCAATGTAAAATGAATCTCTGGCTTCTATGCCCAAGAAGACAATTACAAAAGAAATGAGTAATGCATGATTTCTTGCTCATTTCTGTGTCTCTTTCTGCATTTTTATCTTTGTAGATCGAGGCTGCCAGAGCCTGGGTGGAGGAGGGACAGAAGGGAGGGTAAAGAAGTGTAGGTACAAGAACTGTAGGTAAAATGAAGAGCTGCAGGTAAAAGGAGAACAGTAGGTAAAAGAAGGACTGTAAAAAAGTTATGTGTAAAGGAGGTGTATATAGAAGACAGTGAGTACATGCCTGCACTTTCCCGTCCTCGCTCTTCATTTTGTTTATTACACACTGAAGCTGGAAAATCTCAAGCCTCTTTGGACTGGAGATAAGCATTCCAGTTCCACTGGCAACCTTAAGGAAAAGGAGTATAAACATATGATGTTATTTATTGCGTGTGTGATCAAAATTATTTCACTTGGTGTTGGAGGTTGGGCTTGCGTTAATTAAGCGCACAGACTTTCAGTTACCCTGGTAAAAGGGGATGTTGCATCTCCGGCAAAAATATTTTAACTTCCTTGTGACCCTGATCTCTTGGCTTGATTTAAGGTGCCATCAGAAAGGAATCCAAGGAAGGATGGGATATAGCTCTCCTAACTCACTCTGCAGAGTATTTGCTTTGTCTCAGGGGAATGCCAGTTTAATAATGAACATTTTTTTGTTTTGTTTTGCTTTGGGGGTTTTTAGGGGGTTTTTTGTGTTACTTTGTAATAACACCTTTGAAATCAACTCAGATAAGAATCTTTGTGTTAACACTGATTACGTATCTAATTATATTGCATTTCTTACATGCCTGAAACTCCTGTTCAAACTGCTATGACACTTGGTGCAAATACCATTTTCCTTCCCAGTTCGTGTGATGGGAGAGGGGAATTTTTTATTGCTGTGTTATATTTGGCCAGGAGGACAATTCATTACGGAATTCTGCATTTCTTTAGCATAAAGAGAGCCACAAATGGGACGAGGGCCTTGTTTTGTGTTGGAGCAAGAATTCCAGCATGTGTGTAAGGGAAGGGGAGGTGTTAAGTGTCGTGCCAAAAGCACAAGCAACACCCTGCTATACGTGACCCGGGAGCTGAGCCGGAGGGCTGCACAGGGTTCCCTGGATCCACATCAAATACGTGAGAAGCAGCAGCCATGGAGCAGTGGAAAAGCTCAGCAAGCCCAGGAACAGCAGCTGGGTGGCTGCCCACCACCCTCCCCAAACAGGGATGTCTGGAGAGTGGGGCAGCTTTCCGCAGCCTCCACCCCGGTGGAGGGAAGCAAGTCCTGAAGGGCTCAGCACATAAAGCCAGGCCAAGGAGGGCTGGAGACAAGTTGGGACCTTGCTCCCTGAGTGTATGGTTGAGGTGGACACAGATTTCAGGGGTCTCACTCTGGTTCTGAGGCACCTCTGTGCATGTAGCTGTGGCACACACTGTTAGCAAGACTTGAATCAGCTGCAGAATTTTGGGGTTTCAAGTTATTTTGCAAATTATTATGATTGCAAGTTTAACCCGTGAAAACTTCGGCCCCGTATTCAGGTCATGAAAGGGGTGACGATGGAATCCCTTGCTCCAGGACTGCACTGGTCTTCCAGAGAGTTTGGGGGAATGGAAGTGAGTAGCCAGACATAGCTCCCTACCACTGCAGAAGCTCATTCCTGAGCCTCCCCCCACCTCCTGAGGGGAGATGAGGATTAGGGGTTTTCAAAAACCTCAGTTTAATGCTTTGTCTTGATGAGAATCTTTAGTAGCAAGTTGCAACCTGGAAGTCACAGATTTTCTTCTAGGACCTGAATCACAGGTCCCTAAAGCCAGCAAAACCCCTCTCACTGGTTGCAGTGTTGGGGTTTTTTCTGCATTTCCTTTCTAATTCCTCTTTACAAGTCCCACTGAAATGGGAATTACACATAATCTGCCTCAAGGATTCAGCTCCATACAAGGGCTGATGTTGGAAACACTCGTTTAAAACCCCAAGGGCAGAATATCGTGGTTGCAGAGACAAAGCTGGGATTAAAGACACGATTAGCTTTTCAAATAAATCAGCTCAATTACTGACCCCCAAGGAGGCCTTGCCAGGCCACCGGCCTCCTGAGGGAAGTCACTGGAACCAGGGCCAGCCCCCTTCCAGCCCAGCAGCCCACACTGATATACCCCCAGATTCAGAGAAAAGGGCTTTTTTCCCTATCTGCTCCCTTTCAGCCCCCTCTTTTCCCAGGATAAGGCACTAATTAATTCCTTTCCTTTCTATTTATACCCGTTAGTCATTGCAAAAGTGTCCCCCATAGATTTATGGTTCAATATAATGAGTATGTCTTGAGGGAATATTATTCATGCAATTAGCTGAAATCTAACAGTGAAAGTCTCTATTTTATTTGTAACCTTAGCCAAGTAGTCATTTCATGGTGGGGAGGCGGGGTGGCTGTAGGCTGTACCTCCAGGCTCCAGCAAATGTTTAGATAGGAAGAAAAATGAATTTTCTTTCCTAGGTCTGTACATGGCGTTAAGGACCGTGGGTGGGGTGGGATGGGATGTGACTAAGTTTAAAAAATGTACTCTTTTTTTTTTGAACCATCACTAGTAAAAGGCTAGGGAGGGGAATGAGGTTTCCTCTCTAAACTATGTGGTTTTTTTCTCTTAATTTCATGGAAACACCACTGCAAGTTTTTCCTTCTCGTTTCTCTGGTGACAAGAAAATAAAACAAATGCAGCTGGGTCGTTCTGCTCTCACTGTGTTGCACCACGAAGCCCCAAAGACACAGACCATGTGTTTTAACTCTTTTCCCTCCCTACCCAGGGCTGCAGAACTACAGATGGCCTGAAATCTCCGCAGAGATATCTTGGGATTATCCAGCATGTGCTCCAGATCACGGAGGCATCAGCCATCACTCTCAGGTCCTGCCCTGCCAGGGAGCTGGAATGCAGTTGCTTCACTATGCAAAGGTTCTTCTCCATGAGTCAACAAATTTGGGACTCAACTGTCCTGACTGGCTGCCTGGAAAAAATGTGCTGCAAGAGGGGAAAGCATCAAAAAGCACAGATTGGGAAACTGGTAAAAGGGGAAGTATTCTGGGAAAAAGGGTTTCAGCCCATCCTTTCCCTGCTCTGTCTCTGCTTTCTGTCCACCCATTTTTCATAGAGTCCTAGAATCTCCTGAGCAGAAAGGGACCCACAGGGATCACCCAGTGCAGCTCTTGGCCCTGCACAGACACCCCAACAATCCCACCCTGTGCACCCCTGAGAGCGTTGTCCAAACACTCCTTCAGCTCTGGCACTTGGGGCCACTTTCCTGGGGAGCCTGGGCAGTGCCCCACCACCCTCTGGGGGAAGAATCTTTTCCTAATATCCAAATCCTAAACTTAAATTTTTTGCTTGTTGTGTTCACATAATGGTCTTGTGTTGGTGCTGCCTGGCATCTCTGGGAGAACCCTGGGCACCCTCCCTTTCCCTGGCATCAAAATGCCTGAGATGGCTCTGCCACCCCCTGCATGGTGGTGAGGAGACCCAGAAATGCTCTGGGACTTTGCCCTGCCAGGAAGGATCAGTCCCAGAAGAGGCTGAGCCACCATGGAAAAGCTGACTCTAGACAACAAGCTTGGACTGAAGAACTGAAGGTACAATATTTATAAGCTCATAATTATGGCCTTAATTACTCCAAAGACCCAAAGAAATTGTGCAGCTTGGCACAGGAGCATCCCCGCTGTTTCTTCAAGCTGGTGTCCTCAAACCCATTCCGAGAAGGGAAATCTCGAGCAGAAGGGAGATAAATCTTGGAGCAAGGGCCTCCACACTAGTGGGGTCTAGACAACCATTTCAGGAGGATTATTAGAACTCATGGACAATCAGGCTTTCTCACCAGTGTATCTAAACAGTGCAGAGTCCCTTGGGATATCTTCATCCCCTAAGGCTCTTGAGCTGTAGTGAAAAAACACAAGGCCACAGATACAGGCCTGTGCCTGGCAGAGCTTCAAAAGTGCTGTAGGTTGGGAAAACCTTGGGGCTGTTTAAAATAAAATTCTAGAAACTCCAAACAGTCCTTCCTTATGTGTTAGCAAACAAAAAATTTGCAAGCACGCAAAAGCTGTGTATAAAAACTGGGTGCTAAGTAAATAAGAGCTGCAAGAGCACAGGGGACTTAAAAGTTAACACTGGGATATTAAAATAGGAAAAAGTACGCAAAGCCTCAGATTGCACTTGTGTGCTCATGAGGACTCTCTAAACATCCTGGAGCAGTTGGCTTTAATGGCCTAAATCCCAGGAAATGCTGCTAAAATATGGTATCAGATGAACATTCGCTTTTTTCTTCAGAAAGATTCCCCTTTGTGCCTCATCTTACCGCAATTTGAGAATGTCAGACTCAGTGGGAGCTCTTGCTCATGTGCCTGAACTGGGTTAATCTAGAAAAATAAGTTTATTTTCTTTTCTTTAGTGTATATATATATGTTCCTTTAATAGATGTCTTCTCCTGGGCAAGATCTGCCAGAGATGCCTTGGAGTCAGCCAAGTCTGTTTTGGGAGGATGGTCCAGCACAGGAGATAACTGTAGTAGGATTCTGATGGAGACCACCTGGTGAAGAAGAGGAGGGGAATGAAGTTTACTTCAGGCACTTGGACAAATCCTTAGAGCCACAGGAAAAGCAGTGTGGCTGGGCATGAGCACCTCAGAGGTTTCTGGAATGGTTTCTGGAAGGGCAGTTTCCTGATGGAGCTGATGAATGAACCAACCAGGAGAGATGATCTTTTGGACCCAGTACACAAACACAGGAAAGAACTGGCTGAGAATGAGAAGGATGGAGGCAGCCCTGTCTGCAGGGACCTCAGGGGGTGAGAGGGGTCAGCAAGGCAAAGAGCAGAATTACAGCCCTGAGCCTCAGAGGGGCAGGGGTTTGCCTTTGGGGTGAAGGAATAAAAACACATTGTACAAATTGAGCTTGGAAGTCACAGCCCTGGAAGTGTCCAAGGCCAGGCTGGACAAGGCTTGGAGTGACCTGATCTAGTGGAAGGTGTCCCTGGCCAAGGGAGGGGGTTGGAACTGGATGAGCTTTAAGGTCCCTTCCAACCCAAAGCATTCCTTGGTTCTGTGAATAGAAAGCAAGAATTTCAGAAAACGGCAACTACAAAAGGGTGTAAAATCCATCCTTCTGTTTGTCATCAGTGAAAATGCTGAGAATATCAACTGCATAACTCATATAACTCATTACAAAGAGTTGAAAACCAGCATCCATTGTTTTCAGTAAGCATTTAACAATCTTGGCCTCGTTTTTGGTTCTCTGCTCACAGTTAGAAAACAAGACCCTTGGAGACCACTGCATAACGTCAGAATCACGTGAAGGGTGGATGCAATTGCAGACAGGCAAAAGGAAACTACAGTAGCTGCTTTCCAGAGAAGTCATAAAGCTGTTTCAGATGTATACACATGGTTTAAAACGAGGAGTTCACATTTTATTGGGGGCTACAAGTCAGATGAAAAAAATAAAAAAAATTTAAAAGGAGCAGATACACAGTTTATAAAGGAACAACTAAACAAACCATAAAACACATTTCGGTTTACAAGGGGATGTAAATGAACTAGTAGCCATCTGTGCCTTACTTCCAATTCTGTAGAGTTGTAGAGGAGAGCAGGCAATCAGGCTTTTTTCTTTCTTTCTACTCTTCATCTTCCTCCATTTCCTCTCTCTCCATTTTAAATATAGTGGAATACTCAGTATCCATTCAGTACAGTGTGTTCTGTGAGCTGCAATAATAATTTGCAGGTCAGACAGAATCATAGAATCATTAAGATTGGAAAAGAACTCTAAGATCACCAAGTCCAACATAGAGGGTGAGTAACTAATCCATATCCATGCCCATTCTCTGCAAAATATCTTTCCATGACACCTGCAGTTCCACTGAAAGGAGGAAGAAAGAAAGGGAATTTATTTGAGGATTAGGAAAAGGAGCTAAAGGGAGCACGCCCATTTTCCTCCAGAGCTTCCTATGTCCTCAGCTCATTAAGAAAAAACCCCCTTTGTTACAGGGAATTAGCTCAGGCCTTTAACATCAGTTATAAAAGATGTGAAAAAACCCAACTTATCCAGAAAAAAAAGCAGCAGGATGTTCTGAGGCTATTTTGTCCTAGTTTCCACCACTTCAGTGTGCCTGTGTGTCAGACTGCCCCAACATAAGATAGGAACTCGCCGGATGTGCCCATCTATGACAGAGGTGTGTGATAATGATGATAATATTCCTACAAATGTCATGCAAATGGAGCCTGGGTAGGTGAGAAACACCCAGTTTGTCTTTTTTATGGAGGGAAAGTGTACAGTAGGGAGCTGTTCTGTAAAATATACCTCTCAGGGTATATAGGGTATATTGTCCTCTCAGGGACAAGGCATTTTGTCATGTCAAGCTGCAAGGAAAGGTTTTGATGTGACAAGAGAAAGTTCAAGAAGCCCACATAGAAAGTTAAATGTAGGTGCTTTGCTCAAGAAACTGCAGAGAAAAGACAACACTCGCCAGTCTGGGAGGAGGAAGGGGAGACGTGGAGGGGGTGGGTCTGTGCTCTGCTCCTTTCCACACTTCGGGCACTCACCAGCACTGCAAGGGACAGATGTGCTGCCCAGTTTTTGTGATAAGGCTTCTTGCTGGAGAAACAGCTTCTGCAGGGGCAGGTTCACCTAGAAACAGCTGCACTGAATGGATTAGAAGCAGCACTGATGGGTACCCGTGGGCAGAGCAGAGCCTGGACACAGCAGCAAAGCAGGCAGAACAAATGGCCTGGAATGTGACGTGTTCACTGGATCACTGGCAGGTGGATGGTTTGCTCAGACATCTCAGGTGCTGTCTGGTAAATCACAGTCATCAAAAGCTGGACCCCTCCTCTCCGCTAAAAATGCTCCAGGGGAAAAGGGACCAACCCATTCAGAGCTGCAGGAGAGTCCCTGGAAAGCAGCAGCCTCACAAAATTCTTCTTTTGCTCTTCAAAACAAAGTTATAGCTCAAGGAATAACAGGCTATGTTCCTGAAAGTCACTGCTGTTCTCCATATTTTTTCTTGGGACATTTGCCCCTATTTTTCATTTAGCAGAGCTAAAAATAGCACATGAATTTAAAAGTAATTTTAAAAATACTACAGCAACAAAGCCCTAGAGCTCAGGGAGTGTGTGGACAATGCTTTCAGGCACATGGTGTGATTTTTGGTGCTGTTCTGTGCAGGGCCAGGAGCTGGACTCAGTGATCCTTGAGGGCCCCTTCCAACTCTGGATACTCTATAATTCCATGATTCTGTGAACCCAAACCCAGAAATGAATCAATAGAAACAGGTAATACTCAGACTTGGCTGACTCTGAGCAAGACTTGGATATTTGCAAAGGCAATGGTTCTACGATTCTGTGCAAGCTGCTCTTTTTTGAAACGTTCCTGTTTTCGTTTGTTCCACTCAGGACATGTTACTAGGGTGGAAAGAGGACGGCAGGGGGGAAGAAATAGAAATACTATTTGATGGTATAAATAAAGATGTGGGGCAGCAATGCCAACTACAAAAATGGGGCCTCTCATCATGGAAAAATGAGACTTCTTCCCGTTCGTGTCAAACAAAGATGCCTTCAGCTCCAGAAGGGAAAACCTCCCCCCAGCCCAGCCCGAGCAGGGTGGGAGCGGCGGGGAGGGGACCCTCCCAGGTCTCGGTAGACCCACAGTGACTCTCCGTGGATGTTCGGAGCTACTGCAAACGAGACCCTGCCCGATTTTGGAGGAGGAACTCAGAGGGCAGTTCCAGACGGCCAGGCAGGGAGTAGCGGGACTGGGCTGGAGACGCCTCCGCTGCTCCTCCCGCTCCCTCATCCCGTACATCCCAGCGCCCAGAGCCCGGAGCCACCCTCCAGCCGGGGATGCGGGAGCCTTCCTGACACCGGCCACCCCACGAAGTCCTTTTTCCTTACGTTGCGGAGGGATTTGGGGGAGAAGTTTTGATGACCTCATTTTCCAGGTAGGCAGACTTTTTCTCTCCGAGTACAGGGGTTCTGTGGCTGCTTACTGACGGAGCTCCAGCCGGGAGTAATAGAAATCCCTCTGAAACTTCAGCCTGTGCCTGCTGGTGCTTACCGGCTTTCCAGCAAGGTGCCTAATTCACGTTTAGACAGTACCTGCCATAAGGGAATATAATTTTTTCCTTTACTTCCAGCTCTTGGCTAGTTTGGGTGTTTTCTCAAGGGTTTGCTGGGATTTTTCCATGTCCAAGCAGTGTGGGCCACAAACTACCAGGGCCAGAGGTCTAGAAAATCCCTCAGTGAAGGGGGTGGATTTGTTGAACCAAGGTCTTCCCTGGGGTAACTGGGCTGAGTTCAGCAGCTACAGTGAAGTGATGGCAGCAGGGCAGAGAACTGATCTGCTGCGTGATTCCCCTTTGATTTTTGGGGCTTCAGAAGACATTAATTAGACTCACCTGAGGCCCTTGTCTCCTATTTATGCTGAATTACATCAGCACAAGCTCCTGTGTTTTGGGAGGTGACAGCACATTTATGAATGCCTGTGGATTCATTGCACTTGATGGCAGGGCTTTGCTCCTGCCCAGCCTTCCTGTAGCCTGGGCTTTCCCTGGCTGAAATCCCAGGATAATTACATTGGGGCACCTGGAAAATATCTGGAGTCCCTGTAGCTGAAACCTTCCCCACAGGTGCTCTGCCCAGGGATTAAAATTACAAGGCATGTTTGGATGCAACCAGCACCGAAATTCCCTCCTCATGCAGCATGCAAACCACAGGCACACAAACGGGAAGGAAGAGGAGGTGCATTTATAAGAGTTTTCTTCCAAATGGGACATATTTTTCTTTTCTAGTTCCATTTATCAAACATTTGAGTGGAGAAAATGCTGCTTGCACAAGTGAGTGGCACCACAGGCTCTGCCTGCTGGGCATGGCCATGGAAAGCGCTGGGACTGAGCAGCAGGAAGGCTTCAAACTTTATTCCACGTATTTTAGCACAGCCAGCATGATTCTCCTTTCTTGAGAGTAATGCAATTTGCGTGGCTTTAAATTTATGTGGCTTTAAATAAGCTCCATGCAGGCAGTGTTATCTTAGAGAGCACAGCATCTCAATTTTTGCGAATTTGGGGCCAGTTTGCTCAGTTACAGTGGGTGTTCTGGTGTTGGAGGAGAAGTACACATTGCACCGGGGGAACTTCAGGAATATCAGTGCGTGGGACAAGGCAGACCATGGCTCTGCCTGGCCAGGTGCTTGAGGTGACATTTGTACTGCGTTGGGATCTGCTCTGAGGGCTAATCAGATGTGAGAGCCCAAATAACCAGCTGTAATTTGCACATTTGAGCCACTGCAAGTAATTTGTTTGCCATAATACCACTTCTGGTTTGGTTGCTCATGGTGGGAAGAGAAGCAAGCGGGGAACTTGGGTCCTCCTGCAAGGCCACTCTTTTTGCAGGGCTCTGTCTAGAGAAATCCATATATTTTTCAGTTATGTGTGTAACAGCCAGGTCACCTGGGATCTCAGTGTGGGAGCAGCAAAGATCATACATTTTTCTGCACCTGAGGTAGAAGCACAGACCCTCATTCAGGGAGAACAATGCAAAATAGTGCCCTCAAAATCTGTTCAGAGGATCCACTGCTTGAGATTCCCCATTGTTTTTCCGTTGTGTGCATCTCATGGGGAAAGAGATGAACCACTCAAAAATACAAATACTGCAAGAAGGCCTCATTGGAACAGAGGTCCTGCTCTGGCAGAGAGAGAAAAGTCAAGGAAGAACAGGATGGGCAGACCCAAGCGTTCAGGCATTATGAGTCAGCTCCCAATTTGCTCTTTTTGTTAGCTTTTTGAACTGTTTGTGTTCAAAAATTGCCTTCAACATGCAGAAAACAGTCTGAAATACTGGTGAAATCAGAGGTTTCCATCTCAGCATCTTGCAGCTGCAGGTGGGACGTTAAGTAAAATATCAAATGTGGGATTTGCAGCAGCATCACAAGAGCTGGTGGTGCTCTGAGGATGACAAAATGGGCACCATCCCCCATTCCAGCCTTGGAGGCCCCTGAAGTGGGGATTGGAGTTCCCAGCAGCTGCCCCACTGTGTATCCAGGGGGGTTAATTCCAGGTGGGATGCTGGTAGAGCAGGAGAATAATGTAGTGCAGAGTGGGATAGAGGAGATGGAGCAAGAGGACTCCAGGGAAGTGAGTTGTGTCTCGTGTTTTCAGGTGTCACTTTCCTGCCTCATCGTTCTGCCCATGGAGAATCCACAGCTGTGGTGCTTCACTGACCCAGTCCCAAGCCCCCAGGGCTGTGGGCAGGAGCCATCCTGTGCCAGAGCTGGCCCTGGTTGCCCGTGCAGGCCAAGTGCTCTGTTCTACAGTGCCTTCCCACCCACACACACAGAGGGAAAGAAGGAAGGAGGGAGGGAGGTGGTTAAACTCGGGACGCAGTGATGAGTCAGACACTTGGCCAAAGCCCTCAGCGCTCCCAGCCTCTTCAGAAGTTAATGTCTCCGTCTTCCTCAGCTAAAGGCTGGCTCTAAAATGGGGCTGTCTGAAGGCTCAAAGCTGTTGTGTCCTACTAAAGATCAGGGTCTCCTGCAGCCCTGTTTTATGGAGGGCAAACAAAACAAGGAAAGCCTGCAGTAGGCTTAGAGGGGTGAAGTCTAGATCTTAACTAAAACACCCCTTTAGCATGAAAGTGTTTTATCCTCACGATACCACTTTTATTCTCTGCAGCACAATGGAAGTTGAGCCACACTGACTTGTGCAGGAGCTTCATAGAATCATGGAATGGTTTGGGTTGGAAGGGATCTGAAAGACCATTCCATCCCACTCCCTGCCATGAGCGGGAACACCTTCCACAAGACGAAGTTTCCCCAAGGCCTAATGTTCAGCCTGGCCTTGGACACATCCAGGGATCCAGGGCCAGCCACAGCTTCTCTGGGCACCCTGTACCAGGGCCTCCCCACCCTCACAGGGAACAATTCCTTCCCAATATCCCATCCATCCCTGCCCTCTGCCAGCGGGAAGACATTCCCCCTTGGCCTGTCACTCCAGGCCCTTGTCCAAAGTCCCTCTCCAGCACTCTTGTTGCCCCTTTAGGTACCAGCAGGTGCTGTAAGGTCACCCCAGAGCCTTTTCTTTTCTAGGCTGAACGTTCCGAATTCTTTCAGAAGCACAAGCCCTAGTGAGGAGGAAGGCTGTCACTGTTGCAGGGTCTCAGCAGCACTGACACCAACCTTTCCAGCATAAAGCAGTTTGCAGAAGCCCGTGGTGCAATGCAGCTGGCACTGTAAACTGGAATGGGACACGTCCCACCAGGCAATAGCTGGGCACCACGTGGAGAGAGGTCTCACGGGATGCCAGGGAGGGCTGAGTTGCCTGTATTCTTCAGTAGTGCTGCTCCTCAGGCAGCTGAGGCAGCAACACAGCCGCATTGCTCCCTTGCCCTCCCCCTGCACTGCCAATGCCACCAAATGCACGCTCAGTGTCCCTCCCAGCCTTGGACTCTTCCAAAAGTTAGCCAAAAAAACCCTTCAAGAAAGAAGCTCTCTTTCTGGACTGGATTCGGGTCTTTTTCTCGTAACAGGCATCCCACATGCCCCTTTCTGGTTAGTGTTGAGCTGGCCACCATGCAGGGAAGCATCTCTGGGCCACCACAGGCCCATGCTGGTTGGTTCTGGGTCCTCCATATTCTGTGCTGGTGACAAGTGTTGCTTGAGTGTTGCCTGAGAATATCCTTTCAAATCCTGGGTTCCTTTGAACACTTCCATACATTCCTAAGAACTTTTCAGACTAGATCTCTAACTCTTCTACTACTTTGAGTTATCATGACATGATAACTCAATCATGACATAACCCTACATGAAATAAACTCCCATGTGCAGCTGGCTGAGCACTGAGGGTGTGCATTTCTTCAAGAGGTTTTTTATTTGTCCCTTCACTCTCTGGGTTTGCAAGGAGCATTGGCTGGCTTTGTGTCATGCCAGCAGAGTCAGGAGATTGAGCATCACATTTACCATGCAACTTGTGTTTTCCCACAGGCATCTGAATATCCTGAGGGGCCGCTGAGATGTTCCGACAAGCCTTGTTGTCCACTCTCCTTTGTCTGGCTCTAGTTCCTCCCCATGCCGCTCAGCCTGATGTGGATGTTGGAGATGTCAGTCCTACCTCCTGTGCAGGTATTAACCAAATAATTTGGGTCCCCTTTGTGGGCAGCGGTTTTAACAAAAACAATGCTCAGTTGTAGAACCTGCTTGCCAGGGACATTCCACCTCCCCCAGCCCTTTGCACTCCTTTGGTAACAATCCATCTGCGGGGAAACCTATACTCCACCCAAACTCATGTTTCTGGGTTTGCTTTGGTGTGCAGAGAGGTAGAGATGGAAGAGCTGGGGTCTGCCAGTGGTGGTTTCTCCCAGCAGGTGCAGTAACAAACACCAGTCAGTCTCCAGCACTCAGCTCTCTATCTGATGCCAGAAAATGGTTCACTTTAAATCTGGTGATTTCCTCACTTTTCAGTTGCAATACAGAGGTGATTTACATGTCCATCCTGACTCTTACCTAAAAAACCAAGATTTTCAAGATTGATTCAGTACTGAGCAGTGCTGGATTAATGGTTGGACTCAACGATTTTAGAGGTCTTTTCCAACCTTAATTGTTCTGTGATTCTATAGCAGATCTTAGGAGTTACAAGTTCTGGTCACTGGGGAGCCACCTGACCCAAACACGGGTGTCACTTCTAGAGCTGGGTGGGACTTGTGCTTTTTCCAGCATCGCACTTGGTGTGGATGTCTGGGGGACAGCAGAGGGGGTGCATGAAGTGCTCTGACATGCTCTGAATAACTGTGTCCGTGCAGAAAAGAGGAACTGCCCCATCAATGTCTACTTCATCATTGACACCTCGGAGAGCGTGGCTCTGCAGACTGTGCCCATCCAGAGCCTCGTGGACCAAATAAAGCGGTTCATCCCCTTGTTCATCGATAAACTGGAGAGCGAGCTCTACCAGAACCAAGTCTACATCACCTGGCAGTTCGGTGGGCTCCATTACTCAGACGTGGTAGAAATTTACAGCCCTTTGACAAGCAGCAAAGACATTTACCTGCCCAGGCTGTCCGCCATCAAGTACCTGGGCCGAGGCACCTTCACAGACTGTGCGATCTCCAACATGACGCAGCAGATCCAGACGCAGATGGCCAACGGCGTGAACTTCGCGGTGGTCATCACCGACGGCCACGTGACGGGCAGCCCCTGCGGGGGGATGAAGATGCAGGCCGAGAGGGCACGGGACATGGGCATCAAGCTGTTTGCGGTGGCCCCCAGCGAGAAGGTGTACGAGCAGGGCCTGCGGGAGATCGCCAACCTGCCGCACGAGCTGTACCGCAACAACTACGCCATCACCCAGAGGGACACCCTGGAGATCGACGTCAACACCATCGACAGGATCATCCAGGCTATGGTAAGGGCAGGGGGTGTAATGGGGGGCACGAGAGGAGTGGCGTGCAGATGCGGGAATGCTTTCCCCTTTTGTTGGGTTTTGGAGATAACTTCTAGCAGGGAAAGCAGAGCCTTTTCCTGGTTCTTAGCCAGGACCCCTTGGTTTGTGCCTCTGTTTCCCAGCATGTCTGGGCAGGCGGCCACCCCAGTCGTGGCTCTTGCTGAAGACCAGGCCATACCCCAGCCTGCTCCCTGTCCAGGGGCATGTGGAAGAGTGTGCCACGCTGAGACACGTGCTCACCATCAGCATGGTCTTTGGGACCCCACCTGTGAGGCGCTGTTGATCAGGGACTCTGCTGAGGGCATCTTTTACAGCCACCTTTACCACCTCCTCCTCTCCCTTACCACCACACACCCCTCCAGGGGTGGGCTGCTGTCTCCCCTGTGGGACTGAGCACCTTAACTGATTCTCTTCCTCCTGTTCTCTCCTTTGCAGAAACACGAAGCCTACGGCGAGGTGAGTGAGCAGCATCTTCATGCCTTTGCCACACCACACAGGTTTAGGTTGCCTGAGTTAGAGCAGACCAGCTCACACCCCAAAACAGCATTGACCTGAGTGGGATGGGTCCCTGCCCACCTATGGATCCAGGCAGAGTCTGGGGACACATTCCCTTACCCAGGGGTTTTAATGGCACACTGGACTCACTCCCTGCCTTCCCCTCACCTGCAATGGGTTTGGGTCTATAGAATAGATTTGTTTCATCACTTTGGAGGTGCATTCTGTAAGTGCTGCCCCTGCTGAAGCTCCCGCCCTGCTGGTACCACAGGGGCAGGGTTTGGCACACAGAGGGAAGAGTATGCAGGGGATGCTCCAGAGAACATGCCAGTCTCATGATGACCCCAGATGAGCAGGCCCCCACCATCTCTTGACACTTGGTAGTCTTGTTCTTCCAGTCTGGGCCCAGAGCCAAGCTATAATGAACATGCTCATAGCAACTTTCCACTCTTAATTTATGGGCAGCAAATTCTCTGTGTGCTTGTTGCTGCCTCAGCCCTGGCCCAGCTCGAGCCACAGCAGATTTTAGCCGTGAGTTCATGGGGAGAGGCACATGGAGAGCTGTGGGTGCAGAGCTGAGCTGAGTTGGGGATGCACACTGTCAATAGCTCAGTTTAATTTCTTGTATTTCAGTGCTACAAGATGAGCTGCCTGGAGATTGCAGGTCCACCTGGTCCCAAGGGATACCGAGGGCAGAAGGTAAGTTGCTCTAAGCTGTGGGAAAAACAATAATGCTCCTGCCTCCCACAAGCACTGCAGGATGCTTTAGAGCCCACATCAGCTGCCTTCTCAGGTAGCACCCAGACGGGAAATACCCCCCCAGCATGTCTTGGCCCTGGGAGGCACAGCCAGCACTGTGTGCCCATGTCTGTGCTGAGGCTGAGGCACTGCCAGCAGTGCAGGCAGACACCCGAGCATCCGCTGGGCACCTCCCACACCGGAGGACACCAGGACCGAGGCAGCACTTGCCACTGAGTCTCCCACTCTCAAAGCAGAGCTCTCACATGCACAGGGTGTCCCACTCTCCTGCCCCAGCTCTGTGTGCTCTGATCTCCCAGAAACTGTCATTTTCTCGGTCAGCACCAAGCCTGGACTTATGCTGGGTTTATTCTTTCCTTAGGGTGCAAAAGGAAACATGGGTGAGCCAGGTTCCCCTGGGCTGAAGGGACGACAGGTGAGTTGTGGAAAATCCTCCCTGCTGTTTGCTGCATCTCTGATGACCTCGAGCTAACTCTCCGTGCCTTCCTCCCCAAAGGGCGACCCAGGTATTGAAGGTCCAATCGGATACCCTGGTCCCAAGGTAAGAATCCCGTGGCCGATGGCGGAGCTCTTTGCATTCCCTGATTTTTGGTAAAGCAAGGGCAGCTTTGCTTCTCTCTCTCACCTGCCCATTTCCCATCCCAGACCCCTGCGCTCTGCTCCTGCTGATTGCCCAGGCACTAACACAGCGGTTTTCCTTTTTTTTTTTCTTCCTTTGTCTAGGGTGTCCCAGGGCTGAAAGGAGAGAAGGTGAGAAAGAAGAGACGAAATGGCTGGCTGGGCACTTGGCAGGGGCCGCGCTCCTTTCTGATGCACAGGGGGAGAGATTAGCTGCAATGAGGAAGGATAACAACGCCATTAACGCGTAATTGTGGACCTGGGGAGGGATTTCCAAGGGCATCCCGAAGCCTGTCTCCTCCTCCAGGCTTTGATGACGGTCTGGTGAAGCGGTGGTGGGTTTAGGATGTAAAGGGAGAGGCGAGGGGGAGGTGGGGAGGCGGGGGGGTTGCAGGCAGTGTCTAACTTCCTGTCCTCTTTTTCTCCCAGGGAGAAATTGGATCCGACGGACGGAGGGTAAGAAAGGACATTTTCTAACTTGCACGTTGTTCCAGCTCCCAAACCCTTGGACCGTGTGTTAATAGATCCCTCCTCCTTTTTTCCCCATGATCCAAGGGTGCCCCTGGCTTGGCAGGAAGGAACGGCACAGATGGACAGAAGGTAACTGGGAGCACTGGGAGCTGCTGCTGCTCCATTTCTTTACCCTCTCTCACCCCCACAGGCTGTATAGTTTCTCCTATCCCACATGCTAGCTTTCTGTTCCCACCGAGGTTTCTGTGAATTTGTCTGTACATTATTCTGCATGCCGTGTAGAAATGTGTGAAGTAATTCAGGTGGCAGGAGTGAATCTCAGAATATGCTGAGTTGGAAGCGACCCACAAAGATCACGCCCAGCTCACACAGGATGCCCCAACAATCCCACCCTGTGCCAGAGAGTGTTGCCCAAATCTGGTAGGACTGGGGTTGTGATCACTTCTTTGGGGAGCCTGTTCAGTGCCCCACCACCTTCTGGGGGAAGAACCTTTCCCTAATACCCACCCTAAATCTCCCAACACAGCTTCATGCATTAAGTGCTGTCCCTCTGTTAGCCAGCTCTCTGCAGGGCCTGGATGTGTGACCCAGTCCATGCTCCTGCTGAGAAGGTGATAAGGCCAGATATTTTGGGTGTAGGTACTTTATTTTGAGTGTTAATGACTGCTACAGGACATGGACACAGAAAGCTTCACAGAAATTTGGATTTCAGGGCAGTTTGTCACAGAATCTGAAAGTTCATCTCTAAACCACAGCTTGTGCTTAGTATTAGAGCCCTAAAGCCAAGTTCAAAGGCCTCACAACAGTCCCAGGCTTTGTCCACTGGCCAGCACAGCCTGGCTTTGCACTGTGTCCTATACCCAGCCCAGTATATCTGTGGGTAATGACAGTTCTTCCCGCTCCTCAAGTGCTGCTGAAACAGCTGTTCTAAAACATCCCTCAGTCCCCCCCACTCTCTAAAACACTAAAGCCCTTTGGTTCCCCCCAGTCTCTATCCCAGAGCTGTCTCAGCACTGGTGGCAGAGCTGTTTTGGGCCACAGAGCAAGGCAGTCCCTTCTCTCACAGCATCTGTCAGGCAGAGTGGTTGCTGCACACTGTCCTGTGCTGCTCTGACAGGACAGGCATGAGAGAGGACCAGCACAGCCCTGGACGTGAGTGACTGCCAAACCCAGCCTCAAGGGACATTCCCATCACTCACGATACACTCATGGGATGAGCCTGCCTGATTTCCTTTAGTCTGCTTTTCTCCTCCACTTGTCTCTGCACACCCCACCCCAGTTTAAGGAATACACTTGCTATTTATTCTCTAGCTGGTGACAGATAAGGTCAGCGGATGATGCTAAAATTATTAACTGTCAGCAAGAAAAGCTGTGTTTTCCCTTCAGACACCTATAACTTCTCAGTCTTTTCCTTTTGAATGTAATCTCTCCAGGGCAGGCTGGGGAGAATTGGACCACCAGGATGCAAGGGTGACCCTGGCGACAAGGTAGGAACACTTTACTCTTTCACCAGCATGTCAGTTGTGTAGCTGCTGAGTGAGGTACACATGTAGAAGGATGGCCAGCAAGACCAGCTGTATAATCTGATCCCAGACCTGGGATCCCTGGAGTGGGGAGCACAGTTTGATTTTACTGTGCCTCCTTCCCATGGGCAAGTAAGCTGGGAGCCCCCAGTGTCCCTCCCCTCCACACAGAGAGGAGGAGCTGCCCTTTCATCAACACTAGCAACAAGCAAAAACTACTTTAGCCTCTAGAGCAACTTTCTAAGCACTGGCTCAGACATTTTATTTTATTAGAAAGATTTATTTGATTTATTCTGCATGGAGAGTGTTCCCATGTGAAGTGTGTGGTTCTTTGTTGTTTCCCTCCCCAGGGCCCTGACGGCTACCCAGGAGATGCAGGAGACCAAGGTGAAAGAGGAGATGCAGGCATAAAGGTACAAGTGCTCTGGACAGACAGCAGGGTGTGGGCAGAGGCTGCCAGTGGGGACACCTAAACACCATTCCCTGTATTTATATGTATATTCTAAATCCTACACTGCTTGTGGAGCCCATAGGCTTTGGGCTCTGGATCCCATCACCAGGCACAGGAGCTGAGGGAAGAGCCTTGCTGGCCTTGTTCCTGGGGCTCCTCGTGGTGAGATGTGCTGGTGAGGCAGGCAGTGACCATTGGCTCTCTGGCTGTTTCAGGGCGATCCTGGCCGGCCTGGCCGCAGTGGACCCCCGGGGCCCCCAGGAGAAAAAGGAAGCCCGGTAGGTTCATGCAGTGTTCAAATGTCTCCAGTGCTTTATTGTGGTCTATTCATAAAATCACAGAATGGTTTGGACTGGAAGGGACCTTAAAGCTCATCCAGTGCCACCCCCTGCCATGGGCAGGGACACCTTCCACCAGCCCAGGTTGCTCCAAGCCCTGTCCAGCCTGGCCTGGAACACTTCCAGGGATGGGGAAGCCACAGCCCCTCTGGCTTTGGGCAGGATTGGGTGGATGCTGTAAGGAGCAGTTGACAAACCTGTTGTCAGCTGATGGAGGGAAGGTGGCACAGGACCACTCTGCTCCAAGGCTGGAGCCCGTGCTCATGGCAGTGCCACGTGGGCATGCTGGGTGTGTGGGAGCAGAACCTGGGTGCTCATGCACACCTCTGCTCGAGGGCGACTGCTAAATGGGGGGGGGTATGCACCCTGACCTCTCTCCAACAAACCATATTTCTTTTTCTTCTCCAAGGGACTCCCAGGCAACCCTGGAGCTCAAGGGCCTGCTGGAGCCAAGGGAAGGAAAGGTGAAGTGGGACCTCCTGGACCCAAAGGAGAGGCTGTAAGTGGCTGAATAGATCCCTGGACATTAGGTACACTGCAGGAACCTGAGGCAGTTTCATGGATGAGTGCTGAGGAACTCCCCCATTCTGCTTTGTGAATCCCGAAAGATGTGCAGATGCTGATATCCTTGTCTCTCCCAACCTCACAGAGAAGAACTCCCATAATCTTAAGCCTGATGTTAACCATTTCACCTTAGAGAAGTGTCCTGTGTTCCCACTTAACCACAAAGACCTGGCCTCTGTGGATGCCCAGGGACACTTTGGTTGTATTCTGGCAAGTTGCCCAAACCTCTGGCTCCTTGCAGGAGCTCAAAGAGTCAAGATCTGGTGGCCATTATGGCAGAGCTCTGTGAAAAGGGCAGTGTCACATATCGGTGGTGCCACACACACCCAAGTTAATATGACGGGGCACTGTGAATTTTGGGGACTGGGTTGGAGATGATGATCCATGGCACAGCTCCACCAGCACCAAGGGGCCAGTGCTCAACCAGTGTGTGTCCTTGTGCAAGATCCAGTGGGGAAAGCAACACTGGGTGAGCTGGAACTAAATCAGTCTTTAACCCTGAGGGAATGAACCAGGCGTGTTTGTGGTTGCTGCGGTGAAAGACAGCCTGGCTGAGGCTTCCCAAAGGAAGCATGGGCATCCCTGCTCCCCTGCTGCTGGGAACACATTTGCTTAGGGGGCAGGGCTACATCTCTTGGGCCCAGAGGGAGGAGGGAGGGCAGCCAGGGGTTACTGCCCAGGTAACATCCATCCTCTCACCCCATTTATGTGACTTCTGTGTCTGCCAAGGGGCGACGTGGAGATCCAGGGACGAAAGGCAGCAAAGGCTCTCCTGGAGGCATAGGAGAAAGGGTGAGTAAAGCAACTGCCCAGATTATTGCACATGAGCCCCAGATGGACAGGACTGGTGTGTGTGTGATGTGCTGCAGCCCAGCCATGCAGTGTCCATGCAGCACCAGAGCTGGGAATGCAGATCCCACTGTGCTGTGCTGCCACTGAGCCCGCTGCCTGCCCTGCTGGCACCAGATACAGCCTCCTCCTCCAGGGTTTGGTCCAGGGAAGGGATGAAGGGCAGCAAAGCTCAAGGTTAAGAGACACATTCAGAGGGCACACTGCCCTGACACTGTTTGAAACCAAGAAACACCAGGTTTGAGAAGGGCATCATGGAGCCCTGCCATGCACAGAGATAGCATTGGAGAGCTCCCTGACCAGGAATATCTTTACCCTTCTCACAGGGAGATCCTGGTCCAGAGGGTACTCGTGGTCTGCCCGGTGAGGTTGGAAACAAAGGAGCCAGGGTAAGCATGGAGCAAGGCTTGGTGACAGCCAGGAGGAAGGGGGAGCACTGCTGCCATCCGGGGCAGCTTGCCTGGCTTTCCTCCTCATGCACTGTGTGTTCTTGTTTCTTTCTTTGCTGTGCAGGGAGAACAAGGACTGCCAGGACCCCGAGGCCCTTCGGGTGCTGTGGGAGAGCCAGGCAGGATAGTAAGTCCCACTTGGGCATGTGTGTGACCATGCCCTCCTTCTGTGGTGAGGGCTTGCCCTACTGACACAAGCTGCTTGCACTGTCCCTCCTGAGGAGAACCTGCACAGCCTTCTCTCAGGGAGGCTCAGAAATTGGGTGTTCCCATGGCAATGTGGAAGGGATCACCAGAGCGGGTGGGTCACTGGGGAGAGGGAAGATGGGACTCCACAAGAGCCCATTTGTCCTGGGTCTGTGGTTAGTCCATCACCCCACTGTGGCAGTAGTGCTGACGTCCATGTGGCTCTATGGGACATGGGAACCCCACTGCTGAGACACTGTCACAGTAAACTCACCAGGAAGGGTGATGGTCCTGCAGCACCATCTCGAGAGCTGGTTTCTCCATCACAGTGGTCTCCTGTGTGCCGGGGGGACAGCAGGGAACATCCTCACTCAGTGTCTGCTTTCTCCCCAAAACTGCCCTGCAGGGATCACGTGGGGATCCTGGTGACTTGGGCCCAAGAGGTGACGCTGGACCACCAGGACCAAAGGTAAAGTTCATGAATAAACCTCTGCATTTGAAAGGGCAGGTTTGTGTTCCTATTTATTTATTTATTTATTTAAAAATAGGCAGTTTTCACTGCAGAAACTTGTGTGCCTCAGAAACAGACCTGAGCCTCCCTATGGGGCAGAGATGTAGGTCTTGCTCTGGCCAAGGCAGCTCTGATTACACTCCTCACCCTGAGCAGATTCAGGGGCATCCCTGGCACATGACATCCCCAAAACCCCACAAATCCTTCTTGTTCCCAGTGCTTCAGGGCCAGCTGCAGAAGCTTTGGCTCCTGGTGGTGTCTCACCCCGACAGAAGATGAAAATGGCTGTAACTGTCTCTGACAGGAGCAGGTCAGAAGGGCCAGGTTTGGTATCTCACGGGTATTTTTTTTCTACCAAAGGGTGACAGAGGCAGGCCTGGCTTTAGCTATCCTGGACCCAGAGGACCTCAGGTACGTATTCCTCATTCAACACATGAGAAAATCTGTTTTTGTGGGTGTTGCTGTTGGATCCAAGCAGCCTGAGGAAACAGGGAAAGAGGAAGAAAACTGCTCAGGGTCACAGATTTGTGGAGCCTGGGAAGGAGAAAGGGGGTTGAACACTAGGACTGAACCTGGCCATAGTCCACCAGGTGCTGGGGAGCCCAGCCTCAGTCACGGTGATGGTCCCTCAGGGATCAACCTGAAGCTACAGCTGCCCTTCAGCTTCTTGCCCCTCACTGCAGTCTTTGGGTGTACATGTGCACAGTGTGGGGCCAGTCCAGGACAGGTGCTGACCTCTCCCTCCTCTCCTTTTGCAGGGTGACAAGGGTGAGAAGGGGCGGCCAGGACCCAAGGTGGGTGTGTTTGTCTCCGTGTCTCCATCACCTGTTTTTTTGTACTGGCTGGGATGCCAAGGAGCTGTCTCCCAGCCCTCTGGGTTAATGGCTGAGGAGCCAGCCCTGCCAGCAGCTGCCCTGGATGTTCCCTGCAGCTGTTGAGCCTGGTTGTATCTCCCAAGCCCATCTCCTTTTGAAATAATCTGAAAAATGCCTTGCGGAACTTCTTTTTTTTTTGGTTAATGCCTGTGTAAACACTGTTTGTTTGCTGTGCTCTGAGCTGCTGGTTTAGAGGATGCTGTCCCAGGCCAGGCAGGCATGTGTTTGTGATGCAGCAGAGCCTCTGCCTGAGCACATCCAGATGTGCTCCATGCCGCATCTGTTTCTCCTTCCATTGAGCAGGGAGGAAGAGGTGAGCTTGGACCAAAAGGAGTGCAAGGGACCAAAGGAGAGAAGGGGGAGCCGGTAAGCAGCCTCCCTGTACTGCCCCAGGGCCAGTGTCCCCCTCCCACACCCCTGCTAGGTGTGCTGGGATGGCATTGCCACTCCCTGCCTGCTCCCTGTTCCCAAGCTCAGCTGGTGACTGTGCTCAGCAGGGCTGGGCCTCACCAGGGGGGCAAGGGGGGCCCTGAACACCCAGGGCTGCATTACCAGCATTGCCCAGGAAATATTTGACCCTTTTTTACTTCTTCCCCAGGGTGATCCTGGCCCAGGAGGGGAGCCTGGACAGCGTGGTCCACCTGGTGAAGCAGGCCCTGAGGTACAGTCCCATGGCGTCGTGTCTGAGCAGATGCTGTTGGAGGGGACACCAGCTGCCTGATGTGTCCACTGGCTCACAGTGGTGGCTTCCCTTCCCTTTCTCCTTCCCCTTCCCTTTCTCCTTCCCCTTCTGCAAAAAGCCACATTTGTAATGGCTCTGACATCTAGTTCCCAGAAAAAGAACTCATGGGAAAACTGTGCCTGAAATCCCTCTGTTCTTCTTGCAGGGGACCCCTGGCCCACCAGGAGACCCCGGTCTGACTGTAAGTAACCCCTGCTACTCTTCCTCCTGGGGCAATCATGGCTTTTCCATGCACAGCCTGGGAACAAAACAGGGCATCGGGTCCTGCTGCTGCCTGTCAGAGGTGGCCTGTGGTTTCCCATGGGAGCCAGGGAAAGAGAAGAGAAGGCTGGTTGGGTGGGAAGGGAAAGGGGAGCCTTTCCCTTGGAGGGAAGCATTCACCCTGCACCCCTTTCCTGGCAGGACTGCGACGTGATGACCTACGTGCGAGAGACGTGCGGATGCTGTGGTGAGCAGACATCACCTCTCCCCAGGGAAGGGGAATGACCACTCGAGGGATGGGGACAGGGGGTCACCAGAGGGTTCCCAACATTACTGAGCCCCGTGTTTCCCTCCCTGCCCCTCTCCCCAGACTGTGAGAAGCGCTGTGGTGCCCTGGACATCATGTTTGTCATAGACAGCTCCGAGAGTATTGGCTACACCAACTTCACCCTGGAGAAGAATTTTGTCATCAACGTGGTCAGCAGGCTGGGCTCTATTGCCAAGGACCCCAAGTCACAGACAGGTCTGGACTCTGTGGGGACAGAGTGGGGCATGGGGGAAAGAAAAAGGTCTTGGATCCTTTCAGCTTCACTGTTTATTTTCCATGGCTTTTCAGACCAATTGCTCTTTGACTTTCTCCACTTTTCCTCAAGGATGCAAAGCCAAGTAATGTGACACTTCCTTGGCAGGTGCCCGTGTTGGGGTGGTGCAGTACAGCCACGAGGGGACTTTTGAAGCCATCAAGCTTGATGACGAGCGCATCGATTCCCTGTCGAGCTTCAAGGAAGCGGTGAAGCGCCTGGAGTGGATCGCTGGAGGCACCTGGACACCGTCTGCCCTTCAGTTTGCCTACAACAAGCTCATCAAGGAAAGCAGGAGAAAGAAAGCCCAGGTGTTCGCTGTGGTGATCACAGACGGGCGCTACGACCCCCGGGATGATGACAAGAACCTCGGGGCGCTTTGCGGTAGAGATGTGGTGGTCAACACCATCGGCATAGGAGACATGTTCGACCAGCCGGAGCAGAGCGAGACCCTGGTCTCCATCGCCTGCAACGAGCCCCAGCGAGTCCAGAAGATGAGGCTCTTCTCGGACCTGGTGGCAGAGGAATTCATTGACAAGATGGAGGATGTGCTCTGCCCAGGTCTGTCCCTGTCCTTGCGTGGAACTGGAGTTTTGAGCCCCAGGGTTTGGGGTGGGGGGGGCAAAGATGTGTCCCAGCAGGTTGGCCAGCAGCTGGGTCATCTGTGGTGGGGTCTGACTTTTAGGTAGCCCTAGACTAAGAATCCTTCCTCAGATTCAGACCGGCCTTTTGGGGAAGTCCTTTGGTGTTCCTTGTAAGGGACCTTGTGCTGCCACTCTGGCTGTGCTAGCTGTGAAGGGGGATGACAGCACATGGCTCAGTTTTCCTCGTTTCTTTTCCTTCCAGATCCACAGGTTGTGTGCCCCGAGCTGCCCTGTCAGACAGGTAAACATTACAAGTAGCTTCATGCCATCTGCACAGACTCTGGGGGGAGACTGCATGAGGCTCAGGAGTAGGAGAGGGGGCTGCAACCCTGTTCAGTTCCTTTGGAAGGCAGGAGTTTGGGAAACAGTGCTACTTTACATGAGGAGAGAGAGGCTCCAGGGTTTCATCTCCTGCTCTTTTCCTGTCTCTCTGAGTTCCCTGCACAGGTAGGTACAAGTGCACTGTGTGAGTGCACCAGCATGGCTCATCCCTGATATTTCTCCCCATCCAAATTCCTGGGAGTCACCAGGTTTTGACCTCCAAACTCAAGTCAAAATCCCCTTGCTAAAGTCCCACTCACATGACCTTTGTAGCAGGATGCTCCTTGGGAGTGATGGGCAGAGCAGATACTAGGGATCAGTTGGAAAATAGCAATGCAGTGGACCCAAAGCTTTGGCTTCTCTAACGCTGGCTGTATTTAATTAACAATTAACTCAGGGTGTTGGATTGAAGGAAAAGGCTGTAAGGATCTTCTGGTGCTCTGTGTGCTGAAGGTAGCTTTACTGGGTCACATTTCGCTTGTTAAGGGGCAGATGTGTATCCCAGATTCCTAGAGATCCTGTCTGCCTGAGTCCCTGTGTCTGTTCAAATACAATAGATGCACTCTGTGTTGATACACAAAGTTTATAGAGGACCAAAATCTTGTCAGTTCAGCAATCTTTGTCTCTTCTCTTGCCATGAATGTTTCTGTGGCAGTCTCCAGCTTCAACTGAGCCTTATACAGAATATCAAATTTCATTATTAAATAAGTCCCTTTGTTTCTGTGCAAAGGAAAGGAAAATTGGTCCCAGGATGCACAGAAATCTGGAGAAAAACTATAATTATTCCTGTCTAAAGTCTCTCACTGGTATTTAGAGTGTTTGCACCTGGCCGTGCTGGGGGCACAGTGTTCCACTATGATGCTGAGCTCCTCTGCCGTGTCTTCTGAGGAGCTTTGTCCTGCGAATCTCTGCACAAGGAGGTGACATCCCCAGGCCACGCTGGTCATTGCTCAGGTGTCATCAAATGTTTTGGTCTTTGCAGCCTTCCCATTTCTGAGGAACACAAGCAGTGGCGCACTCGTTTCTCCTGGGCTTGGGCATCAAAGCCCTCCAGAGTTGTCAGTCCTTTTCTTGTAGTGCAGTTGGGTGCTTCTGTTGCTGATGCAATGTGCCTGGCATCCCCGGGGACTAGAACAGGAATGGCTTGTGGAGGCATCTGAGGGGGTTCCCTCTTGGGTGAATCCCTTAAGCCATGCCATGTGCAAACCAGGTCGAGCACGGGCAAGACCTGTGCCCTACAGAACACGGGAGGCGAAGTGACGTGGCTGGGTAGGGTTGGCCTCCTGTCAAAGTGCCCTCTCAGCATGGGCAAAAGTTGTGCTAGGGCTGGTAGGTGAAATTTTAAATAATTGGTTCAGGAGTCTTTGGGCACAGAGCCCCCCCCACCACACTGGCTGGGCCGTGCTGCTCTGCTGTCATAGTTCAGAAGGATTTGCAGTGGTCACACTTCCCTAGTGGCACAGGAACACGTTGGATGGGATGGGACATGAGGCACATGACAGAGCCTGGGGCTTCTCTGGCTCTCGGAGAATATCCATGAGCTCATGCCAATTCCCATGCAGATCCTCTGGATGGAGACAGTGCCCTTCGGAGGGCATGTGAGTGAGCCAGTGCATATCCAGTGCATGTGTCTGGACTGGCCAGACAGACTCAGGTCGGGGAGGCATCTAAACCAGCCCCGTTCTGGCCCCGTGGCTCAGCATGGTGGTCCTGGCACTTTGAGGGACAAAACAACTTCCCCAGCTTCAGCCTGGGTAATGCCAGCAGAGCACAGACAGGGGCAGGTACCACATGCACCCTCTCTTCCCCCCATGCTGCCTCAGGGCTTTACCTGAGAGTGTCCCATTTTCAGCACAGCCCCTTGTCTCTCATCAGTCACAGCTGTGCTAACAGGATGCTGGAGGGTTGAATGCTGAGCAAATCTGAACTGACCACTTGCTTCATAGAAACCGCATGGCACCCTGAGAGGCTCTTGCTAACCCACACAAAAGGCTTTGCTTTGAGCTTTGGGGTTTTATTCAAAGTTAAATTTGGCACAGGCAGCTGCAGACGGAGGCTCTCAGGGCCCTGACAAGCCCAGACACCCCACAGCTTTGACTGGAGTCACTGCCCCAAGGCCGAGTGCCAGGCAAGGAGGGCACATGATGCTGTCCCTTAGGTGTCTTTCTGCCTTCCAGCATCATGGGTGCAGCTTGCACGTAGCTACATGATCCTAAGCTACGTGATGGGTGAATCCCATCTGCAGCAGGAAGTGGCCTTTTTCCTGAGCACTGCTCCTTCTCTGTCGTGCCTGTGCTGGATCAGCAGGAACTGGGCAGTAAAGGTTTTGTGTAATTTTCTGAAGTCGCTCAGTTGGTGTGTGAAAGATGTCAGGGCAAATCCCACAGTTCCTCAGACACAAACAGTAGAAAGATTTAAAATCTGGCTTTGGTCTTTACTCCTCTGTCTTCATTAGCTCTGTTCTTCCCTGGTGCAGTGCAGGTAGGAAAGCCAGGTAGCTTTCAGAGACACAGCCATTGCCAGCAAGCCCTGAAAATATTCTTTTGACGCTCACTTGCAGATGACAGGAACCCTGGGAGCGTAAACCCAGTTATTTTCCGCCCCATGGAAGAGGGAGTCAACATAGATTTCCCCAGCACCATACAATCGATCGCCCAGTTCCTAAACTCCACGCGGGAATCCCGGGACCCCAGCGTGTACACCCAGCTGGTGGCCACTTTGGCCTTTACCGCCGAAAAAGCCAAGTTTGCCACTGGAAATGAGCGGCAAGAGTGGATGGACTTGTTCATTGACACCTTCAAAATGGTGCACAGCGAGATTGTGGGGGACCCAGAGACCGTGCTAGGGCTGTGCTGAGACCTCTCCTGGGGGTCACTGGGAGGCAGAGGCTGAGTGGAGGTGGAAATCGTCACTCCTCTGTGGCAGAGGGGACAGTTCATGGGGAGATGTTTTTAGTTTAGGAGAGACAGAGGCAGTGGAATGGCTCGGTTGTGCTCAGCCAGGGATGGGACACAAGGAGCAGTCCCCTCCAGCTCGGCTGGCTGATGAGCATGGTGGCTTTCCCCAGCAATGCCAGGGGATGCTCTTGCTTTGCCTGCTGCTTTTTTGCTGAGAGCCTAACGATGCATTTTCCCCACACCTTCCTGTGTATGTCCTTGCTGATCCCCTCCAAAGCATCTTCTGCATCCTGTCTCTGGGTTACCACAGGCTCTCTTGGGGTCCTGAAAGGCTGACTAAGCAAGGTGCATCCCCACTCACCACAGGGTCTCTGTGGAACCCTTCACGGGCAGCTGGGGATGCAGGGAAGGAGCAAGCAGGGTGGGAGAGGGAACAACCCTCCCTTTCCTTTGGGAGCACTGACACCTGGGCAGTGAGTGTTTCTCTCAGAAGCTGTGTGGGCTCCCCTGGCCTTTTTCTCTGCTTGTACATTTGTGTTTCCTCTGTCGTAATCTGCAACCATGTTCTTGTCCATATCCAAAAGGCAGACATCCTGTTACATGGGGCCGGGTGGTCCAAAGCAAAACCCCTTGACTGATGTGAGCTGTTTAAAAGCAAGTACTTAAGCTTGATGTAGTAGAGCCTAATCAATCCACACCCAGTGCTGCTTTGGCTCAGACACCCAGAGCCACCGCCTGCACTGCAGGTATGTGTGCTCAGACAAGGCCTGATATCTCCATCCACTCAGCTGCCCTGGTATGCACAAAGGCAGGCAGGCGAGGGCCATTCCCACCTCCAGTTTAACTGCTCTCAAGCTGTATGTAGAGGTAGTGGGATGTCGTGTGCAGACACAGGAGTAGAAGTGCTTACTCTGACTGACATGGTATTATTGCAATAAAGTATACTGAGCAAATGTCATATTTAATGGGCAGAAGAGAGATGTGCCATCCTCAGGAATTTGGCTGTAGTATTTCCAGGTATAAAAGGTGGAGCCACTTGCCAAGCTCAGCTGTGAGAATTGCCCACTTTGAACTTTCTGCAGTGTTCCCCCGAGGTTGCAGTACTTTTTCACCCAGTCTACAGGGACAAGTTGCTCAGAGAACAGAGCTGCTGTCGGTGCAGAATAGAGGGGAAAGAGTTCTGAGTGCTTCACATGGTGTGCTCTCTGTTTTAGGTGAAGGCAAAAAGATCAGCTTGTGCCTGATCCTGGTCATAATTCACATATTCCAGATAGTCTGTGCAAAGCCAAACTCCCGATTCTGTTTTGATTTTTACCCCAAAATTAGTGTGACTTAGCCTGCTGGGATATAGGACTGAACTCAGAGTAGTTAAGCTGCTCCAGCCATGATGCCAGAGGAAAAGCTCCCAAACCCCACTGATTTGAAAAGATCTCAGGGCTGGGACATTTTGCTGAACAAAAAGAGGACTGGAGAAGTTGGCAAAGGAGTGTTTTTTAGCATAATCTTGGCTAATCCCTCTGATAAAACAGGTGGCTTTCATCACAGCAGCATTCCTTCAGCGGACCTCTTAGGCAAAGGAAGGACAGAGATAAGGAGGGTAAAGGACGGTCCACACCTCTTGAAAGACACAGGAGGGGCTGGGAAAGGGGGAAACCCCAAAAAGGGCTGCAAGGTCAGTCCCCACCTCACTTTCCTCTCCACTGTCAATACTGCAAAAGAATAGAGGAAATACAAGTTGCTCAGGTTTTAGAAGAAGCAGGAAGGTGATGTGAATGGGTGGGGTTACTCTGCACACGCTAATGGCAGAAAAATCAATGGTATTTATTTGTGCTGCCTTCATTAGACATCCCCACCTGTGCAGTAAGGTGAGCTTACAGGCTTTCATGATCCACATGAGAAGGACCAATGCACCACTTAAAAGCACAACAGGAAGATTTTAGTCGGCCTAATTCATGGTGGTGCCTCGGAGGGCTTCTCTCACGGTTAGGATGAGAATCTTGCTGCAGAAAAGGATGCTCGGGTCCTCAGCCTCTCAGAAATGAGAACAAGCTGCAACCAGAGCCTGACACTGAACAGGACAACCCCAAGGCTTTGCTGCCTCACATTCCCATGGGATAACTCATATGTAAAGGCACCTTTATCAAACAGCTGGAAAGCAGCCCTCTCCAGCTGTGAAGGCTGAGCAGCGAGCGGAATGTGTCTCTGGGGAATGCTCCTGGCAGATGTGCGTTGTGCTCTCGCTGAAGCTCCATGGAGTGACGCTGCCCTCTTCTTAGCTAGGAGCTCTTCAGGCTTGCTTGTCGTCTCAAAAAATGTGGGCAGGCCTCGGCGGAAGCTGCTAGCACTGCCCCAACACGACACGCAGCCCCTGCTCCCACCTGCTTTCACAGACCCTCACGTAGGTTTTACACTGTGTGGTTGCAAGGGGGGTTCCTTCCTGGCTTTCCCCCTCCACGGCTGCTCAGAGCAGGTGAGGACCAGGAGTGCCGGTGCTGCCAAGGCAAGGTATCCTTGTGGCAGCAGTGCCTGCACACCAGGAACTGCAGCATCAACGTGCCTTTAGACAACATTTCTCACGGAAGATTGGGCAGAGGTGAGTATGTGCCTTTATTGCTTTAAAAGAGGGAATGTAACAAGTGATAGGACAAAAGGAAATGGCTTCAGGTTGCACCAGGGGAGATTTAGACTGGATATGAGGGGAGATGTCTTCACTGAAAGAACAGTCAGGCATTGAAATGGGCTCCCCAGTGAAAGAGTGGAGTCATCATCCATGAAAGTGTTCAAAAAACGAGATGTGGTGCTTAGGGATATGGTTTAGTGGTTAACACAATAGTGCTGAGTTAATGGTTGAACTTGAGGATCTCAGAGGTCTTTTCTAATCATAAGGAATCTGTGATTCCCTGATTCTGTGCTGAACCCAGGTATAGCACTGTTCAGCACTAGGGAAGCTCATTGTCAGGCCGGACTTGCTCATAGTGTGGAAATTCAATCCAATGTTACACTCCCACACCCACAGTTACCCCCCGTTGCCAGAACTGGATGCTCAAGGTGGGGCTGCTCCAGAAGCTCCAATTCCTTGCCAGTCATGCAATACAACATGGCAGCATCTTTGGGACTTCACCCTTTTGAGATGCAGTCTCAGAGCCACAGAACTGCTTGAGAGTGCTATGGCCACTGCCCTGCTGCCAGCTCGGGGAATGCAGAGGAACACTGAATGTAATGCACATAACTACAGAAAAGGGAGGAAACAATGGTCTCTGACTATCAGCTGACTCCAAACACAGCTATTTTCTTCTTTTTTTTCCCCTGAGTTCGTTCACTGCATATATTCCTGTATTGTATATGGTTGGACTGGGCTTGGTGCAACCTGGTCTGGTGGGAGGTGTCCCTGCCCGTGGCAGGGTGCTGGAACGAGACAAGTTTAAGGTTCCCTCCAAGCCAAACCATTCTGTGATTCTCTGATTCTGTGATTTTACAGTAAGAGTAACTGACAGTGTGCCACTCTCCAGAAGTAACTGAGAGGTTTGCAGGTGCTGCCCACCACTAACCTGTGGATATACCTCTCACAAATAAGAGCTGGAAATTGATGTAAGGCAGTGGGTGTAATTCTGGGACTGAAATGCACAGACCTGTCTAATTTCATGAGGGTCTGTCATTGGTCCCAGAATTAACATTCTTTAAGTGCCCGGTAGCTGAGAGCATCAAAAGCAAAGCTCCTTCATTTCAAGCTGCAAAGACAAGCTTTGGCAGCAGGGTTGGGCTGCTCCTTCTTTGGACAAGGATGCACCAAGGCAATTCCAACCCAAATTATCCCATAGTTTTCTTATCCTCCCAACTCCTGTCCCTCTTCCCCCTGCAGAGCTTGCTGTGGCCCAGTGCACCCAGCGCCCTGTTGACATCGTCTTCTTGCTGGACGGCTCGGAAAGGATTGGGATGCAGAACTTCCAGAGTGCCCACCGCTTCGTGGAGGACGTGGCGCAGCAGCTGACGCTGGCCCGGAGCAACAGCGACCACATGAACGCCCGGATCGCGCTGCTGCAGTACGGCAGCGAGCGGGACCAGAACGTGGTGTTCCCGCTGACCCACAACCTGACCGAGATCTCCGACGCCCTGGCACAGATCAAGTACCTGGACTCGTCCTCCAACATCGGGTCCGCCATCATCCACGCCATCAACAACATCGTGCTCAACCCGGGCAACGGGCAGCGGCTCGCCCGGCGCAACGCCGAGCTCTCCTTCGTCTTCATCACCGACGGCATCACGGGAAGCAAGAACCTGGAGGAGGCCATCAACTCCATGAAGAAGCAAGACGTCATGCCCACGGTGGTGGCTCTGGGGAGCGACGTGGACATGGATGTCCTGCTGAAGCTTGGCCTGGGGGACTGGGCAGCCATCTTCCGGGAGAAGGACTATAACAGCCTCTCCCAGCCCAGCTTCTTCGACAGGTTCATTCGGTGGATTTGTTAAAGGAAGGGCGCGCACACAATTCTTCTCTCACTGATATACACACCTCTGATATTACCTGTTGTATTTTCTTCCCCCTGTATGGTTGCTAGCCCAGAAGAGCTGCCCTCTGGGTCCTCCTTTCTAGCCAAAATCCAGAGCTCTTTATTGATTTTCATGATGAAGAGTCATGTATCTTACATTTATGGTGCTAATTAAAACCCAGATCAAAGCAGGATACAGAGCCATATGGTGTGCTTCTGTAAAGCTTTGCACACACCAAGCCATGACTTGTGTACGTACTGTAATCCTAGGAGGCCTTATCAGAGATGCAAGAAACCTCTCCAGTGTAGCAGGACCAATGAATAAGTTTTCAAAAGCTCTCAATATCTCTCAGTGTGTCTTGCTCCTCCTTCCTGGGAACAGCAGGATGGTGTGAGAGGTTTTGCTGCCTTCCACAGATGCTCCTTTGGGGGGTGTATCTATCTTAAATTTTGCAAATCATCTCTAAGACCTTTATTTTCCTGTGGGCCATACCTCCCTTTATTCCTTCTGTCATTCTGCCCTTCATCAAAACCTGTTCATCTATTACTGCACTCCGAATTTCAGCTGAGAGGGGCAGCATGACTCCCAGCATTGACACAATACTGGACAGCCACCAGAGCTGCCTCCCAGTCACCCCAATGTGCTCAAAGCATCCATGGTACCTTCCTCCCACCGGTATCTGCTGAGCAATGCCCAGATTTGGACTTGAATTGTGCTGTCTGCAAAAATAAACAAACCTTTTTCACCCTATCCTGAAAAAGCCTCTTTTTTCTTTAGTTTTGGGGATTTAAAAAATTGTTTTCAGTGAGCAGCTGATTCTCCTGGTTTCAAGCTGGTAAGTCCAGATAATCACGGAATCACAGAATGGTTTGGGCTGAGAGGGAACTGAAAGACCATCTCATTCCACTCCTCCTGCCATGGGCAGGGACACAGATTGCTCCAAGCACTGGCCTTGTTCATGTTCCTCATCTGTTTCATGGGAGATTGCCATGGTGAGCCTTTTCCTACAAATTATTACCCTGGTGTGGAGGATGGCAGCCCACATAATTACAGCATCCCCCAGCCACCCCCTCTGCTACACCTGGGAAAGCTCACACAAAATGTAAGGAGTTTCATGGGATCGCTGTTAGCAGCCAGTATCACTGCACAGGAAAAACCACACAGACACCAGCAGACTGGAAAACAGCACGTGGTGAGTTTTCAGCGGGCTCCCCCAAAAGATAGAGGGTGGAAATGCTGTCCAGTGACTCTGAGATTCCAGGTCAAAGGATTTACAAGCTACACACAAGAAAAATCACTCAGCAGGCAAAACGCTGCTCCAAGGGAAAGGGGGAGGGAGGGGAGCGGCATGCAGGGGGTTCCCACGAGGAATGTGGCCTCATGTTCTGCTGATCACCGTGGAGCAGGTGGGACACGCCAGACGTTCAGTCAGAGTCAGAGCTGCTGCTGGAGCTGCTTGAGCTGCATGAGCCACCGGAGTGCTGGGGAAGAGAAAACAACTTTAGGGCAGCAGGGAAACTGTCATAGCATTCCTGAGAGGGGTTAGTGACCCTGTGGTGGCTGCCCCATCTTGTGGGAGGGCTGGAGGTTTTTTATGATTTTTTTTACAAGGCTCTTAAGGTCAATAAAGGAAATTCCAGAAAGGTCTTGCTCTCTGCCAGCAAGGACCAATGTCACAGCAGATCACTTCCAGAGCTGCTGCCCAGTGACAGGAGCTGCTGGTTTGATTTGTCTGGGAAATGCTCGCATCTCCAATGTTGGAAATGGGGTGTTGTTTAGCAGTTCCTCATTCAGACCTGCTCAGGATGGTGCCCATCCCTGGAATGGCATTTTCTGCAGAATCTACTCCAAGCACAGGGAATTGCTTCTCCTTTTATGGTTTTCTTGTGAGGTTTTTTTTTGTTCGTTTTGTTTTGTTTTTAAGGAGGAACTGAACAGCTCCTCTGCTGCAAGACACTGAGTGAATGTCCCCTATGGAGGCACAACTTGCACTCAGGTGAGCAGGACAAAGTCCTGGGATTTAATACACTGCACGGTGCACTCCGAGCCATGTCATCACTTTAAATGGCTTCAAGGAATTTCATTGATTGCTTTTCAAATTACTCACTTAGTATGACTTATTCTTGCCTATTTCTCTTCCTAACAGGAGTTTCTACATCTAAAAAAAGCCACTGAAGTTTTGGCAGCTTGCTCCAGCCACTACATGATAGCAGAGAAGAGTCCCAGCTGCTCAGGCCAGATGCTGTGGAACGGGGAGGGGTTCCAAAGGACCACAGCAGAATTAGGGAAGGGTTCACTGCTGTGCCACTCTCACCTTGCCTTCATGGTGCTTGCAGTGCTTCTTCTTATGGTGCTTCTTATGGTGCTTCTTATGGTGATCCTGGTGCCCGTGGGGATGATGGCCTGCCGGGGGGTGCCCGTGGGGATGATGCCCCGATGGGGGGTGCCCGGGGGGGTGCTGGCCAGGCGGAGCAGGGCACGGGGGGCAGACTGCCACACCGCCAGGGCAGGGACCTGTGCCAGGACCGGGGTATCCCGGCGGGGCAGCGGGGCACACTGCAATGCCACCAGGGTAGGGACCTGTGCCAGGACCGCGGTATCCTGGCGGGGCAGGAGGGCACACGGCAAGGTACGGCTGTGGCGGGCCTAGGAAGAAGAGGGGGCTGTTAGTAGGCACAGACAGGCTCTCCTCAGACAGACAGTGCAAGGAGCTGCTGTACCCTTCCACCCAAAGGGCCCATCCTGGTCTACCTCCTCCTCACAAAGGACACCCCACATGCCTTTGGGATGCAGGTAAACCCCCAGGTGCCTGTGGCCATGGCACAGAGCTCCTCTCTGAGCCCTGATGGCTGTGTGGTACCCACAGCCCTGCCCGGCCCCATAGCCCCTCACCTTGGTTGGGGTCACACATCCTCCTCAGTGGTCTCCGAGCTGAAAGGGAAGGACAGGCACCATCAGTCACCTCCTGCCAGGGGACATTGCCCACCCAGCAGCTGGGACCGGACTCCTCTGTCCCACATAGCTGCTCCCGGCACAGAGACCACACTCGCTTCCCCAGCAGCGCCATCCCCCCACAGACCCCGTCAGCCGCCCTGTCCCTTTGGTGACAGCGCCAACCTCCACAGCAACTCTCCCTCCCTCCATGCAGCTCCAAAGCCCAGGCATGTGGTTTCCGTTTTTAATGGAAACAAGCCCACGCTGGCCCAGCCCGGGTGCCCAGCTCGTGTCCTCGTGGGCCAGGAGGGACTGGGGACACTGGGTGGGTGCAGTGCCAGCCATGGGGCCAGCGCACCCTGACCCAGAGGTGCCCACGCTCCCGCTGCGCCCGTGCTCCCCCGCTGCCCTGCACTCACCAAACCTGCGGAAAAGTCCCCAGAGGAGGCAATGCCGGCAGCACTCGGGATCCCCGCCCTTGGCACGGCTCTCCCGGCTGCCGGGCCGCGGTTAAATAGCGGGCCCAGCCCCGCAGAGCCGGGGCGCGGCGGTGGCAGCGGGGCGCTGCAGCCGCGCCGTCACCATGGGCACGGCGGGACGTCAGCGCACCGCTCCCGGCCGGCACAAAGGTCCCGCTGCGATAACAAACACGGGCCGGGGAGGGCGGCGAGGGCGGCGATTCCAGCGCCCGCCGCCAAGGGAGGGATGGAGTGACTCAGCTGACCCCGCCATGAACCCCGCTCGGTGCTCCCAGCTCAGGCTCAGCGCCCCGGAGCAGGGGTGACCTTCCCACAGACCGGGGCGGCTGTGGGACAGCTCAGGGTGCTGCCGCCGTGTGCGGGCGGAGGACGCCCTATCTGCTGTCACACCCGGGCAACAGGGACAGGAGGCAGGGCGGGATGCCGTGATTTTCAGGTTTTCCTCTCGGAGGATCTCTGAGGAGGGTGCAGGGTTTCTCCCACCCCATCTCCCTGCTAACACCCCCTGATAGTGCCTCATGTTTGGGAGTGCTCCTTTCCCAGGCAATGCAACAGGCTGGAATTGTCACACACAGCCTGAAAGATGCCTGGCAGAAAGGGACTGTGCCAGGTCTTGCCCCAGATCTAGGGCAGGAAAGTGTTTCATGGAGTTTTCTGGACAAAGGGACTGTGCAGGGTCAGGAGGTGCCCATGCACAGGGATCCTGCCATCCCTTCTGTTGGGATCGCTGTGGTCCCAGGCACTGCCTACCCAGTCGTCTACTTCCGCGCCAGGGATGGGACGATGAAGCCCGGGGTCCAAGCCCCAGACAGAAAAAATCCCCCCTGCCCAGGGAAAGGCCAGGGGATATGATGCTGGATGTGCCTTAGCAGAGCAGCTCTCCAGAAGCGGATAACAGCAGAGCCAACAGGCAGGGACACGAGTATTTCCCAGCTGTATTTGCCACGGCAGCACCCCCAGAGCACTCCCGAGCCCTTCTCAGGCCACCCGCTTGTCCAGCAGTGCCAGCACCACCGCCGAGCCTTGCTTCGCCTCTTCCAGCAGCCCGGAGACCTTCTGTGACATCTGCGTGGGGACAAGATGTGTCATTTGCCACTCAGAAGAGGCATCCAGCACTAAGCCCGCCGTCCCGCCGGCGGCAGAGGGCAACGAGGGCTCCCGGGGCTCCGCCGCCATCGCCGCGCCCCCTCAGCCGCCCCGCCAGGGGGCGCCCGCGCAGCCCCCCTCACCACAAGCTTGAACTTCTCGTCCGTGATGTCCTTGAGGTTGATCATGACATTGAAGTAAGCTCCGAACACAGCCGCCTCCAGCATTTTGGCTCCCACCTGGGAAAAGTCGGGCGTGCGAGAAGCTCTCCTGGTGAGCCAGCTCCACCACACAGCGCTGAAGCAGGTCAGACCCTTACGCTGCAGGACTCCCACCCTCTACCACCCAGCAGCACACAGCGCTTTCCAGCTGGAGAGATGCATCCTGGAGGTCAGGGCATGAGGGAACACCTTCCAGGCCAGTGTGTGAGCTGGGGCCGTACCTGGATATCAGATTTGCAGGCCAGGTTGCAGTGTCGTGCCAGCTCCTTGAGAGCAGGCCAGAGGCCGCTCACCTTCTCTGCCAGGCCATAGGGCACCCCCACGGCCGTCTTCAGCCCCTGCTGCATGGCAGCCGTGCGCCTGGCAGGGGGGACAGCCCCGCGGTGAGCGCTGGGTGGCTGTGCCCCACAGTGAGCCACTCCCCACCAGCCCAGCTCACCTCTCCCGCTCTTCAGGGGTGTTCTTGGGCAGCTTCATGGCTTCCTGCAGGCAAAGAAAAGTAGGTTTGCTGCTGTCGCCCAGACCGTGCCTTGCATTGGGGGTCGGGGCAGACCCCATAGCTCCCATGCTCTTGCAAACCTCCCTTATATGACAATGTCCTTTCCTCTGGCCCTGGCTTTAGCATCCCTGGAAGTGTTCAAAAAGCAAGCAGATGTGGCACTTTGCCATATGGTTTGGTGGGCATGGATGTACTCAGTAGAAGGTTGGACTTGATCATCTCGGAGGTCTTTTCCAACTTTAATGATTCTATAATTCTAAGGTCAGAGCCCTGCTCCTAAGGAATCCAGAGTGCAGCAATCCCAGCCCTCCTCCCAGCTGGAAAGCCCCCCTGTTTCCCTGCAGGATGCCTCTGGTGGGACCTCACCATGTAGCTGCTGAAGGCGCGGGAGTCGGCATCCACCATTGCCACCAGCTCCTCCATGGCCTGGTGGAAAGGGGGGATCAGCTTCTTCATGATGGGGTCCAGGTCCTCAAACTGCCGCTTCCCGTAGCTCATCAGCCCCACCATGCTGCCCAGTGCTGCTCCCTGCCAGGGTAAATCCTCCAGTAGAACACAGTGCCCACTGCTACCAGCATGCCAGCTCCCCTTGGCACACCCGGGACCCCCAGGCCCCCGTCTGGGTGTGGGGCACGTACCAGGGCTCCCGCAGCTGCAGACACGGAGCCTCCTCCCGGCGCTGCTGACCTCGCTCCGACTGCTCGCACGAAGGCACTCAGTGGCTTGGCCACCAGCCCCCCGTCCACCTCCCCTGCCTCCACCAGGTACCTGCAGCACAGGTGGTGTAGAGCCCCCCAGGTGCAGGGACACCACCCCCACCCAGACCCTTCTCACCCAGCACTGCCCTCTCCAGCATCAACCCCCTGAATGAGTAGGGGACTAACCAAAAAAACCCAGCCTGAGGATCAGGATAAGGACTGGGGACCCCATGGGTACAGCTGGGGAACACAGGTGTTGTGGGGGTTGCTCTGCTTTAGGCAGATTGGGCTGATGCAAATGCCATTTGGTGGGACAGAAACACCCCTGCAGCCATGTCCCAGGAGGGGTGACATGGAGTTCACCTCGTGGGTGGATTTCCCTTCCTTTCCCCCCACAGACTCATGTTTCACACCAGGTGCTGCAGCATGTGAGCCAGCGGCAGTGAAATTTTGCATGGGGACAGGGTAAGGAATTTAACATTCAATTCTGGCCACAAAACCTGCTCCCACTGCCTGCTTAAGTGACCTGGAGTTCCCCCACTCCACATTCACAACCATCAGCATTTGGGAGCAGGGACCACCCTGCTCCTGCACAACAGCCAGCAGAGATGTCCCTGGGCTGTGAAGAGGAGCTGGGAGCAGCCGCTTCTCCCAAAACAAGCTGAGTGCAGGATGCAGGCAGCAGGATCCCCCTATCCAGGCAGGGATGGGCACCATGACAAGAAGTAGGATGTGGGTCCCTACTCGATGATGCGCTCCCGGGGGTGAAACGGAGACAGGGAGTCCAGGCCCAGCCGATTGACCACCTGCAAGGAGCAGCACCACTGCGTCAGCCCTGTCACCGTAAATCCTGCTGCATCCTCATTCCCCGCTGCTCATTAACCATGGCTGAGTCAACACTGGGACTGGGCCACCACCCAGGGAGAGGACAACTGGCACCACCAGCCCATCCCATCCCAGACTCAGGGGCGGTGTGCGGTCACCTACAAATGACTGAGAACTGTACCGATAAATCATTAGCTTGCTCTTATCTAGCACGTTCCCCACAGGCTGGAAAAGTCCCTCCCTCCTGCAGTGGAACAGCAGAACTTGTCTCCTCATTTCCAGCTTACTCCCCGTCCTGGGACAGCCTCCCATAATGCCACACACTGCCCTTGAGCTCTGGGGACACCCCCTTCCCCTCCTGGCCTCCATGCAGGCAAGACAGGCAGCTGCTGCCCACACTCAATCCTAATGGGCTGTGGTCCCTGCTCCCCGTGCATCTCAGCATCCTCAGCACAATAAAGCAACTTGTCCTACTTGCTATCCCCCCACAAAATCCACCCTGGAGACAAGTGTCATGCCTGGGCCTGAGCAGTCCCAAATCTCTGCTCTGTGCCACTTTGGGAGGCTGGTGCAGAGTGAATGTGTCTCTCTCGTGATCCCACCCTTGTGCTGGTACCAGAAGGAGCCACATTACCAGCCTGATCTTCTGTTCCTCCTCCAGGATGAAGAGTTTTTCCTTCTTGATGTAAAACTCAGCTGCGTCCAGCATGGCCTTCTTGGGAATGAGCCCCACCAGCTGAGACCCCACCACAGGGAGATTCAGTTCCTGTGAAGAAATGTGATTATTCCCAGAGCCCTGCTGGCACTACTACCCCAGCCTGGTGGTCCTCATCCCTTCCCAGGACATGGGAAGCTCACGGATAAGCTTTCAACAGAGGAGCTGGGGGCTCGCAGCAAGTTGCTGAGCTTTCGGGGGTTTTGTGCCATTCAGAACTTCAGCTGAGCTACGCATGAGAGAAAGCAGAACCTGACCTGGGGGTGGGGAAGAACACTTGGTGGGAGACATCCTCTGGGAAGCCCCCTTTGGAACAAGCACCCCAGGCCACCCACCTGTGCATCTCGGCAGATCTCCTCATAGACGGTGTGGAGCGCCGTGGTCTCAAAATCCAGGAGGTTTGTTGAAACCTGGGCCATGTTCTCCTCCTCCAAATACCAGCCGATGCCCTGCACCTTCTTCAAGCGCCCAGGCTGCCAACAACTGCCACATTCAGGGCACGGCCCAGGAGGTGTGGGGCCAGGCAGGCGTGCTCCCGGCGTGCCTGTGCTCCTGGGGTACCTGGTCGGGGCCGCGGCCCTGCTCACGGATGTTGAGGGCGATGCGATGAGCCAGCTCCTTGGTGCACAGCAGGTTGATGTTGTACGCGATGAGGAAGGTCCGGGCGCCCGTCACTGTGGCCCCCCAGTGGGGGACAAAGGTTGCGGGTCCAAAATCAGGAGCCCACTCTGGTTTTGCAAGCTGGGGAGGAGGGAGGAGAGAGTGTGGGCTGGCATCGCCCAGCAGCACAAGCCACTCTCCCAAGGAGGGCATCCCCCTCCCCTGCTGGAATCTGCCAGGACCACCCAAAGGGACTATGCCAGCCCTCAGCACACTCCCTGAAGCCAGGGAAGTACAGGTCAGGTCTGCCCAGCCTGTGCCACCACCAGGCTCACCTTCTCGGGGAGCGCCTCGTACTCCCCGGCACGGATGGAGGGCAGGGCTCTCCTGCTCTCGTCCCGTGCCGCTGCTCCATACAGGTAAACTGCAAGACACAGCTGGGGGTGAGCACTGCCAGGCAGGGGCTGGCACTTTCTCCAGCAGTTGGAATCATGCAGGGTGGGATGGAATGACCCACTCACCAGGCACTCCCAGCTCTGCTGCCAAGCGCTGCCCAAAGATGTGGGCGCAGGTGACACACTCCTCCATGCTGACATTCCTCACTGGCACAAAGGGGCAGACATCCAGGGCCCCCATCCGAGGGTGCTCACCTGGTGGTGGGGCAGATTTAGGAATGGGAGGTGGGAAGAACAAGCAGACAAGGAGGGAGAACAATCTTCTCCCACACTTTTACAGACAGGACACCATTGCTGTAAGGAAATCACAGAATCACAGAATAACCCAAGTTCGAAGGGACCCACTGGGATCGTCGAGTCCAACCCCTGGCCCTGCACAGGACAGCCCCAACTATCCCACCGTGTGCCTGAGAGCATTGCAAACACTTCTTAAACTGTCAGGCCTGGGGCTGTGACCAGAGTCCCTGTTCCAGTGCCATGCTTGGTCCCAGCAGCCGGGATGCTCTGTGCCAGCCCAGCTCCTGGGCCTCCCCCAAGCTCACCCGAGTGTCGGCTCATGTCAATGAGCTGCCCAGCCACACGGGCCGCGCTCAGTGCCCCTTCCACCACAGCCTCAGGGGACCCCACGAAGGTGTAGACGGTGCGGTTGGTGGAGGCGCCGGCATCCACGTCCAGCAGCACACATCCCGGTGTCCGGGAGATGGCCTGTGCCACCGCATCGATCACCTGCCAGACAGCAGACGGGAGCCAGGGGGCTGAGATGGCTGGAACCACACAGCAGCCATGGCTTTTCAAGAGAGGGGACATTTCAGCTCTCCCCATTGGTGATGGGGTTGAGGATGACCCTGTGATCAGTGGGGGTGCAGCCCTGCATGAGCATGCCACTCCCACCCAGGGGGTTTGGGGCACCCCTGCCTCCCCAGGCTCGCCATGGTGGGGAGAGACCCCTGTCTGCTGCTGCTGCATGTCACAGAGCACCACCACAAACTGCCGTTCCTGAGGATACATCCCCCTGCCAGCTTCCCAGCACATTTGGCTCTGCAAAGCCTCTTCCCTGGGGGAGGCTGTGTTTTGACAGCCATGCTGGATTTGCCAAACTCTCCTGCTGCTGGCAGGGCCAAAGTTCAGTTGAAGGCTGATGCCCAGGACAGACTCCATTAACCTGGACAGAGTCTTTTAGCACGACAACTGCAAGCAATATTTCTCTGCAGGGGTATCCCAGACCAAGCCCAGATCTGGTGCTACAGCAACCTGCAGGCAGCGGTAGAGGGAGGTCTGAGCCCTCACTTCTCACTGAGGTGCCAAAAGGGAGCCGAGGCTACCTTTAGGCATTTTTGGCAGGTAGTGAAAGGTGCACAGCTCTGCAAAGAAGGCACAGCAGTCTGGCAGTGGGTACTGCCCTGCAGGGGGAAACCTGGCTGTCAGCAACCCCTGTCACCCACCCCTCAGCCCTTCCACGTACTCCCTCACCTCTTTGTTATTCCCCTCCGAGAAGTTGGGGACGCATTCCACCAGCTTGGCCATGGTCCCAGGGTCTGCTTGCAGCCCACAGCCCCCGGCTCGGTTCTTCACACCCCGGGGTTTCCTGCCCTTTCCCGTCCCACTGCGGAACAAAAGCCTCTCAGAAGCCGACCCGTTGCCTCTTTCCCAAGCCGGAGTTTCTCATTAACTGAATCGATCTGTGGCCAGGGGACAGAAAGGGGCTTGCATAAACACCATGGTCCTGGCCCTGCTGTGCTTGGAGCAGCTCCGGGCACGAGGGCTCTGTGGGGCCAGATGGCAGCACTCACCTGCACCAATTAATGGATGAGGGAAAAAATCCTGCTGCAATCAGCAAGATGCTGCGGTTATCACATGGGACAGCCAAGTTACTGCTCCCACTGTAGTCCTAATGGAAGGATAGCTCCTTGTAGGAGCTCCAGCAAGCTCCCATGGATACCGGGTAAAACCCACCGCTGTGAGCAGGATTCGAACCTGCGGAGGGAGCCCCTATTAGATTTCGAGTCCGACGCCTTCACCCCTCGGCCATCACAACCCCGAGCCCGCTGAAGGGGGACAGCCGAGCCCCGGGGCAGAGCGCGCCGCGTTTTGCCGGGAAGCGGGAAAGTGTCCGGGATGTCCCGGGACAGAGTGGGGGTGCGGGACACTTTGTGCATCTCGGCTCGTTGGTCTAGGGGTATGATTCTCGCTTAGGGTGCGAGAGGTCCCGGGTTCAAATCCCGGACGAGCCCTTCTTTTTCCACACCCGCTGCTCACCGCCGCACCCCTCGGCACACTCCAAACCTGCCCCGACGTTCCCACTCGCCACCCTCGCCCCGGCCCGCACAGCAGCCGGCCGGCACGGCCGTGCCACAGCTACGCTCGGCCCCTTACGGGCCCTCTGCGCCTACAAAATCACATCCCTGCTCTGCCCCACTGTTATTGCCCCTGTTCCAGCGCCCTCACCTGCCCACTGACACCTGAGGGACCCCCAGCGCCTGCAAAGCCCTGAACTCCCTTTCCCCAGCTTGGGTGGCAGGGGAAGGCAGCAGAGACGGGCATTTTCTCGGAGTGAGGAGAACGCCAGGCCAGAGGCTGCGGCAGGGGGATGTAGCTCAGCGGGAGAGCGCTTGCTTTGCATGCAAGAGGCCCTGGGATCAACCCCCAGCATCTCCACGTCCTTTTGCCTCTCCAGACCCCTCCCTGATGGATGCGGGGCCGCCACAGACACCCACATCCCTCAAAAAAAAAAATCCCTGGGCTACCTGCGGGCGCGTCTGACCTGGGATTGCCTCCTGGCACCCCAAGGTAGGCAGCGAGCAAATGCCCGCCGAGATTTCCCTCCCTGCCCAGGCGCTGCAGGGTGTGGTGGCACCCCCTGTCCCACCCCCACGGTGTCCCTTGGGATGACCATTGGTGCCAGGGGGACCAGCCGGGGGCAGGAGGGCGCTGGGTGCCCCAAAAGACGGGCTCGTCCGGGAGTTGAACCCGGGACCTCTCGCACCCTAAGCGAGAATCATACCCCTAGACCAACGAGCCGGGGTGCCCAGCTTGCCCTGCACCTCCCCTCTGGCCCGGGACATCCCGGGCGCTTCCCGGCAGAACGGCGCTCCAGGCACACGCTGCCCCACGGGCCCTGCCTGCCCACGGACACCGCGCACACACAGCCCTTCACAGCCCTTCACAGCCCTTCACAGCCCTTCACAGCCCTCCCACGCCCCACACACGCCACTCACTCACACTCCCCGCACTGCTCGCTGCGCTCCCCTCTCCCCCGCCCGCATCGCGCCGCTCCAGCCCTGCACCCACAGCACGGGGCACCCACAGCACGGGGCACCCACAGCCCCTGGCGCACAGACACGGCCATTCCCTGCCGCTGAGGGCAAACACAGCCCACAGGCGATCCCGCACGCCATCGGCTTCGCGGGATGCCCCACACCGAAAGGCGGCACAAAAAGCACCGGCCATTCCAACTGCTCCAAGGGCCGGCGAGGGGCTCGTTATGGAGGAAAGAGGGGCTGGGACTGGGACGTGCTGGATCTGGCACCTCGCGGCCACAGCAAGAGGCACCTCCCCGCTCCCAGAGTGTGCGAGGCTGCAGAGAACCCCGGATGCCTCAGTGTGCGGCTCCAGTGATCCAACGAGGACCTCACATGGCTCCTTGCACACTCTGCTCCCATCCAATCGCCACGTGGTTTCCTCACTGGCTCGACCGCAGGTTTCCCCTGGCAAAGTCTCTGACGTCTGGATCCTTAAAGCAATTTAATCACGGCACAGGAACAGAGGAGCAGCTCAAGATGGTGAGTCCAGGAAGGGACCCTGAACCAAGGAATCTCCACCCCAGGTTGGGCATCCCAGGGTCTTTTCCCTGCACAGGGGATGTAGCTCAGCGGAAGAGCACTTGCTTTGCATGTAAGAGGCCCTGGGATCAACCCCCAGCATCTCCATATCCTTTTGCCTCCCCGGACCCCTCTCTGCTGGATGCGAGGCTGCCACGGCCCCCCAGGAAAGGCCTGGTGCTGCCTCCTGGCACCTCAAGCCTGTGTAGAAATGCCCAAAGCTCTTTCCCTCCCCTGCCTGGAGGCAGCACCAGGCAGCACTCCCTGCCTGGAGCCTGCAGAGCACTGGAGCGCTTTGTTTTCCTTTGCCACAGGTCGCGGGGTGCGACATGGGTGCTGGGAGGAGCAGGTGGGAAGGAAGGTTAGTGGTGCCCGAAACCTCTTCGGGGAGCTGGACCAATGAGCCGGGGTGCACTGCTCCGCCAGGGGTGTGGGACAGGGCGATGAGGGGGAATCCACTCAGCAAGCCGGGAAACTGTTCCGCGTCCCCACGCCACTGCCCTCAGTATCTTTTTCCTCACCTCTTCCGGGTCTGCAAAACCTGGAGAATCCCCCGGGGGCATCACAGTCCCTTCCTGGGGCATTGAGCTGCTCCCGAGGGAGGAGCGAAGCTGCCCTGGCTACCAATGACCTTCCCATGTCAGCTCCTCTCGGGATCCGCAGCGAGGACACCCCAGCACCCCCCAGCGTGTGTATCGGGGCGTTGGGCAAAACCCACCGCTGTGAGCAGGATTCGAACCTGCGGAAGGAGCCCCTATAGGATTTCGAGTCCAACGCCTTCACCCCTCGGCCATCACAGCCCCGGGCCCGCTGCGCGGGGACAGCCGAGCCCCGGTGCGGGCAGCGCCGCGTTTTGCCGGGAAGCGGGAAAGTGTCCGGGACGTCCCGGGACAGAGGGAGGGTGCGGGACGCTTTGTGCATCTCGGCTCGTTGGTCTAGGGGTATGATTCTCGCTTAGGGTGCGAGAGGTCCCGGGTTCAAATCCCGGACGAGCCCTTCTTTTTCGGCACTCGTCGCTGGATTCCGGGCACGCGTGGGGCGACGCTGCGTTGCCCAGAGGGCACGGGGAGCACAGAGGACACGGGGGCCGACATGGCCCAGCCATGGTCGGGATTGATCCCCTCCTGGGTGGGGAAGGGGCTGTCGGGGCAGTGGGGACAACAGCGTGGGGTCCGTCCTGCCATCGCGGCCGCCTGTGGGCGGCACAGCCATGGGGCAGGGAATCTCCTTTAGGAAAGCCTGGTGTAAAAGGAGTTTATCATCGCCGCCTCGTGGAGGAAGTGGGGAAAGAAAAATATCATTCACAAAACTAATGGAGATGCTGGGGATTGAACCCAGGGCCTCTTACATGCGAAGCAAGCGCTCTCCCACTGAGCTACATCCCCTGCCGGTATGGGAGTTCGGGAGGGCACAGCTCTCGATACAGGGGTCGTGTTTATTTGCCAGAAATATTGGCTGAATGAGAGGTGTGACGGCCACCCCGTGGGATGCTGTTTGCAGGGAGCTGGGGGATGCAAGGGCTGATTGTCCTGTACCTGCTCTGCAGAGAGCAGCAGGGGTGCAGTCCCCAAAGGAGGAGCTGTCCCAAAAGAAAGCGTTGTCTCCAAAGCCGGAGTTTTACCTGAAGGATGGGTTGCCCCCAAAAAGGAGGGGTTGGATCCAAAGGAGGGTTTATCCAGGAGTTGAATTCAGGATCTCTCGCACCCAAAAGTGGGACACCTATCCCTACACCAACAATCTGGAGTGCCACACCCCTTTTGCCTTCCCAGCCCCACGGTTTGGATTTTGGGGTACAGCTGAGCCTGTGGTTTTCCCCAGCACACCCACAGCCTTGAGGAGGAATTTCCAGGCCAGCCATGCCAGGAGGAAGCCCCAGGGCCTTTTGAGGGGACTCTGGCAACCCCACATCCAGCAGGGAGAGGTCTGGGGAGGCAAAAGGACATGGAGATGCTGGGGGTTGATCCCAGGGCCTCTTGCATGCAAAGCAAGCGCTCTTCCGCTGAGCTACATCCCCTGCTCCAGTGGCATTTTGCAGCCACCCCTTGAGGCTCCATCCTGCCTGCAGGAATTTGCCAAGCCAGGATGTGGGAACAGCCCTGTTCCAATCGGTGTCACAGCCCCACAGATCCCAGTGTGGCTTTGAGACAAGGGACAGGAGCTGTGAGTGCTGGGTTACCAGCAAATTCCCCCATTCGCTCTTTTTTCCCAGCTCCCATGGGGGTCAGCAGGGTGCTGGTGCTGGGGCTCCTATGGGTGCCATGAGGGCACAGCTCCAGGGCAGGACATGGAGAATGTTTCGGGACACGAGTCCTGAGAGTGGGGCTGCCTGTAGCTGTGCTGGGGTGGGAAGATGATCTGCTGCAGGAGCCCCAGCTGGTGGGGACTCCCCTTCACACAGGGGAAGCAGTGCAAAGAGATGATTTGCAGACAGCAGCGAGCCTCCAGTGCTAATTGTAACACATGGCTGTACCAGAGCAGAGATTCCTTCCATCCAAACCCCCTGAACTGACCGAGGAGAACTGGGAGGATAGTGCAGCCACAGCCCTTCATATCACAGAGGGGTGGTGGGGAGCAGGCAATGGAAACACTGCACCCCATGATTTCCAGGTCTCAGAACCCCCCATGGACACTCAGCTCCTTCAACCCCACGTAACCAGCACTGACAGCAGCTATCCCACACAGCAGTAACCACATCACCCTTCTTCTCTTTGGGAAGTGTGCAGATACCTCTCAGCAAACGTGAATTAACAGCCCTGGAATGTTTAATCAAACAATTCTTGCATTTAAAACTCAGATTCCCGCCCAGGACCCTGCAAACCGTTGGGATCTGGGCTCCACTTTCATTGCGCTCATCCCAGTCTCTCCCTGAGGGCTGCCCTCCACAGCAAAAGCTGGGAGCAGAGGAGGGCGTAGGACAGCCAGGAGCGATGTCTGCTGATGATGTGGGCTCAGGGTGACACAGTGGTGGTGGAGCCAACAAGGCTGCGGGATGCAAGTCTTGTGAGCCCCATTCCCACAGGCAGCACCCGGACGGCCAGACTGGCATGCCAGTGCCTTTTGATTTGCCTGCTTCTTCCCCCGTGACTCACACATGTGGGCAGCCTGTTATTTTCCTGTTTTATGGGATCTCCAGCCCTGGGGAAGAACTGGAGCCCTTGGCAGAGCCACTGCCTGTCTGGCTCCCCAGGCGTGGCAGGGCCCTCCCTGAGTCCCTGCCCTGTTCTCGATCCATGGGTTGCTGGGGTGAGATATCCTCAGTGGTGCCCTCTCCTCCCTCTTATCCTGGCCATGCAACTGCTTTCTCTCCCTTTCCTCAATCTGGCTCCAAGCTCCATCCAACCTGGCCTTGAACACGTCCAGGGACTGGCCGCACAAGTCCCATCTCTCTTCCTGCCTTGCCTGCAGGCTCCCAGCTCCAGGGGCTCTGTCTCTCACCTGGTGGTTCCAGGTGTGTCCCAGAGTGCTCTGGCCAGCAGTCCTTGCCCCAGTGAGGAGGATGAGGGATGCTGCCTGTTGATGCAGCTCACCCTCCCAGCGCTGCCCTCAGCTCAGTGCCCCAGTGCTGGTCTGGGATACACCTTTTGCAACCCAGTAAAGGCACAGGTGGTGGATCTGTCTCTTCATCCTCTCCCGCTGCTGTGACACACCACAATTTTTGTCTTCTCACCTGGATGTGCAGAAAAGGTGCAGTGATGTGCTGTGTTGACCCAGCAATGACCCACCACCAATCCTTCCAGCCCTGTCACCAGCACCATGCTGCCTGGGGCTTCCATACAATCAGAGAATATCCTGAATTGGAAGGGACCCATAAGGGTCCCCATCAAAGTCCAACTCCTGGCTCTGCACAGGATACCCCTACAATCCCACCCTGTTCCTGAGAGCGTTGTCCAAAGGTTCCTGGAACTTGGCAGCCTTGGGGCTGTGACCATTCCTTGGGGAGCCTGTTCAGTGCCTGACCACCCTCTGGGGGAAGAACGCTTTTCTAATTGAAACTAACCCTCCCCATACAAAGTCTCCATTCCAAATGGCCCCACTCACTGTTCACAGCAATCTCCCCTTTCCCATCACAGCTCTCTGTGCTTGTTCCTCCTCAAACCATGACTTCCCCTCTCCTTCCTATCTCATCCATCCGTGGGGTGGGAAGGTACCCGTCCTTCAGGAGCCTGAGGATACCGAGTGACCACAGGGAGAAGTTTTCCTCCAAGGTCATGAAGCAGCTGAGGGAAGATGGGAGGCGGGCAGGAGACATGAACCTCAACAGGCATGGCCAGAGGGGTGGAACCTGGGCTATACTCCAGGCTCTTCTCAGAAATGCTTCTGCTGCTTTTGAAAGCTATAAGTAGGCAACACTGGGGCCAAATCCCAGGACCCAGCTATTTCCCTCCATATGCTTCCACCTGCTGTACATTTTTTTTCATCCCAGTCTTGTTATGTAGCTCCCTGTTTCTCACTGGAGACTGGCTGTGCTGCCTCTACAGAAACGTGTATTTAGGGCCTGATCAGCAGGTCTGGGGGGTCCTGCCTGAGGCAAGGGCTGGCTTGTGGGCAAAATGTGAATTCAGGACTGCTCTTGAGCTGGGAGCCAAGGAGGCATGGCTCCCAGCTGGAGTCAAGGCTCCTATGGGAGACAGAGTTCCCAGTCCCTCAGGACAGGGAGCCCTGAAAGGCACCAAGGTCCTAATTTCCCTTACTGTCTGCACTAAGGCATCACAATTTTCAAGCCAAATCAAGGACCTGTGTAGATTTTCAGACACTGGACTTTCAGAAAAAACCAAAATCTGTATAACCTCACCAGTGGAGTCATTCAGTGCAAAGCTACATAAAAATGTCATTGTTCTCTCCACCTGCTCCCTCCTGGACTGTTCTGTGGAGCAGGCTTGAGGAAGGCAGCTGCACAAGGCCCAGAGACCTACAGCTTCCCAATGAAACTTTTGCTGGAATTCCAAAGTTTTTTGTCATTTTTTATTCAAAATTTTGTATCCTATCTCTGCAGACAATTTCCAGAGCTGGGATAAAAATTCTGAGCAGTCCTTGGAAGAAGGACACCTCCCTTCTCCTGGTGCACTGGCTGCTGAGCAATTGCCATGTAAATTTTCTCCAAATTAGGAGCACCTCTGCAAAGGTCTCCTGGGCAATAAAACCAGTTGAGCTTGGTCAAAGGCTTTTGATGACCAATAGGCTTTCAAGCTCAGCATAATCCCTCATTATAAACACTCACAAGCTTTATGCAAATACTTCTGTTCCTCCTTCCATCAGCTGAAAAGGTTCTGCCTGATGATCCGTGGCTCTTAAAAGGAGGCTTTACTCAATTCATGATATCTTCCAGAGACTGCTGTGTCCCCTGTCCATAAAACAATTATTGTCTCTTCTTTTTTGCTCTTCATTGTCACCCGTTAAACACTGGGTGAGCTAGGCATAGGATGCCCATCCAAAGGAGCCCATCTCCCAAGAATCCCACTTCTACCTTTTTTCCTGACTCTGGGTCCACCCTCCTTAGCTCACCCCCGCCCCAAAACTCGCTGCAAAATGCAGGGTAAATGCCATTTTGGAATATCAAACCTTCGTGTTCCCAGCTCCTTGAGGGAACAGGCAATAAAGTCTGCTCCTGCGGGAATTCCTCCCTGAGCAGGTGCTTGCTGTGGGGCAGCAGGAGAGGTTTCCAGGATGAGAAAGTTGCCTCCGGGCTGGTCCCAGAAAGCCACACACTTCTGTCAGCACAGGGAAGAGCTGGGCAGCAGAAATCCCCATTTCATACAAAAACTGAACCTCCCCAGCAGCAACAAGCTGCCTCCAGAGGAGGTCACCCCTCCAGACTCATGAACAAGGAACACCAGAAGACTCAGGCTATGATGTAGGAAGTCTTTAATGAGAAGGAGAGGGAACCAGTTCAGAGTACAAGTGCGTTTCCAGCGCTCAATAAAGAAATTGATAAACCCCACTCTGGGACAAGGTGGTCCCTACAAGGTGTCCCGTTGCCCCACCACCCCATGACTATCATCTGCCATCTACAGCCTGCTAGAAGCATTTATTGCCCAGCCAGCAGCAAATGCCATGTAGAACATGGAAATATAAAGACTTAGTGAGAGAAAGGTGTACAGAGGCATGGTCTGGAGTGACGAGCTCTCATGGCTCCTGTCCTCCTGAGGGAACTGCTGGGAAACCCAGGGGCACCTCCTTAGTCCTCTTCCCCAGTCTTGGTCCTGTGCTTCGCTTGTCCTTCCCGACCACGCTGCTGGCACAGGCAGGAGGAAGAGCCCGCCAGGGACACCCTACAGCCCAGTGCCCAAGCAGAGCAGTCCCGCCTTGCCCAGCCCCCGGGAGCCCACGGGGATGCCGCAGCAGCGCAGGTAGCTCCCGACCGCCGCCGACGCCGTGGAGCCCACCGTGGTGTTCTGCGGGAAGGAGCTGAGGATGGGCCCGGGCAGCGTGACCACGACCGTGGGTGGCTGGATGAAGGCGGTGGAGTCCCCACAGCGGCGGAAGCAGGGCTGGTTGCAGCTGGTGGCCAGGGGCCGGGGGCCACAGGAGGAGGGCAGGCACAGGTCGTAGCAGGACATGGCTCAGCGAGGATGTGCACCTGAAAGCCAGAGCCGGGATGTAAAGGAAAGGCAGAGGTCGCTCTGTCCCTGCTGAGCCCTCACGCAGCACCTCCCATAATAAGAGGCGTGGGAGAGCGAGCTAGAGAGTGAGTTTGGATGGTTTAGAAATACCAAAGGAAGGTTTCCCCCCTCCCTCGCCCCATGAACCACTCAGGAGAGTGAGGGGAATTTGTTTGAACTGCAGGTTGGTCTGGGAAAGCTGGAGGCACCCAGGTGCTGGGAACAGAGAGCAGACCCACTCCTGCTCCGGGCTGACAGGGAGCCTTTGGCGAGCAAGGTGCTCACAAGATGCATGTGGCTGAAGCAAAACCCTCTTAAATCAGCACAACATGAGCTGAGCCATCCCATCCCAAAATATAAGGGACCTTTGATGCCCTTCCATAAACAGGGACACATCAATCCTTGCAACCCAGGCACGTCCTGTTCTAATTTGTTTTTCTCATTCAGCAAGGAAAATCGTGCAGGATGCAACTGATTATGTGGTTGCAGACCCTGTAAGCCCTGCATCCTGGAACCCCTTGCACTCCTCATATTAGGACACCCTTCCCCGATGTCCTCTGCTGCTGGAAGGGAGGAGGGAGGCATGGGGAAGGGGATGGAGCCCATTTCGACTTACCCAGACGGAGGTGGCAGCAGTGGCAGCTGGAGCAGGTGGTAGGGCCAGGCACTGTCCCTACAGTTTTATAGGGTGGCCCAGCCCCCTGGGGGAGCAGGTGCGTGCCTTCCACCTGAAACTCCCCAACAACCAGCAGTTTTCTCCTGGAAAGCTCCCCCGACTGATTAAACAGTTCCCTCTTTCATCTCTCATGTTTTGCTTCCATGTAATACTGAGTAAGATTGAAATGATTCGGGCTACAGGCATTAATTACCTTCCTTAAGGCCAAGGGACATTTTAGGTCTTTATGCCACCAGGCAGGAGAGTGTTTCAGCAGAATTTAGGGCAGACACATCCCCACCTTCCTCTCAGTACAACCAATTCAGCTCCCCGGTGCACCTGAGGTGAGACCAGGGATGTAAACTGAATGTAAGGAACATCCATTTGTAGTTAAATCTGGTGCCAGGCGTCTCGTGGGTGGCAGGAAAGCTGAGGGGCTGCAGGGGTGAGGGTGCTGGCTATGAGTGGTGTGGACACAGGGACCAGACCTAGCCCAGCAGGAGCAATTGGTTATCTGTTTGGATGCACTTAGGATTTTCCTTTTTTTTTTTTTTTTTGTTATTATTCCTCACACCTGGGGTATGAGTCCTGCTTGGAAGGCACATCAGATTTTAAAAGCAAGGCGATCATGGGCTCGGAAGTCCACCCCCACAGGTGACACACACCCGAAGTGGCTGATTTTGTGCATGGAGCTGACTTCCAAGAGCCCTTCCATCCCGCTTTTTGGATAGGGTAGTAGCAGTGAGCCAGAATGTCACAGGTGTCCTTCCTTGTGATGGAGGGACATCGTCAAGACAGGGTTAATTACAGTAATTACAGGCTGCGGAATGACACCGGATTGCTGTGCTGGAAGCCTGTTAGCTACTAAACATCCCAACCTACACTTAAACGTGAATCACCCACACAGTGGGGAGAGGGAGTTGCTGATGTGGTCCCAAGCAGGACCATGATGAGCCATCATGAGCTCTAGGGGCAAGGAAAGTTTGAAAAAGGCTTTTCATTTCACCCCAGCAGAGCCCAGCTGACGGCACATACATCTCCTGCCCTGGAATAAACCCTGGCAGTACCGGGACACCTGTACTATATGTGTGTGGGGCTGTCAGCATCCCCAGTGACGTGCCTTGTGGGGTTTTGGGGGGTCATTTGAGTTCTTGGGGTGACTTGGCCACAGTGGATTACACTGAATGGTCCCTAGTGACTCCTCCCTGCCGTGCCTGTCAGGATGAAAAAGCTTTTCCAAGGTTCTGAGGTCAAACCCAGCTGTTTTTTAACATCATTCTGTAAGGGGAAAAATGAAATCAGGTTTTCCAAGGTGCAGCAGAGGACACAGAGTTCAGGGAGAGGCAGCCTTGGCAGCTCCTGGAGTAAGGCAGGAGGCTATGGGTTCGTCATTCATAATCTCCTAAATGGTGACTTGGTGAGCAGGAAAGGATGAGGTTTTAGTTTAAGCTTTACTAAAGTGCTGCTTTTTGCACCACTCTTGAACAATAAATTGATGCCACAAGTGTACCTTGGACCCACAGCCTGAGAATTAAACCCTTCTTCTACCAGTCAGGTTTTCTTTCAATTCACTAATCAGTTTCTGTTTCTCCGTTTTTTGGTGGTGATGGTTTTTTGTTTGTTTGTTTGGGGGGCTTTTTGGAGTTTTTTTTTGTTCCTCTGTGCACTCCCATGATCTCAGGAAAACAGCCCTTCCAGGGTGACTCCCTTCCAGGCTTTCAGGCACAGGGTGGGATCTTCTGGACTGCAGCCTCACTGTGTGTTTCGGTTTTGAAATCCAGTTAAAGTACTTGAGGTTCTGCTCACATTGGACCATCATGTTCCAGAATAATATCCATGGATATTGGGATAAATGCAATGAGGCACTCAGGGGGGGAATGTTGTTGAATGTGAGCAGATCTGTGGACTGAAACGAGTCCTTTCCCTGGAAAAGACAGCAGGGGAAACAAAAGGCACATCAGGAAGTTAAAATAAATCAGGTTTGTGTAATGAACGAATTTTTAAAAAGGAAAACCATAGGGGAAAGGGCAGATATTTGGGAAATAAACAAAGACTGAATTTTCCAATCCCTATTCATGTCAGGGAAAGAGCACTTTCTGCTTGAGATGTAGCTTTTTCTGAAGGAACCTCAAACCTGAGAAAATTTCACCAAACCAAGCATGTCAGACCCACTTTCTTAACTTCTGCACGGATCCAGGATGTGTGGCCACCTCAGCACTGCCTCTTCCTGCAGGTAAGGACACGAAAACATGGCCTAGGATCAATTATCCACGTCTCCTTTCCTATCACCAGCCCCAGCAGCACTTTGTAACCCCAATTTCCCCACTTTGCATTTCGATTTCCAACAACCCAAGGGTTGGATGTGCCTGAGACTGGCTGGAGGGCAGGAGCTCGTCCCTGTCCTAAAATTTCTCCTGAAAGCCGAAGGCAAGGGCACATCTTGGAGCAGCAACAGACCTACAGCATCCTATCTCCAAGGAAAGTCTGCATGCAGGGCGCTCACCCAGGGCTTGCCTCCCGGCAGCAGGACAGTCAGGGACCACTCCCAGATGGCTGATGGATGAGTGAGACATCCCAGTGCCAGGAGGCAGAATCCTGATGCAGCCAGACCCAGGCACGGAGCATCCTGGCTGCCTGTGTCCCTGTCAGGGCAGACTCGGGGTGCTCCAGGGCCCCCGAGTGCAGCCCAGCCCAGCCCAGGGAGCAGAGCCCAGCCGGTGCCACTGCGGAGAGCCAGGCTGCGGCTGCCAGGCACTGTCCCGGGGCTGCAGATGATCCGGTTCCACAGTGCCATGGGATGCCTGTAATGGCCGGGTCCCTGGGTGGGCTGATGCCCCACAGCACCAGCGACGCTGGCACATTCCCTTCAGGAGGACTCGTCACCACTCACCAGGACAGGAACATGTGAGTGCCAGGGCAGGGTTGAACGGTGTCCCGAGGGAATCAGCAGGGCTTCTCTCCTGGCTGCCTGTGCCCTGCAAGTCCCAGGTCCCATCCTGTGACAGCAATCCCCCTGCCATGCACCGCCATTCCTCTGCACCTACCACCCCGGCCCATTTCACCATCTCCAGGCTCCAAGGTGGTCTCTCTCCAGGGCTGGACCCAAACCCATGCATTTTCCCAGGAAATCTCCCACAGATCCCTTGCAGTGCAGGCAGGGACATCCCCCTTGCCTGGGGTGGCAGAGCTGGCCCAGCACCACAGCAGCTCATGGCAGTGGAATGGGATGAGGCTGGTGTTTCCCCACAGACTGATCATGGTTTCTGGCTTGGGAGAAGCTGATGGAGGGAAGCAGCTCCTCACTGGTCCCCAGGGACATCTCCCCAAGGCATGGGAAGGAAATGTTGCCACAGGGAAGGTCAAAAAGGTGTGGGTAGCCAAGCCCAAGCATCCTCACCTTGCCTTGAAGCCATGGTATTGCTTGGCCACATCCTCATTAGTGGAGAGGAGTAGAGGGGAGAAGGGAAGGCACTGGCAAGGCTGGCACGATGCCTTTCCCCAGGTGCCTCGAAGCACTGCCAAGTGCAAGGCTTCCCTCTCTGCAAGACCACTGAGATTTCAAAGGCATTTTTACATCTTTCCTCTTCAGCATGCCATAGGTCACGCTCTCCTGTCTCCAGGAATCTCCGCTGTGAGCACTCCTGCAGGCACAGGAGGGAGGGAGAGAGCTGCCATTGCACAGCAGCTCTGCCATCCTCAGAACAAGCACCTCTGGGACATGGCAGAGATGTCCAGGGCAGCTTTTGGCTCCCATTGGCATTTCTGGGGATGCCCAGGGATGCCCAATCCTGACCTTCCCTGCCTACAGTTCAGTGCTTCTGGAGAAGAGGCAAAGGGATGGCAGGAGAGAGGCTGACAGGTGGGCTTGGGGGACACAGAGGGGGATGGTGACAGCACCCTGCTCCCGTGGGGCATTGCACGGAAGGGCCACACCAGTCCCTGAGCCACCAGGAGCAGGTTTATCCCATGGGAGCAGCAGTCCAGGGGCAGATGTGATGTGTGTTTGACACAGCAGAGCAAAACACAGAGAGCAGGAGGATGCTGGGCAGGCTGCACCAAAAGATTTGCTTTGGAAAGGGGTCCCTGGGGAGCCGACGAGGGTGGGATTCGAACCCACGCGTGCAGAGCACAATGGATTAGCAGTCCATCGCCTTAACCACTCGGCCACCTCGTCCCCTGTGGCAGCACCATTTTTTAGCAAATTTTTTTTTTGTTTGCCTTTTATTTTTTTGCCTGCACATAGCAAACTGGAGCTGGTTCTTCAGGGTGTCCTTTGGTGGGCAAGGCTGGGCAGGCAGAGCCCTGGCAGCCCATCACAGCAAGGCAGGGAGACAAGCAAGCGTTTGTGACTCATTTGCCTCTCTCCCTGTTCCCTTCTGTGTTCATGGGGCAGCAAAGGGCAACGTGGCATTTATTGTTGCCGTGAAAACGCATGCACCAGGCATCTCCATTACTCACCACACCCAACCTGTGTCCAGAGGGTTTTCCTACATGATTCGGCACCAGTTGAGCAAAGTAATAGGGAAGGAAGGTGGTGGGCGTCCAGACAGCATCTAATGTATCTGTTATTCCTCAAATTCCCTGGTTTCTGGAAACAGTTTGGGCCATCTCTCCACTGTGAGGAGTGAAGGGAGAGGAAGCAAAAGAGACACTTTAGCCCCAGAGTAGAGTCACCAGGGTCAGAGCACTGGAGACTGACAGTGGTCAGAGCAGGACAGAGACCCCCAGCAGTGCCCCCAGTGTGGGACAGGGAGGAAAAAATAGCCCCCCCAGGCTGAGGCACCACTGGGAGTCGAACCCAGGATCTCCTGTTTACTAGACAGGCGCTTTGACCAGCTGAGCCATGGCGCCCACTGCCCCTGTGGACACTGGGTGCTCCTGAAAACACCTGACCCTCCGCCCACCACTCTCCCCACATGTCCCACACTGCTGCCTCAGGTTTGGGGTTCCCCAGTTGAAAAGCCCAGCTCCTTTTGCTGCTGGGAATGCCCCCAGTGCTGACTCAAGCCCCTGGCACAGGGAGCCCAACACATCCTGCAAGCAGCACCAGCTGGGTTTGGGGGTCCCCAGGCCCTACAGGGACATGCTGCCCCCTCCCCTTGCCCTGGCAGAGCTGTGCCAGCTGCCGCCCTACACTGCCCTGAGGTGACAGCCTAAGCCTCATCTCCCTCTCTGGCTACTCCCCACCAGCACCAGTGGTCACCCAAAGACAATGGTCACCCCAAGAGACACTGTGAGCCCCGTGGGGATGGGACAGGGGGTGCCACCACACCCTGCAGCGCCTGGGCAGGGAGGGAAATCTCGGTGGGCATTTCCTCGCTGCCTACCTTGGGGTGCCAGGAGGCAATCCCAGGTCAGACGCGCCCGCAGGCAGCCCAGGGATTTTTTTTTTGAGGGATGTGGGTGTCTGTGGCGGCCCCGCATCCATCAGGGAGGGGTCTGGAGAGGCAAAAGGACGTGGAGATGCTGGGGGTTGATCCCAGGGCCTCTTGCATGCAAAGCAAGCGCTCTTCCGCTGAGCTACATCCCCCTGCCGCAGCCTCTGGCCTGGCGTTCTCCTCACTCCGAGAAAATGCCCGTCTCTGCTGCCTTCCCCTGCCACCCAAGCTGGGGAAAGGGAGTTCAGGGCTTTGCAGGCGCTGGGGGTCCCTCAGGTGTCAGTGGGCAGGTGAGGGCGCTGGAACAGGGGCAATAACAGTGGGGCAGAGCAGGGATGTGATTTTGTAGGCGCAGAGGGCCCGTAAGGGGCCGAGCGTAGCTGTGGCACGGCCGTGCCGGCCGGCTGCTGTGCGGGCCGGGGCGGGGGTGGCGAGTGGGAACGTCGGGGCAGGTTTGGAGTGTGCCGAGGGGTGCGGCGGTGAGCAGCGGGTGTGGAAAAAAAGGGCTCGTCCGGGATTTGAACCCGGGACCTCTCGCACCCTAAGCGAGAATCATACCCCTAGACCAACGAGCCGGGGCGCGCTGCCCCTCCCGCGCCCCGCCCTCGCCCGGCCCGGGGCCGCTCCCTGCGCACGGAGCGGGACACAGCGGGCTCGGAGCGCTGCCGCACGGCCCGGACACCCCGCACCCTGCCCGGACACCCCGCACCCTGCCCGGACACCCCGCACACGGCCCGGACACCCCGCACCCTGCCCGGACACCCCGCACCCTGCCCGGACACCCCGCACACGGCCCGGACACCCCACACCCTGCTCGGACATCCCGCACCCTGCCCGGACACTCCGCACACGGCCCGGACACTCCGCACTCTGCCCGGACATTCCGCACTCTGCCCGGACACGGCCCGGACACCCCGCACACTGCCCGGACACCCCACACACGGCCCGGACACCCCGCACACGGCCCGGACACCCCGCACTCTGCCCGGACACCCCGCACACGGCCCGGACACGGCCCGGACATCCCGCACCACTGCCCGGACACCCTGCACACAGCCCGGACATCCCGCACTCTGCCCGGCAAAACGCGGCGCTGCCCGCACCCGGGCACGGCTGTCCCCGCACAGCGGGCCCGGGGCTGTGATGGCCGAGGGGTGAAGGCGTTGGACTCGAAATCCAATAGGGGTTCCCTGCGCAGGTTCGAATCCTGCTCACAGCGATGGGTTTTGCCCAACGCCCGGATACACACGCTGGGGCTCCCAGAGGGATCCATTATGGGAGCATCATGAACAGCCAGAGCAGCCGCAGCCTCACCCTCGGGAGCCTCAGGCAGGGACTTTGATAACCCTGGGAATCTCCGGGTTTTGCAGACCTGGAAGAGGTGAGGAAAAAGATACTGAGGGCAGTGGCGTGGGAAGTGGAACATTTCCCCCGGATGCTGAGTGGATTCCCCCTCATTGCCCTGTCCCACATCCCTGGCGGAGCAGTGCATCCCGGCTCATTAGTCTGGGTGTGTGATTCTCGTTTAGAGTGCAAGAGGTCCTGAATTCAACTCCTGGATGAATCTGCCTATTTGGCACCCACTACCCTCCTCCTTATGAGCTGCTCCTCCCAGCATCGATGTTCACCTCAAGAGACACCCTGAGCCTGGTGGGGAAGGAAGAAAAAGGCTTCCTATGCCCTGCAGCATCCGGGCAGGGTAGAGAAAGAACCATGAGATTTTTACATAGCCTTGGGATGCCAGGATGCAGCCTCAGGCCTTTTCTGCAGAGGTCTGGCAGCCCTGCATCCAGTAGGGAGGAAACTGAAAAGGAAAAAGGACATGAGGGGTTGATCTGAGCTACACCTTCCTCCTCCAGCAGCACCTTGCTGCCAGTCCTTTACAGTCTATCCTTCTCACAGGGATGTACCCAGCCAGGAAGGGTCACCCTCAGCGCTGGGGATGGTGGGTGACCAAAAGCAAGGGTTCATCTGGGAGCTGAACCCAGGACCCCTTGCACTCTCGAGAGTATCATATCCATAGATCAACGAGCTGGGGTGCGGCCCCTCTGCCCCCCACTCTGCACCTCCCAGACCCTTTTGGGCGCTCAGGGGCAGCCAGGGCTCTCTGCAGCCTCTCACACTCTGGGAGAGAGGAGGTGCCCTTTGCTGCGGCCGCGAGGTGCCAGATCCAGCACGTCCCAGTCCCAGCCCCTCTTTCCTCCATAACGAGCCCCTCGCCGGCCCTTGGAGCAGTTGGAATGGCCGGTGCTTTTTGTGCCGCCTTTCGGTGTGGGGCATCCCGCGAAGCCGATGGCGTGCGGGATCGCCTGTGGGCTGTGTTTGCCCTCAGCGGCAGGGAATGGCCGTGTCTGTGCGCCAGGGGCTGTGGGTGCCCCGTGCTGTGGGTGCCCCGTGCTGTGGGTGCAGGGCTGGAGCGGCGCGATGCGGGCGGGGGAGAGGGGAGCGCAGCGAGCAGTGCGGGGAGTGTGAGTGAGTGGCGTGTGTGGGGCGTGGGAGGGCTGTGAAGGGCTGTGAAGGGCTGTGAAGGGCTGTGAAGGGCTGTGTGTGCGCGGTGTCCGTGGGCAGGCAGGGCCCGTGGGGCAGCGTGTGCCTGGAGCGCCGTTCTGCCGGGAAGCGCCCGGGATGTCCCGGGCCAGAGGGGAGGTGCAGGGCAAGCTGGGCACCCCGGCTCGTTGGTCTAGGGGTATGATTCTCGCTTAGGGTGCGAGAGGTCCCGGGTTCAACTCCCGGACGAGCCCGTCTTTTGGGGCACCCAGCGCCCTCCTGCCCCCGGCTGGTCCCCCTGGCATCAATGGTCATCCCAAGGGACACCGTGGGGGTGGGACAGGGGGTGCCACCACACCCTGCAGCGCCTGGGCAGGGAGGGAAATCTCGGCGGGCATTTGCTCGCTGCCTACCTTGGGGTGCCAGGAGGCAATCCCAGGTCAGACGCGCCCGCAGGCAGCCCAGGGATTTTTTTTTTTTGAGGGATGTGGGTGTCTGTGGCGGCCCCGCATCCATCAGGGAGGGGTCTGGAGAGGCAAAAGGACGTGGAGATGCTGGGGGTTGATCCCAGGGCCTCTTGCATGCAAAGCAAGCGCTCTTCCGCTGAGCTACATCCCCTGTGCAAGGCAAGGGGGGTTGGCCAAGTCCCCTCGCCCCCACTCCACCCTCCCCGTTGCTGGTTTAGGGACGTGCCCACCCAAAACACTGAGCCATCCCTGCTTTACAAGCACTACAGCTGCCCTCCCACCACCCTGGCCCTGGTCCCACCGCATCCCCAGGCACGTAGGTGCCCAAAAGAAGGGCTCGTCCGGGAGTTGAACCCGGGACCTCTCGCACCCGAAGCGAGAATCATACCCCTAGACCAACGAGCCAGGTGGTGTGGAAGAGCAGGAAAGCCTTGTTTTAGTTCCAGTACTCACAGAACAGGCTGGGGTGAGACGGGACCTGTGGCAGCTCAATTCGGTTTTGATGGATGGTCACAGCTGAGAAGTCACCCTCGTTCTTCCCTGGCTGTGGGAATGTCACCCGGGCATTTGTAGCAGGATGCTCTGCCTGAAAAGGGGGAAACAACTCAGACAAAGCCATATTTCCAAAACTATCATTGCTAAATGAAGAAAAAGGGGTCACACTGCTTTTGGTGTTGAATAAAGCTGAAACCAGCTTGACTCATCAATCCCAAATTTAAACATTTTATTAGTGAGATGTAGATATAGCAGATCTGGTAAAATACCTGGATAAAGGAACAAACAAGCAATATTACTGATAACTTTACTAAATCTGTTGAGCTGGCACAGCTGTCCTGGACATATCTGACTCACGGGCCATCCTTTTACACTATAAAAGCCCAGTCCCAAATTTTAATGGCAGGGTTTTGTGACAGATTCTTTCTTGAAGTGTATGTGTGGAGATTCTCCCCTGGAGTGGGGACACTCCTCAAGGTCGCTCCTTAGGGCTGAGCCAAAGAGATTTGCCCCCAGTCGTTGGTCTGGGTGAGAAACATCAACCTCTACTTAATAATCGGTTTTGGTAGCTTTAAAATAATTGCTTCAGTATTGCTTCACAGTGCACTATATTGTAATAATTGTTCTAGTGCCTATATTGTGTAGCAAGTAATTCTGATTAAGATCTTTTTTGTCTAATCATCATAATAAATCATATATATTTATATATAAATCTGCTTTATTTTTAATCCTGCAGGGTAAAGCTGTATAAAGCTTCTACTACACCTATATAATATTTTAGAGATAAACCACTTACCAAGTCTGCAGCTAAGATTGGATCCAGCCACACCCAGGCTCCTCTCTGAAAAGTTTATAAAGCCAGGGGTTCCTCTCTGCACCTCATGATTCAGTGGGAGTTTCTAAACTTTATCTGAAGCTCCCACTCTGCCCAGCACTGCATGGCTATGGGCAGCACCTGCCTGGTTTTAAAATGGGGCCCCAAGGAGCAGGGGGGTCAGCAGAACCCCCAGGAGTGGGGAGCTCAGGCAGGGGATGTAGCTCAGTGGAAGAGCGCTTGCTTCGCATGTAAGAGGCCCTGGGTTCAACCCCCAGCATCTCCAACTTTTTTCCCTCCTCAAACCCACCCACAGGCCAGTGATGATAAACTCACATCTACCCCTGGAAGGGCTCCCCCAAGGAGGGGATGCACCACGGCAGAGCTTCCCCCTGAGGCTGTGGTGGCAGCATGGCCCCCACTCAGCCGTCCCCAGCTGCCCTGACAGCTCCTTCCCCAGCCAGGAGGGGACCAGCCCTGGCCACGGCTGTGCCCACAGGCACCGGGAAACGCCTTGCTCCTGGCAGTGATGGGACCATCCCAGCCCAGGGGCTGCCCAGCTGGGAAGGCTGCCTGTGCCCTCTGTGCCACCCCAGCCATGCCCTGACACCGCAGAGGCCATGCCTGGCCACAGGTGCCCAAAAGGGGGGGTCATCCAGGAGCTGAGCCCACAGTCCACAAGGTCCCCAATGCCCAGTACGAGAGCACTGTGCTTTCTTTGCCCACTGTTCTCCAGGATCAAAATCCCGAAGGAAGGGGTCACCCTGGCAAGGGCCCTACCCCATCCAGCTGTGGATAAAACCTGTCGTGGATAAAACCTGTCGCTGTGAGCAGGATTCGAACCTGCGCAGGGAATCCCTATTGGATTTCAAGTCCAACGCCTTCACCCCTCGGCCATCACAGCCACTGTGTCCCCACCCTGGTGAGGATAGCTGCGGACACCCCACCTTGCCTTGGGCTATGCCATCCCCCAGCCTGGTGTGGGGCTCTGCTCAGCCCCAGCACCCACACCTGGACGGCTGGGAAAAGGGAACACACAGGGACATTTACTGATGGCTGGAAAAAATTCAGGTGCCTTGGCCACGAGACAGGCAGCACGGGGAAGCATCCTCCAACAATGCCCAGGGATACAGCAGCTCTCAGAGGGAAAAAAACATGGAGATGCTGGGGGTTGATCCCAGGGCCTCTTGCATGCAAAGCAAGCGCTCTCCCACTGAGCTACATCCCCCTGTGCAAGGCAGGGAGAGGGGCTGGCTGAGTCCCCTCACCCCTGCGGCACACACTGCCAGCCTTGGGGGTCCATCCTGCACACCCAGCCAGGAAGGGGCACCCAGCCCTCTCTGCCAGGCCCTGGTTATGCCACAGTCCCATGTGCCAGCCAAAGAAGGTGGGTGCCCAAAAGGTGGGCTCATCCAGGAGCTGAATCCAGGACCTCTCACACCTTAAGTGAGAATCATGCCCCAGATCTGTGTCCCACAATTCTGGAAGTTGAGGAAGGTGGCTGATGCTGCCTTTTGCCCTTGGCACAGCCTGGAACAGGTAGATCCATCTTATGGTGCCCAGGATATGGGGCCGGCATTTGGAGGTGTCCATGGCACATAACTTCCCTAGATCCAGTGTCCAGAGGGGCAGGTGGACCATAGGGACAGCAGGGACTCCTGGGCACCATTCTGTCCTAGCACAGGGGATGTAGCTCAACGGGAGAGCGCTTGCTTTGCATGCAAGAGGCCCTGGGATCAACCCCCAGCATCTCCACGCCCTTTTGCCTCTCCAGACCCCTCCCTGATGGATGTGGGGATGCCAGAGCCTAGCAGCTCTCCCTGAAAAGCGGTGGTGCTGCCTGCAGTCATGGCTGGCCCAGGAGTGGGGGACAGCAGTGGTGCACAGTGGGTACCCACACCCCATGCCAGTACCCCGAGCTGCCCCACTCATCCTGCCCAGCCCCAAGCTGCAGTGACTGGAGTGGAACAAGGGGAAGACCCCAAAGGACTCTGTGCCTCCAGAGAAAAACAAGACAGGCTCTGCCCAAAGGGATGATTCCTCTGAGAGTGGGACCCAGGTCTCCCCACACCTGAAGGCAGAAACGCCCTCCAAACCGACATTGTTGGGCCCCTTGGTCCCACTTCCCTGGGCTTGGCATGGGTCCCAGCTGGCCTATATAGGTAAAAGGAAACGCCCCCGCCACTGACACCCGGGGCTGCCTCTCCCGGTGCTCCCCACCCTCTCAGCCGGGGGCATTTCCCCTGGCCCCAGAGTCGGGGGTCCATGGCTCCCTTCCCTACGATACTACATTTTCCCTGGTGTAGGAGGGGAAGGTAAGACTGCATGAGCACCACAGAGGTCAACACCCATCCAGGCAGGTAAAACCCATCGCTGTGAGCAGGATTCGAACCTGCGCAGGGAACCCCTATTGGATTTCGAGTCCAACGCCTTCACCCCTCGGCCATCACAGCCCCGGGCCCGCTGTGCGGGGACAGCCGTGCCCCGGTGCGGGCAGCGCCGCGCTGCGCCGGGCAGAGTGCGGGATGTCCGGGCCGTGTGCGGGGTGTCCGGGCAGTGTGCGGGGTGTCCGGGCAGTGTGCGGGATGTCCGGGCCATGTGCGGGGTGTCCGGGCCGTGTCCGGGCCGTGTGTGGGATGTCCGGGCCGTGTGCGGGGTGTCCGGGCAGTGTGCGGGATGTCCGGGCCGTGTGCGGAGTGTCCGGGCAGAGTGCGGGGTGTCCGGGCAGAGTGCGGGGTGTCCGGGCAGGGTGCGGGGTGTCCGGGCAGGGTGCGGGGTGTCCGGGCAGAGTGCGGGGTGTCCGGGCAGTGTGCGGAATGTCCGGGCAGGGTGCGGGGTGTCCGGGCAGGGTGCGGAATGTCCGGGCAGGGTGCGGGGTGTCCGGGCAGGGTGCGGAATGTCCGGGCAGGGTGCGGGGTGTCCGGGCCGTGCGGCAGCGCTCCGAGCCCGCTGTGTCCCGCTCCGTGCGCAGGGAGCGGCCCCGGGCCGGGCGAGGGCGGGGCGCGGGAGGGGCAGCGCGCCCCGGCTCGTTGGTCTAGGGGTATGATTCTCGCTTAGGGTGCGAGAGGTCCCGGGTTCAAATCCCGGACGAGCCCTTGTTTTTGGGCATCATCACCCTGCTGCACCCTGCTGCCGCCTGGCCGGTGCAGAGCCCGACGGGAGCCGGCCATCGACTTTCACCCCTCAGGGACACCCGCAGTGCCGGGCTTTGAGCTTAGTGTGGCACACAGAGCGTCACACGGGGCTGTGCCCTGTCCCTGGAGTCCCAACCCACTGGGCCTGCAGGGTGATCCTATTTCTGAGGTGGCAGCAGGATGGGGATGGGCTGGGAAGGGCTGTGTCTGTGGCCATGGGGCACCCCTGGCAGTGGGGCCGGTGGGCTCCATGGCTCAGCTAGTCAAAGCACCTGTCTACTAAACTGGAGACCCTGGATTTGACTTCCAGTGGTGCCTGGGTCTGGGAGGCTGTTTGTCCTCCCTGCCCCAAGTTGGGGGCACTGCTGGGGGTTTCCCACTGCCCCTGTTTGTCCCTCACAATGATGACTCCGACTCAGAGCAATTTGGATGCACACTTTTGCTGAAAGCTTATTTCAGTGTCCCAGGGTCCCCCGCTGGACGCAGCAGTGATCAAGGCATCTCTCCCACCCAGGATCCACTCCTGTCCCTGCCCTGTGGCACCTGCAAGCCTCACAAGCAGCAGCAGGATCTGTTCCCCTCGGCATGGCTGCCCTGCCCACAGCCCACCCTCCAGGCTCCTACACCAGGCAGGGCTGGCTGGAGGGACCTGGCAGCATCTCAGGTACCTTCCCAGGGTGCCCAGATCTGTCCAAGGGTCAGGATGAGCCACAGGAGAGGGCTAATCCCCACTGGGTGGGGAGCAGGGAACCGTTTGGATCCTTCTCCCGTAGGTCACCCAGAGCCACCCAGCATCCCGGTGCCAGTGGGGGCTTGGGGTGGTGTGGGACCAGGGCACTTTCCACATGCAGGATGAGATTTGCACTTTGCTTTTTGCCCTTTCTTTGTTGCTCCCCCCCCCCCCCCGCCCCCAGTTAAAATGAACAGGCATAATCACCAACAATTCTGATGGGAAAAACCCTCCTATACCTTCTGTGCCCGCACTCTCCACAGTATCCAGGGTATCCATCCCTGGTTTCACACCTCCTTTGTCCCAGTTTACTTCCCTGTTGCACCCTCCTTTCAGAAGGTTATCGCCAGACTGCTCAACAGCCACTGTTGGCAGTAATCTCTCTTGTAAGGATTTTTGAGCGCTTTCTTGTCCATCAGTCTTGCATAAAAGACTTCCAACCCCTCCACATAAGGACCTTGGCTGGCCCTTTAGAAACTACGTCAATTTCTCCTGCCATCCTTTCCCAGAATCTGGAGGGCACCGGTGACTTTTGGCCCTGGGGAGGATGCAGATGCCAGGGCGGACCAGGCACTCGCTGGTACCATTTGCCCTCCCGCCCCGCCGAGTCCCGGTGTGCCTCAGGAATCCGAGCCCACCCCGAAGGTCCCCAGTCCTCTGCGCGCGGCAGCAAAATCCCGACGAGGGTGGGATTCGAACCCACGCGTGCAGAGCACAATGGATTAGCAGTCCATCGCCTTAACCACTCGGCCACCTCGTCCCGCCGCGGGCCCCTGTCGCCCCCTGCCGGCCTGACGCGGCCGCCGCAGCCCCTTCCCGCCCTGCCCCGGGGCCCTCCCGCGCCTGCCGCTGGCTCGCGCACCGGAGGCCCGACGGGAACACAGGGCCCCAACGCCCTCTTAGCGCAGTAGGCAGCGCGTCAGTCTCATAATCTGAAGGTCCTGAGTTCGAGCCTCAGAGAGGGCACTGTTTTGGGGTTTCTTGGGGGTTTTTTTTGCCGCCCCGCGGCTCCGCAGCGCGCCCGGCCCGGCCACACCCGCAGCCTTCGTTCGGCCCCTGCGGCGGGCGGCTCCCACGGGGCGGGACCCTCACGGGCACGGGGTGGGCGGGCGGTTCCCAGTGGGCCCGGCCCTCACGGGCGCGGGGCGGGCGGGCAAGTGGATGGTTCCTGTGGGCGCGGGGCGAGCGGGTGGATGACTCCTGCGGGCGCGGGGCGGGCGGTTCCCAGTGGGCCCGGCCCTCACGGGTGCGGGGAGGGCGGATGGCTCCTACGAGGGTGTGGGATGGCTCCTATGGGCCGATGGCTCCTACGAGGGGGCGGATGGCTCCTGTGGGCCGATGGCTCCTATGGACCGATGGCTCCTACGGGCGCGGGGCGAGCGGAGGCGCGGGCGGCGCGCGGCGGGACGAGGTGGCCGAGTGGTTAAGGCGATGGACTGCTAATCCATTGTGCTCTGCACGCGTGGGTTCGAATCCCACCCTCGTCGAGATTTTGCTGCTGCCCCGGGTCCCCCACCCATAGATAAACTATATGGGGGGCCGGGAGACCAGTCTCCCCCCTATACTGGTACCCCAGAAATCCCCCGGTTAAAAAACAGCAGCCACCCCCCTCCTCAAGAGCATCCCGTATTGTGAGCTTTCACAGAGGAACAAGGCACCTTTCAAGCCACTAAAAATTTTATTGAGTACAAAACACAACTTCCAGCAAATGACATGAGCCACACTCCCAAAGCTCTGTTAGGTTTTGACGGCTGAATTCCAGGTAAACTGAGAATGTCAAAAGCAGGGCACAGGCTTCCCTTCACATGGAACCAGTTAAAACCAACAAAACTCAGCCCAACAAAAGCACGTGGAGCAGGAACAGCCTCAAAGCACACACTTCCCAATTTCAATTTATTTCAGCTTAGCATTAAGCTACTATTGCTATTTTGGGTTTAAAAGAAATAACACAAATGAAATGCAATTTTAAAAAACTGTAAAATTACTTCTTTGGAAGGCAATCAACAGTTTCAGACTACTGAGGATTTCAGCCGGGGGTGGGCACACAAGATAATCAGTTTAGTGCAGTAATTTATATTCCACCAGGCAGAAGGCTCTGTTTGAGAAAAAATTGCTGATTTTGTAAGAAAAATAAAAAGATTAGCTGTATAGCAGTACTGCAGACATGAAGTACATCTTCATATTATTTACTAGGAATTAAACTGAAACAAAAGGCCTTCAACTTCCAAAGGCTTTTAAATGTTGGAGAATGCAGGCAATCTGCTCTTTCAAAAAAAAAAAAATTGTTTCTCCATAGCCATTTACTGAAGACTACTGTTTTCCAGCATGACGTGGAATCTGTGGAATAAACACTTCACACCCATTTTTAATGCTGAAAACACTGAATAAAATAGAACTTGGGCCCAGAAGAACAAAAATTCTTCTGGATTTGCACTGAGCAACAAAAAGTATAAACAAAAACATGGCCAAATGCTGCTCCAACTTGAGAATCATAGTTTTGACATTCCTGGGAACAGAGTAGGAACCACAAACCACAGTGCTGCTGCAAGGCAGTTCCTGCATGAAGGAAGCACAGACCAAGACAACATTTTGGGGACTGTGGAGAGCAATTGCTCCAGAGTTCCCACAGACCCGCGCTACCCTACTGCTGGACCTGATGAAGCTGTGTTTACCCACAATGAGAGCTGGGAGAAAGAAAAAACACCACTGCCATTTAAGGCCTTCCAAGAAAAAGCATTTGACTCCTCTCTGTGCCTGTGGGGCAGAAAAGGAGGGAATCCCAGACCATCCATGACACGTTGGCCCTGTGCAACACAGCCAGTGAGAAGGGCCCAGGCTCCACAGCTGCTCCGTGTTCTCATGCCAGGAGAACACTGCTTGTTCTGGAACATGCTCCAGGAGCACGTCTGTTCTATCACCTGCACATGGATTTCTTTCCTGAGTGTCCATGTCTCAGCTCGGCTCAAATGTCCACCATGTCCACCAGAGCAGAGAGGTGGAGCTCAGAGGCAGCCTCAGCCTCCTTGGTGGCTCTGAGGAGCTGCTGCAAGTGTTTGAGTCTGTCCGACAGCACAGGGCTTCGTTCCAGTTCCAGAACCTTGTGTCCCTCCTGACTCCCAGCCTGGGCAGAAAGAAAAGAGATGAGACTGAGACTTTCTCCCAAGGTAATTCCCACTGCAGGTTTTGCAGCTACTGCACTCCTCAGGGCTTTAGTTTAGCTCAGAACCACCTTCTCTTACCTCCTGAGCAGCTGACATGGGACTCTTCACCAAGGGGCAGGTGGCAGCCGGGGTGGAGAGCAGAGACTGGGGGAGGTAGAGAGGAAGACCCAGGAGATCCCCAAGGGGCTCCATGTCCTCAGCTAGGTATCGGTGCAGCTGTTCTTCAAACCTGGGTGGGAAGGGCAAGAGCACCAGTCAGGTGGCAGCCTGGCTTGGTCCCTGTAGTCAGTGTGTTACACTTAGAGGGGTTTTTGGGTTCAGAAGCATCTGATCTCCACAGCCATATTCAGAACAGTCGGATGTACCCCACTGCATCTATCAAAATCCATCACAGAAGACTGTGGTACAGAAAGGAGCCACACAGACTGAGGAGACTCAACTTATGGGAAGGCAAAAGAGACAAAAACCTCTTGGACCAACCTCAAAAGCTTTAGTTCTTCATCTTTGTGATCTGGATTGCTATGACCTGACATCCCGGAGAGGACTTTATAGACATTTGTGACACCGGGGGACACACAGACCACTGTACACACTGTACTGCTTCAGTTCTGGTGGCATGACTGACCACTGAGTTTCCTTACATTCCCGAGAGCTCTAAGAACTTCTGCCGTGCTGGACTGTTCCCATGATGCACAAAGGAGGTAATACGGAACTGCACTTCTGTGCTAGATGAAATCCAATGCAACTCGAGACAGTCTGGGCTCTTTTCCAGCACAGTTTAACTTCCTATTCCATACAAGTTACAAATTGTTTACAACCCTGGGCTGGAGCTGCAAGGAAAAGAAGCTGCTCTGGGAACTCACCTCTTGTTTTCTATTTTTTCCAGTTGCAACTGTGCCAACAGATGCTCCTGGGCCAAGGAAGTGTCTCTGAATTCATCTGTGCTGGGAATGTTCACTTTCTGACCTGGCAGCATGCTCGTGCCAGAGCCATACTGACCCGGCACCATGGAGATGCTGTAGGGTTTCTTAGAAGACTTGGGAGATTTTACCTTTGACCTGAAGGGCGCAGGAAAAAAACAACGAACAAAAACACATTAATTGGTATGAGTGTGTTGATTTTTCCCTATTAGCTTGAAGCTTGGAAATACCAGGGAGTGAGAAGTGATTGTTGGAGAAATAATGCCCGTGTGCCAGGGTCCAACACACCACCACCATCTGTGCATGGGATTAGAGAGGGACTAATCTGTCAGGAGCACAGGATTCACCCCAAACATAACCCACTATACAGCAGAGCTGCAGCTAAGCTTCCAAGAGGGAATAGAGTGGCTTCCCTCTGAACGAGGCTAGGGAAGTGAGCTAGACTTGACATCTCAAATACTTGAATGCCACATGGCTCTCTCTCACAGATGCTCTAAGGCATCCTTCCCCCTCAACCTATCTAGGATTTTCTCAGACTCACACTATTTTCCCTCCATGCTTTGCACAACTTCAAAGCCTCAGCAGCAGGTTTTTTTGGCTGAAGTTAATTTCTCCACTTAGACACTTTCAGCACTCCCCAAGCAATCCTTTCTCTGAGAGCTGAGTAACCCTATACAAATAAAGTCTGCTTACTACCCTGTTTCAGCACAGCTTGTACATCAGGTTAGGGAGATGTACACGAGCAGGTTCTGGGAAGATGCCAAGTGCTGGTTCTCAGCACCGTGCAGGCCACCTCACCTCTCGTGGCCTTGCCGGATCTCCTCCTGTGTCCTCAGCCTGGCTTGATCCCACGAGAAAGGCACAGTGTAGTTCTTTAAATGCTCCTTGAAGAAGTACACACGAATCTGACCATCTTTACTTACTGCTTCTGTGAATAAACCCAAGCCCAATGTTTATCATTTGCACAGGTTCACTGCTTCAGAAGAGAAGCTCAGCATTAAGGCAACTTGGGAGGAAAGCGAATGTTCACTTTCAAACACAGTCTGGGACAAACTTCATTAATCAATGGAATTGATAATTAACTGTGGCAGCCTGCCCTCCCTGCTGATATGGCTTCTGAGAAGTAACTCTTGGCCTTTGCTTAATGCAAATCCTCTCCCACTGGGAGGGCAGGGCTGAAAGACTTTTGCCAGAGCCACATTTGTAGTCACAGGATCAAGTCAAGCCACAACCAATATTAAATACACACTCCAGAGAGAAGACACGTGCAGAACACTGCAAGACCACAGCAGCCTCCCTGCTATACATCACTTGCTGCCATATGTGAAGGCACTACTGGCAATGTTTTAAATACCACCACAAAAGCAGCACCATCCATGCTGCAGGAGGACACAATACCTGGAGCAATAGGTAGTTTGGGTGGTTTCCAGTCTCTCAGTTTATGATCAATACAGACTGCCAAGATACAATCCCAAGGAATCTCATCAACAGAAGGTCCATCTTCATCCGAGTTCCCAGTTGTTCTGGTTTTCCAGTTTTGGTAAGTTTTGCTCAGCAGATTCTCCACCTGAGACTGGATCAGTGGTTGAGTGTGGGAAGAACTTGCAATCTGTGAAACATACTGAAAAATCATGTGGCAAACAGGACGCCAAGGAGCTGTGGAACAAAAAAAAACCCAAAATAAGTTGCAAGAATTTGTGACAGAACCTACACTGCACAGGCACATCTTGGAGAACAACGTGCTGCCAAGAAGAAACTGGAGTGTGAAGTACCTACCACGTAAAGGAGGCAGATCTAGGTATGGGATCTGGAAGGACAGCACAGCCTTCTTCAGCCAGGCCAGGTGATCTGGCATGTTCCACTGCAGGTGGGGCAACACCTTGTTACCCCCAGCTTCTGAAAACTCTGTGACAGGCCAAGACAAGTCACAAAGGTGCTCTGAGGATGCCAAATCTGACAGGAACTGCAGCACGCTGTTGTAGAGCTCTATGATGACCCCAGGCTCCTGGGATGGCAGCCCAGCTAAACGCCTCTCCTTCCAGTCGTGGTAGAAACGCTTGCCAAATTCTCCATCAATCCCATCCTCAATGTACTCCTGAAGGGTCTGGCTGCAGAGCTCAAGGGAGGCAGGACACTGGGATACCAGCCAGCCCACAGCTGCAGAGACCTATGACACACCAAAGAGGGAGGGTTGGAAACTGCTCTGCAATGATCAGGACACAAAGGATTCAATCCTGCAACCCTAAGTTTGAGTAACACTCTCCAAGAGAATATGCAGCAAAAGGCCAATAAATCAGGTATCATCATACCAATATTTGCACCAATAATTCTCCAACTAAGTGGCCACAAACTGAATTTCTACGCAGCAGGCTCAGGAACAGACAAAAAAGAAGCTGTTCACATGAGGTATAGGTATGCAGTGGAATTGCCTGCTGCAGGATGCTGGGGTTGTTGAAAACTTATCCAGGAAAAATTGGACAGGTTCACAGAAATCAGCCCAGGGTGACTGTACCATGTCTGATCATGGCAGTCCTTGAAATGCAGACCTAAGTTGTGAAGGTTTGTCAGGGAGCATCACTCTGGGCTTGTCAGGGAGAGATCTGTACAATCTTCTTTGTGTACAGAACACGAGAGGAGAGGCATCTCAGTCCCATCCACCAAGATGGGATAACTCTGGGTAATCTCACAGCAGCCAGAAGAGCTACAAAGGGTCCTCTGCATTTTAGGTCTAAGAGCTTAAGGATAAAAAGGTTTACCCACCACCAGCACTCCTCTGTTGAGCAGCAACACAGGCAGGGCTGACAAGAGTGGGTTTAAGTAATTCATGAATTTTGGTCTCAGTGTAGTTTTCAGTATTACGTTAAATTATTTTTTTGTAGCAAATGCCACTGATCTCTGGTCAGTGAAAATACAACAGTCACAAATAATGGAAAATAATTCCTGCATCTTGCTGTTCTTACCCTTCTGGTGCCTTCTAAATCATTGACAGAGCTCGGGAGCTCTACAATGGTATAGTCTGAAATAAGCTGGGCTGAAATCAAGTCCTGGAGCATCAAACCTTAAAAAAATAAGAAAATTCATTACATACACAGAGAAAGAACGCAAGTCCTTGGACCACATGCTCTGCATTACATTCACTGCATTGCTGCTCCCCTCCATCTCTGCCCACAGACTCTCAGGATCAAGTGCTGTGTGTGAAGGAAAACTGGAAGCCAAAACTGGTAAGCTCTTAAGGCCTCAAGATTTTTAGGAAAGCTCTGGGAAGTGCTGTACTTCACAGCCTCTCCCTTTACTGGATGATGTAATGAAAGGCTGCACCAGCCACAACACTTCTACTTGGGGCAGCCCTAAACATTCATACTTTCAAGACACAAAAATAATTACATACCATCTTCTACTTCTTTCTCCATGGCCTCCTCTTCCTGACTGGGGACTAGAACCACCAAGGGAACTATGGGGTGGAAAGGTTTCGCCTGAAGCAGCTGTTTCAGCTGCAGCAAAGCTGAAAGCCAGTAAACATCATCTTCTGCAACATCTTCACTTCTAACTCGGGGGGGCAGGAGGAGAACAAGGCCACTGGTCCCAAGCAAGTCCTTTTGTGTCTCAGCCATGTCAAGCTCTGAGTCAGAGAGCGCACCATGTGCCACCTAGACAGGCAACAAAGATGACAACAGTAAAGTAGCTAAACAAAGCTATTTTCACACCAAAACCTGCAGTTTATTGTCACTGCCATTCAGCTTTGACATCCTTTTCCAGGAGCTCTACACAGCTTAAGACAACAAGCTGTTGTCAGGCCAACATGGATGTGTCTGATAGATGAGCTGAGCACAGAGTGCCCTTCAGCACCTGCTTTGGGACCAGGAATTGATGATTCAGGTTCTACTACGGCAGGTATTTCTCAGCTGATTAAAAACAAAGAAAAAAAATCCATCTTTTTTCAGACCTTTTCAACAACCCTGTCCCTCCCAGTATCATCTCCCTCCATCTGACAGGACACAATATCCACTGGAAAAGAGCCCACCCTGCTCTTATGGCCTCTTAGGTATCATGAAATTGTTCTCACCTACCTTTATACACACACTGACTTTAATGCTTCTGCTGCCCTGCATGCCAGGAGAACTAAATAACGTCAGTGTTTGAATTTTGCCATCTGTATGTGAAGCATTTTTCTCACAGATTTTGTCTCCCATAAACTTGGCTTTCAACCAATCCATCAGTATCCTATCAAACAAAAAAGGAGGGCTTTGGGGGGTTTTGTTGTCAAAATTGGCATTTTAGGGTTTTAGTATCAGCACCTCTAAGATACCACAGTCTATCATAATTCTATATATTTAGGTTATGATAAATGGCCCTAATAAATAACTATAAATTTTCATGAAATTATCATCTATCAAGGTTTTGTTTTCAGTATGAGAAAAAGGAATTAAACCAATCACTGTAATAAATTACAGCTATATTGTTTAGAGTGCTCTGGAGGAAAAAAAACAAGCTGGAAATTTGACATGGTTACAGGCAAAATTACATCAAGGACTGTGTACTGCTAATCTTCTTCTACCTGAGTAATAGAAGTCTGCCCTGTTTGAGAAAGGGACCCAGCAGTCAACTCTTCAACCTACCTATTGGGATCATCCTTGGAATATTCGTCATCACTGGGCAAAACCAAGAGTGCCTTCCAAAAAATGTGTTCTTGTTGAACTGGAATATGTTCTGTGATTAACGAGACAAGATCCAGGGGAGTCCAAGCTAAATCACTTAAAGAGAGACAAAAAAATTGGTGAAAAGATCCACCCCAGGGCTCTTTCCCACCTGAGGAATGTCTGCCTTGCAGTGAACAAGTTACAATACTGCAACTAGCGACTGTTCAGTTAATTCTTTAGATCTGCTGCTCATCCTTCAGGAACTGCAGCTGCTAAATCTGATACTTGAGCCTTACTCTGGGGATTTCAGGAGCACATGTGTACTGCTTTACTTCCACACTGATCCAACACTCGCCAGGCCACTGGAGAGCATGAGCAGCCATGGGAAGCCAGACTTCCTGCTGCACTTCAGACATCTCCATCAGTATTTTCCTGTCACAAGCCAGGTCACTGATAGGTCACTTACTCCTCTCCCCCCATAGCCCATCCGAGACCCCATCCCATCCAGGTACAAAATCACACCCCATAATACCCATCAGATCCTTAAAATTATGCCAGGGAGGATCATCTGGCCCAACACCTTCACTAATTTAGTGGAAGGTGTCCCTGCCCATGGTGGTGGGATGGAATGAACAAAATTATCTTTAAGGTCCTTTCCAACCCAAACTGTCCTATGGTTCTATGACTTTCCTGTTCCCCTTATTCCAAAACACTCCCAGGAGCAAGGCTGCAAGTGGACACTCGGGCATGGTCAGCCATACCTTTTGGCCATTTCTGCTATTTATCTCTGGCACATCTGTTGCAGCTTCTTCTTAAGAAAACAAGAACCAAACCCCAGCCTACCTTACCAGCTGCTGGTAGAAGTGCTGAACTTTAATTTCATGTACTGTCTTGTTTCTCAGCCAGTTCAATCTGGAAACAAAATATTCTTGGCTGTATTTTTTGGTATAAAACAGGTACTTTAAACAAATCTAAGAAACACTGAGGCCTGGGAAATATTACAGAGGCTTCAGAAAATTGCTATTAATAGAAGAATTTATTTGGATTTTCAGTCTCGGTCATGGCATTTGCAGAGAGTCTTTTGGGGGCTGTTTAAGAACAAACAGTTCTGCAAACTCAGTAACATTCACAATTGAAGAATTTTTGGTAACTTATCTTCCTAAAATCAACCAGATTGCCAACTGATGCCATTGGAAGTATCCTTACCTCGTGCAAGAGATTCCCAGCTTTCCTCCATTTCCCAGGTTTACAAATCTCTTGCACAAGTTCTCCATGGCTATAGGCCATTCTGCACTGGGGGACAGTGCTTTCAGCTGATGTTTGGAATCCAAACCACAGGGAGCAGCTGGAAATGCCCTCATCTGACGTTTTAACTTTGTCCGAGCTGCCACTGCTTCCCTCCATCTTTGGAAGAGAACAGATAAACAGGTCACATTCATGAACTCTTGTGCAGACCTTTGTCATCAGGTATTTGTACAATGGACACTACAACAACCACGACACACTGAGCAGCTGTCCAGGAAAACGACTGATCAACAGGAAGAATACAAGGATAAACTATTACAAGTTTCTAGGCAGAATGAAGCTGGAATCTCCTACCAAGCTCATTACCACCTCATTACAACAAGGTGTGATTCCCTCCCCACATACAGTAATTTAGCAGAGGCTGGTACTAAGACTGTAAGGTCTACTCTTATCATGGAAATAAGACAGAAAAAACTGTCTCAAATAGAACACAACCAGACAGCCCTAGTTCCATCTCTATTAACTGCTCCATGCTAGTACTCCCAAGAGAAGCAGCTAGGCCCAGGGTGGTTACTCACCGTTTTAAGTACTTGCAGAAACACTGGAGCTCCTGGAGCGTTTCCTTGGCAATCTGGAAAATCTCATCCTCCAGAAAGAGCTCCATGAAGTGGCCACACACTTCTTCTGAACACCGGGCAATCCGGGCTTGTCGGTCTCTTTCTAAGGCACATCTGGTTCCAAAGAAAACAAACCAAGACTCTGCTGAGGTGAAGACCTCCAGCAAATGACAATTCAGTTGGCTGAGATGCAAACAGGGAAGTCCATCACATTTAGGAAACCTTTGGAAAGCAAACACCAGCATGCAGCACGTTGTACATACCTTAACTCATTGGTTGAAGCTTCTTTAACACATTCCTTTATTACTTCTTCCATTAATTCCATGCCCACCAACTGGCTCAACTGCTTTATTAACTCTTCTCTTTCCTGCTTTTGCCTGGAAGGACAGAGAAAAGATTTACACAAGAGAAAAAATTTACACTGGCAAACCTGCTGCTTAGTTACACAAGCACCACACGCAGCGTCAAACAGCTAATTCACCTAAAATTGATTTCCCAGTATCTGGTTTCTAAATAAACAACTTTGCATGGAGCCAGGTTTCCCTCAAAACCACAGATGACCATGGGGCTCCTTAAGCAACCTGATCTAGTAAGTGGCATCCCTGCCCATGGCTAGGATGGAACTAGATGATCTTTATGGTCCTTTCCAAACCAAACCATTCTAGGATTCTATTTATTCTTACCCCAACAAGCTACAAACAAGTAGCTCGCTCAGAAGGAAAAGCTCCTGCATGCAGCAGGGCCAGGATGCATGTGCCTTTCTGGAAGCTCTGGGTAAATAACAGTTCCTCAAATTCCCACCCACCATTTTCACAATGGCTCTGAGGCCACCAAAATGCTAACTAGCAGATCACCCGAGAATGCAGAGGGGAACCCTGCCTCCACAATCCCAGGGGAGTTTGAGGTGAGACTGCTCTGCTACTGTGGCAGAAAGACACGGGGCTTGAGCAGAGGCACAAGGACTCAGGTTGGCACCTGCTGTCCTTATGTTGTCCAGGGGGTACCCAGCCCACCCTGCCCCACAGCCAAAGCCGTGCCTCACCTCTCCTCCTCCACTCTGCGCTGTTCCTCCTGGACACGCTGCCTTTCCACACTGACTGCACTTCCAGCCACTTCTCTGAGGACCTCCCCCATCACTTCAGTCACGAGTTCCTCCACGGTGGCCTCTGAGGCGCTGTGCAGAAACAGCAAATCTCTTCTCAAAGCCAGGTTTTTGTGCAAAGCCCCAAGTCTATGCTTTTCTCAGCCACACCTTGCCCTTTGTGGTGGGCTGACTCCAGCCATTAGCCAAGCACCCACACTGATACTGGCTCATTACCCTCCCCACACTGGGACAGAGAAGAAAGTAGGAAGAAAACAGGAAAACTCATGGATGGAAATAAATTAATACAGAGAGAGAACACCCCCACTCCCCCATCAAGCAAAGTAAGTGTACCCAGTCATCACTTCCCACAGGAAGAGCAGTGCCCAGAGAGTATCCAGCCAATGTCCACTCTGTAAGCCACAGATCTCCAACTTCTTCCTCTAACCCAGTTTTATTGCTGACCATGACATCACATGGAATGGACTTTAATCAGTCTGGGTCAGCCGTCCCCATTCAGCAATTACCAAACACTGGTGGAATAACAACTGTTTGGGTCATATCCCACATCTATGGGAACCAACTGCCCCAGAGAGGAAATGTTTATGAGAAATCAGAGAAGGAGCCAGATACGGACTTGCTCCTCTTGTCCCCCTTTGGGCACCTTCCTTTCCATGACAGAGGTTTCTTGCCAGGCAAAGCTTCCAGAAGTTTGGGTCAGCCTTCCCTTAGGCTAGAGCTGGGATGTGACAGACATCTGAAGAAAGGTCTGCTTTCCCTTCCACTGCATCAGTAACACAGTCTCCACCACAGACCTGGCAGTGCTTAGTTTTACCATCTTCACATGTGGTGCTGCTATGGCAAGGGGCAGCTGTGGTGACAGACTCCAGGAAAACCAGCAATAAATGCTCTTTACCAGATGGCAGCAGCCACGTAAGCTGCTCCTGCTCTGCCCACTTCTCTGCACTCTCCTTTGAGGACATCGTGCACCAGCCCATCCACCACTTCGGCGATGTCCTGCAACACAGCAGAGGAAGCAGCTGAACCAAGGTGCAGTCTCTCTCAGGATTGAACTGGGAGTAAACTGGGACTAAGGCTCTCCAGCCTTGCTTAACTGACTAATTCACAGCATCAGCTGTATTTCTGCTTACAAACGGAGCCAACTTGACCAAACACAACAGCCTGCAAACTTCAGACTATTTAGACTACGAAAAGGTTAGTAACAGCCCAGAAACGAAAGCAGATTTTTGTACTAAATATGGGCAAGTCAATTTTGGAAATCAAAACTAAGGAGAGACGCTCCTATTTTCTTACTTTAGACTTTCATTCTAGCTGATTTTATTCCAAACGACCAGTAAATTTCACTGAAATTTACCGTCATCTAGGTAGAATATGGCAACTGTACTGTACAAAGCAATGAGACACTGAGACTGGTTCAGCATCAGCACACAAAATCTTGTGTGGGAGGGAGAAAAACAGCACAGGTACATGGGGTACACATTCAAGACCCAGCATTAATGGTCACGTACCCACAAGAAGAAACTTTGTCATGTCTTATCTGACATACATGCACATCCCAGAAAAATGAAACACCCTAAGAATTTGGTTACCTTTTATTATATTTCACAGATCTTTCCCAAATATTTCCCTACCGTGTCCGAGTAGCCAGGCTGAGGCTTTGAAGGGGGAGGCTCAGGCTGTGCAGCAGGCTGGGAGATGGGCTGTGCAGGAGGCAGGACTGGCACCAGCTGACGAGGCAACAGCAAGGGCAGAAGATGAGCTGGGGGCTGGGCTCTTACTGCTGAGGCCTCTAAATCCACACCTCTGCTTTCCACTCTTCCTTCTTCAGAGGGGAGAGGAGAAAAATTCAGGAAACCAGATCAGTCACAAACAGAAGCAGATCTTATCTTCAAAAAGCTGGCTTGTGTGATAAAACTCAGCAGGTCATAAAATAAATCTGTAACAGCAGCTTGTTGCCTTAAAGTTTAAAATATATAATAGAAACTATTTTATATTTATGAATGTTTTATACAAAACAATTAAAAATTTAATTGCACATTACCCCCAGTAGCAAGCACGTACATTTCCAACAAAGCAACTGTTTTAAGTCAGGCACATCTGGCACCTACACACACTATCTGTACTTCCAGCAATGACAGAAAAGCACACATTCAGCTAACCTGAAAACTGACATGTTTATACACACAGTGCAACAAGCAGCTGCAAATAAAAACATGCAAACTGCAAAAGGAAGTTAGTTTTCTGAAACAGTCAAACAATTGTTATTTCAGTTATGTTGGCAAAATTTGGACCAATAGTGTATTTCCTGAATTGGGAAATGCATTTTAATAATGAGGTTGTTCTTGGCTTTTACAGATACATAAATACACCTCAGCAACCTGGTCTAGTGGAAGGTGCCTCTGCCATGTCTAGTTGGAACTAGATGAGCTTTAAGGTCCCTTCCAACTCAAACCATTCTGTGATTCTCTTATGACTTGAATTGTAATCCTTTCATTACATCTAAACTTCCATGCCATTTCAATGTCTGAGCCAAGAACCGTTTCTGCTCTGTACATTAAACCTGCTCACAGAACTGACTTGGCAGCGTGTTCTGAGCAGTACCTAAAATGCAGGTTGGCTCTCACCTGTTGCTTCCCCGCTGGGTTTTTGGCTACTGTCGGCCTGATCCACAGAGGTGCTTCCACCAATGTACTTGTTCTGCCCGTTGAAGCTGGACACGGGCACATGGTGGGGCACTGGGGGCAAGGGGCCCCCGTTCACAACCTCCCCAACAGAGACTGTGAGCTTCTGGCTGACAAACGGGGATTTCCGTGGTTTGGGTAATCCATCTGGCTCCAGGAAAGCCGAGCGATTCAGCTCCACGTAACCCCTGCGGAAAAGTAAAAGTAACAACCAGGAGTACATCCTCAAAGCTCCAGTAGCCTACAGGCTTTCAGCTCTGAAACGTATTGTTTCAGAATGCTGACAGGAATAGACCACTAACTGGCATCCTCGAGGGGATTGCTCCTTCTCCAGTTCCTCGACATTCCAAGTTTGGGTGAACATTCCTTACAATCTATGGATTTACATGGCAAACATCTGTGAACTGCTGTTCTCCAACATCCTCTAGCAGCTGGTTTGAACCGTTCAGCTTCATCCCACCCTGCAGGCATCACTACAATGCCAGTTTCCCAAGAAGCAGAACGGTATCTGTATTTCCTACAGAGACCCCATCCCCTGTTCTTGGCCTGTTCTTTCTCTGGATCCAAGCTTCAGGAGCAGCTCCCCCACATCACCCCTTTGCATGGCACCAGGCTAACCCCCCCAGGCATCATCTTCCTCACACTTACCCATCTGATACACTCAGCCCGTAGTAACTTATAAAATCAGTCGCCTCCTCGCAGTCTTTGAACAGCAGCATGCGGACCAGGTGGTCCAAGGGGAACGCTGTACTTCTCTGGGTGCTCACAGTGTAGGCAATATTGAGGGATTTCAGACCATCCTTACGAATCTGGGGGGAAGGAAAAAGCCACATAACTACTAGGAAAGAGCCCAAAATGTACTATAAAGCGTACAATAAACATAAAAATCATGTTTAAATCCACCAGTACTTTGTCATCAAGTATACACACAAACAATTATTTAGATTTAACTTTCTTTTTAAATTCTATGCACTTGCTTTCTAGTTTCTGTTCTTCTTTCATGATATTTGTTCTGAGCAATTCTGGGATATTTGTTCTGAGCATATCCCTTTGTGATTCTTGCACAGAAAAAACACCTTGCAAGAGCTTCTGAAAGTGCAGGTTCATATTTGCTTTGCAAGACTCTCAGGACTGCTTCTCTGCTTCCCAATTATTTTTCAGGGAAACGTGTATTTTGTACACAATTACAAGAAAAAAAAGAGCATTTCAGTATTTGCCTTTTATATCACAGCAGAAAGCTCCTGATAAATTTTTAACACTTCTGAAGAAGCAGTAACAATATTATTTTTAAGGCTTGATATCTGCTAAGTTTTCTGCTGATTTCCCCCAAATCTCAGACTGTCTTACTCATTAATACTTTAAAAAATATCTTTCTTTTCCTCACCTGGTTGAAATAACAGTGTAAGAGGCAGGCATTCAGATAGGAAGCTGCTTGCACAAGCTTGAAAAACCTCACAAAATTGTTGCTGTTTAATGCAGCAAAAGCTTGAACTGCAAATCTAACTTCAGGCGAGTTTCTAACCTCTGGATGAAACTGCTGAACTTCTCTGTGGAGACAAAAGACAGCGACAAACCTTTTGCTTCAATATTGAACAATCACAATTCAACAGCAACCTGTAACAGCACAGAACTAAAATCAGGAGCATTACAATTTATCTGGATTTAATTCTAAACTCAATTCGTCCCAGAGGCAAAGAGAGAAAACAAGTGATGTCTTGTTCCCACCTGAGAATATCGCCCTTGTTGAGATTCAGCAAGACATTATAACCTCGGAACTCTGCTTCACTCTTGCAGTAAATCCCCTTGTTAGCCAAGTCCTGATACATCTCCTTCAAGCTCTGCAGGCATTTAGTCATGTTCTCATTGTTGATTTTGGCATCAAAGGAGGACATGGGCTCTTCACACAAGTGGTGAGCACAGTGGATGTGAAAGCGAGTGCACTTCTCAATCAGAGACACCATCAGCGGGTTGCAGAGGTGTTGCTGGGTTATGTCCTGACAGAATGATAAAGAGTTCATTACACATCTTTTTAAACTAGTTGAAGAGCACAGTGACCTGGCACTACCTCTGGGAAACCCATTTCACTGTGCTTTGCGTCACTCTGCAATTCAAAATGTTTCAACAACTACTGCTTTTTGCTTCCCTTTTTTACAGCATGATGGGATCTTTTGCTTTTTATCACCAAACATCTCCATCCACAGTACTTACCTTTCTTATTCCACGAGTTCTGTTCCAGACGAAGTCATACCATTCTCGATAGTTTCCTTCTCCTTGATCCATAATGTTTGTCACTAAGTAGTCCATGGTCATGCTCAGCACCTCAGAGGGTCTCAGTTCATGGGGCAAAGGTTCCTCCTGATCTGCTGAAGACCTGCTATATTCCTTGATTGCTGCTGCATGATCCACCTGCAAGAGGTGAAGAAAAGCATCAAAATCCAAGAAGTATGTCGGATTTTGTACAACTTTGCAGCAGTAAAGAAGATTTCATCCCACCTACGCCTTGAACTTCAGTAAGGAGCACACTGTTGAAGTGTTGACTTAGTCTCAAACTCATAACCTTCAAGATGATATATAGTTACAGATAATTACATATAATAAGTAATTATAGCTTTAGAACTATAGTTCTAATTAACTACATAAAAGACATGACACATGAAAAAGCAATTCTTGTTTTCCAACTGGGAATTGAAAGGTAATAATGAAACAGCCTACAGAATTTCTGCACCAGAATTAACCCTGTAATCAGCTAAACAATACTGACAGCTCCAATGAGCATCAGGCATACTGATATCCTGGGAATCTCATACCTTGTCAGATCCTAGAAGCAATTCAAAGATGCTGAGCTGGTTTCTTGTCTCCCTCATGTAACGCTCCTTTTCAGGACACATGTCTGGGCAAGTGCCAACAACAGTTTTTGCTTTGCCAAGATCAGTCCTTTTTATTCGAGCTAAAAAAAGGAAAGAAAGAAAGAATTGAACAAACACAAAGCATCTCTTGGGTTTTGTTTTTTTTCCTTCATGATAAAGCTATTAACCCTAATGTGCCAAAACAGCCCTGAGCATGCAAGGCTGTACCCAAACCTTGATACAGTCAGAAATGAACAAGGATGGTGTTCTCCCCACTCTGAGGCCTGTCCAGGGATTGCACATATTGAGAGTTTTGCTGAGAAGGCTGAAGCTTTTAAAAGATACCAAATGTTTTGCTGTACTAAGGAACAGCAATTTCAAAATCCTGCATTGAGTGGACAAGAAGTTTGTCAATATTAAAATTAAGATCTTAAATTAGAAGTAGGATCAGTTTTGAAACTGCAAGAACAGCATGGAAGGCATTACAACCAGCACTGTGAAACAAAAGGACATTTTTTGAAACAATTCTCATCTGTACAATAGTTTGAATTTGGACAGATACTAGACGGACTGGCACAGGTTGCTCAGAGAAGCTGTAGTTGCCCTACTCCTGGAAGTGTCCAAGACCAGGCTGGACGGGGCTTTGAGCAACCTGGGAAACTGGAGGGTGTCCCTGCCCGTGGCAGGGGGTGGGACTGGATGGGCTTTAAGGCCCCTTCCAACTCAAACAATATTGTGGTTCTTTGAAATGCAGTTCATTCATTCGTAAGGCTTTGGGTAACTTTCTTTAGAGAGTCTGTAGAGGTGCAGAACTCCCTACACGCCCTCTTCACAGAAGATGAACATTTTGCCCTTCCCTTTACACAAGAAATTGCATGTGCAATAAGTAAAACGGATCTGTGTGTTTTACGAGACAAAAACACAAAAAGTAATACACTAGGAGAGTATTTTACAGACTGTTCCACATTAAACACTCTTGCCACAAAACCTGAACACTTACTTCTTTCCAGCAGAGAAGCAGATGTTACACTCATTAACTTGTGTTAATTACCTTGTCGCATGATTTTGTCCCTCTGGTCCAAGAGCCTGTATCTCTCTTCAGATGTCTCAGCCACCAATCCCACCAGGTTACTGAGGGACAACAGTGAAGCTCCCAAGCCCTCTGAGCTCTGCCCTTCAGAACTGCAATCAAACAGCTCTGCTTCAAACTGCAGCGCCTTTCGAAGGCCAGGCTTCTTTGCTGGAGAACTAAAACCAGAAGACTTTTTTATCAATAATAATCATTAGTGAACACCCTGGTCTTAATCAGTTCACTGTTCTTTAGGATGCCAGCATCTGTTTAGGAGAGTATTTTGTTCGCAGGGAAATGTGTCAATCTATGGATGTGCTAAGGTTGTTCTCAGCTAACACCAGCACTGGGAGTTAATCTGGTTAAATCCTCAGCACCGCCCTGAAAACGCTGCCAAGAGCTCTGGCATTGTGGAGAAAGTCCTAATCTTTGTGCAACGGAAAAGGTATTACTGCAACGGTCTTAGAGGGAACAGAAATGGATGGCCCTTGTAGCATTTTGCATCACTATGGCACAGCAGTTTGTATTTTTAAGCTAGGAACTGGCTTGCTGGTGCGGAGATAAAACCACCATGCTTTCTATAGCAACAGAGATTATGGAAAGATTTTACAGGCTCCAGATACAAGCATACTTTTTAAATCAAGGAACATTGACTCGTTTCACCATATGACTAATTTTATAATTATATATACATACCAAATGACTTTTGTCAGACTAGACACACCATTGAGGTATGACAAAGATCAACCTTGCCACTTCTGTGACTGCCACAAACCAGGAAAACTGGTCACTTGAAGTGAGACAATGATCCAAACTACTCCGAAAATGAGACTGTCATTCCACAGAACTCTAACTGCCTCCAAAGGAAACTGCTTGCTTGAGAAGCTCATTGAATCACAACCACAGGCAGTGTCATTACTGCTCAGTCCTAGTTGGGCTCTGCACTGTTTGTTCACTTCCCTCATGCCTCATACATGCTTTCATGAACAAAATCCAAAGTAAAAGACCCTAATAAGCCCCCAGGAGTATCCTTCTGACAAAGTGTGAGAGCTGTGTGCTTCTAATTCAGACAAACCAGAAGAGAAGGTAAGCACCCTTCCTGAAGAGAGCGCGACTATTTGGCACACAATGATCACCATTTTTCTCCAAGCTTTTCCTGCCAGGTGGATTCCCAGAGGAGAGGACATACCTTCTCCCAGGCATGACACTGCTGGCAGAGGATCTTATTAAAGGTTTTCTAAGAGGGGAATGCTGATAGCTTTGCTCTTCACTGCTTTGCCTTCCTTCATCTTCACCTGCTTTCTTCTCCTTGGATGAAAATTCTCTTTTTGCTGGACCTGAAATGACAAATAAACATGAAACCAGGTACCTGCCAAGCAATTTAAGCAACAGCTCTTTCTTGACCCCATGGGGTTGGTGGTGAAAACTAAGACTCCCAGTCTTGTACATGCATGCAAAACTTCCAGAACAACTTGAACTAGCAGCTCTATCAAGTTTCCAGCACTTGCTATCAAGGTCATTGCTCTATAAAGAGTTAAGTTTTTTTCAAGAAAATATCACTTAGCAATAACAGTAATTATCAGTAAACCAAGTGTGATCCTCAACTGAATCAAAGTTCTCTCAGGTTTGGGATCTAATCCAAAAGTCAGAACTCCCTATGGGATATGAAATCCACTTCACCTGCGTAAATCACAATTCCCAGTGCTCCTACTAAAAGTATTTATTTCACATACCCAAGCTTAGACTCAGGTCAGCATGAGTTCACACTTGCAGGAAGGGAGAATTTCTTCTCCCACAGACAATTTTTCCACGAACTGGATTCCTCAGACCCTCCCAGAATAGTTATTTCAGAATGCTGCCATGCATGCTGCCACAGACATAACACCACGATAAAATGTGGGCAAAGAGGCAGCCCTAGAGCTGCTGCTTCAAGATGTTAATTCTCAGGGAGGTAACTCGGCAGCAGTTTGTTTTCTGGAAGGCAAGGCTGTGGTTGGTCAAAGCTGAGCTGAACCATTCATCTGCTGGCAGCTGAAGTGCTCCCCCAGGCTAGGATCTCACAGGCACACACACTGCAGTCACTAAAGAAAGGGAAGCACTTGACATCTTAAGTATTCCCCTGCAGAGTGAACAATCTCCTCCTGCCCTAATCCCAAGCACAGTCTGGAATCCAGGAATCTGGAATCTGAACTCTGTAGGTTGTTCTCTTTTTTGGTTCAATGTCTAACTGTTGATATGCAGAACAGCAACTTCAGCAGGCACTGCAGAGGTTCTCAGGACACTTTCCTTAGGTTGGTTCTCAGAACCTTTTCCCGAAAGCTGGAAGCTCACATCCCAGTCCAAGATCTGAGGCAGCAGCAAGGCATTTCAGACTGGGTTTTCTTACGTCCCCAAAGAATATTATACTTCTGGACAGAAGCACAAAGTCGAACATTACCATATTGCTGTTGTGTGACTGCTTTAAGGATTCAACCTTATTCAAATTATCTCCTACTACGGAGATAATTTAGGTATCATTCTCAGCACATCACGGATAAAAAAGAGCAGCTAGCACACTATTTATACAACATCCAGTAGTCTGGAAACACAGACTTACTTGTTTTCTTCTTTTGCCAAAATGTCACTATGTCTTTGTGCAATTCTTTTGCTTTTTTTCTGGCAAGAACTGCAGAGGCCTGAAAGAAAACAAAAGCAGAGCATGGAAACCTATTGGCATCACAACACTGAAACACACAGTGCAGTTTTTGCCAAAGAAACATTTACCAATCCCCAAAAAATTCTAGTTGCTGTATTTTAACCTCGCTTAAGACCTACATGCAATCAGCTGGTCTCCACAAAAAATGCTGCTTTTCTACAATCAGGAGTGTAGTTTTCATCAGTGCTGGACCCACCCCAAGCACTCAGATTTAAGCCTTTCTTCATAGGATCAGAGATTGGTTTGGGCTGGAAGGGACCTGAAAGACCATCCAGCTACACCCCCCTGCCACGGGCAGGGACACCTTCCAGTATCCCAGGCTGCTCCAAGCCCCATCCAAACTGGCCTGGGACACTTCCAGGGATGGGGAAGCCACAGCTTCTCTGGGCAACCTGTGCCAGGGCCTCATCACCTTCAAAGAATTTCTTCCTAACTCTTCCCTTCGTTTATATTGTTTCCCCTTATCCTCTCCCAATCGGTCCCTGAAAAAACCTGCTTTCTCTCTTTATTGTAAGCCCCCTTAACACACTGGAAGGGGCTCTAAGGCATCCTTGGAGACTTCTCCAGGCTAAACACTCCCAAGAGTAATGCCACTTCTGATACTCACGTGATCAAAAAAGTGGAGAACTGCCATTTTTTTATTACGCCTGGTCATGACCCGACGAACTTTTACGAACTGGCCGAAGTGTTTTTCCAGTACGGTCCTGTCGTTGAGGTAGTCAGGGATGTTCTTGCACTGGATGGCCGTCAGCTCGGCGGCAGGCAGGCCCCCCAGCCCCTCGGTGCTCTCGCTGCCGCGGCTCCGGCGAGCAGGGGCGGCGGGGGCCACATCTGTGAGGAGAAGGAACACGACAGCAGTCAGCAAGCGGGGAGAAACCCGGGCGGCCGGGCTGCCCCCCCAGACCCCCGCCCACCTTCGCGGGCGGGCTCCCGGGGCTCGGCCGGCGGCGGCTCCTCGGCGGGGCCCCGCTCAGCCTCGGGGCCTTCCCCGCGCTCCCGCTGCTCGCGGGCCTGGCTGCGCAGCAGATCCTCCAGCGTGCGGCCGAACAGGATCCCGCCGCGGGGCCGGCTCAGCACCACCGCCCGCTTCTCCGGCGGCGCTGCCGCCCGCCCGCCCGCCGCCGCCCGCCGCGGCGAGCGCTCCCGCTCCTCCTTCCGCTTCAGCCCCTTGGACGGCGCCTCGCCCGGATCCTCCGGCAGCGCCCGCGGGCCTCTCTCCTCCGGCCGCCCCAAAGCGGCGGCGGGACGCGAGAATGAGAAAGGCTCCCGCGCCCCCGCCGCCTCGGAGCCCGTCTCAGACGCGAAGCCGAAGGGCGACGAGAAAGCGAAGGCAGCGGGAGCAGCCGGGCCCTTCTCCGTCTCGCCGCCTGACACCGGTTTGAAGGCGGCGGCGCTCTCGGGCGCCTTGAAGCGGAACTCGGGAGCTGAGAAGGCACCGCCGCCGCCGCCCGACGCTTCGCCGGAGGTCGGGAAGCCTCCCAGGCTGGTGGGCGGCCTGAAGCTGAATCCCGCGTTCCCCGCCGGGGCCGGCGCCTGGCCCAGCGCGTAGGGCGGCGCGAAGGTGGCGGCGGGCGCGAAGGGGAGCCCGGCGGGGCCGCCGCCCTGGCCGAAGACAGCGGGCTGCCCGAAGCGCAGCGGCGGCGGGAAGGAGGGCGGGCCGCGGAACGGGCCCCGCGCCGACATCGCCGCAGCCACGGCAGCGGCCTCGGACCGCCGGGAGAAGCGGGAGCCGCATGCGCGGGAGGGAGAGGGCCGGGCCATGGGGCAGCGGGCGGGGCCCAGGGGGAGCGAGCGGAGTCCAGGGGGAAGCGGGCGGAGCCCAGCGGGGAGCGGGCGGGGCCCAGGGGGAGCGGGCGGGGCCCAGGGGGAGCGGGCGGAGCTGCGGCCGCAGCAGGGCCCTGGGGGCGGGTGGGGCCTGCGCGCGGGGCCCGTGCCTGGCGGGCGTGGCTTCAGCTGATGGGCGGGGCCTCTTCTGTGGCTGAGGTTCCGATTGGTGAACGCGGCAGTGGGCGGGGCTCTGGGGCGGAGTGTGATTGGGTGGGCGAGGCTCTGGGCGGGGTCTGGTTGGGTGGGCGGGGTCTGGCGGGCGGTGCCGCCATGAGCGTGGCGCTGCGGAACGCGCAGTGTGCCGTGCCCGTGCGCCGGGCCGCGCTCCGCCGAGCCGTCTGTGCCCTGCGCGCCGCCCTGGGCGCCTCCCGCTTCGACGTGGGGCTGGTCTGCGCCGGCAACGCGCTGATGCAGCGTCTGAACGGCGCCTACCGACAGCGCCCGGAGCCCACCGACGTCCTCTCTTTCCCGTTCCACCAAGTGGCGGCGGGGGAGCTGCCGCGGCCGCGCTGCCGCGACGAGTACAACCTGGGGGACATCTTCCTGGGCGTGGAATACATCCACCAGCAGTGCCGCGAAACCGGGGAGGACTTTGACGCTGTTCTGACGGTGAGCCCCGCTCGGCGCGGTGGGCGGCGGGGCGGGCGCGGGGTTCGGTCGGTAACACGGGTATGTTTGTGCTCTCGCCCCCGTGCAGGTGACGGCAGCCCACGGACTGTGCCACCTGCTCGGCTACCGGCACGACACGAAACGCGAGTGGGAGCAGGTGCGGGCTGCGCCGGGGCCGGGGAGGGTGCGCGGGGTCCGGCACGGGAGGGCCTGGAGGCCCCGGTGACGGGAGCCGGGGCTCGCCCGGCGCTGACCGCCGCTGCTCCCGCAGATGTACCAGAAGGAAGCGCAAATCCTGGAGGAGCTGAACCGCCTCACAGGCTCCCGCCTGCGGCCCCTCACCGCCGGCCTCTTCTGAGACACCGAGAGGGGCCGGGGCTCCGCCGGCGCCGCCCCGGACGTGGCGTGGGGATGGCGGCGCAGGGGCCCGGCGGCGGCTGCCCCTCGGCGCTGCCGCTGCTGCTGCTGCTCGGCCTGGCTGCCGCCGCCCTCCCGCCGCCCGCCGCCGCCGCCGCTTCCGAGCCGCCGCCCGCCGCTTCCGAGCCGCCGCCCGCCGCCCTCCGCGCCGGCCACGCCGCCTCCTCGCTGCCCGCCGCCGCCGCCGCCCCGCGCACCAGGTGAGCTGCGGGGCCCCGCCGCGTCCGGCCCGCGCTGCTCCTGCCCGCCGGGATAGCCCCCTGCACAGGCGAGCCGCCGTGTCCCGGCCGTCAGCTGGTAAAGGGCCTCCTTCGCCTGCTGGTGCTTTTTTGGGTCGTTTTTGGAAGGTGTCACCGCAGCTGCCCGAGGGCTTTCGTCTGTAGAATATCCTGAGTTGGAAGGGACCCCACAGGGATCATCCAGCTCCCAGCTGCTCCCTTTTCCCCCTGCTCCTCTGGAGCGTGTCTGCCTGCTGTTGTGTCCAGCTTACAAGAGTTAGCCTGGGTGACATACCAGTAGTTTCACCATTTTTACCACACACCCCATGTTACCTTCAGGATGAGAGAGACACTTCACTCCTTGACCTTCTGCAGGAAAGGCTCCTGGCATGTGTCACCTTGCCAGGAGACCCTAGTGGCCCCTGCAGCACACACTGCTCTGACTTCCCATACTTCTTCCCCTCCTGAGTACCACAAACTCAAAAAGAGGAACAGCTTCCTTCCCAACAGTTTCATCACAGGATCATAGGGTAAAAAAGAAAAATGTGTGAAAGCCTCAATGTCCTCCCAGAAATAATGTGAGGACATAATTGTCCGTTCCTTTGTTCTCCCCAGGTACCTTTTGTACGATGTAAACCCCCCTGAAGGGTTCAACCTTCGCAGAGATGTCTACATTCGCATTGCTTCCCTGCTGAAGACCCTGCGGAAAAGTGAAAACTGGGTGTTGGTTCTGCCTCCCTGGGGACGTCTTTATCACTGGCAGAGCCCTGACCTCCTCCAGGTCCAGATCCCTTGGTCCGAGTTCTTCGATATCCCAAGCCTCAACAGGAACATCCCTGTCATCGAATATGAGCAGTTCCTTGCAGGTGGGGTGTAGGCTCTTGCAATCTACAGTTAACTAAGTATTTGATATGGCTTCTTAACAGGTTTGTCCTTGTAGGGGCTTTTATCCTTTTATGTGAAAAAAAAAGTCTTGGAGGTGGTGAGAGGAGGGATGGGAAGGAGTCTTGCTGAGCTACACAACCACTAGGATGGAATAACTCATTTACTTGGCAGCTTGTTTGACGTAGCACTGCTGTTCCCTCAACTTCCTGGGACCCCCAAAGAGAGACAGTTAATTCCTGTGGTTAAATTCACGGCTATTTCTGCATGATTTTGACCATGATGACAAGCCCATGAGGAGAGAGGCAGCTTGATGAAATACAGACAAGCTATCTTTTCCTGGATGGGGTGGTTGGGCAGTAAAAGTTGTACAGCAGGTTCTTCCCTGAACTTTTTCATTGTCGATGCTGCATTTACTTGAAATACTTACCCCTTGCTTTCTGTGCCTAAGAGAAAGGCTTTCCATAAGAAAGTAAAGTTGCTTCCTTTAGGATTTAGTGCCATGTTGAGCTAATCACCAAATGTTCAAATCTGCAGCAGTATCACAGTCTTGTTCAGCAAAAGAAATAAAGGCCACCAAATGTCAGACCTCTGTAAAGAGCTCTGAAGGGATAGCTGTTCCCTGCCTTCCAGGAAAATGCATTTAGAGACCCTGAAATTTAGGGGGAAAAGGGCTTGTACCTGGAATTTTGGTTGGAGGCTCTTCTTCCATGGCAGCTGCCTGTGGGATTGAAAACCTCTGTGCTTCGTGGTGTGTTTTACCCAGCCAACAGTGATTCCATTGTGTTTGGCATGATAAATCACACAGAGCTGGGTGGGATAGCAGGTGGTCACATTGCCTGACCCTTTTAGCTTTTCTGCCTCACACAGAACTTCCTTTCCTTTTTTATAGGCAGAACAGGGAAGAGAGAGTAGTGTAATACTAGCGTTTTTAGCAGCTTTTTAACTGCAGCCGATGCTTGTTCATACCTTCATGGTGTGGGTTTTCATGCTCACAAATCCTTTGCTTTGCCTTCTGCCCAGAGTCAGGTGGGCCCTTTATTGAACAGATTTATGTGCTACAAGGCTATGCAGAAGGATGGAAAGAAGGAACATGGGAAGAAAAAATAGATGAGAGGCCGTGCATTGATCAGCTGATGTACTCCAAAGACAAACATGGCTACTACAGGTAACATCTAGCAGTCCCTCTGGTCTTTTCAGTTGTATTCGGAGAGATACTTGCCTGCTATAACAGAACAGACTTGTGTGGTTGTTGCAGTATTATCTGTGAATAGCTGGGTGCTTGGGGTTCGCTTTGTTTTTAAAAAGCCCATCAATAATAAAATATTGTATTGGTATGAGAAGATCTAATTCTAGAAAGTTGTTGCTCCATAGAAAAGCAGCATAAAGGAGGTGGCTGGTTTATTTACCTCCTATGTAGTTTTTTAGCATGTTTTGTTCTATATATGGCATTAATTTAAAATACAAGCCTGTGAACCATCCTTTGCGTTCCCTTTTAGGGGCTGGTTCTGGGGTTACGAGGAGACACGAGGCCTAAATGCCTCTTGCTTGTCTGTCCAAGGATCTGCCTCTATTGTGGCTCCCATCCTTCTGAAGAGCACTTCAGCACAGTGAGTTGCTTTCTATTACTATTTGTTGTTGTATTATTGTATTGTTGTATTAATGTATTGTATAACCCCATTGCTAGGTGGGAAGAGCAGGGGGAACTTGAAGGCTGTATCCCACTGTTGAGATACTTCACTGAGTTATTGTACTCTGTTAAAATCATTACAAAAGGGATTTACCCTGTAAAAAACACGTAACTGTAAATTAGGTTGAAGGTTGCAGTGCTAAAACCTAAGTGTAAATAGCCTTGAGCTCCTTTATATTTCCTCTCAGGCAGCTTTTTTCACTCCTACTTCCAAGATATCATCTAATATCCCCTAGATCATGCAGTGGAGAGATGCTGAACCATCAGCTGTTACATATTTTTCTCCACACCACGCATGATTTTATGTCTCTAGCATGTTCTCCTTCAGTTGTCTCCTGTGCAGTGGGAAGAGTCCTGGCCCCATTAGTTGTTCTCCATGTGAAAGCCATTCCATGCCTTTGGTTGTCACCACTACCGATCTCTGAACCCTTGCAGTTCAGCTGGATCCTGCATGCTGGGTTTGGGTAAACCTCTGTCACATTGCAGTACAAATGACAGACTCTGATAAGTGCTCTCTTCTTTTTCTGCTCATTCCTGAGACCCAGCTTCCTTATTTTGACCTCTGAGTGTTAACTTGATGTTTGCATCAAACTGTCCTCATTCCTGACCATCAAGACCTTTAGTTACTAGATGATAGTTGGTTTTTTTACTACACTCACTCCTATGTTAAATTTCATCTGCCACTTTATTGGCCAGTGATCAGACTTCTCTAATCCTTCATAATTGGTCTTAGTTGCTCTGAGCAATTTAAAATTATTGTTAAGCTGTGTCACCTGATTTCATGCCCTTCTATAGGTTGTTTAGGAATATGGTGAAGATTCCTTCCACTTGTTGTCTCCCTCTGCAATGAGAACCATACATTTTTCTCTGTCTCTAAAGCTTGTTTTTTTTTTTTAATCCATGCAAGAACCTTCTTTTCTGTGCCAGGTTTTCCTAAAAGCTTTTAATGAATTCTGTCAGGAAATGTTGTTAGGCAATGTCAGTGAGATTTCCCTAATCTTCATGTGTCTTCACTTATCACCAGTGTCTTCAAACTACTCTGATTGTCCAGAGTTTAGAGCTCTGATCTCCCATATTGCCCTTCTGGCTGGACAACCAGTTGTGTGGTCCTAGGATTGGGTTTTTACTCTTCAAGTGTGGTCACTTCTAGGAAACTTCTGTGCATTTATATTAGTAACCTCGTTCATCTCCAAGCTTCCTGTTAGGTGCAGGGCTGCTTCTTCACCAGCACAGCCTAGTCTGTTTTCCAGGTGATTCGGAGCCTTCCGTGCAAGTGTCCAGCTGATTATCAGCAGTGATAATCCAAAGCTGTTTGGTTATTTGCTTCCTCTCATTTTAGTAGAAGGAGGTCCAGTTAATGACGTTGATCCCTTTCAGCAGAAGCATTTCTGTGTGTTTGCTTATCATCAGTGTGCTCACAAACTAAATCTGCATCTCTTATGCTCTTGAATACTCAAAACCTTCAAAGTCTCTTTTGCTTCTTAGAACTTGGATAGTGCAGTTACGTTTCCAGTATGCAATCCTGAACTGTGTGTATTTATGAGAAGCACAAGCTGCTGTCTACTACCACACGTTTTTGTGGTGTCTTGGTGTTCTTTGGTCTGTTGTTTTATGGTGAGACATTTCATTCTACGTGGAAAACACCTTCTCTGGTTTTATTTTCATGATCTTCTGCTTCCTTCAAGAGGCTATCGTGTGCTCTGAGGCTGGGCATTATCTCACAGGTCACTTCTCCCCTTTGGATCACTCTCCGTGACAGATTTCTCCTGTAGCAACTGTTGCAAGGACTGTGTTGGGGTGGTTAATGCTTGTTAGTGTTTAACTTCCAGAATCGGGTACCATTTATTAAGGAGGAGAGCAGGGCTGAAGAGTGGCATGGTTCCCTTCTCTCCCCAGAAGGCTGTGGGTCACAATTTGCCTTGTAAAGAGCTAGAATTTGCCTCATAGGAGCCTGTCCCTCCTTCCCCATGCTCCCTTTGCAAACAGATCTTAGTCTGTGCGTTATCCTAGCAAATGTGTAAAGAAACGTAGTAATGTAAATTCTATTCCTAAGGGAACTGCACTCAGTTTTACAATTTTCAATAGGTCAGTGATGTTAGACAGAGCTGAAAACCTTCTTCATGACCACTACGGAGGGAAAGATTATTGGAATGTGAGTATTTTCCAGATAGCTTCTCTAGACTTTTTACTTGGCGCTGCTAAAAAATTCAGTAACCAATGTGTGCTTCAGTTGTGCCTCGGGTTTCTTGTCTTGAAAGTAACTTGTGTCTTATGTTTCAGCAGTGTGTGCTCAAGATGGCTTTCAGGCTGCTGTGGATTAATGTAACACAAGAATTTTCCCTGCTGTCTTGTGCCTAAAGGCCCAGTGCTGCAGGGCATGGTGATTAAAAGGATCTCCCCTATACAACATGTCTGCAGTCAGATAGGAGCAGTTTCTTATCTCATCAGCCTCAAGATTAGTCTTTTCAAAAGAATTCCCAAAAGTGCTCCCAAATCCCTCCCCCTTTGGCTTCAAAGACAAAACTTCCATGGCAAGGTTTCAAGGCAAAGGTCTATGGTAAAATAATTCCTGTCATAAAAATTTTTTTAAAATGTTAAGGTTCAGGCACAGGAAAATGGAACATGATACGGAGTGCTTGATATAATTAAAATTCCTAAGACAAACTGACTCTTGTGATATTACAAAACAAATTACACAGACCTCGGACTTGTAAGCATCTGGCTATTCACTTGGGATAGGGCATGTGTTCAGGAATGGACCAAACAGTAGTTTGCTAGCCATGCATTCTTCATTGAGAGTGACCTCTCAAAGAAAGAAATGCAACCCAGATACCATTTTTGAGTCTGACTTGTCCTGTAAAAGCAGACACACAATCCACATGGATCCATAACACACATTTCTTAGCAGTGGCACTTTAAACATTGCCCCATTGGTTTTGCCTGACGTCCAAACAGGAGTTTGCTCACTGCAGCTTGGGCCCAGGGCCTCTTCTCTTTTTCCTTGCCCCTCTGAGAAGCATCTGCCCCTTCTCTCTTTCTTTGCAGACAAAAAGGGAGAAATTGGGATTTCGTTCATTCTTTTGCATGTTATTAAAAAGGCTGCTTGTGGCTGTGTGCAGTGGTAACTGCATCCCAGAATCTTAGAGATTATTATTCACAGGTTAAGGAAATAATCCCTTTTTCATCACATTTCCATTAAATTTGATAGACATGTCTGTGGCCAGATGCCTAATATTTTTAAAGCAGGTTTTGTTCTTACAGGTGTTTTGCACACTGAAGTGTTTGTCCAGCTTTTGTTTCCGAAAGTGAGGTACATTGCTAGGGCCTTTAACTTGGTGTGTTATGTGTTCTGTTGTGTAAATAACTGCAGTGTCCTCCCTGCACCTGTGTATTGCAGGGGCAGGTGAGTATGCTGGTTATAAATGGGGTGATAATTAGAATTAAGCAGTTAAAGCTTGGATAAAAGGTTAGAAATCATTGCTTACAGTACTGCATAGATGTCCCAGAAGTAACTGCATCCTGGAAGTGCTGTGTGTGTGAAACTGTCTCCACCTGCTCGTTTTTAGCTCTCCTTTTTCTGACCCAGTGTCTGCTCTCATTCCGACAGACCCGTCGGAGCATGGTGTTTGCCAAACACCTCCGCGTGGTGGGAGACGAGTTCAGGAAGAAATACCTTCAATCCACGGATGAGGCAGACAGGACTCAGTACAAGGAGGACTGGACACAGATGAAGGTAAAATCCGTAACAAATATTTCCTTTGTGTACTCCTGGCTGTGTGCTGCAGCTCGCGTGGGAAGGTACACGTGAGTGTAACTCTTCTGCTCACTTTGAGGTGGACGCTTGTGTTCCTGGTGCACCTTCTTCTCCCTGTGTGACACGAGTTAACAGAGTGTTGAGATGTGCCTGTCTGGTTCTGAGGGCCACATCTCTGTTGCCCTCATTTCAGTGAAGGAAACTTGAATTTCTTCTTGTACTCAGCACCACGTGTGGGTGTAAAGTTCAGCTGCCAACTGCTGGTTGAGGATTTATTTGGTCAAGGAGAGGAGTATTTGCTTACAAAGATTTGGCATTCCAGTTTCTCTTCTATGATGCAGGCCACCCAAGATCTAAATGTTGCAACATGTGTCCCAAACTACTTCCAGTCCATTCTTAAAAAATTTCTGTCTGCAGCTGGGGTGATTCCATGCCTTATCCAGAGATGATGCATTCTTGCTTTTCAGTGTGAATAGTGATGCTCTCAAGTTTTAAAGTTTACTGATCTTTCTCTCCTAGGTTAAGACAGGCACAGCCCTAGGTGGCCCATACCTTGGGGTTCATCTCAGAAGGAGAGACTTCATTTGGGGTCACAGAGAAGATGTGCCTTCCCTGCGAGCAGCAGTAAAGAAAATCCACAGCCTCTTGGAGATGCTTAAACTTGAAAAGGTTTTTGTAGCCACTGATGCTGTTGAGGAAGGTAGGCAGATCACAGTCACTGCAGGACTGGTAACTCTTGACAATGAGTGCAGCAATTACCACCGGCTCCCCTCCCTGCCCTGCAATGCTGTGAATTTTGGCAACCATATTGTAAAATTTGTTGGTAGATTTTGGTGTCACTTGCTTTGTAACTGTTCACCCAGGGTTCCCTTGAACAAACACATTGTGTGACGGCAGCGAGTTGCTCTTCCTAATGTAAAGATGAATTTGTATCCTTCCTTTTTTAAGAGGTTGAACTGCTCAAGAAGCTGCTGCCTGAGATGGTGAGGTTTGAACCCTCTTGGGAGGAGCTGGAACTCTATAAGGATGGGGGCTTGGCCGTGATTGACCAGTGGATTTGTGCACATGCAAGGTAGCAAACCTGACTTTTATTTCAGCCAAATCTTAATGTCACTGTCACAAAACTGAACATTATTTTTGGCCCAGCTATGGTTGTTTACAAATCATGCAAGATGTTATATAACTGAGATGTGTACAGTAGATGTATGATGGTTATATTGTGTGTATATATATGATAATTTCATTTTCATTTCACTGAACAGTAAAGTTTGTTGGACTGAAGTTAAATTACTTGCATTTTAAAAGCTTGCCCCCCCCCACAAACTCTTTTTGGTTTTTTTTCACAGGTATTTTATAGGCACCTCAGTTTCAACATTTTCCTTCCGAATCCATGAGGAAAGGGAGATCTTGGGATTTGATCCGAAGACAACTTACAACCGATTTTGTGGTGAAACAGAAAAAAACTGTGAGCAGCCAACTCACTGGAAAATTGTATATTAAACACAGAGAAATACAAAGGTTTTCAATACTGTGAGAGCTCAAAATAATAAGGAAAAATTGTGGGGAATTACCTGCCTTGGAACAAACTAGGACCCAGTCCTGCACTCTCAGCTCCTGCTCCCCTTCCAGCATGGGTGTGATGTGGGGTGGCCGTGCTGTCTCTGGACCTCATAGCATTTTCACGTGGCTGCAGCACCCAGGTCCTTGGTATGTCCTGCTCTGGCTGCCTTCCCCGAGTGGTCCCACATGCTCCAGGTGGGTTGCTGCAGACCACAGGGGTCTCCTGCTGCAGAGCTGGGTGATGGGAGGCAGCAAAGCAATGCCCGGGATGCAGCTGTTCAAACCAGCCTCACCTGCTGGAGCATTTACTACCTGTCCATGGTTCCCTCTTTGGGTCTGTGGTCATTTTTTAACTGAAGGGCTGGGGGGCCTGGCCATGTCCTGGGGAGTGCTCATCCTGGGAGCACCAGTCTACCCACAGAGGATCCAAGCTGCCCCTGGAATTAAAGCAGGGGGCTGTTTGCATTCCTAGGGAAGAGCCTGCAATGCCCATCCTTTGGGCACTCATTCTTTGTGTGAAGGCACATTGCCCAGCATAGAAACAGGTTGGTTCCTGGTGGTACAGGGCTGAGATTCCATATTGCCAAGGCAGCTCCCTCCTCTGCCTCCTGCAGCACTGGCCAGGGCTGGGAGAGGAGGGTGGGTGTGTTCAGCACTGCTGCTGGAAGCGCAGCAGGGCTGGTGGCCTTCTCAGGAGGGTCCTGGTTGCTTCAGGGCCTCGCTTTTCCACTGGCTTGTTTCCCAAAGGAAAGACGTGCAGAGGGCAGCACCATCACCACAGCCCTGTGCTCGGGGGTCCATCAGCCTTCCCCACAGAGAGGGTGGTTAAACCCTTCAGCCACTCTGCCAAACTCAGCACTGCTGCAGATCTACGAGACAACAGCAATTTACCCACAGGTGACTTCTCCTGACACACATTTCCCATTATGTGACCAGAGCGATCCAAGTGCTTATTTTACATCTCCACGAGTGTGGCCAAAGCCACGCATACAGAGCAATAACAAATTCTCATGGTGTACCAATAGAAACAAACATTTAGTAACATTATGTCTTAGCTCTTGGGGATGAAATCAAATGCAAAGAAAAAATCTAAATGTAAAAAAACAAGATGTCAGCGATGAAAAAAACCACACTGATACAGTGTTTCTGCTTTTGACCTCCGCTGGCGCCGTTTTTTCTTTCCTCCTTCCCTCCTGGTGCAAGCTCCCTTTTATTTTAATTTCCTTATGTTTGTGTCTTTGTCATCTATTTTTAGCTAAATAATACTGATGGTGTCACCCACACAGTGCCCAGGATTCATCTTGTGAGTCAGCCCTGCTGCTGAGCCCTCAGCACGTCGGGGAGTGACCCTTAGTCCCTGGTGCTGCTGTTCCCAATCCCAGCAAAGTTCCAGGCGAGCATTTAAAGCTTCTTGTTGATCCCAAAGCACACTAGTGCTGCTTCTAATCCCTCCAGTCTGGCTAATACTGGTTCATCAATACTTGTCTGCATGGCCATTCCTGCTGTGGAATTACCTAACCCATCAGGGACGGCAGGAGCAGTTTGCACAGCTTTTGGAAGCGCTGTGGATAAATGTGGGAGGATCAGTGATGTACCTGTTCTGCAGGCACCAAGGATGGGATAGGAAGAAAGCAGAATACACTTCTTGCGGTGCTGTTGCTGGCCACTCTTGCTGGGTAGGCCAGGAAGGTGTTCCTGACACCATGCATCAGGATTTCAGCTCTTTATTGGAGTTGCTCCAGCATCCCCCAGTGTTATCTCTGGGTTTGTCCCCATGTGGAGCCTCCTTATCGTTATTGAGAGTCCCTTCAGCTGGGGTATGGGGCTGCTGGACTGAGCTTTCCAGTGAGATCCAGCTACAAAAGGAATTTCGGAAATAGCCTCCAAAATGTTCTAGGATCATAGTTTTAAAATACCTCCAAAGGGCAACAGCTCCAGCATCGGTCCTTGTCCCAGCCCTGGCTCACTGACACACACACAGGAAGCCAACCGGGCCAGGCTCCTCACCCCCTCCACCGCCTCCCTGTGCTCCTGCCCAGCCGGGGAGATGCAGGTAAACACAAAAGCATCAGGAAGAGCAGTCACCAGAGATGCCTTTACTTATCCCACTGCCCGAAGGGTGGGATCTGCCTGGAGCCGGGAGCGGCCGGCAAGGACGGAGCTGCTCTTTGCCGGGAGGTGAGAGCTGGCGGGGCCGGAGCTGGGAGCGGCTTTCCCCGGCAGGGCGGGCGGGGAGGATTTCGGCTGCCGGCAGCTCTCGGGGAGGGCTGGACGGAGCCCGGGCTGAGCCGGGTGGAAGATGTGCGTCGTGATCACGTTCCCGGGAACTCTCCTCCCCTCTGCTGGGATGAACTCCTTAGGGAATGCCATTTGTGATCAGCCCGGTCCTACCCGTGGCTGCTGGAAAAGGGCAGAGGTGGAAAGGCGACTGCCAGAGCTCCTTGGGGACGATGGAGTTGTGGTGTTTGGCTGTGCCCAGAGGGTTTCTCGTCATTCCTGTCCCCAGTTGTCCCAGCCCCAAGCAAGAGCTCCAGTGGTGCCTCTGTGCTGAGTTGGGTGCGTTTGCTGACAATGTGCTTGAAATGCAGCATCCCTGGGAATATCCTTTGGTTCCAGAGCTTTTGGGCTTGTCAGCTTCCGAGTTTGTTGGAAAAGTCACCGGAAAGAAGAATGACAGTGAATTTTCCCACTTCAGCCCAGCAGATCCCAAAGGCTCCTACTGGAATGTTTATTTGTTCCTTCCCTTTTGGGATAACTTCATCTCCACCCTGCCATGAGCTGTTCCCTCTTTAGTTAATTAATTCATCTCCACCCTGCCATGAGCTGTTCCCTCTTTAGTTAATTTAGTTAATTAAAACAGAGATGTTTTCTGAAACGTTTCCCCCTTCTGCTTTTGAATTTATGGGTGTTCCTTGATGTCATTCTCCTGCCTGAATTCCCTGCAGCTCCTAGCTGGAAAAACCTGAGCTAGCTTGGACAGGGATGACGTTTTTACCTGAAAGTCTGGGGAAATTGAGAGGAGCCACAAGAACTGTTTGTGTAGGAAAATGGGAGTTTGGGGGCTAAATCTGAGTTTATCTCTGGGGCATTTTTGAGGGAAAAGCTGAGGTGATATTTAGGGGAGAGAGTATACATTTTTGGGGTAGAAAAGATTTAATCAATATTGTACAGGAAGGAAAATGTTGGGGGTAAAAGCTGATGCCATCTGGAGGGGACAGAATGAATATTTTGGAGGCAAAATTAGAGGAGAATTCAGTAGAGGACAGGTGGGGAAAATTTTGGAGGCAACACTTGACAAAATCTCTGGGGTAGAGAGTGAACACATTGAGGGAAAAATGAGGTGATGAGCAGTGGGCACGTAGGGAAATTTGTGGAGGTAAATATTGAGAAAAGCTCCATGGTAATAAAGAAATCCTTGGAAGTAGGACTGAGGGATTCAGCGGTGGAAAAGTAGGGGAATTTGGGGGGGTAAAACTTGAAAAGATCTAAGAGTTGAGAATGAGTGTTTTTAGGTAAAAAGGATGTCTTGTTGAAGTTGGGCATCTGGATTGTGGCATTTATGGATCAAAGGGTGCTTTTTTTCCAGAAAGCAGTAGATAAAGAAGACTCCCAAAGCCTCAGTACCTGTGTTAAAAAATCCCTCCCAGGGAAGAAAGGTACCTAAACCTCCTAAATGTAGGGACTAATTAGCATGGGAAGGGAAAAATCCACCCCCAGTAGGAGAGAGAATGTTAGCTAATGGAAGAGAATGATGTCCTTAAGAAGCAGGGAACATAAATTTCTTGGTTTGCTAAAATGTATCAAAAAGTTTGGAATCAGGGTCTGTGTGGAGGCCAGAATTTTCTCAGCCATATGCAGAGCCCAGCACTAGGAATAAAGTAATTCCTGGCTTTACAACGCTAAAAATGCAGTACCAGAGAGTTCTGTTATCCCAAGGATTTGGGGGATATTTGGCAAAAATTTCTGGGGGCCCAGAAGATTTTAACACTCCCTGGATTCACGGGATAGGGGATTCCAGCATGCACTGCACAGGTTTTTTCAGGGAAGTCCCAAATCTGTGTGAGTGCAAAGCAAACTCCCCTGGAAGCTGAAGGCAACAGGATGTTTCTTGGGAATTTTGAAGTATTCCGTGTGTCCTAAATGTTAGATTTGAATGAATGCAAATTGTCCAGGGGTTGCTGGTTTAAAGATGGCCAGATCTGGATTTGGATTTGTGGGCACTGAGTGTTCCTTGTGTCAGCTTTAGGTCTGGACTGGTGGGAATTCTCAGAGAAAAGAGAAGGGAATTGAAATGTACAGCTCTATTCTTGGAGAAATTATCAGGATGGGAGAAAAGAGGGTGTGGAACTGCTGGGAGCTCCTGGAGTGAGGGAAAGGATCCAAGGATTGGAAGAAAAAGCTGTGGAACAAAGCTGGAGAAGGGGATGGGGGGGGGGGGGGAAACTGTGAGGAAAGATGGAAAGAATCCCTGCTCCAGGAATCCAGCAGGGGTGAGGAGAGGTTCACTTTGCATCCACCACCTCTCAGTGGAATCCTAATAATTGTAGCGGGTTGAATTTGGTTCCCCGTACGGGCCACCAATTCGTGTGGCAGTTTAAGGGTTGACTATGGGCATTAGCCCTCCCCGATGTCCTTGCAGTGAGATAAGCTAGTAGGAGGCAAAGCAAAGCAGGCACACAACTTGAAAGAAAAAGGAAAAAAAGTTTAATCAACACCCAGATGGTCAAGAACAGGACAAACTTTCAGAGCTTACCCCCCATTTTTCCCTTTCCCCAAAATCAGGATCACAGTCCTAGGAAAGGGGGAAAAAGGGGTCTCCCCTTTCTTACGTGGGTTTCCAAACTGCCACTTTTCGCAGATTTGCTTACAATTAAATATTCTCTGCTACAGTGTAACACATCTCTTTTCATGAGCCCTCACAGCCCTTGTGACTGCTAATACAACAGGCTTTTACATGGGTTTTTTAAGGATGAAACATTTTCCCTTTCGGCTTGAACGTAAGGGTTTCCTCTGCCACCAGGTCTTGAAAGCCTTCCCCTGCTTTCACATATATCCTGGCATTCGGCACTCTTCCCCCTCTTTACAAGCCATTTGATGAAAATGCCCATTCCCCCCATTTAACATGAACTGAAGAGACGTAACAGTTTGTAATATTAATAGTTCATCCCACAGCAAGGCAGGGAAATGTTTAAGCTTTCCCGCGCGAGTCACACACCCACAGCGCTGCCGCAGCAGCTCCGTCTCACGTGACTCCGCCTTCTCCTTCTCTCTGGCTCTGAAGCCGCCATGTCCAGGGTGTTTCCTCTGCCTCTTTGCAGGGGTTTCCTCTTGCCGCGCTGCACCGTGTAGAGAGAGGGTGTCTCTCCTGTTCGCCGCGAAGTTTACTGGCTGTTCGGAGGCTCTGTCTCGGACGACCTCAGCCCTGGAGCCCGCAGCCATCCCCACAGCTCAGGAGAACAGATCCCCTCCTATAAATCTGAGTCCATGCTGCGGCAGGAAATCCCCAGGGGGCAGAAGGCAGGAGCCCTGTCCCCAGCCGCGCAGGCCGGGGGAAGGGGGGCCACCCCTCCGTCTCTGCCGTCCCCGCACCGAGCCGGAACGGAAGCCGGGGGCCCCCCGAACTTTGCCCCCCTCCTCACCGGGAGGAGGAGGGGAGGAGGCAGGAGGCAGGGGCGCCCCATCCCCTGGGGGAGGAACGGGGCCTACCCCTCTCCATTTCACTCCTGGCCCATGCACCCACCTGGGCCCGGAAAACTGCAGCTCCTAAAACTCCTGCCCTCCCTGGGGCTTAAATATGTAAAATTTCGAGAAGCGCATTGGCTTAGAGGGCTGTCTGTCAAGTTTTGACTAACCCACGACATAATGAAGGTCAAAGGAAAGTGATTCGTTTGTTATTAGGTTTGGAATGAAAGGTGCTCTTCCAGAGGGGAATATTCACCTGTTAAAATTCTGTTGGATAAAGGAAAAGAGGGAGGCAGCAGCTGTGGAATGAACCGATGGATTTTTGGTGGATACAGGGAAAGACATGGGAAGGGGCTCTTAAGTAAAATACACCTCATGGTGCCTGGGTACCACCAGGAAAAGGCCAAACTGCCCTTTTTTCCAAGCTCTGACATTCCAGAGGAGTAAACAGTGGTCAGCACATCACTTTCTATATTCCTCGGATGCCCAGTGCTTTGTTGGGAAGAGCTAATATTTGGAAATGAACAAATGCAGGGATGTAATTCCTGATAGTAAAGCCCTGGGGGGCCCAGGTTTTGATATCCTTCCAGCACCCAAACGCAACAGAGGGAATCCTGGAGGAGGTGGAAAACGCTGTCACTCCATTTCCAGGTGGAATTCCTGGACATAGGAAAGCAGCAGAAGCAGTAAGAATGGAGTTGCAAGCAGGCTCCAGCCAAGTAAAGCAGACACCAAATCCTTTGGAATTAGAACTGGGCAGGGGTGAGAAGAATTAATTATTAAATTTGTTCCCCACGGATTCCTGAACAGGATCCCAGCAGGGAAGACTGCAGGGATACTCCAGGAGAACATCCAGACTGGTGACTGTTCCCGGATGGGGGCAGTGAGCCTTGGAATTGCCTGAAGGGAAGAAAGAGGGATCCTCTGAGCACAAGGATCTGGTCTCAGAGGCAGAGATGGTATTAGACAATTCCTCAGGAGTGTTTCGTTCCCAGGCCAAGTCAGTCTCCTGCCTTGTGAAGCGCAGAGATCTGGGAAGAGCCCAACTAATGTAGGGAATGGGCTGGCAGATAAAACTGCCCGGGAATGGTAGAGAAAAACATCCTAATAGGGGGCCTCATTTTGTACAGGAATTGTGCAAATATTGTCCAAAAGAACAGGAATCAAATGGGATTTTACATATTCCTTTGAGACCACAGTCTAGTGGGAAGGTTGAGAGAAGGAAACAAAGCCTAAAAAGGCAAATGAGCCAAATCTGCCAAAAAACTGAAATGGCCACATTCCCTGGCATTGCTGAGGAATTAAGCCAAGCTCCAAGCAAAAAGTGAGCCCCTATGGAATCCTTTATGGGAGACCATATCCAGCTGTGACTCTTCCTGGAGAAGGCCATGGGATAGGTTATCGCAGTTTCAAGCAATATGTAATTTCCTCAGGAAAAACACTTGGATCACTGCATAACTTTATTGTTTTAGGCACAGCAGTCACCTGTGATACCCAAGTCCATCCTCACAGGGGGCAGCAGCGGCGCGGTAGGGAAGGGATGGGACAGCTCCTGCCCCTGCCCTGGGCTCAGGAACGGAGCAGAGCCAGAGCGGGAGCCGCGGCACCGGCGTGGGACTCGCTGCCCCCGTGCCGTGGGGCGGCCGGCAGCCGGCAGCACCGGAGCTGGGGAGGAGTTCCGAGGCTGCTGGGGGCTGCCCCCCTTTATTGTGGCAGCAGAGCCCCTTTTTGGGGCACGTACACGTGGAAATGGCTTTATTAAAGCGACGTGCTGCTGCTGTCCAGGGCAGCTTGACTCGTTTTGTGCTTTCTTTGGGGATGAGGAAAAAAGGCCGGGGGAGGGGGTGGAGACTCGGGGGCTCCGATGTCATTTGGGGAACCCCAATGTCCCCGGGAGAGCCACGATGCGGTGGAGGAGCAGGTGAGTGGGGAATGAGGGGGGCCAATGCTGGGTGCCCTCTGCCAGAGGGAGCCAAAGCTGCTAGAAAATCCACAGGCAGAGGGGTGTGTGTAGAATAGTAAAACCTGCCGAGGTTTTAATTTTTATATGTATTGACAAAGATATTATTTAGCTCTAAATTAATTGCAAAATAACCCCTCTCTATCTACTATTACTACATACAGGAATATAAGAAACTGGGACTAGAGATGGGTAGGTTTTGAAAATAACGGGCTGACGTTTTCATATAGGAAAGGAAACAAGCAAGTGCCTGAAAGCACGAGTGAGGACGATGGGGGTGCAGGCGCTCAGCAGCGCTCGGAGCCGGCTGCTGCTGCCGGTGCTCTGCGCCCGGCCCGGAGCGCGTCCCAGCCCCGGGCTGCGCTCGGCGGCGCTGCTGCCGCCCGGTGGCGAGAGAGCGGCACTGCCGCCCCCGGCCCCGCCGCTGGCCCGGCCCCGCCCGCCGCTCCCGCCGGGGGCCGCGGGACAGCGGCGGCCTCGGCGGCTGCCGAGCGCGGGGAGGGCGAGGGGCGGCAGCGAGCGGGGCCGTGTCTGTGAGCGGAGGCGGGGAGGGGCGAAGGGCGGTTCGGAGCGCAGAGGGGCACGGCCGTGGCCGAGCGGGGCCGCGGCGATAAAAGGAGCGGGCGCCGTGCGGGGCGCGGGCTGAGACGCGTGACAGCGGCGGGGCCGGTTTGGGCGGGCAGCAGCGGCGCGGGGCGGGGGGCAGCGGGCGAGCGCGGTCGGAACGGAGCTGCCAAAGGGCCGCAGTCAAGAGGGCGGCTCGGAAAGGAAGGCGCGGGTTCGGAGCGCTCGGGGCGGTGAAAGTGAGGCTTCATTAGCATCTGCCAGGACCCTAAAGAGGGCACGTCCGCCGTCGGCCACACTCAAGATGGCGGATGCGGTAGGACCCCCGGGAGAAGCGCCCCGCCGATGCCTGCCGCCGCTCGCGCGGCCGTCGCCCGCCTCCGGCGCCGCTGACTGCGCCGGCCGCGTCCTCGCACCGGGAAACGCCGCGGAAAATCGTGCCGAAAGCGCGGGAGCGGCGTGGGAGTCGGGACCGGATTCAGGCAGCAGAAGAGACAGACGCCCCTGGGAGGAGCGGGGGCCTCAGTTGTACCACACTAAAGATGGCGGTTCTACCGGAAGTGGCTTCCGCCAGCACCTAAGACGGTGGCGAAGGACGGAAATCACGTGCTTGCCACCCCAAACATGGCGCGTGGCACGTGGCTGAGTTGACCTTCCAAAGGTGGCGGGATCGCGCGCATGCGCTTTGGGTAGGGACAGAAAGTGCGTGGGAAGAAAGGACCCCGGTCCGTCTATTCGGCTGCCTGAATGCCACCCCAAAGCCGACGGCGCCCCAGCGCTTTCGGCGCGATTTTCCGCGGCGTTTCCCGGTGTGCGGACACGGGCTGCGGGGTCAGCGGCGCGGGGGGCGGGCGGGAGCCGCGCGGGCGCCGGCAGGCAGCGGAGGGGATGCCTCTCCCGGGGGCGGGGGGGGGGGGGTCCTACCACATCCACCATCTTGAGTGTGGCCCGTGCCGGACGCGCCCTCTTTAGGGTCCTGGCAGGTGCCAATAAAGCGTCGCCAAGAGCGCCCCGAGAGCGCCGAACCGCGCCGGTGGCCGCGAAACACAAAAGCGCCGAGGAAGAGCCGCAGCGGAGCTGCCCGGGCCCTGCCCCTGTCCGAAGGGCGGCGGCTGCCCGGAGCCGGGAGCGGCCGGCAAGGACGGAGCTGCTCTTTGCCGGGAGGTGAGAGCTGGCGGGGCCGGAGCTGGGAGCGGCTTTCCCCGGCAGGGCGGGCGGGGAGGATTTCGGCTGCTGGCAGCTCTCGGGGAGGGAGGATTGCAAGCAGAAAAAGGTTGAAAGCTGCAATTGCAACCATTTTTACCCAACTCTGCTTGACTTCTAAGCATCATATTAAAGCCATTTCGAACAGCTACCACTTTGTGCGTCCCTGATCCCATATTTAATGATGAATATCATCATTCCCTGTTGGTTCCTGCTGATGTCCCAGTCCAGAGGCTCCTGGTCAGTGCATTTATGGCACCAGGAGCAGCAGGAGGAGGAATCCAGTTTGAAGTCTGGTGCAGGTACAGAAAAACGTCCTATGCTTTGTAGATAGCACAGCAATACAGGTAGAGATAGATCTGATCTTGGCAAATCTCCAGCTCTGAGATGGATATTCTGTAATATGATTTAATAATAGCTAAAAAAAAAAATGGTAAGCTCATCAACATTTGGTGATGAGTATCTGCACTTAAGACCTATGAGCCTTTTTCTCCCCCAAGAGTCCTAATTACTCCTTTTCTTTTTATGACTTATTTAGAAAGTGTGTATTCCTAGTTTGCTTTCTTCCATCTTTTAAGCAGCATAAGTCTAAGAGTAGTGTTTAAATCCTTGACACATCTAGATTTTACTTAGTAGCACCCTGAAAGTATAATTTCATTGTGCTGGGTTTGCTTTTTTCCCTACTCCAAGTCACTGATTACAAGAGAAATAATAGAAAGTGTTTTGTAAGTTCAGATGGTTTCTTTGGCTACTGAAGCTAATTATTAGTAATGGAGAGCAGAAGCCATGAAGACAAATAGCTTTAGAAAAAGATCATAATCTGTTCATTCTGTAGTAAAAAAGTCAGGCTTTTTAAAATTTGCCAAGTCACATGAGAATTACTATGGGCTGTTTGTAAGCTAGAGTGCCAAAATTTGTTTTAGGATGAAGCTGAAGTCAAGTAATGCACTAAGAAAAGGTTTAGAATCATTTGTTACACTCACAAACTGGTACCACAAGTCTGTTCTGCAAGAGAGGTATTTTAATTTATTAACGGGAAGAGAGCGGAGAATATTTGGTGCCAGATCTTTCTCTTGTTTTTCTTTGGGATGCCAATTTTTAGTGGAGTTCTTGCTTGTTGATTTATTAGGACTAGCAAATATACATATATATATTTGTAGCATTATCTACTTAAGCACTTACTGGTTCTTTTCTTCTGTGGAAGTACATCTACTTGAGTTTCTCCCTTAGCCGGGGGGACCAATTAGGCTTTAAAGACACTCAGAGGTGACTTCTGTGCAGTTGTGAGAGAAATGTTGATGCTGGTTGTTTGTGTCTCACCAGGTATTATTACCCAAATGTCAGAGAGCAGCTGGTTGCCAAAGGGGCCTTGCCTTTGTCACGGCTCTGTGCCATGGTGGCTGTGCAGCATGGTGAGGAAATAGGGATACAGACTTCGAATCTTCCCTTGGTTCCCCGGACTGATTCCTCAGAGGAATTTCGTCTGAGGCCTTCAGGTGAGGAACACTTGTGGACTTGCACTTGGTGTGGTAAAACCAGGCTCAGCTGAGGAAACCTCGGAGCAGCACGTCAGTGTTTGATGGCGTGTTAGCAAAGGACAAAGGAAATGGCTTCAGGCTGTGCCAGGGAGGTTTAGGTTGGACGTGAAGGAAAATTTCTTCCCCCAAAGGGCTGTCCAGCCCTGGCACGGCTGCCCAGGCCATGGTGGAGTCCCCATCCCTGGCAGAATGTAACGGCTGTGTGGATGTGGCACTTGGGGACATGGGATAATGGTGGCCTTGGCAGTGCTGGAGGAATGGTTGGGCTCCATGATTTTATGGATCTTTTCTAGCCAAACCAATTCTCTGATTCTGTGTCAAATTCTGTCAAATTCTGTCAAAATAAAGTCTATTTGCCTCCAGGGCAAATAAAAATATGTATTTGTGTTGGCAACTGAAACCAGCCAGGAGTGGTTTTCCTCCCAGCTTTCACTAACACCATAATGAGTGAAAAAACAGCGATTAAACATGGGGAACCCTCAAACTCTCAAGCAGTTTTCAAAAGCCCCCTCTGTGCATTTAACTGCTTCACTGCCAGTAAGTCCCAGCCTGTAGTTAAGCTTCCTGTGGAAGGTGGGGAAGGAGGATCTGAAGAGGGGCTGTTTGTGATGCACGGTGCAAGCAGTGTCTCCTCTTGTGGCTCTTTGAAATGGCACAAACATCAGCTGTGGGCAGGCCACAAGGGACTCTGAGGCGGCCAAAGGAGCTGGGGCTGGGCAGGGAGGTCAGCGTGCTTCAGTTGTTTTGTAGCGGGTGAGCCACGTGCAGCAGCAGAACGCGATGCTGTTTGTTCCAAGGCCTCTTGGGAGATTTCCTCACTGCAGAGCTCTAAAGAAGGTGCGTTGGAATGCCTGGGAAGGTGTTTTGGAGCTGTGGCAGGGGGAGCGCCAGGGAGAGCGGGGCCGGCTCCATCGGCCCCCTGTGTGTGCTGTGCCGGGGGTTGGCCACAGGAGGGAGACACTGGGACAGTTCCCTGGAATTGGCCGGGTGCAGTCCACGGGTTTTGCCTCTGCTCCTCCTGGAGCTGGCTGTAACTGCTGGCTGAAGTGCAGCCTCTTGCACAGTCAGTCTCAGCGGATTAATGGAGTTTTTTTGTTAGGAGAATACTCATTTACAAAGCCAGTTTTGTATTAATAGGTATAGCTAAATATTGGTTATGTTGTGTGTGCCTGCATTAAGAGCTGACCATTTCTTTCCTTCCTTTCCTTCATTTAATCCAGGTTTGCTCGATGTGAGTGTGAGGTACCAACGATCCATGAAAACAGCAGCAGGAGTAAGTGCTCAAGCTGTTTCACTTTGTGTACAAATACACAGGGCAGCTGGTTTGCAAGCAGCAGGCAGGTAAAGCCTAATTCAAAAAGGAGCGTTTTTCACTTAAAGCAGCTTTATCTGGAGGCAGCAGGCTGAGGCATGAGATCAGGACAAGTTTTTACTGGCCGACTTTCCATCTTCAGAGGCCAATATTGAAAGTGGGTCCTGCTCCAAAGTGAAAATAACTTTCTAAAGACCATCAGCAGTTATTCTGGTCCCTGAGGCTGCAGTACAGGGTGGTAGCATTCATTCTGCAAAAGGACGAAGATTGGAAGGGCATGTTTTCCTACATTTCCACGTTTTTCTGCACCAAAGAGTGATATAAAAATTGACTGCTATAAAATGGTCCCTATTTGGGCATTGGATTCTGGCGTTGCTGATGCTATTTAAAAGCTGGCTGAGGTTGTCTTCTTGCGTTTCACTGTGAAAACCTCAATAAACTAACTAGGAAATGGAGCATGTCCCTTTCCACCATAAGGATTCTGCTCCAAGTGTGTGATATCAGCTGGACATAGTTCCAGAATATGTGATTTTCAAGAGTTAGGAAAGGGCTAGAATAGAGGCAGTCAATTCCACAAGAGAAGGATGGCTCCTGTCATTCCAGAGACATTGTCTGACCCTTCCTCAGTGTTGCTGTGAGCCCCTGATCCATCTCAATTCAAGCAGAGCCTGAAAGATGAGGATCACTGTTGTATGGTGCTTAGAGAAGTCAAGGGAATTGAATGACCTCAGATTCCTCATCCTTCAGGTGTATGACCTGAGTAATACCTGAGTCTGGTTTACCTGTAAATTACTCCATTTGCTAATTTCACTTCCTTTTGCTGGTCGGTTCTGGTCTGTAAAAATAATTTGGCTTGGCCTTTGGCTCCTTTTTGGAGCAGGTTCTCTGGGAGGTTATTCTGCAGTACAGTGTGTTCTTAAAGGTGCTGAGTACTCTCTCAGCCACAGATGAGAAACACAGCCACCAGTGATGGACCTCATGAGTTCCTCTCATCGCTTCGTATCCGTTCCTAGTATGTTCAGATGGAAAAAAAAGATGAAAATGCTATGCAGCCAGAACCCACATGTGTTTTGACTTAGAACATTCACTGTTAGTCCCATCTTTTCACCTTTGTTTTAAGCATGTTGATTCCTAAATTCCTCATCCATTCTGTGCATTCTCTTCCTTCTCTTCTTTTTTTTCCCATGTGAAATGAAGAGCTGTGGCACAGAAGAACCCCTCTGTCCGGTGCTATGCAGGGGTGGGAGTGAACGCTTCCGTGTGTGTGCTCCTGTCCTTCCTGCCCCAGGCACAGACACGCAGCACACGAGCTGTGTCCTGCACTTTGTGCCCAGAGTTTGAGCATCACGTGGAGTTTCTTTGTAATCTCCTAATCCAGAAAAGCAGTGGAGAAGCCTCTTCTCTGGGGGAGCTCTTGCAGTCTGCCAGTATTTTATTCTCTATCTGCCATCAGAGCACCAAACCAGGTAAGGACAACAGATGTGGTTGCAAGGACTGGATACTGGTGCAGAAGTCCCCTTAATTTTTGTATAGAAAAAAAAAAAACATAGAATAATGGAATCCTTTGGGTTGGAACTTGCAAAAACTCCCCTGCAATGAGCAGGGCCATCTTCCAGCAGGTCAGGTTGCTCAGAGCCCTGTGCAGCCTGAATTTGACTGTTCCCAGGGAACTCTGCAGTTGCTAATAGATGTGATTACCTAAGCTGTCTTCAGCAGAGACTGTTCCCCTTGTGCAAAGAGTGTTTGAGACTCGCAGTGATCAAGATCACCTCTTACCAGCTGTTCTCCAGTCAATCACTTCTAAATCTTGTGTTCCAGTTCAGTGTGTTTACAAAATTATTTCTTTTCCAGCCCCTGGCAAATTGGCTGCTAGAACATCTAGAGATTATCTTCTTGGGACAGTCACAATTCCAACCAGAGACCTGCTGACAAGAAGATCAGGTAATACAGCAGTGCAGTGCTGCTGACATTCTGTGCAAATGCTATTGTGATTCCTTAAAACTGCTTTCATTCCTGTTTGGAGGGGGCTGTTTTGTGGGTTTTCTGGACTTTTTTAGACCAAAGTTCTTTCAGATGTTCCCCACGTGTTCAGTGAAGATCCTGTATTAGGAAAGTCACATTAAGGTTGTTGTTTGAAAATCTGTTTTCAGGGTGCAGGTTGTCTAGTGGCTGAATGAATATTCTGAGGCTACTATGAAGAAATTTAACTCCATGCCAGCTAAAACCAGCACCTAAAATCCTTGGGATTTTATTCAGTGCTGTTTATTTTGCTAGATAGAAAGTCCAAAAAGGACCAGTGAGTGCTTTTCAGATGTCAAAGCTGGAAACAAAAGTCTTACGTAATTAGAAAGTAGTAGGATTAACTCTTTTTTTTTTTTTTTTAACTACATGTGAAATATCTCAGTGCTCCTTTTGGGTCCCTTCGACTTCAGAATGTTCTGTGAAATTTCTGTGAAAAAATTATTCCCGTATGTGTCCACTAATGATCTCTACCTAGCATTAGTTTGGGATTTTTATGCCTTGTAATAATGATGTTTTTGTTATTGCTTTGGTTATTTCTGCTTTAATTTCAGTAAAGTTCTTATTTTCTCCAGCCCAAAATTTTGGGGTTGTTTCTAATGGGAAGAGAGTAGGAAAGAAATGAGAATCCGTAATTTTATAATTGGATATACAAGGAATGTAGTTTCATTGTAAAATGGGTGTTGCTAAGGAAGTGAAAATCCTTTGGGATCAGAGCTCCTGCTGAGGTTTTTAGAAAGCCAGTAACTTGTTGCTTTTTTAGATTAGAAATTATTTAATGAATTCCAAACGAGAAATAAACACTTGGAGTTCTGGTCCTTGGCTGATGACCAGAGAGGTGACCATTCTTCACTGACATTTTTCAAAAGCTGGGGTAAGTCTAATGTGGTCTTTCCTGCCAAAGGTATTTGGGGCTGCTACCCAGTGACCCTCTCCGAAGATGCGAAGCCTCCGCAGTGCACAAATGCCATGCAGGCCGTTGTGGGAGGGCTGGAACTGTCTGTTGCCTTTGCCCATCAGGGTGACAGGGAGCGTGTTTTGGAGGCTGCCAAGCTCCTGGGGTGGAGCAGTGAGGAGATCCATGAAGACAGCGAGGACGAGAGCAGTGACAGGGAGCAGAATGCCGGTCCAGTGACCGTGACCATCTCCACGCCCAGGGTGTGGCTGCCACTGCACTGCCTGCTGCTCCAAGGGCAGACACACCTAGAGAAAAGCACTCGCTGCTACCTCAGGTACAAGCTGTACAAGCAGGAAGCCACGAGGACGTGGCTTAAGCAGCCAAAACTGAGCGATGACGCAGAGAATGTTACAGTGAACTTCAGGAAAGCCAACAAGGTGACTCTCAGAAGGAGCCAGGGGCTGGTGTGGTTCCTCAGAGAGGAGAAATTAGAAATGCAGGTGTGGTGGGCATATGGCAAGGAAAATGAGATGGAAAGACCACTTGATACCGATCGTCTTATTGGATCTGCCTATGTTGACCTGGCAGCGTTAGCAGAGAGATTAAGAAGAACACTGAGTGTTAGTGGTGAGTTCCTAAAACACAGGGTTGCATTTCATTCCTCTTTATTGGCAATTTAATGTGGCTCCTTCTCTAGTCACTTTACGGCTTTGTTTTGTCCTGCACAGAATCCCAGAATCCCAGGATGGCTGGGGTTGTAATGGATCTCTGGAGATCCCCCAGTCCCACCCCCTGCCCAGGCAAGGTCACCTGGAGCAGGTGACACAGGAACATATCCACGGGGTTTTGGGATGTCCCTGGAGAGGGAGACTGCATGCCCTCCCTGGGCAGCTGTTCCAGGGCTCTGTCCCCCTCATGGGAAGAAGTTCTTCCTCACATTGAGGTGGAACTTGTGTTTTAGTTGATGGCTTTTGTCACCTACATGGTACTCATCAGCCGCCAGATTTGTGGACTGGTTGGCTCTTCTTTTAGGTACACTCAGGGAAGGGAGAAAGAACAAGAGTTAAAGCGAATTTTTATGCAGGGTGTATGTTGTATTCTCCATATATGTCTATAAAATTATGCAGAGTCGCTGTTCCTAGGGCTCTCAGGAAGCTGATGTGCTTTAATCTGAGCTACTGGGGGAAAATGAAGGTGTACCTGGTTTGGGGGATTGCTCGTGGTTTTTTAACGTTTCCAAGCTTGTACTTCTGAGTGATAACTCACGCAGAAATTACACTGAAAATCAAAATTCATTCTGCTGGTCTCCTGTGAGATCACTACAGGAATGAACTAGCAGCTGTTTTCCAAGCTCCTGCTTTTCCTTTGGCTCATGTAGCTGGTTGTGAATTCTCCTGCAGGCGTCTATCCCTTGTTCAGATGCAATGCTGCAGACCTGGCAGGAGCTGCTGTGCGTGTTCATGTCAGCCTTGCTTCCACTCCTGCTGCTCTGCCCAGACTTCCCTGTGCCGAGGAGTGCAGCAACAGTGAAGACGAAGGCACAGGGGAAACCCCTGGTGTGAGCCAGCAGGTCTCTGACAAACAGCCAGTGCAAATTGTAAGTTCAGGGAGCACCAAGGGCAAACCACAGGAAGATGATGTGATGTTTCTGGAAAGCACAGTTGCTGTCAGTATCCTTGTGGAAAGAGGAATGCATCTAAGTTTAAAAGGTAACATCACCACCCCCCTTTCTTTTACTTCTTGCTTGTCTTTCTTTTTTCTTTGTTTTCTGTTTCTCTGTTTTCCTCTGGGATCTGTTCCTACTCCAGCAAAGCGAATGGATGGGTTTTGAACTTGGCTTCATGGTGTTGCAACCCCAGTCAGTGTGTAAGTATAGGGAAAGCAGGAGGTTGAACTGTTCAGCCCGTCTTCATGGACGAAATCCAAAATATAAATAGCGTAATGTCACCTGCTAGAGATGACAGCTGAATTCTGAAATTAAGCATTACCTGAAGAGCTAAACCCCAAGTTAAGCATTGACTGAATAATTAAACCTCAAGATGCTCCCATCTCAAAGACTCCTGCAAATTAGCATTTTTAGCACATAATAAATTTGTAAAGCTGGCTCACTGTACTCAGCTTTTGTTCCCCTGGTAACACAACTAAGAGTCAAATACAAGGTATGATTTAAGGGTATTTAATTCTAAAAGATTGTGAGCCCTGCAGATGGATTTTTATAATGATTCTAGAATCTCCTGGAATTCATAGTTTTTGGAAAACTGATGCAACTTTGTTTGCTATTGCAAAGTTTTTGAAGATATAAAGGAGGTTTCTTTTGAGTATTGCAGAAATACTGAAATATTTCCGTCTTCAACTTCTTATTTTAGGGGATTTTTAGAGGTAACTAGTTGAGAGGTAGCTGATCCACGGAAACAAATACAAGCTGGTTTCAAGAAGAAATTTCATTCTTCATGATTGTCAAACAGGTGGCCCAGCATGGAGAGTAGCTCAAGCACTGGAATAGGGTCCTCAGGACCTGGGTTTTATTCCTAGCTTTGCTTTTGACTTCTTAGATGATCATGGGCAAATGGTTTTTCTGTTTCTCCCTTAATATTCCAGTTTCTGCTCTGTAAAATGTTCGTGTAATACTTGCTTCCATTGTAAACACAACATGCTATCAGCTCCACCAGTGAAAAGGAGTATTTTCTAAATGGTGGATTTCTTTGCTAATTGTGTGATTTTAATTGCTGAACTGCCTTTAGATTTTTGTTGTTGCTGTTGTTATTAATTTAAAAAGACTGTATTTAATTCTGTACCATTTCAGGAAGCCCATTGACAGAACGGGAAGTAACAGCCCTCAGCAGCTGTGTGTCATTTGCTGTCGCTGGTGCAGATGCTCCAGTAACCACTGCAGTGATGGAAAACACAGACTCGCCAGTGTGGGACTTCCAGCAACAAGCAAGGTGAGAGATGGGGATTCACACAGGCACTGCCTGGATCTGACAGCCAGGCCAGGTGTGAAAAGGACACATGGTTTGGGGTTATTTAGCTCAGACCTAGATATCTGAGCTTAAGTTAAAACAGATGAATTGACTGCTTCAAGTCATACATGGCACTGTTCAGGAAGTGTGTTCCAATCTTGTGTCTCCTCCGGTGTTTCTAATATCTGAATCACTTCAAACAACCAAAAAATTGTTCTACATTTAGCACTTCGATTTTCCATTTGGGTTTTTTTTTATTTCCAGGAATGAACTTCAGACATTTCAGCTGTCAACCATAATCCCAGTGCTTTGCTGTCAGTGTTATTGAGTCATGAAATAAACTGTATTTCTGTTCCTTCATGGTGTCCTTGTCCTATCTTTTAAGTGTACAGCAAGAGTGAGGAGAGGGAAATACTTCTTGAATAAGGAAAAGCCCAAACTATGTAAAGGTGTGTTACGCTTTGAGGCTCAGTAATTTTGGGGTTTGTTTTGCTCCTGCCCCTGTCAGTCCAGAAAGAAACTGATTTGTCCGGGTAGATGAATTTTACTGCTTTTTCCTGCTTTGCGTAAAATAGTATAATCTTTGTTCTTAACAGATTATCCAAAGAGCTTCTCCTGGATCCACAGCAAACCTTGGTCTTCAAAGTGTGGCATAAAGCAGGTAAAGTTTGTAGTGCAGTGTTAAGAGGAGTGTGTTTTCTGCATCCCCTTCCTTGGGTGACTTGTATTTCATGCAAGGAAAATAAATTCTGTGAAGGAAATTGGAGAGTAGAATTGTAATGACATTTTTTGCCTTTTACCAGAAGAATGCTAGAGAGAAATACCTATTGATTTCCTGGCCCTTGGCATCCTCCTTTTCCCCATTAATCATCTTACAAGGTTTGGTTCATCTGTATTCTCTCTGGTTTTATTTTGACAGTGCTTTAGAGGTTGGATTTTCCTGATGAAGGAAATTCTGAACTGCTTCCTTCTTGTGCTGTTTGTTGTTGCTGCAGTTGGTTGAAGTGTGGCCAGGCAGTTGTAACAAAATACTTTTATTTCTTTCTTTTTACATATCGAAGTTCAGCTATCTGATTTTTGCTTCAAAAATAATCTTCCTGTGTATCCAGAGTACTATGCATACATACACAGGGATTCTCCTGCCAGCCCCTCTCCCTGCCCTGGGCTTTCACTGCTTCTAAGTGACACTTTTAGCTGAATGTAACTGAGGTCATCCAAATAGTGTCCCCCTATTGGGCAGGATTGTTCTGGACCTGAGGTCACCTTCCAAGACTTATTTCAAGGGCTGTGTTTTAGCATTCCTGGAAATGATTCATATCAATGTGTATGTGCTTCGTATCCTCCTTCCCCAGAGTGGGAGCGAGTGATGGGATTTGCATCCATGGACCTGTCTCCTCTCCTTTCTGGCTTCCAGCTGGTGTGTGGCTGGTACAACATCACAGACTTCAGCGGGCAGTGCCGAGGGCAGATCAAAGTGGCCGTTTCTCCTCTCCAAAGCATAAGTCACCTCAAAGAAGAAAGGCAGGCCAGGGTCCGAAGACAACCAGAAAATTCTTCCTTATGTGCTTCCATTACCTCCCCTCTCTCACTGAATTGGGTTATTAATCATCAGCGCTCCGGGTTCCTGAGCAAATTCACCACAAACTCACAGCACTGTCATAGACCAGTCATAAATGTACCAAAACCACTTAATTCCTTAGGAACTCTGCTCCAGGTTTCCATGATAGCTGCAGCCCAATGCTAGTTACAACACTCCAACCAAGTCATGAGTATCCCCACTGGCCTCCCTGTCTTGTTGCTTCATGGGCGTTTGGGAATTTTTTTAGGAGAATACTATGTGGATTTGGATGTCTGGGAGCATGGCATTGTTCTATTTGCTGCTTTGGGTGACAGGTGATGCTCAAAAACATACAGCAGATTCAGCTTTTCATTGGTTAGGAAACATCTAATTTGGCAGGAATCCCTTTTTCTGGGACATTTGCCATTTCTTCTGGGTTTTTCTTTATTCTCTAGACTTCCCAGATATGCTGGGGTGTGTTATACATGTGTATATACCCTACTTTCCATCAATTTGGTCTGTGATGGTATGGAGGGAATTAACAAAAGTGTCTGAAATGAAAGTGTTGTGAAATGGTACTTTGGCTCAGTGCTGGGAAACAATTGGAAAATTTAAAGCTATTTAGAAAGCCTGAGGTTCTGTTAGATCAGCAGGATAATACCTTAATTTCTCTTATTTTCTTGCTGTGAAAGACTCATGTACAGTGTTCCTTTTCATCCTAGGTGAAGGTCAGCTTTCCAGCGTGTCCTAGTAATTCTACAAACTCGTCCGAGCAGATGTTGAATTTCTTGTCAAAGGAAGTCAGTGTTGTTGCTCGAGAGCGGTAAGTCCACAGACTGACAACCTCTTTTATTATTTTCAGGTCTCAGAAATACCTTTCTAAAGCCAATTGACTTTACTGGGAAAATGGCACGCCCTGTCAAAGTGTGTCCACTGTATTTGAGCTTAACAATTAGCGGACATTCCCTTTCCCAGTGAGAGGGAGGTGCAGGAGGTAGCAATCCTGGGACAGGTTCCTTTTGACACAGCCCAGATGTTCTTTTCCTTGTCATGGATATTTCCTGATTTGTTTCATTTGCACCTTTGTCAATTAGGATTTAAATTATGCCACTGTTAAAACTGGCAGGTGCTTGCTGCAGGCCCTCACAAGAACCAGGATTGTGTCTGTGTTTGGTTGGTGTCTCCCGGTCGCTGCGGACCGTTACCTCCCCTTGAGACTCTTTTACTTTGTGACCCGCAGCTTCTTTTGTACGTTGCAACTCCGTTGTGGCTTTAATTCGTTCTCGGCTCGTGCAATCAAGGTGGAGCGTGCAGGACAGCACACACCATCTCCTGAACAAGTTGGCCATTATGGGCAATGCTCAGAAGGTGACAGACCGGCTGTTGTTTTAAAAACAAAGGCAAACCTTTGGGATGATTCCAGAGTACAAATGTCACACTCAGTTGTTGCTTTATTGCCACCACGGGCGGTTGATTTGAAGTCGATGAACACTGGTAGATTGTCTTTTAGTTTGTTTAAGCAGCCCTGTTTCTTTCATCCCCCTCTGAATCTTGGGAAGAAAACAAAACACTGTTTAAAAATTGCTTAGAATAAAGCTGCTGTTCCAACAGTGGAGGGATAAACACCCTGGGAATAAAGGAGTGACAGGAGTCATTTAAGGAATCATCTTTCCTCAGCACCAGTGGACGCGGCTGTGGACGTGGACACAGCTGTATCATAGGGAGCACATGCAAGCACTGCTGCCTCTGAGCAGCTGAGAACACACCCTCGTGTGTTTTGCAGGCCAGTGAACTGTTTTCCTTTGGTGTGTAAATATTTTGGCAATAGAATACAGGGACTTTATATTTGTGTGTGTGTGTCTGGGTGCCTCTCCATGTGTATATTTATGTTGTATATTTATACATCTCAAAGAAAACTGTCTGTACTTGTGACTGAGACCACTCTGAGAAGGTCTTCCCTTGCTGTCCTTCACAGGAGGCTGTTACTTGACAAGTGCTTACGGAGCACTTTCACCGACCAAGAACTTCCAGGAAGAACCAGCTACACAACTGACCGATTCAGAGGCTAGAGCTACTCTCCGGCAGTGGCACAGGAGGAGAACAACAAATGGGACAATACCTTCAATTGACAATTTTCAGATAGCGCTTTGGGCTGAAATAAAAATTGGGGTGATTGTGTTGTTGGCAATCGCCATTTGAGAAGTATGATTCGTAGCAAATTCCCTTGAGGCCACAGGCGGGGTGAAACAGTGCTGAGATTAGGGCTGGCAAATTTGCCTCAGTTCTGAAATCTTTGCGCTTTT